>CM042669.1:38568316-41068316 GCA_023638005.1 Forsythia suspensa | reverse complement strand
TTTTGGGATATTTGGACAAAAATCATTTTCAAACACAAGATGTATGTTAATGAGAAAATTGTAACAAAAAGTTGGAGACATAAGTGTCAAAATATTAAAGATTGAGGGACTTTTATTACAATTAAAACGTAGTATATGTGAATATATTTATCTTTTTATTATTCCAAAATTACTGGATAATCTATCAAAATTACTGTCATAGTATAATTAAGCTATATTTTGAGTAACTAAAACAAAATAAAATGAAAATCTCCATGTTCAAATTGATTTGAGTTCCTAAAAAATCGCAAAATTAAAAAACCCAGAGAACTCTCACGCATTGCAACCGAAAAACAAGGAATTCAATGTGATGTACGTCGCAAATTCATAATCTTTCTCTGCCTTGTTCTTTATTGATAATAGATTTTGCTAACTACACATTAAAAAACAAAAAACTGGGAGTTCGATTTACCAGATTGATAATGCATGGGAGGCAGAAGAAAGATGAGCAGCCCAAATCATACATTCTTGTATTTATATTGAAAATGCTTCTCATAAAAAAGAGCTGATTTGAGTGAATTAAGGTTGTGGTTGGTTTATGAATTTCTAGTAGTATATTTTCATGATTGTGAATTTGTGAGGGGATGAAAGAGAGATAAGAGGTAAAATTGATTATACATGTTCTTTAATTTTGGTTGTTAACGTTAATTAAGCACATTTTTGGGCGGTGTTGAAATTATTTTTTAATTGTACAAACTGTGGGTCAGGTAATTAACACAAAACGTTCCTATCTTTTGAAGTCATTGCGCAAATCGTCCTTACCTTTGAAATTTTGGCATTTTTACCCTCATATACACTATTTTTTGCGCAAAACATCATTTCCGTCTATTGTCATCCAAAAGCTGCCGTTAACTCACTTCTACAACATGAGTCGCACCAATTTGAAAAGATTTTATCTATTTTTTCCATACACTTTCTTCTCTAGCACCATTTGAAACCAGGAAAATATCACAAATTTATGAACGAGGAAATTAATCCATTTTTCTGAACATATCAACATTTTAAACAAGAAATGGTGGATGAGTTTTATGAAGTGAATTTCTGAACAAAGAAAATAGTAGAGCATAGCAAAAAGTTGGTAGATTGGTTGGCTCATTTTTCATATATATATATATATATATATACACACACACACACACATACCCCACCACCCTCATTAATTCTTACACACATTGTAGATCTTATTGAATTCTAAGTAATCTCTGAGATTTGTCGGCATCCTGAGCCTACCCACATCACATTACTGAACCATTACTTGAAATTTTGGTTGAATTTGTAGTAGTAATTATGGAAAATGAAGGTGATTGAGAAGATCCGGGAGGCAGCAGTAAGTGATGCCAACAGGGTTGTTTTTTCCTTTGAGTTTTTCCCGTCCAAGACGGAGGATGGCGTCGGCAATCTCTTCGAGAGAATGGAGCGGATAGTGGTGCAAAACCCGTCATTCTGCGATATAACATGGACAGCTGGTGGTTCCATGGCAAATCTGACGCTGGAGATTGCTAACAAGATCCTAAACATGGTGTGTGTCGAGACTATAATGCATCTTACCTGCACCAACATGCTTGTTGAGAAGATTGACAACACGCTAGGCGAATGGGATACAGAATGTTCTGGCTCTTTGCGGAGACCCCCTTCATGGCCAGGACAAGTTTGTCCAGGTCGAAGACGGTTTCAGATTGTCATAAATTTGTGATATTTTCCTGGTTTCAGATGGTGCTAGTGAAGAAAGTGTGTGGGCGAAATGAACGAAATTATCCTTCCAAATTGGTGCGACTCGTGTTGTGAAAGTGAGTTAACGGCAGATTTTGGATGACAATGGACGAAAATGACGTTTTGAACAAGAAATGGTGTAGGAGATGATGAAAATGTCAAAATTTCAAAGGTAATGACGATTTGCATAATAACTTCAAAATGTATGGGCGTTTTGTGCTAATTACCCTATGGGTTATATGAAATGTGTGGATAATAAATGGGTAATAAATTGTAAGTCTTATGAAAATATGTGAGTAAAAAGTAAATTTGACTAACATAAATTATGACATCAACATAGAATGTGTGTGATAAATTGTTGTGTATATTTTCTTTTCATCCACACATTTCGTAGGATTTATAATTTATTACTCATATATTATCCATACATTTTATAAGATTTCAATTTATAAGTAATTAAAAAATAACTTCAGCATCACCAAATATATACAGAGAAAATTTGAGCCATTAATTTTGTTGTTTATTAAAAATATTTAGAACATGTTTATATTATATAATTTGGAAATCGTACCAATGCACCTTGCTCTTTATTTTTAAAGGGAATGTTTTAATAGGTAGAAAATAAATGAAACAGCACAAAAAAGAATTGTATGAAAAACTCTTAATCAATGCTAACCAAACCATTCTGCTTCAGCAGCTTCTGGAAAACATCAGGCTTTTGCTGCTGGTTCTTCTGAGCATGTGTCTGTGATCCAGCATGGTATGTTCAAACCACATTACTGCTGATTTGAACGGGTCATTCCACTGTTTTGTCTACTGAAGGATATCAATATATATTCACTTTGTGGTCGATTTTTCCTATGAGAGACAACTCTGACTTGCATTTCATCTTTACACACTTTCACACTGTTGTGGAAAGACAATTCGAGAAAAAGTTTAAGTGCTTACAATCTGATTGGGTATGAGTATAGAAGCTTAAAATCTTTTCTTACTAAACTCTAAATTCAATTTAGGCACTCATGTCCTTACACTTCTAAATTTACTAGTAAGTCACTTTCGTTGTAAGTGTTTTAGTTAAAATTGTATTTGTAATAGTATTAGTTAAGTTAAATTACAAAAGTTAAGTATGTTTAAAATGTAATAAATTAAAATAGATCGCATTTATATTAAATTTAATAAGTCTACCCAACATATTATCACATTAAAACATGTCATTGCATTTCGAATTATTATTGAATAAATGGCATTTACCAACTTGGAAAGAACGTGTCTTTTCTCACTTGCTTTAACTTTTTCCTCATATATATTGATTTTTGAAGCACATTTAGTAATATTTTAGACCCCTTTTTGTTTGCTTAATGTGGCTTAGTATGTCATATGGTAATTAAATCCATTCGTAAAAAGTAAGCAACAACTTAGATATGCTTCTTAAAATTTGAACCATATTCTTTAACCCCGGTTAAAAGCCAATGTTTGATATGGGATCTTTAATGTAGTTTTAATGTGGCTGCTTTTTGTACTAAATTTTTCCTCATTTAGTAATGTTATTTTCCCAGCTGCATGGAGTAAGAATCGGACAAATAGCATGAGCAATTATGGCTTTATTAACCCTTCAAAATCATAATTTTGAAATGTGGAATAATGAATTTGTTTTGTTCTCTAGGCGTTATCCATTAGAATACATGGCTGCTATGATTGTGGCATTTAGAAAAGCGTATGTAACATATTCTTCAAAACAAATTTGAAAACTTGAACAGGAGAAGATCATTTCACAGTGTATAATGTTAGATTTAATTTGTCGAATTCATAAATATGGATGATTACATATCTATGACTTAAAACCATCATGCTGTAATTACCAAGATTAATATTGAAGCGGAAGCGTACCTGAATCCATGATTCATTTGATCGAATCCCGGTTATGGTCTTCCAATTGATCCGTGGTTTTCTCCTTAGTGTCTCTTGTTGATGGGGATACAAAGAGTTATGAAAAGCCACGCTCAATTGGGGACCATGACCTGTATATATAACTGCAGGACAGTTATTATGTTTCAATGTTGTTAAATCGGCCCCTCATCAATTTAAAACATTGTATCCGTCTCTACACTTTAATCTCATGATACTTAATACCCATTAGTCCAAATAGTCTTTAGTGGATCACTTTATTGACTAAAACTTTAAGATAAGCACCACATTATTTTAATATATACATGTTTGGCCCCACATGTTGAATTTTATCCAACAATCTCCCACTGGGCCATACATGTATCCTTATAAATGTGCACAACCTTATGAGCTCAAAATTTTGCTATCACTGTTAAGGGTATTTCCAAACAATCTCGTCCATCAATCATATCAATGTAGGATCAAAGCGACTTTCGTTACATTAATCGTAACTAAATCCATCAATGGTCACATATACTAATACAACCAAATGACATAGATCAATCATGAGAGTGTAGTATGAAAATTACATGTTATGTGATCCAAACATGTCTATTTTGAATTGGTCCGACTTTATTTCTTAAGTGAGATCAATACCAAACATAATGTAACAGAATGGAATGAACTGAATACTTTATTTCTGTACAGAAAATTATCCAAATACATAAATGTGTCCAAAAACAAACATAAAATAACCAAAATACAAACTTCCACTAAAACATGATATCCTCAAGAAATACAACACCCATACGAGCAGTGTGCTCATGAAAAACCTTGGGTGGTAATCCCTTAGTAAGCGGATCCGCAATCATGGAGTTTGTCCCAATATGCTCTATGGAAATCTGTTCATTCTGTACCCTTTCTTTCACAACCAGGAACTTAATGTCAATGTGTTTTGATTTAGTTGAACTCCTGTTGTTATTTGAATACAGCACTGCAGAGTTATTGTCACAATATAACTTTAAGGGTAAATATCACTAGGGGTCCCTAACCTTTGGACCTTGTAACGATGGGGTCCCTAACCTTCTATTTTGAACTCCCGGGTCCTTAACCTATGAAACGTTAGCACCTGAAGTCCTTTTTTGACCAAAATCGTTAGTTTGACTGTTAAATGGTCAAAATTTACTTAAAATGACCAATTTACCCTTTATAAATTAAAACAAAAATAATAGAAAAAAAACATAAAAAACAAAAATTACAACAAACTCCTCATTCACTTTCTTCTTCTCCAACCAAGCCCCCAACCAACTACAAACAAATTGCAATCAACCTCCTATCCAAAATATCATGGGTGAAAATATTACACAAGAAAATGAGATTATCCGATTAACATACACAAACAAACAAGGCCATTAATGGTCATGTAATATCTTGTACTCGATGAGTGAAACACTTGCACAGTGATGTAGGGTTCTATCGTAGAACACACACGAAGAAAGCGCCGACCGGCCGGGTTGCGATGTAGCATCTATGTCCCGTAAAAGTGATGAGAAGACTATGCGAATTTGAGGGTGGGCCTTCATGAAACCGTAATCGAAATAATAGAGTTCCAAAGCTTGGACACGCACTTGAATCGCGTCGAGGACTTGGCGAGAAAGACGGTGGTGGGCCTTCATGAAACCGAATCGAAATAATAGAGTTCCAAAGCTTGGACACGCACTTGAATCGCGTCGAGGACTTGGTCGGAAGACGGTGAAGCACTTCCATTACTATGTCATTATGGATCCGGCGGTGCTCTAAATTAACGCCTACGCCACGATCGTCGCTTGCCGCCACAAGCCGCCAGCGCAGCAGCGATGACGATACAATTAGTTGATGCTACTTTGCTTGATGATGGTGGCGGAGATGACAATTCTTTCACGTCTATTAACTGATCCATTGAAGATTGAGATGGATTCTTCTGATGGTGGAAGGTGGTTGGCGGTAGTTGGCGGCGGTTGCTCAAAAATATTTCCAGTTGGTGGTGGTATTTTGGAGAAGATTTGGAGGTTTAGTTGTAATTTTTTATTTTGTTGATTGGGGTATAGTTGCAATTTTTATTTTATTATTCTTTTTTTTTTCTTTTTTTATCATTTAATTTAAGGGTAATTTGGTCTATTCAACAAAATTTTGACTATTTAACGGTCAAACTAACAGTTTTGGTCAAAAAAATGACTTCAGGTGCTAACGTTTCATAGGTTAAGGACCCGGGAGTTCAAAATAGAAGGTTAGGGACTCCATTGTTACAAGGTCCAAAGGTTAGGGACCCCTAGTGCTATTTACCCTAACTTTAATGGTCTTTCAATGCCATTCAGAATGCGCAGCCCAGTGACAAAATTTCGCAGCCATATCCCATGATTAGATGCCTCATAACATGCTACAAATTACACGCCATAGTGGAAGAAGCTACGAGTGTCTCGCTTAGCACTCCTCCAGAAATAGGTCCTCCACTAGCGTATATATGCACACTGGGCGGATTTTCTCTCGTCTTGGCATCCCGCAAAATCGAATCGAAATACCCTACGATCTCTAATCGATCCGATCTGCTGTATGTAAGCATGCAATCTCTTGTTCTCTTCAAGTACCTCATAACCCCTTTTGTCGCTATCCAATGATTCATCCTGTGGTTACTTAAATATCCGCCCAAAGATTCCAACAATGAATGCTATATCCGGACGATGTACAAACTGAGCATACATCGACTCCCAACAAATGATGCATAGGGAATCTTCGCATTTCCTTAACTTCAAGATTATTTTTCTGCAATCGATTGAGACTAAATTTGTCTCCCTTAGCAACAGGGGTGTCCCCTGGTTTACTATCCTGCATGCCAAACCTTTTAAGAACTTTATCGATATAGCTCTTTTGTGACAATCCAAGAATACCCCGAGAGCGATCCCGGTGTATCTGAATCCCTAATACAAAAGAGGCGTCCCCAAGATCTTTCATCTCAAAATTCCTTGACAAAAAACTCTTGGTTTCGTGCAACATGCCTATATCATTAGTGGCAAGCAAGATGTCGTCAACATACAAAACCGTGAAAATATGCTTACTCCCATTTGAACTTATGATATACACAATCATCAACAATATTTATCTCAAAACCAAATGAGATAATCACTTGATGAAATTTGTAGTACCACTGACGAGAAGCTTGCTTGAGTCCATAGATAGATTTCTTTAATTTGCAAACCATATTCTTGAGTCTCTTGACACGAAGTTTTACGTTGCACCATATAAATCGTCTCATCAATGTCTCCATTGAGAAACGCCTGTCTTAACATCCATCCGATGTAACTCAAGATCAAAATGTGCAACAAGTGCCATGACTATCCTGAAAGAGTCTTTCGTTGAAACCGGAGAGAAAGTCTCTTTGAAGTCAATGCCTTCCTTTTGTGTAAAGCCTTTAGCTACAAGACGAACCTTATATCTTTCCACATTACCTTTCAATCCCTTTTGGTTTTAAAATCTACTTACAACCAATGGGCTTCGCACCTTTCTCGTAATGGGACAAGATCCCAAACTTTATTGTCTTGCATAGACTTATACTCTTCATTCATGGCATCAATCCACTTTTGAGAATCGAACCCTTCATGGCCCGATGGAAATTGATTGGATCATCTTCCATCATTCCATTATTTTCCTCATGTTCTTGGAGAAATACTATAAAGTCATCTCGAAATATCATTTTCCTTTCTCGAGTGGATCTCCTTAATGGTATTGGTTCTTGAGGTTGTTGAGTTTGTACTTACGGAATGGTGGGAGGTTCTTCAACATTATCTTCTTTGAGGTTCCTGATATACTTCTTGATCAATGACAGTGCAGAGACCCGCACATTGTCAAAAGTAATAGTAGGAATCAAAATCGATCATTCCTCGCTTTCTTCCTCAAAGACAATGTCTCTAACCTTATTTCTCCCCAAACTCAACATCCTCAAAAATGTTGCGCCTTCCGTTTCAAAATTGACTTAAGTGTGGGATTATAAAATTTGTAGCCCCTTGATCGCTCGTAATAACCAATAAAATAGCCGCTTATAGTTTTGGAGTCCAATTTATTTTCATGTGGCCTATAAGGCCTAGCTTCACCGGACATCCCCAAATGTGGAAATGCTTGAATGGTTTTCTGCTGTCCAAAGCTCATAAGGTGTTTTAGCAAGCAGATTTAGTTGGTACTCTATTCGAATATATAAGTCGCAGCTTTAATGCTTCTCCCAGTGTGATTTTGGTAAAGTAGAATGACTAATCATACTCCTTACCATGTCCTTAAGAGTTCTGTTTCGTCTTTCAGCTACACCATTCATGCTAGGTGATCCTGGCATGGTGTACTGTGGGACAATTCCACATTCCTCTAGGAATTTAGCAAATGGTCCTGGACGTTGTTCACCTAAACCGTCATATCTGCCGTAGTACTCACCACCACGATCAGACCTAACGCTTTTAATCCTTTTGTTGAGTTGATTCTCAACTTCAGCTTTGAAAGCCTTGAACATGTCTAGTGACTCAGATTTTTCATGAATAAGATATAGATGCCCATAACGTGAGTAATCGTCTATGAATGATATAAAATATTGTTGACCATTCCAAGAAGCCGTAGGGAATGGTCCACAAATATCTGTGTGTATCAATTCTAAGACGTCTGAAGTTCTATTAGCACCTAACCTTTTTGTTTTGGTCTGTTTTCCCTTGATACAATCAATACAAATATCAAAGTCTGTAAAGTCCAGGAAATTCAAAATGCCATCTGACACAAGTCGTTCAACTCTTGTTTTTGAGATGTGACCTAAGCGCTTGTGCCATAATTTTGCCGAATTTTCTTTATTTAATTTTCGCTTAGTACCACGTGATTCCACATGCAAGGTTTCATTATATGACGCAATAGTGTCAAGCAAATATAAGTTATAGTATGAACATAATGAACCAGTACCAACAATATTTGAATTTAATGAAAGACTAAACTGACAATTTCCAAAAGAACAATGATATCCAAATTTGTCCAATAAGGAAATAGAAACCAAATTCGCTAAACGACGGTACAACAAAAGTGTCTTTCAAATCTAAATAAAACCAGTTCCTAACAATAACCTAAAAGTGCCTATT
Organism: Forsythia suspensa; assembly: GCA_023638005.1. Lineage (NCBI taxonomy): Eukaryota > Viridiplantae > Streptophyta > Magnoliopsida > Lamiales > Oleaceae > Forsythia > Forsythia suspensa. The sequence continues at coordinate 41,059,548 of CM042669.1, read as the reverse complement.
GCTTCAACTTCCACCGATTTTTCGTCGCCCACAAAGATGAATCTTTCAAAGATCATTTGGCTTTCGGCGAGCAGCAACCCCGCATAGAAACACTTATGTGAGTAGTAGCACCGAATCTAACCACCAAGTATTTCTATGTCTTCAAGCTAAATTAACCTCGAAGACCAAATTAAGAAATGTACCTTTCTTTGCACGCCAGCGTTATATTTGGTACAATCCTTCTTTAAATGTCCAGGTTTCTGGCAAAAGAAACAACCCTCTTTGTCTTTATGTGGTTTCTTTTGTTCTGGACCCTTAGCAGCTTCATATTCTGTTTTTCTTTTCTTGCCCTTATCTTTGGAGGTAATTGCTTGATCTCTGTTTTGGAGGGCTTTGGATTTGATGCTATATGGATAGATCGGATACGGAGGTGCATCTCAGTGTCATTTTTCGATCCCCGCTCAATGGTAGACCATGTGGTTTTTCCCTCATCCGTGGGACTTGACGGGTGATCCCATCTCTCCATCGTTATTTATTCTAGCACCGACTATTTTTCGCGCATCCTTACTCGGCAGTATCAGCAGATAGCTTCGATGGCTTACAGACATGGAGGGGATGCTCTTATCTCACATCTATGTTTTGCAGATGATATGATCATTTTCGCTAACGGTCAGAAACAGTCTATTAGACGGGTCCTACATTGTATCGAACACTATGAGCGAGCTTCGGGCCAGTTAGTGAATAGAGATAAGAGCGGGATTATTTTACCCAAACGGGCTACCATTCAAAGCAGATACATGAGCTTGAACATCGGCGACAAAGCCGTCACCAAAGCGGCACTGTCACTTATCTTGGAGTGCCCTGTTCAAAGGGCATCGTAAATATTCCTATATGATGATCTCATTCGTAAAAGTGCGGAGGCGAGAATATCCGGGCTGGGCTTCGAGGTTACTTTCACCGGAGGACGGATTACTACGATTGGTGCATTACATCTTCTATTCCTCTCTACCTCCTTCAGATTTTGAAGCCTCCCAAGTCGCCTTGAAGAAGCTAGAGAGCATCTTTGCTAGATTCCTCCGGGACTCCAAAGATCATACCCATCGCCTTCATTGGAAGAGATGGAAGGACTTATGTCTCCGGAATCGAGGAGGAGGACCGGATTTAGCGATTACAGGACCTTGTTGACACTTTCTCACCGAAGCTATGGTGGCTATTCGGATCTCGGCGATCTCTTTGGGCTCGCTTTTTACGGTAAAATCTTGTCGGGGCACACATCCGATCATCACTCTGTTCCTTATTATGCCTCACCTGTTTGGAGACGGTTGAAGCTTATAGGACCACAGGCCGAGACCTACATTGCATGGAAGCTAGGGCGGGGTCACATATTTTTTTGGCATGATTGCTGGATGGGCGATACTACTTTGGCTGATCAGTTCCCGCAGCTACCACATTCTCTCATCCAGGTGCACGATTTCTTTGATGATATTGGATGGAATATTGACAGACTCACTCAGATCATTCCACCTACCATGGTCGAAAGCGATAGGGAGCATCCCTATCACCCCACACGTGGATGATCGATTGTATGGATCGATACTTGGATGGCGATTTGTTACCAAGTCTCATGGCGGCGCCTTTCTCCGTAAAGGAGCATTAGACAGTCAGATATCGTATGATATGGAGTTCGATTATTCCGACCATGGTTTCCTTTTTCTGTTGGAGATTGTGGCGGGGCTTATACCAAATGGATGTGGTGATCCGAGACGGATAGGGAGTCATATGGCGTCGAGGTGCCAGTCTTTGTTCGGCTATAGAGACTATTCAAAGACTTATTCATTGATAGTCCGGCAATGCCAGATCTTGTTTGGAGACACTTTGCGAGACATCTTTCATATCACCCTCGTGCCGATCGAGGATTCCAGATGATCGCTTCGAGACTTGGAGATTCTCGGGTCGGTTTGTCGTACGGGACATATACGCATCATCATTCCTCTACTTGATATTATGGTTTTATGGGATCATGAGGAATGATGCGAAGCACGAGATATAGCTATGGAGCCGAGGAGGATCATTTGGAGAGTTTACCACACCATCTCGCTTCACGCATACAAAGCCGCTTATTTCGCACATCCATTAGCGTGGAGACATGGACATCGCTCCGCTTTTGGTGTCATTATTACCACCCCTCCCTCCTCCTCCCACTTTAGTTTTCAAGCGTACTCACGGTGGGATCCTACAAGATCAACATCGATGGATGCGTCGAGGACGGGTTTGCTAGTGGCGGAGGGATTATCGAGAGATCGTCCGTGGCGGTGCATTCGGGCATTCTTCTCTTTTATGGCGATCGCACCATCCTCGGCGAGCTACGAGCTATACTAGACGGATCATTCGGCTCAAAGACTTGGGTTATCGGTTTCTATGGGTGGAGTCGACTTCACATTAGCGATCCACTGCATCACCAGGAGGAGGACCTCGCATATTCAAAGCTACTCTACGACACACATCGACATCTACTAGCACCGGACAGGATACTATCACTCACATCTTCCGAGAGGGCAACCAGTTCTTGATCTTCTTGCATCAGATGGCTGGGATCGACGCTACTATTATGAGTACAGCTCTCAGGATCTTCCACGACGACATCGCAGCCTAGTCCAGTTAATGATTTGGACTTCCTACTGTTAGAGGCTTATAGTTTCCTTTTAGACATTTGTATGGGAGGTAGTACCTCCTAATTTATTGATTTCTGTTTTGCATTTACTCTTTCATTCGATTGTGCTTGGAGGTCGGGTTTTATGCCCCCCCCTTGTATTTTTTATGAGCCTTTTATATATGGTTGGGGCTTCCTTAACCCCCCCACCCGGTCCTTCCCTGATGGAGGCATAAAAACCACATTGGGGTTGTGATGGTGTGTTTTTTTTAAAAAAAAAAAAAAAAAATCTTTGGAGGTAATTGCCGAGTTAGCAATTTCAGTTCTGTCCTGCTTCAACCTTTCTTCCTCTTGCACACAATAAGAAATGAGCTCATTTAGAGTCCATTTCTCCTTTTGACGATTATAACCGACCTTAAATTGATTGAAATGTGCAGAAGCGATATTAATACTAAATGCACGAGCAAGTCATCAGACAAGTCGAGTTTTAGTGCCTTAAGTTTTGAAGCGTGTATGAAACATCCGCATGATGTACACCCTTATGTTCCCTTGCTTTTATACTTCATTGAAATCAAGCTTTGCGAAGCGTGCTTGTTTTCGACCTTTATCGTTTTTTGCAAAACGCTTTTCAATTTCAAAGAAGAAATTCTTTGGCATCGATTACCTCCTCGACATCTGCGCCCACAAAAACTACGGAATGCCGCGCTTAATGATCATAAGACTCATGCGATTTGAGCGTTCCCACTTCTCAAAGTTCCTCCCACATCGTCATGAACTTACATCCGTAAGAGAAGCGGGTTTCTCAATCCTAAGAGCAAGGTCGAGATCCATGCAGCCAAGAACAATTAAAACGTTATCTTTCCAATCCTTGAAGTTTGACCCATTAAGTATGGGGATTGAATTGATATTTGCAGATATTGTGGAAGTGGATGAATGAGCTGTATAGAGAAAGAGATAGAAATAGCTTACATTAGTACTTTATTATGCAAATAATAATTTCAAATATATTGGTAAGGCCCATCACAAGATAACTAGCACAACATCAATATTTAGTCTTTGGATAGAAATATTAACTCGTAAGTGGTACCTCGATGTAGCAATCAAACACTGACAATAAGACATGTCAATCAATAAACCTTTCTTTGGACCGATTTATTGATCACACGTTAAACCAAATAATCGTCACGCATTTATCACCACAGGTGCATGTGAAATTCCAGCCAAACATTGACCTTCCTTTGGGCCGATCAATATCCGCATGAACAACACACACACAAAACCTTCTAATATTCAAAGTTAATTAATTTCCACAAGAGAGGTTACTTTGGCAACATGTTGCTTCAATTAATTCACTCTGGAATATTATATTTCTCAAAAGAGTCCATTATACCAAAATTTGAACCTGAATTAACTGTTTTGCATATATTTAAAACTTTAGGATTTGAATTTTTGAAGTTCAAAGCTTTAGGATTAAGTAATCATTAAGTTGGAGGGTTAAATTGCAATTTAATTAAACTTGATTGGCCAATTATGAAAGATTTTAAGCTTGAAGGACTAAATTATAATTTACCAAAAACTTTAGTGGCCAATTAATTAAAATTGTAAACTTTAGGGACTGAATCATAAAATTCAGAACTTTAAGGGCCCAACTTAAGTGATTACTAAAACTGTAGGGACTTATTTTATAAATTTAGAAGTCTAAAGGGCCAACTTAAATAGTTTTAAGACTTTTGGGTTTAATTAAATGAGGGAATAATCAGGAGGACTTGAGATTAAATAAACCAAAATTTAGAAATTGCAAACCAGCCCCTTAAATCTTCTAATTTCCGAAAGAAGTCCTTGGCCCAAAAACGCAAAGAGCACAACAGCTAGGGTTGAAACCCTAGCTGCCGCCGCCGCCAGAGATAGCGCCGCGGAGACCGCGGCGTTCACCTGCCTGCAGCGCCATCTCCGGCGCTGCAGTTTTCCTCACGGCAGCGACGCTGCCTCCCGCCGCACGCAGCGATCTCCGGCGCTGCGTGTTTCCTTTTTTTTTTTTTTTTTTTTGTTTTTCTCGACAACAAACTGAATTCATGTCTTAATCATCAACCACAAGATCCGACCATTAAGAAAGCCATAATCAAACCGACCACAATCATAAAATCCCAATTCCGGAACAACATATATATATCTATTTCTATATACATATTCTTGGAATATACATCTAGAACCTTGAAATCATATATACATATTGCGTAAATTGAAAAACCCATATTCAAATTGGAATTCCATTTTTACACGATTTCTTCATGGTGAACGTGAAAAGACAATACACAAATTTAATATTGAACTTCTTAAATTCCACATGAACTCAATACCATATATATGCATATTCAAAATTAATATAATTTCTGAAAATACATGTCTATATAAATATGATAATTCAACATGAAGGTAGGCTACGATCTGACTTGTTAGATTTAATTTGTCGAATTCATAAATATGGATGATTACATATCTACGACTTAAAAACTATCACGTCTTTGTAATTACCAAGATTAATCTTGAAGCGGAGCGTCTGCGAATCCAATGATTACTGTTTGATCGAACCCAAGTTATGGTGCTTTCCAATTGATCCGTGGTTTTCTCCTTAGTGTCTCTTGTTGATGGGGATCAAAGAGTTATGAAAAGTCACGCTTCGATTGGGGGCCACGACCTGATATATAATCTGCAGACAATTATTATGTTTCAATGTTGTTAAATCGGTTCCTCATCAATTTAAAACATTGTGTCCGTCTCTACACTTTAATCTTATGACACTTAATACCCATTAGTCCAAAATAGTCTTTAGTGGATCACTTTATTGACTAAAACTTTAAGATAGCACCACACATTTTAATATATACATGTTTGGCCCCACATGTTGAATTTTATCCAACAAATGATGAGATCTTTAAGATGTTTTGCAATGTAAGAAACGAAGCTAAAACATTGAGCTAGAGTTTGATAATAGAACAAAATTATACAAAAATAAAGTCTTGAAGAGTTTACTTCGGAGAAATAAATCTGCTAGATAAGTCTATTAGGTGTTGGAGAAAATGTGTAGACAAGAATGTAGAGAATTTACTTGTAAATTATAGGTAAAAGTACAATCAGTAATAATAAGTTGATATGATTGTAAGAGATAATGGATAAAAATATAGTTTGAGAAGTCGATCTGTAGAAATAGTACCTGACAGTCGAAGAGCTAAAGTACAAATATTGTTCTTAGTCCACTGAATAGTTAAAATATAACAAGTTACGTAGGTTTACGATTTACATAATTTTAGGTGACAAAGTTGTGAGACATCCCAACCTTATAGAATGTAGCTTTCTACCACCCCATCTGATTCTCAACAGTGCCAAACTTGAGCTATGAAACCAATAGAAAAATATCAAACACAAAATGACAGAAACTACATTGCAATCATAGCAAAATATTAAATTTTTATCCATGGACCATTATGCTCCAAATCAATATTCAAAATGAACCCCTTTCTTAAACTTGAGTGTTATAGGTCAGGATTGCCTCTAGATTTAGATTGATTAGTTGCTAAAGTCACAAATCAAACAAGATATAGTCCTATACATTTAAAGCAAGTGTTATTGATGAGTGCCAACGGGGAAGAGCTACTAGAGAAGTCTCTTTGAAGATTAGTAAATTTCCATGTTACTAGGAAAATAAAAATCATCAAAATGGTGAGAAAATATTTTCCAACAAAGTTGTCAAATAAAGTGATTGTACTTTAGAATTTTTTTTCTTTTTCCACCTTGTATTAAACAGCCAAAACTAAAGTTGGAAAACATTTTCCTCTGACGTGACATTATTTTTCATGGATGTGACATTTCCATGAAAAATAGTGCAATCAAGCACAGCCTTGAATGATCACCGATAAAATTTGATTGTAGTTAATTTAGGGAAAAATAAGTATAATGTAGTTGAGTTCATGAGCATAAATTATTAAATTCAAACATACACGCTTTTTAAAAACATAGCGTCTGTCTTAGCTTAAAATGTCTACTCAATATCATTCTTGTTCAAAAGATTGTACTCTCAAATTTATGAATTGAGTCCGACTCTACTTTGGCCATTCACTGCATCACCAGAGGTTGGGGACCTTGGTCTATTCAGACCACTCTTCGCCACATCAGACATTTCATTGTCTTCAACCATGATATTATTTCTCATATTTATCGTGAGAGCAATCAATTGGCTGACTTACTTGCTTCAAATGGTTGGGATTGTCGTCGTTATTTCGAGTACATCGCTCAGGACTTACTGCGACATTACAGCAGCTTAGTTTAGATTAATAGACATGGCATTCCTACATTTAGAGGTTTATAGAATTTTTTAGGACTACTTTTAAACTCTATCAAACAAACATATATATAATTTAAATTTGTGAAATTAAATTTTATAATATTTAAGATTTTAATAGGTAGTAAATATCTAGCATTAATTAATTTTGTTTAAGATGTCCAAATTAACTAACAAAAGTTATGGAAAAAATATGTAAATATGTTCTAATTAAATAATCAAAACAACCAAATAAGGCACATTAAACCATATTCCAAATTACAATCATATTAGAAGAAATGATTCTTTAATTGGTATTATTAAAGACCTATAGTCAAGTAAAATCTAAAAGTTTATACTAATTAAAGAGTTTATTAATAAACAAAATAATTTTAATGTCGTGGTAGATGTACTCAACTGAAATAAAGAATGTAATTAACAAATTTTGATGCATGATTTTCTATATAATCATGTGCACATTTAGTGCTAAAGTAATGTCTCTTGTATTATTCTTGTTTAATTAGTATGTAACTTATTTTGTATTATTTGGCAAATTTATTATTTTAATTTACTATTATAGTAGGGAATTAGTTTATGACCCACTTCAAATTTATACATCATTCAAGTTGAAAAATCAAATCTAACTTCAAAAAATTGGACAATTATTGTTCACTAGATGATTTAACATAAGTTTATTTGCCCTGCAATGATCAAGACATCAACTAGATAAATTTTAAGAAGGGTCATTTACTATTTCTAAAGATTTAAATAAATTCATCATCTATTCATTTTCAATTTTATCTTCCTACACAAACAATTGCATTCGTGTCTAATGGTTACAAATTAATGGAGAATTAGACTTATAAGGTGTACGTATGGAATAAGTAATGTTATTTATTACCATCAATGATGAACACAATCACAGTCCATGTCCCAATTCTCCAACGAGGCGAGATAGGATTACAACATTTTATCATCCTTAATGAAAAGACATTAGAAGAAGATCATTTTAACTATAAGTAGAATGTCATATGGTCAATATTTTAGCTTTATATTAACATTTTCAAAACATAATGCAACCTACTGCATTAACTCAAAAAGCTCATACAAACAACCATAGCATGATGTAGCAATGAAAATGAGTTTAAAGCCCTTAGTGCAAAAGATTGAGAAGTGCAATATTTACTTGGGCTTCATATGGCTGATTTTTTTTTTTACCTTCTTCTATCTTGGAGTTTAGGCTACACTTACTAAACTCGTCTTAGCAATCTTCTCCTTCAAGTGACTGTCTTTTGTAGACGAACAAGAATGGTGGTGACAAGTGGTTTCCCTAACTTCAAACTGAATGAGTCGTTCGATGATTTTGGGTACCCATAAAATCAAATTTTTCCATAGATGATTCAATTTTTGCAGATAAACAAGTTACTTGATGATTCGTCAAAATCAAATAATTGCTCCAAAAATGCAAACCATGATTCCAAAATGAAAAAATTGCTGTGAAATAGAACAAAAGATCGAATGGGTTGGTTCAAATTTGGGATTAGAATTTCAAGTGAAATTTGATGTGGATTTTTAAAAATTGATCACCGTGCCTTGAGAGATGCAATGAAATCTACATAAAAGAAAAAGAAAATTATGGTGTTATGTTAGAGGGGATTTTATAAGGAAGGGATTTCGATTTTGGTGCGATTTACGTGAAATATGTGGGATCCTTGTGTTTTATGAGAGAAATGTTTGTTTTTATTTTTACTTATTTATTAACGGTATTTTTAAAATATAATATGTTGAACTATATTACTGCAAATAGAGAAATAAGTACAGTGTAACTTGTAATTCGATTGTAAGGGGACTAAGAGCATGAAGTAACGGTGACGCCATATAATGGGCCCAAAGTAAATTGATAACTAAGGGAAACTAAATCCAGTAGGCAGGCCCCTTGATTAATACATACAAATAAATATGGGCCACGGCTTGAAATCCAGGGACAAATGGCTAAGAGCTTAAGTGCATGTTTGGTGGTTTTTTTGCACAAATGATCCCTGATATTTGTACTTACTGCGAGCTGAGGATCTATCGTTTCTTTTTTAACAGTTTAACCTCTATTTCAAATATTTTTGACAACAATAGTTCTTTTTATTAATTTCTGTCCAAATCCTATGTTAAATTTAACAATGGAAAATTTTTGATTTAAAAAGTAAAGGAAAATTTGCAGCAAAACTCTCTAATCTTTTAAAAAGTGTTAAAAAGTCCTCAAATCTTCTAATCCTAACACATATGATCCAAACCTTTTTGACAATTTTACCCATAACTTAAATAAATTAAAAATAACTTCTAAATATTTTAAAAAATACAAATAAGTCCTAAATGTTTTTATTTATTTTTTTACAAATTTACACGTAAAATAATAAAAAAATGTGTCATCAAGTCTCAAAATTTTTAATTTTGTTCACCAAAATGACATTTAAAATGTGTTTGATTAAAATCAGATTTTTTTGGTAAAAGTTGATAAAAGTTGTTGAAATGTATTGTTGAAAAGTTGTGGGACCATAAATTGTGTGGTTAAAATTAATTGTTGACTTTGACTTTAGCTTTTTAGCAAAATCAAAATTGAAAACAAACGGGCTTTTAGAGTCTCTACAGATTTTGTCCAGTAGTCCGTTAATTAAAAAAAAAATATACCCATGATTAAATTTTGATCAATTTAAAATTTTAATTTATTTTTCATACCAATTACTAAATAATAATTAAAAAAATAAAGATTCTTCATTAGCCAACCCCACCACACCCTCGCGAGCTCTGGTGTTCGCGAAACCAGGGAGATTTTTTCTCCTGGTTTGGAACATATCAGGGGGGATTCCGGCGACCGGGGGAGAAAAATCTTGAGATTTATTTAAATTTTTGAGTCACTCCGTCTAAAAGTTCTTCTAAATTTAGACGGAGTTTATTTTTGGTGTGCCAAATCATCTAGATAGAGTCTTTGTCAACATACGTTGGAGATAATTTTTTATAACTCCGTCTATATATGCATATGTGGCATGTCTAAAAAATAATAGACGGAGTAAATTAGAGATGCTCTAAGTAGTGAATGTAATTTTCAATAATTAGTTGTAATGCATAACATGACCCAAAGTACGAAAGTTAGCGACAAAACGACAAGATCACGAGACACTAAAATGAGAAGGGTTTAGTGCTTGTATGAAAACTAATTAATTATAAGATGTGAATTTTATTATAATCATCTTATATTCGTCATTATTTATTGCAATTTCTTTCTCCAATGTACTAAATTTAGACGCAACTTAAATTAAGAAGAAATCCACAAAACACAATATTTTTCCAACCCACAATTTTGGTCACATTAAACTAATTAATCAAATGTCGCAATGATTAACAAAGTGACATTTATAATATATCACAATAAAAAGTTGTGACAACATCTCTATTTCAAGATAGACACAAAAAAAATTATAAGTTATCGGCAATATTAGAGAATGTCACTTAAATAAAATGTCACAATTTAAGAAAATATGACCACTTCCAATATGAAGTGTATATTAATAAATAAATAAATAAAAAAAACTACACGATTCAATTATCAACCTCTAAGTCACAATCATTTCAAAGATTCAAACGCATGGAAATGTAATTTCTTATGTGAACATCACATACTAATTGCAATTCGAGTTATATTAGAGTATTTAGAAGACTAATACTAAAATTTCAATTTCTATATACAATTACATCCATGAACAAGTAATCAAGCCAAACACCATAAAATAGCCATAATATTAACTACTAACCTCATAAAATTTTCACAGAACATTTTACACTCGAACTGTTCATTGGAAGGTTAGGTTAGTGCATAACATTTACCAAATTTACACTAATATTACAGTCAGAATTTTGGTCACACCTGTTTTTTTAAGTACCGTGGCCAGTGGAAAAGGAGTACAATTTATAAAATCCCATCACATAAGAAAAGGTAAATTTTGGTAAGATTGTAAGATTATATATAAGAAAGAAAACCCATATATCGAAATATGAAGAAGCATGTCCTATTTACTGGTAACTATAATAACTAACTAATACATCGAGTCTATATCTGCTGTCCTAAATGTGTGTCTCATTGGTTGTCCCACCAATAGAAAATGTACACATTATCAAATAAATACAATTATTTAACGTGTTCACACTTGCAGTTAAAATTAACTTGTATTTATTTGATTACGTGTATATTTTCTATTGAAGGAACAGTTAAAGAGACACACATTTAGGACAGCAGATTTGAACTCTAATGCATCATAGAAAGGAAGAATGTTCTATCCCAAGAACTTACCTCACAATAGTAATTTCTAAATGCATATGACAATACCATCCTCACACATTAGACCAAAAACACTACGTACAATGTAAATTGCTTATCAGCTTAATTTATAGGAAACAAATTATTGTAGTATGTGTGTGTTATTATTGTAGTATGTGTGTTAACTGGATTATTAGAGTGTCTAAAGACTATAAAAATGTCAAGTTTTTTTGTAACAAAGTAGTTATTTATATTATCCATTGATAAATATAAATCAAATTACACAAAATAATTGTTAAGGGATGAATTCTACATCGGTTAAATATCGAAATATTAATTTGTATATGAAAGCTTGAGCTACTCTTCTTAATAAGGTTGATACCCAAATTTTAATATAACATCAAAGTCCATTAAGTTCAAACGAATATTTCGATCTATCTAAAACTCAAACAAACATTCGAATTTCAAGATTGATGTGTTCAAACGAGCTAACATCTTGTGGGAGCATCTTAATGAATAAATTCCACATCGGTTAAATATCGAAATATTAACATGTATATAAATATTTGGATTACTCTTTTTAATAATATTGATATTTTAAGATGGAACTCCAAATCTTAATAATACATATTAATAGATAGAATTCTTGAAAGACAAATTTTAATCGAAGTTACATTGCCCCCTAAGGAGAGGACCAAAATAGACCCCACCATTAAAACAAAATCCAGATAAAGAAATAGAAAAGATAAAAGATAAACTCTTTTCTTTCTTTACGTAATTTCTTCTTTTTTTCTCTTCATTTTTATTTTGAATTTCAATAAATATTCATTTGAAAACGGGGATGCGTTGTGTACGTGGATTGCTATTTGGATTTAACCATTCCTAATTATTTAACTGTTCAACATGCATCTTCACAAATCCCACTATCCTGCCTGGCTGCCTCATTATGGGTCAACTATTCACCAACCCTTTGTTCACTTGAAAGGCCATGATTTCTTCTCTAAGCTTTAGCATGCCCCAATTTGGTAGGTTCAAAAGTGACTCTTTCTATAAGGACACCTCTAAATAGTCTCAATAGTCTTAATCCCATTTTCAAGGGATCAAAGGCACATTCAAAATGTACTCGATATTCGATAATACATATGATCGAACAATATAATACACATAATTTTAACTTTTTTTTTTCTCTGTTTTTTAGTATTGCTCGGTGCTAATAATTTACTTTTAAGAGAAAATTCAAAAGCAGATGTTGTATGTCAAAAAAATTATTATGTTTAATCATGTACATTTTCACATTTTAAAAATAACTTATATTAATATTATAGTATTCAACTTGGTAAAAACAATTGGTATAAGAATAATTTATTAAAATTTTAAATACATAAACCGGTTGGTTATTGGCCAGATTCACTTAAAATCCATGACATAACAAAATCTTTAGTTTCAACGTTACTTTCTATGCCCATGGATTATCATGTTATATTTATGCTTATCTACCTTCGGGTAAGCTTAATATTTGGCGTATTTTATGCCAAATAGATGAATTGGAAATGATTTCCTGCATATGAAACATTGAATAAAAGCAATTGGATAAGAAATTTCCTATCAATAGTAATTTATCGTGTATATTACGTAGACTCGGTTCAAGTCTCTACGCAAGTTCAACGGTTGCCTAAAATTCCATACTTAGATAAGACCCCCAATTTTTTACAAATTTTCATTTTAAATAATTTACTGATGGAATCTTCAAGTCAATTTTTTTTCCGTCAATAATAACTAAAATAAGTCATTTTACTAAATTTAATTTATATATGTAAATTTTGCCGCTAAATAAAGTAATAAAAATAAATAGTAAATTATCAACGAAAATGTCTATAGGTAATATAATAACAATTAACATAATAATTTAAGATTGATAATGAAGTTTTTCATCGCTAATAATTTTAAAAGAAAACTTTCTTAATAAATTTACTTCCGATAGAATTCTGTGTTAAATAAAAAAAAAAACTTAAGTATTAAGTTTAAAATTTTTTATGGGTAATTAATTAACCAGTAAAAAATAATTTATGATTATGAACGACTTTTCAGTTAGTAATATTAAAGACAAATAATTTAATAAATTTAATTTACCAACAAAATTATTACGAACGATTTTTCAGTTATTATTAGTAATATTAAAGACAAATAGTTTAATAAATTTAATTTACTAACAAAATTTCAACAATAAACAAAGTAATTATAATATTAAAATTAAATACTAACAAAAAACTTCGTTGAAAATAAGTCGGTGATATTATAAGGAAATAATGAATTTTCACTCATCAAAAAGTAATTTGTAAAAAAAAAATTAATAAAATTTCGTCAGCCTACGCCAACAATATACGACAGAAGGACCGTTGGTGATCACCATCAACATTACTAAGGACAATGTCGTCGCTAATCTCTATCGGAGGTGTGTTGTCATCACTGACAATATCGTCGCTAATCTCTATCGGAGGTGTGTTGTCATCACTGACAATATCATTGTCGGTATTTTTGTCTGAATCACCGATAAATATTGAACACCATCTGCTATAAGTTTTTTTTTTTTTTTTTTAATTCGCGAAAGGAACACCAGGTTGCTTATGCCGCCTTTGACACCATCGCCTTCCCAAGCCCGATGGATCACTACTACGGCACCATCATTTTCTATACTTGTCGCTATCCTTTCCCAGCGGTGCCAATGGAGCACCAACTCCTATCTTGAGTTCCACCAAAATGCCATTTATCTCTAACCCAACTCATCTCTCTTTGGAGAACAATCACTTATCACACTCAATTCTCTCTTCGGCCCTCCAAAACCTTAAGCCTCACTATCATTTTCTGCTTATTCTCTCTGTCTTTTCCCAATCACTAACCCACCCTTGCTGTTCGTACATTATTTACCTCTCTAATGGATGTTCCCTCATGTTATTTTGCCAGCTCTGACGATGAAGGTACTTTACCCCAACTGAAAATGATTGTTGATGTAAACCTTTTCAAACATAATATGAACTAAGACTTGAAGATTTTTGAAGCTTTCAACCTTCAAATATCGTATAACCGAAACATGAATAATGTTGAGAAAGAAGTAGTGAATAATTTGATCAAGTTGCTAATTGGTTTGAAGATGTCTTGATAGACATGTTTTACAGAGCTGAGCAAGAATTGAATATAAATTCAAGAATTTTCTTCATGATGTCCCTATTAGGAGTACTTCAAAGCACGGGACCGAGTTCGATACTATCAATAAGAACATAAAGAACTTGAAAAAAAATCAGAGTTATGCTCGAGAGGTGTTAACAAATACGAAGGACTACCAATTACCCTTGTAATAGGTGTTGTAGGTTATTGGTGGGAAATGGTTGCTAATTTTGTCAGTCCATAATTTGTCCATCGACTGTTTCTTACGCATGGACATATTTATAGATCATCGAATTTCAATTTCGTATATTTCCTTGAAAGCATGCTTTCTGTACTTTGGAATGTTCCCATAAGGGTTTGAAATCTCGATGAAGAACTGGATCGGCTATGGATTATCGAATGATACATACAGACGACAAACAATAGCTTGGAAGAAGTTGCAGGTTAGTACTTGGATATGCTTGTCAACATGAATTTCATTCTGGTTCAAAAATGGGGGTCAAATGGTATTTCTATTAAAACATGCCAGGTTCATGATATAATACATCGTTTATGTAAGAAGTAAGCAAGAGATCGTAATCTCTATGTGGAAATTAAATGCAACAATCAATTTATGTATTCACCTATATTGACGGAGGTCCATTGCCTTTGCGTTGATTATGTAGTTTCGAAATTTCAATTGTCTAAGTCATTTGCTTCTCGTGTTGGGTTGTTCTTGTGCTTTCCTCAATAGAAATTGTTTTTCTACTGATCATGTTTCGTCAGTCGCTAAATCATTTGAATTGCTCAGGCTTGTTGATAAAGAATATTTATTTGTCGATAATATTATAAATAAATAATAAAAAGATAATTTTACATATTTGTTGGTAACTTATGAAAAATTAATTTTTTTTTGAAAGAATCAAATTTCGTCGGTAAAATTGACGACTTCGTGTCGGAACAGTTATTAAAGTACCGTCAATGATTGCTGACAATATTGTTGCCGGTATTCACTGACAGGGCTGCGTCAGTGATCACTAACAATTCTTTGTTGGTCTGTCGGTATTTTTATCTAAATCACCGACATATAATGATTTTCGGTATAATCCTTGATGGTAGTATCGTCGACTCCACTAATTAATTTTATATTAAATTTTGAAACGGCCCCAAAACGATTTTTGTTGTTATTCTTGTCCGAAGACCTTTTTTTAGCTATTCGTGACAATATGAAAATCTATTAGTAAGTTAAATTATGTACGACCAGATAAACTCAAAGAAAATAAACATATCTATAATAAAACAGTTATTGAAGACAATAGTGAAAACTTTTTAAGTTTATTGAGTAATGAGACCCCACAGTTCAAGAATACATTTAAATTGGTTATCATACTGAACTTACATATTCTGCTTCAACTTTGTAAGAATTTGATGAAAATTTATATTAATCTCGATGAAGCTTGAAGACATAGAAAAGATGTTTCTTTTTCTTCTAATGATAGAGAACTTAGGGTTAGACAGAGAGAATGGATTAAAAACTAAAATGGAATTTTTTTGAAATTATCGAGATTTACTTCTTCTATTATGGATGATGCATTTTGGTCCCTTAAAATTAGGAAATTTCTGTTATAATGAGATTGATTACATAATTAATTAGGAATTAATTTTTTATAATAACAGTAAACATATAAAACCATCAATATAAGGAAAATATGATTAGTCGTCGGAACCTGCAACGTCCACGTGTCAACAGATCTCCAGTCACTCCTCTGCCAACTTGTATGTTACCTGCACACTCGGACAATCGTTAGGCACCAAGATCTCCAGAGAAAAAAAAGTCCGACGATTGTTGGTACTCCGACGATCAAGTCAACTGCCGGTATCAGAATAATACACGGAGGGCGAAAGTAATTGGGTGTGGGAGGGATAAGCAGACAGAGATTTGAACAGAGTTTATGGTGAAATTCTAAGTGCAGAAAAAACGTACCTTGGAACAACTGGAGACATTGTATTTATAGCGCAAGAGTCCTGGTTGATTTAGGAAACAAATCAATCAGATACCCGATTGGATCTCCTTCCTTATGTGATAGGGATCATTCATTGTCCAGGCAATCTCCAAGATTATCTACCTTATTTGAGTTTATCACATTGCCTAATTTTTAGGAGATTATGATTCAGTTTCCTAGTAAGGATCCGTGCGCCAATACAACGCAATCTTTCTTCCATTCACTCTCTGGTCATTCCAGAATATCGTGCTGCCAGCTGGTTATAGTAAATACGAAACCCGGCGAGGCCCTATGGATCGGCCATGAGTGCCGATGCCCTCCATAGGCCTCGCGGTATTTTAGTTCAAGAATGTTAAAATGTCTGATGGGCCTCCGGGGCCTTCTTAAGATTTGCGAGGCCCTTGCTGAGCCTATATGGGCTTTCGTTGGGCCTTTGCTGACGTGGAAGCCCTATCAAAATCAGGTGGTAACAAGTATATTTCAAAATTTTGATAAAAAATCGATAGAGGAATTAATTATCTATTGAAAACCCTCTCAATTACCCAATTAAAAATCAGCTCAATTAAAACTCACTCTTAAAACTTCAAACCCCATCCTGAATGCAGAAACAACGACAATTCATAGAAATGATGAAATAAAAAATTCTAATGACATTAAGTTATTGTACTTGGAGGCTTCTACCCAAATAACTCACCCTCAAAACTTCAAACTTCATCTTCTTAAATGTTGAAGCAATCTCATAGAATCGATGCAATAAAAAATTCTAAGGTTATTGCTAGTTTTTTTTTTTTTAAATATTATTTTGTTCGGTAGGGTTGAAATTTTTAGTGGACTAAAAAATTGAAATAATAATTATAATTATCTTTATATATTGTCAGAAAATTGGATTATTATTGACTTGACTATTATTGTTGATGTTAATTGTTAGATTATATATACTTGAATTATTGTGGATTTGAGTTGATTGTTGATGTTAGATATAGATGTATGATATTGAATTGTTGTTCGGTTGTATTGGTGAATTAATTGAATTATTTTTTTCCTATGCTTTTTAGATAAATAATATAAGATGCCTCCTAAAAACATATCTGGAACTCAAAAAAGAAAAGAAAAAAAACAAAGGGAAGAAACATTATTTCAAAGTCAAACAGAAAATATTGATAAATACTTGAATATAAACAAAAGATAGAGATGGAAGTAAATTGAAAAGAATATATACTTCTGCCTCCAAACTGTAAGACGGGTAGTATTTAAGGGGTTGCTTGGAAGTTTTGGAGTACCGATTATGAGGTGTTGATTTTGGGCATTTTATAAGGGGTACGGTTTTGGGTAGTTTTAATAACAATTATTAAAATAGTCAAACCCATTCTTGGGAGTTACTATCTAGAGGTTCTAATTTTTTTTTTTTTTTGAAAATTAATAAAATTACATATATAACAATCTATTAAAAGATGTAGGTATGTGTAAACAATATAAAGTATGTAAAAAATTGAATGTAAATATATATATGATTATATTCGACAACAAAAAATTTTAAAAATAAATTAATGGCACATATAAAAATTATTTTTTTGAGAGGAGGTAAAATGTGCACTTAGAGAGAAGGGGAAGAAAGAAGTATATATTCTAGGTTTAAAGTTTATTTGGAAAAAAATTATTTTAGAGAATGTGAAATTGAAAGATAATTTGAAAAACAATTAAAAACCACCTATTTGGGGGTTGAAAAATAAACTTCAAATTACACTCACCGGTTTTGGTGATTTTTTAAACCATTCTAAATACTCGTTTGTGATTGATTTTGGAGCCTAACTTCTGATTGTTAAATAATCAAAAGTTGTTTTAGACGTTTGATAAAATTTAAAGAAATGATTCTGAAAGAATCTTTATTATCTCGCAGCAAATTTTGAGAAGCAGCAAAAGTGTAGCTTTTAAGATTCTGTTTTTAACTTTTCTATCTATCTATTATTAAAATACCTATTTTGACCTTAATTAATTAAAGTAATTTTTTTATTTCTCAGATTTATTAGTATTCTAATTATAATGCATCTTCACAAATAATTTAAATTTAAATTTAATTGATTTTTGTACAATATTAGTATGCTTTTATTTTTTAATGTTTTAAAATTTTAAGAGTTAATAGATATATATTATTTTTGTTTTCAATTAATTATGGTAAATGCATTGTCTTAAAAAATATTTGATAATATTCCATATTGTTATAGAAGTAAAAATAAATTTTACAATGCTACTCATGATAATAATATAAAATAATATTATTATAATCAATGTCTATTTTAGTAATTTTATATCATCACAGTAATGAATCACTTTTATTATCAAACACGTAAATACTAATTTTGAAACATACAGCAATTATGAAACAAGAGTTTATCAAACACTTATCTGATTCTTTTTGCATCACTGCAAAAGTCGATTCCTTAAAAGCACAGCAATACCAAAACAAGGCCTAACAAGAACATATTTTTTCATCCTCTCATAAACGATATAATCCAAAATAAGGCCCTAAGTTATTATTTGGAATATTTTTGGCCTTATTATTTGGAGATTAAATTTTGTCTGTCGTTTTATTGTTGAGTTTTTGGTTTATTGATTTTGTTATGCAAAAATGTTATGAAGAAAAAAATTGAATACACACTCCAGTTTGAGAGTTCAACTTTTAATGTTCGGCTCAAATTTAGAAACCTAAAGTTTGGCTCTTACCAAACCTGGTCAATTCGACTAGAAAAATTGAAACTTCATCCGGTTATATTTAAAAATTTTAAAAAGTAGAATGCATTAAAACAAGTCAAGAACAAAATTGTTTAAATTTTTTATATTTTTTTACCACCATTCTTTACCTTTTTTTTTTTTTTTTTAATTGACGCACTGGCCGTTTCGTAAAAGTAGTTGTCAATTAACGAGAGAGGGGGGGGAAAAAAACAAAACAAAACTAAGTGGGCACAATTGAATGAAACCCACCACTGTTGGGGGCAAAAAAAAAAATTGTCCTTTCAGTGATTGAGAGAGAGAAATGGCATAGTTCTTGATCTTATCTATAATAATACAATGTGCGTCAATGCCAGCCCACGTTCAGGAATCACTCCTCGAATATTCAAACCCTTTCTCTCTCACACACATCCACACACCAAAAAATACTTATAATCAAAGATTCATTTGTACGTGACGGCCCGACTTCGCCATCCCACGCACCCCTCGTTTTCTCCTTTAACCAATTATAGATAAAAATAGAAATATTTTTCTCCACGCCCACGCCCAACCCCAACCCCAACCCCAACCCCACCCCCACCCCACCCCATCCCACTCCACCCCACCCCACCACCACCACTATATCTCTCTCTCTCTCTAGAAATCAATATATACACACACACAGTAGTTGTATAGTTTTTTGTGAACCAAATTTATTCTATTTGGCGATTCTACTTAGATCCTTTTATTCTCATTTTCCATTCGGATCTATCTATGTTGTGACAGAAAAAATTTCCCCATATAATCTCCCATTTCTGGTCCCTTTTGACGAAAAAAATATAAGAGAGAAAGATTTAAAAAAAAAAAAAAGGGACTCAAAAGAGAAAATGATGATCGATAGCCATAATCACAGTGATTATTCAGATCAAATGCAGAGATGTCATGATTATATCCATGCTTTAGAAGAAGAGCATAAAAAGATTCAAGTTTTCCAACGTGAACTCCCCCTTTGTCTTGAGCTTGTCACTCAAGGTATGTATAAAGTCACGGTTTAAATATATGCTTTTGATGTGAGTTTTTCGTCTGGATTCGGTTTTTTGATGGTTTTGTGCATATGGGATTTTGTTATTTTGCAGCAATTGAGGCATGCAAGCGACAATTATCTGGTGCAACAACTGAGTATAATTTACACGGCCAATCTGAATGTTCTGAGCAAATATCAAGTGAAGAGCCAATCTTGGAGGAATTTATTCCTATTAAGAGAGCTTCATCCAACTCTGATGATGATGAAGAACAATCCCAGAAGCCAAGAAATGACAAATCTTCCAAGAAATCAGACTGGCTTAGATCTGTTGGGCTATGGAACCAAACCCCAGATCCGACCCCAGAAGAGGTAATTTTACAAAATTTATGTTTTCTATTTATTAAATTTTTAAAATTCAATATTATTTTATTATATTTATCGGGCTCTGTAATTTGGATAAAGATATGATTTTTCTAACTTTTTGGCCTTTTGGGTGTGTAGGATTCACCCAAAGAGGTGTCAGTTGTGGCAGTAAAGAAAAATAATAGTTCGGGCGCATTTCATCCATTCAAGAAAGATAAAAGTGTTGGCACTGAAACTGTAAGTACTACTTCACAAGGGGTAATAAATAGGTCAGTGCCGACGGTGGCGGTCGCCAGTTCATCGGCGGAGAAAGGTGGTAGTGGTGGTGGTGGAAGTAAGAAGGAAGGACAATCTGAACGAAAGGCAAGGAGAACCTGGTCACCTGAGCTGCATAAAAGATTCTTGCAAGCCCTTGACCGACTTGGTGGTTCTCATGGTAAGTACTATGAAATTAAACTTGATTTTGGTCTAAGGATATTTTTTATTTAATTTAGCTTGCATGTGACCTAAATATTTAATTTGATTGGATTTATACAGTTGCTACACCAAAACAAATTAGGGATTTCATGAAGGTTGATGGACTCACTAATGATGAAGTTAAAAGTCATTTACAGGTTTGTAATGTTCTTGATTTGGTATCGCATTTCAATTATGCGATTATTCTGATAAAATTTCAACCTTTATCTTTACTTGGGGTTGAAATCAACTATGAAAAATATATGCCGAGTTGAAATAGCATCTATGGATAAGTTCTTAAATACGTTTGGTGGATAATTACTTGGAATTCGGTGGAAACTTTCATTTCAAGATAAGAACTAATAGAGTTGAAATAGGAAGAGTAATAAAAATGTGTCAATAAAATTTGTGGTTGAAAATTAATCTTATTGTCGATAAACATAGATCTCGACTCACAACAAATTTGGCTATGCTTAAAAAGAGTGAACTTGCCTTTTCTGACAGTAAGTATAGATTTACCATTGAAAAATGTTAGATTTTGTACCGAAAAACTAAAAAAAGTAACTTATAAAAAACCATAAACAAGATTGACACATTAAAAGTCCAAAACTTTTTTACTTTTTTTATTCCCCCATCTTAAGTATTAAAATCAAGCATGCATCATCTGAATTTTCATGTTATAAATTGCAGAAGTATCGGTTGCACACAAGAAGATCACCAAACCATTCGATACACAATAACAATAATCCACAGCCACCTCAGTTCGTTGTGGTGGGAGGAATATGGGTGCCACCACCGGAATATGCTGCAATGACTACAACCACCGCGTCCGGGGAGGCATCTGGTGTTTCTGCCACGTCTAATAGAATCTACGCACCAATTGCTACACTACCACCACCCTTCCCGGGATCATCAACGTCCCCTAAACAAAGGCAGCAACATAAGCAAGTACGTTTTGATGATCGAGGCAGCCATTGTGAAGGAGGAGATGTTCACTGTCACTCCCCGGCAGCCTCGTCCTCCACTCATACCACCAATACCTCGTTGACTCACTGATTTTCCTGTGAAAATGCGTAATTTTTGTAACGACTACCAGTATAATTTTGAAGCACACTAGAGAGTAAAAAAAGATAGTCGATTTTGGTCCCTTTTCTTTATTATTTTTCTACAATATTATCTTGTAATTTACATATTGGAGGCATGGACATGACAGTAACAGTCAAATAAGATTATCAGACTAAGGATTGATATTATATAAATGGATTAAGAGTTTGATTAAGCTGAATTAATTATGTATAATGCTGTGACAACTGTCAACAGGCAAAGATTTGTTAAACTTTACCTAATATGCATCACCAAATTTAAGAACTTATTATGGGTTCAATTTCTGACAATGAACATGAGCGTTCATAATTATTCAGATAATGTATGTGATTACACTTGATCGATCAAAATTTCGATATTAGAGTTGATGGTGCTTCTTTTGTAATGTTACGTATATGCATGTATTTACATACAAAACTTGATCCTAAAGATCTCGACTTCAAATTTTTAATGCAAACCCTCGTAAATATATTCTTTTAGAGTAATGTTATTCATAGTTGCTCACTACCAATAATCATTCTACGTATTATTACTCAATTAGATGAATTATTCATAATTAATGACTATAAATACATTACAACAGTTATAGTAAATAATTCATCCAATTAAATAATGCCACGTAGGATGGTATGAATAGTATTACTCATTCTTTTAGAATGTTATTTATCACAATTAATGATAATCATCATTTAATTACAATATAGACAGGTGATAATTAATGGAGTATCCATTTATAGAACAACTGGCAAATTAAATTAGGGATAATGTTTGGTAATGATGGATTAATTTATGGTCAATGCTCAGCTAATTTTATTCCACAGCTTGTAGGATATCTACTATTCCTACACAAGAAGTTTCGTTGTTAATTACTTTATTTCTATATATGTGGAGAAAGCAAAGTGTGCATAATAAATAACAAAAAAATGGAACAAATGAAGATATTTCTTTGAGGTGCATTTGATACACCATATTAATTAGGGAGAATAGAATTAGAAGAGATAGGATTAGAGAGGATAACATTAAGAGGATTGTATTAATACAAAGTTTAAAGTTACACCTTATTAAAAAAAATTATTTATTTTGCAACTTACTTATTTATTAAGTAAATTTATTTATCTACAAACATATTTAGATAACTTAAACTCTTCTTACTTTTAAGTAATATATATTTTTTGAAAAATAACTCTTACATTACTATCAATATAAGTAAGTTACTTATTTTTGACTTTTATTGATTAAAATAATAATAATTTTTAAAACTTGCTTATTTTTTTATAAGCAATTTGAGAAAATATTGTAGGAAGCAATGTGGTTTTAGAAGTAACAACACGTGTAAACTCACTATTGATTGGGATTAAGTCATTCGGCGTGGACTGTATTAGAAGATTAATTTAGATTAAAATAATGTAAGTACAGCTTTTTTCAAACACCGAATAGAATTAGTGTAGTAGGATGCACCAAACATAGGATTAGAGTCTATATACAAAATTCACATGCATTTTCATAGAAATATAGACTTTTGAGAGCTCTTCGGTAACTCATAAATTAGGCTCAAGATATGCTTCCTTCAAATTAATATAGATTTTCAAAAATCTCAAAGATGAAATTATTTGCTATTTTTTCATAAACGAAATTATTTATTGTTGACTTCATTAGATAATATAAAAGTAGATTCTACTATCATCTAAATTGATGCTAAGTACGAGTTGTGTTAAATAATATTATTCATTATAATTCTATTCGCGAGATCGTCAATATTATGTAGTTAAATGATTTGAAACTTTAATTCAAAGAAAATAGTCTGTTTACTGCAATTAAAAAAAAAAAAAATCATCTTGCATGTAAACTTACAAATATCATCTTGCACATAAACTTATTTACAATATATTAGTGGAATAGTAGCTCTCGAGTAGTTTTGGGAGGTCAATGTTTGAATTCAAGAAGAACTCACCCTTATCAACCTAAATTACGAGAAGAATTCGGTAAATCTACTTGATGACATGAACAATTAATGCATGAGTATGATTGAAATGGGGGCGGGCTCAAAAGGAATGGGTTTGGGGGTGGATTCCAAAACTTTATTATAGGTTATAATAAGGTAGATTGTATTAATATCATGAGTTATAGTTTTTGGACAAAATAGTGAGAATATCTACATCAGTTGATATCAGAGTTAGAAGTCACATGTTCAAGTCGATGTTGGAGCGCAGAGTGGATATATAATGCAGGAACATGCTTGAAAGGGGTGGGCTCGGCGGCCAGGGACGTGAGTATAGATTCATGATACTAAAAATTTTTTTTTTTTTTTTTTTTTAACCCAATATTTCAAAATTTTGGGACGGGGCGGTGGCCCAGACAGCCCATTGTCATACCCCAGGTGGGCTTAAGATTAATTTTCAAGTGATAAACAAAGTGGTAGTAATATCCTACATCAACAACTCAATCAATTTTCAACCTACAATATAAAGCAATGTTCATAAAACCGGACATTGACCCAGAAAAGGCAGTGGGTCAAGGATCAAAAGGTTGAATCGGGTTCAATTAAAAAATTAAAAATTAATTCAAAAATCTCACAAAATTTTTAAAAATAAGTTATTAATTTGTAAATAAATCAATATTTATAGACAAAATTACTCACAAATGGCTTTAAATAGACTTTTCATAAGTTTCAATTAAAAAATAAAAAATTAATCCAAAAATCTCATAAAAAAGGACGAATAATTGAAGAAGAAGAAGAACAATTGGAAAAATGAGGAAGAAATCAGAAATTAGATACTTTGCCTTAAAAAAATTTCGAACCGGAAAACTATTAAAATCGGACCGATTTTTTCGGTTTAACCGCTAAAAATTTTGGTTTCTGGTCCAG
Source organism: Forsythia suspensa (assembly GCA_023638005.1). Taxonomy (NCBI): domain Eukaryota; kingdom Viridiplantae; phylum Streptophyta; class Magnoliopsida; order Lamiales; family Oleaceae; genus Forsythia; species Forsythia suspensa. Next base: position 41,034,638 of record CM042669.1, on the reverse strand, counting down.
TTTCTGATGCCTAGTTAAATTGGTAGACCGGATCGGTTTTGCGAGCGATTTCTGGTTGAACTGGTTTGTCCGGTCCAATTTTCTAAATCACTGTATAAAAGTAATCATGGAATTCGATAGGGCATTTTCATGAAACATCATTCCATTGGTAGAAATGGGACAAGCTCCTTTTATAAAAGGGAAAATTACCTAAAAAGTCACATGCAAGTGATTGTTTTAAATTAGGTCAAAACAATTTTTAAAATTGTCAATAAATCATACTTTAAGCAATATTTTAAATTAATTCCAAAATACCACTATGATCCATATTTTCCATCGGTGCCTTTTCTATCTCCACAAACCTCCTCTGCAGAGCTTGTTGTCGGAAATTATAACTTCAATTCCGACGACTGTGTGTAGTGGTATCACGAGAATAGAGGTGGAGCAATGGTACCACGAGAACTGGGTAACTTCAATTACGGTAGATGAGGAGGTAAAGGTGGAGGTGGAGCAGTGGTACCACGAGAATGGGTCTGCCTGTGAACAGATTGTGAATTCAGAGAAGATTTTAGAAAGGTTTATCCGCCACTAGCTATTCCAATTGTTAATTCTTTGAATGATGGTAGTCCTTCATCCTCGTCGGATAGTGTAGTTAGTTCTCTTTCTCTGGAAAATGTTTTGTCCCTCTTAAAAAAATGCTACTGACGTATGAACAAAATGTGAGAACAACAAAATATGGGATGAGCGTATAAGCGAATGTTTAGGAAATATATTGGTTGTGGCCATGATTTGTTGCTGTAAATAGCAACTTGAATTTCTGTAGGGATGAATACTGGTAGCTCTTAGATTATTTTTTTGTATTGTTTGATACTGTATTATAATAAAATAGTATCACAAAAAGTATCATAACATAAATTACATAGAATTCACATACGTGCTCAAAATTTCTACTATAATATGTTTTCGGAATCGTATCGACAAGCCGGTCGAGACCAGTGGTTTTGCCACTACTAATGATAGATTTTAGCCATTTGAAATTATCTCTTTAGTTTAAAACGGCAATCTTTAGTTTGTCATACTAAAACAGTATCACAGATAAAACTAGAGGTGTCAAGACGAGCGGGCAGGCCCGTGAACCGGGCGGACTGTTCACGGGCCGACCCGTGAACCAGCTTGATTTTTTTTTTTTAAAAAAAAGGGCAGAAAATTCAAACTTTCATATTTAAAAATATTTAAAAAATGGCAAATAGCCATTTAAAATAAAAGATGTGACAGATACGTGATGTTTTAGTCTTTAAATATATAAATAAAAAATAGAAATTGAATTAAAAAATTAAAAAATATGAATTTATCATTGTTATTTATTTTTTATTTAGTAATTTAACACATTTTTTGTTATATATGTAAATATTTTTTTTGAATTACAATAAATAACTAATTTTTTTTAGTAATTTAAAAAAAAATTAATTTTTTATTCATACTGGCCGAACCGGGTCGAACCGCGGCCCACATGGGCTCGACCCGGATGGGTCGACAGGTGGGCCGGGCTCATGTTCAATTTTTGTGGGCTGGGTTGACCCGGCTTGCAAACCGTCGTGGCGCGGACTTTTTCTAATGCGGGCCATCACCGGGCTTCATCGAAGGTGGGCCGACCCAGCCCGCTTGACCCGGATTGACTACTCTAGATAAAATAGTATCACAGACAAAACAGTATCATAACAAAAACGGGCATAGAATTCACATATGTGCTCAGAATTTTTATTATAATATGTTTTCAGAATAGTTTAGACGAGCCAGTCAAGACCAGTTGCTTTGCCACTGCATACGATGGATTTAGCCATTTAAAGTCGTCTTTTTTACCTTAAAATGACAATCTTTAATTTTTCTTGTCAAAACAGTATCACATATACTAAAACAGTATCACATATAAATGTATCTTAATATATCAGTATCATACATGAAAATATTTTAATAAAATAGTATCACATACACAAACTACAACTCAATAAAATAACAGTATCATAGGTTGAAACATTATCATAATAAAATAGTATCAAAGATAAAAATATGGTATAAATATATCATATCACTTTATCTAAATAAAACAGTATTATAGATCTGTTTTAACGGTTAAAGTAATTATATTGTTCTTAAAATGTTCTACTAATAGTACACGACTATTGATACTGTTTGCATTCAATAACATTATCATAGATTAAAACAGTATTATAGATGTTTTAGTAGTTAAAGTAATTATATTGTTTTTAAAATGATCCATTAGTAGTATGAGATCGTTGATATTGTTTGCATTTAATAAAATTATCATTGATTAAAACAGCATCATATGTTGAAACATTATCATAATAAAACAGTATCAAAGATAAAAAGATGGTGTAAGTGTACCATAGCACACTATCTATATAAAACAGTATTATATATAAAACTAAGTACAAGATATTTTAAAGGGTTGAAGTAATGATACTGTTCTTAAAATGCTCTATTAGTAGTACAAGATCATAAGTTTAAACATTGTCATAATAAAACAGTATTAAAGATAAAAAGAATTGTATAAAGATATCAATGTACATTATCTAAATAAAACAATATCACAATAAAATATTATTATACAAAACAATATTACAACAAAACACTATCATAATAATAAAAAAAAACATTAAATTAGCGTTTGTTTTCAATTGTAAGGGTATGTTGGTATTTTAGCGCTAAAATGTGATTTTAATTGAATTAAGTTCTGACCATATGATTTTAGAGTTCATAAGTGTTAAAACAGTGACCGGACTTGAATTTACCTTTTATAAAAATGAATATTGATATCATCGTGTCCTAAATCTTATACTGTGACATTGGTGAAGAGAACATTTTTCCTTTAATCATCTATAAGAGTATTTTAATATGTATTAGACAATAGAATAAATTAGAATTTGACTTTTTTATTTTATTTAATATTATGATTATTATCTAATACAATTTAATTTATTTTACCAAACACATTATAATAGTTAAAATTTGTTTCAGCTAATCTTATCGTTTCTCATTATAAATTCCAAACTATAATTGTGACACGGCAGCTACCACTCAAAAGACAACCTACCCATGCTTATTGCCAACAAACGTAAAAAAACAAAATTTATTCCATTGTCTATGTGGAGGAAATTCTTATATTAAAAACTCTAATTAAAAAGAAAAAAATTGGCCTCCAACCAAGAATATTCTTGGTGTTAGAAGCATATACATCATTGTATTATTATTTATTAATATAATCCATAATTAATTATTGGTAATGTTGTAGTAAGTTGTGATTTCATTGGTTAAGTATATTCCCTCTTTGTTTATATTATCTTCTAGAAGTGAAAGATATTTCTAGTTCCTCGAGAATCTGGCCTTGTCCAAGATACCATAATAATAAAGAATTATTGTTTTTGGTGGTTCATATGGTCAAATAATTAAAGAGGGTACGTTATGCATGTGCTAACTACCATGTTCACATTTTTGTACATAATTTTCCAACCTAACGGGTCTCACACAACCCATCGGATTAAGAATGGGTTGATACGAAATATTGAATTAAATATTTATTCGTTGAATTAAATATTATAATTAGTAAAATACATTGTATGTTTATCTTCCATAATTTTATTTGTCTATATCTGGTCTAATGACCAAACATACCATGAGGGTTTGCTTCGAAGTATTTTTGGAATTGGTTTTGAGGAAGTTTTTATAAGTATTTTGTAGTTTTATGGCAAGTCTAGAAGTCAAGAAGAGAAAATATGCCAGTCCCTTTTTTTAAGTAACTTTTGTTGCACTCGAAAATATCAATAATATATATTTTTATAGTAAATTACACTCACAATTCAACTTTGTAACAATATCATCTACATTCAATTTTATTCGCAAATATCGTCCAATCCTTTCATTAATTGCCTTTGATTTAAATAAATTAAACATAAAATAAAATAGAAACATTGCACTTGAGATGCCTTACATTTTAAAAAAGTGTAAATAAATCATAAATTTTTTATTTTTAAAAAATTAAAAGAAGAAGAAATGAAAAAAACAAAAAATGTCATCTTCTCCGACCGACTCGGCCCCCACCCCAACCACCCCCCAACAGGAACAATCGGGTAGGATTTCTCCCCCCGTTTGTCGCCCCAATCCGCTTCCAAACCCGTTGAAACCCTAGCAAGTTTGGGTCGACAAACGCGCACAGGGGGGAGAGAAATCCTCCCCAATTGTTCCTGGTGGATTGTGATAGGAATAGGAGTGAGGCGATTTGGGAAGATGAATCTTTTTTGTTTTTTTATTTGTTTTAAATAATAGAATATGAAGAGAGTGTTTTTTTCTTGTTAAATCGGTCTAATTTAAGTCACGGACTTGATTTTTTGTTAATTAACGGACATTGGGACGAAATCTATTCACACTCCAAATGTCATTTTGACGAACATAATTAGAAGGTCGGAAACTTGATGACACATTTTTTTATTATTTTAAGTGAAAATCTATAAAAATAAATAAATAAATAAATAAAAAGTTTAGAATTTATTTACACTTTTGAAAAGGTTACGGATCCAAATTGTAATTTTTCTTTATATTTTTTTTTCTGTTATTTTAATTTATTTAAACTATGGGCACTTGAGGACCATCTGTGCTAAATAATGAAAGGATATGGATGATATCTGCGAATAAAATTGAATACGGTTAATATTGTTACAAAGTTGAAAGAATAGAGACTGTAAGTATAATTTACCCTTGTTTTTAACATTTTTATTGTTTGCAAATTCTTTTAAAAATGCGGCAAGCAATAATTTCTATATTTCCTGAAATTTGGATTGCTATGTTGAAAAATAAGAAAAAGTAAAAGTCAATTTAATCCATACTTTGTCCAAATGCTTGGTTAGGTAAACATTAATTAAAGCTTTTATGAAATTAACCAAAAGTCCTATATATATTTTTTATTATTATTATTCAACATAAATTGATCCCTTCAAGGTTTAATAAACCAAAAAAAAAAAAAAGCATTAAAATGAGTTTGAACCCGTTTTATTTTTCTTTTTCTGCTTAATACGGATCCATTTTAATTCGATTCGAGTAAATCCATTGGACTGAGATCCAAATTTGCCATATGGCATGTGAATTTCGACCATATTCTAAGATTCATGTCTCTCATTAAGTCTAATTGTTCATTAACATTTAAATTATTACTCTTAAATATCGTACAAACGAAGAAGAATATTATATTAATTATTTAATACCAACATAGTATAAAGGTGAACAAGGAACGTGAAGAGGGTGGGGGCAAGCCTTCTAGAAGTGGCCCTTCGAGTGAATCTTGGGCCAAATGTCCCTTGAAGTCTCCCAAAGGACAATATATAATTACAAAGTACAATATAATAATTTAATAAGCCCTTTCTCGATGTGTTTGAGGATACTAAGACATTTTTAGGTGCTTTCTCGTACTATGGCTTATTGTTGTACGTTTCACCTAACCACAAATATGTACTAATTTGGTGCTTATCCATAATTAGGTCAACATTTTATATTTCATCCTAATTCATAGGAAATTAAAGATTGTGCTTTGCATAAATGGACATTAGTGAAATGCTTCGGAATATTCTTATATAATGGATTGGTACAATATTTCTCTTATTTGTTTACTAATGTAAGCTAGTAATACTGTTCATTATAGCTGTTGTCATTAATTTTTTTTGTATTTGACGAAGATAATGCAATTTGAGTATATAAGTAAGGCATATTCCCTTTGTTTTTTTAATCAATACGACTTAATAGTACTGTCATTACAGCTGTTATCATCTGTATTTGACGTAGATAATGCAGTTTAAGCATATGATGTAGCCTATTGCTCTTACTTTTTGTCAATGTGACCTATCAAACCTGTTCACGTAGGTTACCATTAGTTTTATGTGTTTAACGCAAATAACGTAGTTTGAGTATATGAATAAAGCATATAGTTATATTTAAATAATAAAGTTGAATATGTCGTGTCATTATTTATAATAAAAATTGAAAGGCCAACACTTGTAAATTATCATTACTTCATATATTTGATGTAGAAAATGCAGTTTGAGCATATGAATAAAGCATATACTGATATTAAGTCAGTGAATTTGAATATGCCATATCATTATTTACAGTATAAATTGAAAGGCCAACTATTGTAAACTACCATTAATTTATATTCAGTTTAATAAAGTTGTATTGTGATTTTATATTAACTTTTTTTGTACTAAAAAAGTAAACAAAACACTTTGTTGTAATTTTTATTGTGACTTTATTGTAATATTATTAGTATTCAGAGTTATAATTTAATATATATGGTTTATTTTATTTTATCATTAATAAAGTGGAAAGATGTTTTATAATAAATAAATTAGTGATATTAAAGAGAGAAAAAGAAGAAAAAAATATACGACGAAGGCGTGAATTAAAATCAAATCAAACTATTAGGTTTTGGTTTGAGAAGCGAGTTAGTTTAAAAATATGTCAAAAATTGTCCAAATCGAATCGATTATAATCCTAATTACAAATATACATTTGCCTCTTTTTATAGGTAAAAAATAATGTTTATCTCATTTAAAAGTTAGCTCTTTCTCTTGCCGTTGTTGGTGGTTTAGTAAGTCCATGGAAAGGCAGTGGAAGAGAAAGTAGCTGCGATTGCTTGAGTTCAATCAGTTGAGGTTGGTTTGGTTCAGTCAGGTTTGGCTTTTTTTAAGTCACCGGCCCAACGCGATAAAAAATAAAGAAGTAGGGCAATCGATCCCACACAGCCACTTCTTTAGCGCTGAGAACTATCAACGCCAATATAATAATTTCATAAAAATAGAGAATTTTATTGTTTAAATAGGTGAAATTTAAATTTGGAACAGTCATTTCAATTTTTTTCTTTCAAATTCAGAAAAATCCGTCAATAAATGACGATGTAAAGAAACATATAAAAGATATTATCGACAATTAACACTTCCTTCAACTTTTCTATTGTATTAGTCAAAATATTTAATTTATATATATAATATGTCTTCATATTAGACATTTTTTGTATTAGTAAATTGGGGGGGAAAAACCCTAGAAACTCCTTAAAACTTAAAAGATCCATATTTCAAACAGGTCCGAGATAGTGTAAACTGGGTCACTGGTTCTATGAAATACCCGTTTAGATTGGATCTATTATGACAGGTGATACCATTAAGCACCCAATCCATCTTGACTACTGGGCCTCCGGATATTGGGCGGGACTGGCTAGTCCAGTCCAAATTCAATAACTGTGATTAATGTTGTTTATCACACGCTCTCAATCTCTAATTACCTATTTAAATTGTCGCGAGCTCTCATTCTAAATTGGTGCTTGAGTTACTCAATGAGTACGAAACAAGGATTTATAAATCGTATTTCTTCAACAATGTGTCCCAATTATAAATAGGGTAATTTACGTATATACATAACCTAATTTTCTCTTATTAAATAATATTAAATATTAGAAACACTTATTAAATTTTAAATATAATGTGTCTAAGGTAAAATTTCATATTTACAAAAAATAATTTTTTGTTATCTACATTACATTATTAATTATACAATCTATCACAACGATAACTTGAAAAGGATTAAAATTCAATATTATAAATACACCACGTGCAATGCACGAACCAAAAACTAATATTTTGAAAAGGCTCGAGCGGGATTGGAATTATATAATTTTAAAAGATTCAAATATTTATAAATTGTGTTCTGTTAATATAAATACCATAATTCATTACAATAATATATTTATGGACTAAAATTAACTCTTTTATTAAAACTTAACCGGATTGGAATCACATAATGGTAATGAATTATGGTGTTTAAATATTTATAATATGGCATCAAACATTACAATATTTCACAATCAAATATTATATCAATAAACAAATGCAAAGGTTGTGAAATATTTTAATATGACATCAAATAGCATAAAATGTTGTAAATTATATAAAAGGTTGAGGGGTATTTTGGTTACAAAGGTCATTGACTGTTAATTATATAAAAGGTTGAGGTGATGGATACCAAGAATTAAATATTGATGATATAAGTGCAAATGAACTTAAAGGTTGGAGACACTAGCTGCAATTTATCCTTATATTTATAGTTATTTGACTAAAGTAAATAATTATTTTTTGACTCAAAATCAGCTTAAAAAACTAATTTAGAAGTCTAAAATTTGAGCTTCTCTAAGACCTCGTTTGGAATTGATTTTGGAGCCCATCTTCTGATTCTCAAACAATCAGAAGTTGATTTATGCGTTTGTCAAATTTTTTAAAAGTAATTATAAAATAATCTGACTTACCTAGCAGCAAATTTTAAGAAGCAACAAAATGACAACTTTTTAGATTCTGCTTTTAGTTTTTTCATTTATATATTATTAAAATACCAATTTTACCTATAATTAATTAAACTAATACTTTAATATCCTAGGTTTATTTTCTACCCATTTCATTTAGGTGATTTCATGTTATCTCCATATACCGCATTCTTCTTTTTCAACCTTCACGAATCACTATTACCGAATCAAACATTCAAAGTACGATTATTTGGTGGACAATTACTTGCGTGAATTTATAATTTTTATATTTCAAAATCTTATAAAAAATGAGCATTTTTTTAGGATTTCATACTTTTTGTAGAATACTAGTATGAGCACGTGCAATGCACGTGATGTATCGATAATGAAGAATGTAATAATGTTTATTATATCTTGTTTTTACAAATTAGTTTGATATTGGTAATTTAAGTGGAAAAAATTAAATATTAGCAAATTAGGCGATTAAAACATAAATAGCATGCTTATGACTTAAAATCTAGTTTATTAAAATTCATTGCAATAGACAACTCAAACATATGATGAAATTGAATTAAATTTACTTCATAAAAGCTACTATTCTTAAGTATAATTTTTCTCGATTTTGCATTCCTCCTTGAAGTCTGAGTTCATTCATTTATAATATTTTAGTCACGTAAAGAAAGCTGAATGCCTTTGCATTAAGAAATTTCACATTTGCTCTAAAATAAGACTCTGGAAATAAGTATCTACAACAATATGTGCACATTATTATTTTTAATTATCTTAAATAAAAGATAAAGAGAGGGTTGCGTCAAGCTTATATTATCAAAGATTTGAATTTTCAAGAATGACAAATTAGGTTCGGTAAGTATACCAATTTGATCATCACAATATTTATTGGTAGAATTAAAAGTTCATAAAAATCTTCTTTCTTGCTTTAGATGAAACTTTGGAGATAATCAATAAGTTAATTGATCAAGTCGTTTCATGGTCGAATTAAAACTCTTAAAACTACATAATTTTCAAAAGTAAATAAATCACTTTGCTATTGTTAATTAAGCATGCTATTGAAGATGTATGTATTTTGATGCAAGTCAGAAAATGTGGCAAAAATATGCTAAAAAGTGTAAAAAAGTAAACAAATCAATAACATATTAATTACAATTAAAATTGTTCCACAACCACCCGTGTGTAAACAAGTCATTTTTAGAAATAATATCCTAGAGTTGCATTAATATTCAAAAGGAAAATAACAATAAGTCGAGACATTATTAAAATGCTACATTTCAAAACCCTATATAGAAACAAGCAATTTTATTTTTCCAAGCTCATGTAGTTTAAAAAATGATAATATTATTCAATTACAACTAAACAAATCAAATTCCAAATTAAATAATGTCTCAAATGATAGCACATTTTCAACGACAAGCAATCAAAAGAAAATTTCAAGTTAAACAATGCTTCAAAGTGACATTATTATCAAATTACAACAAAACTAAACTAAAATTACTAAATTCAAAATTATTGAATAAAAATATAAAGTGTATTCAATGAATACAAATATCAAAATTTATAGAAAATAACTAATAAAACAAAATTTGAAATGTTTTCCAAAATAATGAAATTGTAAATTTAACACCCTAATAGACTATAAAAGTACAATTATTCCAAAATTCAAACTCCTAAACAAAAATATAAAGTAACAACTCATATATCTTTCAATTTGAATAAGAAAATGTAAATGAGAATAAAAAACACGACAAACAATCAAAAGAAACAAGACTATAAAAGTAAAGAATAATAAAAAGTTAAACTTTTTGAAATATTAAAAAAAATTTGCAAATTTAATAATCTAATAAATAATAAAACTACAATTCTTCTAAAATTCATACTCTAAAACAACTAAAAACCAAAAGCAAAACTCCCATGTCGTCAAATTTAACCAAAAAATTGTTCAAAGCATTTCACAAACAACTCTAAAATTAACAATTATTTTCCTTCATCTTATTGTCGTTTCACTATAAAATTCAAAAATCTCTTACGTTTCGTTTTTCTTGAAACTGCATTTTATGAAAAATGAATCCAAATGACACCGTGTCTAATTCTGATGTCAGGCACCATTCATCAGAACTATTTGCTTAGACAATGCCTTGAAAACTTGGAATAATCATAACTTAGTTTATTCAAAACTGATATAAAAGTAGCCAAAATTATGCTAAATATACCGTTTGCCTATTTGTGGTCAGCAGTTGCAACACGATGCAGCAATTCACTAGTGTTATCACACGATTCTGATATGGCCTCCACGTCGGCAAGGGCCCCCATCTAGGCCCAGCAAGAGCCTCATCCAGGCGTTGCTCAGGCCCCGGAAATTTTAATAAAGGACCCCGGAGGCCCATCAAACATCCCAACCTTCTGCGGTCAGGTTTCGACGAGGCCCACTGAGTGACTTAACGTCCCATGCCGAACCATGGGGTCTCGCAGGAGTTCGTAACTGGCAGACAGCGTGATATGCCGGAATAACCAGAGAAATAGTTAAGGAAAGATTGCGTCGGCTTGGCGCACAGATCCTCACAAGGAAACTAAATCATAATCTCCTAAAATCATACAACGTGATAAGTTCAAAGAAGGAAGAAAATCTCAGAGATTGCCTTGACAAGGAAGGATCCTTGTCCCATAAGGAAGGATGATCCGATTGGGTGTCTGATCGTATTGCTACCCAAATCAATCAGAACTCTTGCGCTATAAATACGATGTCTCCGGTTGTTCCAATGTACGCTCTTTTTTACACTTGAACTCCACCCTAAACTCTGTTCAAACTTCTCCCTGGTTGTCTCTCCCATACCCAATTACTTACCTCCCTCCGTGTATCACTCATATACCGGCAGTTGACTTGATCGTCGGAATACCAACGATCGCCGGACCCTTTTTCTCCGGAGATCTTGGTGCCTAACGATTGTCCGAGTGTGCAGGTAACATACAGGTTGGCAGAGGAGTGACTGGAGATCTGTTGACACGTGGACGTTGCAAGTTCCTACGTCAACATATTGGCGTCGTCTGTGGATTCAACTAATAATCAAAATGAATTCAAATTCAAAGAAAAAGCAAACAGATACGTAGATATGGATTTAAAAACACCCAAATTTCACTACGTGAAAAAAGTCAATAAAACTAAATATTTTGATTATATTACTATAGTAATCTTGGTCTACTAATCCCCCTTATAATGTGTTCTACCTTATTGCATTACTCACAAGATACTTTCTTTCGGTTTATACAAAACAGCCACAAATATCTTGCAATTTGCATTCAAAGTTGAAACACTTTTTGACCAAGTCCTACAACTTATACCCAGCGTAACGATACAAATGAAGTTCCTCTAGGATTTTATTTTACATAGATTGATTTAAATTTCAAAATGTATTTTAAATTTTATTAATTGATGTTACTTTGTAGAATATTACACATGCAACTTTACGAAACACCCTAGTTCTTCGTTTAAATAGTGTAAATTACACTTCACATGCCATATTTTCAAGAATTACATAGGTATTTCACGTTCCATTAAGTCTCTATAAAAATAATAAAATATATTAAAATATTGAATTTATTCACGTATACCTAATTTTTAAAATTACAATTTACATATCATTATTTTAGATTCGTGAACAAATATCATATTTAATTATGATGAATTTATCTTTGTATTTTTATAATTAGTTTGCAAATTTTTTAAACCAACTAGATATGAAACAAATTTGGTTGACCATTTTGAATAGTAAACTAATATCCACAATTTTGATATATGTAGGATATACAGTAATTTGAAGATCAGAACTTTGTATTAAACTCTTTGAGTTCTGTGGTTTAATATTAAATTTAGTACATCTTCTTCTTATTTTGAGGTTTGAATTTGTGTTTTTAGTTTTTATTTTTTGACTCTTTAAGAGTTTAGTTGGTATGTCCTTTATAAAAGGGAAAAAAATGAATTTTACCACTCGTGATAATAATAATAATAATATAAAATAATATTATTATAATCAATGTCTTTTTTAGTAATTTAATACCGTTACAGTAATAAATCACTTTTGTTTACCAAATGCTCATATGCTACTTTTGAAACATACATCAATTTTGAAGTAAGAATTTGCCAAACAATTATCTGATTCTTCCCACAGCTGATTCTTTCTGAAGCATAACAAAAACTGATTCTCTTAAAAGCACAATAATACCAAACCAAGCCTAAAAAACTCTAATTGAGCTTGTATGAAAAGTTGTAATTAAAATTTAACGAAACTTAAAAATTAACAAAATTACCATTAATACATTAATATAAGATATTAATTTAGTTGTCACATTAATTACTTGTTTCAAATTGTCATTTCATATATTTATATGAAGTGAAAATTATATATTTGTGTGTTAAATATTATAATACAAATTACACATAATATATTTGATTTAACTAAATTAATTTTAAGTAATTTGATATATATTAAAATAATTGTATTATTATAGTTTAATTAATATATTAATTTTAATAGTTATTATATGATATAAAAAAATATTATTTATTTTAAAGAAAATAATATGAAATATATAATAATTAATTACTATTTCGTCCAATAAATATAAAATTTATGCAAAAGTATTTTTATAGTTATGCAGTTAAACAATCAATTTAATATTCAAAGCATTTTTTGGATTTACAGTCATACAATTAACATTTTTTTTTAACAAAAGTTTTACTTATAATGGTTGTACCAAACGGACTATTATTCAAGTGAAAAATCCGTGCTTTTTTTTTTATTATTAAAAAAATCTAATTTCATAATTAATACATTAATTTTTATTTTTAAAATACTGTTTATATTGCCAAAAGACTACATAATCAAATTAGAACTCTTCCAAATACCCTTTCCTTTCACCGCTGTCGTTGTGTCAGTGACGCAAACCATCACCTTCCATCTCAAGCCACCTACACCTAAAGCAGAATAGCCCTCCTATCTTTGTACATACACAGTGAGACACAAACACATGTAGAGAGACGTGTGTCCAAAACTTTGTTGTACTTCTTTCTCTATACATACACATGCCTGGGGAAATGATAAATTTCTATTTGTAAGCTCTTGAATTCGCTCAAGAAATTAGTTGATTGAAGTTTGCTTCTAGGAGGTTTTTTTGTTTCCTTGGAAATGGGACATTTAAGGCATGTGTTTGATAGCCATATTTTTCATGAAAAAAAATCTTTTTTACTTATTTTCTAACTAAAAAGTGTTTGATGGTTATTTTTTCCGTGTAAAACGTTTTCTCATTTCTACATAAATGATCGCATTTTCTTTGAAAAAGCGGAAAATATTTTCTTAGGAGGAATGCGATTTTATTTTCTAGGTAAAATTTGACTTCTAAAATTGACAATTGCCAAGAAAACTAGTTCTTGCCAATTCAATTATCTGGAATTCGTTTTCTTTCCACCCAAATTCAATGCTTGCAATCAAACGCAGTCTTAAAGCAAAATTTGCATACCTATTTTTTTTCAAGATGGAAGTTTGCGTTTTTCAAGATTTTGTGGATTTTCTTTGATGTGGTGGGATGGTTCTTGGGCGGTGTGATTGTGGTGAAGGTGATCATGATGTTGGCGGAACAGTTTGTCAACCATGGTGGACGTAGGAATGGGAAACAGATTGAGCGGTTCGGGTTCTTTTAGGGATGACCCGACCGATCCCCTAGCTTGTCCCATAAAAATTACTAGCTCGCTCGTGTTTTTGAATTATTTTTAAAAAAAATTTGCCTTTAAAAAAAATGCGGGTCGACACATGGGCTGCTCGGCTCGAGAAGTCCATGGGCCATGGGTCGAGCTAAGCCCCCTCGTGGATTACTAACCGAACTCAGTCTCGGCTCAGATCTATATGAGTCGAATTGAACTCGTGTGGTAATGGGCAGAGTCCACCCGACTTGGCCTATTGCCTAGGCGTCAATGTTAGTAGTAGCGACGGCGGCAGTGGAAGTTGACGATGACTAAAGGTGAAGGTGGTGGTGTCGTGCTTTGAGATGAAATGATGGTGGTGAAATGTGGTGACGAGTGGTGTAGATGTGGTGGTGGTGGTGGTGGTGGTGGTGGTGGTGGTAGCGACAACATAACACTATGTATTGCGTGTGTTACACTATGTGTAATGACGTGTTACTAATTTGAGCTGTGGCTTCTTTGACCCATATTTGGCTTTTGCTAGATGCTATATTTGACAAATAATATTTTTTTTTTGTAAAAATTAGCCTAAATATCTACTATTTTTAGAAAAAATCAACATATACCCTTTCTTATTTTTATTAATATTTACCCTATTTAATGAAAAATATCATATTTTACATTGAATAAATATTTTACAAATCCAATTTTAATTACTCACTAACCTTAATCTCATCATCATCCACTTGCCTCCACCTTCCACCATTTCGATGATTTTGCTGCCGTGTTCCATAATCACTATTGTTGACACCTTTCCCAGCACCTTCTCCACCAATTGTCACCACTTTTTACTATTTGGTTTCAGGTCTAAAAAATTTATCACTGATGGTCACTGAAGTTTCAATGAAATTACAAAATAGTAACTGAAGTAACAAAGTTCAGCGGTGGTCACTGAAGTTTACTAAAGCGTACACCGAAGGTCACTCTGTGAAATTCTCAACTTAAGTTGATGACGTGTCACTGGTAAATGTCCAAGTGGCACACAATTGGATGACATGTGTAAAAAATTATTGCCATGTAGACTTTGCCCACTAATTATAATAGATTTGGACCTCAATGAATACTTCTAAAATATAAGGACCTAACTGAAAATACTTCATAATAAATTAGATTTCCATTTCCATTTCCATTTTTCATTTCAATCCCGTTCTTCATTTCCATTCCCAGCAAACATGTTCTTCATCCTCCAATCCCTAATTTCTCCACTATTTGCTAGAATACAAATTAATTCTCACCAAATCAAATTGCAATTTGTTTTCACAACATTACCATCTTCTGTTAGTCGGTAAGTGACGTAATCTCTCTCTCTCTCTCGGTTGTCTCCACTAAATTGAATTTTTCCCGACCCTCATTATACACAACCTAACTACAAATCCAACAAAAAGATAATGCTATAGTGTCTTCGCTTTTTTAGGGAGAAAAATTGATTCCAAAGAAAAGAAACATAAAGTGTCCTAGTTTGCGTGCTTTGTTGAGATATTCACCATCATCTACTTGTTACGGGTGACATTGAAATGGAAAAGGAATTCGACGTGGATTGTAGATGCTATTATGGGGTCCATTGTGTATTAAATATGTCATGGATGATGAAAATCCAGTTGGTTGTCATTTCATATATTTATATGAAGTGAAAATTATATATTTGTGTGTTAAATATTATAATACAAATTACACATAATATATTTGATTTAACTAAATTAATTTTAAGTAATTTGATATATATTAAAATAATTGTATTATTATAGTTTAATTAATATATTAATTTTAATAGTTATTATATGATATAAAAAAATATTATTTATTTTAAAGAAAATAATATGAAATATATAATAATTAATTACTATTTAGTCCAATAAATATAAAATTTATGCAAAAGTATTTTTATAGTTATGCGATTAAACACTCAATTTAATATTCAAAGCATTTATTAGATTTACAAATATACAATTAACATTTTTTTTAACAAAAGTTTTACTTATAATGGTTGTACCAAATGGACTATTATTCAAGTGAAAAATCCGTGCTTTTTTTTTTTTATTAAAAAAATCTAATTTCATAATTACTATACATTAATTTTTATTTTTAAAATACTGTTCATATTGCCAAAAGACTACATAATCAAATTAGAACTCTTCCAAATACCCTTTCCTTTCACCGTTGTCGTTGTGTCAGTGACGCAAACCATCACCTTCCATCTCAAGCCACCTACACCTAAAGCAGAATAGCCCTCCTCTTTGTACATACACAGTGAGACACAAACACATGTAGAGAGAGATGTGTGTCCAAAACTTTGTTGTACTTCTTTCTCTATACATACATATGCCCGTGGAAATGATAAATTTCTATTTGTAAGCTCTTGAATTCGCTCAAGAAATTAGTTGATTGAAGTTTGCTTCTAGGAGGTTTTTTTGTTTCCTTGGAAATGGGACATTTAGGCTGTGTTTGATAGCCATATTTTTTTCATGAAAAAAATCTTTTTTTACTTATTTTCTAACTAAAAAGTGTTTGATGGTTATTTTTTTCAGGTAAAACGTTTTCTCATTTCTACATAAATGATCGCATTTTCTTTGAAAAACTGGAAAATATTTTCTTAGGAGGGAATGCGATTTTATTTTCTAGGTAAAATTTGACTTCTAAAATTGACAATTGCCAAGAAAACTAGTTCTTGCCAATTCAATTATCTGGAATTCGTTTTCTTTCCACCCAAATTCAATGCTTGCAATCAAACGCATCTTAAAGCAAAATTTGCATACCTATTTTTTTCAAGATGGAAGTTTGCTATTTTCAAGATTTTGTGGATTTTCTTTGATGTGGTGGGATGGTTCTTGGGCGGTGTGATTGTGGTGAAGGTGATCATGATGTTGGCGGAGCAGTTTTGTCAACCATGGTGGACGTGGGAATGGGAAATGATTGAGCGGTTCGGGTTCTTTTAGGGATGACCCGACCGATCCCTAGCTTGTCCCATAAAAATTACTAGCTTGCTCGTGTTTTTTGAATTATTTTTAAAAAAATTTGCCTTTAAAAAAATGCGGGTCGACACGCCGGTCGCTTCGGCTCGAGAAGTCCATGGGCCATGGGTCGAGCTAAGCCCCTCGTGGATTACTAACCGAACTCGGGTCTCGGCTCGGATCTATATGAGTCGAATTGAACTCGTGTGGTAATGGGCGAGTCCACCCGACTTGGCCTATTGCCTGGCGTCAATGTTAGTAGTAGCGACGGCGGCGGTGGAAGTTGACGATGACTAAAGGTGAAGGTGGTGGTGTCGTGCTTTGAGATGAAATGATGGTGGTGAAATGTGGTGACGAGTGGTGTAGATGTGGTGGTGGTGGTGGTGGTGGTGGTGGTGGTGGTGGCGACGACAACATAACACTATGTATTGCGTGTGTTACACTATGTGTAATGACGTGTTACTAATTTGAGCTGTGGCTTCTTTGACCCATATTTGGCTTTTGCTAGATGCTATATTTGACAAATAATATTTTTTCTTTGTAAAATTAGCCTAAATATCTACTATTTTTTAGAAAAAAATCAACATATACCCCTTTCTTATTTTTATTAATATTTACCCTATTTAATGAAAAATATCATATTTTACATTGAATAAATATTTGACAAATCCAATTTTAATTACTCACTAACCCTAATCCCCTCATCATTCACTTGCCTCCACCTTCCACCATTTCGATGATTTTGCTTCCATGTTCCACAATCACTATTGTTGACACCTTTCCGAGCACCTTCTCTACCAATTGTCACCACATTTTATTATTTGGTTTCAGGTCTGAAAAATTTATCACTGATGGTCACTGAAGTTTCAATGAAATTACAAAATAGTAATCAAGTAACAAAGTTCAGTGGTGGTCACCAAGTTTACTAAAGCGCACAATCAAGGTCACTCGTGAAATTCCCAACTTAAGTTGATGACGTGTCACCGGTAAATGTCCAAGTGGCACACAATTGGATGACATGTGTAAAAAATTATTGTCATGTAGACTTTGCCCACTAATTATAATAGATTTGGACCTCAATGAATACCTCTAAAATATAAGGACCTAACTGAAAATACTTCATAATAAATTAGATTTCCATTTCCATTTCCATTTTTCATTTCAATCCCGTTCTTCATTTCCATTCCCAGCAAACATGTTCTTTATCCTCAAATCCCTAATTTCTCCACTATTTTGCTAGAATACGCAATTAATTCTCACCAAATCAAATTGCAATTTATTTTCACAACATTACCATCTTCGGTTAGTCGGTAAGTGACGTAATCTCTCTCTCTCTCTCTCTCTCTCTCTGGTTGTCTCCACTAAATTGAATTTTTCCGACCCTCATTGCGCACAACCTAACTACAAATCCAACAAAAAAGATAATGCTATAGTGTCTTCGTTTTTTAGGGAGAAAAATTGATTCCAGCAAAAGAAACATAAAGTGTCCTAGTTTGCGTGCTTTGTTGAGATATTCAGTTCATCATCTACTTGTTCTGGGTGACATTGAAATGGAAAAGGAATTCGACGTGGACTATAGATGCTATTGCGGGGGTCCATTGTGTATTAAATATGTCATGGACTGATGAAAATCCAGGTTGGAGATTCTTGGGATGTTTCAATTATCGAGTATGCCAGTGGTTCTAATATTCTTTGTTTCGACGTGGATTGTAGATTCTTGGGATGGATGAATATCCAGGGTGTTTTTAACATTCTTGGTTTTGAATGTTTTGTAGGATGTTGGCGGGTGCAATTACTTTGATTGGATTGATCTGCCAATTCCGAACCGAAAGAAATCCACATTTCTTAGCTTGCTTAGAAGGAACGAGTCGTCCGAAGTGAGGCTACATAGAATAGAGAACAAATGAGAGTTTGTTGAGAGAGAAATGCAGATGCTTAGTGCGGATGTCGATAGGTTTGAAGTGGAACGACAGAGCTTTGAAGAGAACTTACAAACTCTAGAGCAAAAATACAAGTTCGTAGTATATGTGTTGATTGCGGTAGTGTGTTATAGTGTTGGGAGATCAATTGTTAGCTAGGAGTTAACTTGTTGGCTATCAAGAGACTCGTTTGGCATTCATTGAAGAAGTAATTAATGTGGCATCTTGGCATTAAACATTGTATTCAGCCAATGACATTATACATGCAGAAATTATGTATTATGTATACCTTTCTTGATTTCTTATATGAAGTTGGTTGATGATTTATTATATAGACATTGTATTATAATCTTCTCAAGTATGTCAAACAAATATGATATGATTCCAAGCACTGAAGACAATTGTTTTGATCTGGAAAATGCAGCAAGTACACTGCATGATCATTAGCACTGGAAACTAAATATTGAAGTATTGCAATTAAATTTTGAACCTCAGGTGCAAGTCCCATTCCTTCCGGGGAAATCCAACTTGAGGATAATTGCTAGTAACGAGTTATAATTGCCAAATCAAACCATATAACAACATTTGTCTAGGGGACATCATGCCATTTCTCTGTTGCAAACATTATATACAATACCAAGGCAAAAATGGCTATAACTGAACATAAACTACCTCATTTTTAAGATTATCATTTGCAAACATTATAAAATGCATGTTTAGGTTAATAAGAATATGATAATGAGTTGTACGTAAATTGATAAAAGGATTAAAATTACAAATAGATAACCTGCATGGTGAATTCATAGCATGACCTTTCATTTGTATCAAACTTTAATAAATATCTGATTACATTAAGAAACATTTCCACTTCAGCAGTTTCTAAAATTACTTTTATGGATTCTTATATTCATCAATATAGATAAGGCTGCTAGCTCCAAACTTTTGACAAAAAAAGACAACAAAAGATCAGCTCCTAGCTCCAAACAGATAAGGCTGCTAGCTCCAAACTTTTGACAAAAAAGGACAACAAAAACAGATAAGGCTGCTAGCTCCACATCACATTCCCAAAATGCACTAAATTATTTACCCAGATTCCATCAAACTTGCTTAACCACTCCCAGGCTGCTTGATCTTCATTCTCTAATTTGTCCATCCAACACTTGAATTCAGCCAAATAGGTGGACTTAGCAACTCTCCACAAAAGATCTCGAAGTTTTAAGGATTTAAAATCCTTTAAGAAGAAATTCGTATACATCCTAACTCAAAATCGATGCTCTGTGACAGGGAACAAATGTGATACAATATTTTCTTATCCCTTCTGTCTATCGGACATAAATGTTAGGCCATATGCATTTTCAATGCTCAAATCTTCTCCTAGTAGTTTTAGAAACCAATACCAACTAGCATTGTTTTCGACTTCAAAAACAGCATGCGCAATTGGGAATATACAATCATTCCCATCAATACCCACTGCAGCTAGTAACTGTCCACCAAAATCCCCTTTCAAGAAGCACCCATCTATGCAAATTACAGGTATACATCCGGCCAAAAATCCCTTCTTTCAAGCCTCAAAGAAAACATATATCCTTTAAACACAAGCTCATTTAAAATTAGGATTATAGTTGATCCTGAGTTTGTTCTTCTAACTTCAGCAGCGTACGAACCTAATAAACCAAATTGCCCAACTAAAGACTCCCTTAGCAATTCCTTAAAAATTCTCCGACCTCTCCATGCCTTTGTGTTACTAATTTCAACACCATAATCCTTCAAGAGTGTGGCTTTGAATAATTTGACGTCCCATTTTGGTGCAATACTAAAAGTCTCAATGTACCTATGTGCTAACCACGTGGCGGACACATTTCTATTCTTCAAAGCTCTACAACAGTTGTGGTTCCACTCAAAAGATTTAATTTACCATGCTAATTCTTCCCTCAAAAGCAAAGCCCACACTTGCCATGGACATTTATCTTCTTTGCAACGAGCTTCCACTCTCGATTTATCATTACGTGGAAACACTACCTTAAACCTATTACTAATAGTAAAGTTTTTATTCACAGCCTTGAGTTCTTCTTTCGACCAAAACTTCAATCTTATCTCTAGCACATAATCCATCATGTTTTTTTCATCATTAAATTCTAGATACCATATCACTTCCTCTTCACTGTCAAAATTAACAATTCGAAGCTCATATGAGGAATCATATTTTGAAGTTTCAAATCATTTCTATCTACCAGAGATAACAGATCTTTACTCGTATCAAGTTCAATGTTTTCAATAATATTTTCCTCAAACAACACGTCATCTTCTTCTTCTAGGCTGAAATCCGATTCATTGAAAGTGAGATCTTCTTCATCCGAACTACTGTTTTCTTCAACTGAGAACGACAAAATAATAATAATAATAATTTAGTGAAAATTCAGCAAATTGATTAAGCAAAACCGCATAGTGGGTGGGGTCTAGAATGGGTTCCAAGCACTAAATAATATGACAAACGCCTTCAACCCAAATTTGGCCCCACCATCATTGTTATTCAATACTTTATGGCAACAACAAACAAAAATAAACCATCTAGTACATTGACTTACCTTCCTCATGTCTCTCCACATACGACATTGTTAAATAATTTCTTCAAAATGGTCCCCCACGAGCTTCTTTATTAGTGGAAACCGAGGCACTTTATGTTAAAATTTTAATTGTTGAGTGTATTTGGGGCTAGGGTTCTTGCATAATGTCGGGTATTTGGGGATTAATTTATGGTTTTTGGATTAGGGTTTGGAGGATAAAGAACGGATGGAAATAGAAATTGAAATTTGATTTATTGTGAAGTATTTTCATCCAGGTCCTTATATTTTAGAGGCATTCATTGAGGTTCAAATCTAATATAATTAGTGGGCAAAGTCTACGTGGCAATAATTTTTGACATGTGTTATCCAATTGTGTGCCACTTGGACATTTATCAGTGATACGTCATCAACTTAAGTTGGAAATTTCACAGAGTGACTTTCGGTGCACACTTTAGTAAACTTCAGTGACCACCGCTAAAACTTTGTTACTTCAGTGACTGTTTTATAATTTCAATGAAACTTCAATGACCATCAGTGAAATTATCCCAAAAATTAACTATTAGTTGCAAACAGAAAACAAAATTTTCCCTACATCTGTAAATTTTATCAGTATAAAATTTAGTCACAAATGATAATAAAAAATATGAAAATGTACTTGCATTCCTTTTATAACCATTCAATGATCAATGGCCTATTCAGATTCATTACTTCCAACTTTTAACAATTCTACTTCACCATATTTTGTACCTATTGCACAATTAATATACATCATTAGAATTTGTTTTAATACATAACAAAATTGCAGATCGAGAACCAATATTATTTTTAGCATTTACAATAATATACAGACAAATATGTAAATTTTTTTATTAAAGATAAAATTTCTTTGTAAACTACATTTTTTGTACATCTATTATGTATTTTAACACTACCAGTTGGCTTAATCAAATCTTTTATAAATTTATTTATTTATTTTTTAAGTTTTAGACAACCCAACATTTGTCAATGTGAAAATACGGGTTGTGAA
The DNA here is from genome assembly GCA_023638005.1 of Forsythia suspensa. Classification (NCBI taxonomy): domain Eukaryota; kingdom Viridiplantae; phylum Streptophyta; class Magnoliopsida; order Lamiales; family Oleaceae; genus Forsythia; species Forsythia suspensa. The sequence goes on along the minus strand of CM042669.1, from coordinate 41,012,102 downwards.
ATATACAAATTAAATGACACAATGAGAAAAGATTTGATGAGAATCATATTTTCTTATTGTGTTTAAAATAAAATCTTTTCATAAACCTAAAGTTCGGATATTAGGTATTTGAAAATCGTTTTCTAAACATGTATAAGAAATTAACTCAACATGGAAACTTAAAATTGATAACTTACCAAAATTCGTGTATAGAAAATAGCTTGAATTTCAAGACTCGCGGACTCTATTTTTTCTTTCCATCATATTCTAAATAAATATAATATATAACATAATCTCATGCCATTGAAATTAAATCATCTGTACTTAAGAAAGTCAATTTAAGGACACGTTTGAAAAAACACAAGCTTATTTTTTCTTACAAATTACAAAGAGAACAACGATATTAGTAATAATTATCAATGAAAACTTTTGTACTAATTATCAATCACACTATATGAAAACAATCTCAACAAAACTACACGAATTATGAATAATATCCTGAAATTCTTTCATATGTAGATCGGGGCAAACAAAAATTGAATTCATGTGCAAGAAAAAAAAAGAAAAATCATCAGAATTTGGATGAAAATGAATTCTAATTTAGGGAGAGTATCCCCTCTGAGAGTCGGGCACATGCCCACTTGGGCAACATATATATGCCATTCTAATTCAACCATAATGTTAACTTTTTTTAAAAAAATAAAATAAAATTGTCAAACTTATTTTTTATCTTCACATTTTATAATACCCCAATTTACTACACATTTATTATCCAAACATATTTATGAGCACTTAAAAGTTGGTGAATACTAGAGCTACTTATTTGAATCTGAAATTGGATGATTTGATTGCATGAAATTAAAGATAAGTGACCCAAATGCACTTCTGCTAAAAGTTGAGTGACTGACTATACATTTAACCCTATATATAAACATTTAATGCTATTTCCAATTAACCATCCTATTGCGTTTTATCCTTATATCATCATGTTCATAAAGAAAAATTGCTTATAAGTGAAAAAAGAAGGAATCCATTAGAGTTTCCATTCACCTTTATTCCAAAAAAGTACAAGTGATAACCAGTCACTGCAAAAATGGTATCAGCTTCTTCTTCTCCACAACCCAGAGTGAGTTTCTAAGAATCTTTCTTTTAATTCAAAATATTTTCATGAAAGTTCAGAAATTAGTATATGTTTTTATGTGATGCAGAAAGTTTTATCAGATGATAAATGGGCAGAAATTGGGGCAGCTCGCAAAGCCAAATGGTGGTACTCAACCTTTCACACTGTCACCGCCATGGTTGGCGCGGGTGTTCTCGGCTTGCCTTATGCCATGGCTTACATGGGATGGTAATCTTTCTCCTTCTCTCTACACACACACACACACACAATATAAATTTTTTTCAAAGGCTCGTAAATGAGTTTCAACTAGACTTGACCTATTGAAACCTCTCATTTAAGAGCTTAATCTGTTAGAGACGGGATGATTTTCTTTATAAATTTTGTGTCTTTTAACAATTTAAAGCCAATCTCTTTCCAGGGGCCCAGGGACTTTTGTGATGGTATTATCTTGGTGTATTACATTACATACAATGTGGCAAATGATACAGCTCCATGAATATGTGCCTGGAACTCGTTTTGACCGATACTATGACCTGGGCAGACATACATTTGGCCCAAAACTTGGCCCATGGTTGGTACTACCTCAGCAGCTCATTGTACAAATTGGTTGTGACATTGTGTACATGGTAACTGGAGGAAAGTGTCTCAAGAAGTTTATGGAAATTACATGCACCAACTGCACCAAAATTAGACAATCCTATTGGATTTGCATATTTGGTGGCCTCCAATTTTTCTTGTCTCAGCTACCTGACTTCAATTCTGTTTCTGTTGTTTCATTGGCAGCTGCAGTCATGTCATTAAGGTATTACTTACCTTTTAAGTTATATATTTTGTCAAATATGAATTTGAAAGTTAATACTTAATATATTTTTTTTTATAGCTCCAAACCAACAAAATATTATTAATCTATATTGCATAAAACAAAAGGGGAAATAAAGCAAGGAATACAACTTGTCCTAGCAAAATAGTTATGAAATAAAAATGCATAAGAGGCTAGCTCGTGGGTTACTCTGTTTCCTTGCCGGGGGCACAAAGTTGCAAGGGCCACTGCTAACCTCCTGTAGTAGACTTTTCACATCCTGGAGTAGCATTGCATTCGGTGCAAATTGAAAATCTAAGCCTAAATTCTTCACCATGCACAAGGAATCAGATTCAGTGACTTACTTTTATCAAACATGTCCTAAATTGATATATCATTGTGAATACTCGCTGCCTATCAGCCTGATTTTCGTAGAAAAAAGCAAACGTATTGAAACCTTCTTATTGCTCAACCCTTAATTGATTTATCATTGTGATTACACCTACAAGACTATCTTTGTTTAAAGTTACTTTTATAATAACAAAAGCTTACTTTTCTAGAAGGTAATAACTTTTAAGCACATATCCGTATGAAATTAGTTCATATTCGCTCTACATCATTAGCAAATTAAACATGAAGAATTGTACAAAATTTGTAAAGTTGAAAGTTGAAACGCTTTAGACTGTTGTGGCCTTGGATTTGGTTGCATGTGGCTAAGTGGGAAAATGAGGGTGAAGAAATTTTGGTACTTGAACTTTCTATGTAAATTTGCATTTGTTTTTTGGTCTTATTTTTAATAGTGAGATTTCGATTTTGTGTAAAGTCTAATCACATTGTATATTTATCTCCTTGACGGTCGATATGTTGGGCTAATTTTAGTGGCCCGGTTTTGAGAGTGAGATAAACCTTTTGAGCTACTATTTTTCATTATCACAGCTGCATAGCTCTAAATCTGTCTACTGGGCTTCGTTTTTAATTTTCATTCTCTTTATCATTGCTCTCAACAACACGTTGGATACCGTATTAGTTAAAGGAAATTTTGCTTCTCTTTTTTCCCAATTTTTGCAGCTATTCAACAATAGCTTGGGTGGGTTGCCTGAATCGAGGCAGGATCCCAAACGTGAGTTATTCATCCAAGAAAACCAGTGAAGTTGACTACATGTTCCGAGTCCTTAACGCCTTGGGACAGATCACGTTTGCCTTTGCTGGCGGTGCTGTGGTGCTTGAAATTCAGGCCACAATTCCATCCACTCCTGAAAAGCCATCAAAAGTGCCAATGTGGAAAGGCACTCTTTTGGCCTATTTCATCAATGCAATATGCTTTTTTCCGGTTGCTCTGATTGGATACTGGGCGTTTGGCCAAGACGTCACAGATAACGTGCTGGTGGCGCTCGAGAGACCGTCATGGCTCATTGCGGCTGCTAACTTAATGGTGGTCATCCATGTCATAGGCAGCTATCAAGTACAATTTAGATGTGATCAATGTATATGAACAAGTGTCAACTCAATTTTCTTTGTTGACAAGTTTATAACTGAGACAAAAAAAAAAAAACTTACAGGTTTATGCAATGCCGGTGTTTGATATGATGGAGAAAACATTGGTAAAAAGATTGAGCCGCCCACATGGACTCATGCTAAGACTCGTTGTTCGTTCTGCTTATGTTGGTGAGAATCTTGTCATAACTTTATTGTAGTATTTTTGCAAAAATGACAAAATTTATAGCACAAAACAAGCATAATAGTTAAAATTTAACTTCTCTTTGTTGTACTCTCAAGTCTACCGTACCAAACACACTACGAATTTTGCAGCATTCACCCTATTTGTTGGTGTCACCTTCCCTTTCTTTGGAGATCTTCTTGGTTTCTTCGGTGGATTTGGCTTTGCTGCAACTTCTTATTTGGTAAGGCCTCCAATATCATGCTTTAGTTTTTAGTTTTTATCTTAAATTCTATACCATTAATTAGTTAATTGAATCCAACTTTTCTGGAATTTCTGCAGCTGCCTAGCATGATATGGCTAAAACTTAAGAAACCACAGAGATTCAGTTTATCATGGATTATGAACTGGGTAAGGAATTATACAGACGTCCTCACTTGATGACTAATGCGAAAATTTTACATTCAATTCTTAATTTATTGTATGAATTTTCAGGCATGGATATTTGTCGGAGTATTCGTTATTTTGGCATCAACTGTTGGTGGATTGCGGAATATTATTGTCGATTCCTCAACTTATGAATTCTATTCGTGAATCTGGTTATTCTGTCACAAGACGAATTGATAATTTTTGCTTTGTGTTAAGAAGTATGAGTTGGATATACTTGAGAGGGAACAATAGACCTTGTGTAATTCATATGTTCAAAAACCCTCTTAGTAATAATTATGAAGAGAAAAAACGAAAAATCATCTGAATTTGGTTGAAAATGAATTCTATTTTAACCATCTTTCCGACTATGATTAAGTTGGTGAATACTAGAGCTACATATTTTGGTTTTTACTTATTTGGATCGATCAGTAAACTGAATGTAATTCACCCTGACTGGATGAGTACATCAATATTCATTTTCACTCATTTTTTATTTTTCTTTTTGGTTTAGGGCTTTTTCCTTTCTCTCTCATGGTTTTAGTATTTGATTCTCATGTGTCAATTTGTTGATCGTAAAATATGGTAAGCCACCTCCTTGTCCACTTGTATATTACTTGCACACATTGACACTATTAACTTGTAAATACAACTGTTATGGTCTGATAGATTACCAGTCGTTTGAACTCCTACGATCAAGTTAATTATTAAAAATAAGAACAAATATATAATATAGGTGTGAGAGAAGAAAAAGTCAATGATATTCGAATCTTTTAGACTCTTTTTCCGTATGCCACTTGTTACTTGCTTATTGGTGATGTTGTTATCAATAGTTGATTCTGTTTTTCTTTTTTAACGATTTTTACACATGTGGCATGGCCCTTTGCCATGTGGTAGAATATTTTGTTGTCCGATCTCCTTTGTGGCAGGAAATGTAGGGGCATGCGTTCTTTGTCTTGTCAGCCTTCCCCTTAGCTTGACGCAAGATATAGAGGGTTCATCCAAAGCAAAAAGATTCGTTGTCTACCTTGTCTGTGAAGATGGCGAGACTAAGGCTCACCTTCTTCCATCAAGTTAGGAGTTTCGCTTCGATGTAGATCACCTTGGTAAATCTTTCTTTGTTGACGATGTGGTTATGTAGTTTTGCCTCAATGAAGGTGTATTGTGGTTCTCATAACCTTTGAATTGTTTACAACGGGAGTGGCTAGTATGTGACACATGACTTTTTAATCATACGTGATTCACACGTAGAATAAGGTGGTAACAATGTTTTTTCAAAAAAATAAAAATAAAAATAAAGCATTTTTCCAAATTTAATTAGTAATGAAAATTTCGATTATTTTTACTTTTTTTAAAAAAAAAATCCAGTCAAGACAATATTTTTATCATTATTTTTGAGTGCACAAATATAGCAGAGTTGGCTTAATCTCTAGATAAATGAAGCAGTTACCTAAAACCCCCCAACTTTTTGAAATTTATTTTGAAATTGGTTTATCAAGCTGAATCTTCAAATTAGAGTTTTCCTTATGTGGTAATTAAAAATACATATTTTTTTTATAAATATAATTTATCGACATGAATTCTATAACAAAAGTAAACTAATAAAAATAAAAAATAACTATTGTTGACAGAAATGTTTAGTTAACAAAATAATAATTTAAGATTAAGAACATAGTTTTTTCAAGATAATTTAAAACATATACCTTAATAAATTTAATGTATTAATAATACTTAGTCTTTAAATAAAATTGTAAAAGATTATCAATAATGAAATAACAATTAAACTTACCCTGCATTAATACTAATAAAAAAAGTTATAACTTTTAAGGAAAATAAAAAAATAAAGAAATGATAAACTTATGTCGGTAATACTAACAATTTCTCTATTGACAATCAAAAAGTATAGAATATTATTGACAATATTGTTGTCGATAATTAATGAAGAAGATATGTCGTGACAAATATTGATTTCCGTGACATCACCTATATATAGAATCAAAACATTTGGTGTTCAATTTAATATTTTTATCATTATTTTTAAAAAGATTCCTCCTTCAAATGCTTAAATGGAACTACCCTAGAAATTTTTAAATATTAATACTCAATGACCTTGTGGCTGTCCAGGACGAAAAATCACTAGACAATGGTTTTGCTAGCAACAGACAGCTATTTATTGGTGGTGTACACGGCGGAGTATCCTACTGTTGCTAACTATGAATACAGTAAACACCAACTTCTATCTATCTATCCATGCAACAAAAAATGAGAACGAAAATAGGAGCGTATGTTTCAAGTAAAGCTATTGAAAGCCAAGTGGACTTTAATCAACTAGCATCTTGTGCTTGTTTGATTCCCATTAAAATAAGTTTTTTATTTTTTATTTTTTGACTTTTGAGGAAAAATGATCAAAATATTGCGACTACTTTGAAAAGCAAAAAGGCATTTTGGTCATTTTTCCCCAAAAATCAAAAAATGGAAAACAAAAAACTCATTTTAATGGAAATCAAACAAGCACTTTGTTGGCGGATTTTGTTAAAGTGACTCCAAATAGCAGAAACAAGAAAACCGATTGAAATGGATGATTTGCAAGTCGAGGCAAGTGTTAAACACTTTGTTCTTAAGTCAAATTTGTCTCGCAATAGTATCTACGGTTTCTTGCAATCGACTCCCAAGATACAACGACTTCAACTTGTGTTTGAAGCACTTTAAAACACAAGCATAACGAACCAAAATTGGTTTTGTACTTCAAATGATGAAGTGAAATGGAAAACCAGAAATTATACACATAATACAATAAATTTTGGTGCAAAATATGAATATATGAGTTTTAAAGTGTTTACATATCAATTCTCTGTATAAAAGACGTCCAAAATATCCTAAATATAGAGGATAATCGATTGAAAACAAAATGGTATGGAGCCAATTCGTACAACACTTCAAAAAGACATGTCTGTTCGCGTAAACCTATGCGATCGCATGGTTTTACTACTGCAATCGCAAAGTACAATTTTACAGACATAATTTAATCCATACTAACCATGCGATCGCATGACTTTAAATCTTGTGATCGCATGGTAGAAACAAAAAACGTTTTGCTCAAAAATTAAGCAAGTTGCGATCGCAGGGTAAAATATCCATGCGATCGCATGGTCAAAACTTGATCCAAATTTGTCCTTTTCCGTAATTTCTCATTCATTCGATATTTGTTTCGAAATACCAAATATACCCTTCAACACATGCAGAAAAATTTGAATTCTCTTTCGGAGGCGTTGCCCTTGAGCCCCCTCGACCCTGGCGACCTGATCGGGGAGGTTGATCCTCGTTTCGACGCTCCAAAGCGGCGAAGTGGCAAACTAATTTGTCTAAACAGATTGGGTCGGGTTTGTATATTTTGGACTAAGTTGACATGAAATCACTTTAATTGTTTTTAAACACTTAATCAATTTCTGAACAAATTAAATCAATTTCCAACGCACTTATCATAGCCAGCTTTCGTTGTCAAGTTGGTTAGAAATAAATATTGTTCATGAAACAATAAAAATACACAAAAGTGGAAGTCTTTTTTTTAGGGAGATCAAAATGAGAAAGAAAATCAATGGCGGTATCTATACCACTAAGACAATTAAGTTTGTAACAAACACGCGACAATCAAAGATTAAGTCATAAAAATTAGCTTAAGGAATATTTTTGGCATTCAAATCCGAATCCTAAATTCAATGTGTTCGATAATTTATAATGCAAAAGAAATGATTTAGAATGAGGATAACATAAATTTTCTCAAGGTTTATCATCCGAATGAAACTAAAAAGATGACAATTTAAAAGTACGAGTGCTAACATGTACTTTGTTCTTTAAATATAAGTCGAATTGTTTGGAACATAAGAAAACCATCATGGAATGAAACAAAATATTTGTTTAGTAAATTTTTTTATAGATTATAAATAGTGGATCTTACAGAATCTATGTATAAAAATTGTAGATTTTACAGAATATGCAGATAAAAAATAATATTTAACCGATTTAATACTACGACAAAAAATGTACAGGCACTAAAAGTAGAGGAACATGCACTTCGTTCTTTAAATGTAAATTTTTCAGTAGCCTGCCAGTTTCTTATTTTATAGTTCTAAATTATTTTTTATTAGATAAAAAAAAATAAATAAAAAAATAGGAGGTGTGAAAATTGACAAGGTCGTAAATAGAACACGGTCACGCATTCCGCATCTCTCTCTCTCTCTCTCTAAAATTCAACGTCAAATGCAATGATAGCCGTTACATTTCAGTTCCTTCCCCAAAATTTCCATTCATTTTCCAAACCTCATACTCCGCCACTATATCATTTCTCTTCGTCGTAGACTCATAATTGTACTAGAAGTAATTAATATTTTCAATATAAAACACTAAAAATCTTTTTTTTTTTCCATCAAAAATTCGATCCAACCCATGCCAATTCGAGTTCTTCTCCGATGAGCGACTCCCAGTCTTCGTCTTCGTCCTCCTCATCCTATGACTCCGCTTCCATGGGACTGCCACCACTGGTAATGTATAAAATCTTAAGCGATTGTCTGTCCTCAGCCTATGACTCCGCTTCCAGTGTATTTGCTTGTATGTACGTGTTCATGTTTATGTTTATCTCTCTGTTTGTATTGATTTTGATATATTGGAATTGTCTAAAGTGACTGATTAATACTTTAATTCCGCCACTTTTTCCTTTTTTTTAGGAGGAGTGTGGGAACAAAAACAATTTTGATCAATAACCATTACTGTTGGTTTGTCGATAGCGTGTAAGATTCTTGAAAAAATTAGGCGCTTTAATGCGTGGCTAACTGGGTAAAAACACTCCGAAGATTGGAGAGAAAAGGGGGAAAAGATTGACTTTCAAACTTTTGTGTGTTGTCATCGAATTTGGCGTCAGAGTCTCTCTGAAAGATGTTCTCTGGAAAAATTTTGATTTGATTTTTGGAATTCAAGTTATGAACTTATGATGTTTTATTGTGCTATTGCATGCATCCGCAGGCTTCAGTACCGTTTTCAAATTTTTTGTCCTAACTCCTAATTTACTTATGCCATTCATCCGTTTGTGTGCATAGATAAACTAATATATTGCTTATTGTTGGAATCCGACCGTAGAAACTTGCTCGTGTTGAAGAATAATGAGAATAATGAGGAGGAACAAGGTTGAGATGAGATATTTGAAGAATGGTGAAGAGAAATGAGAAGGAGACATTTTAGGCGGGAGTGATTTTTTTAAAAATTGAAGAGAGACGTATGTTTCTTTTTTATGTGAGTGGGGGTGAAAACCTCCGTTACGGTCAGTGATAAATATGCAAACAATAGTAACATAGATATTGAATACAGAAAAAGAAGACCATCCCCTTTTTGCTTCGATAGGTCTAATACTTTTGTGAACAATTTAGATGCAATTGGTTCAATCGGATCCCTGTACTACAATTTTGTACCCAAAGGGAGGCAGGCTGGAGGTGACTTTGAAAAATACTTTTGAAGTTCATTTTGGGAGTTACAATTTTTAGAAGAAAAGTTTCAGAACCATTCTGCCAAGTTAGGATGAAACATGAATAGTTCAAATAATGAGGTTTAAACTGAAATCTAGTAAAATTATAAGGTAGAATCTGTGATTGCTTGAATTTTTAACATGCATAAACGAAAAGAAGATGACTATGCTGAATTAGATGAACAAATTTTTTCTTTTCATATTGATTATGATGTGTATTGATTGCAGAACGTTGTAGAGAGTCATAGAGGTACAGATGGTAGTCGCACGCTCTCTCAGGCACTCACACCAATGGGTTCACGTCACTGGCGGGACGTGGTCTGGATGTTGATATTTCTGGCACATTTGATTGTGATAGGTTTGGCTCTTGTGGTTTTTGGACTCAACAGGTTTAGGAAAAAGGACAGGCTAAATATTGACAGGTACATGGTGGGTCTTCTTGAGAATATGGATGGTCTAACTGAAGATTTCTGGCCTTTGTATGCTGTCGCTGGCGGAGTTGGGATATTTCTGGGGTGGACTTGGTTGTTATGGTTTGGTTCACATGCAAATCAAGTGATGAAATTCTCGGTGCATCTCTTAGCTACATATCTTGCTGTTATCAGCGTGCTATGTTTTTGGGGAAAGCAGTTACTCTGGGGTTTTGCATTTGGCATTGCTGCTGCATTTCAGTTCTTGTATGTCATATCAGTCATTGACAGGTAAAACGTTGTGACCTTTCTGCATTTATGACCTTTCTGTTCATGTTTCGAGTTGAGTTTAGAGTTATCGTCGTGCCACATTTTAGAATGTTTGAATTGAGGGCTTCATGTAGAACAACTATTCTGTATAGTTCTATTAAGTTGGGGTAATATATATGCTTAAATAAATTCCTTACATATAGATTTCTGCACAGATTGTTGGGCTCTATATTTTATCCTTGTATTACTGGTTCTCTCTACTTCATGATTTGACTAGGAAGATTTGAATTAGAATTTCATTTTGATTGGCTTTAGAATAAAAGGGGCTACAAGCCATGCGAGAGATTTAAAATTTCCAGTCTTTTTTTATTGTAGAGGATTTTGATAATTTTGGGAAAACAGTTGTTTTCTCATGGGAATGGAGTGAGGAGATCGTAAAATATTTGTAGATGGTATATTGAGAAAAAATTCCAGTTTTTAAGATTTATTTTGGTCACTTTCTCATTCTAGATGGTGTTTTTCTAATATATTCACATTTCTCCACGGATAATTCCTATGATATGCTTTTGTGTATTGGAGATCTTTTCTCATGACATTGTACTACTCTGTCTCTGTCCCCCATTCACATGTATACACACAAATGTTTGTGCATTGGTTTCAATTTTATCCGACCTTTTCTCATTCCACAGACTTCCATTTACCATGCTGGTGCTACAAAGAGCAGTGAAGATGGTGTGGGATCTTCCTGAGGTCATAAGAGCAGCATGCATATTTATGCTTGTCATGCTCTTTTGGTTAGCATTGTGGTCCTTCGGTGTTGCCGGTATTGTGGCTTTAAGTATCGGAGATGGTAGGCATTGGTGGCTTCTTGTGGTGAGCTGGCAAGTTATTGATCTTATTTCTTTAGGAAGAGTTGCAATACTGATTTTGTGACACTATTCATCTAGCAACATAAGAAAATGGTGTTACTTGTATGTACAGGTACTGTCTGTGAGTTTGTTTTGGACTGGTGCAGTTCTTTGTAATGTTGTCCACGTTATAGTTTCAGGAATGGTGTTTCTAGTTCTTACCCATGGTGGTCGAGAAGTGTCATCAATGCCTCCCAAACCACTGATAAATTCCTTGCGGTATGCTGTCACAACTTCTTTTGGCAGCATATGCTATGGATCACTCTTTACAGCTGCTATACGAACACTACGGTGGGAGGTAAGCAATCCAAAGTTAATTGGTTGGATTGCTCTACTAAAAAGATATTTGTTAGTGAATTTTGACATCCTGTCCACATTTATGTTCTTTGTATGACTGACAAAGCTTATGGCTAACAACTGGATCGTACTTATTTTACAGATTAGAGGATTGAGGTCAAAGATTGGCAACAATGAGTGTTTGCTCTGTTGTGTTGATTTTCTGTTTCATCTGGTAGAGTTTTTAGTTCGTTGTTTCAATAAGTTTGCTTATGTCCAGGTATTTTTATACAGTGTTCATTTTCCTTCTTCATTCTTCCATAGTATTAGGACATTTATGAGATACGAGATATGCCCTTTATGACATTGCTTGCGTCGATTGTGATTTATTGGGAAGTATGTCTCCTATGGAGTTTAAATTTTCAGGCATGTTTTTATGACAAATATTGAGTTAAGCATGATGTGAAACGAGTGGTAAGGTTGTATATTGGTGAAGAGCCTTGATTGGATTTGAATTAAGAGGATTTTGACTTTCTCCACCTGTTTGGAAAGTTGTCCCTAGTTGTTATTGCCCTTCTTTTCGACTGCCTTGATGAACATTTTGGTAATTTTGCTTAGATCATTCTGATGGGAAAACAAAGAAAGAGAGATTGAAAATTCATGAACTTATTATGCTGACTTCAGCTGGTGCTCAAAATTTTGTTGATGGATCAACATTCTAATTATGCTGAATCTAGTCATCCATTTTAATTGGTCCCAATGCTTGATTCGAATCTGTTGGTGTGTGGGAACTTACATCAGTTAAAGCTATTTTCTTGGAGTTAAGAAAAGATAAAAAGCTTGGAGAGCCACCAAGTATTATCCCAAGGAAAAATAGAATTCTTGTTGTCCAAACCGTTCCGTTACAATCATTACTGGAAATGTTTTGTTTAATGTAAACATGAGGTGCTTGCTATATGGAGGAGAAAATAAGCATATATAATTGTATCTTTTGGTGGTGTTTCTTAATATTGATAATAAGATTTGGTTTTTTGTTGTTGTTCGTGGCATTTCTTAATATTTTGTGTGCAAGAATATTTTAGTTGTTGAAAAGGGAGAGAGAGCAGTTACTTCCATTATGTTAAGCTACCAATTTATTCTTATGTCTTGTTACTTAGATCATTACTGTAACTGTCAATATATGTTACACGGTTTGCTTTATCTATCCAGATTGCAGTTTATGGAAAAAGCTTTAATCACTCAGCAAAAGATGCCTGGGAGTTGTTCCAGTCAACAGGTGTGGAAGCACTTGTAGCATATGACTGTTCAGGTGCTGTTCTATGGATGGGCACCGTCTTGGGTGGGCTGATTGCCGGAACTTGTGCAGGTGTTTGGACTAGGATCAATCAAATGTCCTAACAGAGCGGTAATGGTGGGATCTACTGCCATGTTGATGGGGATGATCTTGGTAAGCTTGTTGTATTTATGCCCCCCACCCATCGGGAATTTAAGGAGAGAAACCTAATTAAAGATTTACATGCTTAGATGTGTTTTAGGAAGTTGATGGAAAAGAATTCTCGAAATATATATTTTAACCGAAATTCTTTGAAACAAATGACTTTTCATAATTCAACTATTTATCTTTTATTATCACAATGACGTACCTCACCAAACCCTTAGTTTTTCATGATTGCATATCATTTTAGCAAAATTACACATGGTGTCCACAACCCATGCATTATAGATAGAGCATTTAGGTCCTGAACTTTATTAATGGAGCTTCAAAATTTCCAACCTTAGATTGGTTTAGATGAGATATTGACATACTTAGAACTTACTGGAAGTTATCTTATTTAGAGTCAAGTCTTTATAACTATTAAATGAAGCTATGCATTACTACTGAGATCGAATATTGATTATATTGAAATTTTCCTCCGAACTTCTCTTCCTCTCTCTCTCCCCTAATTTCACTTCCCGGTTCTGCATGACCACCACCCTCCCTCTCCTCCTGTTCCTTTTGAAGTATGTAATATCTCTTAATTGATCAGTGCTAAATTTATGCTGTACAATTGCCAAAAGAGTTTAGGAATTTCCAAGTGCAATAGTGCTTGTTGGAATCTTGCCTTTGATGAACAATGTTGAATTTTAGAGCTTGTGCCACTGTCTTGATTATCTTTTTGGGAAATTTCCAAACGTGCTGGTCGTGACCATTAAATCACTGGTTAATCCCGTTCTCCAGTACTGACAAACTATTTTGTCTGAAATTTGGGAAGCTGCCTATAAAGCTCCATCCGGAAACCCTTTTCAGTTGACTTATTGTTCTTATCCTTTGTATTCCAAAATTATAACTCATTATTGCTGCCTGCAGGTTGGGTTGGTAACTGTAGTTGTGGAAAGTGCAGTAACATCTATTTATCTCTGTTACGCGCAAGACCCCTTATTAATATATAGGTGGGATGCAGCGTTCTTTGACCAGATGTCAGAGAAATTACACCAGCGCCTTCAACATAGAAGTGCGCGGACGAGAGAAGTATTGAGTCATAGAATAGATGATCAAATACAAGAAACAGTTGGTGTTTGAATTTCACTTTGTACAAGATACATCAATAACTGTTGCATACAATTTATTCCTATGGTGCGGAAATAATCGTTCTCTTCTCTCAGATAGCTTTGTGAAACATGTTTATGAAAGAGATTTTCTTTGTGGAGATGGTTTGAAACCATGTCTGGATATGAGTTTATGTTCTTGGGACAAGTATAAATGTGGTGTCCGTGTCTGGACTAGTGAACTAATATGCTAGAGGCATGTTTGGTATGCTGCTTTAGATGGCACTCGATAGATAAGATTAAGCAAGAAAATATATTAAATTTCATTTGTTGTATTGTTCATTACCTTGGATTAAAATTAAATAATAATCATACATTTTCTTAATTAAGTAAAACAAAATGTGGAATGAAAACGCAAATCTTTCTCAATTAAGTATAAAACAAAACATGGAATAAGGATGATCAAAGAGAATCTTGAATTTGGTAAGCAAGTTTATGAACTCACGATCTAACAACCACACATGTAGACGACCATGTCACATGCAAAAATGTATATATCTCGTATGTCAAACTTTTGAGGACAGAATTATAGAAGAAAAAGAGTAAAAGTTGTACACGCGTGCTGTTGCTCACTGAAATAATACACGGGATAAGCGAAACTTCGGCTTTATCTAAAAATGTACATGTATGAATGACTGATTTCTTAGCAATCACCAACATTGAGTGTTTTAGGTTTGTAATCATATTGCAGTGTAAATTAATTAAGAACTTGATTAAAATCTGTGCATTGGGTTCATCAACAGTACTTGATCTAGAATACAAAAACATATTTACAATATTTTCACATGATTTAATGAAAAAATTACATATCAAATAATCAATTCATCTTCTCTACCTGCCTAAATGTTCTTCCTCTCTCATTCTTGTTCTTCTTCCTTCCTGCAGCCAAATTAAACAACATACTCATTCACAAGTCATAAAAATATAATCTATAAACTGTAAAAAAAAAAAAAAAAAAAAACCCACGTACTTGGTTTGTTTCTTCTTCTCGACTGGATGATTTGCGGTATGAAAACACCGGTTCCATTTCCGGTTCTCCACAAGTTCAATATCCATGCAGGTGCTGCATAATCCTCCTTGTTCCCTGACCAGTTATAAAAACAGCCGGGTGGTTTTACAGAAGAGGACATGGCGATTGAACCGTGTTTTCGGGCTTCAGCCATGTTTGGACTAGTTCCATTTTCACGTAATTCTTCATCATCACTATCTTCTGCTGTTAATAACAAAACTTGTCTTCTGAGTTCATCGTAGAAAACGTCGTCTTCTTCTTCAAATTCGTCGTACAAGAAAACGTTCTTTGCATACATTTCTTGTTTAAGATTGCTATGTAAATCCATTGGATGAACCTGAAGTGAATGCTTGAAATTTTTGGTTTGAAAGTTTCTGGCTATTGGAATTTATAGTTAAGAGCCTGAGAGAAAAGGTGCTTTGATTGTGGTCAATTTTCAAAGGCAGTGGAAGATGGTCTTTTCAGTCGTCTCCAAGTAGTCCAAATGCAAAGAATATACCTATTGTTGTATTCATTCATACATATTTAAATATATTTCTTTGTGAATTTGTATTTATATAGTTGTTGATTATTTTATTTGTGTTGAATTTTCCTTATTAAATCTTTTGTGGGATAAACGCGTTTCAATTGACTTGTTTGTGAAGCTTTGAATTTTAATCAATTGAATGGTCTTGATAACGTGTTTCATATTACTTGGCATATTTGATATAAATATTATTTTATAATTGGACCGAGTAATGTTCATTTATGGCATTCTATTCAAAGTGTTAAAAAGTTGCCTTGGTTGTACTATTCAAAGTGTTAAAAGTATGCCTATCAACTAATGGTGGATTAAATGATCAAAAAACTAATGGTGGATTATGGTACACTTAGATTGACTAATGAATAGGGCTGTGCATTGTTAAAATCTTGATTCATGATTAAGTGTTTTTTAGACACTTATTCTATCTATTGTTGAGGACGTTAATGTGCATTAAAATGAGGGATAAATATTTTGTCAAACTTTTGTATTTGTTATTTATTTTGTTTATTTAAAATATGATAGACAAAAAAAAAAAAAAAAAAAAAAATTTACGCCCCTTTAAAAAAAAAAAATTTGAATGAAATCATCACAAAAACAAAAGATAAGATGTACTAATTAATAAGTTTGTGATAAAAATGTTATAACAAATAGTTAGAGACATAAATGTTAAAATTAGATATTGTTGAGAACTTTAATGTGTATTAAAATTAGGGACAAATATTTTGTCAAACTTTTGTATTTGTTATTTATTTTGTTTATTTAAAAATATGATAGACAAAAAAATATTTTTACGTCTCCATAATTAATTTTTAAACAAATCATCATCAAAGACAAAAGATAAGATGTATTAATTAATAGGTTGATGATAAAAAATGTGATAACAAATAGTTATGGACATAAATGTGAAAATTAGATATTGTTGAAGACTTTAATGTCCATTAAAATGAGGAACAAATATTTTATCAAACTTTTGTATTTGTTATTTATTTTTTATTTAAAATATGATAGAAAAAAAAAAATTTGTATGCCCCTTAATTAATTTTTTGAATGTAAATCATCATCAAAGACAAAGATAAGATGCACTAATTAATAGATTGATGATAGAAAAATATGATAACAAATAGTTAGGGACATAAATGTGAAAATTAGATATTGTTGAGGATTTTTATTACAATTATAAAATGTGGTGTGGTTAAAAAAAATATTTTTACGCCCCATTAATTAATTTTTTAAACTAAAATTATCATAAAAAACAAAGATAAGATGTACTAATTAATAGGTTGATGATAAAAAAATGTGATAACAAATAGTTAGGGACATAAATGTAAAAATTAGATATTGTCGAGGACTTTTATTACAATTATATAAAATGTGGTGTGCTTAAAAAGTGTCGTTTAAATATAATTACCCAAACAAAAAGGGTAAAAAGTCTGGATATGAGTTTATGTTCTTGGGACAAGTATAAATGTGGTGTCCGTGTCTGGACTAGTGAACTAATATGCTAGAGGCATGTTTGGTATGCTGCTTTAGATGGCACTCGATAGATAAGATTAAGCAAGAAAAATATTAAATTTCATTTGTTGTATTGTTCATTACCTTGGATTAAAATTAAATAATAATCATACATTTTCTTAATTAAGTAAAACAAAATGTGGAATGAAAACGCAAATCTTTCTCAATTAAGTATAAAACAAAACATGGAATAAGGATGATCAAAGAGAATCTTGAATTTGGTAAGCAAGTTTATGAACTCACGATCTAACAACCACACATGTAGAGCGACCATGTCACATGCAAAAATGTATATATCTCGTATGTCAAACTTTTTAGGACAGAATTATAGAAGAAAAAGAGTAAAAGTTGTACACGCGTCTTTGTTGCTCCAATGAAATAATACACGGATAAGCGAAACTTCGACTTTATCTAAAATGTACATGTATGAATGACTGATTTCTTAGCAATCACCAACATTGAGTGTTTTAGGTTTGTAATCATATTGCAGTGTAAATTAATTAAGAACTTGATTAAAATCTGTGCATTGGGTTCATCAACAGTACTTGATCTAGAATACAAAAACATATTTACAATATTTTCACATGATTTAATGAAAAAATTACATATCAAATAATCAATTCATCTTCTCTACCTGCCTAAATGTTCTTCCTCTCTCATTCTTGTTCTTCTTCCTTCCTGCAGCCAAATTAAACAACATACTCATTCACAAGTCATAAAAATATAATCTATAAACTGAAAAAAAATAAAACCCACGTACTTGGTTTGTTTCTTCTTCTCGACTGGATGATTTGCGGTATGAAAACCCCGGTTCCATTTCCGGTTCTCCACAAGTTCAATATCCATGCAGGTGCTGCATAATCCTCCTTGTTCCCTGACCAGTTATAAAAACAGCCGGGTGGTTTTACAGAAGAGGACATGGCGATTGAACCGTGTTTTCGGGCTTCAGCCATGTTTGGACTAGTTCCATTTTCACGTAATTCTTCATCATCACTATCTTCTGCTGTTAATAACAAAACTTGTCTTCTGAGTTCATCGTAGAAAACGTCGTATTCTTCTTCAAATTCGTCGTACAAGAAAACGTTCTTTGCATACATTTCTTGTTTAAGATTGCTATGTAAATCCATTGGATGAACCTGAAGTGAATGCTTGAAATTTTTGGTTTGAAAGTTCCTGGCTATTGGAATTTATAGTTAAGAGCCTGAGAGAAAAGGTGCTTTGATTGTGGTCAATTTTCAAAGGCAGTGGAAGATGGTCTTTTCAGTCGTCTCCAAGTAGTCCAAATGCAAAGAATATACCTATTGTTGTATTCATTCATACATATTTAAATATATTTCTTTGTGAATTTGTATTTATAGTTGTTATTTGTGTTGAATTTTCCTTATTAAATCTTTTGTGGGATAACCGCGTTTCAATTGACTTGTTTGTGAAGCTTTTGAATTTTAATCAATTGAATGGTCTTGATAACGTGTTTCATATTACTTGGCATATTTGATATAAATTTTATATAATTGGACCGAGTTAAACAAAAGGTTGGTAAATAAATGTTCATTTATGGCATCCTATTCAAAGTGTTAAAAGTTGCCTTGGTTGTACTGCAGTAAACATCAAGTATGGGTATCAACTAATGGTGGATTATGGTGCACTTAAGTTGACTAATGAATAAGGCTGTGACAACGTTAATATCTTGATTTATGATAAGTGCTTTTTACACACCAATTATATCTTATAAAATTGATATATAATTGTAATTTGAGTGAAATTCTACTTAATTTAGTATAAATGTTATCAATATAGGTAAAATCCAAAAATGGTCAGAAAAGTAGAGAAACAATAGACAACTAAAGAGGTGGATGAAGAACGATCAAGACTTTGAAAATTGGGACTTGAAGTCGATGAATTCTTGGTGCAAGATATTCAAATCTTTCTCGTCTTTTCTTTAAATCCGGTTATGTATTCCAAACTATTTATGTTTTCTTTCTCTATCTAAATTTATAGTTTGAATTAATGATATAACCTAGTTTAGATTCTTCAATTTCATTTCTCTAGTTTTGAATATATGTTTATTATGTATTGATTTTACTTCTTCTCGTAATACTTGAAATAATTGGCCATTATTTTATTGAGTTGTGGATTGTAACAAATCGAGAGGCAAATTGTTAATCTAGACTACGTAGTAAAATCTATTAATTTGATAAAAAGTAGAGATACGCTTTTGTTATTGTTGCGGTCTTAAATTGAATTCTTATGAAATTTAATGCATCTAATTAATAATTATTTTGACTTCACATAGAGACATATTGAGTTTACTTAATTAGATAAAAATTAGAATAAAATCGTGAATTCGACCGAGTACAACGTTAGGAAAAAAAACTTGAGAAGAGAAATTAGAGATGATAACTATGGTGAATTCGTGAATCCAAATACTTTAATCATCATATTTAATAAATTCTTGATATTTATGTTCACATTATTTTCTTAAATTAATAGCTATAGTTTTATTGTTTCAATAAACGTATTTCTAATTATTTTCAATAAATTATGATAAAAATTAATTGAACTAGTATTTAAATAAAATAATATTTGTGAGAACGATAATCCAAACTCATTAGTTCTACTATATTTACGATATTGTAAATTTGCAATTATTTTTACATCAATTCACATTTGGAGGATTATAAGTGATAAATCACCATTTGACAGCTGTTTTGAGCTTGCTTTCAGTTAATCCTATCAATTTACCCCCATCCCCAACGACGCCTTCCCTTCATCCCACAACAGCACCACTCCCAACAAACCCCCTCCTTTTCTCTCTTCGGGGACAAAAAAAAAAAAAAAAAAAATAAAAAGAACTTTTCCAGGAAGAAAGAAGAGAAAAGAGTGTAGAGAAAGTTTTTCTTAATAATGCTAGTGTAACATTCTGAAGTTCAAATTGATTAAAATGAAATACAAACTTTCTGAAGTTCAACATACAGTAAAAATAAAGTGGAATAGTTTCTTTTATTCGAGCAAGTGCAACAAGACAGGGAAGAGAAAACGTGGCACCGTGCATCTAAACTTCATTTGTTCAACATCCTTGACATTGTTGTTCCTTGAATTATCCGCCTGCACAAATTGTGGAGATAATTATATTAAAACAAAGTTAAAAGTTGAGAATATGTTAATCTTTCATTGAATTTTCTGCCTGTAAAACACAAATTAGTCTTACTCCGTTTTAAGTGCAGCAGATACTATTCATATTTGAAGTTTAAGCTAGTTTATTTCGAGGTCAAAAATAAATGAATGATTTAAGATTGTTCATCATCTATTTCTACTCTAATCTCTGAACTATCTAAAACATGACTTCCCTACCTTTTAACTGGTATGATTTGAGAAGTTAAAAGAGTTCAATCGGTTATAGATGTCGAAGAATTTTATACTACTGGACTTAAAATATGTTTCAATAGCATGTAAGATATAAACAAGAGAACTCCTGCACATAGAACTTGTTTTATTGGACTTCTACTTCTATACAACAGAATTTGGCATCATATAAAGAATATCTTCCAAGTTTTTATGATTCACATCCTCAATTAGCGAATAGAGCATAAAACCCTAAAAGAGTTCTAAGAAATAGATTGAGCAACAGAAAACTTGGAAACGCTAACAGTTTATATAAAGACCAGTTTAGTAAAAAGAAAAATGAAAGCTGGATCTTCACATAAAATATTTACTCCATAAGTTCTCAATAGGAGTAGAAATATCAAGTCAGAAGAGTAACTAGATAAAAATTTGTTACCTGTGACTGGCAGCATTTTTTGAGCTCAAAGGAATGGAGATCATTGATCTTGATCTGGAGGATAAATGGAAAGCTTAAATCCATTGCCTTTGGTGGTTTGCTGGTCAGCCTCGCCTTGCATCTTTTTCTTATGCTGCTGAATTTTCCTGGCAGAAGCAGCTGCTGATTTGGTGGTACAGTACATGTCAATTATATGGAGGCTTGAAACATCCGCCAGGCCAAACGGGACTTCTTCAAGGCTACTGCAGTGTCGTAGAGTAAGACTCCTAAGTCTCGGGAAGTGATGAGTTGAAGCATGCCAAGAAACTAAATCTGTCCTTCCAATATGCAAGACTTTGAGAGCTCGGAAACCTCCATCCTCCGGCTGCCACCACTCTCCCTTGAATGCACTGTCTTTCAACTTGAGGATCTCAAGGCTTTCCAACATTCCCAGTGTAGTCATGTGCTTCCAATCAAGTAGGGTGTCTGCCAATGTTAGCTTCTTTAGCTTTGGTGGAAATTTATACCTTTGGGGAAGAGTGGGTAGTTTTCCTTCAGAAGGTGGCTGAGGAAATACATCATTCAATAGCTTTAAGTTTTCCAGGTAATCCAATTTTCCCAGGCTATCAAACAAACTAGATGTACCGTTGGTATCCAAAAGTTTAGCTAATCGATCACGAATACCCAATTTTTTAAGGTTAGGAGCCCTGGCAAAGACATCTTCTCTACAACATTCAGGTGCTATTGTGGAAATTGTTCTTAGGTTTGCATTTATCAAAGAATCATCTTTATTCTTTCTTGATTTAGCAAGAGGACCTGGCAAATATGTGTATGCATTTGTTTTTAGATGCCTAAGTTGAATCATCTTCCATATATCTCCTTTGATTTCAAGGGTTCGTGATGACGTCTCAACTATAAGAGTTTGCATGTTCCAAAGGCTGGAAATGGCAGCAGGAAGGACCTTGAAATAGCTGGACAGAACAAGATACCTCAAATGAACGAGTTGAGCTAGATCAGTAGGAAAACGAGTGAAAGAAATGGGTTTAGCATCTAACACCCTGAGCAATCTAAATGCTCCAGGGATAGAAGAAATGTGCTCAGCTTGCAAGATAATTTCTTCAGAGGAGAAACACAAGAATGTCTGAACACGTGGACCAAATGGTTTTGAAGAGATATAATTCAAAACGCGGGAATGAATGCAAAGGCGACGATAGATTTCCAAGGCAGGGTTGGAAGATGAATATGTAACTTGATCAAACCGTTTAATTTCTTGGAAAAAGTTTTCCTCAGCAGCTTGATTCTTGCAAAACACGTGTAGCATGTCATGAACATGGCATGTTTTAAATTTTCCATTTGACCTCCGTTCTCCAACCATGACTAAATTACTGTTGACAAGATCGTCTAAGTACTCCTCCGCAATATCCTCCAAGCTCATTCCCTCCTTTTGTTGTATGAATCCTTCAGCAATCCACAAGCGAAGCAATTTCCACACCGGGATTTGGTAGTCTTCTGGAAACATCCCAAAGTAGAGAAAGCAGGCTCTCAAGTGATAAGGTAAGTGATTAAAACTCAGAACTATAAAATTGTCCATGCGTTTCTCCTGATCCATGGAAAGATATGCATCCACACTTTGAGCAACCTTTTCCCACCAATAACTTTCAGTACCTTTTTCCAGTAGAATTCCTCCAATCACCACTAATGCGAGCGGCAGTCCATCACATTCTTTGGCTATATGCCTTCCATGTTGTTTCAACTCCTTAGGGAATTCCTCTGTGCCAAGAGCCTTCCTTACGAGTAATGTCCAACTCTCATCAGGAGTTAAAAAACGCAAATTATGGGGTTCTGCGTTGGGGTTGGCATGCTTAGCCACTTTCTTGATACGACTGGTTAGTAAAATTCTACTTCGCTTCTTGTTCTTAGGAAAAGCAATTTTGAGATCATTCCAGGCTTCTTCAGTCCAGACATCATCCACGACAATTAAATACTTCCCTTTCTCCAAAAACGCGCGAAGTTCCTTAGCTATATTTTCATCAGTCATCTTATACATATCTTCAGTGGGCTTAGCAAAATGACTCCAAATATTGAGGAACACTTCCTTTCTACTATATTCTTGAGAAACATAAACCCATGCACGATTGTAGAATTCATATTCAATTTTAGGATCACGGTATATCATTTTTGCCAGTGTTGTCTTACCAAGGCCGGGCATGCCAATGATTGATATAACTTCTAGTTTGTCCGATCCTCCCGTAAGAAGATTAGTAACTTTTTCTGCCTCATCTTCAAATCCCACCACATTGTCTTCCTCTACAATGGGAGCCTATATCATAGTGAACAATGATCATATCAGAATATCAGAAGATGAGATGCCAATATTTATATGCAATAGAGATTTGAATACAATCAAGATTATAATAAAACGAAATTAATTGTATACTCTTCACAAGAAAATATCCACGATGAAATATATATCTCCAAGTCAATAAATTAATCTATAAATATGTCTTACCATATTTATTTTTGAAAATTATTTTAGAATCCACTTCAGTATCAAATTTGGAATCAAACATTTATATGCCAAAGCATAAGGCAAAGGAGAGTAAATCAGATTATTCAAAATTAGCGTTAAACGAGTCAACAATAGAAACATCAACGAAGATATGAAGATATGAAGATATGAAGATTGCAGTGACCTTTTAGTCATCATTTGTAGGCAAAACTATACCAAGATTCACTCAAGATTATGTACCAGAAAACAGAGAAATATACATAAAGTCAACTTATAATTTAATCAAGTAATACAGCTTAAAAAATCAGTAATCAGAGAGTAGTGGCAGAGGTATTTGACCTTTTTCTCTTTTGTGGTTTTGGTAGATCCTTCCCCATCTTGGATTGCCTCAAATCCAAACTTCTTATTGTCATATATATCCTTCACCTTGGGCCTGATACCCTCAATCCTTTTGCACACACTTCGAAGCTTTGCCGGATAATCGAATATATGAAAAGCCCTCTCGATGCTACTCCTGGACTTGTGCACAGCTGCTTGAGCAACAAATGTGTATGTGTCCACTGTATCTTCTGCTTCATAAACTACATCTCTGATTTGCTTCACCAATTCTTTTAAGGTTTCGTTCTTGTTCCGCTTCTCCGACGAGTCCTTGAGGAAAGCTTTGAACAAAATCAAATCATTGTACAAAAATTCCACCTGACCCTTCACGTCAAAAATCAGATTGGCATTGTAAAGAAGCAGTTGCTTCAAGTTTTCTAGAAGAAATTCTACAGTAGCATCCGACATTTCTTCTTCATTTAATTCTCGATCAACAGGAATAATCAGCTATATATCGTAGGTATACAAGGTGTGAAGTGTAAATGGGGTTAAATTAATGAATGGCACCAATCTTTATTCAGGTTACTACTTACTCATCATTCTTTAAAAGCTAACTCAATGCTCACTCAACTTAACAAACGTTTTATCATCTATCATTCTTAAGCAAAACGTTAATCAATTCGGATGGAAGTGGCCACGTGGCGAACGAAATGTCCAATTGACAAAAACACAGCGTTAAGTTGGCCACCTCAGCAAAACGCCACATTTACAAACACGATTTTGAACAAAATAGACCCATTTCTAATCTTCCAGTCTGCGATCTCTGCCCCAAAAAAAGAGCCCCAAATTGGAAAACCCAAATCGCCCAAGAACCCTAATTGTCGCCCAAGAACCCTAATTGTTGCCCAAATCAGCTTGTCCCTGTTTACCATTTATTGGTATCACTTCAACACCCCGTAAACACGATTTTGAACAAATTTGACTCATTTTTAATCTTCAATTCTGCGATCTCTGCCCCAAAAAAAGAGCCCCAATCATGGAAAACGCATTATTCGTTGAAGAGTTGTTATTGGAGGCAGACACGGAGCAAGAACGTGGAGGTAAAATCTAATATTACATTATTTATCTGTATTGTTCATGTAGTACATTCCAGAATACGATTTTCTGCTGAAAATGATTTGTGTAATGTTTACATTGCAGAAGCCGGCAATGGGGGAGAAAATGTGGAAGATGAAGTCGTCGTTCCTCATGTGTAGTTTTGTGACTCCGACGATGATGTGAATGATGGAGAGTTTGAATTTGACAGTAATGCTCCTGAGAGAGTAGTTGTCGGACTAAATGCGGACCCTGTAGTTGAAGAAGCACATCTAGCAAAAGGTAATGTAGAGGTCGAGTCGGATGATGACACATATTATCCACCGTCGGAGGAATTACATACTGATTATTCATCTAGTGAGGAGAACAATTATAGGTTTCCTAATTTTGTTCCGGAAGTAGAGATGTTTGATCCTAAGTTTGAAGTTGGGAAAACGTTTAAGGACATGGAGTTGTTCAGAAAAGCAATCAGAAATCATGGGGTAGTGAGTAGGTGCAACTTTAGGTTCAGGCCAAACGACGATAGAAGGGCATAGACAATTTGCAAATTGGGTTGTAAGTGGAGGATTTGGGCCTCAATGAATAAAAAGTTGGATTGCGTGCAGGTTAAATCATACAATCCCACCCACACATGCGTTAGAGATAGGATGAATAGGCATTGCACTGATAAATATATTGCTGAAAGGTATTTAGACACATTCAGGGTAGACCTTCAATGGAAAACAAAACTATCAGAAAGGCGATGATTTGAAACTAAGCATTAACAAAGTTACTGCTTGGAGGGCTAGGAGGTGGGCTAGGATATTGATTGAGGTGAGTGATGAGCACCAGTTTGGACTGCTTTGGTCATATGCTCATGAGTTGGATAGGACAAATCCGGGCTCTACAGCAGCATCCGACATTTCTTCTTCAATTAATTCTCGATCAACAGGAATAATCAGCTATATATCGTAGCTATACAAGGTGTGAAGTGAAAATGAAAAAGCTTTGATCTTTTAAGGAAGTTTGGAGGAACTTGAATTAACTTTAAATAAAAAAAACCTGTTTCGGGCCGGGCTTAATTATTGATGTAACCGAGTGACCGACTCATTCTATAATCTTTTTTATTTTGAACCCACCTGCCAACATTTATAAATTAATGCAAATGACAGAATAATTTAAAGGCGCGTTCTCATTGACCAAGACAACTAGTTTTTAAATTTTAAATTGCACTCCGATAGTCCTTCAAGTAAGCTTTGTAAACTACAAATTCTTCCATCAGTCCATCTGAATCTGACGTTCAAGAGTTGAGAGACAAAATTGCTTATAAGACCATTAATTTTGTCCAACTCATTATCTAAAAAACATAGTTGGAGTATTGGACCATACACCATATACTTTTTTCTATACAAAGAATTTTAAATTTAATTAATTAATAATTATTTCTTAATTTTAATAATAATTATTATATATAATAAATCGAGATACTCAATTTAGGACAACTTTCAATTTTTTTCTATTTTTCTGTTTTAGCACGCTTAATATTTTCATTAATTGCAATGACTTATTTATTTCTTCATGTTAAAAAAAATTGTTTAGATCTAATGGGACCAATATCTTCACTTTTGCCGAACTTCTGGAAATGATGAGTAGACAGACGGAATTACGTATGTGAATGTTAATTTCGTTCAACTCAACATTTATCTTGACCAAAAAATAAAAATAAAAATTGGACAAGAAAAGGGAAAAAGAATTTAAAAAATCTTAAAAGAAAAAAAATGATGCACCTACATACAACCTTACCTGGGTTTTGCACCTTACAAAATCATTTTATCGTAAGTAATTACGTTTAGTTTGGACAAGATTTCACCATTTTATTATTTTTTTCAAGATAAATGATGAATTGGACTAAACACTACATAATTAATTCATTTTGCAATCTCATTATTTTCGTCAAATGGAATGGTAGAAACAAATGAAAAGACTAATGAGATTCATGTTGTTGATTTGAAAGACTAAATATGTACGTTATTAAAGTTCAGAGATGTTTGGCCAGCAAGATGTATGGCTCAATGACCAACATATACAAAAGAAAGGTGTGTTTGATTGGCACATTTTCCATGGAAAATGTCACTTCCATGGAAAATGTTGTCAAATCCAAAAAATTTCTTTTCCATCTTTGTTGTTTGATTGCACAAAAAAAATAAAATGAATTTTCTAGGTACAAGCATTTAAAGCACCTTTTTTTCCACTTCCATAGAAAATATTTTTCCACCTATATACTAGAATTTATTTTCCACCTTCTATGAAAAATATTTTCCTTTTCCACCATTTTCCATGCATGCCAATCAAACACACCCGAATTTCGAAACCAACAGTATGGCATCTATTGACACAAGTTTTTGCATCTTTTGTCCAATCAAGTTGCTAGTGTACATTGAATACTTAAGGAGCCAAGGAGACAACATCTGGTGGACATATGTTACATAATTCTTTGCAAGTTAGCCACAGCTGTTAACATCATATTTGATTGTACTTAAAGTATTTCATATTTACCTGTAAGTTAGTTAATTTGCAAAGTAACCTTTTTTGAACTCATAAAACATACTTTTCATAGCAATTTTGCCTGTGAATTCCATAGCAATTTTGCAATTGAGTTCTTTAATGTCACTGAGAATGACAACGGAGTTTATAACAAAAGATATTGATTGCTGATACCCTTTAGTGATGGATGTTTTCCTTGTTAAAATTACATTATTATTGTTTTGTACTGTATTGAAGCTTAATGCAATTTTACACAGATAGAAAGAGCAAGACTTTGCAATATAAGATGAAAAAGATATGAAATGCAAGTTTCATTTTTCACCGTCTATATCATTTTCCTTAAGCAACCACAGAAACAACTTGGTAGTCTAACAAAGAGACAGAAGATTAAAAAAAATACCAATGGTTCAACACATTAAACAAAATGAAATGATTTTTTTTTTTTTTTTTTATGTTTAACACACAATAAACTGAAGTACAACAGTTTGTTTCATTCCAGCAAGCACAATGAGATTGGGAAGCGAAGCCATGTCTCCATGCATCAAAACTCCATTTGTTCAGTGCTCTTGGAATTATTTTGATGAATTTTCTGCGTCCACAAATCATGGTGGAGTCAGTTGTACGAAAATAGAGTCAAAATTTACAAATATTAATCTTTTATAGTGCAACATATGTGCTTCAGATTTGAAGTTTAGAGTGAGTGTTATTTATATGCTCAGAACGAAAGAACGATATCAGTTTCTTCATATAAATCTACTGTCTGAGCTATCTGAAAGATGCCTTCCTACCTATTAATAGGCATCATTTGAGAAGCTCCGGAAGTTATAATCAATGATACATAAAGTTTTAGTCTACTATATGCTCAAATTTGTTCTCTTGGAGTTCAACTTCATACAACACAATTAGGAATATTATTGTAGAACTTCTGTCAAGTTTTGCATGATTCACATACTTACCGAGGTCAATTTAGCTAACGGAGCATATATCTGTGTATTTGGTGTTGTTAATTATCTACTTATTGCTAAAATAAGTGTAACACGATCATTTATAAGCAAGTAAATATATGGTTCATAAGTTAAAATAAAAATGTTAAAAGAACTAAATCTTCAACAAAAGTTGACTTACTTGTAAGCTTTTACAGTAATATTCCCATGTGTGATCACTGATCTTCGGTTGGAGGGTCTGGAGGATAAATGTTAAGCTTAAATACACTGCCTTTGGTGCTTTGCTGATCTTGCAAGCTTTTTATAAGCAGTTCAATTTTTCTGGCAGAAGCAGCTGCTGATTTGGAGGTACGGTACAAGTCCATTATCTGGAGGCTTGAAATGTCCCCAAGTCCTGATGGCACTTCGTGGAGGTCACTGCAGTGTTTAATATAAAGACGCCTGAGTCTTGGGAAGTGATCTGCTGAAGCACTCCAAGAAACTAAATTTGTTTTTCCAATATGCAAGATTCTGAGAGCACGAAAACCTCCCTCCTGTGGCTGCCACAATTTTCCTTCGAATGAATTGTCTTTCAACTTGAGATTCTCGAGGTTTTCCAACTTTCCCAGTGTAGACATGTGATCCCAATCAAGCAGAGTGTCTGATAGTGTTAGCTTCTTTAGCTTCGGTGGAAATTTGTACATTTGAGGTAGGCTAACTAGTTTGCCTTCAACAGGTGACCGAGGAAATACATCATTCAGTAGCTTCAAATTTTCAAGATTCACCAATTTTTTGCCCAGACTATCGAACAAAGTAGATCCACCCTTACCCTCCAGAAGTTTAGATAATTGGCCGTTTAGATAATTGGCCACGAATGCCCAATTTCTTTAGGTTTGGAGCTGCAGCAAAGACATCTTCAGAACAACTCTCGGGCGATATTGTAGAAATTGTTACTAGGCTTCCACTTTTCAAAGAGTCGTCTTTACCTTTTCTTGTTTTTGCAAGGATGCCTGGCAATCGTATCAAAGAGTCTTCTTTACTTTTACCTGTTTTGGGCAAAGATGTGGATGCATTTATTTCAAGATGCCTCAGTTGAATCATCTTCCATATGTCTGCTTTGATTTCAAGGGTGCGTGATGATGTCACAACTATGACGGTTTGCATGTTCCAGAGTTTGGAAATAGTTGCAGGAAGGATGGTGAAGTTAATGGAGAGAACAAGGTACCTCAAATGAATCAGTTGAGTTAGGTCGGTAGGAAAGCGAGGGAAAGTGATGGGTCTACCATCTAACACCCTGAGCAACTTAAAGCCTCCAGGGATGGAAGAAACGAGATCAAGTGGCAATATAATATCTTCAGTAGAGAAACATGACAAAGACCGAACACGTGGACCAAATTGTTTAGAAGAGATAAAGTTCAAAATGCCAGAATGAACTCCAAGGCGACGGTAGTTTTCAAAGGGAAGGGTATTGGAAAATGAATTGGTTCCTTGATAGAACTCTTTAATTTCATGGAAAAAATTTTGTGCTGCACCTTCCTTCTTGCAAAACTCATGGAGCATGTCATGAATGTGGCAGAATTTAACTTTACCAGTTGACCTCCGTTCTCCAACCATTACTAAATTCCTGTTGACAAGATCCTCCAAGTACTCCTCTGCAATATCCTCCAAGTTCATTTCTTTTTGTTTTTGTATAAATCCTTCAGAAATCCACAGGTGGAGAAGTTTCGACATCGGGATCTGAAAGTCTTCTGGGAACATCCCAAGGTAGAGAAAACATGCTTTCAAGTGAT
This sequence comes from Forsythia suspensa, assembly GCA_023638005.1. Taxonomy (NCBI): domain Eukaryota; kingdom Viridiplantae; phylum Streptophyta; class Magnoliopsida; order Lamiales; family Oleaceae; genus Forsythia; species Forsythia suspensa. The sequence continues at coordinate 40,982,200 of CM042669.1, read as the reverse complement.
GAGGTAAGTTGTTGAAGCTGAGTGCTATAAGTTTTTCCATGCGTTTCTTCCGGTCTAGGTTTAAATATGCGTGCACCCTTCCGGCAACTTTCTCCCACCAATAAATTTCGGTACCTTTTTCTAGAAGAATTCCTCCAATTACCACTATTGCAAGTGGTAGTCCCTCACATTCTTTGGCTATACGCTGTCCATGCTCTATCAATCCTTGATCAGAGCACTGCTTTGAGCCTAGTGCCTTCTGTTGGAGTAACGTCCAACTTTCATGTGTAGTTAAAAACCGCAAGCAATGAGGATACCTATTGGGGTTGGCATGTATACCTACACTATATTTACGACTAGTTAGTAAAATTCTACTCCGGTTCTTGTTCTTGGGAAAAGCCATTTTGAGATCATCCCAAACATCTTCTTTCCAAACATCGTCCAAGACAATCAAATATTTTCCTTTCTCCAAAAATCTACGAAGTTCATTAGCTAAACTTTCAGCACTCATCTTATACATCTCATCAGTGAGCTTGTTAAAGTTTCCCAAAATATTGATGAACACTTCTTTTCTATTATAGTCTTGAGAAACATAGACCCATGCGCGATTATAGAATTCGTATTCAATTTTAGGATCGCCCAATATCATTTTGGCCAGTGTTGTTTTACCGAGGCCAGGCATACCAATGATTGAGATAACTTCTAATTCCTCCAATCCTCCAGTAAGAAGTTCAATCAATGTTTCTGCCTCATCTTGAAAGCCCACCACGTTCTCTTCCTCTACAATGGGAGCCTATCCAAAGTTGAGTTCCAGAAAGACAGTGTGTAAAAAATACAATCAACAGATGTAGCTTAAAAGTTAATAATCAATATTTTACCTTTAGCTCTATTGTACTTCTTTCAGATGAAAAAATTCAATCAATGAAGCAAATCAACTAATGCAGTTTAGAAATTAATAATAAATATTATACCTTTCTCTCTATTTACTTCTTTCAGATCCCTCCCCGTGTTGCAGTGCAGCAAAGCCGATCTTCTTGGAGTCATACATATCCTTCACCATCGTCCTGATGGATCTAACCTCTTCGGCCACACTTCGAAGATTTGCAGCATAATCGAGTCCATGAAAAGCTTTCACAAGTCATAAAAATATAATCTATAAACTGTTAAAAAAAAAAAAAAACCCACATACTTGGTTTGTTTCTTCTTCTCGACTGGATGATTTGCGGTATGAAAACACCGGTTCCATTTCCGGTTCTCCACAAGTTCAATATCCATGTAGGTGCTGCATAATCCTCCTTGTTCCCTGACCAGTTATAAAAACAGCCAGGTGGTTTTACAGAAGAGGACATGGCGATTGAACCGTGTTTTCGGGCTTCAGCCATGTTTGGACTACTGTTTTCATGTAATTCTTCATCATCACTATCTTCTGCTGTTAATAACAAAACTTGTCTTCTGAGTTCATCGTAGAAAACATCTTCTTCTTCTTCAAATTCGTCGTACGAGAAAACGTTCTTTGCATACATTTCTTGTTTAAGATTGCTATGTAAATCCATTGGATGAACTTGAAGTGAATACCTGAAATTTTTGGTTTGAAAGTTTCTGGCTTTCGGAATTTATAGTTAAGAGCCTGAGAGAAAAGGTGGTTTGATTGTGGTCAATTTTCAAAGGCAGTGGAAGATGGTCTTTTCAGTCGTCTCCAAGTAGTCCAAATGCAAAGAATATACCTATTTTTGTATTTATTCATACATATTTAAATATATTTCTTTGTCAATTTGTATTTATAGTTGTCACGTGATCTATTTTATTTGTGTTGAATTTTCCTTATTATATCTTTTGTGGGATAAACGCGTTTCAATTGACTTGTTTGTGAACTTATGAATTTTAATCAATTGAATGGTCTTGATAACGTGTTTCATATTACTTGGCATATTTGATATAAATTTTACATAATTGTACCGAGTAATGTTCATTTATGGCATCCTATTCAAAGTGTTAAAAGTTGCCTTGGTTGTACTGCAGTAAACATCAAGTATGGGTATCAACTCTAATGGTGGATTATGGTACACTTAGATTGACTAATGAATAGGGCTGTGCATTGTTAAAATCTTGATTCATGATCAGTATTTTTTACACACTTATTCTATCATATAAATTTGATATATAATTATAATTTGAATGAATTTCTACTTAATTTAGTATAAATATTGTCAATATAGGTAAAACCCAAAATTAGTGGAAAAAGTTGAGAAAGAATAGAAAACTAAAGAAGTGGAGGAAGAACGATCAAAACTTTGAAGATTGGAGCGTGAAGACGATGAATTCCTGGCGCAAGATATTCAAATCTTTCTCGTCTTTTCTTTAAATCTGTTTATGTATTCCAAACTCTTTATGTTTTCTTTTTCCCGTATGATGAGTAGTTAAACTAATAGTTTAGATGAACGATCTAACCTAGTTTAGATTCTTCAATTTCATTTATCAAGTTTTGAATATATATTGATTATGTATCGATTTTACTTCTTCTCGTAATGCTTGAAATAATTGGCCATTATTTCATTGAGTTGTGGATTGTAACAAACTGAAAGGTAAATTGTTAATCTAGACCACGTAGTAAAATTCGACAATTGGATAAAAAGTAAAGATACACTTTTTTTATTGTTGCGATCTTAAATTGAATTCTTATGAGATTTAATACATCTAGTTAAAGATTATTTTGACTTCACATAAAGATATAGTGAGTTGACTTAATTAGATATAACTCATTTGGAGAGAAGTAAATTATGTTAAATTAGTAAATTCGATCAATTACAACGTTAACAGAAAAATTAGAGATGATAATTATGATAAATTCGTAAATGCAAATGTTAATCATCATATTTAATAAATTCTTGATATTTGTATTCACATTATTTTCTTAAATTAATAGTTATAGATTAATTGTTTCAATAAACGTATTTCAAATTATTTTCAATAGATTATGATAAAGATTAATTGAACTAATTTCTAAATAAAATAATCTTCGAATGAACGATAATTCGAATTCGTTAGTTCCAATTTGTTACTTGTTAATGATATTGTGCACCAACGACGCCTTCTTTCATCTCACAACAGCACCACTCCCAATGTTCTTAATAATGCTAATGTAACTTTCTAAGTTCAAATTGATTAAAATGAAATACAAACTTTCAGAAGTTCAACATACAGTAAAAATAAAGTGGAATAGTTTCTTTTATTCAAGCAAGTGCAACAAGACAGGGAAGAGAAAACGAGGCCGTGCATCTAAACTTCATTTGTTCAACATCCTTGGCATTGTTGTTCGTTGAATTATCCGCCTGCACAAATTGTAGAGGTAATTATATTAAAACAAAGTTAAAAGTTGAAAATATATTAATCTTTCATTGAATTTTCTGCCTGTAAAACACAAGTTGATCTTACTCCTTTTAAGTGCAGCAGATACTATTCATATTTGAATTTGAGGTCAAAAATAAATGAATGATTTAAGATTGTTCATCATCTATTTCTACTCTAATCTCTGAACTATCTAAAGCATGACTTCCCTACCTTTTAACTGGTATGATTTGATTTAAAAAAGTTCAATCGGTTATAGATGTCGAAGAATTTTATACTACCAGACTTAACATTTGTTTCAATAGCATGTAAGATATAAACAAGAGAACTCCTGCACATAGAACTTGTTTTCTTGGACTTCTACTTCTTTACAGAATTTGGCATCATATAAAGAATGTCTTTCAAGTTTTTATGATTCACATCCTCAATTAGCGAATAGAGCATAATCCCTAAAAGAGTTTTAAGAAATAGATTGAGCAACAAAAAACTTGGAAACGCTAACGGTTTATATAAAGACCAGTTTAATAAAAAGAAAAATGAAAGCTGGATCTTCACATAAAATATTTACTCCATAAGTACTCAATAGGAGTAGAAATATCAAGTCAGAAGAGTAACTAGATAAAAATTTGTTACCTGTGACTGGCAGCATTTTTTGAGCTCAAAGGAATGGAGATCATTGATCTTGATCTGGAGGATAAATGGAAAGCTTAAATACATTGCCTTTGGTGGTTTGCTGGTCAGCCTCGCCTTGCATCTTTTTCTTATGCTGCTGAATTTTCCTGGCAGAAGCAGCTGCTGATTTGGTGGTACAGTACATGTCAATTATATGGAGGCTTGAAACATCCGCCAGGCCAAACGGGACTTCTTCGAGGCTACTGCAGTGTCGTAGAGTAAGACTCCTAAGTCTCGGGAAGTGATGAGTTGAAGCATGCCAAGAAACTAAATCTGTCCTTCCAATATGCAAGACTTTGAGAGCTCGGAAACCTCCATCCTCCGGCTGCCACCACTCTCCCTTGAATGCACTGTCTTTCAACTTGAGGATCTCAAGGGTTTCCAACATTCCCAGTGTAGTCATGTGCTTCCAATCAAGTAGGGTGTCTGCCAATGTTAGCTTCTTTAGCTTTGGCGGAAATTTATACCTTTGGGGAAGAGTGGGTAGTTTGCCTTCAGAAGGTGGCTGAGGAAATACATCATTCAATAGCTTTAAGTTTTCCAGGTAATCCAATTTTCCCAGGCTATCAAACAAACTAGACGTACCCTTGGTATCCAAAAGTTTAGCTAATCGACCACGAATACCCAATTTTTTTAGGTTAGGAGCCCTGGCAAAGACATCTTCTCTACAACATTCAGGTGCTATTGTGGAAATTGTTCTTAGGTTTGCATTTATCAAAGAATCATCTTTATTCTTTCTTGATTTAGCAAGAGGACCTGGCAAAGATGTGGATGCATTTGTTTTTAGATGCCTAAGTTGAATCATCTTCCATATATCTCCTTTGAATTCAAGGGTTCGTGATGACGTCTCAACTATAAGAGTTTGCATGTTCCAAAGGCTGGAAATGGCAGCAGGAAGGACCTTGAAATTGCTGGACAGAACAAGATACCTCAAATGAACGAGTTGAGCTAGATCAGTAGGAAAACGAGTGAAAGAAATGGGTTTAGCATCTAACACCCTGAGCAATCTAAATGCTCCAGGGATAGAAGAAATGTGTTCAGCTTGCAAGATAATTTCTTCAGAGGAGAAACACAAGAAAGTCCGAACACGTGGACCAAATGGTTTTGAAGAGATATAATTCAAAACGCGGGAATGAATGCAAAGGCGACGGTAGTTTTCCAAGGCAGGGTTGGAAGATGAATATGTAACTTGTTCGAACTGTTTAATTTCTTGGAAAAAGTTTTCCTCAGCAGCTTGATTCTTGCAAAACACGTGTAGCATGTCATGAACATGGCATGTTTTAACTTTTCCATTTGACCTCCGTTCTCCAACCATGACTAAATTCCTGTTGACAAGATCGTCTAAGTACTCCTCCGCAATATCCTCCAAGCTCATTCCCTCCTTTTGTTGTATGAATCCTTCAGCAATCCACAAGCGAAGCAATTTCCACACCGGGATTTGGAAGTCTTCTGGAAACATCCCAAAGTAGAGAAAGCAGGCTCTCAAGTGATAAGGTAAGTGATTAAAACTCAGAGCTATAAAATTGTCCATGCGTTTCTCCGGATCCATGGAAAGATATGCATCCACACTTTGAGCAACCTTTTCCCACCAATAACTTTCAGTACCTTTTTCCAGTAGAATTCCCCCAATCACCACTAATGCAAGCGGTAGTCCATCACATTCTTTGGCTATATGCCTTCCATGTTGTATCAACTCCTTAGGGAATTCCTCTGTGCCAAGAGCCTTCCTTACGAGTAATGTCCAACTCTCATCAGGAGTTAAAAAACGCAAATTATGGGGTTCTGAGTTGGGGTTGGCATGCTTAGCCACTTTCTTGATACGACTGGTTAGTAAAATTCTACTCCGCTTCTTGTTCTTAGGAAAAGCAATTTTGAGATCATTCCAGGCTTGTTCAGTCCAGACATCATCCACGACAATTAAATACTTCCCTTTCTCCAAAAATGCGTGAAGTTCCTTAGCTATATTTTCATCATTCATCTTATACATCTCATCACTGGGCTTAGCAAAATGATTCCAAATATTGAGGAACACTTCCTTTCTACTATATTCTTGAGAAACATAAACCCATGCTCGATTGTAGAATTCATATTCAATGTTAGGATCACGGTATATCATTTTTGCCAGTGTTGTCTTACCAAGTCCGGGCATGCCAATGATAGATATAACTTCTAGTTCGTCCGATCCTCCCATAAGAAGACTAGTAACTTTTTCTGCCTCATCTTCAAATCCCACCACATTGTCTTCCTCTACAATGGGAGCCTAAATCATAGTGAACAATGATCACATCAGAATATCAGAAGATGAGATGCCAATATTTATATGAAATAGAGATTTGAATACAATCAACACAATAATAAAACGAGATTAATTGTATACTCGTCACAAGAAAATATCCACGATAAAATATATATCTCCAAGTCAATAAATTAATCTATAAATATGTCGTACATATTTAATTTTGCAAATTATTTTAGAATCCACTTCAGTATCAAAATAGGAATCAAACATTTATATGCCAAAGCATAAGGCAAAGGAGAGTAAATCAGATTATTCAAAATTAGCGTTAAACGAGTCAACAATAGAAACATGAACATCAAAGAAGATATGAAGATATGAAGATTGCAGTGACCTTTTAGTCATCATTTGTAGGCAAAACTAGTAACAGAATACCAAGATTCACTCAAGATTATGTACCAGAAAACAGAGAAATATACATAAAGTCAACTTATAATTTAATCAAGTAAAATAGCTTAAAAAATCAGTAATCAGAGAGTAATGGCAGAGGTATTTGACCTTTTTCTCTTTTGTGGTTTTGGTAGATCCTTCCCCATCTTGGATTGCCTCAAATCCAAACTTCTTATTGTCATATATATCCTTCACCTTGGCCCTGATACCCTCAATCCTTTTGCCCACACTTCGAAGCTTTGCCGGATAATCGAATATATGAAAAGCCCTCTCTATGCTACTCCTGGACTTGTGCACAGCTGCTTGAGCAACAAATGTGTCCACTGTATCTTCTGCTTCATAAACTACATCTCTGATTTGCTTCACCAATTCTTTTAAAGTTTCGTTCTTGTTCCGCTTCTCCGACGAGTCCTTAAGGAAAGCTTTGAACAAACTCAAATCATTGTACAGAAATTCCACCTGACCCTTCACATCAAAAATCAGATTGGCATTGTAAAGGAGCAGTTGCTTCAAGTTTTCTAGAAGAAATTCTACAGCAGCATCCGACATTTCTTCTTCAATTAATTCTCGATTAACAGGAAAAATCAGCTATATATCGTAGCTATACAAGGTGTGAAGTGAAAATGAAAAAGCTTTGATTTTTTCAGGAAGTTTGGAGGAAGTTGCTTAAATTAACTTTAAATAAAATAACCTGTTTCGGGCCGGGCTTAATTATTGATGTAACCGAGTGACCGATTCATTCTATAATCTTTTTATTTTGAACCCACATGCCAACATTTATAAATTAACGCAAATGACAGAATAATTTAAAGGCGCGTTCTCATTGACCAAGACAACTAGTGAAAAGTCACGGCCCCGCGGGAAAGTAGAATGAAGGAACATTTGATTTGAATTAGGTAAAAAAAACCTGGATGGTCCTCTGTTTTATATCTTGTGCTAATATAGTTTTTAAATTTTAAATTGTACTTCGATAGTCCTTCAAATAAGCATTTTGAACTCTATAAGTCCTTCCATCTGTCCATCTGAATTTGACGTTCAAGAGTTGAGAGACAAAATTGTTTATGAGACCATTAATCTTGTCCAACTCATTATTTAAAAAACATAATTGGACTGTAAACCATATACTTTTTTTTTTATATACAAAGAATTTTAAATTTTAAAAATAATTATTATAAGCTATTTTATATATATATATATATATATATATATATATATATATATATATATATATATATAAACAGTACAAATAATAAATCTAGATACTCAATTGAGGACAAGTTTCAATTTTTCTCTATTTTTCCTGTTTCACCGCTTAATATTTTCATTAATTGCAATGACTTATTTATTTCTTCATGTTAAAAAAAAAAAAAAAAATTTGTTTAGATCTAATGGGACCAATATCTTCACTTTTGTCAAACTTATGGAAATGATGAGTAGATAGACGAAATTATGTATGCAAAGGTTAACTTCTTTCAACTCAACATCTACCTTGACCAAAAAATAAAAATTAAAATTGGACAAGAAAGGGGGAAAAATTTAGAAATCTTAAAAGACAAAAAAATGATGCACCTACACACAACCTTACCTAGGCTTTTGCACCTTACAAAGTCATTTTACCATCCTCGTAAGTAAATATGTTTAGTTGGACAAAATTTTATCATTTTATTATTTTTTTCAAGATAAATGCTGAGTTGGACGAAACACTACGTAATTAATTCATTCTGCAATCTCATTATTTTCGTCAATTGGAATGGTAGAGACAAATGAAAGGACTAACGAGATTCATGTTGTTGAGTTGAAAGATTAAATATGTACGTTATTAAAGTTACGAGATGCTTTGCGAGCAAGATGTATGGTTCAAGGACCAACATGTACAAAAGAAAGAATATCGAGATCAACAGTATGGCATCTATTGACACAAGTTTTTGCATCTTTTGTCCAATCAAGTTGCTACTTGCTAGTGTACATTGAATATTGGTCCCCTACTTAAGGAGCCAACATCTAGTGGACATATGTTACACAATTCTTTGCAAGTTAGCCACGGCTGTTAACAGCATATTTGATTGTACTTAAAAATAATTCATATTTACCTGTAAGTCACTTAATTTGCAAAGTAACCTTTTTTGAACTCATAAAACTTACTTTTCATAGCAATTGTCAAGTGAATTCCATAGCAAGTTTGCAATTGAGTTCTTGAATGTCACTGAGAATGACAACGGAGTTTATAACAAAAGATATTGATTGCTGATACCCTTTAGTGTTGGATGTTTTCCTTGTTAAAATTGCATTTTTTTGGTACTGTATTGAAGCTTAATGCAATTTTACACAGATAAAAAGAGCAAGACTTTGCAATATATGATGAAAAAGATACTAGCAGTTCAACACATTGAACAAGATGAAATTCAAGTTTCATTTTTCAATGTCAATATCATTTTCCTTAAGCAACCACAAGAAACAACTTTGTCCTTAAGCTGAATTTGCCCTGCAATGGTGCCTACGATTTATGGCAATCAACTCTCAAGATACAACGACTTTTACTTGTGTTTATAGCACTTCAAAACACAAGTAAACAAACCAGAAATTGTTTTGTACTCCAAAGTATGAATATGAAATGGAAAAAATCAGAATTTTATGCAACAAATGCAAGAATTTTGGTTCAAATGATGAAATATGATTTTAGTGTATTTGTATATCTTTTCTGTACTGAATAGGACGTCCATAGTGTCCTATTTAACGTTGATGAAGTGTTAGGAATGAAAAGGTATGGAGCCAAATCGTGCAACACTTCAAAAGAACATGCCTGTTCGCGCTTAGATCCATGCGATTGCATGGTTTTAACATACTGCGATCGCAATATACACTTTTGAAAACAGAATTTAATCCAGTCTAACCATGTAATCGCATAGCTTTGTCTCCTGCGATTGCATGGTAAGACAAAAAAACATCCTGCTTAAAAATTCAGCAAGTTGCGATCGCAGGATAAAATACCCATGCGATCGCATGGTCAAAAATTGACCCGAATTTGTCCTTTTCTGTAATTTCTCATTCATTCGATGTTAGTTTCGAGATGCCAAATATACCCTTCAACACATACAGAGAAATTTGAATTCTCTTTCGGGGTCGTTGTCCCTGCCCCACGTAGGGCGCCGCCTCGACCGCGTGACTGACCGGGGGCGTGTCGAACCCTATTTCTCCGAAGCGGCGAAGTGGCAAACTATTTTGCCTAAACGAATTGGGTCGGGTCTGTATATTTTGGCCAAGTTGACACGAAGTCACTTTAATTGTTTTTAAACACTTAATCAATTTCTAGAATTCTTAAACCAATTTCCATCATTATTCGCGTCCACAAATCATGGTGGAGTCAGTTGTACGAAAATGGAGTCAAATTTTACAAATATTAATATTTTATAGTGCAACATATGTGCTTCAGATTTGAAGTTTAGAGTGAGTTTATTTATATGCTCAGAACGAAAGAACGATATCAGTTTGTTTATCTAAATCTACTGTTTGAGCTATCTAAAAGATGCCTTCCTACCTATTAATTGGCATCATTTGAGAAGCTCCGAAAGTTATAATCAATGATACATAAAGTTTAGTCTACAATATGCTCAAATTTGTTCTCTTGGAGTTCAACTCATACAACACAATTAGGAATATTATTGTAGAACTTCTGTCAAGTTTTGCATGATTCACATACTTACCGAGGTCAATTTAGCTAACGGAGCATGTATCTGTGTATTTGGTGTTGTTAATTATCTACTTATTGCAAAAATAAGTAACATGATCATTTATGAGCAAGTAAATACATGGTTCATAAGTTAAAATAAAAATGTTAAAGAACTATATCTTCAACAAAGTTGTCTTACTTGTAAGCTTTTACAGTAATATTCCCACGTGTGATCACTGATCTTCGGTTGGAGGGTCTGGAGGATAAATGTTAAGCTTAAATTCACTGCCTTTGGTGCTTTGCTGATCTTGCAAGCTTTTTTTAAGCAGTTCAATTTTTCTGGCAGAAGCAGCTGCTGATTTGGTGGTGCAGTGCAAGTCCATTATCTGGAGGCTTGAAATGTCCACAAGTCCTAACGGCACTGCGTGGAGGTCACTGCAGTGTTCAATATAAAGACACCTGAGTCTTGGGAAGTGATCTGCTGAAGCACTCCAAGAAACTAAATTTGTTCTTCCAATATGCAAAACTCTGAGAGCACGAAAACCTCCCTCCTGTGGCTGCCACAATTTTCCTTCGAATGCATTGTCTTTCAACTTGAGAATCTCGAGGTTTTCCAACTTTCCTAGTGTAGACATGTGATCCCAATCAAGCAGAGTGTCTGATAGAGTTAACTTCTTTAGCTTCGGTGGAAATTTGTAAATTTGAGGTAGGCTAACTAGTTTGCCTTCAACAGGTGGCCGAGGAAGTACATCATTCAGTAGCTTCAAATTTTCAAGACTAACCAATTTTTTGCCCAGACTATCGAACAAAGTAGATCCACCCTTACCCTTCTCCAGAAGTTTAGCTAATTGGCCACGAATGCCCAATTTCTTTAAGTTTGGAGCTGCAGCAAAGACATCTTCAGAACAACTCTCGGGTGATATTGTAGAAAGTGTTACTAGGCTTCCACTTTTCAAAGAGTCTTCTTTAATTTTTCTTGTTTTCGTAAGGATATCTTGCAATCGAATACCTGTTTTGGGCAAAGATGTGGATGCATTTATTTCAAGATGCCTCAGTTGAATCATCTTCCATATGTCTGCTTTGATTTCAAGGGTGCGCGATGATGTCACAACTATGAGGGTTTGCAAGTTCCAGAGGTTGGAAATAGTTGCAGGAAGGATGGTGAACTTAATGGAGAGAACAAGGTACCTCAAATGAATCAGTTGAGTTAGGTCGGTAGGAAAGCGAGGGAAGATGATGGGTCTACCATCTAACACCCTGAGCAACTTAAAGCCTCCAGGGATGGAAGAAACCCGATCAAGTGGCAATATAACATCTTCATGGGAGAAACACAACAAAGACCGAACACCTGGACCAACTTCTTTAGAAGAGATAAAGTTTGAAATGCCTGAATGAACTCCAAGGCGACGGTAATTTTTAAAGGAAAACGAATTGATTCCTTGACCGAACCCTTTAATATCATGGAAAAAATTTTGTTCTGCACCTTCCTTCTTGCAAAACCGATGGAGCATGTCATGAATGTGGCAGAATTTAACTTTACCATTTGACCTCCGTTTTCCAACCATTACTAAATTCCTGCTGACAAGATCCTCCAAGTACTCCTCTCCAATATCCTCCAAGTTCATTTCTTCTTGTTTTTGTATAAATCCTTCAGAAATCCATAGGTGAAGAAGTGTCGACATCGGGATCTGAAAGTCTTCTGGGAACATCCCAAAGTAGAGAAAACATGCTTTCAAGTGATAAGGCAAGTTGTTGAAGCTGAATGCTATAAGTTTGTCCATGCGTTTCTCCCGCTCTAGGTTTAAAGATATACGACTAGTTAGTAAAATTCTACTCCGGTTCTTGTTTTTGGGAAAAGCCATTTTGAGATCATCCCAATCATCTTGTTTCCAAACATCATCCATGACAATCAAATATTTTTCTTTCTCCAAAAGTTTACGAAGTTTATTAGCTAAACATTCAGCACTCATCTTATACATCTCATCAGTGAGCTTGTTAAACTGTCCCAAAATATTGAGGAACACTTCTTTTCTATTATATTCTTGAGAAACATAGACCCATGCGCGATTGTAGAATTCATATTCAATTTTAGGATCGCGAAATATCATTTTGGCCAGTGTTGTTTTACCGAGGCCAGGCATACCAATGATTGAGATAACTTCTAGTTCCTCCAATCCTCCAGTAAGAAGTTGAACCAAATTTTCTGCCTCATCTTGAAAGCCCGCCAGGTTTTCTTCCTCTACAATGGGAGCCTACGTTGTGATGAATGGTTATATCAGAAACTTGGGTGCCAACAATTAAATGAAATCGAAATTAGAATGCATCCAAGATGGTAATAAAATGGGTGAATTGTACACTCTTCACAAGAAAAGCATTCATGGTATAGTATTTATGTCCATATCCATATATTACAAGGAAGCATATGACTTTGAGAGCCTGGTTAAGTTTAAAAGACACTTTTCTACAAAAAAAAAAGGAACTATCCAAAGTTGAGTTCCATAAAGACTGTGTGTAAAAAATACAGTCAACAGATGTAGCTTAAAAAGTTAATAATCAATATTTTACTTCTTTCAGATCAAAAATTACAATCAACTAATAATAAATACTTTAGCTTTATTGTAATTCTTTCAGATCAAAAAATACAATCATTGAAGCAAATCAACTAATGCAGCTTAGAAATTAATACTAAATATTATTCCTTTCTCTCTATTGTATTTCTTTCAGATCCCTCCCCATATTGCAGTGCAGCAGAGCCAAACTTCTCCTTGTCATACATATCCTCCATCGTTGTCCTGATGGATCTAACCTCTTGGACCACACTTCCAAGATTTGCCACATGATCGAGTATATCAAAAGCTCTCTCAAAGTAACCGTGGGCCATGGGTCCACAAGTATGCGAAACATATGTTTCAACAGCGTCTTCTGCTTTATATACCACCTCTCTGGTTCTTCTCACCATTGAATTCATATGTTCATTAGTGTTTCGCTTTTCTGTTGAATCCTTGAGAAATCCTTTCAACGAATCCAACTCATTATACAGAGATTCTAACTCATCCTTAACGTCACGAACCAGATTGACATTGTAAAGAAGAAGCTGCTTTAGTTTTTCTAACAGAAATTCTACAGCTGCATCAGCCATTTCTTTCTTTGATTAATTCTTCCAACTCACAATGAGAATGTTTGGCTTAGCTTAAGTGCTAAATTTGGCTTCTCTTTTAGATTTCCCCAGTGTAAACGGTGGAAAGAGGGACGAGGATGAAGAAGGAATTGAGAAAAAGCTAATAATTTTCAGTTTCGAGGAGTTTGGATGAATTTGTGCTTTAGCTTTAGGAAACTCGGGCCGGGCTCAATTATAGTCGTTCTTTCTACCTACCAATCAACGAGTGATAAATATTAAAATACAGGAAAAAAAAAAAAAACATTAAATTAATGACATATAAGCACTTAAATATTTTAAAGTTGTTTTCATAAGGTTGATTTTTTACAACAATTTTTTTAAAAATAATAATAATTCATCAATTGTGGTAATAAACCATGACAGAAATTGTTATTCACATTACGACTAATAAATAGCATTATTCTTTTAGAAAAGTCAAAACTTGCAAGTAATAATTGATGAAATGTGTGGCTGAAAAATTTAAAAATATAAATTAATTTAGTAGAGTTTAAAAGTAATTTTTAACGAGATTTTAATAAAAATTTATGAAAGTTCTAGATTATATGAAATATGTGACTAAAAATAAATTCAAAAAAAATTAAAATAAACTCAACCATAAATGCTCTAAAAGACTTAGGCCCTGTTTGGGATTGATTTTCGAGCCCAACTTCTGATTCTCAAACAATCAGAAATTGATTTAGGCGTTTGGCAAATTTTTTAAAAGTGATTATAAAATAATCTGACTCACCTGGCAGCAAATTTTGAGAAGCAGCAAAAGGACAGTTTTTCAAATTCTGCTTTTAGCTTTTTTATTTATATATTATTAAAATATCTATTTTACTCTAATTAATTAAACTAATTCCTTTAATACATATTTGAGAAGTCGACTTGATGCAAGTTGGATGCATAAAAAATAATATAAATTTAATTAATTTTTGCACTATATAACTATACTTTTATTTTGTAATTTTTATAAAAATTGAAATTTATTAAGTGTTTATTATTTTTATTTTAAAATAATGATGATGAATGCATTATCTTGTTAAAAAATATTTGACTATGAAAAAAAATGAATTTTATCAATCGTGATAATAATAATAATACAAAATAACATTATATAATCGATGTTCTTTTTAGTAATTTAATATCATTATAACAATAAATTATTTTTATTTACCAAACGCTCAAATACTGTTTTTGAAACATACAACAATTTTGAAACAAGAGTTTACCAAACACTTATCTGATTCTTCTCATAGTTGATTCTTTTTACAGCACAGCAGAAGTTGATTCTCTTAAAAGCACAGTAATACCAAACCAAGCCTTAATAGGAATGACGGAAAATGGGAAGTGGAAGCTTATTAAATATATAAAATAAAAAGAAATAGACCACGACAAGCAAGTAGAAATTATTTTAATTAAACTAATGTTTATATTCGTGTAAATATTAATATATTCAAACGAATTTAACGTACGAAAATGTGACATTTATAGCATTGTTGAGAAAATAATGTGATTGCAAGTGCACAATATCGTTAACAAGTAATAAAGTGGACTTTTTGAGTCCTGGATTATCGCTTCCACGAAGACTATCTTATTTAGATACTAGTTAAATTAATCAAATCGCTAATCTATTGAAAACAAGTTAAAATCAATTGAATTTGAATATTTAAACTAGAACTTTGGATTTTTTTCGAAAATAATAATAAAGCAGAAATCAAGAATTAATAAAATATGATGGTTGAAGCGTTTGGACGAACGAATTCACCTAGTTGTCATCTCTAATTCCTCCTCTCAAGTTGTATTCGGTCGAATTCACAATTTTAACTTAATTTACCTCTCTCGAGTTCAAATTAGTCCTATCTAATTAAGTCAACTTAGGCAGTCAGAATGGTCCTTAATTAGATGCATTAAATCTTCTAAGAATTCAATTCAAGACCGTGACAATAACAAAAGCGTATCTCTACCTTTTATCCAATCACGATTTTTTACTACGTGGTCTAGATTAATAATTTACCTCTCGGTTCATTACAATCCACAAAATCAATGAAATAATGGCCAATCATTCAAAGCATTAAGAAAAGAAGTAAAATCAAATACTTAATCAATTTATAAATCAAAACTTGAGAGTCGAAGTTAAAGAATTTAACTTAGGCTACATCGTTCATCCAAACATAAAATCTAGCTATTCATGACTCGGGAGAAAGAAAAGATGAAAAGAATTGAAAACATAACCGGATCTTGAAAATAATAGAGGAAGAGACGTTGAATGTCTTGCACCAAGAAATCTCTGTCTTCAAGCTCCAATCTTCAAGTCCGCCTTGTTCTTCGTCTCTTGGTATCTCTCTCTCTCAATATGATTTTTCACAAGAATTTCAACAACATTTGTTATGAGAGTATAAGTCCTATTTATAGGTCTCTCTAGATGACCTAAAAGATCCCTCAAAATCATAAAAATCGTGCACTCAAAGTTTCCAATTGCATTCGGAGTCAAAAAAGGAAACAAAATAATCGAAAATTCATGCGGCGGTTTGGCTCGGCGAACGCCGAGCCTTTTAGGGGCGAACGCCTGTGCAAATGTTTTTGCCTCTCGATGGTTACTTTCTTCACCGGGCGCACGCCAGCTTTTGATCTCATGGCGTTCGCCCATTTGAAATTTCTCATCCAATTTGCGCTTGTAGTCCTTCAACTTTTGATTGTAGTCATTTTAGTCCTCTGATTCCTTCTTATATTTCGATTCAGTCCTCTTTTATTTGCACTCCAAGTCCTTCAACTTTTGGATGTTTGCAAGTTGACCCCATCTCCAAGTTTTCGTACACTTTCAGGTCCTTTTCGCCTATTTTGCTTTGTTTTCTCCAATTCCATCCAATCTTGGGTTTTGA
The DNA here is from genome assembly GCA_023638005.1 of Forsythia suspensa. NCBI lineage: Eukaryota > Viridiplantae > Streptophyta > Magnoliopsida > Lamiales > Oleaceae > Forsythia > Forsythia suspensa. Next base: position 40,965,812 of record CM042669.1, on the reverse strand, counting down.
CCTGAATTAGTTAAATCAACACACAATTAAGTAGAAAAGTACTTATGAGCACTTACAATTGTCCACTTTTGATAGTCTAGATAAGTGTAAAATCACACTTATCAAATACCCCAAACTTGAACATTTGTTCGCCCCTCGAACATAACTAATCACTTAAACAAACAAACAAATAATATTAAAACAGATAGCTTGTCAGATTTGCCTCATGTTTTGAACAATCAAACAATTCATAACAAAACTTCTAAATCATGCTACCAAAATCAATCATTTTAACTTATCCGATGCTTGACAGATATCAGTGTGTAAACATAGTCAATTCAATCACCATGAGCCTTTAAGTCGATGATATTATGCTCCCACCAATGGTCAAATATTTCTTTTCTCGCTCGTAAGAATACACACCCCCAAACTGATATTCAATTTTCTCACCCCGGTGTTAGCTCTAAAAGGGACTCTCAAGACACTTATTCTTTTATCGCTTTCAAAATTTGGTTAGGTCTAGCCAATACATTAGCTATCTAGATCCGTGATGATTCTCCTTTCATTGAGTGCTTTGACCATCAAGTTTTCACTAAGTAAGTCAAACCCACTAGTAATCTATATCCCCAAGTTATGCGCAGTGGTTCAATCTTACTTTTTTTTTTTTTTTTTTTTTTTTTTTATATATCTTATGTGCAAGACCTCACTCCCTTAAGCTTTCTAGATGACCCTTGAAGCGAGCTTTAGGTCGGTGGCTCCTGTGTCTCGTTAAACCTTAGGGCACCGAGTTTTGAGAACTCCAATGGACTTTATCACTCGAGTCAACTAGGCTACGAAGAGAGGTATAAGATAATGCAAGTGCCAATTTTTTTTTTTTTTTTTTTTTTTTGGCAAGATAAACAAAGTGGGGATTAGACTTCTAGCATCCCAATCAATACTTAGATTCCACTTGGTATCCAAAATACACTCCACACAACTATTATTCAAACACTAATCAACACCTATCTAAACAAATTTCCGTGACCGGTTTAACCACCCCAAAACCGGCTTTTCACCGTTAGGTAATTGAGTTGTCAATTGGTAGAAGTGATTTTCTCAACTAAGATTCACTACTCTTTCACCGTATTCTATTCAATATACCAACCCAAATAGTAGTGAAATTCATGACCATCAATCACACTTAATCATATCTTACATGGATAAGTAACATTTATAAAACAAGCACAAGTAGCATAACCTAGTCATAAGTCATGAATTGACATCGCTTTCAAATACTACTATCCTCATAGGCCTAAAAGGCTATCCAACATACAAGCACACGTAATTTTTCAATTTTTTTTTTTTTTTTTTTTTTACGCATAAAAATAATGAAAGCAATTAAAGTCTAATTAAAGTCACCCCAAGCTAAAAATTCACATTGTCCTCAATGTACGAAAAACGTAGAGCAAAAGTAAAAACTAGAAAAGGATCGTGAACTTCCCGGGTAACTGGAGGATGCATCCTACCGGTGGGTCGGTCCCATCAAGTAGAGGGTCGAAAAGAAGCAAGTTGTTGTGAAAAGCCGAGACGCCTCTCCGATATGCGCGCGACATTCTCATCGAGAGTTTCCATACGGCTCCCTATACGACTCACCGATCGCAGCATAGCATGGTACCGTAATCCAGGTACGCCGATTGACCGAGTCCTAGCGTCGGGCTTCTTTGCCAATCCTCACCGACCGGGTCACATAGCGCAGTCACCAAGCATAGCTTCCTCGGTTCGATGTATGTGTATAATCGCATTCTCAATGGCGTGAACCGCTCTACCCATCTCTCGCCTCGAGCCGCCATAAGCCGCGCGAATCGAACGTCAAGTCGGACCCGCAACTGCCGGTGGTGGGGAGGTGCCTCATCTTGAAAATCCTCATCTCGCAATCCCGCCCTAGCAGGTGTGTTTAGTACCTCCTACCGCCAACTTGGTCTCCAAGTTCTCAACACTACGGGCATTTAATAAGGGGCGGGGGGTCGGCTTCCTCATTGGGAAAAATGGGAACTCCCGAGTGATACGATCCCACCGATAAGACAAGAAAATGAATGGCGCTACCGAGTCCACCTCGAGAGCTAATTCTTTGATGAACTCAAAGATGAGAGTCCCCAAGTCGAACTTACGGAGCCTTGCTAGATGATATAATAGGACGGCCCGGTGCTCATTAATTTTCGCCCTCTCATCTCGTGGGGCTAACGTTGAACCGACAAAATATGTAAGACGCGCAATTCCTCGGTAAGTCGATCATGCATGAACCGAGGGGTGTCCAAAGGCCAAGCATCATCCCGACCATATAAATAACGGGCCACCAATGCCATGTCAATGTCGCGTGCGGAGTGGGAGAGGGTCAAGCTCAGTCACAGTGAGGCCATAATATCCGCCGATCATAGTGGGGTGAAACGTATCCACCGACCTCTCACCCGTGTTACGTAGCCGGTGGGGAGACTCTGTGGCATCAATGTCTGGTTGAAATTGGCAAAAACTCCCTAACTAGAGTAGGGTATGCGGCGTGGGGAGCACCGCCACCTTGTTCCATCCACAAATACCGGATGACTCGCTCCAACAAATGATCGAGAGAAGTCTCGTCCCTAGTGACCGCTGTTCCTTGTGATGAGAGCTTGGGTAACCACTTAGTTTTATAGCTTGATTGGATGGCCTCGGTTTGGAAACGTGGTATAGACCCATCATCAGGCGGCTCGGCCACATGTCTAGTCCGGGTGGAAGGCCCGCTGACCTTCCCTTTCCCTTTCTCCGCAGCAGTAGCTTTGCGCTTGGGTGGCATGTTGTACCTGTAGAGACAAAATGCAAGGAAGTACGTGAGAGAACGTAGTGGACCAAGGAGTAACGCAACCAAGAAAAACATAGGAAAGAGGTAAAGTTTCCCGAGCCATCATTGGACACAAGTAAAGCCCTAGCGTGGTGTGTATCGTGTTCAAATTATACGCCGAACGGATGTCAGAAAAGGCAGACGAAAGGGGGACGAAACGGGGGCCGGAGGGCTGCCGGCGGGTAGCCATGGCAGGCCACAAATTACTTAAAGGGGGCGAACCAAAATGGTGCATGATTGAAGATATCCTAAGGTAAGCATGCAATGTGAACAATCTGGAACGTAAAACAACAAAGTCCAAGTGATGGCTAGACCCAATTGCACAAGAAATTTCTTTAAGGCATTTTAACAAACACATTGAAAGCACCCTATTTATGAATGGAAATTAAGTGAGTAGAGATCATGAAATCCGCCCAAAATTGATAAACAACAGCAAAAACCATAAGCCCAGCAACTGCCTACTCCCAAACTCCTCCAAAGAAACAGAAAAATTCACCCAAACACCAAGTCACTGCGTAAAAGGAAGAGGAAAATAGACATGGGAATCATACCGGAAGTGGGAACGCAAGGCGGCGAGATGTGGTGAAAAGAGAGGCAATTAGGACACGATGTCAATTAGATGTAGTTAGATAAGCATGAATGTGTGTGGGCGGATGATGGAGAAGAATAAAGGAAGTGAAACGTGTGGGGGAGGAAATGGTGTGTGAGCATATGAGGGGGGGGGGCGGATGGCTTGTTTAAAAATAAACGGCAAAATTTTTTTTTTTTTTTTTTGACCCGCGAACGCTGGTGTTAACCCGGCGTTCACCCAATGCACGTAGTTGGTCGCAGTTTCGCTGCTGACCCGGGCGAGCGCCTGTGTCTATGTCTTGGGCGTCACCCAAACCAATGTAAATATATATATATATATATATATTTTTTTTTTTTTTTTAATACTGGATGAAAACGTTTGGCCTGAAAGAAAATAAACAAAATAAACGTGGCGAATTATGATAAAAACGGGGAAAGAACAACAATCCTAAAATTCTATATGCAAAATTAATACTAGAAAAGGGATAGAGAATGGGTTGCCTCCCATTAAGCGCTCAATTTAGAGTCTTGGGCTCGACTGTTTGGCGGCATTCACTCTGGTACTGCAATGTCAATGGTGGATTTTGCCGTTGGGAAATCCTCCACATAGTGTTTCACTCTCCGCCATTAACCTTGAAATTTCCTTTGGTTGGATGAGTCAATTCAACCGTGCCATATGGAAAAACCTCATGATTGTGAATGGTCCTGACCACTTTGATTTCGGTTCCCGAGAAACAGTTTGAGTCGCGAGTTGTACAACGTAACTTGATCCCCAACCCGGAATACTTTGGTGCGAATGTGTTTATCATGCCGCCTAGTCCTTTCTTTATAGATCATTGAGTTTTCATAGGCATCCATTCTCGAATTCATTCACTGCTCAACTACAGACAAACCTAGTTTCTCCTACCTTGTCCAAATCCATGTTCAATCGCTTTAGTGCCCAATAGGCCTTGTGCTCGAATTCCACCGGTAGATGACAAGCTTTTCCAAACACCAAACGATAAGGAGACATGCCAATAGGGGTTTTGAAAGTCATGCGGTGACGCCCATAGTGCATCATCAAGCTTCTTGGACCAATCTTTTCGAGTTGAATCGACGCTAGCTCGAGGATTCGCTTCAACCGTCTGCTGGATGTCTCCACTTGCCCACTAGTTTGTGGGTGATAAGTCGTAACAAACCGATGCTGCACCCCATATTTGTGGAGGACCGATTTAAATAAGCGGTTGCAAAAATGAGAACCACCATCACTTATAATAGCTCGGGAGCTCCATATCGGTTGAAAATATATTTCTTGATGAACCCAACCACCATCAAGCATCATTAGTTGGTAATGCTTTAGCTTCCACCCACTTGGACACATAATCAACCGCTACAATAATGTACTTGTTGGAATAGGACGGTGGAAATGGTCCCATGAAGTCTATGCCCCAAACATCAAATATTTCCACTTCAAGGATATTGTTCAACGGCATTTCGTGACGGGCTGATATGTTACCTGCTCGTTGGCATCTATCACAGGGATCTACAAAAATCACAACACATCTTTGAATAATGTGGGCCAAGAGAAACCACATCAGTAAAACCTTAGCAATGGTTTTGGTAGGACCAAAATGACCCCCATAAGCCGAAGAGTGTACACGTGCAAGTATCGGTTTCATTTCCTCTTCTGGAACGCATCTTCTGATAATCTGATCTGGGCCCCTCCTGTATAGATAAGGTTCCTCCCAAAAGTAGAATTTAGCCTCATGGACAAGTTTTTTCTTCTGCTGATAAGAAAATTCCGGTGGGAGAATTTGACTGACCAAATAATTGACTAAGTCAGCATACCACGGTGCATTCCCAATCTGCAAGATTTGTTCGTCTGGAAACACTTCATTTATGTCAACATTATCAAGGTGGACTCTCCCGCCTCCGGTCTAGATAAGTGATCCGCCACCGATTTTCTCGTCCCCTTTTATCACATATTTCAATGTCAAACTCTTGTAACAAATGTAATCCACCGAATTAGTCTAGGTTTGGCATCTTTTTCCCAAACAAATACTTAAGAGTCGCATGGTTTGTAGACAATTACCTTTGACCCAATGAGATAGGAGCGGAATTTGTCAAAGGCAAAAACTACAAACAAGCATCTCTTTTCGCTTGTTGCATAGTTGATCCGTGCATCCGTTAATGTCCCGCCGGCATAGTAAATGACATGTAGATTTTTGTCCTGCGTTGTCCAAGCACCGCGCCAACTAAAGTCGCTAGCATCACACATAAGTTCAAATGGTAGACTCCAATCCGTGCAACAATAATAGGTGCAATGATCGGTTTGTCCTTCAAAGTGTTAAAAGCGTTGAAACACTCATCGAAAATTTGAACGGCACATCTTTCTCCAACAAGTCGCTAAGAGGTTTTGTGATTTTTGAAAATCACGTATGAACCTCCCCGTAAAATCTGCATGACCAAGAAAACTTCTAACACCCTTAATCGAATTCGGTGGTCGCAATTTCTCAATCACCGAATTTTCGCTTTGTCGACTTCTATTCCTCGAAATGAAATTCGGTGTCCCGTAACTATTCCTTCTTTCACCATAAAGTGACATTTCTCCCAGTTGAGTACAAGATTAGTTTCCTCACACCTCTTCAACACCTTAGATAAATTTGTCAAGCAAACATCGAAAGAGTCTCCAAAAACTGAGAAATCATCCATAAATACCTCAATGTATTGCTCCACCATGTCTGAGAATATAGCCATCATGCAACGCTGAAAAGTGGCAGGGGCGTTACACAATCCAAAGGGCATTCTTCTAAAGGCAAAGGTCCCGTAAGGGCATGTGAAGGTGGTTTTCTCCTGGTCTTCTGGAGCAATGGGGATCTGATTGTATCCCGAATAGCCATCCAAGAAACAGTAGTGAGAGTGCCCGGCAAGTCTTTCCAGCATCTGATCAATAAAAGGTAAAGGAAAATGATCTTTCCTTGTAGCATTATTCAGCTTTCGGTAGTCAATACACACTCTCCAACCTGTGACCAGTCGTGTCGGAATAAGTTCATTGTTGTCATTTTTCTCAACGGTGATTCCTCCCTTTTTAGGCACTACATGGACTGGACTTACCCAAGAACTGTCTGAGATTGGGTAAATTATCCCCGCATCGAGTAATTTCATCACTTCAGCTCGGACCACTTCTTTCAAAGTAGGATTCAATCTTCGCTGGCTCTCCACTGATGCCTTGAAATTGTCCTCCATACGGATTTTATGCATACACACAGAAGGACTGATTCCTCTAATATCTGCAATAGTCCACCCGATAGCTGTTTTATGTTCCTTCAGTATTCTGAGCAATTTTTCTTCCTCCAATTCTGTCATATCATTTGCAATGATCACTGGAAGAGTAGTAGAAGTCCCTAGATACGCGTATCGAAGGTGAGCTGGCAATGGTTTCAACTCAAGAGCGAGGAGCCCTCTCTATGGATGGTACTTGGTCTCTAGGGTTTTCACCAAGTGGTTCAAAATATCTCGCTCTCTTGTAAGAGACCGTGGAGATGCTTCTAGTTGCAAGGCTCGTGCTTGTATAGCGAGATGTTCGACTTTGTTGATTCGAAACACATCATACAAATCGCGAGTTCATCCGGTGGATATTCTGCTTCAAATGTTTCGCAATTAATTTGTCCACCACATCGACTTGAAAACAAGAATCAAGAAGTCGGATATTTCATCGCCTTAAACACATTGAATATAACTCGCTCATTGTCCACCAAAGAATCATTTTCCTTCACAAACATCGATCGGTAGCTCTCCACAGTAGCTAAAATGGTCTTCCAAGAATAATGGGGATATCGCTGTCTTCTTCCATATCAAGAATGATGAAGTCTGCTGGAAATATGAATTTATCGACCTTTACCAATACATCCTCAATGATACCCCGAGGATGCTTGATAGATCGATCTGCTAGCTGCAACGAGATAGTGGTTGGTCTTGCTTCTCCCAATCCTAGTTTCCTGTACACAGATAAAGGCATGAGATTAATACTTGCACCCAAATCACACAAAGCATGATCAAAATAATTTGAACCTATAGTACAAGGGATAGTGAAACTCCATGGATCTTTTAATTTAGGTGGAAGCTTTTTCTGAAGAATTGCACTGCACTCTTCCGTCAGACAAACTGTTTCATGCTCTTCCGGTTCGTTTGTTTGAAAGAATGTCTTTCATGAACTTTGCGTGAGTCAAGCATCCGTAAGCAATGCGCGTCGGCAAATGGGATGTTGATATGGAGTTTTCTGAAAATTTCAAGAAATTTTGCAAATTGTTTGTCGAAGCTTGTGCTTCGCAACCTCTGAGGAAAAGGAATCGGTGGCACATAAGCCTTGACAGGGATTGGTGTCTTGGCTTTGGATGATTCTGCATCTTCTTTTAGAACTTCTTCTTGTGGAGGTGCTGAATGTTTCTCAACTATCTCATCATCGGCTACCAACTGTTTGTCCCTCTTCTCAGGTCGTTTCGCGTGAATTTCTGGTAATTGTACTCCACTCCTTGTCGTGATTGCTTGCACTTGCTCTTTTGGATTTGTCACAGTATTGCTAGGAAGTGTCCCTGGAGTTCTATCTGATAGTTGTAAGGCCAGCTGGCCAATCTGAGTCTCTAATTTCCTGATAGACGCCTGTTGATTCTGATAATTTGTGTCCTGTCTCTCCATTAGTTTATCAGTCTTTTGCATGTACTGTTGGAACATTTCTCCCAAACTTGGTCTTCTCTCCTGCTGAGCATTGCCAGTATTACCACTGTTCTGATTATCTCACCATCTGAAATTTGGGTGTTGCTTCCACCCAGAGGATTGTAGGTTTGAGAGTAAGGTTATATCTTCGACGGCGTGTGTTATTCTGAACAAAATTTACCTGTTCATCTGGAGATGCCAATAACATACAATCTGAAGTCGAGTGATTGGCCCCACAGTTTTCGCACATCATAGTGGTTTGAACTGCATTTACTCCTTGTGTTTGTGTTCTAACCAAGAGCTCCACCTGTTTCGTCAATGCGGCAATCAGTGCATTGGTAGCTGACAGATTGTCTATTTCATGTATCCCCGCTACTTTCTTCTGGAGTGGTTCGATCGATGAAAACATGGTATGAGTGTTTGCAATCACCATATAAATCCCAAGCTTCATTGACATTTTTATTCGCAATGGACCCATTTGCTTTGAGGAGTCCACTATCGATTTGGATTGAGAAGAAAGTCCGGAGTAGAAATATTGAGCACAGAAGTCCCTTTTAATACCATGATTTGGACATTTTCGAGCAACTCTTTGAATCATCCCCAAGCTTCATGATACCGCTCTCCATCAAGTTGTTGAAAAGTCGAAATTTCCAACTTCATTTTGGCCACTTTAGCCGGTGAAAAGTATTTGTTGCGTAATTTTCTAGCCAAGTCATCCCAAGTGGCGATACTAGCATGTGGCTCGAATCTAGCCATTCAAGAGCTCCATCTCTCAGTGTATAGGGGAATAACCGAAGTCTGATGGCATCCTCATTCACTCCTTGAAACTGAAAGTTACGGCACATTCGTAGGAATCGAGAAAGATGAGTATTCGGGTTTTCATTCGCTCTGCCATAGAACTGCAGGTTATTGCTGAAGAGATTAATGAGATCGGCTCTTAATTGAAAATCATTCCGACCAAAAGCAGGATAGACTATGCTTGAACGATCGTGAGCTCACTGCTGGGGTTAAGAATTGAGCCATTGGCATATTCCCATCGTCATCTTCTTCTTCTTCATTGTGTAGCTGAATTTGTCGAGTCGCTAACTGGCCGCTCATAGCCGCTGCTCTTCGCGCTCCTTCGACTTCTCCTCTTATTGGTGCATCTGCCATTAGAATTTGTTGCTGATCTCTCTGTTTTTGGTTGTGTTGTTGGCGCCTTCGTCTCAGGCACGCTCAATCTCGTGGATCGAAGGTCTCAAGATCGCCGCCTTGTGCACGGAGCATGCAACAAACACCTTTTCTGTAGAAAATAAAAGAGAAGAAAAGAGTATCAAGATAAAAATAAATTAACTATAAAAATTAATCTAAACTAATATTAAATAAGGATAGTCCCCGGCAACGGCGCCAAAAACTTGTTGAGAAAATAATGTGATTGCAAGTGCACAATATCGTTAACAAGTAATAAAGTGGATTTTTTGAGTCCGGATTATCGTTCCCACGAAGACTATCTTATTTAGATACTAGTTAAATTAATCAAATCGCTAATCTATTGAAAACAAGTTAAAATCAATTGAATTTGAATATTTAAACTAGAACTTTGGATTTTTTTCGAAAATAATAATAAAGCAGAAATCAAGAATTAATAAAATATGATGGTTGAAGCGTTTGGACGAACGAATTCACCTAGTTGTCATCTCTAATTCCTCCTCTCAAGTTGTATTCGGTCGAATTCACAATTTTAACTTAATTTACCTCTCTCGAGTTCAAATTAGTCCTATCTAATTAAGTCAACTTAGGCAGTCAGAATGGTCCTTAATTAGATGCATTAAATCTTCTAAGAATTCAATTCAAGACCGTGACAATAACAAAAGCGTATCTCTACCTTTTATCCAATTGCCAGATTTTACTACGTGGTCTAGATTAATAATTTACCTCTCGGTTCATTACAATCCACAAAATCAATGAAATAATGGCCAATCATTCAAAGCATTAAGAAAAGAAGTAAAATCAAATACTTAATCAATTTATAAATCAAAACTTGAGAGTCGGTTAAAGAATTTAACTTAGGCTACATCGCTCATCCAAACATAAAATCTAGCTATTCATGACTCGGGAGAAAGAAAAGATGAAAAGAATTGAAAACATAACCGGATCTTGAAAATAATAGAGGAAGAGACGTTGAATGTCTTGCACCAAGAAATCTCTGCTTCAAGCTCCAATCTTCAAGTCCGCCTTGTTCTTCGCTCTTGGTATCTCTCTCTCAATATGATTTTTCACAAGAATTTCAACAACATTTGTTATGAGAGTATAAGTCCTATTTATAGGTCTCTAGATGACCTAAAAGATCCCTCAAAATCATAAAAATCGTGCACTCAAAGTTTCCAATTGCATTCGAGTCAAAAAGGAAACAAAATAATCTGAAAATTCATGGCGATTTGGCTCGGGCGAACGCCTGAGCCTTTTAGGGCGGAACGCCTGTGCAAATGTTTTTGCCTCGATGGTTACTTCTTGACCGGGCGCCGCGCCCGCTTTTGATCTGGGGCGTTCGCCCGGTTGAAATTTCATCCAATTTGCGCTTGTAGTCCTTCAACTTTTGATTGTAGTCATTTTAGTCCTCTGATTCCTTCTTATATTTCGATTCAGTCCTCTTTATTTGCACCCCAAGTCCTTCAACTTTTGGATGTTTGCAAGTTGACCCCCATCTCCAAGTTTTCGACACTTTCAGCCTTTTCGCCTATTTTGCTTTGTTTTTCTCCAATTCCATCCAATCTTGGGTTTTGACCTGAATTAGTTAAATCAACACACAATTAAGTAGAAAAGTACTTATGAGCACTTACAATTGTCCACTTTTGATAGTCTAGATAAGTGTAAAATCACACTTATCAAGCATCTACTAATATAGTAATCCATATAATCATATAATATTATAAAATGAATGAAGATTTAATCTCTCGACAAACACGTAGATAATATTTTAATTCATGAACTTGCATATATTAAACACTTAAAAAAGTTTTAAAAGACTCGATGAAGTCAATGTAAGCTCATGCACTGTTTGGATTTGATTAGGGCCATGTTCGGTACAGATTTTTCTCCAAAAAATTCATTTTCTTGTCTACAATATTTGACTTTTCAACTCTTTTTACACTACAAAAAAATTTGAAAAGTCAAAAAGTAACAAAAAAAACCCATTTTTTCCCCAAAAAATTTCTACCGAACAAGCCCAAGCTTGGGCCCTTTATAAATATATATTAGAGAATATTATACCCACTACTTACCAATCTTAAAATAATTCCAAATCTAATAATTTAACAAATTTATTTTAAAAATACTACATAATTAATATTATATTAATTAATAAAATAATAAATAAATTATTTGGACGATGAGTCCTTCATCTTTATAATATCTACACTTTAGTCCATATACTTTCTCTTTCATTTCAATTTCATCATCTTTTATTTACAACTCAAGTCCTTCAGCTTTTGAATTTTTATAAATTAGTCCTCATATTTATACTTTATATTAATTTAGTCATTTATAGTATCACTATTTGATACAGATGTTACAACTGGTATTTTGTATCACTAAATATGTTACATATTATATTGTTATTTTACACATCATATGTTATATGAATTGATATCCTATATCACTGATGTTACATATGTTATAAATGATGAAATCAATAGTTTTATTTATTAAATTTGACATTATATTACATATCTATATCATACTGATGTTACACATTAATAATAGGTTTTTAGAGTCCAATGTGTATATTAATACGAATTTATTGAAGTTTAGAGTTAGTTTTGCAATTGTAAAAGTTTCTGTTTAGTATCGCGATCTGATACAGATGTTACAAATGATATTATTTATCACTGTTTGATACAGATGTTACAAATGATATTTTGTATTATTGAATATTTTACAGATTATATTATGTTATTTTACACAGCACATGTTACATGAATTGATATTTTGTATCATTGATGTTTTACATCTCAATTTGTAACACAGATTGTTACAAAATATCATTTGTAACATTTGTATCAAATATTGATACACAATATCATTTGTAACATATGTATCAAATAATGATATTATAAAGGACTAAATTGACATAAAAGTATAAATATGAGGATCAAGTTACAAAAATTTATCGTGCAAATAATCAAGAACTCAAACATCAAATTTACATATTCAATTACCATATATTATTTAATATAATAAATTAAAATAATAATTTTTAAAAAAAAGTATTTTAAAAAATAAATGAAACAAGAATGGTTTTTTGGAATTATCTATACTACTTCTAAGAGGGGCTTAAATGGAGTAACATTTTTGACTATTATACCCTTACAAATTTTTAAAATTCCATATTAATCTTTAGTATTCATTAATGTATAATAATTTTTAATACTTTATTTATTACTCTTTTATTGTTCATCCTTATTTTACATTAAATTTTAAACAATTTACTAAATATACAATTAAAATTTTTAAACATTTAATCTATTAAATTAAATATGAATGTGAAAAAAAGATCTCAATTTTTTTTTTTCATTAAGTAGATAAAAGGAATGAGAAATGAGTTTCAACAAAAAAAAAAAAAGAATAAGAAAATTTGTAACTTTGTTTATTACCGTATTAAAATTCAAATCATGGTTGTCAAAACTGAAATGAAGATAAAAATATTGTTTTTAATACATTAGATTATAGTGATTACGAGCATGTTTGGTTGAGTTCTTTTTTTTTTTAATTATTTTTTTCTCAAATTCATTTTCAACTACATATTTTGTGGGACCTACAACTTTTATCAACTTTTCATCAACATATTTTACCAATTTTTTTTCAAAATCTTTAAACCCCACCAAACATATACTATAGTAGAGCTAACGTGTAAAACATTTTTCACTTTTAATTTTTAATATATATATATATATATAAAACGTTTTTCTCATCTTACTTCTGTCCATCAATATTCAATAATATTCTTACAACATAGACAAATATTGACATTTTTTTAATATTTGTTTCTTACTCACATTTATGACGTTTCATTTACGTCATCAAATCAAACACGTCTAATAAAAAGAGTACATACACAAAGAATATTGTTTACAAAGAACTACTATTCCAACAAATGTACAATATTATGTAGTCAATCATTACATTTTCTTACAATAAAATTAGTAATTATTAATTTTATTATTCGTAAAATGCAGCCTTGAAGATTATTAATACTATAAGATTTGATATCAATAGTTTGTCAATCATCAAAATTTAAATCACCAAAAGGTCTTAATTGGGTTCAAATTATTGTTGGTATTATCACTATATAAAACTCATCTATAATTGTAATTGTACTTAAATGAATGCAATTATCTTTTAATATTTATTTGTTACTCTTTTCTCGCTTCATTATTATCGTACATTAAATTTTTAACAATTTATTAAATGTATATTTAAAATTTGTAAATATTTAATATGTTAAATTAAATATGAAGGTGAAAAGATGATCTCAACTCTTTTTGCCTTACGTAGATGAAAGAAATGAGAAATGAATTTAAAAAATGAATAGGAAAATTGTAAATTTTTTATTACCGGATTAAAATTCACATCATGGAAAATGAAAAGATTGTTTTGAATATATTGGATCACAGTAATTATAATTGACAACTAATATATGAAACTTTTTTAATTTTTAAAAAAGTTCAAATGGTTCGTCAATCATCAAAGCTCAAATCACCAAAAGATCTTCACTGTATTCAAGTTGCTATTCATATTACTATTATATAAAACTTATCTTTGATTGCAATTGTACTTCTATGAATGTAAATAATATATCAACATCAAACAATACAAAACAATATGTTATCAACAACCATATATATATTTTTTTATCTTTACTGCAATTGCTACTTTAACATTTTAATTATTAACAAATAAAAAATAAAAAATTAACAATATGATTACAAAAACACGTGCACCGCACGCGTGTCTAACTAGTTTTCAAAAAGTGGCTTATTTATGAAAAAAATTCCTATATATTACATCCACTACTTACTATTATAATAATATTTCTACTTTTACAAATTTAGTTATTTTATTTTAAAAATAATGTTTTTATATTATTATATTGACAAATAAAATAATGTTTTAAAATCGAAACACAATACAATTAATACACAATAATTTCTATAACTGAAATTCGCGTCCTCAATTTATCTTTCTATAAATTCTACCACATAATGTGATAAATATTAAAATACAGAAAAACATTAAATTATAAGAAAATTATATTCACAGTCTTCATTCTTTCAACTTTATAACAATATCATCTCTACTTAATTTCATTTGCAGATATCATCCTCATCTTATCATTAATTTGAATAGATAGTCCCAAAATGATTTATTTTTTTACGATTTTTCCATTATCTTATATAAATTAAAATAGTAAAAAAATATAAAAAACTTATGGAAAAAATTGCAATTGGAGTACCTAACTTTTTAAAAAGTGTAAAATTGTCTCTTTACATTTTATTATTTAAAAAAAAAAAAAGAAAAAAAAAATTCATCTTCTTTCCCAACCCTAACTCCACCTCCACCCACACCCACACACGAACCCACGACTCGGACCCAAACTCGCCGGAGTTTAGGTCCGAAATCGGAGCAAGCAATCTTGGTATTTTGCACGAAATCAGATCTGCGAATTCTACATAGATATTTTCATATTTGTCAAATTAATCTAAACTTTCTTTACCGAGCTTTGAACACCTGAAACTGAGGTTTTCTTCATCTTTAATGGATTCCTGTTATCACCACTTTTTTTTACTAAACATTATTTCTAAGTCTAGGTGTCGGGTGGGTCGGTTTGGGTATTTCAATACCCGGAATCACTCGTTACATTTCGAGTACTTGGTAAATGGAACCATTCGAGTTCGGTTTTACCCATAACATTTTCTTTTAAAATCGTGAGTTGACAATATATTTTGAAAAAAATTAAAATTACAAACTCATTAACATTAAAATATGTTAGATATTAAAATTTTGAAACATATAAACATTAACTGGAAAAAAAGACATCAAAATTGCAAACCTATAAATTAGGGTTAGAAAAAGAGAAATTACTTTTTAAAATTGAAGATTCGTTTCAATTACAGAAGAGCTTCATTTTTGCTGTCTCACTGTGTGTTGAGAGAGAGAGAGAGAGAGAATGGGGAGAGATGAGCGAGATAATCGACAGTGTTTGTATTGTGTATCTAGGCAAATAGAGATTGAAAATTTGAGAATATAGTATTTGGAACTTGGTGAATTGAGTTTGGATTTAGGGGATGTGGTTTTTGGATTTTTGGTTTGGATCTTAGACAGTTGGACTCTTGTCTTTAGTACCATGGTGTTGGTTTGAGTCATTGGGTCAGGGTGAATAAATTGTAAAAAATGACAAATTCGGTACTAAAGTAGGGTACCAATGCTAGAATTGACTTGATCTCGGTCGATTCTCAGTTCTCGGATCTGTTCCTAATTTTATTTGTTTGGAATAGGACCAGAACCAGAAATAAAACCAAAGGTTTCGGTTCGGTTCGGTTTGGTTAAGATTCAAAAAGTTCAATTTCGGTTAAAATTTCCACCCCCAATTATTTCTACTTGAGATTTGAACTGCTAATGCATATCATGGCCCCTTACCTTTAGGCTGAAGGTTAACAAGGAGAAACTGACACAAATATTAGTTAGCCAAAAATTCTCAAATCATGCAAAAGCCTTATGGTTCGAGTATATATCCACTTCTCGTCCTTTTATTCATATTGTGCAAAACCGGGGGTTTTGGACCTAAACTCTAGCAATTTTGGACCCAAACTCTAGCAATTTTGGGTCCAAAATCGGGGAAGAAATCCCCCTCAATTTGGTCGCCGGAAGGGAAGGAGTGAGGGAGGGAGAGAAGAAGAATTTTTCCACTTTTTGTTTTTATTTCTTTTCTTAATTTTAAATAATAAAATGTGAAAATGCTATTTTGTTCTTGTTAAATTGGTCAAATTTAGATCATGAGTTTAACTTTTTATTAACTAACAAATAGTTGAATGTAATCCATCCAGACTCTAGATGTGCTTACAGAGGGATGTATGTATTAGATTAGAAGGTTTGAGATTTGATGACACATTTTTTATTATTTTAAGTAAAAATATGTAAAATATAAATAGTTTAAGATTTATTTGCACTTTTGAAAAAGGTCAGGGACCCCAATTGAAAATTTTCCATTAAGTTTTCTATTTTTTACTATTTTAATTTATCTAAACTAAGGGTAAAATCGTAAAAAAAAAAACTATTTGAGGACCATCTGTGCAAATTAATAAAAAGGTGAAAATGATATCTAGGGAATAAAATTGATGTTGTTATAAAATTGAAATAATGGAACTCTAAATATATTATACCCTTGAATTAAAGTAAATGACAAATAAGTATTGAAATATTTTGAAGTTGTGTTCATATTGAAGTGCGAGGTCTTTTTCTTTTTCTTTAATATATTTAAAAAGCTCCCACTTACCATTTTCTTTTCCATTCCTATTAATTTTGAAGCAAGCACTTTAGTTCACTAAAATATCTTTTATTCTATATTATTCATGTTTCTTCTTTTCATTAAGAGTAATACTATTCATCAATCATAATTCTAAACAACAGTCTATGTGACAGTTCATTACCATGATTCATGAATAGTATTATTCTTTTAAAAATTGTTGTGGGAAGTCTACAGACTTTGGATTGTTTGATAGTACTGGATTTATTTTTTAAATGTTTATAAGTTGTTGAACCAGCAGATATGTGTGAATAATAAGTGAATAGTAAATTGTAAATCTTATGAAATGTGTATTTAAGTACTCATTAATCTACAAGTGTGCAGGATACTTGAATCGCTAAATTAAATTAATGTCTTGTCGAACTATGTATTCATATAAAAACTAATATTTTTAAATGAATCTAATGTAGGAAAATGTGACATTTATAGTCTCTACTAATATAGTAAACCATATAATCATGTAATGTTATAAAATGAATAAAGCTTTGATCCATCAACAAACAAGTAGGGATTATTTTTGTTGATATCCAACCTCAAATATCACATTAGCTAAGTAACTCTTCATTCCAGACATGAATGTCCTAAACAGGTCCTCTATGTTCCCATAGGTCCTATTTCAGGTCAGAGGTCCTTTCCCAGTCATGTCCTATTTCAAGTTGAAGGTCCTTCCTAGCCAGGTCATACGGCTAAGCTCACGTCATCAGTATGATACGTCTTCCTACATACCAGACGTCAGATGAGCTGCCCATCAGTCATAATTAATAGAGATGTCACTTCACATTGAATGTCCAAAAAAAAAATATCTTGTAAACATTTAATGCTCGCTTGGCATTAAATGCATATGATTATCACATGTATTCCTATAAATAGAGACATAAGTGTCTCAACAAGAGGACATTAATTATTGAAATAAAAAGCACACTTAGATTATATGAACAGGACTTCCATTACATATTCACGTACCTATTACTTACTTCGGCCACAACCTACTTCAATATTTAAACACTAAGTTGGCTTGGAAACTATTTTGTTATTTTCCAACGTCAACAATTTTAATTCATACTTGCATATATTAAAGGGTAAATTAGGTTCCATACGGATTTTTATTAAAAATTTGAAAAATATGCTCAAAATTTTAATTAGTTAAAAAATATTGTTTGTCACTTTTTACTGAAAAAGTGATATAGTATGTCACTTTTTAATAAAAGAACTTAATTGATATTTTAATTAAAAAGTGACACACCATGTCACTTTTAAATGCGCAAACTTAATTCATATCTAATACAAAAATAGTATGGAGCAATATTGAAATATCAATTAAAATATATTTTTTAAGCTCATGATTTCATTATTTTCTAACGTCAACAATTTTAATTCATACTTGCATATATTAAAGGGTATATTAGGTTCCATATGGAATTTTTACTAAAAATTGAAAAATACGCTCAAAATTTTAATTAGTTAAAAATATTTAGTGACATAGTATGTCACTTTTTAATAAAAGAACTTAATTGACATTTTAATTAAAAAGTGACATACCATGTCATTTTTTAAATGCGCAAACTTAATTCACATCTAATACAAAAATAATACGGAGTAATATTGAAATATCAATTAAAATATTTTTATAAGCTCATTATATCTTCAAGAAAAAGTATCCTATTAAAAAAACTCAAATTAGATTGTGTGTAACCTTTTCTTTAAAAAGTGACAGAACACGTCACTTTCTTATCTAGTACATTAATTTATAATCAAGACAAAGAAAATGATACATTAATGTTTGATCATCCTCAATAAGGCATGTGCACTCAATATTGCACAACAAATATCAATTTAGAACACAAAAAAGTGATATACAGAGAGTTTGTGATCCAAAGTTGTTCTATCACTTTGTAACCATTGTTCTCACTTTATCAGTAAAAAGTGACAAAATGTGTCACTTTTCTTAGTAATTCAAAACGATATTGTGTGACATATTCATTAAAAATTAATACACCATGTCAGTTTTTAAATGCACAAACTCAATTCATATCCAACATAAAAAAGTATGGAGTAATATCGAAATATCAATTATAAGGTTTTTATAAGTTCATTATATCCTTAAAAAATTTGTATTAAAAAAAAAATTCAAATTGGATTGTGTGTGACATTGTACTTAAAAACTCAATTTGAAAAGTTTGTGATATTAAAAAGTGATCAATAGACAAGTTTGTGATCCTAAGCTTTCTCACTAAAAAATGACAGAACATATCACTCTTCTCAATAATTCAAAGTCTCAATTTATATTCATATTTACATTTTCACAAACACCTTGTATGCATTTCTGTAATTGATATTCACACATTTTCACAAGACCTCGCTCAATACCATTAATCTAAAGTTGTATATATATATATATATATATTCATAATAAAAGTGAATGAACAAGGATGTGTCAAGATTTAAATCTATAATGTAATGCTCTTATTGAACATGTTATTGAATATTTCGAAACAAAATTCGAAAAATTATGTAATTCAATACTTATTGTGGCTTATTGTCACAAAAATAAATTGTGGATGGCAGATGGGTGAAATGTGTAGGCAAAAAAACAAAAGCTACACATAGGAAGTTTTGTGGAACTTATCTTACACTAGGGGTGGACATTTTAACTGGAACCAAACCTCCTGAATTGAAAAGGTACCGGAACCGAAGGTTCCAAGTCCTAACTAGAAATATCTTAAGAGAAGACAAGAAATCGTTTGGATTTGAGGTGAAACCCTTCTCCGTTGTTACGGAGTTCTTCTGCTCTAATCTCCAAAATCGAAGGTCAACTGAGTGAGTGGTTCTTAGTTTTTGAACTAGAACCGTGGGTACCTGACTTTGGAATTGAATTTATCTTTTTAATTTTTATAATATATTCACTCTAACCCCAATAACCCACAATCCAAGTCCATGATACCAAAGATATGAGTCCAACTGTTCAATACTCAAACCAAAAGTACAAAACCCACCACTCATAAATCCAAACTCAATTGACACAATTTTAAATACCAAATTTAGATTTTCAATCGCTAGTTTACTTAGATACTCAATACAAATATTATCGTATGTCTTGCACTTTCGCCCATCTCTCTATCCTTCATCACATAGTGAGACGGTGAAGGCGAAACTTGTCTATAATCGAAACAAATTCTCAATTTTGAAAGGTAATTTTTTTAACCCTAATTTATGGATTTGTAAATTTGGTGTCTACTCTTCCAGTTAATGTTTATATATTTAAGAAATTGTTTTAATATCTAACATATTTTAATGTTAATGGGTTTGCAATTTTCAATTTTTTAAAAATATGTTGTCAAATCACGATTTTTTTTTAAAAAAAACTATGGATAGTATTGAACCCGAATCGAAATCGATGGTTCATCAATGTCTTCTCTTCTTTATCAGACTCTTGAGCACTTAGCGAAACTTTCTTGCTCAGAAAAGTAATTGGGTCTTTAGATGTTTGACGGTGCTGTGATTTAGAATGGCTGATCAACGGCTGATAAGCAACAATGTCCATCGATTGTTCAGTCCTGAGATGCAACAACCATTGGAGAAATGTCCAGATCTGAACTAAAGGGTTCCAATCTTCGTACACTTCACTGGAGACTCTTTATCGATGACATTTGAGGCCTTATCGTAGTTTCAGCAGCAGACACCGAACAACAGTGTCCTTGGATAAACTTCTAGGATTTTTCTTTGATTTTAGCATCTTACTTTTCACCATTGTTTAAATCTGAAAGAAAAACTCAACACAACTTCGAAATCAAGTATTAGAGACGGAGATTGAGTTCTGTACTTGAACACACACGTGAAGAATGAAGAACAAACCCTATGTTGTGGTTTAAAATGGGAAAAATTTGTAAAATTTCAAAAAGAGTGAACGGTTAAATTGGGACGTGTGCAAAGCAGTTACCAAAAATAAACTAATGATTAACAGTTGTGAACATAAAAACTCCCTTAACCAACTATTTGAAATTCAAATTTATCCTCCTAAAAAGTTATTTTATGAAAAATAGAATTTTTAAATTAGAAAGATCAATTTAAAAATTAGTACAAAATAAGATTGGATTCCGTAAAATATTCATCCAAATTTTTCTTAGTTAAAGCTAATTGTACTGCCAAAATTAGACTGTTGATTGAAAATCCTACGAAAATACACACACAAGACAATCACACAAAATTAATGAGAATATTTATAAGATAAAAATAAATCTTTTATTTATTGACAAATTTAATAGTCCACAAATTATACAATCAGTCCAAAAATATCAAAATAAACATGACTCTTCCAATTAGATATATGCGCATAGTTAAATTCAATTATTTTGTTAGATTTATAATGTGAGTGTGTGATATGACATACTAGACCAGTCAATCATAACCTTTCCCACTAAATTAAACTTGAACCTTATCAAGAAGATAAGTACATAAATGTATTTCAAACCAGTCATCATTTAAACATCTCTTTTTCAAAAAATATGTGTGTGCCAGACATGGTACCATAGAAATTTTATTTTGAGTACTCAGAGTGTTGACCTTTATATATATCCTTACAATAATATAAAAGCCTTAAACTTTTTACTGTTCATTTTTTCGTCCAATACGCCGTCGTTTTACAACACTCTTACCTACTTTATTCACCCACTTTCTACCTTTTGACTTTCCGCGTTTTCAGAAGCCATTGCTTCCATTGATTTAGCTGTGTTCTTATTTGTCCATAAGTTTCATTCTTGTCAAGTTCTATAAGTGTATTTGTATGACAATGACAAATTTTTGAAGCAGAACTTCATTCTATTTCCATGTTGTTCGTCCTTCTTTGGAGCTTGTAATTTAAAATACCCATTTCTTATTTCAGAAATAAAAACCAAAAGAACCTCAAAATAATGTGCAATTAAACAAAATAATATGCAAAAAGAAAAATAGTTTCACTTTTTAACTATAAAAAAAAAAATTCCTCGTGAACAGTAAAATAATGTTCATTGCCGAGCCAAAAAAAAAATTCTCGTTCATTGTCGAGTTACTCGACAATGAACTTCATCAGCATTCGTGTTTGAACTGAACAACTAATCGGGGATAGAACCAAAAAGTAGATTATTTGACAAATGGCTATGAAAAATGAAAATGACTTCTTGTGAATAGTAAAAGCAATATATTGAAAGAGAAACTAAATTCTAAATGCTTTAATAACTCTGAGAGAGAATTCATACAAGTGTCTAGCATTAGATAGCATGTCCAAACCCGACGCAGATTAGGTGGCAACCGGAATGGTATCACTAAGCTTGTTGTAACTCGAGATCCAAATGCATGAAAGCCGACTTAGATTACCAATTGAAGATGGAATTGGGCCACCAAGCTATTGTTATTCAAAGACCTGTAGAATAAGAAAATCAACATTTGTCCCGAGCTAAGCTACTTGATTATGAAGCGCCAAATGTAGCTCACCTTCAGATTATGCAAATGGTAAAAAAATTAAAAAGGAATTGCGAAAAATGGAACTTTCATTTTCTTGCGAGTTTGATATTGTTGTAGGAATTTTTGTTCAAATTTATGAGTGGACTGGTACTAGCTGGTTACCATATGTTGCAAATGATGTGCAAGTGCGCTTCGAAACTAAAGTCGGTTGTTGAGCAACTCGGCAACCAAGACTGGTTGTCGAGAAACTCAGCAACCAGCTTGGTCTTGGTTGCCGAGAAATTTGGCAACCATAATTGGTCGTTAACATGGTTGTTTTTTAAGAGTTAATTGCTGGATTTGGTAATGCACATAGTATATAAAAAAAACCTAAAAAATTGAAAGAAAGTTGGGATGTTTATTGTTAAAAAAAGGCCCAAAAGATGATTCAAGAATTTCAGGTAATATATAAATCCACACCCATGCACTGTGAAATCTTGGGATTTTACTACATGTGTTCATTGATATTAAGTTAATTTCTGAACTTCACGTAATTAATGCACTCAACAAATAAATTATCATTCTGAAAATCTTTTACTTATCACCCAAATTTTGTGTCTTTATATCCATTATTTTCATAATAATCTGCACTATACTCCGATTACATTATCTTGCATGATCTATATGTATATTTGAGCAGTATGGAGCTTTCATTTCTTGTTCATGTAGTTTGGATACCACCAATTTGTCAATTTTTTCCATCAGTACTAGTACAATCAATTCATGTATATGTATAAAAAGGATTCAAAGTTCCATGTCTTTGAGTCAGTGCTCACTTTTTTTCTCTTTTAATCAACCTCAGCTCCAACTGAACCAAAAAAGATGTAGCTAATTAATGACCATAGCTAGATAAGTTCAGCCAAGCAACAAATTCCAACAGCTTAATTGTGATAAAATAATTGACTGGCATAAAATTAGACATAAAAAACTAACAACCTTGTTCATACACAGTCGATGCGTAAAAAGACCAATGAGACAAAATCAAATATTAGTTTTAATATAGTTAAACCGCCAACCTTGGAAGCTAACATTTTTTCTAAAGTTTCGACAAGAAAAAATTGTTAAGTGAAAAAGATCGAAAAAGACAAAGGAAAAAAAAAAAAACATGAACAGTAATGTTCATTGCCGAGTTGCTCGACAATGCTCCAAAAAGTGCACTCTTGCATAAAATACTTCAATTCCCTTCATTTAAACACAGTTTACCTCAATGGCATTTCAATTGCTGTCTTTTCTGCTTCCAATTCTCCCCTTTTGCAAGGTGCTATTCTCTCAATCCTCAAATACCCCACAAAACAACCCAAAAAACTTGTCGTTTTTCTTTTGTTTAGACTTTTAGGTAGTTCTGACAACATTTAATGTTCCATACAGCATGTTGCTCGCTCATCTGCGGACGGGCGTACGTTGTTGGAATCATCCAAAACTTCCTTGGACAAGGGCAAATTGGAGGAAGCTGTAAATTATGGGACTAAGGTAACTCCGTTCCAACATCAAACACCCCTCCGAAATTGCCCCATCTTCCCACAGGCTGGTAAACAACAACTTAAGTACTTAGAAGTATGATTAACATTCGAATTCATTTTGAAGGCACTCTCGAGACTCGTTTCAGTCTGTGGTCCTTATCATCGAATGATAGCAGGGGCATACAGTCTGTTGGCTGTGGTGCTATACCACACTGGGGACTTTAATCAGGTATGAGGTTGTAATGTTGGATATCCATGCTTCACTACACTGACAAATTGATTATGTTGGCCATATATTAAGACAAAGTACCTGGTATCTCATTACATCTAAACATCAAAACCTGAAGGTATTTACCTTGTCTGAAAAAGTTGCTTGGCAGGTGATATTGGTGACAGCCTCTATATAGTTTGTGAGAATGAAGGTTTATAACATTTTGATATTGCTGACTGTTGCTGATGGGTTTGCATGTCTTTGTTCTCTTAGATTACACCTATGTGCAACAATTGTATTTCAAGTGCTAGATTCCAAGTTGAACTACAAAGTTGGAATTTATTGTGAAAATAACAAAAATTCCCAATGGAGTGTAAACCCCAAGTCTAAAAGTAGCTATATTAAGTCACTTGTATATGTGTCCCGTTGCAGAATATCCAGACTGAGTTCTATTAGTAGGGCAAGCTTGTCACTAATGTAAGACATTGAAATGAAATAGCACCTAATAAATATAACTTTTGGCGATTAAAAAATTGAGCGTGAAGTTCCAATTTTCTGACCTAAATTCATAGTGTGAAATATGACCTCAAAGTATTGAACATTTAGAATAGGTCTTGCCATTTTGAGATGATTTATGAGATCTATCCTGATGTTATCCTTTGTTTTGTTTATTTATCATTTGAGCAGGCTACTATCTATCAGCAGAAAGCTTTAGATATCAATGAGAGAGAACTTGGACTTGATCACCCAGACACAAAGAAAAGCTATGGAGATTTAGCTGTCTTCTATTGGCTCCAACACACGGAGCTGGCCTTAAAGTATGTCTATGCACGGAGCTGTCTTCTTCTATCTGTTCCACTATTTGACATTTATTACATTTCTTGATGATTTGAACCTGATTTCCATAATTTGAAAATAATTACTGAAGATGGTATTTGTGAAATTTTGGAATGGAATCAAAAGTTGATAAAGTGTGCACTACACACTTGGGGAGAGATATATTGTCAGGAGAATTTGAAAACCACATGAAAATCTGAATTTTGGTCCAAATTACCAACAAGGAAAAAGAAAAAGAAAAAGATAAAAAAGCAGGTCATGCTCCATGAGACCATGAAGAGTTTCCAGCCTCTTTAATGGCAGCAATGATCTTAACTTGATCGGCTAATTGAAGTTGACCAACTGTTGATATGACCACGTCCACTTGCTTTATAGCCATCACCAAACTTTCATGATCATACAAATCTCCCTGAGAATTTCAAATTCATCATCCCACACAAATAGAGTGCAATACTAGAAAACAGCAATGAAAGTTCATTGCCGAGCAACACTAACGAATTTTTTTTTTTTTTTGGTAAGGGTTTTAAAAAAATAATAATTAAGTGAACAATAGTTTAGATGTTCATTGCCGAGTTGCTCGGCAATGGTAACCATTTTTTTTTTTTGTAATACATATGTGGGTCTAAAAATTTTTTTTTTTTTTTTGGTTACACTCGGCAATGATGAACAGTAACAATTTTTCAATTTTTTTTTTTGGTAATGCATGTGTGTGGGTTTTTATTTCCTTTGTTTTTTCTAATTTTTGTCACTTAACAATTTTTTTTTTTCTTATCGAAACTTCAGAAAAAATGTTTAGTTCAAAGCATTTTTGCCGGCCAAGTAGTTTAAAAGCGATTGAATTTTTTCACGAGAATCGAGACCCAATTCAATTGCATTGTTAAAAGGTGAAACTATTTTCCTTTTGCTTATTATTTTGTTTAATTGCACATTATATTTTGAGGTTGATTTTTATTTCTGAAATAAGAAATGGGTATTTTTGTTGTGATTGGTTGGTAATCAAATATAGGATACCACTGAAATCTCAATTGAGCTCAAGATTATTTACAATTAAGACAAATATTGTAGCAGAGAATTCAGGAGAAATATAAGATTCGAGAAAATATGAGCAGTTATTGTTCATCTGATTTTTTTTTTTTTGTCTTTTTCTAATCTTTTTGACAAATTTTTTTTTTCTTTAGTTTATTTTTCCTTATTTGTTTTTATTTTACAGATTTTCTTTCAATTTTTTCATTAATCTTTTTTATTTTATCTTATAAGCAAATTTGAATTTTTTATTTTTATTTTTGATAATGTTGTCGAGTTACTTGACAACATTGAATTTGAATTTTTATTTTTTTTATTTTTTGTGTTTACTCGACAACATTGTAATTTGATTTTTTTTTTTTTTACACATGTTGGGCATTGACCCATTTTTATTTATTTTTATTTTAGGAATAATTGTATGAATAATTGTAACGTATTCTTGCTTCACTATTTTATATTTTTTTATGTGGGCTACGAATCATT
Organism: Forsythia suspensa; assembly: GCA_023638005.1. Taxonomy (NCBI): domain Eukaryota; kingdom Viridiplantae; phylum Streptophyta; class Magnoliopsida; order Lamiales; family Oleaceae; genus Forsythia; species Forsythia suspensa. Next base: position 40,939,671 of record CM042669.1, on the reverse strand, counting down.
AAAAATTTTCATTTCTGTGAATTGTTTTCCCTATTTGTTTAAAAATTGTAAATTTTATTTTTTTATATCTCGTTTCAATTACACCTAAAACTTTTCACTATATTTTTCACATACGTGCAACGCACATGGCCAAAACTAGTATATATATATAAAATTTTGTGAAAGCACTGAATTTATAAGTTCATGGAGTTGACTTTCTCATAGCCATAGGAGTAGTCTTTTTCTATATGATGTATGTTCATTGTCAATGACGACTGCACACATCTTTGGTTGTAGCCCTCTCCTCCATGAATTTTTTTGTTTAACACAACAACATACTATAGTGCCGAGAGACATAGATACTGACCATATGTCCACAACAAAGTACGAAATTACTTTAAAGATAACAATCCAGTCGTAGTAAGGTACAATCAAACAAATCAATATGTCCTCAAAGTGTGCTTATCTGAGTATATTTTACCATAAGTATAATGAGCATACCATACTGATTGGTTAATCCAAGTAAATCTCAATATTCATAGACCAATTATACATTTATTTCACTTGCTATTTGCAAGAACACCCCTATTTTTTTTTATTAATTTAAAAAAAAATGTAAGTAAATGAAAACAAACACATGTGATAAAATCAAACAAAAAGAAAAACGTTACTTCTAATAATTCTAATAAGTATACAATTTTTTTTTTGTTTTTTTAAATAATATTAATACATCAAGCAAATACCCACGGCTTTTCGTAGAGTCTCAAATCTAGTAGAATCTAAAACTTTGGTGAGCAAATCAGCCAACTGATACTCAATCTGAATATGTTCCAAAGTAATTACTTTTTCCTCGACCAAATTTCTAATAAAGTGATGTCTAATGTCAATATGTTTGGTCCTAGAGTGTTAAACATGGTTTTTAGAAATATTTATACCACTAGTGTTATCACAAAATATAGTAACAAAATTCTGATAAATACCATAATCACATAGCATTTGTTTCATCCAGAGTAGCTGAGTGCAACAAATACTCAGCTTCTGCAGTAGATAAAGAAATAGAGTTTTGTTTTTATTTAACCATGCAATGAGATTGTTACCAATGTAGAAACATCCTCCACTCGTGCTTTTCCTATCATCCATATTTTCAAATTTAGTCAGCATCAGTGTATCCCGCAAGATAAGAGTTAATATCATTAGTATACCAAAACCAAAATAAGAAGTACAATTAATATAGTGAATAATTCGCCTCACAGTTGCAAGATATTATTCTTTTGATTTGGCCTAATAACGCGCACAAACTCCAACATTGAATGATATGTCAGGACGACTTGCAGTCAGGTACAACAAAGTACCTATCATGCTCTTGTACAAAATAGAGTTAACATCCTTGCCCTGTCATCTCTGGAGATTTTCAACAACGTGACTATAAGAGTTCTGACTGACTTGGTTTGTGTAAGACCGAATTTCTTCACCAGTTTTTTAGCATACTTGGCTTACGAGATAAAATCTCTGATGTAATCTATTTGATCTACAAACTTAAAAAAAGTTTAGTTCAACAACCATACTCATCTCGAATTCATTTTGCATAAGTAAAACAATCTCATTGGATTTTGTTTCTAATGAAGAACCAAACACAATATCATCAACGTAGATTTTGCAACTTTTAATCCAGTTTTGAGATGTTTGATGAATAAAGTTTTGTCAGCTCCTGCTCTCTTGTGTCTTTGTTCCAATAAGAACATGGTCAATCGTTCACCAAGCACGTAGAGCTTGCTTTAGTCCATATAAGGACTTTTTGAGTTTGAACATATGATCGGGAGAATAAGGATTAACAAATTTCTTAGGCTGCTCAACATAGACTTCTTCATTTAGAATATCATTCAGAAAGGCACTTTTTACATACATTTGGTACAGCTTGAACCTTATTTGACATGCCATGGATAGTAGAAGTCTAATGGATTCAAGTCGAGCCACAAGTGCAAACATTTTATCAAAATCCACTAATTATAGTTAAGTATATCCCCGTGCAATCAAGCGTGCCTTGTTTCTGACTATATTGCCATGTTCATCTGATTTATTTTTGAATATCCACTTTATCCCGATCATATTTGTATCATTTGACCGAGTACAAGTTTCCATACTTCATTTCAGTCAAATTGAGCTAGCTCTTCATACATGACTAAAACCCAATTTTCACTAATAATTGTTTCATTTATATTTTTGGGTTCAATTTGTGAAGTGTAGCAAACATTTCCAACTTCATTAGCAAGTTTTCTTTTAGTCATCATACCATCTCCAGAATCTGATAGTACATTGTCCAATGGGTGTGCTTTCTGTATCCAAGAAAGATGTTGTCTTCTTGTGTTGTGTTAGTTATTTGTATTTGGTACGTCAGAACCTTTAGGAGTAGGGGCAGAGATACCAGAACTTGATGCGAGCAGTTCCGTTTGTCTATCACTATCTAGAATAGACACATGGTTGTCTTGAATAGTTTGACGTGAATCAACCTGTTCTTCCAAGGTCTGAATATTAGGTTCATGTGAATAAGAGGAAAAATCATCAGTATCATCAATTTTTACATTAATTGATTCAATGATAGTTTGAGTACGCATGTTGTAAATTCTATAAGCTCGGTTGTTCTCAGAATAACCAATAAACACTCACTCATCACTTTTTGAATCGAATTTACCTAAGTGTTCCCGATCATTTAACACATAGCATTTGCTATCAAAAGTATAGAAATACTAGAGATTCGGTTTTTTCCTTTCCAGATTTTATAGGGAGTTTGAGTGGTTCATGTTCTTAAAGACACACGATTCAAGATATATCAAGCATTACTTATTTATTCAGCCCACAATTTAACATGAAGTTTTTTACTGTTTAGCATTACTCTAGCCATCTCTTGTAAAGACCTATTTTTTCCTTCCACAAAATTCATGAAAAATGCCATTTTGATCACATAATGTAGAGAAATTAGCATTTTCAAACTCACTCCCATGATCACTTCTAATACTCAATATTTTTATTCCCTCAAGATATTTTTCTATTGTTAATTTTAGGTACAAAAATTTAAATATTTCAAAAAACGTCAGATTTTTTCTCTTAAAAAATCTACTAAAGTATATCTAGAAAAATCATCCACGCAGACATAGATATATTTCTTGCCACCAATACTTTCAGTTTGAATATGTCCTATCAAATCTATGTGAAATAATTCTAATACACGAGATGTAGTAAGAAACTCACCTTGTGAGTACTTTTGGTTTGTTTATCTTTTAGGCACAAACCAAACAATCCTTCATATTTTTCAGTAAGCTTAGGAATGCCTCGTCAGCATTTAATTTTGTTAGTCTCAACAGATCACTATAGTTTAAATGTCTCAACTATTTGTACCACAACTCAGTAGAGTCAGTCTTTGAAATATAGTAAATAATTTTGTTGTCAAAAAGATAACATTTATTACTAAACCTAGTACCATGTAAAATACAACTATTATCATATTTCAAGACTTTACAAGAATTTTTTGAGAACATAACTAAGTGTTTATCATCTCAAAGTTGGCATATACTAATCAAGTTAGCTTTTAAACCTACAACAAAAAGCACTTCTTTTAATAGAGAGAATCCATCAATTAGGATAGTGTCTACACCTTCAATTTTATCGTGTGCTTCATCACAAAAGTGACCAGACCACATGTATGACTCTTGTAATTAGATAAGATTGATTATCAGTCATATGTCTAGAACAACCACTATCAAAATACCAAGAGTTAGGAATAAAAGTTCTATAGGCAACATCAACCATATAACAGTTTAAATCACCCTTTCTAACCCAAATTTGTCTTACTTTAGTGTTGCTATAGTGTCTCATTTGTCTATTAACCAGTTTTTACTATATAAATAATGAAAGGAGTCATGTCATATATTACCACAGATGCAACATTTTACAAAGTAATTTGATTTACCTATCTACATTGAAAATTGATACATTGGTTGTATAACTAGTGGTTGTGACTATTTTTGAGTTTTGGCATTGGCTAGAACCTACATAGGCAAGTTAGCCTCAGTCCTGATGGCAATGGGAGTAATTTTGTCTAGAAATACAACATGTTGTGTTTCTTTGACGACATTGATTTGATTCTCAACTTTTTCTTTACCTTTTCCAACATATCTCAAACCTTCTTTGACGTTTAGAGTTCTTCCATAGCTCAAGGTTACACTCAAGCGAGATGCTCCAATTATTAGTTGTTTAACTTTTTCTTTTGATTTTTTTAATTCATCAAGAAGATTCCCAATTTGATCGTCATTTTCTTTTAAGAGATTAGTTAGAGTGTCATTTTTAGAATCAACTGCTGCCTTATCATTTTCCAAAAATTTCATCATGACATGAATAGAAAAATTCTTCTTTTGTTCGTCTTTTAATTGTTTGTTCTAACTAATGTAGTTAGGACACACAAGATTTGGTTCTTCAGATATTGTAGTCAAGAAATCAGAACCTGCAGTCAATTTTTGCACGGAGTCAGTACCAGAATATAAGTTCACAATGAGAGACGTTACCTAATCATCGGTAGTTTTGTCGTCCTCGTTTGAGTTTGAATCATTTTCACCATCTTCACTCCAGGTAATATTCATAGCCTTCTTGGTACGAGATTTCTTTAGAGTATTTGCACATTCAAAAGCAATGTGACCAAAGACCTCACACTCATAGCATTGAATTCGATTGTAAGATATATTCATAGATGTAGTGGAATTTTGTCTTGTGTTATTCGAAAATCTCTTCTTTTGTTGAAATGGGATATTCAAGTTTTTTCTTTCTGATTTCCTTTTTAAAAAGTTTTAAATTGTTTGGTGAGTTTGGCCGTGTTTTCATCAGTTTCACTTTCTTCACCATCAATCTCTTCTTCATTTTTTTCAATTTTGAAGGCAATACCAGATCCCTTTTCTTTCTTCCTCCTCTGTAGATGTAGTTCATATGTCATCAATGACCCTATTAATTCTTCTACCTTCATTTTCTCAATCTCCTTGCTTTCTTCAATGGCAGTTACTTTGTAGTGAAAACGGTCAGAAAAGGATCTAAGAATTTTCTTTACAATTTTACTCTCTCGATTATTTCTTTCCCAAGGTATAAGTTGTATTGGTAATGTCACTGAGTTTTGCATAGAAGTCTTTGAATTATTCATCATCTCTCATTGTCAGTTGTTCAAATTCAAGAGTAAAAAGTTGAAACTTGGATGACTTGATAAAAACGGTCAGAAAAGGATCTAAGAATTTTCTTTACAATTTTACTCTCTGAGTATTTCTTTCCCAAGGTATAAGCTGTATTGGTAATGTCACTGAGTTTTGCATAGAAGTCTTTGAATTATTCATCATCTCTCATTGTCAGTTGTTCAAATTCAAGAGTAAAAATTTGAAACTTGGATGACTTGATAATAGAGGTTCTTTCATGATTAATATGTAAGATGTCCCAAACTTCTTTAGCAACATGACAAGTAGAAATCAAACGAAATTGATTAGAATCTACAAAAAAAAAAATATGGCATTTAAAGCTTTAGAATTCCAATTAGTATAATTAAAATCAGTTACAGCCCACTCATCTGCATTTTTCTCTCTTTCTACACCATTTTCAATAATGGTAGGAGTTTTATAACCATGGATAATGGAGTATCAAGTTTTTCATCAAGAGATTGGATATATACTTGAATCCTAATTTTTTAATAGGCATAATTAGTACCATATAAAATCGGTGGTTTAAACAGAGCTCCGTCCATATCTAGGTTTTTCGAATCACACTTATAGAAATGTAACCGCTTTGATAGCAATTGAAAATTATAAAACATAGATTAATTAAATTAAAAATAATTTTATTATTAATTAAATGAGCAGTGGACATGACGCAGTCAGAACTGACGCGTTGTATTGAGAAACAGTTCTAACTTATACTTTCATATTAAAGTGGTGTTCGTTTATCTAATTTGTGTATAGCAGAATTTAAAGAATTAAATATGAACAAAAAATGTAACGTGGTAAACTCCGAAGAAAAACATCCACGGGCCTCCATGTCATGGATAAAAACAATCCACTAATAATCTTAATTAAAAATACAATAGTATCCGATTTTTGTAATTTCGCAAAATTAACAAAATAACAATCAAAATAATATAGACCAACTCCATTTGATACTTCTTCTTCTGACTTGTTGATGAAGTGGAATCAAATATACCGGTCTTGATTTTATCGCTATTTTCGTACTGTACTTGACTGCAACCACCACTTAGATTAAAAACCCCATTCTTAACTTCACGCCAAATAGATTAATCAAGATATGGAATTGTTCGTTAATCACCAATTTGTTCTTGATTCTTCAATGAGTTTGAAGAAAACCTTTTTGTTTGAAACTAAAATCAAAGAAGCATCGAGTCTTATTTTTCCACCAAGAATTCGGCCAATTTGTACTTGGAGAAACAAGAACTAAAATTGTATTTTCAAAGCTTAATTCCTTATTGATTTTACTCTTACTTATAGGTAAAGTAGTAATCAAATTAGGAATTATTTCTTATTTAAAAATCTACAACAAGGATGGTAAGACAATTAGTAGGAAATAATATATAAAAAAGATATTCTAGATTTGTAGAATGAATGAATTTAGAAAACTCAAAATTATCTTTAAATATTTCATTCCTAAACAAATCCAAGAGAATAAGTAAAGATCCTTTAACCTACAAGTTTACTGTTCTTGAAAATCACGTGATCAAGAAGATATATAAATAAGCAAACATAATAAAAACGCAACCCACTGTTCTAAAAAATAATTTGCTTATTATTTTAGTCAGTCATAACTGACAACAACGTGACCAGTTAGAACGAAAACATTAACCTCCTCTTTTAACATTAAAAATCAATAATATTAATTAAGAGAGCTAATATAAAAATATGAAAAAATATGACACATATTTTCCAACAAGCATGTAAGATATAAACAAGAGACCTGCACATAGAACTTGTTTTCTTGGACTTCTACTTCTATACAACATAATTTGGCATCATATAAAGAATATCTTTCAAGTTTTTATGATTCATGATAAGTGTATTTTGTACACTTATTCAGGCTTTTAAACTAAACTTTTATTCCGTTATTTCATTAATTTTATATTTAATTTATTGTATTTTCTTTTCTATTTCAGTTTAGGCCCCGTTTATAAGCAATTGGAGAAGAATAGACGAAAAGAGCAATAATTTGATGAAATCCATGAGTAAGTTGAGTTTTTGAAGTGAATATCAAGAGCCAAATATTGGAGGATGATGAAGAAGATAAAATCAATAAGTTTAAAGTGTGTTGGAGTTATAATGAAGAATTGAAGCAGATCAAATGCTTGAAAGTTAAAGAACCGAATTGAGAAATCGAAGCATGTGGGAAAATTTGAGCACAAATTTTTTGTATTAAAATATTCACAAGGCAAATGATATACCATTGGAAAGATAATTAAATTATGAGTCCACCACCTTTTACGGATCTCAATTTAGAGCTTCCTACAAAAAGTTATGGCCGTTTAAAAATAGTCGCCCAGTGTATTTTTGGCAAACACGAATTTTGTTTTCTTTTTATGTTCGACTCCAATTAGAAAAACTTTTGGGACATGATTTTTGGGATCTTTTGGGCACCATTATGGAACTATAAATATGAGTTATTAATTCATAATTGGAGAGCCAATTTTGGGAGCCGAATTAAGGTTGAATTTGGGGAGAAAAACAAGAAGAGAAACAAGAAACGAAGATAAAAAATTACTCTTTCAAGAATTCAACGAAGATCAAGATCAAGATCAAGATCAAGATTTCTTAATATCCGGGTGATGGTTTTTATGTTTTATTTGTATTTGTATTTTCTTCTTCTTAGTATGTTAGACTAAATTCTTTTAGTGCTAGGATCATGATGAAACTTGTATCATGATCTTTTAATTCTTTGAACCTAGTTTTTTTATATTTAAGCACATTTTTTAATTACGAATAATTGATATTGATTTCTCTTCATCTACAATTATGTGCGCAATAGTTGTATGATTCTTGTGGCTTGTTTTACCTTCGAGAGATGAAAATATGTTATATATAGTATCGATTGTCGTAGAGTGTGATAGGGGATAGAGATATACCGCTATGCTTTACGTGATCTTTAAGTATTTACAAATTCTAATGCATTCTTGTATGTTCGCATCCGTCATAGAGATATAGTCGGGTCACATATAGGAATATGTTTAATTCTACTCGAGATAGATTGTTAAACAAATTAGGAATATTGATCTTCATAATTAAATCATGTTATCAAATTCAACGATTTGGGTTAAAAAAATTGATATAAATGGATTCGAGATCCTAGTGCGCTTTTCTTTTCATTCATTTTTCAAAGTTAAAATAATTTTCATCAATTTAATCTTTTACTTATTTGAATTATAATTATTTAATTGTTCTTAATCTAGATTTTAGTTAGTTTTTAAACACCAAATTTTCAAAGTGAACAGATTCGGATAAAATTGTTGGTATAATTAGTGCATTATTTATATTCTGACAATTTAATCACGTGCATGCAAACGAGCAAAATGACGACTTACAAAAATATCGACAAATGAAGAATTAGATTTGGTCGAGGCAATAGTTCAACTCTTTCTCCTTAAGACGAAATTGTCTCCACATGCAGTGCTTCTACGGCTTCTCGGCACACGCCTCACAAGATACAACAACCACTTCTAGTAATGGGAGCACTCTAAATTATGAGAACAACGAATTAGACAGTATTTTGTTCTCTCTTTAAATGAAAACTCGACTTAAACTTTATGCATAAATTATTTTTATACTAAAATCATTTATACAAAACGTGTAGAGACATTTGGTTGAAAGTGAAGTGATTTTTATTTTCAATTATAAGGGGTCCTATTTATATTATCTGAAAAATTGTGTATCAAAAGACAACTTTATAAAAGGACACGACCAAAAGACATGTCTTGTTTAAAAAATTTGGTTGAAAGTGAAGTGATTTTTATTTTCAATCATGAGGGGCCTATTTATATTATCTGAAAAATTGTGTATCAAAAGACACAACTTTATAAAAGGATACGACCAAAAGACATGTCTTGTTTAAAAAGCACATGTCCAAAAGATATGTCTCTAAAGTTAAAAAGATATGACTGTTAAGAAATGACATGTCTAAAAAGACACGACTTTTCATCCAAACGAATTTTAGAATATTCTGTAATATTCTAATATAATTTTTCAACAATATTCGTATATTTGAGTGATTCACTTTGGACTTTAATTTCTCATTCACCCAAATTAGTTCGAACAACTAAATATACTATGATAATCTACTCACGTAGTAAAACACGTTTGGCCTTACAAATCCTGTACTCAACTAACGAGCTCCGCTTAAATAATTTGTCAAAGTTGGTCAAAACCAACATTTATAAACAAATTTCCAAACATTTTTCTCACTAATTTGAGATAGATTATTCAGTTACTTTGTTTATCGATGAAACAATTTTGTCAATGAATTCCATAGCAAATTTTCAATTGAGTTCTTGAATGTCACTGAGAATGACAACAGAGTTTATAACAAAATATATTGATTGCTGATACCTTTTAGTGATGAATGTTTTCCTTGTTAAAATTGCTTCTTCTTTTTTTGGGTACTGTATTGAAGCTTAATGCAATTTTACACAGATGAGAGCAAGACTTTGCAATATATGATGAAAAAGATACTAGCAGTTCAACACATTGAACAAGATGAGATGCAAGTTTCATTTTAAACGTCAATATCATTTTCCTTGAGCAACCACATAAATAACTTGGTAGTCTAACAAAGAGAGAAGATTAAAAAAAAATACCAATAGTTCAACACATTAAACAAAATGAAATGATTTTTTCCTTAAGTTTAACACACACAAAATAAACTGAAGTACAACAGTTTGTTTCATTCCAGCAAGCACAATGAGATTGGGAAGCGAAGCCATGTCTCCGTGCATCAAAACTCCATTTGTTCAGTGCTCTTGGAATTTTTTTGATGAATTATCTGCTGTCCACAAATCACGGTGGAGTCAGTTGTACGAAAATAGAGTCAAAATTTACAAATATTAATCTTTTATAGTGCAACATACGTGCTTCAGATTTGAAGTTCAGAGTGAGTTTATTTATATGCTCAGAACGAAAGAACGATATCAATTTGTTTATCTAAATCTACTGTCTGAGCTATCTAAAAGATGCCTTCCTACCTATTAATTGGCATCATTTGAGAAGCTCCGAAAGTTATAATCAATGATACATAACGTTTTAGTCTACTATATGCTAAAATTTGTTCTCTTGGAGTGCAACTTCATACAACACAATTAGGAATATTATTGTAGAACTTCTGTCAAGTTTTGCATGATTCACTTACTTACCGAGGTCAATTTAGCTAACGGAGCATATATCTGTGTATTTTGTGTTGTTAATTATCTACATATTGCTAAAATAAGTAACATGATCATTTATAAGTAAGTAAATATATGGTTCATAAGTTAAAATAAAAATGTTAAAGAACTAAATCTTCAACAAAAGTTGACTTACTTGTAAGCTTTTACAGTAATATTCCCATGTGTGATCACTGATCTTCGGTTGGAGGGTCTGGAGGATAAATGTTAAGCTTAAATTCACTGCCTTTGGTGCTTTGCTGATCTTGCAAGCTTTTTATACGCAGTTCAATTTTTCTGGCAGAAGCAGCTGCTGATTTGGAGGTCCAGTACAAGTCCATTATCTGGAGGCTTGAAATGTCCCCAAGTCCTGATGGCACTTCATGGAGGTCACTGCAGTGTTTAATATAAAGACGCCTGAGTCTTGGGAAGTGATCTGCTGAAGCACTCCAAGAAACTAAATTTGTTTTTCCAATATGCAAGATTCTGAGAGCACGAAAACCTCCCTCCTGTGGCTGCCACAATTTTCCTTCAAATGAATTGTCTTTCAACTTGAGAATCTCGAGGTTTTCCAACTTTCCCAGTGTAGACATGTGATCCCAATCAAGCAGAGTGTCTGATAGTGTTAGCTTCTTTAGCTTCGGTGGAAATTTGTACATTTGAGGTAGGCTAACTAGTTTTCCTTCAACAGGTGACCGAGGAAATACATCATTCAGTAGCTTCAAATTTTCAAGATTAACCAATTTTTTGCCCAGACTATCGAACAAAGTAGATCCACCCTTACCCTCCAGAAGTTTAGATAATTGACCACGAATGCCCAATTTCTTTAGGTTTGGAGCTGCAGCAAAGACATCTTCAGAACAACTCTCGGGTGATATTGTAGAAAGTGTTACTAGGCTTCCACTTATCAAAGAGTCTTCTTTACTTTTTCTTGTTTTTGCAAGGATGCCTGGCAATCGTATCAAAGAGTCTTCTTTACTTTTACCTGTTTTGGGCAAAGATGTGGATGCATTTATTTCAAGATGCCTCAGTTGAATCATCTTCCATATGTCTGCTTTGATTTCAAGGGTGCGTGATGATGTCACAACTATGAGGGTTTGCATGTTCCAGAGTTTGGAAATAGTTGCAGGAAGGATGGTGAAGTTAATGGAGAGAACAAGGTACCTCAAATGAATCAGTTGAGTTAGGTCGGTAGGAAAGCGAGGGAAAGTGATGGGTCTACCATCTAACACCCTGAGCAACTTAAAGCCTCCAGGGATGGAAGAAACGAGATCAAGCGGCAATATACTATCTTCAGTAGAGAAACATAACAAAGACCGAACTCGTGGACCTAATTGTTTAGAAGAGATAAAGTTCGAAATGCCAGAATGAACTCCAAGACGACGGTAGTTCTCAAAGGGAAGGGTATTGGAAAATGAATTGGTTCCTTGATTGAACTCTTTAATTTCATGGAAAAAATTTTGTTCTGCACCTTCCTTCTTGCAAAACTCATGGAGCATGTCATGAATGTGGCAGAATTTAACTTTACCAGTTGACCTCCGTTTTGCAACCATTACTAAATTCCTGTTGACAAGATCCTCCAAGTACTCCTCTGCAATATCCTCCAAGTTCATTTCTTTTTGTTTTTGTATAAATCCTTCCGAAATCCACAGGTGGAGAAGTTTCGACATTGGGATCTGGAAGTCTTCTGGGAACATCCCAAAGTAGAGAAAACATGCTTTCAAGTGATAAGGTAAGTTTTTGAAGCTGAGTGCGATAAGTTTTTCCATGCGTTTCTCCCGGTCTAGGTTTAAATATGCGTGCACCCTTCCGGAAACTTTCTCCCACCAATAAATTTCGGTACCTTTTTCTAGAAGAATTCCTCCAATTACCACTATTGCGAGTGGTAGTCCCTCACATTCTTCGGCTATACGCAGTCCATGCTCTATCAATCCTTGATCATGGCACTGCTTTGAGCCTAGTGCCTTCTGTTGGAGTAATGTCCAACTTTCACATGTAGTTAAAAACCGCAAGGGATGAGGATCCCTATTGGGGTTGGCACGTTTACCTACACTAAATATACGACTAGTTAGTAAAATTCTACTCCGGTTCTTGTTCTTGGGAAATGCCATTTTAAGATCATCCCAAACATCTTCTTTCCAAACATCGTCCAAGACAATCAAATATTTTCCTTTCTCCAAAAATCTACGAAGTTCATTAGCTAAACTTTCAGCACTCATCTTATACATCCCATCAGTGAGCTTGTTAAACTGTCCCAAAATATTGATGAACACTTCTTTTCTATTATATTCTTGAGAAACATAGACCCATGCACGATTGTAGAATTCATATTCAATTTTAGGATCACGCAATATCATTTTGGCCAGTGTTGTTTTACCAAGGCCAGGCATACCAATGATTGAGATAACTTCTAGTTCCTCCAATCCTCCAGTAAGAAGTTCAATCAATTTTTTGCCTCATCTTGAAAGCCCACCACGTTTTCTTCCTCTACAATGGGAGCCTATCCAAAGTTGAATTCCATAAAGACAGTGTGTAAAAAATACAATCAACAGATGTAGCTTAAAAGTTAATAATCAATATTTTACCTTTAGCTCTATTGTACTTCTTTCATATGAAAAAATTCAATCAATGAAGCAAATCAACAGATGTAGCTTAAAAATTAATAATAAATATTATACCTTTCTCTCTATTGTACTTCTTTCAGATCCCTTCTCGTATTGCAGTGCAGCAAAGCCAATCTTCTTGGAGTCATACATTTCCTTCACCATCTTCCTGATGGATCTAACCTCTTGGGCCACACTTCGAAGATTTGCAGCATAATCGAGTACATGAAAAGCTCTCTCAAAGTAACTGCGGGCGTTGTTCACAGAAGTATGCGAAACATATGTTTCAACAGCGTCTTCTGCTTTATATACCACCTCTCTGGTTTGTCTCACCATTGATTTCATATATTCATTGGCGTTTCCCTTTTCTGTTGAATCCATGAGAAATCCTTTCAACCAGTCCAACTCAGTATACAGAGATTCTACGTCACCCTCCACGTCACGAATCAGATTGAAATTGTTACGAAGAAGCTGCTTTAGGTTTTCTAACAGAAATTCTACAGCTGCATCAGCCATTTCTTTCTTTGATTAATTCTTCCAACTCACAAGGAGAATGTTTGCCTTAGCTTAAATGCTAAAATTAGCTTCTCTTTCAGCTTTTTCCTTTTTAATTTTTTTGGCAGTGTGAACGGTGGAAAGAAGGAAGAGGCTGAAGAAGGAACTGAGAAAAAGCTCTCCCTTCCGAGGAAGTTTCGATGAATTTGTGCTCTTGACTTTAGGAAAATCGGGCCGGGCTCAATTATAGTCGTGATCGATTGAATTATTATATAACATTTTCCTACCTACCAATCAATGAGTGATAAATATTAAAATACAGAAAAAAAAAATTAATGACATATAAGCACTTAAATATTTTAAAGTTGTTTTCATAAGGTTGATTTTTCACAACAATTTTTTAAAAATAATAATAATGATATTCATCAATTGTGGTAATAAACCATCACAGAAATTGTTATTCAGCATTACGACTAATAAATAATATTATTCTTTTAAAAAAGTCAAGACCTGCAAATAATATCTGATAAAATGTGTAATTGAAAAGTTTAAAAATATAAATTAGTTTAGTAGAATTTAAAAATAGTTTTTCAAAAAAAAATTAATAAAAACTGATAAAAATTAGAGATTATATAAATAAAAAAATTAAAATAAAATCTACCATAATGCTCTAAAAGACATTTTAACGAACTAAAGAGAAGTTGCTTGACAATTAATAGGAATGAAAAGGGAAATGGGTAGTGGGAGCTTATTAAATATATTAAAGAAAAGTAGTGATCTAATATTTTTAGTGGATCAAATAAGAAATGCTCACTTGACAAGTGTGTCCAGTCAACACTCTTCCAATGCACATTGGACAAGTGTCAAGTGGTCACTTCTTATTTGGCCCACTAAGAACATTAGATCACTACTCTTCTTTAATATACTAGTGAGGCCTCGTGCGATGCACGTAATGTGTCCGTAAACAAGTTTTTAATAGCGTCAATTTGTTAAAAATATAAATATCATGGTAATTTGCTAGACCAAGCTTCTTTCTACAAGTCAATGCTCACATAATCTAGATATACTATAAGATGGCATATGGAAGAAAAGAATACCATATTTAACTATATCCATTTTCAGAACATCATATACTCTATTCCCCTAATAGACATTCGAATTTAGTGTAAACTTGAAAAAACAATTATGAACAAAAAGCAGATAGAATTAAGAATCTCCCATGGGTTAGAACATATTACATACAAGAAACTTTTTGTGCAGTCACTGATGAATCAATATTTTTATCACTCTTACTTTTTTCTTCAAACAAATTTTTTTCTCATATTGTCCTTGTAGCCAACTCTTAGTAGTTACCAAATACAGACCCTTCATTGTGTGTGGAGCTTCACTTGACTCATCCTCAATTGATGATCGGACTATGTAATTGCATTTTATGATCTGCATACCTGCTACAACAAATTTCTAATCATTCTTGAACAAAGTACGAAAGAATGCAAGCAATCATCAAGAGACAACCAGCACAAAATACAACAAAGGTGAAGGCAACCAGAATGTGAAACATCACATTGAAATCAATCTTTACGTACCATATATATAGAAATGGCTAAACCATGGTCCTCGTCTTGCAAGGAGCACTTATATTAGGAGACTAAAAGGAACCAAAGTATAGAGGTTCATGCTAAGTATGAGTCTAAAGCATATCATAATACATTTCAAACTAATTTCAATCATACTACAACATTTTACCGAAGTTATCTACTTAAAACAAAAGCATTCTGCATAGAACTAAATCGTTTTAAATTCTTTATTTTTCTTGTGGTTTCCTAGAGTGTCAATCAAACATTCCTATATTGCGAATGTAATAGCCATAAGTGACCTGCATTTGCACAATTTAGCTACTCATAGAGCAATACATATGAAATAGGTAAATGGCTTTCACAATAATTAATGCCCTATAATTATTTGCTTAATCAATGCTCTATAACTTTGTCCCACAATTTCATTAGTATGACTTATGAGCATAATTTGCATGGTATATGAAGTCTTGAATTTCTTCTTAAGTCTTTTACATAATAATTATTCATTATAGGTTAGAGATACTGCTATTTATTAAGATCCTATTTAATAATTTCATTAAGCACAAAATACCTACCTAGCTTGAACACAAAGGCAATGCCTTGAAGAAAGAGTTATTCTCAAATCTAGGTGCTTGTTTTTCTTTCTTCCAGGTTTTGCTACCCATGAATACAGTATAGAGCAATTGAAGCAGGCTTTTGGATAGTGTTGCTCGTTAACTGAAGTTCGTGACTGCAATTACAAAATTTGAAATAGTAAATTAAACTATACATGGAGTCTAATTAGCTAAAAACTCTTGCAATATTGCTACAGTGTACAAGTTACAAAAAATCCAATAGAGTAAACTCTATTAATTGTCAACTTGAGGTACGATGAAACTCCTTCTATTGAATTTGCATCGAAATAAATTAAAAATATATGCTATCGCTGACCCCAAAATAAAGAGAAAAGAAACATTGAATGCCAATAGTCAAACAAAGTTATTATTGGTCTAAGCATTAAACCGAAACTCATAACCATATATCTAAATATACTATCATGAACTAAAATTCTACAAATTTTACAGCTTTTAAAACACTTGAAATAATTCTTTTTCTTTTTTCAATAGAAATCCAATGCTAAAATAAAATAATAAAGTTCATTTGTTCAAAATTCAATTCAGAGAAATATTATTATCTGCGTTAAATGAAAATTTTAACCTAAATAATCAATTGAACAAAAAGGAAGGAGAAATTCGTTGTAAAATGCAAATTGATATTTCCGATACTTGAAACCAAGAATATCTGATTAACGATGATTTCACACAAATGCAAATTTAACGATGACTGAAAAATGCAAATTAATTTCACACACCTTGTCAAATCCATTATCCAACAGCACTGCTTCAGTTTCCCACTTTCTCTAGCTATATACCTATAACCATACGCATTTGAGACAAAATAATTTGCCCGAATCTTATTGCTAAATAAATAACTCTTATATGTAATCTTTTGCAAATGGATATAAAAATGTACCTTGCTCATAGATAAGGCTATGATTAAACAACTGTACATAATATGGGCAAATCCGAGGACGAACAAGATGTGAAGTTGTTCAAGACCTTCATCAGAAGCAAAAGGTTTACCCCCCTAAAACACAAATATAAGCTCCGAGTTAGAAGACCTTACCATAAAACACTATAAAATGCATTCAGGGAATGCATAATGTACCTCTCCGCACCCATGAGATGATTGATAATTAATTCATTTTGGAGGAATATCGATTTCGTTTGAAAAGTTAGAACCTTCTGCGAGCAACAATCTCTTCATTAAGCTATAATCTTCTTCAATGAAGAATCTATTGTTCAAGAGGGGTGAACTCTAAAAACTTGAGAAATCCACATTCCCCATTGCCCCAATAACAAAGAAATAAGCCCAAGTAGCATCAACAGTAGGAACATCAATGGAAAGATAAGTTGTTTTACAAGTGAAAACTTTCATGTTACACAACATAAGCCAATAAGAAAAAAATCAATTGTATTGATTAACACCAACCCCCCAAAAGGCACATCCAATAAGCAAGTTAATAAATTCAATGCCTAATACATTATGCATTAAATTTTGTACCTTCCTTAATCGTCTCCAGACAAGCAGAAAGAGCCTTCCTTTTTGTTAGAAAATCAAGTTAAAAGATTAGCAAAGCATCAATGCGCTAAAAAAATTGCATGGGTTTTGACTAAAAAGACGACTGGTGATTGACAATCTAGCAAAGAATGAAATTTCAAATAAATTTGACTCTAAGAGTACCTCACAGATCCACGAATTCAACCCTCTAGTCATGCTCGCCATCTAAGTGACAGAAATCTCTAGGTTCAAAAATTGAGGGCTTGTTCGGTAGAGTTTTTTGGGGAAAAATGGGTTTTTTTTTTACTTTTAACTTTTCAAATTTTTTTTTAGTGTAAAAGGGTTGAAAAGTAAAAATTGTAGGCAAAAATGGATTTTTGGGAAAAAAAATTCTAATGAACAAGCCCTAAATTATAATGATTCCCTCTCTGAAATGTAGCTGAAAACTTCAAATCTAAAAGTAGAAATGTCAATTTCAGAAAAATAAAATAAAATTGAGAATTAATTGCTTAAAAACTTACCAGGAGCATTCAAAATTGGGTCCACATCTGCGCGATTTTGGTCGAGTGCATAAATGACTGATTCGCTTTCATCCTTTGTGTTCTTCCATACTCCTCATTTTATCATAATCACAAAATCTGAACTGAATCAAAATCTTTTTTTCCCTAAAAAACACGGTTATGAAGCAAAGCAAATAAACTCTACAGAGTCAAAAGCAAGAAGAAGAAAGATAGCGCGTGAAGAAAGAGAAATCAAAAATGTGTTCAGTGTCATATCTGAATCCCCAAACAAATATGGCTGAAAACTTAAAACCTAAAATTATAAACGTCGATTTCAGAAGAATAAAATGAAACTGGGAACTAATTGCTTAAAAACTCACCAGAAGCATTCAAAATTGGGTATAGATTTGCGCGATTTTGATCGAGTGTATCAATGACTGAATCACTTTCGTCCTTCGTGTTCTTCCATACTCTTCTTTTATCACAACTACAAATTCTTATCTGAAACAAACTCTCTTTTTTCCCTCAAAAGCATTGGATATGAAGCAAAACAAACTCCGCAGAGTCAAAAGCAACAATAAGAAAGATATTGTGAAGAGAGAGAAATTAGAAATAGTAAATAAACTCTGTCAAAAGCAAGAAGAAGAAAGATAACGTGTGGAGAGAGAAAATCAGAAATGTATTGCGTGTGTCAGATTTGAACTCAAAATGGGATACAGCTAGATTAAATGCCAAAACGACGTCGTTTCTATCTCACTCAGCGGGAAAAAAAAATTACATCACAATGACGTCATCCAAACGGTGTCGTTTTTAATGACCACTTGAATAGTGCTGACTTTTAAGGCTCTTTTTATTTATGTAGGATTTAATTAGCTCCCACCACCCAAACACTCTTCCAATATCTATTGACACTTCTTATTTAGTCCACTAGGGACATTAGATCACTACTCTATTAAAGAAAAAGAAATAAATTTCGACAAATAAGTAGAGATTATTTTAATTAAACTAATATTTTTTCGAGTTATGTATTCATGTAAAAATTAATATTTTCAAATGAATCTAACTTAGGAAAATGTGACATTTCTAGCATCTACTAACATAGTGATTATAAAATGAATGAAGATTTAATTCATCGATAAATAAGTAGTGATTATTTAAATTCATGAATTTACATATATTAAACACTTACAAAAGTTTTTAAGACTCGATGAAGTCAATGTAATTCATGAACTTGCATATATTAAACACTTGGAAAATTTTTAAAAGATTATTTTAATTCATGAACAAACAAGTAGAGATTATTTTAATTCATCAACTTGCATATATTAAACACTTAGAAAAGTTTTAAAAGACTCGATGAAGTCAATGTAAGATCATGCTCTGTTTGGATTTGATTGGCTTGGGCCCATTATAAATGGTATTGGTCTTGAGTTCAGGCCTGTTGTCAGCAGTATGGACTCTAACTTGAATATGGGCTTTTAGATTGGGCCCAGTTATGATTATGTGGGCTGCACCAGCTATTGATATCAAACGCTTGGATTTAATTCAGTCTTCAATCTTGAATTTGGGATTTCAGCAAAACATGCAAGCAAAACTTTTTGGGTAAATTCAGGCGAGTCATTGAACATGCGTTTTTGGATTTTTAAGTCATATGGTCTAAACTTAATTCAATTAAAGTCACATTTCAACACTAAAAGACTAACCGTGCCCCTACAATTACAAATAGCTCTAATTCAAATATGATACTATTTTTCTATGATATTGTTTTATTAATATACTATTTTATGAAAAATGTTTGATATTGTTTTATTTTTAATATTGTACACTAGTTTTCATTACATTATATCATGTTTGACCATGTTTATTGACTCATTTTTCCCAAATATATTTTTAACCACATATTTTATCAAATTTTCAACCACATATTTCATCAATTTTTTCTAAAAAAAAAAAACTACTTTTAAACTCCACCAAACAAACACACATCCAAAATTAAATGTTTTATAGCTAAAGTAATGTTACCCTTTCAAAATGCTCTATTAGTAGTACAAGATATTTGATACTATTTTTCATTCAAAATGTTTGATATTGTTCCAATCTATGATATTGTTCTTCTATTGAGTTGTAGTTTATGTATGCAATACTGTTTTATTAAGATATTGCCACATATAATACTGATATATTAAGATAATTTTATCTATGATACTGTTGTTGGAAATTTATTTAGTAATAATGGTTTTGATCAACTTTGACCAATTATTTAAACAGAGCCCGTTAGTTAGGTACGAAAATTGTAAGGTCAAATGTGTTCTACTATGCAATTAGATTAACATAACATATTTAGTTACTCAAACCAATTTTGGGTGAATGAGAAATTAAGGCCAACCTTAAATATATGAATTTTGTTAAAAAATAGGATTAGAATATTGCAAATCCATTTGGATGAAAAGTCGTGTCTTTTTTGACATATCATTTCTTAACAGTAATATATTTTCAACTTAGAGACATGTCTTTTGGATATGTGCTTTTTCAACAAGACATGTCTTTTAGACGTGCCTTTTTATGCAGTTGTGTCTTTTGATACACAACTTTTCAGATATTATAAATATGTTCCTTATAATTGGAAATTGAAATCACTTTACTTTCAACCAAATATCTCTACACTTTTGCACAAATCATTTTAGCATAGAAATAATTTCTGCATAAAGTTCTAAGCCAAGTTAATACTTAAATAGAGAACAAAACTCTGTTCGGTTCGTTGTTTTCGTAATTTGGAGTGTTACTATTACGAGAAGTAATTGTTGTATCTTGGGAGACGTGTGCCGAGAAATCGTTAGCACATGGGCGGGGCAATTTCGTTTTAAGGAGAAAGTAAAACTCTTGTCTCGACCAAATCTAATTCTTCATTTCTTGATATTTTTGTAAGTTGTCATTTTGTTCGTTTTGAATGCATGTGATTAAATTTTCAAAATATAAATAATGCACCAATTTAACCAACTGTTTTATTATGATATTATTTTATTTAGATATTGTGCCATATTTTCTGTTAAAACATAACATTTTTGCTCACCTAAGCATATGCTTGATAATAATGCGCTTATGATATTGTTATATTTGTTTTATTTAACCATACGATGCTGTTATCTATGATATTGTTATTATAATATTGATACAAATGTGCTTCTGATACTGTTTCTATGATACTAGTTTATTATGATATTGTTTTATTAAGATATTGCTTTATTTAGATATTGTGCTATGGTTTCTGTTAAAATATAACATTTGTGCTTACCTAATCATGTGATTGATAATGTGCTTAAGAAAAAAAGAAAAAATCGTATATAAAAAGTGAATTCACCTACAAAATAACATTCAAGAAGCAATTGTTTACATAATTTTACAAAATTTTACAATCTAGGGATTGTCCAATACTTCTCGAAATTATCGTAATTATCCGATAACAATAGCGGGTTGTAAAAGTTTAAAATTTTATCTTTTACGATTAAAAAAAAAGAAGAAAACAGAAAAATCCATGTAGAAATAGAGTGAAAGTCGTCGAAATGAACTAAGGTTGTGTTTGATTGCAAGTGGAAAATTTGGGTGGAAAGAAAATATTTTCCATGGAAATGAATTACTAAGAAAATTTGGATTGGAAAATGTTAACAAATTTTCCATGGAAAATAAATGGGTTAGAAAAGGTTAACAAATTTTCCATGGAAAATAAATTCTCCTATCCCACAAAGAAAATATTTTCCTTGAAAACAAGGAAAATATGGCCAAAAGTGGAAAACATGGAAAATATTTTCCATGGAAAAACAAAAGTTCCAATCAAACGAAAGATGGAAAATAGGTGAGAAAATGCATTTTCCATGGAAAATTTTGCCAATCAAACAGGACTGAGAAATTTGGAAAATGGGTGGAAAATTTTCATTTTCCATGGAAAATGAAAGGAATCAAACACACCCTAAGAACATCAGAAGAAGAAAATTTAGGAGCTATAGTTTCTTTACATAAATATAGAAATTGATGTACGCAAAGAGCCAGCTTACCTAAGAAAATACCCTCTTCAGCACGTAAAATTTAGCTCCCAACAAAAAATCAAAAGATAAAAAAAGAGGCGAAATCAATTAAAAAATTGCCTTTTGTCTTCTTCATATTGTATTGATTTATATTCATTGTTATAAATTACAAATTTCCAACTTGTACATTTGCTCAAGGGGAACATTTACATATATATCATAGTTGTACCTGCAAAATCACACAAACCACAGTTTTTAGGTACTATGAAGAATAATTAATCATGTAACTCTAAAATGAATGTGTTGGGGTAATGATTTGTTATCATGTGCTAAGTGTAATCGTTTTTGCTCCTACTTTTATGCAGCTGAGAATAATTCCTCCAATTCCGCCGCCCATATATTCCTAGCACAGATCGATAACTTTTTAATTGAGGCTGATGATGAATCCATTAACACTTCTTCTGAATCTCCGCAAAGGTCACTTGTTGGAGTTGATGGTGGGTCAGAAGGAAGTGAATGTGGTGATGATGCTTGGGGAGATGGTGAGAGCAATGCCAAAGACAATGGGTATGGCAAATATAGACCAAATATGTAATTTTGGGATTAATATGAAATATTGCTGAAGAATATGACTTAATAATAGTTTTGAAAAATATTTTGACCTAATTTGAAACAAGTCACTTGCAGGAACTTATTGGCAATTTTTTCAACTTTTTTATTTGTTAGATTATTTGTGGATTTTAAGAGGGCAGGCTTTTTTGTTTTCCCATTCTTTAAACTTTGATTTTTGAAATTGAAATTGACTACATAAATATGTTGTTATCACCAGTTCGATCACCGCTACATTTTTTTTTTTTTCACTAAAGTGTCGTCACTTGTAAATAAATATATTTCATCAATATTCATTCCACAAAAAGGTACAACAACATAAAATCTTTACTGAATTCAATATCAAACCTATATTTTAGGAATATGAGAAAGTTCAAGGAGAGTATATAATATTTTTATTTTTTAGAATAATACATAGATAGTTTATGATTGATAAATACGAAGATTTCCACCAAATACAAATAAGAATCGGCTTAACAAGACAAATCACGTGAAAAGAGTGGCGGTATGATAACTCATCGTTTCCACTTCTCAACATTTCCTTCTCAAACTGATGCTGCCCTAGCATCAAGATCGAAGAATCATATTTTAATTTAATTTCGTTGATTATGAAGAATACTAAGAAAATATTGAATTTAAAAGGATTCTAAAGTTTTGTAATAATTATAAAAAACAATGAAGAAAACTACTAAACTCTTAAAAGAGTTTAAATAGTGACAAATCTTTAAAAAAAAAAAAATATACCCTACAACGATACAAGGACTAAAGATGTTCTTTGACAAAATAAATATTAGAAAGCTAAAATAAATTAAAAGCAAATACATAAATTGTAGCAAATTTGTTGGACAAAAATGCCCTTTGACACAAGTTTTTTTTTAAAGAAATTCGTCGGAATTGAATTTTAGAAGAATTAATGAATTTAAGCAAATTTTTCATAATCCCGCAAGTGGATGGATCGTTGACAAGTAATAAAGTGATAAATAGAGTGTCGAACCCACGAGGACCAGATATTAATTTAACCAATTAATTTTTAACCTAAATTTTAACAATAAAATAAACACAGATTCAATTTGATATTTATGATTCTAAACTAATTTAACTATTTTAATTAAATTGAAAATAGCAATAAGTAACTTTAAAAAGGTAAGAACGAATTCAAGATCTACTAACTCTAGGATTTACGAATCCACCAACACTTTCCTTAATCAAATATCCGTTTAACCGTTTTAGCATATAATTACCATAGATTGAAAATCGGTGTTCCTAAATTAATCAAAAGCCTCTCTCGATGGTCAATCAATTCTATATGTTATGCGAACTTCATTATCTCTAATTAAGCTTGAAACAAAAACACATGCATTAAAATCTCGTGAACACCTCAATAGATTTCATAAAGCATAATAGTAATCTCTATCTATTATTGGACCCTATGTTATTCAATACCATGTGCTTAATCTATATTGAATCTCTCGACTTCAATATAGATCACAATATATTCTAATGGTGATCGGGCATTAAAATAATAGAAAAAGCGCATAAAGAATAATCAATCCACAAGCAATTAATTACTAAAACAGAAAAACTTTAATTAAAAATCATGAGGTTTCATCGTTCATCCTAGAAAAAGTAAATTTAGCGGGACATGATTTCGTCAATTATGACAATAATTGACTTCATCATGATCCGTGAAAGAAAAAAAAAGAAGAAATAAATACAACCCGTGACTCCATTGAAGAATCCTCAATCCCGAGCATTGATCCTCGATTCTCCTCTTGTATCTTCTTTCCAAGATTCGTCTTTTTGTTATGGCTATCATCTACCTTTTATAATGCTCTCAAAAGACTCCAAGACGTGTGTTTAAGTTGTTGAATTGAATATGGAGTTGTAGAATTTTAATCCAAACAGGTTTACGCCTAAAATCGCCTGATTAGCCTATCGCGATCGCATGGCTTTGATAAACTGCGATCGCATGGTTGATCCTTTTAACATTCTCACGAATTTTTCACCCTCTTGCGATCGCATTCAGATAACACCATGCGATCGCATGGTTTATCCTGATTCGAATTTGAATTTCGGCGCTTTGGTATTTGCACATCAAACCCACGAAGTTTCATTTCTTTAGCAATTGGTCCCATTGTCTTCATTTTGCTCTCTTTTCATCCAATTGATACTTGACTTTGATTATTTCCTAAATTGACAAGAAAACAACATGCAATTAAACTGAAAACAACTAAGAGTACTCATAATTGTCTCTTTTGTGAGTCCAGATAAGTACAAAATCGTACTTATCAATAGTGCTGTCACGTTGATTCGGAAGAATATCGTGAAAATATCGAATTTTAGAAGAATTTCAAAGTTTTTTTTTTTAATTATAAAAAAGACAACCAAGAAAACAACTAAAATGTTAAAATAGTTAAAATAATGACAAATCCAAAAAAAAAAAAAAAAAATCCTACGACAATATAAGAACTAAAATGTCGTTTAACAAAAAAAAATAAAAATACTCGAAAGCTAAAATAAATTAAAAACAAATAAAGTGGCCAAATTACATCTACTACATCACTGCACATTAATCACCGTGTTATTTTTGAAAATGAAATATTTGTTAATATAAATTTTGGTACTTCGCATGCATAGTTGTACATTGCTTAAATCATGAGAACATTATCTATTCTTTTCTTATTTTAATTCCGTTTCCTTGTATAGCATTTACTTTTTACTTTTTATTTTTATTTTTTTTGTGAAGACTCATTTTTTCTATTTCGAAAAGCCAAACAAAACCTTAACTCGGTTAATTAGTAACTTGGACTCGAATACAAATCATATATACTATATTATTTTTCATTTTCATCCCCTCATAGTGATTGCTAGAGCCTTAAAATGTTGGCATAAAATGGTGTCTAATATAATATTTACATATTTAATGCTCTTACGGTACATATAATTCTTCAACATCTATTTCCGTGCAAGGCATATTAGAGTATGTTTGTGTGTTTATAACTACTTATAAATTGGTTAAATATTATTTTTATCCACACATTTTATAAAACCCACAACATTTATTCACATATTTCATAAGACTCATTGTTTATAATCTACAAAAATCTTTATCAAACATGCACTTAGATTGTTAAATTAAACTAATGTCTTGACAGTCTTGTCAGCTTCGTGTCCGCATTTCGAACTAATCTTTTCAGACTACCCTAACCCAAGACAATGTGACACATATCTTCTTTATCAAAATAGTAATCCATTTGATAATTGATGGTATTGAACTATATTGAGAAAGAAAAATAAAATATTATTCACAGTGTCTAGTCTAATTTGATACTACATACCAAATGGACACTTTTTTTTATAAATAAATTGTATTTTCGAGTAACAACGGATAGAATCACGAGTCAGTGACTGTATACACCAAGTTTTATCTAAGTTGTACATTTTGAACTACTGTCACCCTTGTAGATCAAGAAATTGTAATCAGTGTGGTTCCAAAGTGTTATCATTATTAATAATTGTATTTTGTACATGTCTATATTTTTATTCAATTGGCTTTTTAGTTGAAAAGTAAGAAATTTATGGATAAATGATGTTTGATCGACTTATAAGTACTTATAAGTACATTCAAACATACTCATGTTGTTTATTATTGCTTAAATAATAATTTTAACTGGTTAAACTAGTCAAACATACTATTTATCTACGTATTTCGTAGGACTCACAATTTACTACGTCTAACTTATTATTTACGTATTTTATAAAACTTACAACTTATAAACAATTAAAAAATAATTTTAGCACAATCAAACATTAATCAATATTCATAATACACACAGGTATAACAATACAAATTTGAGTGAATAGTAGTTCAATTATGGTTGACCATATGAACATGTCCACCAACTTAACGGGACATATCAGGTGAAAAAAGTGGCGGCACAATAATTCCTTCGCGTTTCCACATTTCAACATTTCCTTCCCAACCTGCACATTTTTTTTTTTTACCGTGTTAGTTTTGAAAATGAAATATACATTCGATATAAATTTCTTGTACGACTAGAAAATAAGATCAAATCTCTTTAAATGTTGTTAGTTTAATTGTAGATCGCTTAAATCATGAGCTCGTTATCTATTATTTCTTTGTGTATAGTTTTTCTTATTTTATACAATACAAGTATTGTTGCTTTTTAATATATTCGGAAATAAGAATAGACAAAAGTATCTAATCGAATTAGGACCAAACAGACGCTAAATCGAATTGAACATTTATGTTCATTTCTTCTTAAGTTTAAATTGAGTAATGGATATTGGAATCGAGAACCTTCCGTTTATGGTTCAGTTATTGATTCTATATTCAAAAACCGAAGAACCTAATTGAATTTAGTGTTTTTCTAAAAAAATTTTTAAAAAAATTTAGTCCATAAAAATAAAATATTTTATTTATATGTTTGTTATTTTGTATTGAGATTGAACTTTATGTTAAAAATTGATATATTAATTTTTTGGTGAATAAATTAAAGTTTGGAAATTATGATTTTTTAGATTATTGTGTTGTTTTAAATAAGGAGAATAAAAAGAGTTCTTAGTAGTATGACAACTTTAAAAATTTTAATTATAGAACCGATCTAAATCGAATCGTTGAGTTCTATAATTCAAGTTGGAACCAATAATTCTCGATTTGGTTCAATTCTCTTTAAAATCAAATTAAACCAAATGCGTTACCTCTACTCGTAAAGAAATTTACCTATGGAGGGATCCACACCACGATTGAGTTCTCTATATTCTTGAAAAATGCCACAGAGACAGCAGCAACAATGTACCATAATATCAGCACAAGGTGCTTCTGGCAAGTTGAAAAGTGCCCTCAATTTTGACCTGTAATTGCTCGTGTACAACCAAGTGCAGTGTACCATGTGGAGAGCACTGTATATACCACAAGCAATTTGACTTGCTGTATAACACAAAATTGAAAAAGTAAGTTCATTGTTTATGTTAATAATAATTTATTTAGATGAATTAACAAAATTGTGATATATTAGTAAATGTTACAAAAATAACATCTAAGATCAATTCTCATAATATACTTACAATAAAAAATGAAAAATAATATGAAACTCTAATTCTTAGAATGTTTATATGTAGCCACTTAATTTATTGGAAATATAGCAACAGAGGTCACAAACTTTAATCCCACTGCCCAAACAACCTCCACTCCAACTCACTAGCACTTGCTCCTAACCCCGTCTACTTGTGCCAAAATAATGAATACCATTTTTGTCTTTTTCTAGTTTTCTTCTCTCTTTTTTTTATGGTTTTTTTTGGGTGTAAAATTAAAGGTGAGGATAATATTTGTTTTCTAACAAAATGGTAACTTATCATTGTTCTTCATATCGACCTAAGTGTTACCAAAATAAAAGATTTAGGATGTAATGCTACTTTCAAATGGTTGAGGACCAAAGTACAACATACATGAAAGTTAGAAACTAAATTGCAAAATATTGACGATGTGTGTAGAAAAAGGAAATAAATAAATAAATCAAAAGAACATATATAGGCCGTTTGGATAAAAGTTATCGATACATAATAGTTATTCGAATAACAAGTTTATAATTATCATGTTTGATTTAGTTAGGTATAAGAATGGAAAAAAATCATTGTTATAAAGTAATCTTTCCGTAAAAAAAATAATTCTACCATTGTTCTTAATTAAACGAAAAAAATAAATAAATAAAACTAAAAGAGAAAAAAATGGGTGAAGTGGCGGATGGTGGTGCAATATATTCTAAGATTTGGATGTTCAAAAATAGAATTGTTCTATATTATAAATTAAACGTTCATTTTAAAAAAAAATTGAGTCAATTTGTACGTGGATAAAAAAAAATTTGTCCTTATATTTTCGAGGATAAAATATCTCTTTATTTTTGCTTAAATTGTTATCTGAATAAAAGTGCATTCGGACATCAATTTCGTTTAAACAAGATAAGACAATTTTTATTCGTTATTTTTAATTATTGATTATATACCAAACGGGCCCTTAAAGACTAGTAAAATTATTTTTTATGGACTTAAGTGCTACCAAAATAAAAGGGGAGGATGTAAGTGTTACTTTTTAAAAGTTGAGGATGAAATTGAAAATCATCTTTTGGTTGACATTGAGTGAATAGCAACACTTTTCTTCGCTTTTATTTTTGTAATAAAGATAAGATTAAAGTGGGTTCTATGAAATATGTAGATAAAAAATAAATAAAAATTGTGTATCATATAAAATAGGGATAATTGCATCAAAGGTCTCCAACGTTTTAAAATCGTTAGGGATATACCCCTAACCTAAAATAATAGCACCAAACGTCTTCAACGTATGAAGAAATAGGCATTGGAGGTCCCTCTTCACACTTTCTGTCCATTTTCTCCATTAAACCCCCAAAATTGGTCTCCATGCGCTATAATTCCCCAAAAAATGCGACTGAATCCAAAGGTAGCATCCCCGCTTTCAACCGTCGGCCGCCATGCGCCGGCGGTGGTATTTTCTGGCCTGATTTTCCATTTCAAAACAAAATCTAAAATCCAATTTCAGACTTTTGTTTCAAAATTCAAAATTTTATATTTTGTCAAAATTCAAATTAAATTAATATCATAATAACAATTATTTATCTAATTCATCAAAGCGGACTAACGAACTCTAACAAATAACAGGTGAGACTACGATACCACTGTAAGGAATTGAGGTATACATGCACAAATGAAATTAAAAGTTCAATTCCTTTAAGCCGGATCAACCTTGCACTTAGAGAGAGTCGTGATACGAGTTTACCTTGATGAACACCGTGGAATCTGATTATTTGATTGGTTGGAGGTGCGATCTTCAATACCATAGCTGTCCAATTGTCCAGCCTCCAATGGTGATCCACACAAAGAAGAACATATATGGACTTCCACGATCAAGAACAGATGAAAGCGGAACCTTTCGGGAGAAAATTGATTGGGTTGTCTTTTACTTGTGCTAGCAAGTAATTAAAGATCAACACTTATGATTAATCTGTTGTGGCCTTGTATATATAGGTAGGATTAACCCTAGTCCTGGTTCTAGTCAACTAGAACCCATCAACAAACGGGTCCAAATTAATTAATCTAATTAATTAATTTGGTTTAATAAATAATTAAGTCGACCCAACTATTTGGACCTTGGACATTAATTCTTACAAATACCCCATAATTAAGATATGCAAGATTTAATTTAACATACATGGTCTTAGTAAGGTAAATTGATAGCACCAGTACAACATATTGAATAAAATCTGAAAGTTCAACCTACAGTCAAATGAAGTGCAACTTTTATTTAAACAAGTGCAACAAAGACGGGGAAGAGAAGCCATCGCTCCCTTGGCATTGTCATTCATCGAATTATCTGGCTGCACACATCATAGAGTCAATTATATGAAAGCAATGTTAAAAATTAAAAATATATTTTGACGCAAATGTAAGAACCAAAGATGAACATGCAATCGCAAACTCGTTGATTTTCATAAAATTCAAAGATCGGATCAAGATTTGAAGAAAGCTCCAACTTTATAAATTTCAATTAAAATCAAAACCAAACAAATACATTGTAGCAGCTGAAGTTATAATAAACTAATTCAAAGTTTGTTTCAACACAAAGAAAAGAATTTCAAATGTATTTCCTACATTTTAACTGTTTTTGTTTGAGAATTTCCAAAAGTACAACCAGTTGAAGCATTTTATACTGCCTGTGAACTTGTTTTCTTGGACTTCTACGTACTTCATACAAATAGAATTTGGCATCATATTAAAGAATATCTTTCAGGTTTTTAGTACGCATCCTGATCATTCAGCGAGTAGAGCATGTAAGCATAAAGAGTTCTAAGAAACTTGGACAAGCTTAATATACATACCAGTTTAGTAAAAAGGAAAAAGAAATCTGTTAAGCCAATAGGAGAAGAAATATCAAGTCAGAAGAGTAACTAGATGAAAAGTTCATTACCTGTGAAGGTAGCATTTTTGAACTTGAACAAATGGAGATCATTGATCTGGAGGAAAAAATGGAAAGCCTAAATTCCCTGCCTTGGGTGGTTTGCTGGTCAGCCTCTTGCATCTGTTGTTTATGCAGCTGAAGTTTCCTAGCAGAAGCAGCTGCTGATCTGGTGGTATGGTACAATTCAATTTTCTGGAGGCTTGAAACATCTGCCAGGCCTAATGGGACTGCTAGGAGTTTAAAGCAGTGTTCAATATGAAGAGACTCGAGTCTCGGGAAGTGTTGGGCAGAAGCCTCCCATTTAACTAAATCTGTCCTTCCAATATGCAAGACTTTGAGAGCACGGAAACCTCTATCCTCTGCCTTCCACAACTCTCCCTTGAATGCATTATTTATCAACTTGAGGATCTCAAGTTTTGGCAACAGGCCCAGTGTAGACATGTGCACCCAGTCAAGCAGGGTGTTTGCCAGTGTTAGCTTCTTTAGGTTTGGTGGAAATTTATAACTTTGGGGAAGGCCAGTTAGTTTGCCTTCAGAAGGTGGCAGAGATTCATAGTTCAATAGCTTTAAATTTTCCAGGTAATCTAATTTACCCAGGCTATCAAACAAACTAGATGCATCCTTGGTATCCAAAAGTTGAGCTAATCTGCCACGAATACCCAATTTGTTTAGGTAAGGAGACCTGGCAAAGACATCTTCTGTACAACTTTCAGGAGATATTGTGGAAACTGTTCTTAGGTTTGCGTTTATCAAAGAATCATCTTTATTCTTTCTTGATTTAGCAAGAGAATCTGGCAAAGATGTGAATGCATTTGTTTTTAGATGCCTCAGTTGAATCATCTTCCATATATCTCCTTTGATTTCAAGGGTTTCTGATGACGTCACAACTATAAAAGTTTGCATGTTCCAAAGGCTGGAAATGGCAGCAGGAAGGATCTTGAAATTACCGGACAGAACAAGATACCTCAAATGAACGAGTTGAAACAGATCAGCAGGAAAACGAGTGAAAGAAATGGGACTAGCATCTAACACCCTGAGCAATTTAAATGCTCTAGGGATAGAAGAAATGTGTTCAGCTTGCAATAAATTAATTTCTTTGGAGAAACACAAGAAAGATCGAACATTTGGACCATGTGGTTTTGAAGAGATATAGTTTGAAATGTCCGAGTGAATGCAAATGCGACGATAAATTTCCAAGGCAGACTTGGAAGATGAATAGCTAACTTGATCAAACGGTTTAATTTCCTGGAAAAAATTTTCATGTGCAGCTTGATTCTTGCAAAATGCATATACCATGCTATGAATATAGCATGTTTGAACTTTGCCATTTAACCCTCGTTTCCAAACCATGACTAAATTCCTATCGATAAGATCCTCTAAGTAGTTCTCTGCAATATCCTCCAAGCTCGTCTCCTCCTTTTCCTTTTGTTGTATGAATCCTTCAGCGATCCACAGGCAAATTAGTTTCCAAGCAGGTACGAAAAATTCTTCTGGAAACACACCAAAGTAAAGAAAACATGCTTTCAAGTGATAAGGCATGTGATTAAAACTCAGTGCTATAATATTGTCCATGTGTTTCTCCTGATCCATGGCAATATATGCATTCACACTTTCGGCAACCTTTTCCCACCAATAACTTTCGGTACCTTTTTCTCTTAGAATTCCTCCAATTATCACTAATGCGAATGGTAATCCGTCACATTCTTTGGCTATACGCCTTCCAATGTGTAACAACTCCCTAGGGCATTCCTCAGTGCCGAATGCATTCCTTTGGAGTAATGTCCAACTCTCATCAGGAGTTAAAAACCGCAAATTATGGATCCCTCCTTCATTAGCCACATTCTTGATGCGACTGGTTAGTAAAATTCTACTCCGCTTCTTGTTCTTAGGAAAAGCAATTTTGAGATCATTCCACGCTTCTTTTGTCCAAACATCATCCATGACAATTAAATACTCCTTTTTCTCCAAAAATGCATGAAGTTCCTTGGCTATATTTTCATCAGTCATCTTATACATCTCATCGCTGGGCTTAGCCATATGACTCCAAATATTGAGGAACACTTCCTTTCTACTGTATTCTTGAGAAACATAAACCCATGCTCGATTGTAGAATTCATATTCAATATGAGGATGATGATATATCAAATTTGCCAGTGTTGTCTTACCAAGGCCGGGCATGCCAACAATTGATATAACTTCTAGTTCGTCTGATCCTCCTGTCAAGAGTTTGATTACTTTTTCCACCTCATCTTCAAAGCCAACCACATAATCTTCCTCTACAATGGGTGCCTACATAATGGCGAACAATGATTGGATCAAAACATAAGGTGCTGATAATTAAATGAAATAAAGATTAGAATGCTTTTAAGAAATTATAAGACAAGATAATGTTAACTATTCAATTAAAAAAAATAAAAATATCCATGATATAGTATTTATTTCCATATTTTAAAACTAATCTATAATATGTCTAAAGCCTATATCAATGATAGTTATTGGGGCAAATTATATGTGAATACATTTGGAAGCCTTGAGATTAAATTCTAATCTTCATCATGATTTGTAAGGGAAAAAATGGAAAAGAAAAAGAATCCATGACGAATATTGCAATGCACGAGGCATTTAGAGTAGATCAGATTCTCCAAATTAGCATTTAAGGAATTAATAATAGAAAGTAGGGTTAATTTCATATTTGGTCACTCAAGTTTCACGAAAATCTCAATTGAGTCGCTCATATTCCATTTGTCACAATTAAATAACTGAAGTCCAATTTAATATAAAATTAGTTACTTTATCAGTCCTGTTACCATAAATGCAAGATGTTAAAAATAAATGAAGCTAACGTGTGTTAATTATTAAAAATCAGCTCAGCCATATACGTACAAGTAAAATTGTTAAAGATATTATCCTCGTACTTTGATCAAAGACATCATTTATTTTCAAAAAATTAAAGCACCAATTCTATCACCTTGGATTAAAGAATTTCAAAAGTCTCTTTATTTATTAAGAGCATCTTGTACATAAAAAAAATAAAAATAATACATACATTGAACGTTAAAATCTATCTAAGTTTTATCAGTTTATTGCATGCAATTAAAATAAAGTTACATGCTTATTTAAAAAATTGTGAGCTTCTACTTTTTACTTTTATATTTTAACTCTCTTTTTACTTAATTAGTTTATTTAACTTTAAAAAATAAAAATAAATAAAAATGTGCACGTCTTATAGTGCCTAGGCACGCTTTAGGTGGTCAAAATAGTTTTGACGCTATTTTGACCGCCTTTTCCCACCTTTCCTCATATGCAATGCAGGCTTTTTCCTCACGTCTAAGGGTGTGTTTGATTGGTAGCGTGGAAAAAGGGTGGAAAATGAAAATATTTTCCATGGAAGTGGGAAAATAAATTCCACTATATAAGCAAAAAAAATTTTTTCCAGAAAGAAGGCAAATTAACGCTTTAAATCTTTGTACTTAGAAAATGTATTTGCTTTTCCATGTGCCAATCAAACAACAAAGTGGGAAAATAAAAGTGTTGGATTTGACAAGATTTTCCATGGAAGTGACATTTTCCATGGAAAATGTTTGAATCAAACACACTCTAAGGTCTTGCATTTTCCCAACTTTTAGAATAATGTTTACATTATTGTTAATAAAGTAGAAAGACATTTTTTAATCAATAAACTAGTAAGATTAAAGTAAACAAGAAAAAATATATATACAAAGAAAATGTGGTTTAAAAATCAAACCGAACCGTTTATGCCCTAGATACGTGGATTTGGTGGACATTTTTTTTTTAATTGTAAGCTTCAACAGATGTTGGGAATCTTCAAAATTATTTTTTAAATATTTATAAATTATGATTCTTACAAATTGTGTGGATAATAAGATAATCTCCAATACAACCGTAGATTGCAATATTTTTTTGCCACATAAGCAAAATAAACAATGTCTAAGAAAATTCTTTTCCAATACAAGTTGTCAGCGACTATGTGAAGCTGATTCAATAAAATTTAAATTTCCTATGCATAGTTAAATTTTCTATACATATTTAAATGTAATTTTGATTTTGATTTTGATAAAATAAAATATACCTAAATAGAAATCCATAGAATATATCGGAAACCAAATTTGTCCTTGCATGTTAATTCATTAGAGATTAATGCCACGTATATCCAACATTCGTACCACTTATATCGCAATTTATAAAATACATTGAAAATGCTCTAAGTAAATAGTCAGTTGTGGATCTTATAAAATGTGTGAATAAAAAATATATTTGATAAACTTATTCAAGTTAATTTTTTTAATACCTATTTCTCTTATTCTCAACCTTCTTAACTGAGCATTTTAATTGGGTCTGCAGTATTCTTCAAATTAAATGATGAGGATATAAATATAGAATTCTGATCAAAGAATAGTAGTGATTAAAAATATATATAATTAATCAAAGATATATACCGTAAACCATTAATTAATTAATCAATCAAAGTAATAATTTTACCTTTCTCAAATTATTAATTAATTAAAAATACGTCAAAGAAATAATAACATAATTAATCAAAGTAATAATTTTACCTTTCTCACTTTTGTGATTTTGACAGATTCCTTCTCGTCTAAATCTAGCAGGGCATCAAAGCCAAACTCCTTGATGTCTTCATATATATTCTTCAATTTCTCATTGATGGACTTCAAACTTCGATTTTTTACTGAATAGTCTAATCTTTTCGAAAACTTCCCAATGATACCACGTGACTTTTGCACAGCTGCCTCAGAAACTAACATGTCCACAATATCTTCTGTTTCATATACCACGTCTCTGATTTGTCTCGTCACTACTTTCAGGACTTCATTCTTGCTGCGCCTTTTCCGTGAGTCCTTAAAAAATGCTTTGAACAAACGCAGATTATTGCACAGTGATTCCACCTGATCCTTCACCTCAACAATAAGACTAGGATTGTATTGGCGGAGATGCCTCAGGTTTTCTAGCAGAAGTTCTAAAGCACTGTCTGCCATCTCAACTTGAAAGAAAATATTGTCCGACATCTCTTCTTCAAGTTTCAGAAATATGGAAAAGTTTCAGAAATACTTCCACTTTATAAGGATAGGGAGCTCGGGCCGGGCTCAATTATAATAGTTGTCTCAACCACCCAAACAAAATGTTCCTTGTTACTTATTTTAACACAGTTAAACCATTAAAGTTAAAGCAAAGTTGAACGCTCGTTGACTTCCGGAGGATGGAGGAATTTTCGTAACTTACCAAGCTGAATAGTCAATACTGTTGGACAAAATTCAACATGTGGGACCAAACATGTACATATTAAAATGTGTGGTCTTATCTTGGGTTTTAATCGATAAAGTGATCCACTAAAAAGACTATTTTTGAATTAATGGGTATTAAGTGTCGTGAGATTAAAGTGTAGAGAGACGGAGATCTGATGTTTTAAATTGATGAGGCCGATTTAACAACATTGAAACATAATAACTGCCCACTGCGATTATATATAGAAACATAGTCCCGATTGGCGTGGGCTTCATAACTCTTTGTATCCCCATCAACAAGAGACACTAAGGAGAAAACCACGGATCAATTGGAAGACCATAACCCGCTTCGATCAAACAGAATCATGGATTCGAGTGCCCGCTTCCGCTTGATCTTAATCTTGGTAATTACAAAGATGATGGTTTTAAATCACGGATGTATAATCATCTCAGATTTATGAATTCAAGAATAAATCTAACAAGTGGTATCGTAGCTACCTTCATGTTGTATTATCATATATGAATATATGTGGACATAATTCGCTTTTTTTTCGAAATAATAAATTCATGGATTTAGAAATTAACGAAGAATTCGTATATATATTATGCATGTATATATGCTAATAATTGAAATACATGATTTCAATTTCGATAATTATATTAATTCTCGATATATATACACAAACATGTATATATATTTTTTCAAGAAAATGGATTCCAATTTACGTATGTGGTTTTTTTCCATTTTTTTGCAATATGTATATTGTTTTTCAATTGGGTTTCTCGAATTTTCTGGACTTTGGGATGGCGGCGTCACCGGCCGACGCCGCCGTGAGGAAAGTCAGCAGCCGCCACCAAATGGGAGGTGGCGGCAAGCTGTGAGACTTCGGCGATGGCGCCCGATCTCCAGCGCCATCTCCGGGTCTCGTTGGTGGCGGCGGCTAGGGTTTCAACCCTAGTCACAGTATTTTGTGTGATTTTTTTTGCCTGTGGACTTCATGCGAAATTAGAAGATTTAAGGGGGCTGGTTTGTAATTTGCGAAATTTTAGTTTATTTAATCACTAGTCCTCCTGATTATTCCTTCATTTAATTAAACCCAAAAGTCTTAAAACCATTTAAGTTGGCCCTTTAGTCTTTTAAATTTATAAAATAAGTCCCTACAGTTTAGTAATCACTTAAGTTGGGCCCTTAAAGTTCTGAATTTTATGATTCAGTCCCTAAAGTTTAAGATTTTAATTAATTGGCCACTAAAGTTTTGGTAAAATTGCAATTTAATCCTTCAAGCTTAAAATCTTTCATAATTGGCCAATCAAGTTTAATTAAATTACAATTTAACCCTCCAACTTAATGATTACTTAATCTTAAAGCTTTGAACTTCAAAAATCCAAATCCTAAAGTTTTAAATATATGCAAAACAGTTAATTCAGGTTCAAATTTTGGTATGATGGACTCTTTTGAGAAATATAATATTCCAAAGTGAATTAATTGAAGCAACATGTTGCCAAAGTAACCTCTCTTGTGGAAATTAATTAACTTTGAATATTAGAAGGTTTTGTGTGTGTGTGTTGTTCATGCGGATATTGATCGCCCAAAGGAAGGTCAATGTTTGGTGAAATTTCACATGCACCGTGGTGATAAACGCGTGATTTATTATTTGATTTAACATGTGATCAATAAATCGGTCCAAAGAAAGGTTTATTGATTGACATGTCTTATTGTCAGTGTTTGATTGCTACATCGAGGTACCACTTACGAGTCAATATTTCTGTCCAAAGACTAAATATTGATGTTGTGCTAGGTATCTTGTGATGGGCCTTATCAATATATTTGAAATTATTATTTGCATAATAAAGTACTAATGTAAGCTATTTTCATCTCTTTCTCTATCTGACTCATTCATCCACTTCCACAATATCTCGCAAATATCAATTCAATCCCCATGCTTAATGGGTCAAACTTCAAGGATTGGAAAGAGAACGTTTTAATTGTTCTTGGTCGCATGGATCTCGACCTTGCTTTCAGGATTGAGAAACCTGATTCTCTTACGGATGTAAGTTCACCTGATGATAGTAGGAACTTTGAGAAGTGGGAACGCTCAAATCGCATGAGTCTTATGATCATTAAGCGCGCATTCCGTAAGCCTTTTAGGCGCGATGATCTCGAGGAGGTAATTGATGCCAAAGAATTCCTTGCGAAATTGAAAAGCGTTTTACTGAAAAATGATAAGGTCGAAACAAGCACGCTTCGCAAAGCTTGATTTCAATGAAGTATAAAAGCAAGGAGAACATAAGGGAGTACATCATGCGGATGTCTCATACTGCTTTTGCAAAACTTAAGGCACTAAAGCTCGACTTGTCGATGACTTGCTCGTGCATTTAGTATTAATATCGCTTCGCATATATTTCAATCAATTTAAGGTCGATTACAGCTTAAAAGGAGAAATGGACTCTAAATGAGCTCATTTCTTATTGTGTGCAAGAGGAAGAAAGGTTGAAGCGGATGTAATCGAAATTGCTAACTTGGCAAGTACCTCCAAAGATAAGGGCAAGAAAAGAAAAGCAGAATATGAAATCGCTGAGGATCCGAACAAAAGAAACCACATAAAGACAAAGATGGTTGTTTCTTTTGCCGAAGCTCGACATTTAAAGAAGGATTGTACCAAATATAACGCTCGTGCAAAGAAAGGTACATTTCTTAATTTGGTCTTACTCGAGGTTAATTTAGCTTGATGCCTAGAAACACTTGGTGGTTAGATTCTCGTGCTACTACTCACATAAGTGTTTCTATGCAGATTGTCCTGCATTACGCCGAAAGTCGAATGATCTTTGAAAGATTCATCTTTGTGAGCTGACGGAAAATCGGTGGAAGTTGAAGCAATAGGCACTTTTAGGTTATTGTTAGGAACTGGTTTTTATTTGGATTTAAAAGACACTTTTGTTGTCACCGCCGTTTAGACGGAATTTGGTTTCTATTTCCTTATTGGACAAATTTGGATATCATTGTTCTTTTGGAAATTGTCGGTTTAGTCTTTCATTAAATTCAAATATTGTTGGTACTTTGGTTCATTATGTTCATAGATAACTTATATTTGCTTGATACTATTAAGTCATATAATGAAACCTTGCATGTGGAATCACGTGGTACTAAGCGAAAATTAAATAAAGAAAATTCGGCAAAAAAATTATGGCACAAGCGCTTGGGTCACATCTCAAAACAAGAGTTGAACGACTTGTGTCGATGGCATTTTGGATTCCTTGGACTTTACGGACTTTGATGTTTGTATTGATTGTATCAAGAGAAAAGACCAAAACAAAAAGGTTAGGTGCTAATAGAACTTGGACGTCTTAGAATTGATACACACGAGATATTTGTGGACCATTCCCTACGACTTCTTGGAATGGTCAACAATATTTTATATCATTCATAGACGATTACTCACGCTTTGGGCATCTATATCTTATTCATGAAAAATCGAGTCATTGGACATGTTCGAGGCTTTCAAAGTCGAAGTTGAGAATCAACTCAACAAAAGGATTAAAAGCGTTAGGTCCGATCGTGGTGGTGAGTACTACGGCGGATATGACGGTTCGGTGAACAACGTCCAAGACCATTTGCTAAATTCCTAGAGGAATGTGGAATCGTCCCACAGTACACCATGCCGGGATCACCTAGCATGAATGGTGTAGCTGAAAGACGAAATAGAATTCTTAAGGACATGGTAAGGAGTATGATTAGTCATTCTACTTTACCAAAATCACTCTGGGGAGAAGCATTAAAGATTACAAACATATTACGAATGTAGTACCAACTAAATCTGTTTGCTAAAACACCTTATGAGCTTTGGACGGTAGAAAACCTGTTCGAGCATTTCCACATTTGGGGATGTCCAAATGAGGCTCGGTCTTATAGGCCACATGAAAATAAACTGGACTCCAAAACTATAAGCAGCTATTTTATTGGTTATTACGAGCGATCAAGGGCTACAAATTTTATAATCCCACACTTAAGTCAATTTTTGAAACAGGAACTCGCAACATTTTTGAGGATGTTGAGTTTGGGGAGAAATAAGGTTAGAGACATTGTCTTTGAGGAAGAAACTGAGGAAGGATCAATTTCGATTCCTATTATTACTTTTGACAATGTGCAGGTCTCTGTACTTGTCATTGATCAAGAAGTATATCTAGAACCTCAGCAAGATAATGTTGAAGAACCCCCACCATTCCAGAAGTACAAACTCAACAACCTCAAGAACCAATACTATTAAGGAGATCCACTCGAGAAAGGAAAAATACTATTTCGGATGATTTTATAGTATTTCTCCAAGAACATGAGGAAAATAATGGAATGATGGAAGATGATCCAATCAACTTCCATCGTGGCCATGAAGGGTTCTCGATTCTCAAAAGTGGATTGATGCCATGAATGAGGAGTATAAGTCTATGCAAGACAATAAAGTTTGGGATCTTGTCCCATTACGAGAAGGTGCGAAGCCCATTGGTTGTAAATGCATTTTAAAACCAAACGGGATTCGAAGGTAATGTGGAAAGATATAAGGCTCGTCTTGTAGCTAAAGGCTTTATACAAAGGAAGGTATTGACTTCAAAGAGACTTTCTCTCGGTTTCAACGAAAGACTCTTTCGAGACGGTCATGACACTTGTTGCACATTTTGATCTTGAGTTACATCGATGGATATTAAGATGCGTTTCTCAATGTAGACATTGATGAGACGATTTATATGGTGCAACCAAAAAAATTTGTGTTAGGAGACTCAAGAATATGGTTTACAAATTAAAGAAATCTATCTATGGACTCAAGCAAGCTTCCCGTCAGTGGTACTACAAATTTCATCAAGTGATTATCTCGTTTGGTTTTGAGATAAATATTGTTGATGATTGTGTATATCACAAGTTCAGTGGGAGTAAGCATATTTTCCTGGTTTTGTATGTTGACGACATACTGCTTGCCACTAATGATATAGGCATGTTGCACGAAACCAAGACTTTTCTGTCAAGGAATTTTGAGATGAAAGATCTTGGGGACGCCTCTTTTGTATTAGGAATTCAGATACACCGGGATCGCTCTCGAGGTATTCTTGGATTGTCACAAAAGAGCTATATCGATAAAGTTCTTAAAAGGTTTGGCATGCGGATAGTAAACCGTGGGACACCCTCATTGCTAAGGGAGACAAATTCAGTCTCAATCAGTGCCCGAAAAATAATCTTGAAGTTAAGGAAATGCAGAAGATTCCCTATGCATCAGCTGTTGGGAGTCTGATGTATGCTCAGGTTTGTACACGTCCAGATATAGCATTCATTGTTGGAATGTCAAGAGGATATTAAGTAACCTTGAGATGAATCATTGGATAGCGACAAAAAGGGTTATGAGGTACTTGACGAGAACAAGAGATTGCATGCTTACATACAAACGCCAGATCGGATCAGTTAGAGATCGTAGGGTATTCCGATTCTGGATTTTGCGGGATGCCAAGACAGTAGAAAATCCACTTCAGGCTGCATATATCTCGCTAGCTGGAGGAGCTATTTCCTGGAGGAGTGCTAAGCAGACACTCGTAGCTTCTTCCACTATGGCAGCAGAATTTGTAGCATGTTATGAGACATCTAATCATGGGATATGGTTGCGAAATTTTGTCACTGGGCTGCGCATTCTGAATGGCATTTAAAGACCATTAAAGTTATATTGTGACAATAACTCTACAGTGCTATATTCAAATAACAACAGGAGTTCAACTAAGTCAAAACACATTGACATTAAGTTCCTGA
This sequence comes from Forsythia suspensa, assembly GCA_023638005.1. Taxonomy (NCBI): domain Eukaryota; kingdom Viridiplantae; phylum Streptophyta; class Magnoliopsida; order Lamiales; family Oleaceae; genus Forsythia; species Forsythia suspensa. Next base: position 40,898,330 of record CM042669.1, on the reverse strand, counting down.
TTGTGAAAGAAATGGTACAGAATGGACAGATTTCCATAGAGCATATTGGGACAAACTCCATGATTGCGGATCCGCTTACTAAGGGATTACCACCCAAGGTTTTTCATGAGCACACTGCTCATATGGGTGTTGTATTTCTTGAGGATATCATGTTTTAGTGGGAGTTTGTATTTTGGTTGCTTTATGTTTGTTTTTGGACACATTTGTGTATTTGGATAATTTTCTGTACATAAATAAAGTATTCAGTTCATTCCATTCTGTTACATTATGTTTGGTATTGATCTCACTTAAGAAATAAAGTCGGACCAATTGAAAATAGACATGTTTGGATCACATAACATGTAATTTTCATACTACACTCTCATGATTGATCTATGTCATTTGGTTGTATTAGTGTATGTGACCATTGATGGATTTAGTTACGATTAATGTAACGAAAGTCGCTTTGATCCTACATTGATATGATTGATGGACGAGATTGTTTGGAAATACCCTTAACAGTGATAGCAAAATTTTGAGCTCATATAGTTGTGCATTTTATAAAGATACATGTATGGCTCGGTGGGAGATTGTTGGATAAAATTCAACATGTGGGGCCAAACATGTATATATTAAAATGTGTAGTGCTATCTTAAGGTTTTAGTCAATAAAGTGATCCACTAAAGACTATTTTGGACTAATGGGTATTAAGTGTCATGAGATTAAAGTGTAGAGACGGATACAATGTTTTAAATTGATGAGGGGCCGATTTAACAACATTGAAACATAATAACTCATCTCTGCGATATATATATACAGGTCATGGTCTCCAATTGAGCGTGGCTTTTCATAACTCTTTGTATCCCCATCAACAAGAGACATTAAGGAGAAAACCACGGATCAATTGGAAGACCATAACCTAGTTCGATCAAACAGAATCATAGATTCAGGTACGCTTCCGCTTCAGTCTTAATCTTGGTAATTATAGCATGATGGTTTTAAGTCACAGATGTATAATCATCTGTATTTATGAATTCAGTAAATAAATCTAACAAATACTTCAAATACCAATACCAAAACCAAAAGCAAAATTTGTTAGAAGTTCAAAGACTATGAAGCTACTTTAATTACAACCGCATCTAGAAATTACATAATAAAAATGGTGTCACATCACTCTAAAATATTTAGATGGTAAAATAAAAATAGAAGATATCTAACACACTTTCCACATTTGGATTACATGTGTTAAACATCCTCATTCGGAAGTTTGATGTAATAAATTACTCTTTTTGTTGATGGCAAGATGAAATCGAGGCTCACATTATATAGTCAATTCTCAAATCGAAGCCACAAATTACTGATATTAGACCACACACTAGTATTGTGTATCACTCACACAGAGTCGCCTTACAAAGAAAATGTTGAAGTACAATATATAAGTGTTAGATGTAAATATAAAGTGTTAGTTTGTATTAGAATTTTTATCATCTTGTATATAAGGTGTATCACGTTTTTTGTAATATTAATTTTCTATACATCAGAATATCCATTATTCTATGAAATACAATTTCTCTTTTCTCTATCCGAAAACCCTAGATCTACTTTCTCTCTCCTCGTGTTCTTGATCTTCAACTAAAAAAGAAAGAAGAAAATATTGAAGGGCACGAATACAAAGGCAAAAGGAGCGGCCGACAAGATAGAAGAAAGAAGGAGGCACAAAGCTTTTAGATTTTTTTTCTCTGTTCTACATTGTGTCCAGAGTACTTACAATATATAGAAGCAACTCACCATTGGATGATAACAAAGTCTAGATCCAATTGTCAATATTAGGTATAGGTCAAACAAACTAGATCACTGAGCAACGATTCAATAAGACCGTTAATTCTCCAAGTAACCTGTTAAGTCATGCGGTCCTCCTTTGTTATTTGGACCGACACATTGTGGATTGTATTTTAATTTCTTCAATTTCGGGCTCAAATCTTATGAAAATTTATCAACGTAATCATATAACCCATGAGAGTGTGCTAGACATCCACTATTTAACTTTTTATAATTTATCTTTACTATGTCTCTATATTCTAGCCACAATTTATCTAATACACGACTCCATTAGAGATACTCTTCTCTCCATTCCCCATTTTCTTGTTACATATATATACAACAATCCACATTGTTGCATTGAATATGCTCTTAATAATTTTGGTTGTTTTGTTTTGATTAAAGAATTAATAAAATTGTAAAATTTCCTCCAAGTTTGATTCAAATTTTTGGTATTCGTGTGATCAATGAGTATTTGATACTTAGTTTTTATATTCTCAAGAATCAACACAAACTAGAAATTCGATCATGTTGCAGTGTTAGTTTGGAATCAATGAGGCTTCGATTGTGTGTTTGCTCATTGTTTTTACGTGAAGCTTCAAGATTGGCAACTTAGGTGTGTTTGATTTTGATTAAAATCAGATTTTTTATAAAAGTCGATGAAATGTGTGGTCGAAAAGTTGTAAAAAGTTGTGGGCCAAAAAAATGTGTGGTTAAAATTAATTGTTGACTTTGATTCCAATTTTTAATAAAATTTTAATTGAAAACAACCAATTTCTTTAAAAAAATTGAACTATACGTAGAATCACAAGACAAAAAACAATCAAAAGTCGTACTCTATTTTGAGCTGCAACAAGTGGCCGTATACCTCCTGTGTAGATGGGAGTATTACTCTCATGAAAAGAAATTTTTACAATTTACAATTTTTTGACTTATTCAAATTAAGTTTATCAATTTTTTTCCCTGCTCAGAAGTATTTGCAATTTTTATACATTCCTATTTTTTGTTCCATTAATTTTAGAAAATTAAATATTATTATCATAATACTATTACGTACTAGGAAGGCACGGAGTTGGAATTAAATAAGGCCATATGTTTAATTTAGATTTCTTTTATACACTGTTCTATAGTCAAAATCAAATTTGTTTATTTTTTAAAATACTAGTGTAGCATTGTGTTACGCACGTATTGTAGTTGAAATTGTGTTTATAATAATATTACTTGAGTTGGTTGTTTAGCTCGTGTATATGTGCAAAATGTAATAGTTATTATTTTTGGATGAAAAGTTTAGCATGAAACAAAATAAAATGGATTCTTAATTAAAATTTATATGAAATGGGATCATTCTCCTTTATAAAGTGAATCTAGACTCATATATTAATTTAAAAGATAATAATTGTCTCTCGCTAAAGTTCTAACTTAATAAATACAATTAATGTTAAAGTCGTTTTTACTAATACGTAAACAATCAGCGCACTTTAGCTAAAACGATTATATCTGCCTTACTGCAGTTCCGAATCCTCTATTTCATGCTAATGTTTAGAAACATACTCTTCAAAAACACAAGATACATGAGATAAATAAGGTGAGTGTTGAGAAAATAGTTCATGAGTGATTTTGCAAGTACAATCGACAAGGCTTAGATTAATACTGTCCAACTCCACAAAAGTAACACAAAGAATGAAAGACAAACTATGAGGACCAATTTCACCAAAGAAATTTAAGAGGGAAGTGGTCTGCAATTTTCACTAAGAAAAAAGATTAAAAGCATAAATCGAATACATTTGATAGCTTTAATAATTGGAGAATTGGAAATGTTTACCATACTAAAATTCCATATTCTCCCTTGAGTTGTTCTTTATGCTTGTATCAAACATGCGAAACAAATTGGAAATGTTTACCAAAAAGATAATCGTACTTGGAGGGTTCTTAATGTTAGAATATAGAATATATATATTAAAATATATTATATGTTAGAATATAGAATATATTTTAATATATTATGATTGTTTACCTAATATAGATTAAAGTTTTCATTATTATATAAACTCCCTTGTAATTGTATTTTTATAATGCCGTCTACCTAATAATATTGGTTGTTCTTTCTTTATTCTCTATTCTTTCTTTTGTTCTTTTTTATTCTTTCACATGGTATCAAAGCAAGTTTGATCCGATTTGTTTTAAACTTGAAATTGTTTCCGTTCTCCGGCGGGTGGCCTTGTGCCATTTGTTTCTTTTGGATATTGTTATTTGGCTCAGTTTGAGATTTGAAATCTGGTCCAGTAACCTGGAATTTGATTGTTTTTGTTACTAGTTAATCTGGACAATCTGTCTCCTCATTTCTATTACATTCTTTTATTCTCTGCAATTTGGTATTTACATCTATTAATTTGGATTTGGAATCTGGTCCAGTAACTTAGAATTTGGTTGGTTTTGTTTCCGGTTAATCTGGACAATCTGTCTCCTCCTTCCCCTCTTCTGGTATTTGCATCCATTAATTTGGATTTGGAATTTGGTCCAGTAATCTAGAATTTGGTTGGTTATGTTTTTATTAATCTGGACAATCTGCTCCTCTTCCTATCCCTTTCTTCTTATCTCTCGCAATTTGGTATTTGTATCGATTAATTTGGATTTGGAATTTGGTCCAGTAATCTAGAATTGGTTGGTTATGTTTCTAGTTAATCTGGACAATCTGTCTCCCTCCTCTTATCCCATTCTTCTCTTCTATGCAATTTGGTATTTGCATCCATTAATTTGGATTTGGAATCTGGTCCAGTAACCTAGAATTTGGTTGGTTATATTTACAGTTAATCTGGACAATGCTCTACCTCCTCCTATCCTCTTCTTCTCTTCTATTCTCGCAATTTGGTATTTGCATCTATTAATTTGGATTTGGAATCGGGTCCAAGAATCTAGAATTTGGTTGGTTATGTTTCGGTTAATCTGGACAATCTGTCTCACTCCTCATATTCCCTTCTCTTTTCTGCAATTTGGTATTTGCATCCATAAATTTAGATTTGGAATCTGGTCCAGTAATCTGGAATTTGTTTTGGGTGATTCTCTTATCTCTTGGAAGAGTAAGAAACAGATTGTTGTTTCATGTTCTTCTCTTGAAGCATAGTATTGTGCCATGTCGCTCTACTACTATTGAGATTGTGTGGTTGCCTTGGAACTTGCTGATTTTTCACAAAATTACATCCGATCCATCATTTTGTTTCTTACTTAACAAACTCTCGCCGCTTATTGTTGTAGCATCGTGAGTTTGAGGCGAAATGTTTAAAAATATAGAATATATTTTAATATATTAGAATATATTATGATTGTTTACCTAATATAGGTTAGAATATAGAATATATTTTAATATATTAGAATATATTTTAATATATTAGAATATAATATGATTGTTTACCTAATATAGATTAAAGTTTTCATTATATAAACTCTCTTGTAATTGTATTTTTATAATGCCGTCTACCTAATAATATTGGTTGTTCTTTCTTTATTCTCTATTCTTTCTTTTGTTCTTTTTTATTCTTTCACACTTAAGACGGCCTACTTTCCGCCAATAATTTTATAATAACACAATTTATCCTACTACGAACTCTCTTCAAAGCTTGTAATCACATTGTTGGGCAAAATGAGAAATTATACATTATTCCAACTCTAAATGTAAGAAAATTAGTGGATAAATTACAAAAACAATTCACATTTAACGATGAAAATTTGGTTTCTAAAGTCTCTCAACCACTATTTTTCGATAAAATAACCTAAAAATGACTTTATACAATAAAAAATTACATCGTTAAATGTGAAATTTCTTAAAGTAATTACAAAATGAAAAGGAACTCAGGTTTATTATATCTTATCGCAAGGAAGAATATTAAAATGAATACCAAGATTTCTTCTATGTCACTATCTCCTTTCTCATGCTGTTTTTATTTGATGCCAAAAAATAGTAGTGTCAAGATGCTGAATGCACTCATTTATCCTCTACTTATCTATAAAATCTACTAATACATATGTCAATAGGTAAATGCATGATAAATTAATAAGAGCCCGTTTGGTATATAAATTTTATAAACTAGTTTATTTGATCAAGAATGGTAAAAAATGTTAGACTACCAAGACATTGTTTTGTCAAGTAAACCATTTTTGGTCAAATAAACTAGTTTATAAACTCTACCAAACGAACGCTAAAACACAAATCATTTTCATGTGGTTTGACGGGTATTTTCAATCATTAGTGGTGTTCGTCACACAGCACAAACCTTTTGCATTTGGTTTGATGGAAAGATGAGACTTGGTACATTATCCAATATTTCATATGATGAAGACCAAAGTTGAAAAAGGTCACATATTGCACGTAGGAGAGCAATGATCGGGTTCGTACTAAATCTCATTATAAATTCAAGAAACAAAACTAACCTACGCAGCCATGAGCCCAACTATCATGTGAAGGAGCGTGTGATGACATTGGGGTTGAAGACCCCGAGGTCATGACAATGAAATGGGATAAGGATTATGGTATGTTCGGTATTAAGGTATGCCCATGCTCTAGGTAGTCGCCTTCGTGTGTAAGGAAAGGGACCTCGTGTATGATCGAGTCCAAGGTTGACAATATTTGGCCTTATCAATATATTTGTTTTTTATTAGAAGTGAGAAAAAAATAGTAAGTGTTGCTGTAACATTTGACAGAGTTTTACTGAAATTTAAATATGGCTATAGTTATTTTTTCTTTGGCAACCATGAAAAGCAACACTGAAGTCAAATAATTCTACACATTGAATAAAATGAAATGCAAATTTTCTGAAGTTTAAGACAATAAATTGAAGCTCAATAGTGAAGGGAAGCCATCTCTTCATTTATTCAACTTCCTCGACATTACTTATCGTTTGCTGAATTATTGCCTGCACACATTGAAGAGACAACCGTGAATTCACAAATATTTATATTTTGTTGAACACAGTCGACGATTTTTCTCTATGCTTCAGATTTGAAGTAAAAGGTTAATTTCTAGGCTCACAAATAAAAATATGGTTCAGTTTGTTCATCTAATTCTACCCTGTGTTTGACCTATCTAAAAGTTGTCTTTCCAACCTAGAATTTCACACAATATAATGGAGAATTTTGCGTCTTTTACATTATAGGAGTAGTTTGTTTGTTTCACATCTACGAAGAATAATTAGCCAATCTGTTTTATTGTCCTGTAAAACAATTGAGCTTTTCCAGAGAATGGACACATTACCAGTAGAAACAAAGAATTTGACCAAAACTGTTGTGGTGCTAGTTTAATCGTCAAGTAAGAAGATAAAGGATTCTACAGATGCTGCAAGATGGGAAGAAAAAATCCTCTCTGAATCATAAGACAATTTACTTCAAAATTAATTATTTTCTTTCTGTTGAAATAAGTACTATGTTCATCCATGCACCAACAACGAAAGAAATGTAATAGATATATCCATCCATGTAAGTAAACAAATTAAAAGTTCAAGAAAAATGAAAAAAAAAAAAATTAGGTATTTAAACAAGTTTATTAACTTACTTGTAAGTACTTGCGATATTCCAAGCGGTGATCATGGCTCTTGTTCTAGGCCATCAATGGAAAGCCTAAATCCACTCTTTTGTTTCTTCTTTTGTTGAATTCTCCTGGCAGAAGCAGCTGCTGATTCTGTTGCGGAGAGAAGGTCCAATATCTGGAAGCTTTCAATATCCGCCAAGTCGAATGGTATTTCTTCGAGTTTACTGCAGTCTTTAAGATAAAGACACTTGAGAATTGGGAAGTGGTTAGAAGAAGCCTGCCAAGAAACTAAATCTGTTTTCACAATTTGCAAGACTTTGAGAGCATGAAAACCTCCTTCGTCTGCCTGCCAGAACTCTCCCTTGAATGCATTATTTTTCAACTTGAGGATCTCAACGCTTTCCAACATTCCAAATGTAGATACGTGCTTCCAATCAAACTGGGTGTTTGATAGTGTTAGCTTCTTTAGCTTTAGCTCCTTTGGCTCTTGCTCCTTTTTCTTTTGCTCCTGCTCCTTTTTCTTTTGCTCCTTTAGCTTTAGCTCCTTTGGCTCTTGCTCCTTTTTCTTTTGCTTTAGCTTCTCTAGAAGCATTTTGGCTAACTTAGCTAGTTTATCTTCAGGAGGTGATTGAGGATCTACATCATTAACTAGCTTCAAATTTTCAAGATTAACCAAGTTGAGCAGACTATCCAACACACTCGAATCACCATTGACCTCCACAATTTTAGCTAATTCACCACGAATAACCAGCTTCTTTAGGTTAGGAGTTGCAGCAAAGACGTCTTTTGTACAACATTCAGGTGCTATTGAACACAGTGTTTGTAGGGTTCTATTTACCGGGGAGTTGTTTTTACTTCCTTTGAAGTAAAGAGGGTCTGGCAAATATGTGGATACATTTGTCTCAAAATGCCTTAGTTGAATCATCTTCCATATGTTTGCTTGGACTTTAAGGGTCTTAGATGATGTCGTAACTATGAGAGTTTGCAGGTTCAAGAGTTTGGAAATTGTAGCAGGAAGGGTATCGAAATCAATGGAGATATCAAGGTATGTCAAATGAATAAGTCCTGTTAGGTCCTTGGGAAATTTAGTGAAATGGATAAATTGAGCATCTAAGACTCTGAGCAATTTAAAGGCTTTAGGGATGGAAGAAACAAGTTCAGATGGAAATGGAAAGTAACACAAGAAAGACCGAACATGTGAACCCAATTGATCAAAAGAAGGAGTTTGGGAAATTTTAAAATGGGTGCCAAGGCGGCGGCAGGTTGTTTTGTGGTTTTCAGTTTCATTGAACTCTTGAAAAAGAAATTCTTCTTCAGCTTTCCTCTTGCAAAACTCATGCAGCTTGCCATGAACTTGGCACGTTTTAATTTCACCATTGAATTTCCGTTCACTCACCAAAACTAAATTCATTTTTACAAGATCCTCCAAGTACTCCTCTGCATTAGCCTCCAAGTTCACTTTTCCATTCTGACGTACTAGTCCTTCAGCAATCCACAAGCGAACTAGTTTAGACGCTGGGATCTTGAAGTCTTTTGGGAACATCCCAAAGTAGACAAAGCATATTCTCAAGTGATAAGGTAAGTGGTTAAAACTCATTGCCACGGATTTGTTGAAGTGTTGCTTCGAATCCTCAAATATACATGTATTTATATCCTCATCAACCTTTTCCCACTTGGTTTTCTCAGTACCTCTGTCATGTAGAATTTCTCCAATTATGTCTATTGCTAGAGGTAATCCCTCACATTTTTGGCTATGCTTTTCCCTTTAGTTTCCAACTCAGCAGGGCACGTCTTTGAGGGAAGTGCCTTGTGTTGGAGTAACTCCCAACTTTCTTTATCATCAAGAAGTCGTAAATGATGAGGATCTGCGGTGGGGTTGGCATGCTTTGCGACATTGGACATACGACTTGTTAACAATATTCTACTGTGCTTCTTATTCTTTGGAAAAGCAATTTTGAGGTCATTCCAGGCATCTTTTTCCCAAACATCATCTATGAGAATCAAATATTTCTCTTTCTCCAAAAGGTCACAAATATTTTTAGCTAAATTTTTTTCGTCCAACTTATGCATCTCATCAGTAGGCTTCATAAATTGATCTAGAATATTTAGGAACACTTCTTTTTTGCTGTAATTTTGAGAAATAGACACTGATGCTTTGAAATCCAGTTTAATTTCAGAAAATATCTCTTTCGCTAGTGTTGTCTTACCCACGCCAGGCATACCAACGATTGAAATGACCTCTAGTTCTTTCGATCCTCCGGTGAGATGTTCGATTATTTTTTTTTTCTCATCTTCAAAAACCGCCACATATATTTGCACTGCATGAAAATCCTACATTATAGTGAATGGTTAGCTCAGGAAATTGGGTGCCAAAATGAAATTAGAATGCATCAAGATCGGTGAATAAAATGATAGAATTGTATAGAATATATTAACATCAGTTCTAGTTCTATACGGTAATGGATGGGGGCAAAACGACTTTATAGAATGCAACATTCCATATGACAATTGATAAATTGTCTTCTGATTGGGAAAACTGTGTAAAATACTATCAACTAATCACGTAATTATGTAATTTTATGACTGCTAATCAAATTCATGGCATTTGTACATATATATGGGATGTCTTACCGTTTTCCCTCTTTCACTTTGTTCAGGTGTCTGGATATTTTGAAATGCCGTAAAGTCGATCTTTCTCTTGTCATACATTTCATTCACTTCATTTTTGATGGAACTAATCTTTTCAGCTACAGATCGAAGGTCCGCACCATATTTGACAACGCAACAATACTTCTTATATGCATCATGTGATTTGTGCATAGCTACCATAGCAACATATGTTTCTACAGCATCTTCAGCACGGTATACCACATCTCTGATTTGTTTCACCAATGCTTTCAACATATTATTATCTTTGCGTCTGTCCGCTGAGTCCTTGAGCATGGCACTTAACAAAGTCAGCTCTTCGTGCAGTTTTTTCACTTCGTCCGCAACGTTAAGAATCAGATTCGCATTGTATTGAAGCACCTTCGACAGGTTATTTAACAGAAATTCAACACCAGTATCTGCCATCACTTTGTTCAATTCTTGGTCCTCTTCAAATCACTTATTGCAGCTATTGGAACCCAGAAATGCTGAAGTTGGGTTTAGTTTAATAACTCTAGGAAACAACAGGAGCTGGAGTCAATTATGTAACTATGTCATTCTATAATCTTTTCTCCTCAACTACCTAGACCGAAAATAATTAAATTATAGCACCAACTTGCACGCTCCATTCACATGGAAAGTGACTCGTTGACTTGAAGCGGACTTTGTTTGGCTCAATGAATGAAATTTTTTCAAATGAACAATATAGCTGTAAAATATGAGAGAAAATATATGTTGAAAAATAATTTTCTGTATTGATTCAATTGAATTATGAAAAGATTACAATATATATATATATATATATATATATATATATACTAATAGAAAATGAATTCTACCTAAAATAGAAATATTACATACATGATATTCTACTACAAATACAATTCTACCAACAAGGTAAATAATAAATAAGGTAAAGAATAAGTTAAGCAAATATTTGTTAATACTCCTCCTCAAATTGGAGCATGTATGTTAAAAGTGCCCAACTTGCGAGTGAAACTGTGAAATGCCTCCTTGTCCAGTACCTTAGTAAATAAATCTGCAATCTAATTGTTGCTTGAAACAAAGGCAGTCTTGATCTCTCCCTTAACAATTCGTTCACGAACAATATGACAATCTATTTCAATGTGTTTTGTCCTTTCATGATATACTGGATTGGCAACAATATGCATTGCTAATTGATTATCACAATATAAGGTTGCTGTTTGTGGGTGATCTACACATAAATCATCGACAATTGTCTCAATCATGTAAGCTCACAAGAAATAAAAGTTATCGCCCTATACTCTGCTTCTGTTGAAGATTTGGACACAATTGTTTGATTATTACTTTTTCATGATATAAGCGTATTTCCCAAAAATATACAATATCTCGTAACCGACCGTCGTGTAGTAATATCTCCAACTCAATCTGCATCACAAAATCCTCGCTAGTCGCAATTTCTCACTTTATGAAAAATATAATCCTCGTCCCGTGTCCTAGAGGTGTCAATCCCGGGTCAAAGTGACCGGCCTACGGTGACCTCCGATGAAGTTCGGTGATGGCCCGCATTAGAACAAGCCCGCGCCATGGCAGGTTGTGGGCCGGGTTGCGAAAATTGAACACAAGCCCGGTCCACCCGTTGGCCCATCCGGGTCGAGCCCATATGGGCCCCGATTCGGCCCGCATGAATAAAAAATTAATTTTTTTTGAAATTACTAAAAAAAATTAGTAACTTATTGTAATTCAAAAAAATGTTTACATTTATAGCAAAAAATGTGTGAAATTACTAAAAAATAAATAAATAACAATGATAAATTCACATTTATTATTTATTTTAAAAAAAATGTTTAGATAGAATTTATATCTTATTTTACATGAATTATTTCTAACTTTGTAAAAATAAATGCAAACAAATAACAATTTGGATTTTGGTTCTCGCCGCACATTTTTTTTAAGCATTTTCATTTTATTTTTTAATTTCGATTGAGACGACAACATGTTTGCTTTTACAAAAGCAACTTCGTCACGTGGTACTGCCTCAGAATTTTGCAGCAGAGACAATGACAAACCAGCATCATTTATTTATCATGGCGTAAAGCAATTTGCCCTCCGCCATTTGAATTTGAAATTAATTTTTTATACGGGCTAGCGGTTAATCTGCAGCCGCGTGAGCCTGAACTGTTGGACCGCTGGTTCAAGCCTCTACGACCCGTGAACCGTCTGTCAATTCACTAGCCGACCCGCGGTCTTGGGTCGAGGCGGGTGGGCCGATCTGAGTTCGGTCGGCCCGTCCATCTTTACACCTCTATGGTGCCCTTTTTAAGTATCGAGTATGTCGGTGAACTGCATCAAGATGAGATTGTCTAGGTGCCTGCATGAACTGACTGAGTGTATTGACTGAATATGAGATTTTCGATCTAGTAATGGTGAGATAAATGAACTTTCCTACCAACCGTCGATAATATGTAGGTCTTTCAACAACTTTTCATCTGTCAAATTAAATTTCAATGACTGCTCCATGAAAAATATTGTAGGTTTTGCTCTAAGAAATCCACGATCTCGAAAGCGAGCAATTTCTACTCCAAAGAAGTATTTTAATGTGCCAAGGTCTTTTAACTTGAATTGAGATGCAATGAACGTCTTTGTAGAAGAAATTGATTCTTTATCATTTATTGTGACAATCATATCATCTACATATAATAGAATAGTCATAAATGAATCACCACTGACCTTTGTAAAGAGTGAGTAATCTGCATGTGACTGTTTGAATCCAAACTGAATAACAGCAGATACAAATTTTTGAAACCAAGAACGAGATGTATGTTACAATCCATATAAAAATTTACAAAGTCGACATACAATTGGTGTCTCCCCCTGTTGACGAAAACTAGGTGGGAGAGTCATATAGACTTCTTCATCAAGATTATCATGAAGAAAGTCATGTTGTACATCCATCTGATGAAGCGTCCAGTTGCAAATAGAGGCGATATCAAGTAAGCATTTGACTATTATTAATTTTGCAATTGGAGCGAAAGTTTCATTATAATCAATCCATTCTCGTTGTGTAAACTTCTTTGCCACCAGTTGTGCTTTGTATCGTTCAACTGTATCGTCATAATTAAATTTGACATTAAACACCCACTTACAATTAATATGATTATGATGACTTGGAAGAAGCAGGACAAGTGACCAAGTATTGTTTTCTTCTAAGGCACGAATTTCATCATTCATAGCAGCTACCCATTTGGGATCCTGGCATGCTACCTCATATGTTTCTGGCTCAATGATATGAGAAATATTGTATGTAAAAGCACGATGAAGAGAAGAAAGATTGCCATATGATATATACATTGATATAGGTATCGAGTCTTGGAGTTGACCTAAGAGACCCGGCTTGAGTAGGCAAAGCATGATTGACATAGTAATCTTTCAGGCGAATAGAGGGTTGAAGTGATCTTGTGGATCGTCGAATTTGGTCATTTGGTACTATATGGGGTTGTACTAGCTGGTCATCTGGAGGGTGAGAAGAGGGGATCGGTCGACCGGTAGATCGATCGGTAGGTGGACCGGTTGTAAATGAACACTGCTCAACCGGTAGGTGAAGTTGGTCAACCGCTTGAGCTCTCTGTTGGACCAGATGAGAAAACTGGTCAATCGGTAGGTCGACCGGTTGAGCTCTCTGTTGGACCGGTCGATCGGTGGGTTGACCAGTTGAGCTATGTTCGAGATTTTCAGGCATGTTATCTATTTCTGCTATGTGTTGGTCGTTAGGGTATGTTAAATGTGGCATTTCAACATCCATAGGCATAGATTGTAGCAACGAGATGGAGTTGGTTTCTTCATTTGGTCGAAGCGCGTGGAAATATGGATTCGTAGAACACGACGTCTCGAGATACCACTAGTTTTCTGTCGATTAGGTTATATAACATGTATTCTTTTTGTCCTGAGGGGTATCCAAGAAACACACACCGTCTGGCCCGTGTGTCAAATTTATGGTTGGGTTTAAGATTGGTGGCAAAACGAAGGCAACCGTAGACACGTAAATGGGAATAAGGTATTGGTTTCGTGTGCAATTTTTCGTATGGTGTTTTGTGTGAGAGTAATGGCGAAGATATCCGATTGATAAGGTAACAAGCTATCTTGATATGTTCCTCCCAAAATTTTAACGGAAGATTAGCTTGAAATCTAATGGCATGAGACATATTAAGGAGGTGGCGGTGTTTTCTCTCTACTACTCTATTTTGTTGAGGGGATATAAGGGCATGATCTATGAAAAATAGTACTATTTTCATCTAGGAATGCTTGCAACGATAAGAACTCTTGACCATTGTCAAACCCAGCCCAAAACTTTATAAGAGGCTTAAGAGGCTACTGTCTCGGCCCATAGATCTTTAAAAATGTATTATATTTATTTTGCTTATTTCAAAGTATCAATCTAGGACAACTCAAGTTCACATCTGAACAAAAAAACTAACATAATTAAAAAGTTAACTCCAAAATCTCTCTTTTCCCCTATTTGAAAGTTGAAACATTTCGAAGATCGAACCACCAATCTCCTTCTCCAATCAGCCACGTCGAGAATCTGCATAGTTATTAGAGTTGTGTTTATATTTTTCTTTTACTTATTCTATTTCATTTTATATAATGTATATATTCCATGAGTTAACTTATTATATTTTTTGGTAATGATTGAATCAATTGAATTGATTAAAGTAGACTTAATTTTGTCATTTCTTGTTATCATGATATTTTGCATCGTTGATTTTTTTTCAAATATATAAATATGCCGATAAAATTATTGAAAAATTGGTTATGATTTAAAAAAAAATCATAGCATTCTTTATTGTTGGATATTACATTTTATTTATCGGTTTATTGATGGATTTTGAGTTTATAGATTTAATTCTAGAAAACGCTTATGAGGAAAAAAAAAAATAAATGGAGTTTTTCAAAATAACCATAATAAATAAAATATTTCTTAAGATACTGTCATATACTTTTTATTCTAAAAATACTATTTTATTATTTTTGTAACATTTGTTGTTACATTTGTTATTTTAGTTATAATAAATGTGTTATATTTGTTATTAACAAACATAATAAATGTAACAAGTATTATGAAAATAAAAAATAGTATTTTTAAAATAAAAAATGTTAAATAGTATTTTTTAAATTATTTTATATTTTGTAGTATATGATGAAATTATCACAATATAAATACACACTGTGATTTGAGAGCCCAATTTTTAAATTTCGACTGAGGCCTGCAAATCCTAAAGTCCGGTCCTGGTCAGACCTTAGGACTTTTATAGTCAGGTTGTGTTGAGTTTTAACCTAAGCAAAGAAATTCTTAATTATGCTTTGAGTTTTAGATTTTTGATGCATGAGGTGTACTCAAGTATAACGAGAGAAGTCATCAACAATTGTAAGGAAATATCTAGCATCAGAATAAGAATAAATCATATGAGGTCCCCAGATATCACAATGAATCAAATCAAATAGTTTATTGCTAGAAATTTGACTAACTTTAAAAGGTAATCTAGATTGTTTTGTCAAATGACAAACATCACAAATATCGTGGGAATCAAAACTAATATCTAAAATACTTTGTGCTAGGAATTGAAAAGGTGGGGCTGAAGGGTGCCCAAGACGTCTATGCCATAGATTGGTGGATCCACTAGTAGTATGATGTATTTGTGGTCTTTGTGAAAGGTAATATAGGCCGTTACTCTGCCTTTCCAAGCCAGTCGTCTTCTTCGTAGTCAAATCCTGCATGACACAAAAATCAGAAAAAAATGTCACATAGCAATCTAACCATCTAGTAAGTTTACTAATATATAATAGATTAACTTTGAAGTTGGGAACATAAAGCACATTATCAATAGTCATATTATTTATCAAGTTAATCGCACCAATAAATTTAATAAGAGCATGACCCCATTCGGTAATTGCGAGTTTTGTGCTTTGGCATGAATTTATTCTCAACGATTCCATCTTTTGTCACATGGTCTATGGCCCCACTATCGTGATTCATGAATTACTCAAAAAGGTAGTAGAAGAATTGATACCTGAGGTGTTAACATAAAATTTATCATTGCCCGTCTTGTTGTTTAGAAGTGTCATGATCTGCTCATATTCCTTGGCCATGAGCGTTTTTCCGTCCTTTGGGTCAAGTGTAAAAGTGGTAGCAGTATTTGTGAAGCGTTTGTTTTGTGGCTTCACGTCTTTTCCATGAAACTTGTATCCTGGAAGAAACCCATGGATGAAATAGTAGGTATCAACAATGTGGCCAGTTATCCAACAGTGGGTGCACTGTTTACAACCATCCGGGCTCGTCGAAACGATCGACCGGTCATTGCTTGGCCGATTATCAGTCAATCGATTTTCACCTTTTCGGTTCGATCCCCAATTGGGAGAAGTCCAATTGCTCGACTTCTCCCAATTGATTGAATGTTGCCCTTCACGATCTGTTGCAACCTCAACTTGTCTTTCATGTTACATTAAAATAGCGTGGACTTTTCTGGTATCTGGAAAGGGGCTCATCATTAGTATGTTTCCATTGAACCGTGGAATAAGAGCCATTGAACCCCAAAAAGGAATTGCATGACCTTCTCCTTCTTATCCCTTTCAGCCAGTGCCTTAAGGTTCCCACAAATGCATCCAATTAGGTTATGATAAGAACCCAATTCATCCTATAGTCCCTTTAATTTGGTGTAATAAGCTGACACCGATTGATTTCTTTGTTGATGCTCAAGAATATCTTGGCGAATTTGATATATTCGCGTATCATTAACTTGAGAAAATCGATCTCGTAGGTTGTTCCATACCTCATGGTAGATTCGAGTATATGATACTTTCAAAGAATGTCTGGATGTAATGAATTAAATATCCAGGATAACACCATGAGATTACTTCGTTCCCATATGGAATACTTCTCATCTTCTGCTTCTGGTGCTTTGATCTTCCTATTAATAAAGCCAATTTTATTTTTGGCAATTAGGACAATTCTCATAGTCCTACTCCATTGTCCATAATTGTTTTCATCAAGTATTTTAGAAATGAGGATTAAGCCGGGATGATCGGATTGATGTAGAACCATGGGATCCAATTGGGCAATCGTCACCTCTATGATTTTTTTATCATCGTTTGTGCCAGACATCGTTGCTCAGAATCGTCGCTCTGATACCATATAAAATATGAGAGAAAATATGTGTGGAGAAATAATTCTCTGTGTTGATTCAATTGAATTATGAAAAAGATTACAAGATATATATATATATATACTAGTAGGAAATGAATTCTACCTAAAATAGAAATATTATATACATGGTATCATGCTACAAATATAATTCTACCAACAAGGTAAAGAATAAGGTAAGTAAATATTTGTTAATAGTAGCAGTTGCTCCAAAATTCATTCCAAAGCCACGTGCTTGCTTAATCAAAATAATCACTAAAGGAGAATGCCAAATTAACTCTATTAATTATTTACACATACCACCATCTGCACCCTTTGGCTATAATGTGGTAGAAAAGAAGGCATCAGCCTTCATCGACCAATGGGAACAGGGACGTGGCTAGGCGATGGCACAAGATCTTGGGTCGGCCGGTTCTTTGGGGAGTTGCGTTTGTCCTATGTCTTAATTCTTGATTGTTCAAAAAATATTTTTTTTGATAATTGTGTTTGTGGGTGTGACCTACATCACAAACATATACCAAGTTAAGTTTCTAATTACAAAAGTGGTTGAGATTCTCCAAGGTCATTCAGTAACACATTGAAACAATCATCATAACTCAAAAAGGACTCCTTATACATAAAGAAAATTGGAAATTTCGTTAACGTATTAACATTTCTAAAAAAATTCACAGAATTATACAAGTCAAAATACTATTGGAAGCATAAACATTAGCCCTGTGAGTATGTTTAGAAGTGTTTATATATAAACATTTGTAATCTGATCAAATATCATTTTTATCCATATATTTTATATGACCCATAACTTTTATCCATTTTTTTATCTACACTGTTACAAAAACCAAAATATGAGAAAGGCAAAGATTAACAACAAAAGATTTTATAAAAGATAAAGTATACTTTGAAAAATGAAACTAAGTAAAAACGTAAAAGTAGAACTAAAGAATAATTTCAACGCTTCAACCAAGAGCGTTTCACAAAGACATGAAATCATTGGATTCAGGAACTTGCTATTCTCTCGCACAGCTCCTCCACCCATACACGGCACCATTCCAAAACTCTAGACCAATACAAGAAACTCTCAATAAGTCCAGTTTAACCAAAAACTATTCTTTGTTCACGGGAGGCTATTCCAAACCTAATCACCCCACATATTTTATTAATCACTCAAAGAGTGATTATATTTTTAACAAAAAGATCAATGATCACCCAAGATCAAAGATTCCCAAAGAAAATCCAGAATGAGATGAAAGAATAAGAGACTCGAGAAGAGAGAGTGAACGATCAATCTAAGAGTGGTATAATCTTGTGTATGGGGATTGTTGTTGCCTTTTATCAAAAATGTTATCCAACCGCTCTAACAGAATGCACCATGGACGATGGGGATCAAGCCGATTGTCATCATCTAGTGAAAGTTGCTTTTCACCATTCAAACTCGTGTTTTTAGTGAATACGAGTTTACAACCGATTGTATACTTAGAACCATTTATCCCACAATCTCTACCTTGGGGCAAGTTTATGATCATCATTATCCTCTATGCTGTGAAAGACAACTCTGAGTATCATCAACTTTTCTCTTCATTTTGGCTTCCAATCCTGCAAAGAAGACATTAAGCTTTCATCAATATTTAATAATTTCAAACAATTATTAAATTTACTTACTGTAGAACTTTGGTGCCCATATCTCATAGGATTTTCAAGGGTAGATATCTTTTCAAGCTTAATCGCACCCTTTGAAAAATATCTCTAACAAAATGAAATTTTACATCTATGTGTTTGGTTCGATCATGGAACACGAGATTCTTACTAAGATGAATGGCACTCTGGCTATCAGAATATAATACATCTTCATTATTACCAAAACCAAATTCACTTAGAATACCATTTAAGCAAACACCTTCTTTCATAGCACTGGTAGTTGCCATGTATTCAGCCTCAGTTGAAGACAAGACAACAACCTTTTGAAGTTGTGATTTCCAGCTAATACTGGTATCACAAATTGTATAGTAGTAAGCAGAGGTGGATTTTCTGTTATCAATGTCCACTGCAAAATCAGAGTCTACAAAGCCTTTTAGAATAATACCTTGCTTACATTTTCTAAACAAAATGCCTAAAGAAGAAGTACCCTTAATGTATTTAAGAAGCCACTTCATAGCTTCCCAATGAATTTCACCTGAATTGGCCATAAATCTACTCAAAACACTTGTGGCAAAGGCAAGATCAGGTCGAGTATAGACCATTAGATAATTACAGACCCAACAGCACTAGCATACGGAACAAAAGACATTCTATCAGACTCTTCTTCAGATTTAGGACTTTGATTTGAAGATAATTTGAAATGATTTGCAAGAGGAACAGAGACAGACTTGGCTTCACACATTGCAAATTTGTTTAAAATCTTTGAAATATGTGATTTCTGATTTAGGAACAGTTTGCAATCTTTCTTATTTCTTATAATATCCATACCGAGGATTCTTCTAACAGGACGTAAGTCTTTCATTTGAAACTCATCTTTAAGTTTGCACTTTATTTTCTCTATTTCACTTTTATCTTGACTTGCAATTAACATATCATCTACATATAAGACAATATATAAAGAACTACTACCCTTTTTACCTTTACAGTAAAGGCAAACATCAAAATTACTCCTTCTAAAACCAAGATTAATAATATAAGAGTCAAATATCTTATACCATTTGTCTTGGGGCTTGCTTAAGACCATACAGAGACCTTTTCAGAAGACAGACCAAATCAGTTTTGATTCTCTTTTGAAAACTTTTTGGTTGATTCATATAGATGGTTTCATCTAAATCCCCATTTAGAAAAGCAGTCTTAACATCTAATTAATCAATTTCCCAATCAAATTGAGCAGAGAGAGCTAAGATAATTCTGATGGTGGTGTACTTTGCAACTTGAGAAAATATTTCATTGTAATCTATCCCTTCCCTTTGGGCAAACCCCTTTGCAACTAGTCTAGCCTTATACCTAATGTCTTTATCATTTAACTCACATCTCTTTATCTTAAAGATCCATTTACAGTCTACAATTCTTTTTCTTTTAGGTTTTTCTACCAAGACCCATGTTTGATTCTTTTCTAAAGAAGACATCTCTTCTTGCATTGCTGCAAGCCAATGTTTAGACTTTACTCCCTTAATTGCTTCTTCAAAAGAATCGGGCTCATTTTCTATAGACTCGTGAAAAGTAACATGTTTAGACTATCCCTGTATCTAATAGGAGGCCTTATTTGCCTCCTCTCTCTATCTCTTCCTAACTGATAGTTATCAAGAGAGGTTGTCTCACTTTCTATGTATTCCTGTATAGTTTCTTCTTGTACAGAGGAGTCTTGACTAGACTCAGTTTGAGAAAGAGGAATATCACTTTCATGATTTCCTAATTCATCAATCTGATTTCTTTCAGAAGGCTCCACCTCAATTTCATTTTCCCCATCTAAGTCAATTTGGTTTTCTCTTCTTAAACCATCTTCTATACAAGGAAACTGATGCTCATTGAACACAACATCTCTACTAACAACTTTAAAACCTCCTATATTTCTTACCCATAACCTATACGCTTTAGAACCCTCAGCATAACCAAGAAACACACACTTTTTAGACCTTGGTTTCAATTTTCCTGTATTTTGATGTGCATATGCAGCACGTCCAAATACTTTTAGGTGAGAATAGGAAGGAGGATTTTTACTCCAAACTTCCTCAGGAAACTTAAACTTCAGGGAAGATGTAGGACTTCTATTAATCAGGTAACTTGTCATTGTAATGCCTTCCCTCCGAAACGCCTAAGCGGACTGTAGCTAAGGATCATGCACCTTACTTTGTTTAGGATTGTTCTATTCATTCTCTCAGCAAGGCCATTTCTTTGAGGAGGGAGCCAGCGATTCGTGTCTTAAGACACCACTGTTTTTACAAAGGTTATCAAACTCATAATTGCAGAACTCTAGGCCATTATCATTCTTAAGATCTTTATTTTTCTACTTGTTTGATTTTCCACTAGTTTTTTCCAATCTTTCAAAACTCCAAAAGTTTCAGATTTGGACTTTAAAAGGAAGATCCAATTCTTTCTTGAAAAATCATCCACAATTAGGAGAAAATACCTAAATCCAGAGTGAGTATTAACAGATGCTGGTCCCCAAAAATCAGCATGAAGATATTCTAAAATATCACTTGAATTATGGATCCCTGGAAGAAAAGGCAACCTAGATTGTTTTCCTAAACACACTGCTCACAGAAACCATATTTATTCACACTTTCTTTTTCAAAGACACCTTGCTGACTTAAGATTTGGAGACCTTTATCACCTATGTGACCCAATCTTTTGTGTCATATTTATGATAAATCTCCACTTATCTATACCAACATCAGTATTTAAAACTGAAGTTGTTTCAGCAGTAATTGTGTAAAGGCCATTCATCCTATGAGCAGTCACAATAAGTTGAGTATCTTTAAGGATTTTAGTAAATCCTTCACTGATGCTTATATCAAACTTTAGATCATCTAATATCCCCAAAGATATTAGATTTCTCTGAAGTTCAGGGACATATCTAGTTCTTTTGAGAACTAAATATTTGCTATCACTCAAACTAAGCTTAACTGTGCCTATTTCTTTAATTTGACAGAACATGTCATTTTCCATAAGGACTTTTCCCCCTTCACAATTTTGAAAATCACTAAACCACTCTCTATTAGGACACATATGAAAAATGCAGCCTGAGTCGAGAATCCATTCTTGACTAGGCTACTTAGTGGTAACAACATAGAACTCTTCCTCTAAGTCATTTTTATTATAAGCTAAAGTAGCTCCACCTTCTGTTTTATTTCTAAGTTTCTGATCAACAAACCTTTTGGGGCAATCTTTTATAAAGTGCCCATCTTCTTGACAATAAAAACACTTCTTGTTTTTAGTCTTTCCTTTAGGTTTACTCTTTGGTTTGCCTTTCTTCTTACTATAGTCTTTCTTAGTGGAACTTTAGTGGAGTCCAATGTATTATTGCTATTCTTTCCTTTAGCCATCAAGTTTTTCCCAAAGAACATTCTCCCATATTTCATTTGTGAGTTCTAACTCTTTATTTCTAAGAGCACTTATTATTATTTCGGGGGTTAGGTCATCTCTACCATACTCTAAGGCAACTTTAACATCCTTATACTTGTCAACGATAGAACTAAGAAGAACAACAACAAGTTGACCATTAGAAATTTCTTCTTTACAATTACCCAAATCCCCAACAATCCTATTAAATCTATCCAGTTTGCTCTAGATCTAAAGGTGGGATCAAGTTTAAAAGTAAAGAACTACTTTAACAAATAAATCTTATTTGGCATGGTACTAGTCAAATAAGTTGTTTTCAATTTTGTCCACAATTTCATGGCAGATGATGTATCACCAATTACTTTTAACACATTGTCAGACAAATGCAAGAAAATAGATCTCCGTGCAATTTCATCCAGTTCAACCTTTTTTATTATAATCAAAATCAATAGACCAACTATTATCAATAGCTTTTGCACATTTTGTTGTAATAGAACTCTCTCATCTTTTGGCGCCAGAGACTGAAGTCTCCTTTGCCATTATACACACCAAGTTCAAATTCATTTCCTATTTTTAAACAACATCAGTAGAACAAACAGCACTTAATATGCAACTTTCACATAGGTATAAAACATATAATCAAATTATTCACACAAGAACAATTTTCGCAGATTAATAAACCTAGTTCTATTACTAAAATCTAATCAGTCACAGTATATATATATATATCAAGAAAATGAGATTCATTTAAACAAGGAGAACTAACTGTTCACCTCAGATTCTAGGTCCTCTGAAGGGGCCTAGACAAAAGACAAACAGAAAGTTTCTAATATTTTGAGAAAACTTTCGATTTCATTTTATTTCAAAAATAAAATTTGTATATATAGTGATAGTGTAGAGAACTAGGGTTAGAACTTTATACCAGATTTCGAGGATTTAAACCTCAAGAAAAGTAGATCTCGAAAGATCTCTTACTTCATTTACCATATGAGAATGTAGATCACGGTATACAACCCAGATTTGTTAGATCTTTGGTTTATCTTTCTTCCTTTGGCTATGATACCACCGTTACAAAACCAAAATCTGAAAGACAAAAAGATTAACAACAAAAGATTTTATAAACGATAAAGTATACTAAAAATGAAACAAAGTAAAAGCGTAAAAGTAGAATCGAAGAATAATTTCAACGCTTCAACCCAAAGCGTTTCAAAGCACATGAAATAATCGGATTCAAGAACTTGCTATTCTCCGGCATAGCTCCTCCACCCATACACTGGCACCATTCCAAAACTCTAGACCAATAGAAAAACTCTCAAGAAGTCCGTTTACCCAAAAACTATTATCGCTCACGAAGGCTATTCCAAACCTAATCACCCCACATATTTGATTAATCACTCGTAGAGTGATTATATTTTAACGAGCGATCAATGACCACCCAAGATCAAAGATTCCCAAAGAAAATTTAGAAGGAGATGAAAGAATGTAAGACTCCGGAGAAGAGAGAGTGAACGATCAATCCAAGAGTGGTACAATACCGTGTATGGGGATTGTTGCTGCCTTTTATCAAAAATGTTATCCAACCGTCTAACAGAATGCACCATGGACGATGGGGATCAAGCCAGTTGTCATCATCTAGTGAAAGTTGCCTTTTACCATTCAAACTCGTGTTTTTTGTGAATACGAGTTTACAACTGATTGTAAACTTAGCACCATTTATCCCACGTATATATTTCGTAAGACCTTTTTATTTATAATCTATAAAATCTTTGTCAAACGAGCACTCTAGTGTCATGATAGATTTCTTATTTCGTACAATGAATCTCATAAAACATCTTAACTAAAATCCTTGTTGAAAATCCTTTCTTTTGGGTCCCTTAAGCTACCAATATATTATGCTTATGCACCCATATCATAAATCATCATAATTATGTTGATAGTTGATCATAACATGCAAAATTGCACTCTATACATCGTGCTCAAGTATTAACATAATGTTAAATTTGATTATAGTAACACACAATAGGTACCAACAAAACATAGGATATCGTTATGTTATATATTTAAGTTACATCTTTACTTCCTCAAAGACTTGTATACGTTGGATTTATTATTTAAATATATAGTTTTGATATATGTAGGACACTATATGAATAGTTTGGAATTAGTGTTGAATGACGCATTGGGTGCATCGAGCATTTGGAGTCGATAAGGAGCAAATCCGGAGGAAAAAAGGTGGCCATGGCTTGCTTGTCGCGCCCAGTTGCGGCATATAGTAAAAGCTGGTTTGCCGCATACTTGTCGCAGCTATATAGTGGCAAACAGTGCTTTGCACTGTTAAGCTTCCCAAACGATTTTTTGGCCCTTTTTTTTTTTTGCTTAATTCGATTGTTGTGTTTCTTAATAAATAGTTGTGACACTTTTTAACTACTGTAACATTTGAGAGGTATCCATTAACAATCTATAAATATAGAATAATTGTTGTAAAGAAAACATAAACAATTCTTAATCATTTTCTTATACTTTTGTTTCTCTATATAAAATAGATTTCATTGTCTTGTTTATATCTCGGAATACTACGAAACTGGATATAAAATTCTCTCATATAATTCTCTGCAATATCTTGAGGGTGTGATTTACTTTCATTAGTGCATAGACGCAAGTAAGCATTTAATTCTTATTCTATTATATCCTAGAGACAACTTTGGATATCTCGTGTGCATTATTTTTGAGTTGGACAAATTTTTGCCTTAAGAAAAGCGTCTACCACGCATCTTGTAATTATTTATAAGTTCGGGTTTCAGATTTTGTTCGAGGGTTTCAAGCCATTGCAAGCAGATTTTGATCTAACAATCTTAAGGCAAAATTTTGTGATCATGGCTCCAACGATGTCTTCACTACGAGACTTTGCAATTAATTTTGTCAAATTAGAAAGATATAAAGGAGGTGACTTCAGGCGATGGTAAAACAAACTACACTTCCTACTTACAACACTAAATGTGGTATATGTTCTTACCACACCAAGGCTAGAAGAAAATGAAGAAGAAACATTGACAAATACAAGGGCAAAACAAAAATGGGATCATGATGATTATATTTGCAAGGTGCACATTTGCAACGCCATATCAGATGTTTTGTTTGATCAATACCATGGAAAGAAAATTACGAAAGAGTTGGGATACGTTGGAAACAAAATACATGAATGAGGATGCAACAACTAAGAAGTTTCTTGCATCTAAATTTCATCAATATAGAATGGTTGATTTTCGTAAGGTAATTGAGCAATTTCATGATATTGTATACATCTACAATCAATTTCAAGAACATAACATGAAAATGGATGAATCTTTTGTGGTCTCATTTATTATCGATAAACTTTCCTCTAATTGGAAAGATTATAAAAGAAATCTGAAGCGCGGGAAAGATGATTTGTCCCTAGAGGACTTGGAAAGGTATTTTTGTATTGAAGAGGAATTCAGAATGAACAATTCTGAAAATCAAATTAGCCAATCATAAAAAATCCATGTGGTGGAAGAAGGGAAAGAAGCCAAAAAAGACAAAAATAAAAAAAATAAAAAATGCACACAACATTATTCAAAATCAAACAAGAAGAGGAAATATGACTCCAAAGACCAAAAAAGAAAAAAGAAAAAAGAGGTCCATGTTTCAATTGTGGGAAGTCGGGGCATATCAAGCGGGAATGCCACCACTCGAAGAAACAAAAACAAGAGGGTAACTCTAATTTTGTGGCGATGATCTGTGAGTTGTTTGTTGTGGAGAATGATATTGAATGGTTAACTGATTTTGGTGCCACTAGGCATGTTTGGAAGAATCAAGTTCTCTTCACTACTTATGAACCTATCAATGACGGTAAAGTTCTCTACATGGGTAACTCTTCTACTGCGACTGTTCGAGCAAAGAAAGTGTCAAATTGGAGTTTACATCCGAAAAATTCCTATCTATCAATAATGTGTATCATGTACCGAAAGTTAGGAAGAATTTCGTTTCCGGAAGTCTTCTTAACAAGTTTGGTTTTAAATGTGTGTTTGAATCAAATAAGTTTGTATTGTCCAAGAATGGTCTATTTGTTGGGAAAGGCTTTTTGTATGAAGGGATGTTTAAACTATATGTTATCAATAGAAATACAAGTTTCATTTATTTCGTTGTTGATTTCCAATCTTTATGGCATTTCAGATTAGGGCATATTATTAATTATAGATTGCATGATAAATTTGATTCCAAATTACAAAAGGAAAAAAACTTTATTGGAATTAATATATAGTGATTTATGTGATTTGCCTGGTACTCCTAGTAGATGAGGCAAATATTATTTTGTTACTTTATTTATAGATGATTTTATAAATTTTGTTATATATATCTTATGCGTACTAATGATGAAGTCTTAGAAAATTTAAGATATATAAAAATAAAGTAGAAAATCTATGTAACACTAAAATAAAATGCATTAGGAGTGATAGAGAGGGTGAATATCACTTTCCGATTTTTGTGGAAACTTCGCAATTATTCATGAAACATCCATAGCTTATATCCCTCAACAAAATAGTGTAGAAGAAATAAAAAACAGGACTTTAACGGAAATGGTTAATGCTATGTTGTGTAATTTTGAGTTAAGTAAAAAAATTTGGGGAGAAGCTCTTCGAACTACATACTATATTCTTAATAGGGTAACTAGTAAATGCAATAAAATAACCCCATATGAATTATAGAAGAATCAAAAGCCTAATTTATCTTGCTTTCGTGTTTGTGGTCGTAGATCCATAGTTAGAGTACCTAAATCTAAAGTGAAAAGTTTGGAGAAAATGGAATAGAATGTATATTCCTAGGCTATGTGGAACATAGCAAAGGCTATGTGGAACATGATAGTTCTACTAAAGTTAACAACATCATAGAATCTTTTGAGATACAATATTCTATGAGAATAGGTATTCTAAAATACCTAAGTTAACTAACTATTGTTGATTCTAATGAAAAAGAATCAAATGAAATAAAAGTTAACAAAAGGACATATTAAGAAAAATAAGAAATTAACTATACTATCAACAAACTACAATTTAAGACGGATGAATAAAGAAAGTATTTATAAGTTGGTCAAATATTATTTTTAACATCCATAGCTTATATCCCTCAACAAAATGGTGTAGAAGAAATAAAAAACAGGACTTTAACGGAAATGGTTAATGCTATGTTGTGTAATTTTGAGTTAAGTAAAAAATTTTGGGGAGAAGCTCTTCGAACTACATACTATATTCTTAATAGGGTAACTAGTAAATGCAATAAAATAACCCCATATGAATTATAGAAGAATCAAAAGCCTAATTTATCTTGCTTTCGTGTTTGTGGTCGTAGATCCATAGTTAGAGTACCTAAATCTAAAGTGAAAAAGTTTGGAGAAAATGGAATAGAATGTATATTCCTAGGCTATGTGGAACATAGCAAAGGCTATGTGGAACATGATAGTTCTACTAAAGTTAACAACATCATAGAATCTTTTGAGATACAATATTCTATGAGAATAGGTATTCTAAAATACCTAAGTTAACTAACTATTGTTGATTCTAATGAAAAAGAATCAAATGAAATAAAAGTTAACAAAAGGACATATTAAGAAAAATAAGAAATTAACTATACTATCAACAAACTACAATTTAAGACGGATGAATAAAGAAAGTATTTATAAGTTGGTCAAATATTATTTTTAACTACACATTTCATAGGATCCCAACTTTTATCCATTTTTTATCCACACATCATTTGATTTCATTATACATCTAGTCAAATGGACTATGGACTCACATGTTAGACATATTAATGTCTCACAATCAATTGATTTGGATCCTCTTACCTATAAAGAGGCAATGAAATTATATAATGTAGCCTTTTGGAAAGAGGCAATAGATGATGAGATGCAATCCATCTTAAGCAACAAAACGTGGAAGTTGGTTGATCTTCCATCAGGCTCAAGACCTTTTGGATGTAAATGGATCTTCAAAAAGAAGATGAAATTTGATTGAACTATAGATAAAATCAAAGCAAGGTCGGTAGCAAAAGGCTTCACTAAAAAAAAGGTCTTGATTTTTTCAATACATATGCGCCTGGTTGCTAGGACGGCTACTATTTGAATCTTGATTGCTCTAGCTGCAATTTAAAAACTTGAAATCCATCAAATGGATGTTAAAATGGCTTTCTTCAATGGAGAATTAGATGAGGAAATATATATGGAGGATATGAAGGATATCATTGTTATCATCCAAATTCGATATGAAGGATATGGGACTTGCATATGTGATTTAAGGGATTAAAATTATAAGGAAGGATAAGGAATTATCCTAACACAATCTCATTATACCAAAAAGATATTAAAGAAATTTGGTCAATTTGATTACAAGCTGGTTTCTACGCCTTTTGGCTATAGTGTTAGATTAATTTCTAATACTGGTAGAGCAATTTCACAACTTGAACATACAAGAGCTATTGGATATCTTATGTATGCTATGACATCTACTAGACCGGATATAGCTTTTGCAGTTGAAAAAACTTAGTAGATATACAAGTAATCAAATCAATTGTATTGACAAGTTGTGTATAGAGTATTCAAATACCTAAAACGAACAACTGATTATGGAATCAATTATACTGGTTATCCTATAGTATTGGGATACACAAATGCAAGTTGGATCACTGATAAGGAGGATCATGCATCTACAAGTGGATGGATATTCACTTTTGGTGGAGGTGCTATTTTATGGGGTTCTAAAAAGAAAACATGCATTGCAGACTCTACAATGGCAGCAGAGTTTATAGCTCTTGCTTTGGGCATTTAAGAAGTAGAATAGTTAAGGAATTTATTAAGAGAAATTTCTTTTTGGCCTAAGCCTATGTCATCGGTCTCTATCCATTGTGATAGTAAAACTACATTGTCTAGAGCATATAGTCAAATTTACAATGGCAAGTCGAGACACATTGGCTTACGACATAGCCTGGTTAGACAACTTATTTTGAATAATATAATCACTATTGATTATGTAAAATCTAGTCAAAACTTGGCAGATCCTTTGACAAAAGGTCTTGCGAGGGATTTAATTTTGAAAAAGTCAAGAGGAATGAGATTGTGGCCAATCAATAATCATCAATGATAGAAACTTGACCTAACACTTGACAAGTAAAGTTCTTAGGTTCAATAAGTAAAGTACATCATATGAATGATTGCAAATACATATGTTTAATCACAAGGTAAAGTGTTTGGTAAACGTATCACTATACGGGAGGCTGAGTCATTAAAACTCTTAATGGACTTATATAGTTTTTCTATAAAATACTTTAGATACGTTGGTATTTTTGATAAGTCTACATATATGAATATCAAGGGATGGTGTCATCTCTAAAGTAGTTTTGGTCAAACTACTCAAGATATTCACGAAGTAAAAAAGATATATGACACATGGCTTATATACGTGTTGGTATTATATACATCAAAAATATTTTCACGTTAGTGTGTGGAGTGCTTCCGGTTAACCACTTAGGGTCGCTAGTTCAAAGCCTAGCTACACGCCAACTTGATTAGCATTTGAGGTATTTCCACTAAATGGGAGTTCAAGTCCAAAAGACACATTCATCTATTCATGAACTTGATAAGTTTATATGACATTTATTTTGAAAACATCATTTTTTGAAAATAGTGGAGGGTTGTTGGATTTATTTTCTAAATATATCGTTTTAACAAGTGTAGGACACTACATGAATGGTTCGAAACTAGTGTTGGACGACACATTGGGTGGATTGAGCATTTAGGGTCGATAAGAAGCAAAACCGACAGGAAAGAGGATGGCCTTGGCATATAGCAAAAATTGGTTTGTTACAGCTAGGCCGTGGTTTGCTTGCCGCAGCCTAGACGCGACATACGTGGCATTTGCACTGTTCGCCTCCCAAATAATTTTGTAGCCTCTTTTTGGCTTAATTTGGTTGTTGTGTTTCTTAATGAATAGTTTAACCATTGTAACCTTTGAGAGGTGTCCATTAACAATCTATAAATATTGAATGATTGTTGTAAATAAAACACATACAATTCTTGATCATTTTCTTATGCTTTTGTTTCTCTAAATAAAATAGATTTCATTGTCTTGTTTTATATCCGGAATACTGCAAAATCGGATATAATTCTCTCATATAATTCTCTACAATATCTTGAGGGTGTGGTTTACTTTCGTTAGTGCATAGATACAATTAAATATTTAATTCTTATTCTATTCTATTATAGAGGCAACTTGGATCTCGTGTGCACTATTTTTGAGTGGAACAAATTTTGCCTTAAGGAAAGTGTCTATCACATGTCTTGGAATTATTTATAAGTTCAGGTTTCAGTTTTGTTCGAAGGTTTCAAGCCATTGCAAACATATTTTGATCTAAGAAGAAGGAAATAATCTCAAATAGAGTAAGTCCTTCCCCGTTGAGTTATTGTTTACTATAAAGCCTATCAATGGGTTGCCACTTATCTTGAAGTTTATTCTATTTGATTGTCATGTGAAAGATGCAATATCAATATTTATTAATAAAATAGTAAGAGTAATTTGTCATTGAAGTTTGTGCAAAATTTTAAGTTAGTCAATAAAATTTATAATAAAAACAACACATAATTTGACGTGACATATGTTAAGTGGCAAGGTAGACCATGCGTTGTTAATTCAATTGGCACATACACATAAGTCGCGTTTCCACATTTTTGATCCATTCATCAAGACGTTTTTTATTCATTATATCTAATGAATAGTCACTCAAACCCAAAATAAGTTTCTAATGGGTTCTAACGACATCTCAATAATATTGTCTATGTATCTTTTATTTTCTTAATATAAAAACAAAATCACGTCTAAATCTATATAACAAATATAAAACTGCATAAAAAATATAAATTTTGTTGAATCAACATGTGAACTTTTGCATATAGAAAGAGATCTAGATAATGTCTATTTTTTATTTGCCACAAAAATTTGAAAGAGTCTTTCAGATTGCATTGGAGGTGGACTCTTTAAAACATTCTTATGTGGAAATTTTTTAGTAATCTAGTGAGGCATGGGAGATGCTCTTAGATAACGATCCATAAAATGCATTGGACATGCTCTTAGAAGTTTTTTTTTGTTCTAGGTATTTTTTACACTTTCGAAGTAATTTTGCTAATAATAATGTGATGTTTTACAGGTTTGGCAAGTGGACCAGTTTCTGAAAATCCCTAATGACTTCATTTGGAACCCTAATTTGGGGAAATGGGAAAAATCGATTTAGGGGTGGACCATACGCTTGGGCGTTGGGTGGGTCGGTCTTGATATTTTAATACCCGAAATCACCCATTACACTTTGGATATTTCATAAATAGAACCATTCAATTCCACATAATTAATGGAA
The DNA here is from genome assembly GCA_023638005.1 of Forsythia suspensa. Taxonomy (NCBI): domain Eukaryota; kingdom Viridiplantae; phylum Streptophyta; class Magnoliopsida; order Lamiales; family Oleaceae; genus Forsythia; species Forsythia suspensa. Next base: position 40,866,738 of record CM042669.1, on the reverse strand, counting down.
CCAAACACAAAATGGAACCATCGAGAATGTTTCGATTCGAGTCCATAATATTTTCTTTTAAAATCACGAGTTTACAACATGTTTTTTTAAAAAAATTAAAAGCTCATTGTGCGATTTAAATCCCGCAAGTGGACGGATCGTTGACAAGTAATAAAGTGATAAATAAAGTGTCGAACCCACGAGGACCAGATATTAATTTAACCTATTAATTTATAATTATAATTCTAACAATAAAACGAAACACAGATTTAATTTTGTTTTTGTGATTCTAAACTAATTTAACTATTTTAATTAAATTGAAAATAACAATAAGTAACTTTAAAAAGGTAAGAACGAATTCAAGATCTACTAACTCTAGGATTTGCGAATCCACCAACACTTTTCTTAATCAAATATCCGTTTAACTGCTTTTTAGCTTATAATTACCATAGATTGAAAATCGCTTCCTAAATTAATCGAAAGCTCTCTCAATGGTCAAACAATTCTATATGTTATGCGAACTTCATTATCTCTAATTAAGCTTCGAACATAAACACATGCATTAAAATCTCAAGAACACCTAAATAGATTTCATAAAGCATAATAGTAATCTCTATCTATTATTGGACCCTATGTTATTCAATACCACGTGCTTAATCTATATTGAATCTCTCGACTTCAATATAGATCACAATATATTCTAATGGTGATCATGCATTAAAATAATAGAAAAATTGCATAAAGAATAATCAACCCAAAAGCAATTAATTACTAAAACAGAAAAACTTCTAATTAATTAAAAATCATGAGGTTTCATCGTTCATCCTAGAAAAAGTAAATTAGCCGGACATGATTTCGTCAATTATGACAATAATTGACTTCATCATGATCCGGTGAAAGAAAAAAGAAGAAGAAATAATTACAACCCGTGACTCTGGATGAAGAATCTTCAATCCCGTGCCTTGATCTTCGATTCTCCTCTTGTATCTTGTTCCCAAATTCATCTCCCTTCTTCTGGCTATTATCTGCCTTATTTATAATGTTCTCCAACCCTCCAAGACGTGTGTTTAAGTTGTTGTTTTATCTTGGGTTGTAGAGTTCTAATCCCATCGAAAACTCGCCAAAAGCGCGCCTGTTATGCCCTTCAAGTCTCTTTTTTCGTCTTTTGTCGATTGATACTTGAATTTGATTATTTCCTAAAATAATAAGAAAACAACATGCAATTAAACTGAAAACAAATAAGAGTATTCATAATCATCCCTTTTGTGAGCCCAAATAAGTACAAAATTGTACTTATCAAAAACTACAAACCCTTTAACAATAAAATATGTTAATTATTAATACAATTTCTAAAACATATAAACATTAACCAGAAGAATAGACGTCATAATTGCAAACCTATAAATTAAGATTAGAAAAAAAAAATTCTCTCAAAATTGAAAATTCGTTTTGATTACAGTGGAACTTTACCTTCGCCATCTCACTGTGTATTGAGCGAGAGAGATATGAACAAAAGTGCGAGACATACAACATGTTTGTATTTATATATGAGCAAACAGTGATTGAGAATTTGGGATTTGGATATTTGAAATTAGGTCAATTGAGTTCGGGTTTAGGGGTGGTGGGTTTTGAGTTTTTGGTTTGGGTCTGGGACAGTTGAACTCTTGTCTTTGGTACCTTGGTATTGGGTTATGTCAATGGGTCAAGGTGAATAAATTGTGAAAAATAAAAATTTATAAAAAATTACAAATTTGATTCCAAAATAAGGTAAATATGGTTCCATTTCAAGAACCAAGAGCTGACCCGAACTTGGTGGTTTTCAGTTCCGGTTCCAATTTTTATTGTCTTGTAACTGGACCGAAACCTCCAATTTCAGTTTGATTCTGGTTAAAATGCCCACTTCTAAAGGGATGTGGGTGATTTTCACATATTGACTGGTAAAAATACATGTATCAGAAATAGTGTCTTTCTAAATGGATCGTGAACATAAGAAATGCGACTTCCATATATGTCTTAAATTGGCGGCACTTAGTCCCCTTTGGCAGTTGGCACTTAATGTATGCCATATCAAATTATTTGTGATTTCTACTAATCGAGTGGCCTCGTTGTCGGACTTGATTAATCGTCATTTGCTTTTGAATGAGCACAATTTAATTAAAAGAATATTATAATATTGCTTTCAATAAGTATAAATTTCCATATACCAATATTCTTGAAAAATATTGTGTTGTCCTAAAGAAGCACAATTTTGTATAAAAATAATATATTGTTACTAATGAAAAAATGGCAGTGTACATAGTATTGGTTTTTCAGTAGTTCTCGATGAAGTTTGTAGAATCTAATATTATATTAATATTAACTTCCATAATTCATCCATACTTAATTTTCCAATTTTATAAAAAAAAAAAAAAAAATTATTATTGTATTGGTGATACTTTTTGGCTTCACCGAGCCTTGATTTGAGAGGTGGTTTAGAGGCATTTAATTGAACAATGCAAAATTTTATCCTTTTCGAATGCATGATAATGCCTACTTACATATGAAATTTTCTCACATATATATAAGCAAGTGTAAACCGTTAATCACCTTCCTCACCTCACCTCACCTCACCTCACCTCACCTCACCTCACAAGGAGATGATTTAGTGCCAAACTTACTCTGGGAACCCAATAATTGATTTTCCCTAAATTAAAATTTAATTAGGCAAGTTTTGTCTACAAGAAATTGTGAAAGCATTATTTCCTAGGGAGTGAAATACATTGCCCTCTCTACGTGTGTCTTCAACTGCAGTAGGAATACAGTCAAGGCAGTGGCATTAATGTGCATCACCACCTTAGCCAAATTTCAGTGTTTAAAAGGGTTAAGAATTTGGTTGTGGGACATACAGAATTTTGATTGTATTTGTCCACCCACTCGAATAAAAGAAAAGAAAAGAAAAGATGAAATGGTAATTTGCAGCCGTGATTTCCAACTTTTGGAATTTTGGTACTTTTATCCTTATTCTTTTTTTTGAACCCATATTCTCAATCTTTCTTAATTTGATGGCTGAAGTCCCGTTGACGGATTTACCCTTTAATATATTATCAACTTAGGGTAATTTGCAGCCGCCATTTCCAACCTTTGGAATTTTGACATTTTTATCCCTATTATTCAATTTTTTTTTTTGCACCTATATCCTTATTTTTATCACTATTTGTTAGTTTCTTTTAATTTTTCATAAAAATAAAAATATTCGGACTCATTTGTACTTGCAAAGGTTAGGAATCCAAATGAAAATTTCTCTAATCAAAATAAGGACATATTTGTCTTTTTCATTAAATAATGATCAATTGCACACCAAAACACATCAGGTAGAGACTTTTGTATCAAAAAAATAAAGGTTAGGACTATTTGCACACTGAGGACAAAGATTAGGGACCATTTGCACAAATTTTTAATTATTTTTTATTTATTTATTTAATTAATAACAATGGTAGAACGAAAAGTTGATTTTTTAACATTGACTTTTCTCATTGTTATACACAGCTAAACCAAGCAAGATAGTTATAAACTTGTGATCCTGATAACTATTATTCAAATAAATAGTTTTATAACAGATCCTTAAGATAATTGTTAGATTTTATTCATTTTTGTTAAAAGTGAGAATCAAAATATAGAAATCAATTATATTACAAAAAAATGTATGGGCAAGATTGGTAGCATATTTGGGAGGGGTGATCTCCTACTTCTAGCTTATTTTGACCTCCCAAATTTTTAATTGGTTTTTTTAACCATTGCAAGTATAAATGAGTCTGAATACTTTTATTTTTTTATGAAAAATTAAAAGAAACTAATAAATAGGGATAAAAGTGAGAATATGAGTGCAAAAAAATAAAGAATGAGGATAAGAGTGCCAAAATTTCAAAAATTGGAGATGGCAGCTGCAAATTACCCTAAATTGATAATAATATATTAAAGGGTAAATCGGTCAACAAAGACTTCACCCACCAAATTAAGAAATGTTGAAGATATGAGTGCAAAAAAATAAAGAAAGAGGATAAAAGTGCCAAAATTCTAAAAGTTGGGAATTACGACTACAAATTACCGATGAAATAATTGAAGACAATTGTCCTCAAACTTTTTCTCATTACAAGAAAGTGATGATACAACTGTCCACTACTTTAAAAAAGCTGGGAAAAAAGTTTGCAAGTCAAAAAGGCCACAATAATCGTGCTGGCCAATTATGTAAAAGACAAAACATCTTTTCGAGCAGCTATCATGTTTTCAACCATTTGTTCAAGCTTTATTATCAGACTTTAATTTTAAGATTGAACGTATTAAAGAAAAATTCAATTCCTTCCTGATATTCTAACAAGAGAATTCTTGCAGGACAATCAGTCATGTTCTCTAAAAGAGGACAATCCTCAAGCGACAGGAGAGGCTGTGGAAGGAGAGAGGATATCTCCCACCAGATCGAAACATCGTGATAAGAAAAGCTCATCAAATTGAAAATGAAGAAATTTCTTCAAAAGACATTCTTATGGGAAAATGTTCAAAGAAACCTAAACATCCCTATATTGAGAATTCAAAAAAAGAATTCATTTTATTTGCAGATAAAGAAAATTTCAAACTTGATCTTCATGCTCCTTCTCTATAAGTATTTTGATGAAGATACTTATTATATTAAAAAGGTTGGTGATATTCCACCTCTCCAGTGTGCTAAAGTACTTGAAAAGATGCTTCATATTGAGGTTAAATAGGTTATAAAGACTCCAATGTATTGGTGAACGTGCCTTTGCTAAAGTTTCCATTCTGAAAGTTTGGCAAATAAAAGAATAGGGTAATAATCCCAGTAAACAAAGATTTCCGTTGAAAAAACGACTTGCAAATGGAAAGGAATTGATGAAAGGTTTCTGTTTATTCACATATTGGGATTATATCCATATGTTTGATAAAATTCTTATGGTTCAAAACTAATAAATGAAACATACATGGTTGCTTCGCATATCTCATAAAGTAGTTAAAAATGAACAACCTTCTTGGTTTTTATCATGGTGGCAGAAATATTTACCATCAGATGAGGTGATTCCAAAAGAATTACTTGATATGATTAAACCATATTCTCAAATTCATCCTTATCTCAAGGATAAAAATGTTACAAGGAGTACTCTCTGCATCTTTTGAAAGCTATTATATCCCGTTAATTTGAAAATGGAAAATTTGTTTAAGTTTGGGCGAAATTCCTAAACTACTAAAAAGGTTCTTTACTTCATGATGGGATCAATATGATCACGAAGTCACGGTCAAATCTATTGCTTCAGATATTAAAGAATTTTAAAACTTGGTGAAAGTGAGCATGAAAGCAAAATTGATAATTCTCTTAAGGAAATTGTTAAAATTATTGAGTCCAAATTAAAAACTGGAACTCGTGAAGATTTGAAAAAATCTATCATTCAAATGATTTTTTAAAAAAAAATGGATTTTTCTTTATCAGATGAAGATAAAAATGTCCATTTCATACAAAGGACAAGACGATTTCTTGAGAGATGAGAATGAAGATATGGAAGCATATTTAGGGACCCAACTTCATGAATTATATGAAGATAGTAAGGTGCAACATCTACCTCTTCATGAATTATATGAAGATAATAAGGTGCAACATCAATCTCAAAAAGAAAAGATAAAATAATTGAAGATAGTTATCCTCATATTTTTCTTCATTACAAGAAAGTGATGGTACAAATGTCCACTACTTTAAAAAAGCAGGGAAAAAAGTTTGCAAGTCAAAAAGGCCACAGTAATCATGCTGGCCTATTATGTAAAAGACAAAACATCTTTTCGAGTGGCTATCATGTTTTCAAGTTTCAACCATTTTTTTGGGCAACTCTAACATGTAAAAGACATTAAAATAGTAGAGTGGTGATATAAAGCATATAGTGGTAAGACTGATTATGATGTTTATTATCCACGCCAAGCATTCTGCATTTGGCCACTTTTTAAAAATTCAAAAATTTGTCAATAGCTTTTTAAAAGTGGCCAATGTAGTGATGTCGCGTGGACGATGACGATGGACACCATAATTAGTCTTGCTCATAGGTACTTATATCACCACTCTAAAATAGTAACCAAATTTAATATAAATATATAAAATGAATTGAAGATCGAATTCTCTCAACAAATAAGAATTTTTGCATAGCTAGTGGAGATTACTCTAATTCATGAAATTGTATGGACTGTACATGGTTTGAAGATGAGAAAGATTAAAATACTGGAACTGGAATTCGTTTAAATTCTTTAACTAGCAAAGTTGTTTGGGATGATATTTTGTCTGGGGGAAACCTGGGCAGGTCGGGCTCAATTATAAATTTATAATACATTCAACTCCAAGTCATTCTATAATCCATTTTTCTAACCACCAACCAACAAGTGTTATCTATTAAATATACAAAAATATTTAAAATATAACAAGTGACAAATTAGACGTGTGGGTTCAATTATAGATTTATAATGTATTCAACTCCAAGTCATTCTATAATCCATTTTTCTGAACCACCAACCAACAAGTGTTACATATTAACATAAAATTAAAAAAAAAAAATTTGTTATTGAGCTGGTACCCGTGCTTTTATAATTTCTTCCGAACAACTTTTATGTGTGAAAGATGTGACACCTATCTAATTCAAAAATAGTATTCAGATTTAAAAATATTCTTATAAAATGGAGCTGTTGATCCGCGTTCCTCGACAAATTAACATAAATAATTATTTGAAGGAGAAATTTCACGAAGCTTCCCCTTCATACTAGTGAGGAGAGCCTTGTTGTTCCCTCTCGAGCGTCCTTCCATTGGCAAGTCCATGATTGCCTTTATCAAGACATTCTCATTTTTCTCGTGTTCGAAATCAATTCTCAAATTACATTGTCAATCCAAGGAATTTGATTCGATAAATTTGTTAGCATCAAGTATGTTTCACAAATTCACTTGTTTACTCATTTTCAATCTACAACCTAAAATAAATTGAAGATAGCTACGTACAGATATATTATCAATCAATCAACTAATTTAATATGGTCTTTAATTAAACTAGCTTACTTCCAATATTTAACTTAAATTTATAACCCTCCCTATAAATTTGTGGAATTAGAAAAATTCCCAATGGACTATGTCCCCATTTATGTTACCATTACCTTGACTGTATTCTAAAAGTCATAATTAAATAATCAGGTAGACACTGCTTATCAATTACTAAGTCTTTAATTTGACAACTATTTGTCACATATATCACATGTGTTTACTTAATCTTTGCCTCTAAAATTAATTCACTTTGAAGGTACTCAACAAATTCTGTACAAAATAATTACACAAATGTCAGTCTTATACAAATTGGTAGATAACTTGATAGAATTGAAAATCCTATTTCTTCATATTAGGTTCCTTTAAAAAGGGTTAGTCAAAAAGATGTTGGTCAAGTCGCTTCCTCTTCCAATGGTGAGTTATGCTTGTGAATTTTGTAAAATTATGAACAAAATTGTTCTACGTTTAAAACACATTTTTGTGATTTCAAAATAGTACATCTATCTTCGTATGTGTATTAGGATATGAAAAAATATTGGATATTGAATTAAAAATACATTACGGACATTCGACAATAGATTTTACGTTTGAATTACATACAATTTTTACAACAACGGGGTCGATTGGATATTGAACGGTAGAAATAGTCATTCAAAATGCATTTTCGTGACTCCAAATTAGTATATATAGTTTACGAAAGTGTATTGATACTCTATATATAATGAAATCCAATCAAAATACGTTCTAAATTATATTGCAGATTATTATAAAAATCTTGCAATAGATTGTAAACCTTTGTATCATATATTGAAAAGAATCCTCCAGCTTGGTATGATGATCATACCAAAGCTGTTAGAAAGATAAAAGCCAAAGTTAAATATTTTCCTTTTCTGATTATTGCTAATCCAAATTGGTTTAAAATCGTTGAAACAGATGCCTCTGAATTAGGATATGGAGGTATTCTAAAACAAATAAATCATGATACTCTTAAAGAAGAGCTTGTTAGGTTTACATCTGGTGTTTGGAATGGAAGTAGAAAAAATTATTCTACTGATAAAAAGAAATACTTTCAATTGTTTTATGTGTTTCTAAATTTCAGGATAATTTGTTAAATCAAGAATTTTTAGTTAGAGTAGATTGTTCTTCTACTCAACCAATTCTTTTGAAATATATTAAAAACTTAGCATCTAAATAGATATTTGCTAGATGTCAAGCTTTATTATCAGTCTTTGATTAATCTGTCTTTGATTATAAGATTGAATATATTAAAGGAAAATTCAATTCCTTCCTGATTTTCTAACAAGAGAATTCTTGCAGGGCAATTAATCATGTTCTCTAAAAGAGGACAATCCTCAGGCGACAGAAGAGGCTGTGGAAGGAGAGAGGATATCTCCCACCGGATCAAAACATCGTGATGAGAAAAGCTCGTCAATTTGAAAAGGAAAAAATTGAAAATGAAGAAATTTCTTCAAAAGACATTCTTATGGGAAAATATTCAAAGAAATCTAAACATCCCTATATTGAGAATTCAAAAAAAGAATTCATTTTATTTGCAGATAAAGAAAATATCAAACTTGATCTTCATGCCCCTTCTCCATAAGTATTTTGATGAAGATACTTATTATATTAAAAAGGTTGGTGATATTCCACCCCTCTGGTGTGCTAAAGTACTTGAAAAGATGCTTCATATTGAGGTTAAATAGGTTATAAAGGCTCCAATGTACTGGTGAACGTGCCTTTGCTAAAGTTTCCATACTGAAAGTTTGGGAAATCAAAGAATAGGGTAATAATCCCAATAAACAAAGATTTCCGTTGAAAAAACGACTTGCAAATGGAAAGGAATTTATGAACATCCCAATGTTCGATAAAATTCTTATGGTTCAAAACCAAGAAATGAAACATAAATGGATGCTTCACATATCTCATGAAGTAGTTAAAAATGAACCACATTCTTGGTTTTTATCATGGTGGCGAAATATTTACCATCAATGAGGTGATTCCAAAAGAATTACTTGATATGATTAAACCATATTCTCTCTCAAGGATAAAAATGTTACAAGGAGTACTCTTATGCATCTTTTTGAAAGCTATTACATCCTGTGAATTTGAAAATGGAAAATATGTTTAAGTTCAGGCGAAATTCCTAAACTACTAAAAAGGTTCTTTACTTCATGATGGGATCAATATTATCACGAAGTCGCGGTTAAATCCATTGCTTCAGATATTAAAGAATTTCAAAAGCTTGCTGAAAGTGAGCATGAAAACAAAATTGATAATTCTCTTGAGGAAGTTGTTAAAATTGTTGAGTCCAAATTAAAAATTGGAACTCATGAAGATTTGAAAAAAATCTATCGTTCAAATGATTTAAAAAAAAAAGGATTTTTCTTTATCAGATGAATATAAAATGTCCATTTCATCCAAAGGACAAGACGATTTCTTGGGAGATGAGAATGAAGATATGGAAGCATATTTAGGGACCCAACTTCATGAATTATATGAAGATAATGCAGGTACAACATCTACCTCGAAAAGAAAAGATAAAATAATTGGAGATAGTTGTTCTCATATTTTTTTTCATTACAAGAAAGTGATGGTACAACTTTACACTACTTTAAAAAAGCAGGGAAAAAAAGTTTGCTAGTAAAAAAGGCCACAATAATCATGGTGGCCAATTATGTAAAAGACAAACATCTTTTCGAGCAGCTATCATGTTTTCAACCATTTTTGGGGCAACTCTAACATGTAAAAGACATTATAAGTAGTATTCAAATTTAATAAAAATATTATAAAATGAATTGCTGATTGAAATTCTTAAACAAAGTTGAATGAATAGAGATTGTGAGTATAATTAAACTTAAAAAAAATTAATGTCGCGTAAACGGTAATATTAGTTTTAGACGGAATCTATTGGAGACGAATTTTAATTTAACCGTCCGTTCAATAGATGTAATGTCATATGGAGTGAAAATTCTTCTATTTTATCTATCGTGTAGATTTCAATAGACGAAGTGTATTGAAGATGTTCTAATTTATGAAATTGCATAATGTGTGGTTTGAATTTTGAAGATGGGAAAGATTAGCTAGTAAGGTTGTTTAGGTTGAATTTTTCGTCTTTGGGAGACTTGGGCGGGCCGGGCTTAATTATAATATAGTAATATACTGACTCATCAGTCATTTAATATCTGAACCATGCACCAATCAAGTATTAAATAGTAAAAAGTGAAAATTATGCAACAAATTAAAAAAAATAAAATCCAACTACCCAATTTTATTTACCCCTAATCAAAACATATAATTTATTTAAAATAAATAATTTTTTTATTAAGGTGGACGTTCAATGCAATAACACATATGTTGCACAGTCCAATTCCCTCAAAGTTTGATGGATATATCATGAATTATGGACCATTCCACAATTTGCCTTCACTTTACTATCTTTGAAATGAACTCAAAACGATTTTATAACACTGGCTTGTGATTACATTATTCATAACTTATTAAACATTTTCATTCATGAATACGCAAAGAAAAAATTTAATTGTTATGACCAGAAGTAATATTTTTGTCCTTTTCTCATGCGACAAATATTAAAAGTAAGTTAAATTTATGACTATACCAAATTAAAGTTGATCATAATTTAGTGTTCATCATCAACTTATCAAATTCGACTACATTAAGTTTGAACAATTTATTGTTTGACTACATTTTGTTTATTATAACTTTTAATTAATATTAAAAGATATAACAAGTAGACTAGTACAAATTCAAAACAATCTTAAACATGTGTTGTTTTATGATTTGGTCGGAAGTGACTTAAGTTACTTAAACCTCTTCAATTTCCTCTCTTGAGAAATACAAATGTTGGATCAAAGAAATAATAAGTTTTGTATACATACACACATTTATATTGTGTATATTTGTAAATATACATGTATAAATTGAAAAATGGTTATTTAATTTTATCTTTTTCAAGCCCGTTACATTGTTTAGATTGGACTTCTTATCAAATAAACATGTGTTGAGTTTAAGTCTGTTGTCATCAATATAGAACCTAACTTTGTATATGGGCGGTCATATTCAACATTAACCGATGGATGCTTTAATTCAATTTTCAAACTTGAATGGGATTTCAGCCAAAATATGCACCAAAAATTTGTTATATGCAAGAGTGACACCTAAATAATTATCAAGAAACACAAAGTACAACAATACAACTCGTGGTCGAATTTAACAATGAAAAATATATTGTATATAACCCAAGAAAGTACAAGGGGAGTTTATAATACTTTCTTGGGTAGATTTTCTTGTTGATCATTTTGTAGTAGATTATGTAATTACACGGGCCATTAGCTGGCCCAAATAAGGGTGGAATTAGATACCGTGCCATACATGGGCCTATTGACCACAGGTAGAAGGCCCAATAAGCTAGTTAGCCAGAATGCATTGAGCTACCGAGGAACCAAACGGCCTAATAATTAAAAGTCTAATGTCTCCTCTCTCTCTCTTATTTTTCTTTATTGGATTTATTCACAGTCACAATTTTTCATAAATGCATCATATTTTAATTGTAGTAAAAGTTCTTAATCTTTACTCATTATTACATTTTTATTTCGAACTTTTTTTATAGCATTCTTATTCTTAACATTACATTAGTTGGCATATTTTGTCTCTAATGACGATTTTTGTCCAAAATTTTGTTACGTGCTTTAAAATTAAGAACAAATATTTAGTGTAAATTGTATATGGGAGCTTTTAACGACATTCGATGTACCGAATATCCGAATATCGTATTAACATTATTTTCTCCTAATGTTAAGTCCAAAAAATATTGTTGTCTTGAAAAATTGTATGAGTAGTTGCATTACCAACTAAACAAATATTATACCAATTCATCATGAATCTATAAACATTACCAAATAGATATTTAAAAATGAGCTGAACATAAAAGAACACTTTAACAAACTATGAAATGGTTTAGTAATCGATAAATGAGTCACAATAATCAATATCCAAATGACATGAGTTGTATGTTTTCCTTCAGGGATAAACATTCGTTCAACACACAGTGATACGGTGAAGGCGAAAGTTTTCTGTAATCGAAACGAATCCTCAATTTTGAGAGATAATTTTCTTTTTTCTAACTCTAATTTATGAGTTTGTAATTTTGGTGTCTATTCTTTCAGTTAATGTTTATATCTTTTAGAAAATATTTTAATATCTAACGTACTTTAATGTTATGGATTTACAATTTTTAATTTTTTTAAAAACATGTTGTCAACTCATAATTTAAAAAAAAATGTTATGGGACATGGACCTGAACAGTTCTATTTACAAAATACCCGAACTGTAACAGGTGGTTCTTAGTATTGAAATACCTAGACCGACCCACCCGACGCCTAAGCCTAATATATATCACAAATTTATTTATTTTTATTTAATCATGTGATATGATATTCTTTGAGACATGTACTTCTTCTATAGCACAATAAAATATTATTTAAATTACTGCTCAATATTCTTCTAAAATATTAAAATTATAACGTCACACTCTTCTTGAGTAAGAAATTATATTCATTGGAGTAAAAACAACATATTATTATTTAGGGATAATTGCATCAAATGTCTCCAACGTTTTAAAATCGTTGGAGAATGTCCCTAACCTAAAAAAATAGCACCACACATCCTTAACGTATGAAAAACTTGGCGTGGTAGGTCATTTATGACAAAATCGTATTTTCCTTTAAATAAACAAACAAAAAAAAAACAAGAAAAAAGAAAATCATAATTGAAAATTAACCATATATACCCAAAAAATAAAAAGTAAAAAATGTACCCAAAAAAAATAAAAAGTAACAAATAGGTCATCTTCTTCAAAATGTCCTAAAATTTTATTTGCACCAAATTTACCGGAAAACACCACAAACTCACCAAAAAAACCACACATCATCTTACCAACACTTTTTTTTTTTTATTGTTTTAAGGCGGGGGTGGCTTCTCCTAGTACTCTTCCTTGCACCTACTAGGGAGTTAGCCAAACAAGTGGAGAATGAATTTAAAGAGTCTGCACTATATTTGAACACCGTCTGCATCTACAAAGGAGTTTCATATATCACATAGGAAAGTGCACTTTCTCGTGGAGTTGATGTTGTGGTTGGAACTCTTGGCAGAATTATTGATCTAATCCACAATAACAGTCTGAAATTAGGGGAAGTTCAATATTTGGTCCTTGATGAAGCGGATCAAATGCTTGCGGTTGGATTTGAGGAAGACGTGAATGTCATTCTGTAAAACCTTCCCTCAAAAAGGTAGAGCATGCTTTTTTCGGCAACCATGCCTGGCTAGGTAAAGAAATTGACTAGGAATTATCTAGATAATCCTCTGACGTTTGATTTGATAAGTTTTCTTCACGCTCCGTATATACATTCCTCCAAATCTTGCCTGGTCAGTATATTATATTGATGAACAACTCTTATTTTTCTATTATGAGTTAAGAGCAAATGACATTTGCAATATATATATACTGTGAGTTCCAAATGTTTTTATTCATCATGCTTATGTTAGCTTTTCTTGGTGAGTTTTTTTTTTTGGGTGGTTTTTTAGTGAGTTTGTGGTATTTTTCGGCGAATTTGGTACAAATAAAATTTTAGGACTTTTTGGAGAAGATGCATGTGCTGGCGTATATTATTCTACCAGTCCATTAGTTTCAAGTCAATTTTATTTTATTACCAATAATTTTAATATGTATAAAACATTTCTAATTTTTTCTGATATTGTATTAGCAATAGAGTTGAAGTTTAGAAAATATTGAAAAGAATTGCCTATATTGTTCCCGTTTGTGTCAATTATGGACCTAAAGTAAATTTAGAAGGTACAAATCATACTGTGTCGGCAATTTCTAATAAGTTGAGTTACAAGAATCCAATAACCTACGATAATCTAGAAAAAATAATATGTGAAATGTACGACTTTTATGCGGCAAAAATCGGTTGGAACGTTAGAAGACTTCATGTACCAATCCTTCTTTATCATCAAATGACGATAACGATTATTGGATTTTTCTTAGTTCTGTTAGAAGATCTCAACAACCTAGTTCTTCTTCTTCACTTTTCCATGCTACAAATGTAAAAACAAGTAGTAGAGACGTATCTTTAGAGTTAGCTAGATATATATTTTTAGTCACTAGATGCTTAATATGTTAGATGAAGAAGAAAGAAATAATTTTGATATACTTTGGTGGTGGAGACAAAACGAGCGCGTCGATTCCAATTGTTTTTATTATAGCACGTGATCTACTAACACATCGGTATCAACTGTAGTATTGAAGTATGCTTTTAGTACAGGTGGTAGGGTTCTGAATGATTTGAGGTCAAGGCTTAAACCAGATTTGTTAGAGAGTTTAACGTGTCTAAAAGATTGGGAGGATGAAGAACTTCAGATCTAAAAAAAGTAGATGTCATATTAGCCGAAGAACTTCAAAAACTGACTAAATAAAATGTAAGTATAGTTTGTATAAATTTATTTATTTTTTCTTACTTTTAAGTTTTATCAAAAATTATACACGCAACAACTTGTTTATGTACAATTTTAACTCCACCTCGTTAAAAGTGGCCGGTACTAAGCCTAAAAAAAGGAGGGGTTTAAATGTCAATTTTATCATACATTATTTTATTTTAATTTTTAATAACTCCAAAAACTGCATTTAAAAACTTATACGAACCGAGCCCGTGGACTGCTATGTGAGTCCCATGGGCGGGGCTCGCTTGTTTTTGGGACAAGCCGAGCACAGGCTCATTTCGACCCTTCTTGGCATGGGCTAAGCCGGGCCATTACCATCTCTACTCATTCCTTAATAAATTCACAAAGATATTAGGAGATGTTGATATGCACACAAATTATTTGTCTAATTTTACCATAAAATCACATTTACATACAAATGTTAAAAAGAAATAAATTTATACTCGAAAATCTGAAGTTCTAGCCAAGTTAGTCTAGGTCACTTCACTGGTACGTTTGAACATGCACATGAACTCACTAAAACAAGAGTTCAATGGTCAGTCTGAACATAAGCATGAACGTACTCACTTAACCAACTCATTCACTTACTAATATAAGCTTCACTTAGTACATTCACTCCAATCCACTATTTTGACGTTAAAAATCAATTAGATACACTAAAAACAAATTTAATAAATAAAAGGAATATGTTACACACATATTTTCCCAACAATCTCCCATTTTGGCTATTAAGTAGTGATTGTTTTCGTCATCTGAATCTCCCTACATTTATAGAGGCAAAAGATCCAATTCCAGCCAAGAACCGGTAAAGAATAATGATGTATGTTTGCCTATGCACACGTAGCAAGATGATGAAAAAGTGACTTGTGCATCTTTTATGCTATGAATAAGTGTTGTATATTGGTGGGATACATTGACTAGCATGGGAGAAATAATAGACATAACTTGGGAAAACTTCAACGAGATATTTAGAAACAAATTTTTTCTACTTCTACTAGGAACCAAAAGCTAAATGAATTTATCTAGTTACGAAAAAGATCAGGTATAGTATCGGAATACATAAGGAAGTTTGAGCGGGTTGTCGTTTCATGACTCACATTGTCGTTACGAATTGATTGATAGTTGATTGCTTATCAGAATGGCCAAGATCTGAACTGAACAAAGATGTACTCATGTTGGGAATATAAAATATGAGTTTTCCAGAAATCGCCGATAAAGCTTTGTTAGCCGAAAGCAAGTCGAAGCTAAAATTGTTCGAGCTTGTGAGGCAAGAAATCAAAATCATAAGGGATATAGAGTCAATAAGAACTGGAATTAAAATAAGAAAAAATAGACAGACAAATGACAAGGAAAAAGTTCGAAGCATAATGAACCTCATTTCAAGATAGGAAAACAAGATAACAAGGCAGGAAATGGAAATGTTCTATCATGTTCCAAGTATGGAAAACATTAGCCTAGTGAGTGTCTAATGGGATAAGAAGTATGGTATTACTGTAGAAAACCTAGACACCTGAGCCAAGAATGCCCAACTAGACCTAAAGGTGAGCAGGGAAAAGAGAAAGTGTATGTTATGGTCAAGCCAGAGGTTGAAGGAGATAATCACGTTGTGGCAGTGTACGATCTATATTACGTCCTATTTAACTCTGGTGCAACGTATTCATTTATCTTAGCTCATGTATTGCGTACTCTTGAGTTAACTCCTAGATCATTACCTTCAAAAATAGAAGTAATCCTACCGTCACTCCAAACTGTTGTGTTGGACAAGTTATTCCAGATATGCAAATACAACTTAAGGAAAATCTATATCCTATGAACTTGATTTTCCTCAATTTAAGAGATTTTGATCTAATCTTAGTGATGAATTGGTTGTCTAGGTATCAAGTTACCATCGGTTTGTAAGTCGAAAGCATTAAATATGCCCGGTGAAGAGCCAATAGCATTTTGTCGGTATGAGGAAACTTTAAAATTATTATCTCGTCGCTTAAGGCAACAAAGCTAATGGTAAAAAGAAATGAAGGTTACTGGGTTAGTTTACACCAGATTCAAGTTGAATCCGAAATTTGGTTACCGTCATTACCAGTGGTGAAAGAATATCCTGGTGTATTTCGGAAGATCTGCCCATATTAGTGTCGGATAGAGAAATTGAGTTTTGGATCGAAATTGTCCTCAGTACTGCACCAATATCCAAGACTCCCTATAGCATGGCACTCTGAAAATTGAATGAATTAAACGTCAATTAGATTAATTAATCCACAAGGGATGTATTCGTCCAAGTGTTTTGTTGGCAGATTTATTGTGTAAAGTGACTCCAAATTGCAGAAACAAGAAAACCGAATGAAAATGGATGAAATGCAAGTCGAGGCAAGTGTTGAACACTTTGTCCTTAAGTCGATTTTGCCTCGCAACGGTACTTACGGTTTCAGGCAATCAACTCCCAAGATACAACGACTTCTACTTGTGTTTGTAGCACTACAAAACACAAGTACAACGAACCAGAAATAGTTTTGTACTCCACAAGATGAAAATGAAATGGAAAATTAGAAATTATGCAACAAATGCAATAAAATCGATTCAAGAGATGAATATAGAGTTTTGTTGCATTTGCATATCTTTTCTGTATTCAATAGGACGTCCATAGAGTCCTATTTTAAGATGAAGAAATGTTGAGAACGAAGAGGTAAGGGGTCAAACCATACAACACTTCAGAAGGACGTGCTGTTTCAGTAAAAGCTATCTGATCGCATGACTTTGTTCCTCGCGATCGTATGGAAGGAACGAAAAATATTCTGCTGAAAATTTCAAAGAAGTTGCGATTGTAGGGTAAAACACCCTTGCGATCGCAAGGTCAAAAAAATGACCCAAATGTGTCTTTTTTCCGTAATTTCTCATTCATTCGATATTAGTTTCGAGATGCCAAAAATACCATTAAACACCTGCACAGAAATTTGAATTCTCTTTCGGGGACAGGTCGATCCTCGTTTCGAAGCCCCGAAGCGGTAAACTATTTTGCCTAAACAGATTGGGTCGGGTCTGAATATTTTGGTCGAAGTTGACACGAAGTCACTTTAGTACTTAGTCAATTTCTCGAATTCTTAAACTAATTTTCAACAATCCCCCACATGAATGGAAATTCCTTGATACGTAAAACACGATGCAAATGAAATGCAAATAAAATACAAACTCTAACAAATGGAGTACATGCGACAAGTCATAGCATCCAGATAGGTGGCTTTTGGCTTTGAACGTTCTTTAGTTGAGTACAATTGGATTTACTAGGCTAGTTGGTGAACGCAATGTTTTTGAACCATTCAGCCGTTCATGTAAACCCAAACAATTGTACCAACACCATAACTTATCTAACCAATTCGGTTCTCATGGTTGTGTCCATTTTGGCCCTGGACAACTCTTGGTTTCATAAGTGCTCTAAGAGAATTAAGCCTCGAATTCTCGTAGAAAGCAGCCCCACTTCACACTTATATAGGTGATCTCTTATCTTTCTATTTCAAGGTTTTGAATCATTAAAAGTATATATGTATACTTATCCTTATACATATTTAACATAGCACTTCAAATTTTAGGAATGGGAATAAGTGCTTTATTCCGAATCTTTTATAACTTAGTTGTCCCATTGAACTAAGATTTTGGGATCTCCAATCTACAAGGTTGGATTTCTGTTATAGTAATTCTATTCGTTAGGCTTTAGGCCTATTCTCCTCGAGAGATGGTATACTTGATTTCTTGCAAGTCCTTTCGCCAAAGGATCAACTAAATTTTCTTTTGACTTTACATAATTAATAGAGATTATACCATTTGATATTAACTGTTTAATGGTATTATGTCTCCGACAGATAGGTCGAGACTTACCATTATACATACTGTTTTGTGCCCTTGCTATTGCCGACTGATTATCGCAATATATGTTAATTGCAGAAATCGGCTTTTTCCAACATGGGATTTCCTCAAGGAAATTACGAAGCCATTCTCTTCTTCTCCAACTTTGTCTAAGGCAATAAACTCATATTCTATTGTGGATCGAACTATACATATTTGCTTAGACAATTTCAAGGACACGGCTCCACCTCCAGGGTAAATACATAACCACTTGTGAACTTTGAATCCTTAGTCGATATCTAATTTGCATCGGTATATCCTTCTAACACCGCAGGACATCTTGAGTAGTGTAATCCATATTCAACCGTGTGTCTTAAGTATCTAAGAACTCGGTTTAACGCCTTCCAATGTTCAACACTTGGATTACTAGTTAATCTAATCAACTTGTTGACTATGTATGCTATATCGTGTCTTGTGCAGCTTGGTAATGTACATCAAACTGCCTATGACACATGAGTATTCCAATTGAGATACGGGCTCACGGTATTCTTGACTAAGTGTATACCTAAGTCAATCGGTGACTTAATCGGTTTGTCGTCATACGCCTTAAATTTCTTAAGTATAGTCTCAACATAATGTGATTGAGATAATGACAAACCATCGGATGTCTTAGAGATTTTAATCCCTAATATCACATCAGCCACTCCCATATCTTTCATGTCAAAATGTGTTGTTAACATTTTCTTAGTCAAGGAAATGACTTTTGAGTTATTTTCTATAATTAGCATATCGCCAATGTATAGGCATACGATTACATATTTGTTAGGTGTGGTTTTAATGTAGACACACTTGTCACATTCATTGATTTTGAAGTCATTTGATAACATAGTTTTATCAAACTTTTCATGCCATTGCTTCGGTGCTTGTTTTAATCCATACAAGGATTTTACAAGTTTACACACCTTCTTTTCATTTCTTATTGCAACAAACCCTTTGGGTTGTTCCATGTAGATTTCTTCTTCTAATTTATCGTTTAGAAATGCCATTTTAACATCTATTTGATGTATTTCAAGATTATGCAATGCCGCGATTGCAATCAAAACACGTATAGACGTGATTCTTATCACAGGTGAATAAGTATCAAAGAAATCGAATCTTTCCTTTTGTCTATACCCTTTGGCTACTAACCAAGTCTTATATTTATCTATTGATCCATCCAATTTCAATTTCTTTTTGAATATCCATTTGCAACCTAAAGCTTTGTTTCTCAAAAGGAATTCAACCAATTCTCAAGTATGGTTACTCATGATGGATTCAATCTCGTTACGTACAGCTTCTTTCCAAAAAGGAGCTTCGGGAGTAGACATTGCTTCATCAAATGTCCTTGGATCATTTTCAAGTAAATTGGTTACGAATTCTGGATCGAATGTCTTCTGAATTCGTTGTCTTTTACTACGTCTTGGTTCTTCATTTATTTGAATATTGTCATCATTTTCATGTATGTTATCATAAGTTCGTTTAATTGAACTTACTTCATTTTCTTTACAAAGAAATTTGTCTTCAAAGAAAATCGTATTTCTTGATTCAATAATCGTACCTTCATGTATATCAAGTACTTCGGATTTATGAACCAAGAATCGATATGCACTACTATTGATTGCATATCCAATAAAGACACAATCAATTGTCTTTGGTCCAATCCTAACTTGTTTAGGTTTGAGTATTTGTACCTTTGCTAAGCACCCCGACACTTTGAGATATTTGTATGAAGGTTTCGACCTTTTCATAATTCGTAAGTTGATTCAACCTTATTCTTGTGTGCTATTTTATTTAGGATATGATTTGCAGAAAGTATGGTTTCTCCCCACAAGTTTTGAGGTAAGCCCGAACTAATCAGCGTTGCATTCATCATTTTCTTTAGTGTTCGATTCTTGCATTCAACAATCCCATTAAATTGAGGTGAATATGGTGCAGTAGTTTGATGAATGATTCCAAATTCTGCACAAAATTCTTCAAATGGTGCAACGTATTCTCCACCTCTATCACTACGAATCATTTTTATTTGTTTTCCAAGTTGATTTTCAACTTCGATTTTGTAGTGTTTGAACACTTCCAAAGCTTCATCTTTACTTTTCAACAAGTATACGTAGCAGTACCTTGTACAATCATCTATGAACGTGATGAAATATTTTTTACCACCTCTTGTTTGTACGAACTTTAAATCACACACATCCGTGTGAATTAGTTCTAAATGTGTCGTGGTTCGTTCAACCGAATGAAAAGGTGTTTTGGCTGCTTTTGCCTCTACACATGTTTCTTATTTTCCATTATTAAAATGCATATTCAGAATTAAACTTAAATTCATTAACTTGTGTATTGAATTAAAGTTTGCATGTCTTAATCTATGGTGCCATAAATTAGATAACTCAAGAATATATACGGAAGATGACGTTTTATTCATATTTTTCGGTACAACAATTAGGACATTCATTTTGAATAGTCCATCTTTTACATAGCCTTTGCCTACATACATGTTATTCTTGGTAAGTACAAACTTATCCGAAACAAAGACAAACTTAAAGTCATTCTTGCTTAACAAAGAACCTGACACAAGGTTCTTGCGAATATCCGGTACGTGAAGAACATTGTTGAGACTAAGTTCTTTTCCCGATGTCATCTTCAATATCACTTGCCTTGTCCTTTCACTTTGGATGTTGAGGAGTTCTCCATAAACAGTTTTTTTTCCTCGGTTGGAATGTAGGATGTGAACATATCTTTATCAGCACATATGTGACAGGTTGCACCCAGATCAACCCACCATTCCATGGGATTTTCAACGTTGTTACATTCAGAAACAACTGTCGATAAGTTCATATCAGATATGCCATTTGATATGACATCATATTCGAATATATTCGCTTGGGCTTGCTTCTTTGGTTTGTGACAATCGACTAAGCGATGTCCAGTCTTTCAACAATTATAGCAGTTGCCTTTGAACTTCTTTGCATTCTTCTTTGTAGGTTCAATGGAATGCTTTCTCTTCTTTCCTTTGTTGATGTTGGATTCCACCACATTTGCCTTTGATTGTAGAATGCTATTTCCAACACGCCTGTCTGAATTTCGGTTGTCTTCTTCCATCCTTAGTCAGACTACAAGTTCATCCATTTTTGGGATTCATTGATCACCATGACATTCTTGAGTGTGGCCTCATCAATTGAAGGTTTGCTGAGCTTTTCAACTGGATGGCCCTCGTCAAGTCGGAGATTTTTCTACTCGCAAACTTGGAAAGAGCATCTGTATAATCGTTCTCAATCATAGTGATCTGGAATAATTCGAATACCTCGAAGTGGGATAGGATATCTTTGGCATTCATTAAATAGGCCACCATAAACTGCTCTAGAGCGGTGTAGGTTACGTTGACTTGGCTAACTACTAGCTGTGAGTCACTGTAGATCTAGAATTTCTTTACTTTCATCTCTCGTGCCAACCTTAAGCTTGCTAGGAGTGCCTCGTATTCAAAGCATTGTTCGAGGTTTTAAACTCCGGTGAAGCGCGCAATTGAGATTGTGTCTGTCAGGGCTTATCAGCAGGATCCCAGCCCTAGCTTCAGCCTCGCCTGATGATTCATCAATATACAATTTCTATGTTGGTACCTCTTGAGGTTTAGTGTGTAGGATATAAGTGAACTCTGCCATAAAATCTTCTAAAGCCTGTCTCTTCACGGAGGGCCTCAACTTGTAAGAAATGTCGAATTGGCTTAGCTCAATCGACCATTTCATCAGTCTTCTTAAAGTATCTGGCTTCGGAGAATCTGCCTTAAAAGAAGATTCGTTAGGACATCTATACTGTGTGACTAGAAGTATGGTTGAAGCTTCCTGGATGCAATAATCAGACATAAGGCGAGCTTCTCCATGTCCAAATACCTTGTTTCTACGTCTTGCAGCACCTTGCTCACATAGTAGACGGAGAGCTTTATTGGTCCTTCCTCACGAATCAGTACTCAGCTCACCGCTTTCTCAGATACTGCGAGGTAGATGAATAATGTCTCTCCATTCTTTGGTTTGGACAGCAGCGGGGCCTTCCCAAGTAAGGTTTTAAGTTCACGGAAGGCATTCTCACATTCTTTCGTCCATTCAAACCATTTCCCACCTTTGATAGTCTGGAAGAAAGGTTGGCAGCGGTCGGTTACCTTTGATATGAATCGGTTCAAGACTGCCATCTTCCTGTAATGCTCTAAACCTCATTGGGGGAGGATGGCAATTGCATATCAACAAGTGCTTTGATTTTTTAAGGATTCTCCTCTATTCCGCGTTGATTCACCATATAGCCCAAAAATTTATTGGATGCGACTCAAATGCGCACTTTAGTGGGTTGAGTTTCATGCGGTATTTGCGGAGAATTATGAACATCTCCCTCAAATGTCCGATGTGGTCTTCGGCATTCACGTTTCTCACAAGCATGTCATCAACATAGACCTCCATTGTGTTCCCAATTTATTCTGAGAACATACGATTCACTAACCATTAATATATAGCTCAACGTTCTTGATCCGGGCATTATTTTGTAGTAGTACAATCTTTGATTTGTGATGAACGAGGTATGTTCATGGTCTCCTGTGAACATCAGGATCTGGTTATAGCTAGAGTAGGCGTCTATAAAGCTAAGTAGCTTATGGCCGACAGTCGCATCAACCAGCTGATCAATGCGTGGTAGTGGAAAGCTGTCTTTGGGGCACGCCTAGTTCAAATCGAAGAAGTCTATATACACCCTCCATTTCTTGTTAATCTTTCTCACTAGTACGGGGTTGGATACCCATTCGGGGTAGACTGTTTCTTTGATGAACCTGTTTGCCAGCAGCTTGTCGACTTCTTCTTTCAAAGCACCATATCTTTTGGTACTTAAAGGCATTCTTTTCTCTGTATCTTGGGACCTACTTTAAGATCCATTTTCAAGGTGTGACAAGCCACATATGGATCTATCCCAACCATGTCGATGTGCTTCCATACGAACACGTCAATGTTTTCTAGTAGGAACTGTTTCAGCTCTTCCTTCATTCTTTCGTCTAGCTTTTATCTTACATGTAGCATCTGGGTTGGGTCCGAAGGGTTTACAGATAATGCTTCCAAATCCTCCGCATGGGAGGCCATGGAATCAGGACCTATAATCCGAGGGTCTAGGTCCTCGTCCAGTATCATCTCTTCTTCGGCCTTTTCAAGATCAACGTCCATCGCCTTCTTCTCGAACCATCATTCTTGTGGGGGTGCATCTTCGCGCTTTGCTGCCTTTTGTAGCGCGTTCATGTAACAAGCCCTCACCTCTTTTGGTTACCACAAATCTTGGTGATACTGTCCAGTGTCGAGAATTTCATCTCCAAGTGATGGATGGAGGTGATTGCATGCAGGTCTCTAAGCATGGGTCTTCCTAGGACTCTGTGATAGGCGGAGTGGGTATCGACCACCAAGAATTCTATAAATTTAATTAGATGACACGGGAGCTCTCCGAAGTCCACCGCGAGGGTGATTCTTCCTCGTAGGACGAGGCTATCTTTCGTGAATCTGAATAATGGTTCTAAAATGGCAGTTAGTTCGTGGTCTACAACTATTTGGTCGAAGGTACTGCCAAACAAAATGTTTACATCACTGCTATCGTCGACCAACATTCGTCCTAGCCCGTTCCTGGCTACAACGATGCGAACTACCAAGGCATCGCAATGTGGGTAGTGGATACCAGCCTCATCCTCTATAGTGAATGTGATCTGTAGGGTCCTGGGCCGGTGTCCATGAACCTGCCAACTTTCCATTGGTTCTTCTCTTACTGCTTTTGAGTAGTTCCACCACAAATTCATCATATGCCCTCCAACATAGGGCCCTCTGATGATGTGTTGATCTCGTGGACTGCAAGGGCTCTCGCGGGTTCATCTGTCCTTGGTGGGTCCGTGTTCTTAACGTTTTCTCCATTATTGCGGCGGGTTCATCTTCTTGGCATCGGGCGGTCGATTCTCTATCATTGGGCGTCCTCAACACCTCGAGCTGGTTAATTCTCTCTCCTTGTCGCTGATTTCTCCGGTTGATTAGTTCCCGTACATTAGGGCAGTCTTCCGTGTTATGTACCCGGATTCTCTGTATGTGACAGAACTTGGGTGGAAGAATAGCTAGTTTGCGAACTGCTACGGGTGGTCTGGCCTGGGGGATGGGATAGTCTTCGTCTGATTGAATCTCCTATAGTGGTTGTTGTGTGGCTCGGGAGAACGCTTTCTTGAAAGCGATTGAAACAGGGTTCGGGAGAGCGTCGCCCATCCCTCCGATAACGATTCTCCTCTGTCTCTTTCGACTCTTTCTTTGTTCTCAATCATCTCTTCTAATCGGATTTCTCGTTGGATCAGGTTTACCAGCTGACTATAAGTTTTGGGCTAGTTATTTTGGACGTCTATCCAAAAGGAGGTACGCATATGAAGTCTGGTCACCAATGCGTCTAGGGCCTTGTCATGAGTTACACTCTCGATCTTGTTTATGACATTGTTGAATCTCTTCAAATAGCTTTTTATCGACTCTCCTTTTTTCTGTCAATTGTCGTAGATTTGGACAATGTCGGCTATCATTGTCCGATTGCCAATGAAAGCATTGATGAATTCCCATTTAAGTTGAGGCCAGCTCTTGATGCTTCTCGAATGTAAGGGTGATATGGAAATTTCTGCACTTCACTGCGAGAGAGTTACCCTGGAGCTTCGTTTTATACACACTAATGGTCTCCTCTTCCATTATAATTTTCCAAGAGGCATATTCGGAAGTTGATGGAGAGCTCCATGGCCTTCAATAAATCGGAGCATGGGAGGTTCTCATCGTCTTCATCCTCATAGCATTCTAACTTTTCCTTTTCATCCTCAAGCCTCACATGATCAAACTTCGAATCCTTCATTCCTTTTGTACGGGCCTCGCTCGCTTCACGCTCACTTTTTTGTCTTGTACCGTAGAGGTGGTGGTGTTATGGAGGATCCCACTCCCAACTTATCAAACACGCCGCGGCGGCGGGGGGTTGGTTTCATACACACCGAAGGGAGTTTCCATGTTGGTTGTTCTGCGAGGTCCTCAGATTCACATTCTGAGGGTTTTTGTCGTTTGAAACTGGCATATCTTCCTGAAATTGATGGCTCTCTATCGAATCAGACCTCGAAGGGCTTTTCCAGGTACGGCTACACTTGGGTCCATGTTGAAGGGATTGATTTTCCAACAGTTCAAGCACTGCCTTCATCCGGGCGTTGTCCAATTTCATGTTTTGATTTTCTCACTTGACCATCCACTTCTGTTGCTGTCTTCTTCTCTTGCGGTGGGTTACGTTCTGGAGGTCTTGAACGCTCTTTTGCCGCACGTCCGTGTGATGGGATTCGATTTCTTTTTCTAGAGAATTTTCTGTTGCCATGCTCTTCCTGGTAGAAAATACGTTTTTACCATAAGTTTTGGTTGTGTAACATTTTTTGTTCCCACAGACGGTCCCAATCTGTTGACGTTGAATTCCACACCAACCACGTGTCAACAGATCTCCAGTCAATCATCTTCCAGCCTGTATGTTACCTGTATACTATGAAGACCGTTAGGCACTAAGATCACCGACAGAAATGGGACTGGCGATCGTTAGTACTTCGACGATCAAGTCAACTGCCAGTATATGTAGAGAATAAAAATATACGAGGGGGATAACAATTATGTGTTGGAGGGACAAACAATCAGAGATTTGAGCAGAGTTTAAGGGTGAGAATAATGTGTACCTTAGAATAACCAAAGATGTTGTATTTATAGCATTAGAAACCTAATTGATTTAGAAAACAATTAATTAGATATCTAACTGGATCTTCTTTCTTTATGGCATAGAGATGATTGGTTGTCAAGGTAATCTCCTTGATTTCAGTCCTTATTTGAGTTGATCACGTTGCTTAATTTTTAGGAGATTGCGGTTTGGTTTCTTGTGAGAATCTTTATGGCGATCAAACACAATCTTTCTTTAATTACTTCTCTGGTTATTGTGAAATATTATGCTGCTCGCGGATTACGAGGAATTCGACGTTCAAGGAAGTGTACTAGGTCGGTCATGATACTCGAGACTTGTCATGGTTTTGCAATACTCGATTCATGAGTGCTAACACGTTACTGGGCTTTGCAAGGCTCTTATGAATACTAAAGGCCATCACTGGGATTATGAGACTTTTGCAAGGCCCAACTTGGGCATCATCTGGGCCTTTACGAGAATTATAGGGCCCTTGCTAATGTAGTGGCCTTACTAAAATTTGGTGGTAACAAAATCGTTGTTGTACAATTCGTAATGGGTCCCTCAGCATGTCACATTAAGAATCTTCAATTGTTCTTTGATCTCTCTATACGAGGAAAGTCCAACAGCGAGAATAAATGTGTCAAAAGATTTTTACCTTAGTTGGAAAGATATTGAGGGCCTTTGCTACAAACGTCATAATCACAATCGAGGATGAAAAGGAGAAGGATTCTCCCAAAGCGGAGGTTCTCTTCGACCAGCAAGGCGATCGGGGTTTGATCATTCTTCGCTTAGCCTTGAGGTTCGTACATGGTTGAGCCACCATCAAGAGTCCTTTGTAAGAAAGACATGCAACCCTATGGGCATGGCGAGGTGCTTTGACTTTGACAAACCGCTTGTGGTTCGAGTGGGTCTCTCATAATTAGCTGAATCGCGCATATTCCTCACGATGATAGTTCGAGTGGGTCTCTCCAAAAAATTGTTGGAAATAGATAAAGGATAATTCTAATAAAGTTAAATTAATATTTTAGCCTATAAAGAAGGCCATTTAAACAGAAATTAAAAGAAAAAAATTCAATGATGATAATTTTTTACTTTAGACATTGAAAAAGGGCTATTTTAAAACTTTAAGACTTCAGCAAGCTAGCACTTGAAGTTGGACCCTTTAAAAGTAAACAAATATCTTTTCGACATATCTATCATGTATTCAATTATTATTTTCAGAACAACTCTAATATAAGAACATATGTAAAATATTTATAAATAAATCAAATATTATTTTTATTTAAACGTTTCATATAACTCACTGTTTACGTAAAAAAACCACCAAAAGATGTGACATCTAATTCTTTAAAATAGTAATCAAATTTAATAAAAATATTATAAAATGAATTGAAGATGGAAATCTCTCAATAAATAAGATTTTTTTTTTTATTAGCAAATTGAAATTACTCTAATTCCTGAAAATGTGTAAACTGTACATGGTTTGAACACGAGAAAGATTAAAACACTGGAAGTCGCTTAAATGCTTTAATTAGTGGAAGTTGTTTGGCATTAAATTTTGTCATTAGGAAAACTGTGCGACCGGGCTTCATTATAGACTTATATTGTATTGAACTCCAAGTCATTCTAGAATTCATTTTTCTAACTACCAATTGACAAAGTATTGCATGTTAAATACACAAAATATTTAAAAGATATATAGACAATATTATTAAATTGTATATAGAATTTATTACAGATTAATTTTAAATTTTAATATTTATTCATTAGACATCAATATTACATGAATAGAAAATATTTTAACTTAAATACTACCTAAATAGCAAATCAGTACTATGAATCTTTTTCAGTTGAAACTTGAAGCACAAACAAAGTGACATTTCATCAAAAAATTCTAAACATTTGAAAGGGAAAAAATGGTATGTATCTATCTTTCACGTGACCTTTTGAGAACACTGCATATTTAGAATTTTTGAAAAGATCATGCTTTTGACACCCCCCTCCCCAAAAAAAAAAAAAAAAAAAAAAAAAAAAAAGGAAAAAAAAAAAAACTATATATTGTTAATTAATTATAGGTGGCGGTCAGCGTGTGTGACCGAAATTGGTGGCAGGATATGCAACTAACACATCTCTTTCTCCAACGTAGGACTCTTAAGTTAAATTTATTATTTTTTTGTTAAGGAGAAAGTCTCGAAGGCGAAACCTCCCCACTCAAGTGTGGAGATGCCTCTCGATTATGCGGGTTGAATCGGCGAATGCGCACTTGCAGTGGCAAGCGACCGAGGAGAAAGCCAACACGTCAACCCCCGCGATGCACCCCACAAAGATTTTAAAAATAAAATCTGCCTACACACGAATCGATCGAATCTGCGTTGTCGGAAGATTTCTCCTCACGCCACCTCGCGCCTTACCAACTCGCATATGCCTCTGGGGTATTTGTTGGCAGAATGGATACAATTTTTTTATGTTTATTAAGCTTAAATCTATTATTTCTTTAAATTAAGATAATTTTTCAGTATATTATATAAATGTCTTTTTGAGTTTAGAGATGGTAACGAGACAAAACAAGTTACCGTAAAGACCAGGTCAACTGGAGATTTTTGCTATTCCTATTTGAACTGTGTACCCATGTTTCTAATAATTTATTTTGGACAATTTGTGAAAGGCGCCACCTATCTAATTCATTAAAATAGTAATCAAATTTAATAAAAATATTATAAAATGAATTGAAGATGGAAATCTCTCAAAAAATAAGATTTTTTTTTTTTTATTAGCAAGTGGAGATTACTCTAATTCATGAAAATGTGTAAACTGTACATAGTTTGAACACGAGAAAGATTAAAACACTGGAAGTCGCTTAAATGCTTTAATTAGTGGAAGTTGTTTGACTTTAAATTTTGTCATTAGGAAACCTGTGCGACTTCATTAAAGATTTATAATGTATTGAACTCCAAGTCACTTGGAATCCATTTTTCTAACTACCAATTGACAAGTATTACATAATAAATACAGTAATACACAAAATATTTAAAAGATACATTATATTTCCCTTGGTTAACAAAAATACACCTACTTAATCCTAGCCATCCAATCCATATATCAACTAATGGACAAGATTATAATCTACAACTCTACACCTTATAATTTCCCAGTTTCACACTTGAACATGACGCAGGCATGCACATGTAAGAGAGAGTACATACACCAGATGCAATTAATTAGTCTTTGCCGGAATCCTATAAATTAAGCTCAACGCTCAGTTAATTACAACTATAGCTACAGGCGTTGACTATATCATGCATCCGCAACACAACGACGTCCAGAATGCTGACGTGCCTGTCAACATTAACGAAGAAGCGCAGATTGGTGAATCCATGGATGACAACGCCAATAACCAACCATCGAAAAATCAAGGTAGAAATTTTAAGCAACCAACATTTCTGTTTCCTTTGTTTGAAGTTTTAATTGTTACTATGTTTGTTCCTTTTTGCAGAAAGTAAATTAGCAAAGGCACTAGCTATTTGCACCATTCCAGGTAAATTGAGCTGATCAAATTAAATTAGAAGAGTCTAACCTTAATTCATTTATTGTAGTTATTAAATTTTATATATTGTGCATATCTTAGTGCATGTTTGTTGGAGATTAAAATCTAGTTTTTGGTTTTTTAACTTTTGACCAATTGACTAAAGCATGTCACGTGAAAAAGAAGACTATGACAATGACCAAAATGACATTGTGTTTGTAACGTTCAGCTGCAATAGTTGACCGAAATTAAGGGCAGTTTCGAAATTTTGGAAATTCATTTTCTGGCTTTGGCTGTAAAGTAATTTGACATTGGTGGGCCAAGGTTGAAAAAAATTTAAACACTTTCAAGAAACAGTTTTTAATGTGCAACAAACAGACACTTAATGTATTGATATTATTTGCTTCAAGTATTAAAAGGTTTCAGAAATTACAAAATAATGAACAATCAACATTACACAAGAGTAATTGGGTCAACTTCTTCTAAAAGCTTTTCTAAACGGAGGAAATACTTTTAAAAAATTATCCAATAAAGTTTAAAAACAACTTCTTAGTCTTAAGAGTTGTATCAAACAAGCTCGAACAAATTGCGCACACAACATCTGTAGTCACTAACTATATGGCACAATCCCATTTAAAAAATTACGGAAACTTGTAATGAGATTTTATTTTCCATAAAAGTGTCAATCAAATGCTAATATATATTTCATCCGTCCCATAAAGATATATTTATTTTCTTTATTCATTTGTCCCAAATTATAGTTCACTTTTTTTGAACTTATGATATTTCCACTTTTTTTCATATACATTTATAAGTTATTATTAAAAGACTTTTAAGCTATCTATTTTTCTCTATTCTTAAGATTTTTTATATTGAAATGGAAGCATAACGTTTAGTTAAAAGAAATATTGTTTTGACTTTTTATAATAATATTTAAATACAATCATGACAAATATTTTTTTATAAAATTTTACATGTTTTCCAAATATAATTGAGAACAAATTATTTTATTTGCTAATAATTAATATATTATCACTAATACATGTTTTAGAGTAATTTAATAAAAATATTTAAAAATAACAAGTCATATTTTAATAAGTTATAAACTTATCAATTTGGTTCATTTGCAATCCTATTTTAAAGTAATATGCGGTAAAATATTTTTTTTCTTCGTCTAAAATGTTAAACCTTGCGAAGTACATTTACTTTTAAATATCGACAATTAAGGTTTTATTATGCAATTTTTTTATTTTTTTATTATTATTTTTTTTATCACTTGATTTAGTTACATATGTTAAATTTTACATTTGTTTATACTTGTAACATTTATACCATGTTATATTTAAGAAATTAAAGTACTACTCTTATCATAACAACAAATATGCAACAAATTGCCATAAAATAGACGTTCAAAATCAAGATAGCTTTTCCATTTCCTCTTTCTTGTCAATTTATTTTTACAGTAAAATTTAAATTTGACAAAAATTATTGAGATGTAATTATTTGTGCAAGAAGAGGAAAAATGGACATCTTTTGAGCTACAAATAATTTTCTTATCCAAATTTAAAAATAGAAAAAAAAAATGAAAGGAAAAAAGATAGTTTCATTTTGTAAAAAATAAAAAGTTAAAATGGAATATATATAAATATTGTCTACAGAGAAAATTACTATATTTTATGAAAGAATAATCACCGACCATAAGGGAAGTTTTCACATCTATTCACACAAAAAATTGATATATATCTGTTTTCAGTCTCTCAAAAAAAATCTCAATTTCCTCAAATCTCTCATTCCCAATTTTCTTTCTCTTCACCATTGTTCTTTAAATTTTTAATTATCCTCAACTTTGTTCCTTATTATTCACCACCGATCACTCACCAACTTCTATCAATCTTCATTTATTTTTTTAAAGTCGAATTCCACCGATAAGCGATATACTAGTGTTATCTAACATAGTACCAGTTTAGATAACAATAAAGTCACTATCAGAATAAAAATGCAATTTAATTTTAATGCACAATGTGGCTGTAGTCACACTACCACCTATACTAGTGTTTCAATGATATATTTATAATTTACTTAAATTAAAATATTACAAAGTTTTCACTTTTTCCTCTTTGATCCATATAGGTATGGGAATAATTAATGTAATGAGCTTGTTAGCAATGCCAATGATGAACACCTACCTTACAAATGTTTGGAAACTGAGTTTGACCAATGCTGCTGGAATAGTCAACATTTGGGAGGGCAGTTCTAAGATATTGCCAATAGCACTTGCCTACCTTTCAGATGCTCTCTTAAGTATATATCCAGTCCACCTGATGAGTACCATTGTCTATACCATTGTAAGTAATTACATTAATTAATTTCCACATACATCTTTTAAGCTCGATGTTAATGTCTAAGTGTACTAACTGTCAACGTAGATATTTTTCAAAATCATGTCTTCATGCTCTAAATCTAATTACATTCTTTGTTTTTCGATACATGATATTTTTCAAAATTATGCTTGTTATATTCTAGACCATCTCAGTTCAAAACTACAGTCTAAGTTACAAAATTTGTTGTGCAGGGTCTAGGATTGCTTGCCATGTCAACACCATCGGTCCTCTCCAAATTCACTGGTACATGCAGTGATAATCAGCCAGAATGCATAGGTCGAACACAGCGAATTATGTTCTTCACATCCTTGGCACTGATGGCTGTGGGAATATCTGGTACTAAGTTTCTCAAAACTGAATTACAACTCAAAAAAATTAAGATACACCCAAAGCTGCCTGATTCTGACAATCTGTCAATTATAGTCCTTATAATTGGAGCCTTAGGAGGTGCAATATTTTCGGGTGTTATAAAACCATGGTCACTGCGTTTTGGAATTCCTGCAATTTTTTGCATTGCAGCTACTAGTTTTTTGGTGGCAACTTTTATTGCACATAGTGGATCTCGACCCGAAGAAAGAAATCCAGAGGGAAATCTACTAACAAATATGGCTAGAGTGTTAGTGGCCTCTGCTTTCAAGATATCACAAAAACTTCCAGATGAT
Organism: Forsythia suspensa; assembly: GCA_023638005.1. Lineage (NCBI taxonomy): Eukaryota > Viridiplantae > Streptophyta > Magnoliopsida > Lamiales > Oleaceae > Forsythia > Forsythia suspensa. The sequence continues at coordinate 40,834,035 of CM042669.1, read as the reverse complement.
CCTGCTCAACTTTACGAGAATATTGATCAGTCCAATGTCCATTCATTATCCCATACTCCTGGGCTCAGGTTTTCAAAAGAAAAATACTATTTATTGCCACAGGAGATCATCACCGGTGTATGTGGCACATTATTCAATTAATAAAAATGCTTAGACTGGTTATGATCACCAGTGGTAATAAATATCATTATTCTTATTAAAATATCTCTCACATTTCTTGGTTTTATTCTAGTCAGTTATAATATTTTCTTTCTTGTGTTTTCATACTAAATCACAGGTGGTTAGACAAGGCTGCGATCATATTGCCAAACGAAAGACAAGAAAATAAATGGAAACTTTGTACCGTGACACAAGTAGAAGAAACCAAATTGATCATTCGCACTATCCCAATGTTCATATCCTTCACATTTTGTGGGCTGGTAAAATCCATTGGAAACACTTACTTCCTCGAACAAGCAAACAACATGAATCCCAAGTTAGGAAATCTTAAACTTCCCATTCTCTTCTTACCAATGCTATATGAATTGATGAAATCATCGTGGGAATCAACTCGCAAAATGCACCCATCCCTGGTTTCCGTTATTGCCTCTATTTTTTACTCAGTAGTATGTTGTACAATTGCTGCCTCTGTGGAAAGGCGAAGGTTGCATGAAATTAGAAGACATGATTTACTAGACAAGCCCGAAGAGAGGATTCCAATGAGTGTACTTTGGCTGGTTCCACAGTTTTTTTTTCTTGGTATGCTTGATTCCTTTTTTGAGAAGAGTGTTGAGAATCTCTTTCCTGATGGAATTCCTTTATCCAGAAGAAAGTACCTCATTCATTTCGCGCATGGAGCATCTGGTGTAGGAACTGTGAGTGGTGTTTTATCAGTTTATGTAGTAGGCAAGATCAGCGAGATTGGAGGAAAGAATTGGTTCCAGTATACCTTAAACAGAAGTCGTTTGGACAGATACTACTGGACTCTATCAGCATTAGGTGCTCTAAATTGTATTGTCTCAAGTCCTTCTTTCTACAATTTCTTTTGAATTAGAATATTATATATTAATCCTATAACAGATATAGAGATGAATCCACGAAAAATTACATTGTTGATCTCAATTTATTGAATTAACACTTGATTTGTTATGGTGTGATTTCGTTACTCAAAAAAATAAATGTATTTTATTAGTGCTTGTTTGGTGAAGCTTTTTTGTAGATTATAAAGAGTGAGTCCTATGAAATGTTTAGATAAAAAGTCAATAAATATAGCGGATCCTACAGAATGTGTAAATAAAAATAATATTTTTACTAGCTTACTAGAAAGAGATTTCATACTTAAAAATCTCAATGCTAAATATATTGCAAAATGCAAATTCTTTCAAAAATTATAACAATCTTGTTTTTCCCCTTCATAAGCATAAGGTCACCGAACAAAAAAAAGCTTTCTGCTTGCTGGGCAAGTACCTCTCCAATTGACAGAAATGGTTATGTATTTAAACAACGGACATAAAAAAATACAAGGATCAATTTGTAACAAATGCATAAGTTCGGTGACCAACATGAAGCTCCGCTAAAAGTTTGGTGGAGGCTGTTCAGCGGTGCTCCAGCCTCCACCACTGATTTTTGGCAGATGGCGTGCTTATGTGGATAATTTGGAACGAATGGAATATGATTGTTCATGGCGGGCTAGCACACATCTAGCTGAATTATGTGGTTATGTGAGGATGATTCTCCAACATAATAATGAGGTATGCAATGCTGGGACACCGGGGGTGACTCATGAGAGGACAGTCTTGCGACATTCAGATGGAGGGCGCCGGAGCAGGGGAGCTTTAAGCTGACTATAGACTCGGCCTTCCGGGTTGGTGCAGGGGTAATGGGTTTTGGAGCTATTATACGTGACCATCTCGGAGTCGCGTTGGGGGCAATGGCAATGAGAATAAAGGGATGTAGGAAACTTGTATATTAAAAACAACTTTAAGAAATAAGAGGATAAATTCAAGACAACACTCAATTTTTATTTCTTTTCTTGAATTGACTTGTCCCAAAATGCTAGAATCACAAGTCTTTTATAGGCTTTAGTGCTTTACAAATCATGTACTTAATATCTAGTACATGTATTCACCATTATTACATAATTCCTACTAAAATGATCATGAATATATCAAAATACATGAATCAACTACTACACATATTCACAAATACATCGATCTTCAATGACTTGGTGAAAATGTCAGCAATTTGATTTTGAGACTTCACAAACTTTAATTCCACATATTTTTTGTCAATACAATCTCGAACAAAACGATACTTCATGTCGATATGCTTGCTTCGATCATGAAAGACGGGATTTTTAACCAACAATAATGCTGACTTGTTATCAATAAAAATCTTTGTTGGATCACCTTGTCGCAAATGAACTTCCTTTAACAAATTTTGAATCCAAATCGCTTGACAAACGTAGGATGCAACTGCAACATACTCCACTTCACAACTTGAGAGTTTAACATTATGTTGCTTTTTTGAAGACCATGTAAAAGTCGTATCTCCCATAAAAAACACATGACCACTTGTGCTTTTTCTATCATGCATATTTCCGACCCAATCACTATCGATATATCCAACAAGCTTGAAATGATTGGAATGTGAATAAAATAAATTATAGCGAATGGTACCTTTGATGTATCGTAGAATTCTCTTTGCAACTTTCAAATGTGTCATAGTCGGATTCTCCATGTATCGACTAACAAGACCAACCCCAAACAAAATAGAGGAAATTGGACAAAGTACCAAAATCGAAACATGTGTTTTGAAATATGCCAACTTTAAATAACATTTGACCAATTGACCAAATTTTAAAAAATATGGACAAAAGTACCTCTAATATTTTGTCGCCCCCTCCCCCCCTCCCTCATTTTCTCTCTCTTTAATTTAAAAATCCATCTTTCATTTTCACTCTCTCTCTCTCTCTTCAAACTACATCTTCTTTCTCCCACAAACACCATTACCGCCTCCATTGCCGCTGCTAGAAAGGAATGTTTTACTTCATTTTGTTAGTTTTGTGTCCATATTCACGTAAATTGTCATATCTGTTGAGGAAGTGGACCGATTTGACATACTTCAAATAAGTTATAAGCCGTATTTTATTTTATTTTCCATTACATTTATATTTATGTTGTTGGGTTTATATTTGTTTGGAGAATTAAATTGAACTCAAATAAACAATATGCATGAAAACCATTAAAAAAATGAGCAGAAGAAGAGAATCATAGACAAAAATTGGAAAGAAAATGGTTCCAATTTATGTCGTAAACATCACATAAATGTGCCCAAATTTGTTGTCGATGAAATCGACACAAGGAACCAATTCATCGACATAATTGGGCTCCCTTATGTTGATTACTGGGAGCTCCTTATGTTGATTTGATCGATAAAATCTGTGCCCAAAATTTGTCCCATGCTACTGCCTTTACATACAATGAAAACATTGGCAATTGGAAAAGGAAATTTTTTTAATCATCTGCAGGCACAGTTTTTTTCTACTGCAATGAAAATTTTGAAAATTGTGGAAACTTATCTTGTTGAAGTTCATTTCATACACCTTGCAAGAAAATCATAAGTGAAGGAGTAAGAATTCTAGTTCGTTAAGGTTTTCATATTTTCAAGTGCCTTGCTTCAAAGTAAGACAATGTCCAATGTTGTGATAGGATTTTCGAGTATTAAGAGTATTTGGGGCTATAGTTCTTGCATAAGAGGGAGAAAATCATAGATGAATCATATTTAGGATGAATTAATTGGGTATTTTAGCAATTGTGGGGGGAAGGAATTAGGGTTTTGGAAAGGATTTGGGAGGTGAGAATCATGTTTCAATGGATGGGGAATTGGGGATACTAAATTCATATCCAGAAATTGCAACTATGTCCTCATGTTTTAGATGCATCTTTTGTGGTTCGAATTTATTGTTATTAGTACATTAAATCCACGTGGCATCAATTTTTGCCAAATATCGATCGATTGTGTGCTACGTTGATACTTAATAGTGATACGTCATCAATTCACGCTGAGAATTTAACAAAGTAACCGTCGGTAAACGCGTTAGTATACTTCATTGACTAGTGCTGAAACTTTGTAAATTTAGTGACTAGCGCTGAAACTTTGTAACTTCAGTGACCGTTTTGTAATTTTTCTGAAACTTTAGTGACCGCCAGTGAAATTAACCTTATTAAATACACAAAACATTTAAAATATGCCTAGACAATATTATTAAGTTATAAATATAATCTAATGTAGATTAATTTTAAAATTAAATATTTATTCATTAGATATCAATATCACAGATAAAAAAATCTTTTAACTTGATACTACCTAAATAGCAATTGGGAGTCAGGAAATGTTCTCAATTACATCGTGAGAGGAAACTTATTCCAAAGTGCTATCAATCTATTTCAGTAGTGACATTTCATTGAAAAATTCTAACCGTTTGAAAGTGAAAAAAATGGTATGTATCTTTCACGTTACCTTTTGAGAAGACTCCATATTTAGAATTTTTGAAAAGATTATGCTTTTGAAAGGAAAAAAAAAAAGAAAAAGAAAAACTCTAACTATTGTTAATAAATTATATGTGGGCCGGTCAACGGGTGTGACCGAAATTGGTGGAAGGATATGCAACTAACATATCTCTCTCCAACGTAGGACCCTTAAATTAAGTTAAATTTGTTATTTCTTTTTATTGAAATAATACAATTTTTTTGTTTATTAAGTGAAATCTATTATTTCCTTAAATTAAAATAATTCTTCAGTATATAATATAAATGTCTTTTTGAGCTTAGAGATGGCAACTGTACAGGACGAGTCATCGTGCAGATCAGGGCAACTGGAGATTTTTGCTATTCCTATTTGAACTGCGTACCCATGTTTCTAAAAATTTATTTTGGACAATTTGCGAAAGACACCACCTATCTAATTTGTTAAAATGGTATTAAGATTTAATAATATTATTATAAAAATTTGTTGTATAGAGGAAGTTCGAAGATAGTGCAAGGTAAGGAAAAAAGTAACAAAAAATTATTTATTAGTCAAAAACTCTTTTAATTCTATTTATCTACTACAAAATCTAACTTAGGCATTGGAGTGCTTCCAGTTGCCACACTCCCTTCTGGCAACCGAGCATTCAAACATTTTCTTGTGTGTAGAGTTGGACATGGATTTTGGCTCTATCTATTGACGTGGCACTCTGAGCAATTTTTGACATCAATACATGGGGTCGAAGTACTCAATATGATGCATCTTCTTTGAGAGCATCTCTAATACATTCTATGGATTGCTAATTAGGTAGCACGAATATTGAATGAGTTCCGATCTACATGGCATTAATGTCCAATGAATAAATAAACATTCAAGTTAAAAAATGATCTTTAATGTATTTTATAAATTGCTATCTAAGTGTCTTTTATTTTTTTAAAATAAAAATAAAATCATATTTACATTTATTAATGTCCAATGAATAGACATTCAAGTTAAAAAATGATCTACAATGCATTCTATGAATTGTTATCTAAGTGTCATTTATATATTTATTTTTTAAATAAAAATAAAATCACAGTTACATCTATATTAAAAGTAAAAATTTGCATAGAAAGTTTAGATTTTGCTTATTAAGCATGTTTAATAGAGTTTCTAAATCTAGCGGGACTGTATACAATATCATTTTTTCTCTACCACTTTAGCTTGACGGAGTACTTGTAAACATGCATTGGAGGGGAATTATTTTGAACACCTCTTATTTTGCTTACATGACACAAGATGCATCGAAGATGCTTTGACTGTTCTATACCTCGTTCATTGGAGACAATCATTTATTTAATCATTGCTAAATTCTTTTCATTCTTTTTGTCTCTTTTGTTAGTGCTTACGCAGAGTTTGTGATATAGTTTATAGAAGATTACAATCATAAGTTACAAATCATAAAATCAAAAATGGAAGAAAATAACATGAAGAATACACGATAATGGAGTTTAATATATTCTTCCTCCAACCACTCGAATTTGAAACCTCTTCTTCTACTAAGTTTAGCAACAAGAAGATGGTAAAATGAGGGCTCACATCACACAATGGATCAAAATACAGCAGCCAAAGGGAATGTCACCAAGATTAGACCAAGTAAAATGAGGGATGATGAATTTTGTTAAATAATTGAGAGGTTGTGGATGGATTATGCTAAAAAAATGTTGTTGGAAGATTTGTTATATTTTGCAAAGATTGAGAACGAAAAGTACAAATTTCTCATATTTTAATTGGTTTATGTGCTGCCTTATACCTTTTTTTTTTCTCCCATTTACGTCAATAATAAAAAGAAAAAAATAGCAAATCTAGCTCGATCCAACATGATTTACACATCTAACCATCCCATCAAACCTGATACTTTCCATATATTATAGACAAAAGAAAATTAGGGGAAAAAAAAAAAAAAAAGCCAAGAATCACATATCATCAGTGACAAGAATATATTATTATTTATTATTATTATTTATATATAATCAGTGTTCTAAGAAGCGTAAAGTGTAGATGCCAAACTTCAAGCTTTTTGGAGTTATGCGAGGCTCAGGCGATGACGAGACAAGAGCGGTGCAAGGGCAAGATATGAGGTGTGGTGTATTGGCGTCGAAGCCAAAATTTTAAGTTTTAGGCAAGTTTTAGATAACTTTTTAAAACATCAGATATAAGACACACACTCACTTTTTTCACCAAGATTAGATCAAGTGAGAGAAACTAATATGAAGAAGATAGTCTAGTTCAACTAGAAAAAAACAATGAGAGAAGCTTCCTAGATAAACACCAACATGCAGTAGCCCACAGCCATGAGGGAAACTTCCTGAATAAACACCAACAAAAAGTAGTAGCCCACAGCCATCTACAACCATTATAGCAAGGATGTTGTAGACCACAGCCCTCTACAACCATCATAAAAACCATATAATTTCCCAGTTTCACACATGATGCCATGAACATGACGCAGCGCACACGTAAGAGAGAGTACATACCTGAATCCTATAAATTAAGCTCAACGCTCTCAATTAATTACAACTATAGCTACAGGCATTGACGATAAGCCATCATAAAAACCACGACATCATGCATCCGCAACACGACGACGTCCAGAATACTGACGTGTCTGTCAACATTAACGAAGAAGCGCAGATTGGTGGATCCATGGACGACAACGCCAATAACCGACCATCGAAAAATCAAGGTAGAAATTTTAAGCAACCAACATTTCTGTTTCCTCTCTTTGAATTGTTACTATGTTTGTTCCTTTTTGCAGAAAGTAAATTAGCAAAGGCACTAGCTATTTGCACCATTGCAGGTAAATTGATCTGATCAAATTAAATTAGACTAGTCTAACCTTAATTCATTTATTGTAGTTATTAAATTTTATATATTGTGCATATCTTAATGTATTAATATTATTTTTCTTCAAATATTAAAAGGTTTTAGAAATTACCAAATAATGAAAAATCAACATTACACGAAGAGTGTGTTTGGTTGGGTCAGCTTCTTCTAAAAGCTTTTCTAAATCGACAAAATACTTTTAAAAAATGGAAGTAAACTTATCTTCAATGATATATTTATAATTTACTTAAATTAAAATATTACAAAGTTTACACTTTTTCCTCTTTGATCCATATAGGTATGGGAATAATTAATGTAATGAGCTCGTTACCAATGGCAATGATGAACACCTACCTTACAAATGTTTGGAATCTGAGTTTGACCAATGCTGCTAATATAGTCAACATTTGGGAGGGGAGTTCAGAGATATTGCCAATAGCACTTGCCTACCTTTCAGATACTCTTATGATATATATCCAGTCCACCTGATGCGTACCATTGTATTGTAGTAATTACATTAATTAATTTCCACATACATCTTTTAAGCTCGATGTTAATGTCTAAGTGTACTGTCAAATTAGATATTTTTCAAAATCATGGCTTCACGCTCTAAATCTAATTACATTCTGTTTAGTTTTTCGATACATGATATTTTTCAAAATTATGCTTGTTATATTCTAGATCATCTGACACGACCCGTCTCGAATCACCCTAGTGGACCCAAGACGTGCCGTGCACCAATACTGGATGCCGGACCCACTATTAAGACTACTTAGACTTTTCTATGACTAACTGACTTTGCTTTGACTAAAATGATTTTATAAAAATTTTGATAAAGCTTCCCCTGTAAATTGGACTATACCAAACTTGAAAAACAATAAAATTTCCCAAACACAATGTGCCAAAATAAATTGGAGACCACCTAACCCTCCAAAATACATATAACCATTCTTCAAAATAAAACTAAATTAAACAATCTTAACTACTATAATAAACAGTGCATAAATCGAAGTAAAATGCAATGAGTCCATCTAACTTCTACATATGTTACAAAATGACTCATATACAAATAAAATGAATATATACTCCAAAATTAACAACTACATGGCCCAAAGAATGAATCATGAAAACTAATGGATCATGTGACTCTGACTCGGCTCAACAGACTCTCCAAACTGCTCAAAACTCAACTACGTGATAAGAAGAATGCGAAAAAAACATATGAACTGATAGCTCAGTGAGTGGAGAGTTCACAAATAATTATAATTTTCAAGAAACTGATTTCTCATGTTATATATATACTGAGTAATGCGGATTGTAAATTATAAAGATACTGGATAATATGATATTTTAGTAAATCTGCAAAGAAGTGACATCTAATAACAATATATGCAAACATATGTTTCTTGTAAACTAAATAAGCTGTCATATACTAAAAATACACCACAAACTATCATGAACCACTGATAATCTGTAATCAAAATCCGGTCATTCACAATGATCGGTTTGAGATCGAAAGACACGGTCCAAAGCCCTCAAAGTGACCAAAGACCTCCGAGATCCCCTCCAAATCCTCTACACTAGAGTAGATAACAAAGATCGATACTTTCTAGTGATTTTACAAACTGTATCTAAATAATGGTATTTCTCATGATAAAACATAATAATAATTTGAACTGATTGAACTGAATTTATTTATAAACTCTATTCTATTATAAAAATCATGCTCATCTAACTAATTATTTTGGAAATAAGATCAATGTGATATTAACAATTCATAATAATTATGGTTTAATATACATGGTATTTAAATTCTTATATTTTGAAAAATAAATTTTTCCACTCACAGAACTTTTGACTAGAACTAGGTTGGTCGGTACGTGGTACCAACCTCCTCGTCACCTCCTTAAATAAAATATAATTGCTTGAATTAATAAATAACCATCCCAAGCGACACTAATAATTAAAAGCAAGACTAAGTTTAACCTACTCGTTCTTAAGCAAAACTTCTCCAAAAAAATTTATTCACTTTGATCTAATCCTTATGTTAATTTACCACTACTCTTTTTCACATGTTAACCTTTAACATATACAATCCAACAAGAATAATTTCCTTAAATTTCGTAATAAAATCACCAAACTAGAAATCCATTTCCATTAACTCAATAACATGTAATTCTCCTTAATATTCTCAACAATTCCTAATCTTCTTTAAAGCTCATAAATAAATTTCTTGACATTACATTCACCCTAATGAAAATTCTAGGGTTTGCTAAAATCATCATTCCAAACTTTTGACATACATAAACCAATTCAAGTCTTAATATGCTTAAAATAGCTTAAATCTCTAATTAAACCTCCTAAATCAAGAACCCTAAAAATTCATCAATTAATTCATTCATTTAACATGCCAATATAGTTATGTCACTAAAATCAACTTATCTCCTTCAATAAAATTCACATTTAAGCCAATAAGCAAAAACCTTAAATATTTACACTTCTATTATATAAGTAATTTCTTACTCACCTCTTGATATTGCAAAAGAAATGAAGAACCCAAGCCTTAATTTTTCGACCACCCAACGATTTAACCCTTTTTTTTCTTCTTCCTTTTCCTTCCTTTTCTTTCTTTCCTTTTTTTCCCCTTTTTCCTTTCTGGCTGCGTTTTCTCTCCCTCTTGCTTCTCTGCGTGTATTGTCAAGAAAAGGCCTCAAATTCATTTTACATTTAAGCCTATTTGCAACTTAAATCCCTAACTTTCATATAGAGTCATTTAAATCTCTAGGTAACCCTATTTTACAAAATAGCCCAAGACAAAATTATTTACTTTCAATAAATAAATGTTGACTTTGACTAATTTAAAACAGACAGTTACACCATCTAATTTCAAAACTACAGTCGAAGTTACAAAATTTGGTGTGCAGGGTCTAGGATTGCTTGCCATGTCAACACCATCGGTCTTCTCCAAATTCACTGGTACATGCAGTGATGATCTGCCAGAATGCATAGGTCGAACACAGCTAATTATGTTCTTCACATCCTTGGCACTGATGGCTGTGGGAATACCTGATACTAAGTTTCTCAAAACCGAATTACAACTCAAAAAAATTAAGATACAACCAAAGCTTCCTGGTTCTCACAAGCTGTCAATTATAGTCCTTATAGTTGGAGCCATAGGAGGTACAATATTTTCGGGTGTTGTAAAACCATGGTCACTGCGTTTTGGAATTCCTGCAATTTTTTGCATTGCAGTGCTAGTTTTTTGGTGGCAACTTTTATTGCACAGAGTGGATCTCGTCCCAAAGAAAGAAATCCAGAGGGAAATCTACTAACAAATATGGCTAGAGTGTTAGTGGCCTCTGCTTTCAAGATATCACAAAAACTTCCAGATGATCCTGCTCAACTTTACGAGAATATTGATCAGTCCAATGTCCAGTCATTGTCCCATACTCCTGGGCTCAGGTTTTCAAATGAAAAATACTATTTATCGCCACAGCCCACAGCCTACAGCCCATTGGAGATCATCACCAGTCTATCTGGCAGATTGTTCAATTAATAAATATGCTTAGACTGGTTATGATCACCAGTGGTGATATTAAAATATCTCTCCCATTTCTTGGTTTTATTCTAGTCAGTTATAATTTTTTTTTTTTTTGTGCTTTCATACTAAATCACAGGTGGTTAGACAAGGCTGCGATCATATTGCCAAACGAAAGCCAAGAAGAAAATAAATGGAAACTTTGTACCGTGACACAAGTAGAAGAAACCAAATTGGTCATTCGCACTCTCCCCTGTTCATATCCTTCGCATTTTGTGGGCTGGTAAAATCCATTGGTAACACTTACTTCCTCGAACAAGCAAACAACATGAATCCCAAGTTAGGAAATCTTAAACTTCCCATTCTCTTCTTACCAATGCTACATGAATTGATGAAATTATATTGGGAATCAGCTCTCAAACAAAGTCCAGCCACGTATAGCGTTATTGCCAACTCAGTAGTATGTTGTACAATTCCTGCCTCTGTGGAAAGGCGAAGGTTGCATGAAACTAGAAGACATGATTTACTAGACTACCCCGAAGAGACGATTCCAATGAGTGTACTTTGGCTGGTTCCACAGTTTTATTTTCTTAGTATGCTTGATTCCTATTTTGAAAAGAGGGTTGAGAATCTCTTTCCTGATGAAATTCCTTTATCCAGAAGAAAGTACCTCATTCATTTCGCGCATGGAGCATCCGGTGTAGGAACTGTGGGTGGTGTTTTATCAGTTTATGTAGTAGGCAAGATCAGTGAGATTGGAGGAAAGAATTGGTTCCAGTATACCTTAAACGAAAGTCGTTTGGACAGATACTACTGGACTCTATCAGCATTAGGTGCTCTAAATATTATTGTCTCAGTTTTGAGTTCATGGAAGATAGTTCTCCAATTTCTTTCAAATGTTGGATAATCCTATTTGTTTGTCATTCTTATTTATAATACATTTTAATTAAATTCGAAGTAAGCGAACTAGAAGTCAATCGTTATCTGGTAGTTGAATAGAAATCTTAATGCTATACTTATCCCAATTTATTTATCAATTTTAGTTGTTCAAAAACTCTTGTTGTTTATCTGATAATTAAGTGATTGAATTAAATGAATATATAGAATTTGTTTCTAAGTAAATAATGATGTATACATATTGAAATATAGAGTAGTGATATAGCACCCACAGTGGACACTAATTCTGGCATCGCCACATTAGTTACTTTTTAAAAACTCAAAAAATTGTCACCAACTTTTTAAAATTAATTAATGTGGCGATGCCACGTGGACAATAAGCATCATAATTAGTGCCCACTGTGAGTGTTATATCATTACTCTTGAAATATAATATTTATCATTCTTCTTATCTACTTAAATGAAAATATTTAATTTCTTGTGATATATCTCACATTATCTTTTATAAGGCTTAATTAAACTTAAGGACTTATTCTATCTTATCTCTGTATAAAATAAATATTAATTCATTAAATTTAGATAAACTTCTTTTGCTTTAAATAAGACATGTGGTGTTTTAAGATTTTTATGGACTTTGAAATCAAAAATACTCAAGCATTTAAGAGAAAATCATCTATGAGTTGAACGTTCCAAAGAAATATTCAAAGTCTTAGTTTGATCAAAAACTCCATTTTTGTAAGGCTGAAAATTGAGCGTTGTAGAAATCTAGTTTGAGAGAGAACAGCATTTTGATGGCAAGATAAAAACTAATCCTTATTCCGATTTGTAGAGACAATTCGGGTATACTCGTGGAATGGACCAACATCAATACCGAAGAACTTGACTGCATTCCTTAACTAGTTAAATAAGATCTAAAATAGGAAAGTTTTATTGTTCTTGTTAACTAAGTTTTACATTTTGTAAATTGCTGATAAAATTTTAGATTAGGTCTAAAATTGTAATTTCAAAAAGGTTGAGACGTGTGTAACTTGTTCTAAAATAGTGGATTTATTTACCCATGGCATGTGAACCCGTGGATATTTTTCTTAGGGGTTTACTATGCTATATCCGGTGTTATTTAATACTTTAATCATCATATATGTTATATGTCTTAGATTATGAAAAACGTTCATTGTAATGTTCTGATGTTCAACAAATTTCCATCAACGTCAGAATATTAAAGTGAAATTTCAAGTTAACATGTTTTGTGCTCATAGTTTTGTTTTTAATATATATATATATATATATATATAATGTATGCTTCTCGAAATGTATAAAGTCTTTTGTAATTGTTACACCACCATTGTCTTTTAATAAAAAACTTAATCCTAAGATAAAATCTGAATCTTTAAGATTTAATGGTCTAATCCACGTTGAATCTCTTGGTAATGTATATTCTATACTTAATCCACAATTTGTATCAAAACTAATCTTACTATTAGGTCTTAATAAATCTGTGTAAGTATAATGATTACCGTCCATTTGTTGAGCTTCAATTGGACTTCTAGATTTTACTATATATCTATCTGGAATTAATTTTTTATTTATTATACAATTACTACAACCAGAGTCTATTAGTCCTAAACACTTTATGACATAATCTCCTATCCTAATCTGACATTTAACTTTAATACTCTTAAGTTTTTCTGAATTACAAACTATCTGAATTAATTCTGGATTTTCTGGAATTGAATCTTTTTGGATTGATTCTTCTAACATTATTGCTTTACCTTTATTATTAGATTCTAAGATTTCTAATCTACGAACTAATAATTTTTGCATGTCTTCAATGTTTTCTATTCTTCTTCTAAGAATTCTAATTTCGTAAATCTCAATTTGTTCTGTTGTAATTTACGGCTTAATTTCTTCTTTCTCAATTAAATTGTTTATTTCTAAACATCTAATACAAGCTTCTTTATAACATTCTAAACACTTAGCTCTAAGTTTTCTAGTCAAGTACCAACTACATAAAAAACATGTTGTACTATTAGCACCTGTTCTTTTTAACCAATTATGATTACATTCATCTAATGAAGTCTCATTTAAATCTAAATCTTCTTCAGATTCTGAATCTTCACTAATTCTAAAATTCGAGAATTCATCTAAAACTTCGTAATCTGAATTTTCTTGAATTTCTATATTATCTTCTATAGATACAATACTATAAATAGATTCATTATCTGAGATATACTCGTCTAACTGAATTAAATCTTCATTAGTACATTCTACTAATGTGCTCTTCTTATCATAACTATTAAGTCTTTTAGGACATGTTCTTGCTAAATGTTCATTACTATTGCAAACAAAACAACTAAGCTTGTTCTTATAAGTTCTGTCTGGTTTAAACTTTCTAACATGTTTACTCTCATCTAGATAAGGTTTTCTCTTATTAGATTTTCTAAGAAAGTATCTTTTCTTAAAAGGTCTTCTTTTACCTTTTTTATCCTTTCTATATTTTTTCTTTATGGGCTTTGAGGCACCATAAGTCTGAGGAGTAAAAATGTCTTTACAAAACTTATAGTCTGTCTTCTTAAGTTGTTTCTGAATCTGTAATGTTACACATTTCTCTTCTAAACATCTGATTACATGTTGAATTCTGTGTCCTATGCTCCACTTTTTATCTGGAAATTCTTTAACCGAAGTTAATTTATTCCATTTGTCTGTGATTTCTTATCCTAATGGGCCTGGTAACTTATGAAATAACTTCTGTCCTAATTCTTGGTTAAAAGTATTACCTGAGATTGAAACTAAGTAATGATATTCATTTAAAAATTGTTTAACATATTTACCCTTAGTCCATTTGTATAGACTAAGTTGTTCTAAGTCTCTCATAGCTTTTCTTTGTACATTCATCCGACCCAATTAGGGTCCGATCCTAAATAAGTACTTGTATCTTATTAACAAAATTATACGGGTTACTTCCTAAGGCAACTAACTGCTCAATTCTTCTTTCTTATCTTGCTTATAGGCTTCCCACATAGCTTTTGTACTTTCTCCTAAAATGTCTCTAAATATCTATACATGTCTATAGGTTCCATGTCTTGAAACTTCTAATGTAATGACCTATTATAGTGTTCTTCCATACCTCAATTACATTTGTCCACATCTCATGGGTCATGAGCAACAAATTTAAAATTTGCGCTTTTGCGTGAGACCGAATTCTATCTTATTTTCTAATGGTCTCTCACTACCTTTAGCTATATATCTAGAGTCTTCGGAATTTCTTCATACTTATTATATGGTCTTCTAGGAGGAAATCTCGGTCCGTATGTAAAAGGTTCATGTTTTACGCCTTATCAAAAGGAGTATCGTCTATAGTCTTATAAGCTTGTGTATCCATAAAATTCTTTTCACAACTTATTTCTGAACTATTATCATTAAGTTCTTCTATGTTATCCTTAAATTCTTCCTGAGCAGTTCCTAATCTTTAGTTCTTTTCTGAATCATAATATAAGTACTCATTATCTTGAATCTGCTTATTTAAAAACATTTGGTCTTCTAGTTTAAGGAGTTCTTCTTTATTAAGATCCATTCCTAATTCTTTGGGAAAGATTATTCTATCTATGTCTTCTCCTAATAATTCTATATGGACATTATCTATGAAAGGCTCACTAACTGATTCATTCTCTTCACTATCCTCAATCTGCCTTTCAATTTGATCATAATTAATAAATCTTAAACTAGTTCTACCATGTATGTCTTTATAAGTTAAAGATTCTGTAGGGGCAATGGTTGTCTTATCTTTTGTTCTAAGAATTTATCCATGTCCCATTCTAAACTCCTCGCTAATTGTTCTCACGAAAATTCTTTTGGCTTAACCATATTTATACCTTTGCTACTCATTAAATTTACTACTTTATCTATATAAATTTTATATTTAGTCCGAGCGCTACTGTAACATCCGCCTAAAAATCCTATATGAACTAATAGGTTATCTCCACTATCTACGCCTTCATAACCTTTAGTCCGGATTCCTATTTTATCTTATCCGAGAAGTCTTTAATAGTCATCAAAAGTCCGGATTACAATAAATTATTCCTATGTTACTATTCATATCTACTTCAATGTCGGGCTATTTGACTTTTATCTATATTATTAAATCTTTCATCATATATAGTAATTAAAGTCTTGCAACCTAAATTTTTTCTTGCTAATCCTCTAATTCCTATGACTATTAAACCTAAATGCATAAATTTATAATTTCTCTTTTTTAATTCTTTCCTAGAATCATCTGAAATTAAATTTAACTTTCTAACTTGATTACCTATGCATTGAAGGGGGACTTGTCTATTATGTCTAAAGAACTGGGTTCTAGACTCAAAGATACCTCTGTTATACAAAACTTCTGGACTAAGCAATCTTAAACCATGGGTCTGGAATCTTTGATAATCTTGATCTGGATCTAAGATTTCTTCGATGTTCTGATCATTTTGTTCTGTTCTTCTTAACAGTCTATCTAACAAAGTTCTATCTTCACTAGATGTACTTGGTCTAGATGATTCTTCGCTGATTGTTCTAGATCTGCCTAAAAAGGGAGTTGTCAAACTCATCCTGGAAATCTAAATTCTTTGGGTAATTTTCTAGTTACCTTTTCTTTACCTGAAGGCTGGAGACTAAAACTTCCTAACTGATTTGTTAAAGTTCTTAAATCATTTTCTATACTAGATGAAGAAGTTGCTATTTTAGTTTTGTCTAAACTGTCAATCTTCTTATGTAAAGAAATTAACAAAGTAATAATAAAATTATTTTGCTTAATTAAAATTGATTCTGAAGTTTTAGGAGAATCTAACTTTGTTATACCTTTGGGCTCATGAAAATTATTACAAAATTCTAAGGCGTCAGTATAATTTTTATCTAAGATATCAGTCTCGTTCATTAACTAAGAATTAAGCTTCTTAATTCCTTAATGGATTCTTTTGTTTTAATAAAAATCTTTTTTATTTCTGACTCTGTTTCTTTAGATTTATTAAAATCTAAAATCTTTTCTACTTTAGAAATCTTTTAACAGAATTTTGATTTTTAATGAAATCTAAACTTTCTTTAATATTTTTAAGTTCTGAGTTTCTTGTTTTAAGAAGATCTAAAACCGATTCTGAAGATTTAAAATTCTTTTTATTTTCTAGATCTAAATTTCTAGACAAATTAATTATTAAATCTACAATAAGGTTTTGACAAGGGTCTTCTCGAAAACAAACTATGTAATTTATGAGAAGAGTCTAAATTACAACCTAAAATATTATTGTCGATGAGTCTTAACTTTTCTATAATTAGTCTTGAGTTCTAAATTTAAATAGTCTAAGCTTTTCTTACTATCTATGTCTCGATACCAATTTGAGAAGGGGGGGTGCGAAGAGAGACTCGGCCAACCGCGTGAAGGGTCTTTCTCAAGGTTAGTCTCACAGAGTTGGCGGGGGTTAGCGTAGTCTTGTTTAATCTGCTTAATGCGAAGTCTTTTAAAATTCTATTTCTAATAATTAAAAATTTTTATAAGAAACTCAATAAATTGACTACGTTGACTTATTGTTTTTCTTCTAGAATTATTTCTATTTCTTCAATTCTTTGTTCTAAAAAGTTATGTCTTTATTTTGTTCTATTATAGTTCTTTCAAGTAAATAAGAGTTTATTTAAAGGAATTTTCTAAATTTTAAATCTAATAATTTAAAGTTAGTTCCTATTCTATTTCTTACGACTTCTAATTCTTTTTATGTTCTTTTAACAGTAACTAAATTCTTCAAGAATTTTGGAGGCGATATAATGTAAATATTACTTGATAAAGATGGTTCCGATGTAGAGGCTTTGTTCAAAGGTGGGTTCATCAAAGTTTTGTTTTTCAAATTTTTTGTGTTATCCTACTCGGTACTTCCCTTTTCATAAAATCTTTTGAATGTTCTTAACAAATCTCCATTTTTTTTTTTTTAAACGGAAATATAAATACCAAAAACAAATATCACCACCTAAGACATGTTAACTTGAACCTGGTTCCTTTTATTAAGGTTACCACTGGCACTCCCTTAATAAATTCCTAAATTAATTGATTCATTTTCCCCAACATCTAAAGGACATCTAAGGCTCACTCCGGCCTACAATCCTTACTCATTTGGGTCACTCAGGATTAATTTAGAAGCAGTATGACTTCTAAAAATCAAGTTATGCTTTTATAACATGCATAGGATGAAATGAATGATACAACAAATATCAACAAAACATTTCAACAAAATACTTTATAAAATTTCATAAAAAATACAATAATGTAAACATTTTTTGGAGATCTGCTAATACATAAAAGAAATTACTACTAAGGATTTCCCTTTCGGAAAATCCCGAATTCTAATGAAAAACTAAATTACAAACTTCAAAATAAATTGTACCTGATTACAAGCTTTCTACACTTTTGGATTGAGAATTTTTCTAAGTATAAGGGAAAGTTTTCAAATGAAAGCGTGTGTGTGTATTTGCGGGTGTGTGTTGCTTATGCGTTGCTCGATGCTTTTACAAATGAAATGTTTCTCCTTATATAGAAAAATTCTTGGGAGCAAAACAACAGTCTAAAAGTAAATTTCTTTCCACGCGTCTTGCTTTCTGTCTTTCCTATGGCACGCGTTTCACCGAGAAACATCTGGCCAAATTCTTGAAATCAAATTTCTCTGAAAATTGTACCTGGCTACCTCTTTTTCAAAGCTGAATAGGAAACTGTCTGGGCATCTTTGAATTTTGAGTCTTACTTTTTCAAAAGTAATTTGTCTTCAAGCAATTCTTTTCAAATTCTCAACAGTTTCTTTTTTGTCTTTTCTGCAGCTGTCTGTCTTCAAGAAATCTGAAAGATCTTTCTGAATGATTTTAAAATTTCAAAAGTAGCTACGGCATCTTTGGCAGAATTTTCAACAAAGTAAACAGTTCTTTGTAATTGTCTTTTTGCTGAATTTCAAAAAGTAAACAGTTCCTCATGTAACTTTTCTGTCTGAAGGAATCTTTTGTAAACGGTCTTTGGATTTTCTTCTTGGCAGGGCATCTCTGAAAATAACATCTGTCTGCAAAGTAAAGATCTTTTTACGAAAAAATCTTCTATGTGTCAAGATTATGAAGGGCTGTCGGAGATAATGACATTCCACTGTCTGAATTATTACATCCATCTATTTCTCCTTCATACCTGTCTTCACTACCACTACCTTGTAATGAATTATCCGGATCTGGATTATTTCTATCTTGGCACTGAATCTCTTTTTCTTTGTTATTTTCTTTCTTTGTAATAACCTTTTCTAATACTCTTTCGATTTTTTCTTCAAGACTTTTTTCTTCTTTCTTTTTACTTTTATTTCTTTTTGAAACAATTCTTCTTTTTAAAATTTTCTCATTTTTCTGATATTTCTCAATCTGACAAAGAAGTCTTTCAACAGAAATAAAACTATCATTTGGGTCTTGACTGTCTTGGAGAATTTCTTTACCTTTGGAAATCTGAGTATTTTGGGCTTCTGAACATTGGGCTTCTGAATTCTGAATTTGAGATAAATGTTCTGGGCTTTTTGAATAGTCTACTAAAATGTCAAATTTGCCACTGGGCTGGCCAAGAGTATTCCAGATTGGAATCTTTACTAAGTCTGTAGGGAAATCAACAGTTCCCTGAGTCTGTTGGACTTTTGGCAAGTCCATAACCATCAACGGATTTGATGAGTCTTTACCAGCTACACCGTTTGGGGGGACTAGCTATTGACTTCTTGGGCTCAATAGTACCCTTTGGATATGTCATTCTCAAGTTCACAATTTGTTGTTCTAAAGCAGAAATCTTCTTTTGTAAACATGTTCTTTCTGTTAACAAATTCTGATTAGATTCATTAATAATCTTGAAATTGTTCTGCATACATTCGCAATGAGTACAAAAATCTTTTTTGTCTTTGCTAGGGGAGAAATCTAAAGGAGGATCTTCAAAATTCTTAAGTGAAGGTGAAATATAAAAATTTAATCCTATCAACTGCCTAGCTGAATCTAATGCTTCTTGATAACTAGAAAAACCTTTGTAAAGAGGGTCTTTGAAATCTTTAATGCGATCTAAAACTTCTAACCATGAATGAAAAACTCCCCGGTTTTTACCTTTGACTACAACATAAAACTTAAATTTTTTACCTTGGTTAAAGTATTCTGAAAGTGCATTTAAAGAAGCTAGAAAATACTTCCGATCTTTGGGGTTCTTATTATAAGAAATCCACAAATTGTCTAGAATACATCTTTCTTCTTTTGAAATAGAAATGTGCGGTAAGACTTTAAATGAAATATTGCTATTTGGAAAACATAAAGTTCTTAATTATCAAACCTTAAACTGTCTTGATAAAAAGTGCTGCTCGACTACTTGAAGTCTCAGTAATAAAGTCAGAGAAGCAAAAGAATTCCTGTGAGGAATTCACGGTCTTAAAGGAGGTCCGGACATCTCAGAAGGAATGCAAAATGCTTAGATAAAAAATCTTTAATAGTAATCATTCTACTTAAGATGTCTGCTGCTTTGTTATCTACTCCTTTAATATGTTCGAAATCTATATTAATACCTGTGTTTGTAATTCTATCTACAAAATTTAACCATCTTCTTCTACTGCTTTTCTTGGAGTCTAGCTTAAGTTTATTATAAAAGAAACAATAGTCACAAGAATCGCCTCTAATCAAAATTTCTTTTCTAGAAACTATAAACAACTCAAAGCTATCTAAGGCATAATTAATTGCTAAAAGTTCTGCGTCAATGCTACTTAGATTACCTTTTTCTTTGTAACTACCACTATTATACCTACATATTCTTTCTGTAGTTTTGTCTGCATATTTATTGGGTTTACAAAGAAGTATAGCTCCCCATCCTAAAATACTACCGTCTGTTTCTATTATTAGGAAATCTGTATCTAGGGGCATTGCTAATTCTGGCAGACTTTTAATCCTATTTTTAATTTCCTCGACTAGTTTAACATCTTCTAGATTAAAATGTCTTTGATCTGTAGGAGAAGTCTTTGAATATAAGGGTCCTGCAATTTTTCCTAAGTCTCTGATAAAAGGCCTAGCATAATTAACTAATCCTAAAAATTTCTGAATTTGTTTCAAGTCTTCTAACTTGTCTGGAAATTCTAAAGCTTTCTGTGCTATATGCGGCTGTAAGGAAATCTTTCCTTGTCCTATTTTAACTCCTAAAAAGTCTATGAATTCTTTGAATAGAACCATTTTCTTTTTACTAATAATTAAACCGTGATTAATAAATTACAAAATATGATCCAGAATGACCTCTATGTTCTCTTCTATTTTTGCTAAATACTAAGATATCATCTATGTATGTTACTACAAATTTACTATGCTTATTAAATATACTATCCATCTTTCTTTGGAAAATGCCCATTCTTTAAACCAAATGGCATGACTAACCATTCATAGTGTCCTTCCGGACATGTGAAGGCAGTCCCATTCTATACTATCAAGATGCATCTTAACTTGCCAAAATCCTCGACTTAAGATCAAACTTACTAAAAATCTTACGCTTAATTCTATTAATAAGAATAAATTTTGTCTCGTAATTTATAAGCATCATCTATAGTATTATCATTAAGTCTTTTGTAATTAAATACCATTCTACTTTTTGCCTCTGACTATCTCTGAATGTTTTCTAACAATGAATGCAGCTGATCTATGAGGACTGTCTGATTTTCTAATTACTCCTAACTTAAGTAAGTCTTGAGTATGCATTTTAAAGTCTTCAAGATCTAAATTTGTTGCTTCAATGTTCTTACATCTAATTATGTATTCTGGATTCTTAATCTTAATCTCACATGTTACCTTGTCTTTTTCCCAATATTTAAGAACATTTTCTCCTAAAATCTTTTCTAATTTAGAGATTAAACTTTCTATATCATGTTCTGTTATGAGAGTATAATAAATCTTTTCATTATCTAAAAAGTCTATTGGGTAAAAATCAGATTCTTCTAAATTATTGAATTCATTTTCTAATTCGTCTTCTTCTGGATTCTGATTTTCTACTAATTGACATTCTCTTTCTGTTTTACAGGGACATTCTTTCTTACTACTACTACCACCACGCTTCTTTGAGCACTCTGATGGAAAGTAAATAGTCTGTGTAGTACAAGTTAAGTAAGTCTTGAGTATGCATTTTAAAGTCTTCAAGATCTAAATTTGTTGCTTCAATGTTCTTACATCTAATTATGTATTCGGATTCTTAATCTTAATCTCACATGTTACCTTGTCTTTTTCCAATATTTAAGAACATTTTCTCCTAAAATCTTTTCTAATTTAGAGATTAAACTTTCTATATCCTGCTCATATGAGAGTATAATAAATCTTTTCATTATCTAAAAGTCTATTGAGTCAAAATCGATTCTTCTAAATTATTGAATTCATTTTCTAATTCGCCTTCTTCCGGATTCTCGATTAGAGATTTGTTAAGAACATTCAAAAGATTTTATGAAAAGGGAAGTACCGAGTAGGATAACACAAAAATTTTGAAAAACAAAAGTTTTATGAACCCATCAAGATCAAAAGCAGAATGAAGCCTCTACATCAGTAATGAAAGAAGAACAAAAATAAAATTATCTTCGGATCTTATTCGTAATTTTATTTATCTATCGTAAAACAATAGGTAGAGAATTAGAAAGAACAAAAGAGAGTTTAGGACAAAGATATAAGATTTTAGATAGAATCTTTAGAGAATTACCACAATTAGACTCATCTTTATTAGAAGAACAAATTATTTTACAAGATAAAGATTTAAATACTTTTGAAAGAAAAGTATTAGAATTAGAAGAAATTATAATAGAAGGAGCTATAAAATCGATGCGACCAATTTTTAGATTATTATTTAAAAATAAAAGAAATATTAGATTTTTTAGACTTCCAGCATTAAGCAGATTAAACAAGACTACTAACCACACCAACTCTGCAGACTAACCTTGAGAAAGACCTTCTCATGCCACGTGTCTCTCTCTCTTAGCCCCTCCCCTCTCAAATTGGTATCCGGGGGTGCGAAGAGAGACTCACCACCGGCATAGAAGGGTCTTTCTCAAGGTTAGTCTCGCAGAGTCAAGGTGTTAGCGTAGTCTTGTTTAACTGCTTAATGCTAAGTCTTTAAAATTCTATTTCTAATAATTTTGAAATTTTTATAAGAAACTCAATAAATTGACTACGTTGACTTATTGTTTTTCTTCTAGAATTATTTCTATTTCTTCAATTCTTTGTTCTAAAAAAGTTATGTCTTTATTTTGTTCTATTATAGTTCTTTCAAGTAAATAAGAGTTTATTTCTGGGAATTTTCTAAATTTTAAATCTAATAATTTAAAGTTAGTTCCTATTCTATTTCTTACGACTTCTAATTCTTTTTTATGTTCTTTTAACAGGTAACTAAATTCTTCAAGAATTTTTGGAGGCGATATAATGTAAACATTACTACTATTTATTTTTAGAACGGAAGAAGAATAGAAAACATTGAAGACATGCAAAATTATTAGTTCGTAGATTAGAAATCTTAGAATCTAATAATAAAGGTAAAGCAATAATGTTAGAAGAATCAATCCAAAAGATTCAATTCCGTAAAATCCGAAATTAGTTCGGATAGTATGTAATTCAGAAAAACTTAAGAGTATTAAAGTTAAATGTCAGATTAGGATAGGAGATTATGTCATAAAGTGTTTAGGATTAATAGACTCTGGTTGTAGTAATTGTATAATAAATAAAAAATTAATTCCAGATAGATATATAGTAAAATCTAGAAGTCCAATTGAAGCTCAACAAATGGACGGTAATCATTATACTTACACAGATTTATTAAGACCTAATAGTAAGATTAGTTTTGATACAAATTGTGGATTAAGTATAGAATATACATTACCAAGAGATTCAACGTGGGTTAGACCATTAAATCTTAAAGATTCAGATTTTATCTTAGGATTAAATTTTTTATTAAAAGACAATGGTAGTGTAACAATTACAAAAGACTTTATACATTTCCAGAAGCATACATTATTCAGTCCTACACAGACTATTTACTTTCCATCAGAGTGCTCAGAGAAGCGTGGTGGTAGTAGTAGTAAGAAAGAATGTCCCCAGAAAATGTAAAGAGAATGTCAATTAGTAGAAAATCGTAATCCGTAAGAAGACGAATTAGAAAATGAATTCAATAATTTAGAAGAATCTACTAGAAAATTACCCGAAGAATTTAGATTTCCAGGATGAGTTTGAGAACTCCCTTTTTAGGCAGATCTAGAACAATCGTGAAGAATCATCTAGACCAAGTACATCTAGTGAAGATAGAACTTTGTTAGATAGATCTGTAAGAAGAACGTAACAAAATGATCGAACATCGAAGAAATCTTAGATCCGGATCAAGATTATCAAAGATTCGCACCCATGGTTTAAGATTGCTTAGTCCGTAAGTTTTGTATAACAGAGGTATCTTTGAGTCTAGAACCCGCTCTTTAGACATAATAGACAAGTCCCCTTCAATGCATAGGTAATCAAGTTAGAAAGTTAAATTTAATTTCGGATGATTCTAGGAAAGAATTAAAAAGAGAAATTATAAATTTATGCATTTAGGTTTAATAGTCATAGGAATTAGAGGATTAGCAAGAAAAAATTTAGGTTGCAAGACTTTAATTACTATATATGATGAAAGATTTAATAATATAGATAAAAGTCAAATAGCCAAACATGGAAGTAGATATGAATAATAACATAGGAATAATTTATTGTAATCCGGACTTTTGATGACTATTAAAGACTTCTCGGATAAGATAAAAATAGGAATTGGACTAAAGGTTATGAAGACGTAGATAGTGGAGATAACCTATTAGTTCATATAGGATTTTAGGCGTATGTTCGTAAGCGCTCGGACTAAATATAAAATTTATATAGATAAAGTAGTAAATTTAATGAGTAGCAAAGGTATAAATATGGTTAAGCCAAAAGAATTTTCGGCAGAACAATTAGCAGGTTTAGAAGGGGACATGGATAAATTCTTAGAACAAAAAGATAAGACAACCATTGCCCCTACAGAATCTTTAACTTATAAAGACATACATGGTAGAACTAGTTTAAGATTTATTAATTATGATCAAATTGAAAGATAGACTGAGGATAGTGAAGAGAATGAATCAGTTAGTGAGCCTTTCATAGATAATGTCCATATAGAATTATTAGGAGAAGACATAGATAGAATAATCTTTCCCAAAGAATTAGGAATGGATCTTACTTAAGATGTCTGCTGCTTTGTTATCTACTCCTTTAATATGTTCGAAATCTATATTAATACCTGTGTTTGTAATTCTATCTACAAAATTTAACCATCTTCTTCTACTGCTTTTCTTGGAGTCTAGCTTAAGTTTATTATAAAAAGAAACAATAGTCATGTAATCGCTTTTAATCAAAATTTCTTTTCTAGAAACTATAAACAACTCAAAGCTATCTAAGGCATAATTAATTGCTAAAAGTTACTGCGTCAATGCTACTTAGATTACCTTTTCTTTGTAACTACCACTATTATATCTACATATTCTTTACGTAGTTTTGTCTCATATTTATTGGGTTTACAAAGAAGTATAGCTCCCATCGTAAAATACTACCGTCTGCTTCTATTATTAGGAAATCAGATCTAGGGGCATTGCTAATTCCGCGACTTTTAATCCTATTTTTAATTTCTTGGACTAGTTTAACATCTTCTAGATTAAAATATCTTTGACACAGAGGAGAAGTCTTTGAATATAAGGGGTCCCGCAATTTTTTTTAAGTCTCGATAAAAGGCCCAGCATAATTAACTAATCCTAAAATTTACGAATTTGTTTCAAGTCTTCTAACTTGTCTGGAAATTCTAAAGGTTTCTGTATATGCGGTCAGAAGGAAATCTTTCCTTGTCCTATTTTAACTCCTAAAAAGTCTATGAATTCTTTGAATAGAACCATTTTCTTTTTACTAATAATTAAACCGTGATTAATAAATTCTGAAAATATGATCTGTAAATGACCTCTATGTTCTTTTCTATTTTTGCTAAATACTAAGATATCATCTATGTATGTTACTACAAATTTACTATGCTTATTAAATATACTATCCATCTTTCTTTGGAAAATGCCTGGGGCGTTCTTTAAACCAAATGGCATGACTAACCATTCATAGTGTCCTTCTGGACATGTGAAGGCTGTCCATTCTATACTATCAGGATGCATCTTAACTTGCCAAAATCTTGACTTAAGATCAAACTTACTAAAAATCTTACAGTTCTGAATTCTATTAATAAGAACAGTCTTGTCTGGTAATTTATAAGCATCATCTATAGTATTATCATTAAGTCTTTTGTAATTAAATACCATTCTACTTTTGCCTCTGACTATCTCTGAATGTTTTCTAACAATGAATGCAGCTGATCTATGAGGACTGTCTGATTTTCTAATTACTCCTAACTTAAGTAAGTCTTGAGTATGCATTTTAAAGTCTTCAAGATCTAAATTTGTTGCTTCAATGTTCTTACATCTAATTATGTATTCTGGATTCTTAATCTTAATCTCACATGTTACCTTGTCTTTTTCCCAATATTTAAGAACATTTTCTCCTAAAATCTCCATCTTTTCTAATTTAGAGATTAAACTTTCTATATCATGTTTCTGTTATGAGAGTATAATAAATCTTTTCCTTATCTAAAAGTCTATTGATTTATATATATATATATATATATATATATATATATATATATATATATATATATATATATATATATACAACTTCCGCTTAATTTCAACAACTACTTATTCAAACCCCTTCTAGGTTGTTTGCTACCTAGATTTAAGACTAACGTGAATTAAAATTTTCATGACAATCTAGTTATTTTCCAATTAGGCACCAATTAAATTTTCATGTCACTTTCCAGTTAGTCAAACAACGGACATAAAAAAAACAATGATCAATTTGTAACAAATGTGTAAGTTTGGTGACCAACATGAAGCTCCGCTAAAAGTTATTTGGGGATTGCTGGTGGAAGCTGTTCAGCGGTGCTCCAACCTCCACCACTTATTTTTGGCAGATGGCATGCTTATGTGGATAATTTGGAACGAATGGAATAGAATTGTTCATGGCGGGCTAGCGCATCTAGCTGAATTATGTGGTTCTGTGAGGATAATTCTCCAACATAATAATGAGGTATGCAACGATGGGACACCGGGGGTGACTCATGGGAGGACAGTCTTGCAACAATCAGGTGGAGACTGCCAGAGCAGGGGGCCTTTAAGCTGACTACAGACTTGGCCTCCGGGTTGGTGCAAGGGTGATGGGTTTTGGAGCTATTATACGTGACCATCTTGGAGTCGTGTTGGGGGCAATGGCGATGAGAATAGATAGATGTAGGAAACTTGAATATTAAAAAGTAAAAACGACTTTAAGAAATGAGAGGAAAAATTTTAGAAAACATTCAACTCTTATTTCTTTTCTTGAATTGACTTATCCCAAAATCTTTGGATCATAAGTCTTTTATAGGCTTTACAAAGCATGTACCTAATCTAGTACATGTATTCACTATTATTACATAATTCCTCGTAAAATGATTCATGAATATATCGAAATACATGAATCCACTAGTACACGTATTCATTAATTAGAATACATGTATCTCAACAATGCATGAATGTCGCAAAGCCTAGAACATGAACTAATTTAATTTATAAATCAAGTTTATATTCCTAACACCTCAACTTGATTTATGGTAATTCCCAGCAGACTTCGTAACTTCACAAATGCATCGATCTTCAATGACTTGGTGAAAATGTCAGCAATTTGATCTTGAGACTTCACAAACTTTAATTCCACTTATTGTTTGTCAATACAATCTCAAACAAAATGATACTTCATGTCGATATGCTTGCTTCGATCATGAAAGACGGAATTTTTAGCCATCGATAATGCTGACTTATTATCAACAAAAATCTATATTGGATCACCTTGTTGCAAATGAACTTCCTTTAACAAATTTTGAATCCAAATCACTTGACAAATGCAGGATGCAACTGCAACATACTCCACTTCACAACTTGAGAGTGTAACAATATGTTGCTTTTTCAAGACCATAAAAAGTCGTATCTCCCATAAAAAACACATGACCACTTTTGCTTTTTCTATCATGCATATCTCCGGTCCAATCACTATTGTTATATCCAACAAACTTGAAATCATTGGAATGTGAATAAAATAAACTATAGCGAATGGCACATTTGATGTATTGTAGAATTCTCTTTGCGGTTTTCAAATGTGTCATGGTCGGATTCTCCATGTACCGACTAACAAGACCAACCCCAAACAAAATAAAGGAAATTGGACAAAGTACCAAAATCGAAATACGTATTTTGAAATATGCCCATTTTAAATAACATTTGACCAATTGACCAAATTTAAAAAATATAGACAAAATTACCTCAAATTTTTTGTCTTTTCCCCCATTACTCTATCTTTCTCTAACTTAAAAATCCCATCTTTCATTTTCACTCTCTCTCTCTCTCTAAACTACATCTTGTCTCTCCCACAAACACCATTGCCGCCACTAGGAAGGAATTTTTTACTTCATTTTGTTAATTTTGTACCCATATTCACGTAAATTCTCAGATCTGTTGAGGAAGTGGACCGATTCGACATACTTCAAGTAAGTTATAAGGCGTATTTTGTTTTATTTTCCATTATATTTAAATTTATGTTGTTGGATTTATATTTGTTTGGAGAATTAAATTGAATTCAAATGAACAATATGCACGAAAACCATTAAAAAAATGAGTAGAAGAAGAGAATCATAGACAAAAATTGGAAAGAAAACGGTTCCAATTTATGTTTGTAAATATGTCAGTAAACATCACATAAATGTGCCCAAATTTGTTATCAATGAAATTGACTCAAGGAACCAATTCATCGACATAATTGGGAGCTCTTTATGTCGATTTCATCGATATACCCATTTATGTCGATGATTTTGTCATTTAAGTCGATTTGATCTATAAAATCTGTGCCCAAAATTTGTCCTATTGCCTTTAAATACAACGAAAACATTGGCAATTGGGATAAAGAAAGGGGAAAAAAATTTAATCATCCGCCGCCACAATTTTTATTCTACTGCAATGAAAATTTTTAGAATTGTAGAAGCTTATCTTTGTTGAAGTTCATTCCATACACCTTATATGAAAATCATAAGTGAATGAGTGAGAATTCTAATTCGTTGAGGCTTTCATATTTTCAAGTGCCTTGCCTCAAAGTGGTAAGACATTGTCCAATGCTTAAGTGATAGGATTTTCATAATATTATCTTAAACCTAAGTCATGCATGCAAACCATAATATGGAAACTCGGGGACAAGTCCACTATGTTAGATATCTATATATGCCTTAGGACAAGTCCTATAGGTACCAGCAAGCTGGAATATGAAAGTATGTGTTTAAATTACTTTTCTTTCTCTTTAATGTTAACAAGTCTATATAATGGGCACCCATTTTGTGAAAAACATCGACAAACATTGGCACTATTTGTGTTCAATTTTGGGCACAAATAGTGCCCATTTTTTTTTGCAACAATTAGAGTCTATTGTTTGCCCATTTGAACATACATATATCACGTTGTTGTTGCTATTTTACAATGATTCCCATGGAAATTTTCACTTGAACTAATTATTTAATTTGATGTATTTTGCAGATGGTAACTGAAGATGGTCAAATCACGCAACTTAGTAACAACACATATATCGAAATGAATATGCAGAATTTTGATGACCATCACATAGCTAGCTTTCAGGAGAGCTGTTTTGCACATTATGAATAGCTGCAAAACCGGCAATTTCAATTCAGTGGTAAATTAGTTCATCAATTCTTTCTCCACATAGTACGTTCCAATAAAATGCACGAGTTATGGTTTAAAGTTAAATGACATTTAGCTAGATTTGGAATACAAGAATATTATTTAATGACCGGTTTGCTTTACCATGACACTCTGAGGAGTTTGACTGTAGAGAAAGTATTGTTAAAGCACATAAAAAGAAGCGGCTTTACAATCATCTAGAAAGTGCTTTTATTGCTTGCAATCATCATGAAGATAAGTATAAGCTAGGATTAACCTTATTTATCGAAAGAGTACTTAGGCCAATGGATAAAAGTAGTATTAACATAGAAACGTTGTCGTTAGTAGACAAATTACACATATGCTATGCGTATCCATGGAGAAGAGAATGTTACTTTATGTTGCTATAGTCTTTGAACACACCTTGGAAACGAAGGGCAGCGAAGGGCAAATGCTAACACAAGCAGTCTCTTAAAGTACACATTGTACGATTTTTCTATTGCATTTAGGGTTGGTAAATGTAATTTTCATTACTATCATTGGTTTACACCTCATTAGTTACACCTCGCTACATTGTTGATTACTTACCTTTTGATTATTTCATTTACGATTCTGGATCTACGAAGCTTTTCTGAAATTGGTGATAAATTTGGAGAGAATGTAGACGATGGATTCTCGCGGATTTTGAATTTCTCATCAATAGACACATGGGAATTGTTGACGCGTCGGAACCTGCAGCGTCCACAATAGATCTCCGATCACTCCTCTGCCCGATCAGTATGTTACCTACACACTCGGACGAATCGTTAGGCACCAAGATCTCTGGAGGAAAATGGTCCGGCGATCGTTGGTACTCTGACGATCAAGTCAACTGCCGGTATATAGAAATTATACACGGGAGAGGTAAGTAATTGGGTGTGGAAGAGACAAGCAGGCAGAAGTTTGAGCAGAGTTTAGGGTGGGATTCAAGTGTAAAAAAAAAGCGTACCTTAGAACGACCGGAGACGTCATACTTATAGCGCAAGAGTCCTGATCGATTTAGGTAACAAATTAGTCAGACACCCAATTGGATCTTCTTTCCTTATGGGATAAGGATCCTCTCTTGTCAATGCAATCTCCAAGATTTTCTTCCTTCCCTGAACTTATCACGTTGCATGATTTTAGGAGATTATGATTTGATTTCTTTCTGAGGATCATGCGCCAAACTAATGCAATCTTTCCTTAATTACTTCTCTGGTCATTCTGGTGTATTACGTTGTCTGCCAGTCACGAACTTCTGCGAGGCCCTATGGTTCGGCATGGGGCATTAAGTCACTCGATGCCCTCACCGAAACCTCGATCGCAGAAGGTTAAGATGTTTGATGGGCCTCCGATGTCCTTTATTAAAATTCACGAGGCCCTCCCAAAGGCCAAAGCCCGGATGAGGCTCTTCTTTGGGCCCCGAGATGGGAGCCCTTGGCGGCGTGGAGGCCATATCGTAATCGTGTGGTAACAATAGTCCCCAAGTCCAAGCCTATTATTCATAATGGGCGTGGGACTTTGAGTGTGAAAAGAATAATTTTGTGCAAACAAATTCGATCTTCGCGGGCTCTGCGGAGAATGTGGTCTTCGCGTGCGTTATTTCATCATCTTACCGGTGTAGTCCCTCAAGTCCGAGGCCTAACATTCATGACGGGTGAGGGCTTCACGGGTCGAGACCTATGGTGACGTGTCTGGCGATGGAGTGGATCATCAATCAAGGTTGTCTATCGGTCGGGGTAATCATGAGTGAGAGGGTGTATGCAATTAATGCGATTCGCGGCGTGGCGAAAAATAGGCGGCGTGCGTGGTAGCGTGGGTTCGTGGTTCATTAGACGATTGGGGTTTCGCTTTCCGCTTTGTTACTTATTTTGAAACACGCGTCCCTTGTCCGCAGGTTAGATGTGACGCTTGGAGTTTGGATGGTGGTTAGTGGAATACAATACTATAAAACCAGACGTCTCTCCCAATATTGCAACTTCTTCCGACGTCTGCGCCTCCTGTGAATATTTTGCCGATAAGCGAGAAGCTCCTAGTGGTTGTGTCGTTTTAAGCGCATATCCAAGGTAAGCGCGCTCATAGTTGTTGTGATTTGTTTTCGTTGTTTCCTTTCGTGGTTATTGCCCGATTCCGTAGCTTGGAGATTAGACCTTGTAGGTGTGATGTCGTCTGGAAGTGGAGACTCACAAAACCCATCTGATGTGCCCACAAACCCTAGTATCATCGGGAGTGTATCATCGTCGGCCGCTACATCATCTTCATCCTCTGAGGTCGTAGGAGAAGTAAACCCAGAGCCTACCACCGTATGCCCGTCGACTCCGTCTGCGAGTGGGAGGGAAGCATGTCCATCTGCACCGGCAAGCGAGATGACGGAGAGAGGGGGACCTGACTCTGGGGTGCTCGAAATGAGGGGATCACTTGATAAGAGGGAGTCCGGCGGCGCGAATGCGCTTGATGAAGAGTTGAAGCGGTCGGCCACCGGGCGTCCATGGCCCAATCGAGGATTACCGGGGCGTAGTTGGAGGACATACGGTTGTCCTATGACATTCTGAGTCCGTGAAACTCGAGCTCCTGGTCGGGAGGAACGTGTCGATGATCCTTCCGAGGGGTATGTCGCGATTCTGAACCCGCGATGCAACAGGCCTTCGCCGCCTATGCATCATCTGTTTTTAAATAAGGTGTTGAAAGATTGGAACCTAGCCCCCTGTCAGTTAACACCAAATGGCTGGGGATAGATGGTTGAAGGAATCTTACCCCGAGGGAGTTTGAGTCTATCTACCGGCCTTGTCGATCTGCAGGCTGGTACAATATCTCTCCTCGACCGGGTCAGAAATGGAGAACGGCCACCGACAACCCCAACAAGGTGCATAACTGAAAAGAGAGGTTTATCTTCGTTGGCGGGGAGGCCTGGAATATCTTGTGGGATGACCCTCGTCCTAACGTCTCCATCCCACATCGATTCGGTGAACTCGGTATATATTGCTGCGGTTGTGTGGGTTTTGATAATTGCTCCTAACCTAATGTCTTGCTTGATTTTGCAGATTGTGGTAAGTCACCCATTCCGAAGAGAGACCAAGGAGGGCGAGGGTGAAGTGGAACAAGGTTCGGGCCCTCGGCGGCGACTACAGGAGTCTCAAAGAACTTTGTTAAGGACGACGACTTGCTAGGCGGTTGTGGATTGATGTGTAAGTCCTCCAATTTTGGCACTTTTATGTTGGCGGAAACAATCGCCCCAAACTTGTTGTAAAGTGTTGTCCACCGAAACTTTCGGGTTCAAGAACATCCCTACTCTCCGACTTGCCCGTCCATGGATGGAGAAGGTTCTTAGTCCCAGTAGGCCGTGAGGAGGCGATCGGGCCATCGCACAAGAACCAAAATGTTATACCGGCAGGTCTGTCCCCGACGGCTCCCCGCTTCTCCTCCTAGCCAAGACGTTCCTCCTCTGCCCCAGCCTCCGGCATCTGTATCTTCACCCGTCCCCGGTCCAACCAAGGATAAGGGAAAGGAAATTGCCGAGGATGCCTATGACGCGACCTCGCGGAAGAGGAAGGTTCCCACCCGTAGGTGGGTTTATGCAGGATGCTCGTAAGTCAAGTCGTACCGAGGGCGCGAGGAAGTTTGGCTCCTCGTCTAGGCAGGAGAGTCCCGTCCGCGTTTCGCAATGCCAGGGAGAATTGAAAACCTCTGTTATGGAGATGCTCCCTATCCACCCGGCCATGGTTGCGGTGAGCGTGCACAAGTACTGGACACAGAAGTGGGAGAAGGCTGCCGAGGAGGCCACTGTTCGGGAGAGGTTACAGATGGCGGAGATGAATCTGATATGGGGCCTCGTCTTGACCAAGGAACTGTTCAACACCTTGAAAGGGTATGATGGTCAGTCTTGTGAGGAAGAGGCCAAATCCAAGAAGCTGGCCGAGGAGCTGAAGGCTATGGGCCTCGAGAAGGTGCAGTTGGAGTCCGAAAAGAGGGGGGTTGCAATTCAAGCTGGACTTGGTCGTGACGAAGGAGGCGGACATGAGGGGCAAATATGAGATTGAGCTAAAGGCTGCCTAAGAGAGCTTAAAAATAGCCCGGGATCAGAAGAGGGCTGCCGAGGCTTCTCGGGCGTGTCGAAGAGGCTCGAGAAAAAGCCAAAGACCAGGACTCTTGCTG
Source organism: Forsythia suspensa (assembly GCA_023638005.1). Taxonomy (NCBI): domain Eukaryota; kingdom Viridiplantae; phylum Streptophyta; class Magnoliopsida; order Lamiales; family Oleaceae; genus Forsythia; species Forsythia suspensa. The sequence goes on along the minus strand of CM042669.1, from coordinate 40,800,204 downwards.
TTGCCGAGACGGCATTGGCATTGCAAATAGCGGTGGAGATCGTCGTTGCAGAAGAGGAGAGGTTACTATCGGATGCGGTGGTGGAATTAGAGAGAGTCCAGTTGAATCTTGTTGGCGCCGGCTAGGCTAGTTGAAGCTTACCGGGAGCGTTCGTGGATACTCCCGAGTATCGGGACCTCGCCCGTCGCTTGATGACCATTGGGGGTGAACAATTGGTGGAGCAGATCTTGGAGACTCATCTGGAGTGGGAACTGTCATTCTTGTGACAAGTCCCTGCCGAGACATCTGTTCAACCCAAACCAGGTGTATCTAGCGAACCCACGCCTCCACCAGATACAACCGAAGGCCCATAATGTGCCGATCCTTAAAGAGTCGGCGGGGCATCTGAACTTTTTGTCACCTGTCCTTGGATATGTTTTTGAATAAATTACTTGGCGTACTCTACTGAATTTATGTATTTATGTCCCGTCATTTAATGTTGTAATGATTGCGCGTGGGGGGGACGGCTCAAGCTTGACTTGACTTAATCATTTCCCGGGGCGTTAATGGCGCAGACTTTTAACAGAAACCGTAGAGTTGCGCCTTTAATGTTTTGGGGAGGCGGAAACAGTAGGGTGGCATTCCAAATTTCCCGAGATATCCTCCTTTACTACATTGTATGGCCCCTATATAAGAACATATTGGACGTCCCCCATTGTACTCTTCATGTGTACGCAGATCCATGAAACCGCGTAAATTAGATCCTTGCGCTCCCAAAAATTTCTCTGATCGTTCGATCAGACTTTCAGTTTCGAATGTACTCATAGAATCACGGATAGAGGAACAGCGTTTCGAATATCAACCGGCTGAAGAATCAACATTCAGAGGACCAAACGCCCTTCCAATCAACCTTCAGGGGACCAAGCGTCTGGGAGAGGGGGGTTGGGCCTAGCGACCTTTAGCCCGACCACGCCACGGACGGGGCCCCGGTTGGTGGAAGGGCTGGCCGCAATCTGGCAAAAGGCGTCAACGGCATTTTTTGAGTAGTGTGGCCTAATAAGTCACCAAATCAACTCATGTTGGTTTGGGGCGACCCCCGATCATGGTGGCATCAGATCCCCCACAACAGATGATGCTCGAGGTAACGAAGACCAGGGGATAGGCTTAATAGATCTCGTATCCCAGCGTGTGCCGATCCAAAGAGATGGCGGGGAAGTAGGATAATTATCATACACATTTACTTTTACCCTGTATTATGAACCGTATTGAATAAATCGCAATTACATCCGAATTTTCCATAATTGTTTCGTCCACGCCATTCGTTTGTGGTATCTGGACCATCATAATTATCATGCGAGGAGGAATCCATTCTCATCTTCGTATTACTTGCGAGGCTACGACCTTTTATGACTCTCCGTATTGGAAGTGTTCGCGACACTGCCATGTATCGACGTCCATGAGATTTGCGAAGCGCGTGTTCCTACGCGCCCTCCGTATTTTCCTAGGGTTTACCTGACGTGAGGTTACTTTGACTGTCCGTATTCTATCGTGCCTATATATATATGCATGTACAACTTCACTTTACTGTTTCATTCCTGTCCTCTTTCCTCTCTGTTCTGATCTTGGTTATTGTTGGCCATGTCGGGCTTTCACTTTTCCTCTGTCCCAAAGTTTAGGATAAGACGCGGAGGGTTGCGGACGACGTCTCTTCTCCTCTCCCAGTACCTTCTGCGGTGCCTAGCCACAGGTTGCCGCCGGGTGCTTGCCGGGGATAACGGTGAGTGGTCCTTCTTTTGTCCGTTACTGCGGGAAGAGCAGGCACCGCCCAGTGAGACCCGTGCGCTCGCCGAGGGGTGCCGACAATTGGGCAAGAGAAAGGCGGGCCCCATAGTGGAGGGAGGCATCCCGAGATCCCCACTTCCTCCATTAGCAAGAGCGAATATATAAACGTTGGATCTCGTAGGGACAAGCTAGATCCAGCGGTTCTGGGGAAGCTCCGGCCCCCGACTAATGTCGCGGCGGCTTCAATTCATAAGTATTGGACTTGACCTTGAGAGGGCGGTTGATGACCTGGAGTAATCCACGAGTTGCTAAAACTGGCCGAGATGTATACCTCACGTAGTCATGTGCTTAATTGTGAGTTGTACAAGTTGTTGGGGATGAGGATTAACGAAATGCGTTCCACTGCAGGGGATGATGGGGATGTTGAGGCCTGGCGTGCGTGAAAAACAAAGACCTTCGGAAAAAGCTTGCATTCTTCGAAGATGCTAGGGCTCGGCGGCGTATGGCGTCGCCAAAGCCGAGACGATCCAAAAGGCCTGTGTCGAAGCCCAGAAAAAGGTAGAGTCACAACTAAAGTCCTGTCAGGACATGGTTTCTGCCAAAGACAAGGAATTGTCCAAGGCGCTAACTGAGCTGTCAAAGGCCCAGGGTCTTCTGGCCAAACTTGGGTCCCCAGGTCGCGCGAACCCAGTTGTTCTCGACTGAGACTTTAGGTTTTTTTGTTCGAGTCCATTTGTTATTGTTGCTTTGAGTTGTAAATGTAGGCCCTTGAATATGCCTTACCTTTTCGTTGTTAATACATTGAATGTTTCCATACGTTGTCGAATCTGAAGTCTACTTGCTTTCACTTATTTGAATCTGCGTTGAATGTTTATCCCGCGAGTTTAAAGAGTTGGCCACGAACCACACTCCTCGCTGCCGAATTGTTTACACTTGTTTAAATACTGGCGTTGAATGTTTATCCAAATGAGTTGAAAGAATTGGCCATGAACCACACTCCTCATTGCCGGTTGCTTGCACTTGTTTAAATCTGCGTTGAATGTTTATCCGATGAGTTGAAAGAGTTGGCCGCGAACCACACTCTCTCACTTTGCCGAATTGCTTACACTTGTTTAAATACGCGTTGAATGTTTATCCAATGAGTTGAAAGAATTGGCCGCGAACCACTCCCTCGCCGCCGGTTGCTTGCACTTGTTTAAATCGCGTTGAATGTTTATCCGATGAGTTGAAAGAGTTGGCGCGAACCACACTCCCTCACTTCCGAATTGCTTGCACTTGTTTAAATACGCGTTAAATATTTATCCGGCTAGTTGAAAGAGTTGGCCTCGAACCACACCTACATTGCCGCCGAATTCTTTTACTTGTTGAGATACGGCGTTGAATGTTTATCCAGCGAGTTGAAAGAGTTGGCCGTGAACCACACTCCCTCGCTGCTGAATTGCTTGCACTTGTTTAAATATGCGTTGAATATTTATCCAGCGAGTTAAAAGAGTTGGCCGCGAACCACACTCCCTCGTTGCCAAATTCCTTTACTTGTTCAGATACGCGTTGAATGTTTATCCAGCGAGTTGAAAGAGTTGGCCGCAAACCACGCCCCCTCGCTGCCGAATTCTTTTACTTGTTCAGATACGCGTTGAATGTTTATCCAGCGAGTTGAAAGAGTTGGCCTCGAACCACGCTCCTTCGCTGCCGAATTGCTTTTACTTGTTCTTGTTGCCCGAGAAAAACCTTGGATACATAAATGATGACTTTTATTAGGGGGCGCGGCCTTTTGGGCGCAGAAAAAAATATAAAATTGAAAATGGTGTCAAACTAAGGCTACTAATAATATGGCCTCAAGTGGGCGATGTTCCAAGGTGCCTCATTTTCTACGCCTTGAAATCCTCCATCAGTAAGTTCCTGGGCGGATTACTTCGACGACCCTATATGGTCCCTCCCAAGTTGGCCCTAGAGTTCCAGCCCCTGCCTCTCTGCTAGCTTGAAACAACTTTTTCAGGACAAAGTCGTTGACGTGGAATCTCCTGCCTTTGACCTTGGAATTGTAGTATCAGACCATCTTCCGCTGGTAAACGGCGAGGCGAAGCTGTGATTCCGCATGTCTCTCATCTTGTAGATCGAGGCTCGCCCTTTGTAAATCATCGTTAGTTACCTCATTGAAGTACAGGTGCCTGGGCGACGGTATTCCTATCTCGATGGGGATCATTGCCTTTGCCTCGTACGCCATGGAGAAAGGAGTTTCACCGGTAGCCGTCCGGGATGTGGTCCGGTACGACCACAATGTCTCGGGTAGCTCTTCAGCCCATCCTCCTTTCGCGGACTCTAGTTTTCGTTTCAAGGTATGCTTGATGATCTTGTTCACGGCCTCTACGACCATTGAATTTGAAAGTAGTAAGGGGTGGAGAAGTCCCTCCGGATCTTAGGGGTTCTCACAATCGCGTTAAACTTCATTCTTGTGAATTGGGTGCCGTTATCGGCAACGAGGGAGTGGAGAATGAATGACGACGGACTATATTTTCCCATACAAATTTCTCTGAGTTTTCCTCCATGATTTTGGCAAAGGTTCACCGCACCACTTGGTAAAGTAGTCCACCGCAACGATTGCGAATTTGACTCCTCCTCCCACATCGGGAGGGGACCAATGAAGTCGATTCTCCATTTGGCGAAGGGCCAAGGGCTAGTGACCAGGGGTGAGGTTACGAGTGGGAGCTTTGGTATGGTTGCAAATTTCGACATCTATCACACTTCTTGGCGTAAATGTAGGAATCCTTTTTCATGGTTGGCCATAGTATCCCTGTTTCGAGGCTTTTGCGCAAGGTCATTCCTCCCGAATGATTACCAGATATCCCTCGTGTATTTCCTTCATCACGTAAACTACCTCATCTTGCGTTAAGCGATTGTAAGAGGGGTGGTCAATCTCCTCTTATATAGGATCTTGTCCTGTAGCACGAACATCGCAGCTCTCCTGCAGAGTTTACGTACTTCTTGTTTGTCCTCGGGCGTGTCGGGTTGGTTAGATATTCGGTGATCTCCTTCATCCATCGAGGAGAATCGAGATATTGCCATGACCGCTTTGCGTGTGAGGTTCGTCGATGGAAGGTCATTTCACCTCTCAACTGGGATAGCCTTCATTAAGTCGGAATCTCTGCGCTTGCGATTTCGAGAGGGCATCCGCATAATCATTTTCCGCTCTCGTGGGATCTCAAAAAGTTCAGTATGCCTCAAAGTGGGACAACAGGTCCGGCCTTTGCTAGATGCGCCACCATGGGCTGTTCGCGTGCCGCGAAGGTCCCATTAACTTGATTGAGAACCACCGTGAGTCGCTATAGACCGGAGCTTTCTCGCCTTCATCTCTTGTGCCGACCTCAAGCACCGCTAGAAGTACCTCGTATTCTGCTGCATTGTTGGAGGCTTTAAATCTAGGCGAAGCGCACAGTTGAGTTTATGACCGTCCGGACTAACCAAATAAGATCCGGCTCCGGCTCAACCTCACGAGGATCCATCAACATGTAGCTTCCATGTTGGTACCTCCGGTCGGGCCTCGGCGAACCCCGGGATGTGGGTGAATTCACCCACAAAGTCTCTAAGGCACTGTCTTTTGATCGAAGGCGGGGCTTGTAATTGATGTCGTCTTGGCCGAGTTCTCTGAGCCATTTTATCACCCGTCTGATGTGTCCAGTTTTAGAGTATCTGCCGTAGAGAGAGGTTTGTCGAACGTCTATCTTGTGGGATTGGAAATGCAATCGAAGCTTTCGGAGGCGATGATTAATGATAGGGCAAGCTTTTCCATATCCGGGAATCTTGTTTCCGTGTCCTGCAGGGCCTTACTCACATAATAGACAAGGAATTGAACTGGGCCCTCCTCTCGGTTAAAAGCGGTGACCGCCTTCTCGGATACGACGAGGTAAACGAGCAGCATTTCTCCATTCTTGGGTTTGGATAGCAGCGGAGATTTTCTGAGGAGGACCTTGAGGTCTTGGAAGGACTTCTCACATTCCTCGGTCCATTCAAACCTCTTCCCCTTGATTATCTCGAAAGAAAGGTCGGCGTGATCGGTCGCCTTGGATATAAATCGATTCGAGCCACAACCTTCTCGTCAGGCTCTAGACTTTCTTGGAGGAGAATGGTGACTGCATTTCGACGAGCGCCCTAATCTTTTCGGGATTCGCCTCTATCCCGCGTTGATTGACCATGTAGCCGAGGAACTTTCCCGACGCAACTCCGAATGCGCATTTCAAGGGGTTAAGCTTCATGCGATATTTACGAAGAACTCTAAACATTCCTTTCAGGTGCTCTATGTGGTCCTTGGCATGTACGCTTTTCACCAGCATATCGTCGACATATACTTCCATCGTATTCGATGCATTACGAACATGCGGTTTACCAACCGTTGGTACGTGGCTCCCGCGTTCTTCAAGCCGAAAGGCATCATCCTATAGTAGTATAACCCTCGATCGGTGATAAACGATGTGTGATCCTCGTCTCCTACAAACATCGGGATCTGGTTGTAACCCGAGTATGCATCTATAAAGCTAAATAACTCATGGCCGGTCGTCGCGTCGACCAGCTGATCGATGCGCAGTAACGGAAAGCTATCTTTAGGGCACGCTTGATTCAAGTCGGAGAAGTCTATGCATACCCTCCACTTCTTGGTACTCTTTCTTACCAAAGACCGAGTTAGATACCGATTGGGGATAAATTGCTTCCACGATGAACCCGGCGGCTAGTAGCTCTCGGCTCAGAGGCCTCCTTTTTTGAATCTTGGGATGTACTTTTGGGTCTACTTTCAAAGCATGGCACGCCACCGACGGATCTATCCCGATCATGTCGCTGTGTTTCCATGCAAAAACGTCGGCGTTCTCTCGGAGAAATTGTTTTAATTCTTCCTTCATTCTTTCTTGAGCTTTTCTCTCACCGCAACACTTTTCGGTTTGGTTCCGAGGGTTCACTCGAATGTTTCCGGTTCCTCGGTGGGGAGGCAAAGAGTATCCGCGCCTATGATTCGAGGATCCAAGCCCTTGTCCAAAGATTAGTTCTTCATCTATCCCCTCGCGGTCAATGTCCATGGGCTCAGAATGTATGGCCATTATTATTTGGCGATATCTCCACACTTAGCAACCTTCCGTAATGCGTTCATGTAGCATGCCCTTACTTCCATCTGATTACCGTGGATTCTAGCCACCCCTCCGGGTGTCGAGAATTTCATCACCAGATGATGTATGGACGTGTTCGCTGTAGATCCTTCCGGTAGCCCTTCGAAGACCTCATGGTAAGCGGAGCGAGTGTCGACTATCAGAAATTCCATGAACTTCTGAAGATGGCATGGAGGTTCTCCGAAGTCTACCGCCAGAGTAATCCTTTCTCGTGGAACGAGGCTGTCATCGGTGAAACCGAACAGCAGATCTGAGATGGCCGTTAGTTCATGGTCCACGTCCATGTGGTCGAGAAACCGCCGACAGGATGTTCACGGCGCTTCAATCGTCGACCAGCATCCGTCCTAGACCATTTCTGGCAACGACGACGTGGACCACCAAGGCATCGCAGTGTGGATAGTGTATGCCGGCCTCGTCTTCCTCCGTGAACGAGATCTGTAGTGCTTTTGGTCGATGCCCGTGAACACCGCCAACTTTCGGGGTTCTTCTCTCGCCGCTTTGGCATAGTTGCGCCATGAGTTCATAGTGTGCCCTCCGACATAGGGCCCTCCTATGATGGTGTTTATCTCCCTAACAGGGGGCCTCCATGGTCCTTGAGCACTTGGCGGTCTCCGTTTACATCATTTCTTACTTGCCGTTCGTCGGGGGCCATCGTTTGCGGCACCGAGGAGGAGGTCTTCGCCTGTGGTGGGCGGCCTCGGCGATCTCTCTGAGGCCGATCCCCTCACTCTACTCGTGGTTTTGCAATTTATCAATTCCCTCACATCCGGGCAATCCTCCGTGTTATGCACCACAGTCCCGCGATCCAATGTAATTTAGGCCGTGTCATGGGTGGCATGGGGGCCGCCGCCAGGCTCTCACAGGGTAGAAAACGGGGCTACCTCCGTTTGATCGAATCTCCTGTGTCGTCATTGTTTGGAAGAACGGAGGAGCGCCTTTTTTGAAAGCGAGAAAAACGAGGCTCGGGAGAGCGTCGCCCCTCTCTTCTGTAGCGGTCGTCTCTCTCTCTTTCTACCTTCTCCTGATTTTCGATAGTCTCTTCTGATCAAATCTCGCGCTAGACCAAGTCCAATAACTAGTTGTACGTCTTTGTTGTTGGCTCGCACATCCCTTCGTAAGGGAGTGCACATGTGTAGTCTGGTCAAGCGCATCCGAGCCTTTTCATCCGTCACGGTCTCGATTTTGTTGATTACATGACTGAACTGTTTGAAGTAGCTCTTGACAGTTTCTCCTTTCTTTTGTCGGATATCGTGGAGCTGGGCAATGTCGGCTACCATCGTCCGATTGCCAATGAAAGTATTGACAAATTCTTTTTTGAGCTGTGGCCAGCTCCGGATGCTTCCTGGTTTCAGCTTATTGTACCACATCTTCGCGTCGGACGTGAGCGTGGTATGAAAGTTTTGGCATTTCACCACAGGGGACTGACCTTGGAGCTTGGTTTTATACATATTTATGTGATCCATGGGATCCCCCCTTCCGTTGTACTTGTCCATCAGAGGCATCCGGAAGTTTACAGATATCTCCATGTCTTTCATGTAGTTGGTGAATGGGAGGTTCTCGTCGTCGTCATCCTCGTAACACTCCAGCCTCTCATTTTCCTCTTCGGTTTTTCTGTGATTTAGTTTCAGGGCCCTCCTTCTCTCCGTGCGAGTCTCGTTGTGCTCACTGCGCCTGCTGTATGCGGGTAGGGGGTGCTATGGAGAATCCCACTCCCAACCTGTCAAACACGCTAGCAGCAGGAACGGGGCAGCTTTCCCGCACCGGAAAGGGTCTTCTCTTCTGGTCTTCTTGTGAGGGCTTCGGAGCGACGTTGCGCAGGTGCCGACCATTAGAAACGGGCGTGTCTCCTCGCGATGGTCGACTTTCCAACGAACCTGAATGTGAGGGACTTTTCCAGGCACAACTGCGCTTAGGTCTATGTTGGAAGGATTGATTCTCCAGCAGTTCAAGCGCTGCCTTCATCCGGGCATTTTCCAGCTTCAGGTCTTGGTTCTCCTGTTCGACCATTTGCTTCTATTGCTGTCTTTTCCTCTTGCGACGGGTCATGTTCTGGAGGTCCTGAATGCTTTCCTGCCGCATATCCGTGTGGTGAGACTCTACTTCTTCCTCTATCGAATGTTTGGTCGCCATGCTTCTTTTGGTAGAAAACATGTTTTTACCACAAGTTCTAGGGTACATGTAATGTTTTTCGATTCCACAGATGGTGTCAATCTGTTGACGTCAGAACCTGCAACGTCCACGTGTCAACAGATCTCCAGTCACTCCTCTGCCAGCCTGTATGTTACCTGCACACTCGGACGACCGTTAGGCACCAAGATCTCCAGAAGAAAAGGGTCCGGCGATCTTTGATACTCTGACGATCAAGTCAACTGCCGGTATATAGAAATTATACACGGGGGGAGGTAAGTAATTGGGTGTGGGAGAAACAAGCAGGCAGAAGTTTGAGCAGAGTTTAGAGTGGGATTCAAGTGTAAAAGAGCGTGCCTTGAAACGACCGAAGGCGTCATACTTATAGCGCAAAAAGTCACGATCGATCGATTTAGGTAACAAATCGATCGGACACCCAATTGGATCCTCCTTCCTTATGGGATAAGGATCCTCTCTTGTCAATGCAATCTCCAAGATTTTCTTCCTTCCCTGAACTTATCACGTTGCATGATTTTAAGAGATTATGATTTGATTGCTTTGTGAGGATCCGTCACGCCAAACCAATGCAATCTTTCCTTAATTACTTCTTTGGTCATTCCGGTGTATTACGTTGTCTACCAGTCACGAACTCCTGCGAGGCCCTATGGTTCGGCATGGGCGTTAAGTCACTCGATGGGCCTCACGAAACCCGACTGCGAGAAGGTTAGGATGTTTGATGGGCCTCGAGGTCCTTTATTAAAATTCACGAGGCCCCTCCCAAAGAAAGCCCGGATGAGGCTCTTCTTTGGGCCCGAGATGAGGGGCCCTGGCGGCGTGGAGGCCATATCGAATCGTGTGGTAACAAGAATACCTATACCACATTTATGTCTGTTACAGATGTATGTTCAATACATTTGTCGATCATTGTTTTAAAAAAACTGTAATCATTTTATAATAGAAGTTCGTGATTTCGTAGATTCGTACTTTGGCTACGCTTCGACCAACGGATATAGAAGCGACATAACCATATGATACTAAACTATCCCTTCCAAAAGACGTGGTAGATGCCCGTTTTGATTCACTTGTGCACCATCATGTATTTGGAGATGAAGATAAAGATGAAGATAAAGATGAGGGTGAACCAGAAATGGAACAATCTGATGTGAGCCCATCATCGAAGAGCCGTGGACATTTCTTTGAGCAGCCTAGTTGGTCACCATATCTTGAGATGCAAGTACTGACCTACCTAGGAAAAACATTGATAGTGGGGCCACTGACCATGTGACAAAGGATGGGGTCACTGACCTACCTAGGAAAAATATTGATACCGAGCAACAATGCAAGTACAAAATGAAATGTAATTAAAGTAATGTGATTTTGTCATTACCTAACTTAATTTATTTTTGATTTTTTTGTGAAATGGAGATATGAACATTGTGAAACGGGGATATGAACAATTAAAACCAAGTATTATTGTGCTATTTACATATATTGAAAATGATTAACAGGAAAACTTACCTTGGAGGAAATATATTTTCAAACAAGTGTGTTTTTTTTTTTTTTATGCGTCAAGATTCTCATCTGTGTTAATCTCATTGTATTTTTTTATTAATCTATTGGTTAATAGGATGAGGTCACCAAATCTGTACCATACAAAATATGTTTACAATCGAACCGCACAAAGTTAAAGCCATTTTTAACAAAAGGATATTTTTGACATTTTATCCTCAAAATGGGCATTCTTCCAATTAGTTTACAAAATGGAGCTATTTGAAAACAACTTAACAGATTTAGGTATAAATCAAAATTCTCCAACAAAATATCGAGTCTTGTACATGACAAGTACCTTAAACTTCCAACAAGCTTTTTACCATCAGGAAGTGAGGCTAACTCCCAAGTATCATTCTTTTTATGACTTTGATTTCTTCATCCATGGCTTTCTTCCATTTCTTGTCTTGAATGGCATCATCAAAACCTACAATTGCATGATCTGCAAAGAGACAAAAAAGAGTTAATTCTTGAAAGATGTTGAGTTAACTCATCGGTATTATCATAAAGCTCCCGAAGACTCCTATATCGTTGTGGCCCTTCACTTGAGGATGATGAAGATGAATGTGTATCATGACCATGACTTGATGGTAGAGTCGTTGGTGGTGTTTGTTAAGGTAAAATTACTCCAACTTGTTCTTTATTATCATCGAAAGGAAAGAAATTATAGTTTTCACCTTGTTGTTCGTTCCAATCCCAGATACTTACTTCATCAAATTCGACATCTCTACTAGAGTTCACCTTCTCATTCTTTGGGTTGTAGAGTTTGTAGCCTTTTGATCTTGAACCATAGCCAATAAAGATGTATTATCATTCTTGTCATCTAATTTTTTTCTCTTTTCTTTTGGAACGTGAGAATAAGTTATGCTTCCAAAAACTCGTAGGTACAACACACTTGGCTTGAATCTACTCCAAGCTTCTTGTGGAGTCATATTTTGTACACTTTTGGTTCGACATCGATTAAGCAAATACACAGCATATTGCACGGCTTCAGCCCAAAATTCCTTTGGCAATCACTTGGTCTTCAACATACTCCTAGCCATTTCCATGACGGTCTTTTCATCTTCACTATGCCATTTTGTTGAGGTGACGTAGAAACTGTCAAAGAATGATGTATGCCATTTTGTTCACAATTTTTTCGAATTTGTTGCCAATATATTCACCACCACCATGATCCGAGCATAAAGCTTTGATCTTGTAGGTACTTTGATTTTCCACTATCACCTTGAAGTTCTTAAGAGTCTCAAATGCATTGGATTTTTCTCTAAGAAAACAAACCCAAGTTTTGCGAGAAAAATCATCAATAAATAGCATAAAATAATTATTTTTACCAAATGATGATGGTTTGATTGTGCTACAAAGATCCGTATGCACCAATTCAAGAGGCATTTTGCTCGGTAACTTGCTTCTTTTGGAAAAGCCTTTCAGGATTGATTCCCATGAAGACATCCTTCACAAAGTTGATTTGGATGATGAGTATGTGGCAGTCCCTTCACCATGTTTTTCTTCGCCAAGAGATTCAAACTGTCAAAATTGAGATGCCCAAGTCTCAAATGCCATAACCACGTTGAATCTTTGACACACGCATTCAAACATTTAACCTCTCCGATTTGAATGTTCAACAAGAACATTCAATTCTTTGTCATTGGAACTCTAACTCTAGCTATCAAGTTCCCATTTTGTTCTCAAATTGTCATTTGTTGATTTCTCATTCGGATATCATATCCTTTCTCCAAAAGTTGGCCCAATCTCAAAATATTTGTTTTCATGGAAGGAACATAATAGACATTGGAAATATATTGGTGTTCTCCATTCTTCATTTGAATAAGAATTTTAATTTTTCCCTTGACTTCAACCTTTTATGAATCTCCAAAAATGACATGGCCATTTAATTCATCAAGCTCCATGAAAATATATTTATCTCAATACGTGTAGTTACTTGCACTTGTGTCTAAATACCAAGAATTGTTACCTCCTTGCACCTCGTATGCCAAGAGTAATGTTATTTCTCTTTTGTCTTTATTTTCAAATTAATTGGACTGATCCTAGACATTCTTATTCCTACACTCCCATGCAAAATGGCCAAGTTTGTAACAATTGTAACATTTAACTTGAGACTTGTCATATCTTCCACCATTGCTTCTTCTTTCTCCTCCTCTTTGAAAATTTTATCTTCCTCGTCTTCTTGAATTATATGAGTGTGGATAATTCTCTTCATTGTTGGCTGAATTTTGGTAATTTCTATTTCCTCTTCCTCGACCTCTTCCACGTCCTCTTACTCAGTGGCTCCTACTATGCTTCTCCTCTTTATATTTCAAAAAAAGACTTGTTTGTAAGACTTGTTCTACCAATTGTTGTTTCATCTTCAACAACTTCTATTCGAGCTTGTAAGGTTCCCACGACTTCATCAATAGTCATTTTTTCCAAATCCTCTGACTCTTCGATTGCCATAACAATAAAATTGAATTTTTCATGTAAAGATCAAAGAATTTTTTCAATCACTTGAAGACCATCCATTTCTTCTCCATATCTTTTCATTTCATTGACAACCACCAAAACTCGTTAAGTGTAATATGAAATTGACTCCGATTCCTTCATGGAAATCCCTTCATATTCTCCTCTCAAAGATTGGAAACGTACCATTTTGACTTTGCTCACACCTTTGTAGGTGTTTTCAATAATCTCCCATGCTTGCATTGCGGTAGTAGCATTCAAAATCTTGTGAAAATTTGTATCATCAAATGCTAATGAATCACACTAAGAGCTTTTTGATCATTCCTCTCAGTTGCTTGTTGCAAGTCTCTTTGGGCTTGAGAGATGCCTTCTTCATTTTGAAGTTCAAACCCTCTCTCTACCAAGTTCCATATATCTTGACTTCCAAGATATGCCTTCATACGAATATACCACATACTATAATTTTCATTGGAGAGTCGAGGAAAAGGAAGAGAGTTGTTGTTTGTCATCTCTTTTTCTCATACTTCGATAACCTCGTTCTGATACCACTTTTGTGGAAACTTTGATATTAAAAACAACTTAAAGAGAGAATATGATAAATTTAAGAGAACATTCAACATTTATTTCTTGAATTGACTTATCCCAAAATGCTAGAATCACAAGCCTTTTATATGCTTTACAAAACATGTACCTAATCTAGTACATGTATTCACCATTATTACATTATTCCTCTTAAAATGATTCATGAATATATCAAAATACATGAATCCATTGTACATGTATTCATTAATTAGAATACATGTATCTCAACAATGCATGAATGTCACAAAGCCTAGAACACGAACCAATTTAAAAGACATGAACAAACTTAATTTATAAATCAAGTTTATATTTCTAACAAGGGATTGATGTCAGTGGAGGACGGGAAAGTAGCTGTGATGAAAAGAGTGACTCCAGTTTGCGCAGAAATGTGGGTTCTAGATTTTCTCTTTGGAGTATGATTCATTGCAACTAGTTCAAAGTCTATCTTAGTCCCAGATCAAAGCATAACAAACATCAAACGTGCAATAACATAAAAGTAACACAAGATTTTCACCTTTTAAGAGTCTGAATGTTCAGTCAAAAGGCCTACATCACCCGTTGAGCCTCAACAGTTGTGATTTATGCTCTAAATCTACTAGCACAACCAAAATAGGTAAAAATTACAAACGACACTAATATCAGCCAAAATCAGGCCTTGGGCCATCAACTTTACTTCTATCATATATTACACCAAATAATGAACCAAAATTAGCAATGGTTACTATTCAAAAAAAACTCTGAAAACCATATCTCACTCTTTGAGTCAGATTCAAGTACAACCGTCTATCATCTTGTTTTTCTTTTTCACTGAATCAGGTGATTTGTCTGACATAGCTGAACTGTTACAGGTTTTGAGTAGTGGTCCTTGTCGTTATGTTCATCATACTGTAACATATATAGCGGCCCACGAACTCATGACTCATGCCTGTCTGGTCGAGGAGTCAGTTTTTTGGGTTAATTGTTTGCGGTCTTCTATTTTGTCAGATGTTTGTGATGATTTAATTCAATGAGAACTTCTGGTTTGGATTTCACAAAAAAATAAAATAAGGAAAACGAAGCTCCATTTAAAGTTCATTCAACGACAATTACTTGGTTATGCCTTTCTAATTCTATCTTTCCAGTAAACCAGTGAAGATAAACAAAATCTCATCATGGCTTGGATTTGTTGAGTCTGACTGAAGAGCATGCAAGTGTTCCTCAATGAATTTTCCAAGCAGGTTTCAAAGGGATTCGAAAATGAAATTACACATTAACATAGTTCTAAGCAGAATACATCTGCTACAATGTTCTAAATCAGTAAATCTCATAGTACTGCACATTTTTCTGTATCCATGTGCTAATCCTCTACTGCATTTAATTTTTGCTTTATTTTGTGGTGTTTCTCTATCTTAAGAAGGCAAGTATCCAATAAGTATAGTCTTTACCCTTATCTCGACTCTTTTACAAGGGTTTTTCGGTAGTATTTCGTGGGACTTGGAGATGATTTCTATTGAATTTTGAGTTTTTGTGATTATAGGACAAAACTCCAAACTTAAATACATTGGCAATAAAATGAGAGAAAACAAGAAGAAGTTGATGAAGTGAAATGAAAGAGGAATTTTTGAATTGAAGATTCAAACTCCGAAGTCCAGAAATGGAAAAGGATAAAAAGAGACAAGAGAAGAGTGCAAGGAAAGAAGCTGATCTAGGGAAGCATATGCGCGAAACACGTGGAGAAAGTATAGTACCAAGCTTGATACAAAGATCTCGATGATAAGTTTGGTTTTAAACTTATTTGGGCATCAAAAGTGGACGAGTGAGAGTGCTTTTTAAGCGAATTTCTACTTAATTATTTGTTGAATTGATTATTTTAGGTGAAATCCCGAGTTAGGATGGAATTAGAGAAAAACAAAGTAAAATAGGCGAAAAATGACAGAAAGCGTGCGAAAACTTGGAATTGGGGACCCACATTAAATCTCATAAAAGTTGAAGGACCTAGGCTGCAAATAAAAAGGGCAGAATTGAAATGAAAGAAGAAATCCAGTGACTAAAGTGAGACATTAGAAGATGGAAGACTTATCGTGCACATAATTAGGGACTTAGTAGAAAAATTGGAGAAAATTTTGGAACATGTGATTGCATGAGCCATAAATCTTACGATCGCGAGGTTCATCTTTGACAAATCAGCAGCCCAGCATCCATAACCTTGCGATAACCTTGCGAACACAACTTATTATCCATTGTGATCGCAAGGACAATTTATGACCAGAATATTTGCTTTCCTTATTTTAGTCGAACTTTGTTTTGGTAGACATGACTTATGCAAAGAATTATGGTTTTTTTTTTTTTTGAACTTATAAAGAGGGATGTTTATTCAAACAATGGGGAAGAACTATATACAAAAATTTAAAACGACTAGAGACGAAATTTAAATCAAGCAAGATGGGATTTCAAGTGTTGCAAGGACGGGATAGATTTTTGGTGCAAGATCTTTATCTAATTCTTGTTTATGTATTGTATTCTCCTCTTTTGTTTTTTATTCTTATATTATGTGTAACTAAACAATAGTTAGAATGGATGGCGTAACCTATTTTTATATTTCAATTTCAATTCTTAAGTTTTGTATATGTGTTGATTATGTATTAATTTTGCTTATTCTCGTAATGCTTGAAATAATTATTGGCCACTATTTCATATAATTATGGATTGTAACAAACCATGAGGTGAGTTATTAATATAGACTACGTAGTAAAATCCAACAATTGAATAAAAAGTAAAGATATGATTTTGTTATTATTGCGGTCTTAAATTAAATTCTTATGAGATTTAATGTATCTAGTTAAGACTTATTCTGACTTCATTCAGAAATATAGTAAGTTGACTTAATTAGATAGGATTAAGTTGAACTCGAGAGAGGTAAATCATGTTAAATTCTTGAATTCGATCGAGTACAACGATAGGAAGAAAATTTGAGAGGGGAGAATAGAGATGATAAATATGGTGAAAAAGTGAGTCCCGACGCTTAAACCATCATATGTGATTAATTCTTGAAATTTGTCTTCACATACGTTAACTACATTGTTTTCTTAAATTAATGTTGTAGGTTAGTAGTTAAATTAAAAATATTTCGAATTGTTTTCAATAGAATAGGATTATGATTAATTGAGCTAATATTTAAATAAAATAGTCTTTTTAGGAATGATAATTCGGATTCATTAGGTCGATTTTTACTTTTGAGTTATATTGTGCACTTATAATTATTTTCACTACACTCGACAAGGCATATCGATATTGTGCACTTATAATTATTTTCACTGCACTCAACAAGGCATACAATATACTATTACAAATCTTATTGAGTTAAAAATATAATACTTTTTACAAATCTCAAAGTCGAAGTTTTGTATAAAAATTTATGCGCGGTTTTGTCATATAAGACAGTTGACGCTTGAGCAGTAACAGAGCGCCAGAACCATCAGAAAACAGACTACATTCTGCCACTTGGTTGGCAGAATTGATTCTCGAGTGGGAGTGCTTTTTCTGGCCACGAAGTCTAATTAAGGAAGGAGACTTGTCATACAAGGATTTTGAACCCTATTTTGAACCCTATTTTGTGCCTATATATATGAGAGACCTTGCACAAATAAAAAAAAGAAAACAAAAAGACAAAACAAAGGGAATAAGTAACAAAGAAAAAAATGGTCATTTTCTTCAATAAACCCAACCCCCACCTATCCCAAATTAAACCCCAAACTGTCCTGCCCCCATCTCATAAATGCCTGCCACCGTCCCTTAAACACCGCCAAAAAAAAATAATAATTGCATCTTCCACCCCCATGTCTAATTATTAATCCATAAAACTCCCCAACAACCTGCCATAAACATATTTCAATTCCAGTTCAAGAAATTACAGCCTCATAGGATAATTTCAGAAAGTAATCTGCCTCAAAAAGCTTCTATTCCACCATTACATCACATTACAAAATGCTGCAATTGAGCTGAACTTGTAAAATAAATAGGATCAGTCTAAACATTATTTCATTTGTTCTAGGTATTAATTATTAGAAATAGCAAAAAATAGTGAACAGAAAAAAGAATCAAAATCATATTCTTGTAATATTGTTTACTTTTCTTCCTCTTTTATGCATATACGTACGCCTTTTTTTGATATACTGGTGGAATAGAAGGATAAGTTGATATTGGTGACTACACATGCTATTGTCTAGTGTGCTCAAAAAGTATATTTGCTAGTTTGTAATGACATTTTCTTTGTTAATTATTTAGTTGAAATGAATGTTATATGGTTTTTATTAATTGAAATGAATGAATATATATTCAATATAAATATCTTGTACTATGAGAAAAGAAGATCATGATTCATGATCTATTCTTTCGTTGCATAGTTTTTTTTGTTCTCTTTTATTTATAGCATTCCTTAAAGCTTTACATAGAGAGGGATCGACACCCCAATTCTTGAGTTTTCTATATTCTTGACAGTTTGCAATATTGGAGTTTGGCCCTTACAAATCTGTGAGGTTCAAAGGCCATAGCAAAGTTTCATCACAAAAGTTTAGATACAATAGTTTGTAACTGGATTTGACTTTCCAAAATTTAGTCGACAGTTGATCAATACCAAGTGTATGGACACTAAAAACCATCAATGATGAATCTAACACGGGTAACTTTGACACCAAGTTTTTCAGCAAGGGCAGTTTTTTTTCAAAATTTCAGAGAATAAACTGCTATTTTTGAGAATGTTTAAGTTCACATGGCTTACACCATTGGGAAGGTCTACGAGTTTTCTTTCATACAAAAAAAACGGTGCATCAATCCGAGGTTCCTATATTGAAATATGCACATTTTGGTAAAGGTTGTCTGAACAGTCAGAACTCGCGGGAATACTTCTAGATTTGCATCTTTTGCCAACTCTTCAGATTAATTTTTAATGTTTTTGATGTCCTTTTAGTTTTCAAAGAGTCTTTCTTGTAATTGATGGTCTAAGTCAAGTTTTAATGTTATTCTCAATTCCTAGGCTTAAGAGTAATTTTGTCAACTTAGTTATTAGTATTACTTTAAAGTTTGGATAGACTTATGGTTAGAAGGTTGTTCTAGCCTATATTACTTATGTTCTCCGCAAACAAAGGGGCAGACTTGAATTTCAATTTTATATGTTTTAGCCTTTGGTTTGTCAGAAGAGAGATTTTTTCTTATTCATACTCTTATCTCTTGGGTGGATTCCTTTGGTTGGCGGGTTGACCGTGCTTGTGGTATTTCTTAAATCTTTCTCCCCCTCCTTCCCGGTGTCAAACTTGTTATATTTTTACATGAATAAATGAATTAACCAAGGAATATTACCACCTACGAATAGTTTTTGTCATAGGTAAATGGTAATTTTCTTGTGGTGGCAAATAAGTGTATTGCCGATGAGTTGGACCACTAAAATAAGTGGGAACTTCATGGGCTGCTCGAGGCAGTCGTGATGGAATTGGGCCAACAAGGCAACGGTGGTGGTGGAAGGGGGTTTGGGGCAGGGTCGTAGTCCTAGTGGTGGGGGTGGGGGTTGACACAGACAGTTGGGAATAAAGGATCGTGGTGAGAGCAGGTGGGGTTGGCGCAGGCAGTGTCGCAGTGGAAGATGAACAAGGGTATTTTGGTATTTTGATAAACTAGAAGATTTGTCACTAAAAATTTACAGAAAAAGCTTTCTGCTGGACAATTGTGAAGTCCCTCTCGAATTGACAGATATAGTTATGTAATTAAACACGAGGAATATTGTACATTGTATGTGCTCTTTATTATAAGAGAACAATTACTATAAATTAGCTAGAAAATCGAAAACTAGAGGTATATAAAACACAGGATGGTTTCCCACATGCAAGCAAATTCATTACTGCATAAACGTTAACGAAATCTATTGTTGATTGCTAAACTTTATTTTACTTTAAGTTTAACTCAATACTTCATAACAATTTGTTCACTATGTCCGTGTGTGTTTAATTTCCTAACACGAAATGCAACTAGGCACAAATTAAATTTTCAGCTCAGTTTTTCCTTTAGTCAAACAACAGACATAAACAAAATGACCAAATTGTAACAAACGTGTATGTTCAGTGACCAACTTGAAGTAATATGAATTTAAGTGGCAAACATGAAGCTCCACTAAAAGTTCAATGACAACAGTTATATTTTACCCGAACAACAAATACATAACTAAGTAAACAGACAATTACTCAGTTATACCTTTGTAATTCTATCTTTCCATCATGTCTTCGATTTGTAAGTCTGCCTGAATTCATGCAAGTGTTTCTCAATGAAGTTTTCCAAGTAGGTTTTAAAGGTATTCGAAATGTATGAATGAAATAACACATTAACACAATTCTAAGTAGAATACATCTGCTACAATTTTCAAAATCTCACAGTAGAGCACATTTTTCTGTTTCCATGTGATAAGTGTGATTTTACACTTATTTAGACCATTATAAGTGCATTTGAGTGTAATTTTAATTAATTATGTGTTGATTTTGTTATTGTAGATCAAAACTCTAGTTTGGTGGTGTTTGGAGCAAAATTGGCGAAATAGGACTAAATTTATATAAAAAGTGGAAGTATGGAGACCAATATGAAAACACCCAAATGTTTAAGGACTTGAGATGCAAATATATAAGGGCAGAATTGGAATAAAAGTTTAACTTTGAGAGCTAAATTGGCAGTACCATAAAGATCGAAGACTTACCGTACAAATAAATGAAGACTAAAATGCAAAGTGAGAAAGAATTTGGCCAATCACATGGGCCAAGTCCATTGTGATCGCGGGCCAACAAAATAATAAGCAGATGCCCAATTTTCTTTGAGAATATTACACCTATTACTTACCAATCTTAAAATAATTCCAAATCTAACAACTTAACAAATTTAGTTTAAAAATATTACATAATTAATATTATATTAATTAATAAAATAATTATTTATTTATTTGCATGATAAGTCCTCCATCTTTATAATATCTCAACTTTAGTTCATGTACTTCCTCTTTCATTTTAATTTCGTCCTCTTTTATTTGTCACTCAAGTCCTTCAACTTTTATATTTTTACAAGTTGGTCCCCATATTTATACTTTTATATCAATTTAGTCCTTTATAGTATCACTATTTGATACATATGTTACAAATAATATTTTGTATCACTGAATATGTTATTGAATATGTTATATATTATATTATGTTATTTTACACATCACATATTACATGAATTGATATTCTGTATCACTGATGTTAAGTTTGTTACAAATGATGAAATCAATAGTTTTATTTGTTAAATTTGACATTGTGTTACATATCTATATCATACTGATATTACATAGTATCAATAGGTTTTTAGAGTTCAGTGTGTATATTAATACGAATTTATTGAAGTTTAGAGTTGGTTTTGCAGTTGTAACAATTTCTGTTTGGTATCGCGATCTGATACAGATGTTACAAATGATATTGTATATCACTGTTTGATACAGATGTTACAAATGATATTTTGTATCACTGAATATATTACAGATTATATTATGTTATTTTACACAACACATGTTACATGAATTAATATTTTGTATTACTGATATTTTACATTTCAATTTGTAAAACATATTGTTACAAAATATCATTTGTAACATTTGTATCAAACATTGATACACATATCATTTGTAACATATGTATCAAATGGTGATATTATAAAGGACTAAATTGATATAAAGTATAAATATGGAGATCAAGTTACAAAAATCTAAAAGTTGAAGGACTTAGGTTGCAAATAAAAGAAGACGAAATTGAAATAAGAGAGAAAGTATAGGGATTAAAGTGAAAATATTTTAAAGATGAAGGACTTATCGTGCAAATAATCAAGAACTCAAGAAGCAAATTTGGGTGAATTCAAGTGGAAATATTTTTGAGGTATATATTTGATTTTAATTTATGATTTTATTAATTAATATAAATTTAAGAATGTAGTAATTTTAGAATAAATTTATTAAGTTGATAAAATTGGAATTATTTTCAAAAATGGTTTATTTATGAAAAAAAATCATTTTCTTTTCCATGCGATAGTGGGTCATTTCAAGCTTTTTGGTCCAGTAGATTGTTTTTCTTTCCCTATGTGTTTTGACTACTTTTTGGACATAAATTAAGGCTTGAATTTAGGGTTGTTCTTAGCTCTATAAATACACATTATTAGAGAGAAAAAAGATGAGTTCCAAATCATAACTAACACAAATCTTTGGATGAACTCTACGTCAAATTCTTAGAAAAAAAATTACAAGAAATCATTAAAACTTTGGATGATTTTGAAGAAGAAGACAGTGCAGACAGTGCAGTCCAAGATCATTGAAGAGATTGAAGATTAAGGATTGTATCAACTTCTATTCTAAATTATCCGAGTTATATATTCACTTTTTATCTTGTATTTTTATGGTATGCTAAACTCTTGCTTTTGGATTAATTGTTTATTATTCTTTAATTCTGTTTTGATACTTAATCACTATTAAAATGTGTTTGTGATTTATATTGCTTTCAAGATATTTAGTATAAATTAGCACATGGTAATAAACAACATAGAATCCTATAATTGATATTATGTCATTATGCTCTATAAAATCGTTATGTGATGATCTTTGTGAATTAATGCATGCTTACGTATTCGAAATTTAATTAGATGTAATTAGATTCAAATATAAGTATAGAATCGATTGACCATCGATAGTAGGGATGGCAAAAAAAATCCATGACCAACCCGCCCACAAGAGCCACCCCGCCTCGCCCGCCCCATACCAAGCAATAGGGGCGGGTTTGGGGCAGAAAAATCTGCCCTGGCCGGGTCCGGGCGACCCCGCCCGCCCCGCCGCCCCCCTGACCCGCCCCTAAAAAAAAAAATTTTTTTTTTTTTTTTTTGAAAATCATAAAATATAGTAGAAATTATGATTTTCACTAAAAATAGACTAAAAAAGAATCAAACCCGGTTAAAACTTATAAACTACTAACATTAACCACTATACTACAACTCAAATCTTATAATTTTTTGTTTTGCTTGGTATAAATATTTAATATATTTTAACTATTTTCAAAAAAAAAAAAAAAAAAAAAAGTTCATGAGGCGGTTGGCGGGTCCAACGGCCGCTTGCCCGCCCGCCCGCCCGCAAATTGCTGGTCGCGGGTCGCGGGCGGGCGGGCGGGCCGACCCCGCCCGGACCCGCCCCCATTGCCATCCCTAATCGATAGAGGCTATTGATTAAAATTGGATCATTGATTTTTAACCTAGGCATGTAAGTTCTTAATTTTATTGATTGTTTGTTATTGAATTAATGTTATCTAAAAATTTAACCAATTTTAGGATAATTCTTGAGATTTGTGTTGATGCCAAGAGGTGCTACATATGTCTAGCTCAAGTAACAAACGGTATTTAGTCCAATAGGAAATAGAGATATACTTCTATGCTTGGTGCAATCTTTGGTGGTTTTTTAATTTTGTGTTGTGTTCTTTATATATTCGAATCCTTCATAGAGATATAGTTTGATCATAGATAAGAATTTGTTTAATTTGTATCGGGAGAATAAATTAACATATAAAGAATACCGATTGTCAACATAAAACAAGAATTGAGCATAAACAAAGTAGGTTAACAATTGTGGATTCGGGATTATAGTACCTTTCATGATTTGATTAATTCTAAGTTGTGTATAATTCTAATTACTTATTTTAGTAGATAATTAGATTTAGTTAAAATTGAATTTAATAACTGATTGTGTTTTTCTTGAACTAATTCTTAATTAAAGGATAAGACGTAGAAAATTCAATCATAGGTTCGACACTCTACTTACTATTATATTACTTGTTAACAATCGGTCCATTTACAGGATTAAAATCGACAACACCAGGTGCTTGGATCTTCTGTTGCATGTGCTTTTTGCTTTACTTTTTGGTCTCTGTGTGTGTGCGATGTCTGAATGTGCGTGCATGTACACAATCACACTTTGATCATCCAGGCATTAATTTGTGAGGAATATTAGAATCCATCCACCATGCGATAGCCAATCGTAAATTTCTATATAAATATCAACCTTAATATTTAGAACATCGTGGCTGAACAAATGCACAATCATTAGATGAGGCCTTAGTAATAATAAATATTTGTGAAAACTCAAAACACAGATACATCTCGGAGAAATGTATGAGAAACGGACACTATGACTATCAATACCTATCAACTTATCACTTTCTTTCACAAGTTTGTAACATCATACCAGTTTTTCCACCATCTTCTGATGAACTCTTTGATAATATTCATGATGGGATGTTAAAGTGGAAAAGCCAAGATATGACAAAAGCAAAAACCAAGCAGGCAAGGAGAAAATTCAGAAAACGGTGACCATTTAAGCAACTCTGAGTTTCTGTAGTCAAGGGTGTTGGAGCAGATGCTGTATTCACTGCAATAGAATTGCTACCATTAGTTTGTTGTGCTGCCTCAATATCGTTCGGGCCAACCACATTCCGTGCAATCGAATTACAAATTTCACAAGTCCTGAAAATGACAAGTGACAGTAAGATATTGTAGGAGGAAGTGAAACCTAGATCATGCAAAATGCTACTTTATATGCATAAACAACATAGATTAAAATGTATCGAAATCCTTGGCAATCATTCCGAGGCTAGACAATTGATTCCTTACACTATGGCGATGAACTTCTTTTTCGGAAGTTAATTGAGGACGTCAGATCTTTAATCTTTGAAACTGTACAAGTTCTTAATACAATACATTCAATTACTGAGTTAATGACGAAGAAAATGCAAAAGAGATATAGAGATCGTGTAGACATGCCGGTATAGAATCTAGCTATCGCTTCTGATTGGGATAGAAACGTCTATATGTGTGTTTACTCGTGTTTGCACATCAATTATGTGAACGAATGAAGGATAAATCATATTCGTATACCACTAGATCATTCATGGACAATGTAAATACATCTTGACATCAATTCAAAACTAGGGTACGTTAGAGTCTATACGAATTGTTTCAAATAGATTCAGCATCAATTCAAAACTGGAACTTAAATTACATATTCCCGAACAGTTCTGTGTCACTGAAAACATAGTTCTAATAAATTTTGGGATCTCAAAATCAGAAATAAAATATACAAAGTGGAGAACCAGCAAACAATCTTCTCTCACAAAAAACAACTGAATATTTCAAACTAAGGGTCAAATCTTACCTTTGATAAAGAGAAGGGAATCTCAAAGATGAGACAGCAACTCAACTTCATAAAAAGAAAAGAACAGCAAGGAATCATCAGTTTAAATAGGAGATTAAGCAATCCTTTTAACTACTTTAATTGTTTGCTTTACCTCTTTTCTTCACACCTTCTTTAATCGAGAATATCTTTACATATTTTTCTACATTAAATCAAATTATGGTATCTGCATAATCACTTTTACCAATCATAATATGCTGTACTTACCAAACTTAATTTTCCTATAAATCAAATACTAGTTGTAGGGAATTGAGGCTCCATCCTAAAAAGTTAACCCATGAGATGGAGTAGATCAATCCCTTATAAGTCCATCATTTACTCTATGTCTAACCAACGTGTGACTTTGTTCGCACATTCTCAACAATCCCCCCTTCGAACGAAGTAACATGTCTTCCCAACCCTCTTTGAAGTAATAGTCTATTCATTTCTCTTCCTCAAACCTAGAAAAATTACATGCTCTATCAAGACCCAGCTCCCACTTCTATTGTGTCAGGGCTACCACCTTAAAAGTCAATTATGGATTTTTATGTCCATCACGATCCAACTTAGGACCCACCACCTTCGTTCGACTACAACTAGAGATCTGTCTTATGTGTCTACGTGACTAAGTTTGGAGCATAGTTCTGATACTTGTGGGAATTAAGGTTCCATCCCGAAAGGTTAACTCAATTAGGTGTAGTCAAGGGCAGATTTTGCTCGGTACCGCCTCGAAAAAAAATATATATTTATATATATATATATATATATATATATATATATATATATATATATTAGAAAAAAAAATTGTTTTTCATAATGTAAAAAACCAAATTTAGCATAAAATTTATTTTTTTTTTTATAACAACCCGATCTTGAAGTGAGTAGTCCGGTCTCCAAAAAATTCTTGGATCCGCCTGTGGGTGTAGTAACCTAATCTCTTATAAGCTCATCATTTATTCCATGTCTAACCGATGTGGAACTTTGTTCCCACATTCCGAACACTAGTAAACCACAACACCCAAGGTATGAACACTAGTAAACCACAACACCTGAGGTATCTTTAATAACCAAGCTTCTGCTAGCAGCAAAAAAAAAACATAAAAAAAAAAAAAACAAAAACAAAAAAGAGCAAAATAATCATCACAAACGAACGCCAACAACCTTCGAAATAAATCAGTAATTAAGAGACACATTATTAGCAACAAGAGGCAAATAACAATAAAGAGCCCGCAAAACTTATTTCAAGTTCTTAAAAAAATGTCAAAATTCACAAGAAAATCCAAGTGATAGCAACAGAAATTGAAAAAGAAAAAGAAAATTTTAAAACTTTTAGGCCTTTTGAATTACTCACTTGTTTCCTTTGATTTTGAACCAAGTCTCGGCACAATGCCTATGAGCAGCAGCCAAATCATCCTTACAAGAACAACCCAATTCAATGGCAACCCCAGTTTCTGGGCTACTACTCACCAAACTCAAATGGCAAATCCTACAATCTCTCTCAACTTTCCCCAAATGCATCTTATTTTCACCAGTTTCTAAGTCCACTGAAGAACAATCAGATGAACTTCTCCCAGATGCCACCAAAATCTCGCCACTCCCAGAGCCACAGGCAAAGTTGTAATCATCATAAGAGCCATCACCATCAGCTGTGGAATAAAACTGAGAGTAAAAAGAACCATCTTCGGTGTCGGAGAAACATAGACTCCCTTCATCTGCATCCGCATCCGCCCCGACGGCGGCGGAGCTCCGACGGCCGCATTCCAAGTCTACGCCAGTAATTTCTAAACTACCCATCTCGAACTCCCAGAAGAGTAAAGGTGCAATTTTAAGCAAAAAGTGTGGAGTAAAGCCTTCCAAGACTGAATCTTTATAGTCCTAATATGCTAAGTTTAGCCTCTTTGTTGTGCATTTATGACTTCTCATAGTATAAATACGAGAATTTAATCAGTTTGTATTGTATTAGGTGGACTTCAACTCCCCATTTGTGAAGAAAAATGTTGAGTGCTTCAGTTATAAAAAGTGAAAATGCTGAGAAGTGGAGTGGGTTTCAGAAGGAAAAGAACAAGAATTCGCAACAGAAACACACATTATTTTCTGTGTGTCTGTGTCAGAGAGAGAGATGGTGGGGTGGAGTGGGGTGATTATATTGTATAGTATCGGGGAAGAAGCAGGGTAATTTTATATAGGAAATTTCGAGGTAACGTCAGCGTGATTCTCTGCAGTTTGATGAAACACTGATGAAGATCAACGGTGATGAGAAAAAGGCTAAAGTTGATACGAACTGTTTGGTATTATAAATTCTGTAGTTATTAAGAAGTTCTAACAGATTTTCCAAATATATTTCGTTTGGATATCTTGAAAAAGAAAATACAATTTGATGATTTAGGTACGAGTGCAAAAGTTCACTATGATCATTTGATATTATTATGATTTCACGCACAAAAGTTGACTTATAGATCGACTGTCAAATCTTTTTGATGTTATAATAGAAATCAAGACATTCAATATCAATGAATTATATTGTTGATAAACCTTTAATATTTCTTACTTCTATAATATAATTTATTATTGTGGAGAGTCCAACTATAAGCCATTAAGGAGGGACTAAAGGCATTGAGTAGCAATGAAAAGCTCGTGCTGCAGCTGGACCTTTTGGTCTGCCATATTCTTCTATTTTCTCACCTTTCTTTTGCTCCTGCATTGCCTGTCACTTTGGAACCATCCATCAACAAAATATAGGTAGGCCCAGTTATAAATTAAATGTTTAATCTTGTATTATCAAGAGTAATATTAATACAAATACAGAAGTCGGAAGAGCGCAACAACACATGATTTATTGTGATTCACTATTATTGCCACTATAACAGAAATGGATGTTACGATTTTTTAACAAACTTAGTGTTCTCTCTACAAACACAAAACGGTTTACTTAGTATCTTTTATATAAATAGAAATATTAAGATGATATGTAATCGAGAAAAAGATAAACAATATAATTAGACTCCATACATTTAATG
Organism: Forsythia suspensa; assembly: GCA_023638005.1. Lineage (NCBI taxonomy): Eukaryota > Viridiplantae > Streptophyta > Magnoliopsida > Lamiales > Oleaceae > Forsythia > Forsythia suspensa. The sequence goes on along the minus strand of CM042669.1, from coordinate 40,772,323 downwards.
GGCCCGTTTTAGACCATCCACTCCAAGCTCCTAGCACATGATTTGCTAACATGTGCAAGGTCTTATTTATTTATCAATCTGCAAATGAAATTGTATCATAATTAGGCAGATGTAGGTATATTTGCAATTAGCAGTCTCAATCACGAATGATCAAGAAACATAGTATTAGAGTTTCTACATTTTGATTGGTCAAGGCAAAGAAAGTTTTAAGCCCAAAACATTTTCGGTGAAGACAATCCCTTGACATCAATCATGAAACGAGCGGTTAGTTGGGTTGTTGGCCAACATTAGCATCCTAATTTCTCATATACCTGAAAAAGTTGGGTTAAATCAATGAAAGCAAATACTGCAGTAGGATTTAGGTAGAAACTTAAAAATCTTGTCTAGACTTTGAGTGTGTCAATTAAATACATACTGCAATAGGGTTTTAATTGCTATACTTAACTGATGATCAAAAGGGTTTTAATTACTGTGTATCTTGGTGGTGGTTATTTTGGCCCTCTTTCTTCTTGGATGTCCTCGCTGTTCTATTAATCAGAAGCATTCAATGGCCGTTTTGGCAGCAACTGAGATAGTTACGCAGGAAGATGACAAAGAGCCAAGAGGAAAACGAGAATCCACTAGATCCATCGTCTTGAAACCCACCTGAGAGATACCATAGGTCGGAAGAAGACTCCATAAGCCCCATATAGAATGAAACTAGCAATCTCCCAAAAAAAACCTCCCAAACAGTGGACTCACCATAAGATGTATTGGGTAAGAAGTCGATTTTGCTGGCCCTAGTATATGAACTCTTGGTCAGTGGAAATGGAGGGGGTGAGGCAGATAGTGACAGGTAATTATAAAAGAAAAGGAAAAAATGGCTTTAGGGAACCATCCAATTTATTGACAGGCCTAAGTCCACGATGCAATATCTGTTTCAAATATTGCAGAAATAAAGTCCGATAACATTTTCCAATCTAATAGGATGGTAAAGAAGTACAAAAGGTTCCACATTTGACCACTAGTGACATTCTTCCTAGCCTTGTACAAAATTTAACAGACTGGGCTAGTTGCGAAAGTTTTTCATATCCAAGCAGATTAAGAATGAAATCTAAAAACAACTAGTCAAGATCATCAAAGAATTATTCAAACATGTGATGAAGATCAAAAGGATTTGAGAACTTCCAGTAGTTCCCATTCAAACAGGCATTAGAAGTTCAATCAGTAAAGCGAAAAATGAAAAAGATAACAAAAACAGCAGAATTCATTTATTAAATTCAATATTTCTAACAAGGCAAAAGGAAGAACCTTGGACTGGAGACTACTATCGGAAACCTAGTTGATATCTATGTACCAATCTTCAATTTTTATGCCTCCATATCAACGACCATCTCTTCTCGCTCCCATAGACCAACTGTGCATCAGTTTCCTCGTCTTGACTGGCTAAAGTGCAAGAAAAGAACCTTTTAGATATTTATCCTATATTGACAACCTTGCCATTCCCATCAACAAGAAATTGCATTTTTAACCATATGATTCTAGGTCCATAATCTCATTAGTTCAGCTCAGTTCTTCTATTAACATGTACAGCTATTAATTTTGGTATATCTTGCAAATACAACAACTCATATCACTTATAGGTAAAAGTTGCCTATTCACTGGGGTAGACGTCGCATCAGGCACAATCCCCAGACTCAGTTTCTCCCCCTTCAAAACTTAAATTTTAATACGTTCTACTCTCTTCAATGTCTGATTTGCAAATTAACGCTGCTACATGTCATCCCACCAGTTGCATTGTCCATGGCATTGATACTGCTACTCTCCAACCCGCTTTTACGCCAAGCAACATTACTTATATCTGTGGCTAATGCAGCCAATTCATGGCTTAGGAGGGGTGGAGGCTCAGCATAGTCGACAAATTCAGGACCCAATAAGCAGCTTACCTGGGTCCCACCACCTTGAATTTCACAGCAACCATGCCCACAGCGGTGTGGGACCAATCGATTACAATAAGCTCCTTCGAGCAATTTACTGATCCCAGAAGATGGGTTTGAGGCTTGAATCAAGGGACCTTGCAAGGGAATGGGCCGTGGACATGGATTTAAACTTTCTGGGCCATCCAGGGAATTACAAACGGTAAATGCACTTATGCGAGCCACAGGACGGAATAGAGTGGGAGGGTCCATGGGTGTGTCAATAGATTGACCTTCTGATTGAGCCCTCTCTTCAGGGTGGTCATCACTTGCATGTTCCAGAGAGCTTACATCTTTCCCTTCAGAGGATTTGAATGAGTTGGCATCGCCATATGATGGAGTTTCTTCAGATGACGCTTTTGATTTTTCTGCACTAGCATCTTCCATGACATTGATGGGTTCCAACTGAAATTTTCCAAGTTGCATGCAGCGACGCCTCAATGTGGAATTCCAATGGTTCTTGATTGCATTGTCTGTTCTTCCTGGCAAAAGCCTAGCAATTGATGCCCATTTATTCCCATGAACAGCATGGGCCTGAAGTATGATGCGATCTTCTTCATCTGTAAGAATTGTTGGCTCATTAGAGACATTGATTAGATGTGACAACCAATATTTACTGGAACATTTCAAAGTATTGATATAACAAAAATCCTGAAGTACTAAAAAAATTGATGAATACAATGGAGCATGTCAATAATGGTCAGATAGGATGAAATTGCCAAGTTAGGAAAAATAACCTTTTTTGGATATATTATACATGGAAACAAGCATGCACCACACGGCAAAGAAAAAAAAAATTTGATTTAATAACAGGAACCAAAATAAAATGCAAACGGAGGATATGAATCATCATTGTAACATTTTTATTGAGAATTAGGACAGCATATTGAATCAAATCAAAAATTGAAATCTAATTATGTTTTCAAAGAGATCATAAGTTTCAACCAAGCAGCAAGGTCTCTTGACAAGAATGCAATGATATGTGATGAGTGTGCACTAGGCACTGCTCCTTTGTGACAAACCATATACGGGTTGATGGTGCATTCTACCACTAAAATTATGTAAAATATGCAAATGTAATCAGAGTCCAGTCCCAAAAACATTTACTCCTCATTTCAACTTGAATCTTTAGAACTCGTGAGTGGTCTACTCGGCCAAATATTTAATTCCATCGAGAGAAGGTTCCAGGTGCAGAGGTGCTAATGTGGATGATTGTCATGCCATTACGAATCGACCAAGCAGATGTAAAACAACAGAAAACTAAGGTGGGTCATATTTGCTACCTCAGTTTGCAACAAAGGTATAGATTGAAGTTGGTAGACTGTGTAGCAGCCAACAAAATTAAAGTCCAGAAAGTAGGAGATGCACACACGAGCGTTGTCGACAAATTCATGGCACAGTTCATGCATCCGAAGAAGAACGAGGCACAGGAGGATGGAAACAAATGAGCTCAGCTGGGGCTTAATTGATGGCACAATATTTGATTGTTGACTCAATTCAAGTACAACAAATAACAAGAGCAGATATGAGGAGCTCGGCTGGAGCATAATTGAAGGCGCCTTATTTTAACTGATTGTTTGACTCAATTCACGCAAGAGTAGATCACAAAGGGATTGTCTAGAGCATAAAAAAAGCACCAAATTTCATTTGATTGCACTATGCTTTTATTGTGATTGCAATTTTCCATTTACAGCTCTAATCTTCCTGGTGATAAATAAGTCATGGTTTAGAGGAATAAGGTAGCTTGCTTCATTGAATAAAATTGTAAGTGTGGACATTTCCACTTCTCTTTCAATCCAAAACGGTAATTTGACGGTTTGTAGGTTGTTGTGTTCATCATTTCCCCTGTCCCGCTGCATCAGCAGGCTATGACAAATCTTTCTTATGGAAAGACCATTTATGGCAGCCATTATCAGGTTAAAAGAGCGAACAAAAATTTACTTTAAGCTGCATTAGAAAAGATGGATGGCGACCATCCCGCCCTTTCTTTCAAGTCATGAGAGCAGCGGAGGAGATCACCCCAGCAACATCCGATTTTTCAGACATCAATATCAAAGCAGAAGAAAACTGTCTCTAAACCCTTCCACAGACTCAAAATGCAGATTCCAGAAAATACGCATAACAAATAACAAAATTTAACTATATAAAACTGCGATAGGGGTATGAAATAACCAGTAAAGGGCTTGCGTTTAACGGCGGGATCTAGTTGATTGCACCACCGGAGGCGGCACGACTTGCCGGATCGGCCAGGAATACCTCGAGCAATGAGGCTCCAATTCCTCGCTCCGAAGTTGCCGACGAGTTGACTCAGTATCGCGTCCTCTTCTGGCGACCATGGCCCCTTGATTCTGTCCAGTGACTTCTTACTTCCTTGGCCGCTGCCGTCTCCTAGCATTGCCAAGTCATCGCCGTCTCTCGGCGAAAATCCGCCGGAGACGGCGGCGACTGGTCTGTCTACCGTTTGGGTGTCCAATTCCATTGTTTTTTTCGTTTTGAATTTTATCAGAATGGGTTTATACTACCGGCCTCCAGGTAAAGGCAGTAACAATAGGCAATGACGGGTGAATAGACTCGTCGGGCAAATGTTACGGGACAGCAAATCTCTCGTGTCACTTTTCCTACAATGTATACAGTGATTGTTTGCAATAAAGCGGCCCACATAAACTGCGACATATAGTCAATGTTTAATTTTAATTTTAATTTTGTTAATTTCAAGGGTAATTTGTAGCCGCCGTCCCCAATCTTTGAACTTTTAGCACTTTTATCCTCATTTTTTATTTTTGTAGACTCATATTCTCAACATTTCTTAATTTGGTGGCTGAAGTCCCCAACCTTTAAACTTTTAAGACTTTTATCCTCATTCTTCATTTTTGCACTCATATCCTCAACATTTCTTAATTTGGTGGTGAAGTCCAACCTTTGGACTTTTGTATCATATTTTTAATTTTTAATTGAAACTTATGAAAAGTCTATTTAAAACCAAGTTTTGTGAGTAATTTTGTCTATAAATATTGGTTTATTTAAAAAAACATATATTTAAAAAATTTATGAGATTTTCTTTATTTTTTTACACCCATATCTTCATTCTTCATTTTTTTGCACCCATATCCTCAAATGGAGCATTAATCAAAATATAGTTTTCTAAATAAAATTATTTATCTGAATAATACAATATTCAGAAAACGGGACTAGCCATTGACCCGAAAAAGATAACGGGTCAATGGTCAATGGTCAAAAGGTCGAACCAAGGTCGACCCGATTTCATTTAAAATTCAATTTTTTGTACCCATATCTTTATTCTTCATTTTTTTGTACCCATATCCCCAAATGGAGCATTAATCAAAATATAGTTATTTAAATAAAACTATTTATCTGAATAATACAATATTTAGAAAACAGGACCCCAAAAAGGTAATGGATCAAGGGTCAAAATGTCGAACCAAAGTCGACCCGGTTTCAATTAAAAAATTAAAAATTAATCTAAAAATCTCATAAAATTTTAAAAATAAGTTTTTTTTTAAATAAACCAATATTTATAGACAAAATTACTCACAAAACTTGGCTTTAAATAGACTTTTCATAAGTTTCAATTAAAAATAAAAAAATATAATACAAAAGTCCAAAGGTTGGGACTTCAGCCACCAAATTAAGAAAGCTTGAGGATATAGGTGTAAAAAAATGAAGAATGAGGATAAAAGTATCAAACGTTCAAAGGTTGGAGACTTCAGCCACCAAATTAAGAAAGATTGAGGATATGAATGCCAAAAAATAAAGAATAAGAATAAAAGTACAAAAAGTTCAAAGATTGAAGACGACGACTGCAAATTACCCTAATTTTAACTACTTAAAATTTTCTTCTCTCTATGAAATATCCTAACATTCTCGTTCCTTTATTGGTGGGAAAATCTCAATCTAGTATCTTGTATGTTAAAAGAGTGAATTGAGTGTGGGCACTATTTATAGAAATGTGTGTCCAACATTATTCCTTCTTTTTTTTCACTTTTCCCTATTTCTTATCCTTCCTTTCCTTTTCATTTTTTTCAATTGTAGATTTTTTCAACCAAATTTTTCTTCAACGTTTCGTCATTTTTTCTGGTCTTCATTTGGTCCTTTTCTTCGCCTTCCTTCCGATCTTAGTCATACCTTTCAAAAATCACCCAAAATTTCTGCAGATGTTTTTATTATTTTTAATACCCAATCAAATATTATTTTTTATTTTCTCCAAATAGAAGTTATCCAAATTCCTAATAACTTAAACTATTGAAACAAAATTCAATTCTACACACACACACACACACACACACACACACACACACACACACACATATATATTAGGCTCTAGGTTCCGCCTCTTAGGCCGAGACATAGTAACATATATCAAGCAACCCACTTTGAACTTCAAAATTATTTTCTATCGAAACAACTTTCCTTCAATTAATTACTTATATTAAGTTAGCAACACAGTGATCAAGATTACAAGAAATATATAGTTTTAATTCATTTTTTCTGTCGATTACTGAATCAAGTTACAATTAAGTCTAATAAAATTTACCCACAAGCACATAATCTTGCACTATGCAAGAAAAAAGAGAAAGAGAATACTACTCTCAATGTAGAAAGTTACAATAGTAGAAAAAAATATATCGATAAGTACAACCCTATTCAATATACCAAGAAAATAAAATCACTAATTAACAACTTATGCTAATATATAATAAGCATTTTTACTACTTTTTTTATTCAACACACCATTACATCCTCAGTGTGATTGTCAGGCATCCACCAAGAAAGGATATGGGGTTCGGATACCCCAACCATATATAAATAACTCATAAAAAAATACATGGGAGGGGGCATAAAACCCGACCTCCAATCATAAAAAACTAAAGCAAACAAATAAATAAATAAATAATAAAATAATAAATAATGAGGTACTACTTCCTAAACAAGTATTCTTAAAAAAATTCTATATACCCCTAACTGTGGGAAACTCATGTTTATCAATCTGAACTAAGCTGCGATAACGTCGCAGTAAGTTCTGAACGTTGTACTCGAAATAGCGATGACGATCACAACCCTTTAAAGTAAGTAAGTCAGCCACCTGGTTGCCTTCGCGATAAATATGAAAAATAGTATCACGGTCAAAGGCAAAGAGATGTCTAATATGGTGAAGAGTGGCCTGAATAGACCAAGGTCATCCATCTCTGGTGATGTAGTGAATGGCTAAAGTAAAGTCGGACTCAATCTATAAATCTGAGAGAACAATCCTCTGAGCAAGAATGATACCGTCAAGAATAGCCATAAATTCGACCTCCAGAATAGGGCACTCGTCATTTGAAGAAAAGAATGCACAAACACACTGACTTGATAAATCCCTAATAATCTCCTATCCACTCAGTAAAATCATCTTTGACGCATCCATCAGTGTTGATCTTGTAATATCCACTGGTATAGTACGCCAATAAATCAAAACAGGGGGAAGAATGGATAGAGTAGTAAGAGAGACACAAAAAAGGAGCAATATCCATATCCCATCGCCAGTGAATAACCCTAAATAAACGGCATGTAGTAGTAGATAGATAGTATGATATACTATCCAAATGATCTATCTCGCCCATGGAGATATCCTAGTACTTCACATCATTCCTAGCAGCCCAAATAAATCAGAAAATAAAAAGAGAATGATTGTGCGAATATGACATTGCTTGACAAACTAACCCGAGAAATACCAAAACTAAAAGTGATACTGAAAATTCTCCATCGGCAGAATGTTTATATGAAAAATGGTGCCAAACCTAGTCGGCAGTACAACTGTCAATAAAAATGAAGCATTTTTACTACTTATTACCGTAAGTTCACAAAAAAATATTATACAATCTCACGACATATGTGTGATTTAAACTTTTTTAATGTTTGATACATTAGAATGAATAAAATTAAATTGAAAAATTGAAATAATTTACAAAATCGGGTCATAATGACGAGAAATATAGAATAAGTTTAAAATTTAAAGCAATAGAATAATCTTGTGAGATCATAATTGAAGTATTCAGTTCTAGAATTTGTATTAATCAATTATTTTAGTGAACTACATACCAATCATTACATCATCTAAAAATAAAAAAACGTTCTTGTTAAAGATCAATTGAAGCTATATCGTCCACCTTTAAATAATACGTATTTTTCTCGATAAGTTTTAATATATGTTTTATTTAGTATTTCATAAGTGAAAAAATAATTAAAAAAATCACTAACAATTACCACACTATTAAATACTTAATTAAAATACAACACGTGCTTTGCACGTGAATTTCACTAGTTCTCAATAAAAACATCTCCAAAGACTCTATTTATTTACAATGAGCATATTTTACATTTTATAGAACATCTTTAAATTTAGAGAGTAAAATTTTGAAATATTTCAATAATCTTTTTATTTTTACTCTCTATTTACGTTAATAATTAGATAGTCAAACTCATTCTCTATTTACATTAATAATTATAAAGGAAGCATGTCAAAATAAAATATAAAAAAATAACAAATACTTATTAGAATAAGTAGAATGAAGTGTTAAAAATAAAAAGATTGTTGGAGTACTTAAAAAATTTTATTCTCTAAGTGTAAAAGATGTTCTTTATAAATAGATAATCTCTTGGACATGCTCTTAAAAGATTAATTTAGAGAGTCTCTTTGAACATAATTTTAAGTGTTCATTTTCTAAAATATAAAGCATCTTATATTTAAATAGCATCTTGGAGATGCTCTAAGTCTTTCTTTATTTTTAGAGCAAAAATTATACAAATTCGAAGAGTTGATAGAAATTAACTAATCTGAAAAACGAACTTAAGAGCATCTATAATGCAACCGTGGATTGTTAAAATAAATTTCACATAAGTAAAATAGACAAATGTCTAAAAAAAATTATTCTCCAATACAAGTTGTCAATAACTCTCTCAAGTTGACATGGCATGTAAAAAAATAAACAATGTCTAGAATTCCACCTAAATTCAAAAGCTCCGCTAGACATAGATTAAGCAAAATTTAAAATATTTTATAGATTTAAATTTCTGTGTATATTTAAATATAATCTAGTAATTATTTTAATAAAGTAAAATCTACATAGATAGCAATCCATAGAATGCATTGGAGACCAAATTTGAACTTGAATATCTACTCATTAGACATCAATGCTACGTAGATTGGTGTCTTCCAATATTTGTGACATCTAGATAGCAATCCATATAATGCATTGAAGATGCTCTAACGACCTCATGTTGATTAAATCATTGCATTAATAGAAGCATGAAAAACACTTAGCACATATTTGGAACTACTTAAATTATAATTTCAGATAGTTAAATTAATTAAACATATTTTTTATCCACACATTTCATAGGACTCATAACTTACAACTTACTTTTTATCCACATATTTACCAACAACTTATAATTTCAGCACTTGAAAAATAATGTCAACACTATCAAACATGCGCTTAAAATGACCACGCAAATTTTGGATAGAGTTGAGCTAGAAACTTGCAGCTTGGCAAGAAAAGAAAAAATATACATCATATGGTAAACATAGCACATTTCAATCTTGAACAATGTATTTATGGTAGTGGAAATCAATTAGACTATACTATAAAAAAAATGTGATTAGAGGTACTTCGAATAATATTAATGTTGTAATATTGTTCAATATATAATAAGAATTAATTTGGATTAATCAAACATATATGTGAGAATGTCAAGTAGGTAGAAAAACATCCAGAGCAAAACCCGAGAAAACTCAAAATGGAGTAACCATTTTAGGTTGGAAATTGGCCAGCCTCGTGTCAATGCTGCCCGAAAACAAACATAAAGTGTGCAAATTATTAAAATCATTATATGGATTAAAATAAGCACCAAAGATATAGCACGAAAAATTTGACTTAGCAATAATTTCTTTTGGGTTTAAACATAATAGTGTTGATAAATGTTTATATTCAAAAGTTTGTGATAATTATGTTGTGCTTCTTTGTTTATATGTGGATGACATGTTTGTAAGCAATCAAATGCCAAGGCATAGAAGAAACAAAAGATGTTTCTATCTTCCACATTCAAAATGAAAGATTTTGATCAAGTGGATACCATATTAGATATCAAAGTCACCAAGACTAGTGGGGGTTATATGTTGAGCCAATCACATTATGTTGAGAATGTGTTCAACAAATTCAATCATTTGAACATCAAAGAGGTAAAATATCATTTGATCCAAGTTTGAGACTTGTAATGAATGATGGAAAAGTAGTAGCACAACTTGATTATACAGGTGTTATAAGGAATCATATGTATGCGGTGCAATGCACAAGACCCAACATAGCATTTGAAATTAGTAAACTTAGTAGGTTTACTAGCAATCAAAATAAATAACATTGAAAGGCTATTGGAATGGTTCTTGGTTATTTGAAGAAGACCAATGATCTAGGTCTCCAATATTCTAAATTTTTAGCAACCCTAGAAAGATTTACTGATGCTAATTGGATATCTAGTGTAGGTGAAAATAAACTCATCTCAGATTGGGTGTTCACTCTTGAATGAGGTGTGATTTCTTATAAATCCAAGAAACAAACGTGCATTACACACTAAACTATAGAATCCAAATTTATAGCATTGGCTGAAATTGGAAAATAAGCTGAATGGCTTAGGGATTTCATATAGGGATTTAATATATGAAATCCCATAGAGAGGCAAGATTAATTCTTTTATATCTATCTTGTTTGATATTCAAGTCACTTTAGCTAGAGCATACAATAAATTGTATAATTGTAAGTCTAGACAAATGAGTCTAAGACGTGACTATGTGAGAAAATAATTAAAGATGGAATAATTTCACTCACTTATGTAAAGTCAAATGAGAATTTAGCTGATCCGCTTACTAAACCGCTCACAATGGAGTTAATGTAGACAAAAACTAGTAAGATGAGGTTGAAACTCTATAATTAAATCTACCAATAAGGGCAACCCTACCTGACTATATATTAACAAGTATACCTTGAGTTCAAAATGTAACAACAAGTCATTCGATAAGTGAATAGTTTCAGCACTTATTCTTTTCTTAAATCATATCCTATGTTATAAATGTTGGTTGTCATGAAAAGAAGTGATGCATATCTAGAACTTTTAATAAAGTTCAGACCATTAGATCAAGTATTAAGTGACAAAGATGCTGCAAAAACTTTACCTACATAAACTTCGAGGTCCAATAGAGGGTTGGAGTTTTTCTTAAAAGTTCTAATATGAAAGTGCAAAGCCATGTGTAGAACTTGTGAACACATGATGGTTGTGGAGTTCATATCTCATTGTCCCATTTATATATCCCCCTAACCATTCCCTCAATAAAAAATTTACACATCATTTTATAAATACACGTCATCTAACAGAGTTATGATTTGTAACTTCTGTTTATTAACAAAAAATATGAACACGTTAAATCCTGTCCAGATTCATCTTTCTCGTTAATTTCAAATTTTGACTTATCTTTTCTGCTGAAATTGCTCCAAAAAATAATTAGCATTCAATGAGGAAAATGAAGAAACTTTTGGGTTTGAATCTACCATTTCACCTTGGCTAAAAAGAAATAAAGAAAAGGGAAAGAGATTATGGCATTCTGCAAAATTCAGTTTATACAAAAGTTTTTGTGCTACCATCAGTGAAGGCATGAAACTCTAATCAATTGCAATACTGATGACAAAAATAACTAAATTGATTCCATAATTTCAAGTTTTACTTCTGCACAAAATTGATTTTAGTTGTTACTTTTGTATCTCTGTTGCTTTTGGATCTCTTTGAATTTGGGTTTACATTTCTTAGCCATCTTTTTTAGTTTCACTTTGCAATTGCATAAGATACTTGAATCGAATACAAGAAACTGAATAATTCTTCACAATGTTGTACTTAATCAAGTGAGATTGAGCTGCAATAATTAAGAAACGAGTTCATTTGTACTTTGAATAAGTTGGAAGGTCACCGGATGGACTTATTTCATTTTTAGGAAGATTGTTTTTTATTTTTTGAAAATAAGACATGCTTAATATGGGGATAAATTTTTGATAAATTATAGTGAAGAGATACTACTGATTATTGAAATTGTGGTTTATTTCAGCTAAATATTTATTACGTTAGCATAAGAAGTGTTGGCCTTTGTGTTTATGCTTATAATTATTAATTTGTTGCCTTGATCCATAGATTTATTTTGTGTTTATTTGAAGGGTATGGATGATGATAATCACGTTATGAAACAACATCAATCTCGTAGAAAATTAGATTGTGACAAATGAGAGAAAAATATATTTTCTAACACTTCAAGAACAGTGGTTGAAGAAGAAGAACACAACGAAGCCAAATTTGACAGTGATAAATATATTATGTCCATTCATTCCAAAATTCCTTATGAATCGATTCCAAAAATAGATATGGAGAGTTTGATACAGAAGAAGAAGCTCACAAGTTTTATAATACTTATGCTTATAAAGTGGTTTCAGTATTCGAAGAAGTAAAGGACACAAAGATAGTGATGGCAAAATGATAAATATAACATTTTGTTGCTCTTGTGAAAGGTCATCGTGAAGAAGATAAGCGACGTGTCGTTGTTAAACACCGTCGTGCCGAAACAAGGTTTGGTTGTCTTACAAGAATATCATGTTGTTGATTTCATTACTCCACATACACATATGACATCAAGCCCTAGTAAGAGTCATTTACATAGATCTCAAAGAAGATTGACTGCATCCGAAGCTGAAATTGATTTAGGTAACGATTCAAGAATTGCTCCAAATGAGAGCTGTGAATTAATGACTAGGAGAGCTAGTAGTCGTGAAATCCTAGGGTTCACTCACGATGATTATCGAAATTATTCTACGAACTAAACGGACAGCTAAATTTAGGTTAGATGAGACATGTGGTGTTCTTGAATATCTTCAGCACGTGCAATTAGAAGACCCTTCTTTCTTTTATGCTCTATAGTTAGATAATGAAGGATTAATTACTAACATCTTTTGGATAGATGCACAGATGCAATTAGCATATTCTCATTTTGGTGATGTTGTTTGCTTTGACACAACTTACAGAAAAAATCAAGAAAGTGGCCTTTTGCTATGTTTGTAGGGGTTAATCATCATAAACAAACTATATTATTTGAAGTTGTACTTTTATATGATGAGACGACTGAAACATTTATATGGTTATTTTAGACTTTTTTAAGAGGGATGGCAGGGAAAAAGCCAACAACAATTCTCATCAATCAAGATGTAGCAATTGCAAAAGCACTAGCTTTCTAATGGCCAAAACATCTTATCGTTTATGTATTTGGCACTTATATCAAAATCGCAAAACATCTAAGCAAAGTTTTTGAGCATTTTTGAGAATTCTTGAAAGATTTTGGTCGGTGTATATATGATTATGAAGAAGAAAGAATTTTTGCAAGCTTGGCGTGAGATGTTTGACAAGTATGGCTTGGAATATAATGATTGGTTGAAGAGAATGTTCAGTTTCAAGGAAAAATGGGCAATGGTCTATGGCAGAGACATTTTTCGTTGCATATATGATGACAACTTAATGAAGTGAAAGTATGAATAGCTCTTTAAAATGTTATGTTAGCTTCTAGCATGATTTACCGAAATTTTTTCATCATTTTCAAAAGTTGATTGAGCATCACCGCTATGAAGAGCTAAAGGCTAATTTTAGAGAAACTCAAAGCAGTATATCATTATCACTTGATATTGCAATTTTAAAACATGTAGCAAGTATGTATACCCCACAAATGTTTAAAGCATTTCAAATTGAATTAGGCAAAGCTTATGATTGTGCCATGGACACGGCGGTCGTGGTTGGGACATTGATAGAGTAGAAACTCACCCCTATCGGAAAACAATATTCTCATATTGTTAAATATAACTCAGCTAATGGGACAGTTATATGCAGTTGCAAAAGTTTGAGTTTGTAGGAATTTTGTGCTCACATGTTCATAAAGTTCTATCTTTGAAAAATATTATGAAAATTCATTCTCAATACATTCTAAGAAGATGGACAAAAAATCCAAAGAGAGGAACCAATGCAAGGCCTACGTACGAGACTAGTGCAACCAATGAGGATCCAAAAGCAAGTATGGCAAGACGATACAAAGAGTTGTGTAGATTACAAACTCAAATAGGGACGAAGGGATTTGAAACCGAAGAATCATATAATATTGTTATTCGTGGTTTTAATAAGATTTTGGAAGATTTTAATGCAAGCACAAGCACCAAGCACCTTCAGTCTTCCACTTCAAGCATTATGCATAATTGCAATAACAATAATATTGTTGAGGGAGTTGGTATAATAACAAGAATTAAGCATAATGAAAGGGTTCATGGGAGCTATGTTATGCCAAAAAATGCTCTTGAAAAGGGAGAAAAATGAAAATGTTGTCCAAATTCAACAGGTATTTATAGTTAATCTATTGTGGCACTATGAAATCTTAATAAGAAAAAGAATATATTTTTATTATATTTTTTGTAGTGCAGGATTCTCAAAATTCCTTAGAGCTTACAACAGCACTTAACCCTAGTTAAGTATTATTACCAATGATTACATTGACTACAAATATTGTCATGTTCATTGACACAAAATTTATGTGTTAAAGTTAGTAATTATCTTGTATTATATGCAGATCAATTCTGATGTTGATGTTGGAGATCTTATTACGACGTCAAGTTTTGTTGAATTATTAGAACAAGTATAATATACGATATATTTACATTAATAATTGTTAATTGCTCATTGACACGAAGAAGACAATATGATTAATATTTTATTTTTTTTGTTAGAGGCTGAGCTACGTTGTTGTAGGCACTAAATTGCTTTGGGTGGGAGATAACATTTTGTTATGCATTCTTCAATAAAAGAATTTTTTTTATCTTTGGGTGTTGTGGGATAGTGGTCATTTCAAAGCTGCTATAGATATTTGAAAGGACAACAACCATATATTGAATAACTATAAGTGGGGTGAAGAAGGTTGTCATAAAATGATAAGTTGAAAATCTTCGACTTTTAGATGTATACGGTCTTGCATATACTACATGATTTGAACCTCAATGCATATTTTTACCTTTACAATTACTCTCATTTTCTTAACTTATGTTTCTCAGGGGACTGCCATAAGGGATTGGAATCAAGAGCGCTTAAGAGGACAACAGGCTACCGGGTTGTTGTCAAATGGCCATAAGAGTGATGATGATGAAGAGTATTCTTACGATGATGAGACGGAAGATTATTAAAAAATTTTTTTTCTTCCATTTGATTGAACTATTTTTCTTAACCAATCTCTTACATTCGAAACCACAACTTAGCTTTTGTAGCTTGTGAAAGTCATCCATTTGATTGTTGTTTCATTAGAATTTCTCTTTGTCAAATGCTTTTTTTGTGTTTAGATCCAACCAAATAATGAAATTTTCACCAATTGGCTTCAATCATACTACTTCACTACTTGGTTCCTAAGGCCTGCCGTCCTTAGCACTTTTCTCCTTTCCTCTCAAATCTTTTCTATCTATTAATAATGAAGGCTATCGGTCGATTTAGACTAAAAATATCATTAATTAGATCAACGAAGGCATTCCATCGAAAGGCTATCGTCGACTTGGGCTCGTTTTCTACGAACACAAAAGGCAAGATTACTTTTGCTAGAATCAGGCTCGAAAAACATGGCACGCGCAATTTGACTTTGGTGTTTTTAAAGTGTTAAATCTTGTTCATTCTCATATGCAAGTGACACGAGATGCAAAAATAGGACAAAGGGAAGAAAATGTAAGAATTGAGCCCAAATTCATTGGCTACATCAATGAATAACGTACACAACATATCTACAACAATTCCTTCTAATTAATTGGAATAAGAGGATTCAATCAAATTTGAAAGTATATCCCTCACATGAATCACTTGGCTGTCAATAAAATCAAAGATGAATGTCTCTAATATGTTGGAGATGAGTTCATCTTGGCCGAGAGTTTTTGTGTGTAGTTTTCCACAACAAGGTCATTGGGGAGCTTCATGATTAAAACATTCACGGAGATGTAGCCATTAATTTTTTGGAGCATTTAAGCAGAGAAGATAAGTCAACGAGGAAGATGAAGATAAATTGAAGAGATAAATCTGGACAAGATTTAATGTTATCCCTCACATTAATCACTTGGCTGTTAATAAAATCAAAGAGAAATGTCTATGATATGTTGGAGACGAGTTCATCTTGGCTGGGAGTTTTTGTTTGTAGTTTTCCACAACAAGATCATTGGGGAGCTTTATGATTAAAACATTCACGGAGATATAGCCATTAAATTTTTGGAGCATTTGAGCAAAGAAGATAAGTCAAGGAGAAAGATAAAGATAAATTGAAGAGATAAATTTGGACATGAATTAATGTGTTTACATTTTTGTTAATAAATAGAATTTAAATATCATAACTCTATTAGATGACGTATATTTATTAAATGTCGTGTAAAATTTTTATTGGAGAGACATATAAATGGGACAACAGACCTGGACTGATGCTTGTGTGTGTGATTTCACCGGTATCATCACAAGAAATAACAAGTTCAAACTTTCTTGCTACATGGGATTTCAATGATATCTTGTGAGATTTACACTAAGATTGGATTTAAATCGAAAGATATTCATACTTTATGCATAAGCGTCATTAAATTTTGAGTTTGAGCTTATTATATAATTAAACAAGTAGATGATTGTTGTAATATTGTTCAATATATAATGAGAAATGATTTGGATTAATCAAACATCTATTTGAGGATATCAAGTAGGTGGAAAAATACCCAGAGTAAAACTCGAAAAAATCAAAATGGAGCAACCATTTTAGGTTGGGCAATCGTTCAAGGCTACAGAAACCTTTTTTGCTGTATTGGGGAGATCACCTAGTTCATTTTTCTGTGACCGTTGCAATTCAAATTTTGATAGCATTTTGAATGGTTTTGACACATATTCATGCATGGGACTTTATATTCTATGTATATGATTTCTTGTTGGAAAATAGATTATTAACATCAAATACAAACTTATCAATGATCAAATCAAATCCAAATTTTATAAATTGTTCTTCAAGTTCTTACTCAAATTCTTATTGTTTGATTTGAACTTGGATTCAATGTCTATTTACCCCTGCAAATTATTTTCCATTAAAATCTTCAAGCATTAATCCTGATGGCAACAAATATCATTAATGACAACGATTTTACATCGTGTTCACACTTTTCTTTTTAGTGGATTTTGGTGACAACGATTCTACATCCTCTTACTTTTAACAACAATTAATCCATGTTAAGTTGTTGCAGAGCTAAATCAATTAAAGTCAAGTTTTGTCGCAAAGAATTTGTTTGACTCGACGTTACAGTAAAATTATGATTAAACAAATACATCTACAATATCTAAAAACGTGGTAAATGCAACATAATAACAGTATCAGATGCTAGTAGAAATTGCTAATAAAAAAGGTTTGGTGAAGTACCAAAATATTATTCAACTCAATTTCAAAAATTAAATTTAATATTACAAAAATACTTTAATCAATATGATTATAAATCCAAAAGGGCCAATATAAAACACTCTATATATTTGATTTCCATTTTTTTATCAACAATAATTCAACCATAAATTGGCAATATTAATTAGAAAAATGCAGGAGCGGGAGCATCAGCAACAAAATCGGCAGAGTCGACAGCCACCGGACCAGGAGCGGCTCCGCTACTCAAAAGCCCCAACATGGCGCGACGAGGGTTGGCCTTCTGTTTCTCACAAAGAGCAGGCAAATATACTCCTGAAAATTGTTGTACAACATCGTTAGTAAATATAAAATCATTTTTTTAAAATGTAAAATTTATTTTTCTGTACTCCATTTTTTGTACAGAAAATACTTTAATTAAACTTCAAGAAATTCAGTGTCAAGTAAAGCATAACAACTCCCTTTTATTAGTCTTTAGGTAAACTGAACATTTTATCATGCTACTTCTGACACAATGCATGTTTGGCTAAAATTGGTGAATTTATTTATATGTACGTTTTAACGTAAATAATTTCTTTAAAATAAGTAATTTATTTTGAAAATAATTATAAGTATATATATAGCTTATTCATCGAGATCTAGAAATAGCTTAGTCAACCAAACATCTAGTTTCAAACTTGTCACACTGGTAGAAAATAGACCAAGTCCATGTTTTGATTCTAAAATAAACTGCCCTCGTTGACCCTCTTCAAATCAAGTTATGAAAAATATGTACTTATCAAACTTTAATTGAAAAAATGAATTTATTCTATATTAGAGGGACGAGTTTAAGACAAAATTTAAATAAGTATCCCTGAACTTTAATAGTTTAAAATGTTAAGACGAAATATTAGAAAAATATAATAAATCCTCACCTTCTCCAGCTGCAAGGTTGAAGTAGAGGTCAACAATATTAGGGCAGTTCTGGTAACAAGACGGAGAGCAAAGTCTGGCAGTAAACTGCGGTGCAAGGAAGGCGTCGGAGGAAATTCCGACGAAGCTCCGATCAACCCCACATGCATTAACACATTGATCGGATTCTAGGCATCCAGCCATTCTTTCAACAACCACTTCTGATGTCTTGCATGTATACTCCAGCTTTCCTTGATCATTCTTGTAATTCTCCAACACGCACCTCTTTCCAGATGATGCAATTGCAAAGGAACACAGATTTGTAGGCAAAGTTTCACAAATCACCTCACCTAAATACACAAAAACAGACACGTATAATCATTAATCCTTCTATGGGACATTATAAATACCTTAAATATGATCATATATATGTATATTTATACCTAGTGTGCCTTGAAGGAACATGCAGAACGCAAAGAAGAGAGCAAAAGACATTTTCATTGAAGAACCCATTGTTTGATTTTGTTTTGTTTACGAAGAACTTAATGAAGATAATCAAATGGGTTTTGTGAGAAACTTTCAATGGAGGGTTTGTGTTTATATAAGGGTGGTAGGAGAGAGAGTAGGGTCATTGGACGTTTGAGTGGAGCCCACACGCTTTTTCTTTTCTTTATTTATTTATTGTTTTGAAAATTCTAAGAGTATAAATATGGTTCAGGAATAGGTACATGTTAAATTTCTTGTTGACGCCTAACAACGTGTTGGGTTGTTTGCATTTTGAAGTTTCCAACTCTTTTCGAAGCTTCCACAATCATCTTGCCATGGTCTCAAGTCTACATTCGTCATTTGTTCAATATTTGCCATTGAACACCCCCCAAGTTCCAAAGTCCAGGGACTTCCAATTATATAATTATTCCGTTCTTTATAGTTAAAAAAAAACAACGTAATAATTCGACTTTATACGAAAAAAGAAAATAGTACAATTTTGAAGTAGAAAATTATTTCTTATCTGAAGAAGAATTTTATTAATAATTGTAAAATCTTGAACTGACGTGTATTTCGAATCTATTTTACAAGTCGAAGAGTGGTTTTTAATTAAGAGCGTTCGTGAGCAAATTTTAATTTTTGACTTTTCAACCCTTTTACAAGAATGTTTTGAAAAGACATGTTTGACATGTTTGGTAGGATTGAGAATTGAGATAGAATTAAAGAAAATAAAGCAATTATAATTTTATAGGTTGATATTTCGATTTTGGCTATCGAGAGTTGAATATTTTGATCAGGTTTGATTTATGATTGAATTTACAAATTTTACTCTATAGGTAATACTTAATAGATGTATTTTCCGGTTAATTCAATCTTGACTAGTGACTACTGTTTAATAAAAATGTAAAATATTTTTGCTCTAAAATTCTTCATTCTTTTCTAATATTTCCAAGTTAAAATTGACAAGCCTTAGAACTCAAAATTGGAAGTTGAAGGGTCTATGTGGAATGAGAAACAATACTCTGAACGGGTCAATGACGTTCCTTCTCTCTTTCACATCGAACGACACGTTGACTCAGGATTGGTGGAACTCAATTACAATAAATTATTTAAAATTTGGGAAGAAGGAGAAGGCGGCGGCCGGCTGCGACTTCACAATTGAGAGTTCAAATGGTATTTTAGGCAAACTAATTAATAGCTTAATTAATAATGTGAAATTAGGTTATGGTCCAATTGAAGTCTAATTTTTTGCAATAGGTCTTGAGTATGTAGATATATGATTACATTCTTTTATTTGTTGTATAATTATTAACATATTATAATTAATTTTAATCGTAAATATAAATCTAGTTAATTATATTTATCATCAACGCGCTTCACACTTATAAATTCAATGTGATGATTGAGGCTGAGTCGTGATAGACGGGGGAGACTTGTACCATTCCTAACTAACGACTAACAAGTACCATTAAAGTAAATGCAAATTAAGACCCTATGCTAATTGGATAGGAAATATTTGGGTAAGTCAATTAAGTGTTTATATGATTTTATTAAAAATTAATTTTTAGTATATTTTGATAAAATAAATGTATAATAAAAAAACTAATAAAAATGGTAGATCTCATAAAATATGTTGTTAAAATTAATTGTTAATTTTAACTATTTAATAAATTTTTAATTAAAACCAAACAAATGCTAACTTTGCCTTTGTTACGATATACGAGATTGTGTTAATAGTTTTCTAATTTGTAATGTATGGTAATATGCAAGTATATTGTTTATTACAATTGTGTTTAATTTTTTAAAATATTAAAACCATTGTATAATTCTTGTTGTAATAATTATCTAATTTAAATAATATATATATTCAAAAAAAAAAGAAGAAGATAATTGTTCTCATGCCGTAAAATTTTTGCATTAGACACTTTATTAAATTATAATCTTCTCCCAAGTATAACGATCATTTCTTGTGATTGTAGCACTTCAAATCACAAGAAACTGAAAGTGTTTTCATACTCTCTTTTTATTATGCAGGGAAAGAAATAAAAGTATTTTGATTTGAATACAGAAGTTTGAAAATTTGAATAAATGTTATGCAAATCGGAGGGACTAATTTATAACATGCCAAAAGCTTCAATTGAATGGACACAACTATTGGATCATGTCAGTTTTAACCTCAATAGTTATAATTTGAACAGACAAATCCGAAAAGACATGTCTTTAATTTAATTCAAACAGACACCTTTTGGATTAATTAATTAATTAATTTTGGATAATTTAAATAAAATAAATAAAATTTTGAATTATTTTATTTGTCTAAAAAGATTATAATGGGCCAAGCCTAATCTTTTGACCCATGACCTCGACGACTGAGCTCGACCGGTGGCGGTGGCGAAGGTGGGGCCTTTGGACCAAACCCAATAGGATGTAGGTCTCTCCCCTTTCAAAGACTATTGGTGCTCCTTGGGATCCAAACCCAATTGTCAAATTATGGATATATAAAGTAGTCACAAATCTTTTATCTTCCAATGTCATATACAAAGTTCCCACTTCTTTTTACAATTCAAATTTCAAGGTGTCAACTTTTAGTAATAATTTCTCATTCACTCGTAAATAGTTTTGTAAGACCAAATATATCATAATCATCTACTCACAGTAGAATATGTTTTAATTATAATTCATTATAATATGTGGTTCTTACCCACTCTAATATTTGATCAAAAATTGATTAAAATCAATTATTAGTCAACTATTTCCAACAAATATAGTACTATTCAATTTATTTTATTAAACATGTCGTAGTAGTTTTAATTTTAGCACAATCTATTTATTAAAATAACAGAATGCCTTATAATAAATATTGATAATTTTTTTATTACTTTATAATTAATAATAGTGTTGTATAAGTAGTATTTTACTATAGAAAATGTCCGTTTAATATATATTAAAAATATGTTGATTATACAATTCAATAATTACAACAATAATTAAAATATGTTTATTATACAATTCAATAATAACAACAAAACTAAATGTATAAAATTCAATAATAACAACAAAAATAAATGCATTCCACTATTCCTTAGATAATAAATATAAAGGCAGATTTATATTCTTCAGATTCTATTGGTTACTTGTTTGTATCACAAAGAATAAAGGCATTTCATCCCATAAAATGGCATGGCTCGCACGTCTCAAGATTGTCAATCACTTCGTCTATGAAACACTATTTTCCAATATTTTAAAAATCGATTCCGACATCGATCCAATATAGAGAAAGGATTAAAAGTCAAAGAGTCGAACCGGAGTTGACAAAGTAATTTTTAAAAAAAAAAAATCAAAAAAATTACTCAAAAACAAATTTTTTAATTTTTCATTTTTTAGATCCATTTCGTGTAAGGAGAAAAATAAATTTTAATGATCAATTACAATTAATTGTGGAAAATAAATTTTAAAATCTAGTGAAATCGAGAACGAGTTCAACGGATTCCTCAAAACCGGTGGATCAACGAGGTTTTGGGCAATTTTTTAAATAAATAGTTTTTTTACATAATCAGACCGGTTTTGGTCTCGATTCTTGATTTTACATAATCAGACCGATTCTAATAACATATTTTATTGAATATGTCAGCTACATGACTATTTTGAGATTGTCGAACAATAAAATTTAAATCAAAATGATATTGTAATAATTTATACTGATAATAAGTTTCAATGTCTAACAAAAATAACATGTAAAAATTTATCAATTATCTTATTTAATTTTTATCTAATTTAATGTACGATGATTACTATACAATTTAGGTATCTACCTCAATTTGCAGACACAATCAAGTTTGCAAGCAATTTTACACGTAAACGAGGTTGGAGACAGACAACGTGCATCCATGAGCTCAATTAATTAATTCAACGCCAATCCATGAGTCGTGTTTATTTGGCATTTAAGTGCCATAAAGTTGACAAAATCAAAGTTGAATTCACAAAAATAATTAAATCACATTGTTCATAAAACTAAGGGAATTTGATACATTTCGTCCTCAATCTTTCAAAAAAATAACAAAATTATCTTTACTTTTATTTTTTAGTGCAAATCATCATCAACCTTTAGAAAATTAGCACATCCCTTTTGAGTGTTATATGACAAATTTACCCTCATATTTAAATAAACAAAAACAAAACTTCTATCTTCCCGAACCAACCTACCCCCTAAATTCAACTCCATCGATTCCTACCAACTACCGACGCCATTGAACACCAATACTTAGAAGCAAAGTTTGAAGAGGGAGGGTGAGAGATGGAAGGGACAAGTTATCTACGATCATCGTTTTTGTCAAAATTGAAAACATCGTGTAGTTGTAAAAATCACTACCTTCCATTATCTGCTAAGCCCACGTTTCTTCTGCTCGTACCAACAATAACAACTACTCATATTGTAACGAGGGCGACGAAGAAGTACCAAGTTTCAAGATAAGCAGGCGGGGCCGCTTTCAGAAATCCTCAAAGAACTCAACAAGGAAGTCCCAGATTTTTAGAGCAGCCCGCACTGTGGCACTGAAACTAATGGCTTTTCTGCGAAATACATTCCTTAAAGGAAAATGTTGGTTGTACACCCTAGCATTACCGCGTCGTTTACCACAACTCGATAGAATGACCAATTTGCCCCTCAATCAATCCAAATAACAACAAATTCTATCATTTCATCCAACAAAGGCAATCCCCTTTTCATCCAAGTAAATCCTCGTTTGATCCTCGTTTCATTTCCGACAAAGGCGACCTTTTTCCAACAAAGGCTATCCCCTTTTCCGGCCATTTAAAATGTATTTCTTCCTCCCTTTTCCGACCATTAATCAACGTTTCATTTTCATGGCAGAACATTTGTGAAGATTTTCACTTCCATTTTTGAAGATTTGCACTTCCCTTCTCCAAAATATTATGGTGATCAAGTATTTTTTTTCAAATATTTCGGTGATCGAACTGAAGGAGGGCTTTTTGCATTTCTAGATCTGGTTTTTGAATCATTTCGCATTTCCGGCCATTCTTGGTATGTTGGTCCCTATAAAAATGCTTTATTCTTTTCCAGCCATTCTAGGTATGTTTTATTTTATTTTGGCGACCATTCTTGGTATGTTTCCTTTTATAAAAATGCTTTCATCTACTCATAACTAGTTAATATTAAGAATTTTGTTTGGTATGCCATTTTGAGATGGTTGAGGAAATATGAGCATCATTCTTGATATATTGTGTTTTATCTACTTTGTTGCTATTTGATATACTTATAATATGTTTGGCACCACTTAAATTATAATTTCAAATTTCATCAAACCTATTAAAACATAATTCTCATCCACACATTTCATGGGACCCACAACTTACAACCACTTTTTATCCACACATTTACTAACTGCTATAATATAAGCACTTAAATTATAATTTCAAAGACTCTCAAACATATGCTTATATCATGAACCCAAAAGCAATTACAAGGCTTACAAAAGCGATTACAAGCGATTACACCAAAATAATATGAGATAATTAGGCTTAACACTACTTTTATATATTTATTTTGACAAATCAAGTTAACAATTTATTTTTTAATAAAGAATCATGTATTATTTTAACTAATAATAAAATAATTTATTATCATTATTTATATTTATCTTTCTTAATAATTAGTAACTGATATCATGCTAAAGAAAAAGAGATTTTAGCATTCAAAACTCTGTCACAGCCAAACACTATCCCGAACAAATTGACCGATCTTCATCATCCACGAGGGGAGTTTCAAAATCGAAACATGGAGATAATCTATTTTGCCAAAACCTTCATCATCTACCTAGTTCAAGAAAGTATTTTGGAAAATTCTTCCAAAATTAGGCTTGGGCAAAACCCAAAAATCGATTTCAATTTCTATTCAACCCTAAATTTCAAAAATCCTAGCTCCAAATCTTCAATGGTAATACTGATTTTTGTGTTGTTATTTATCTTGTGATAGTATGTGATAATCGATAGTATGTGACTGATTATCTTATGATAGTTTGTGACCTGATAATCTGGTGTATGCTTGTCACTAGTTATCGAGTAATAGTTTTTGAATGTTGTGACCTGCTATTATGGTTTAGTATCTGATGATTAATTGTGTGACCATTTTTTTGTGGCTTTGACTTTAATTTCATGTTAAGTATTTGAAGAATGATGTTCTAGTGATAGTTTGTGATCTGATAATCTGGTGTATTTTTCTCTCTAGTTATTTAGTTATAATTTGTAACTGTTGTGACCTACTATAATGGTTTAGTATTTGATGATTAATTGTGTAACCCCTTTTCTGTGGCTGTCCATTCAGAGATGTTGGTCACAATATTTCATATTCGAGTCACAATGTCTTTCTTCATCCAACAAATGAATATATTTTTTCTCTACAAACCGTGTTTTTTTTATTGTAAAACATGATAGTAACTACTCCTAAATTTTATGGATATGATTAGAGATAATATAAAATACTTATATCACATGTTTATCTTGAGTCATATTCAAATGTGATTACAAAATCTTATTTTTATCTAAATAATATTGTTTTAATTATTATTGAAGCATCGTTTGGTAGGGATTAAAACCCATTTTGATTTTTTTTTCACAAACTTTTCAACTCATTTTCTTTTCAACTCAAATAAACTAAAATTGGTTTATAAACTGCTATAATCTCTTCAAACGCACTTAAATAATATATGGAAGATAAGTAAAACACCCAAAGTACACCTTATTTTTACAATTTGTAACCGATTGTTCCAATTTTTTGATAGTTTTGTCATTTATTAAAATACAAAGTTAAATATTGGTATATATCAAAAATTTTCAAATAATATTATTAAAAAAAGTCAAAGCCCATTTTGATTGTTGTGTGTGTGCCTTTCGACAAACACACACCAAAATAATATTATTAAAAAAAAGTTTAGTCCATTTTGATTGTCGTGTGTGTATGTTTGTCGAATTGTTCGACAAACACACACATCAAACAAAAAAAAAAAAAAAAAAAAAATGGGCTAATCCATTTTGATTGTCTTGTATTTGTCGAGCCGTTCGACAAAAAAAAAAATTGGTCTTTTTGTCGAGTTATTCGAAAAACTAAGGAAAAAAAAGTTCAAAATTGCGGATGTCGAAACGGTGTCATATGGGACGAAATTTAAACAGTAAAAAATTTAAGACTCTTATATTATTGTAGGCAAAATGTGACGAAAAAAATTATAATGTCAAAATATCAAAGGTTGATGACATTTATTACAATTAAAACGTGATATAAATAATAAAAACTATATTGTAAATATAATTACTCATTTTGTAAATTTATTATTATACTTCAAATTCAGAACGTCCATAACTATCCTCCAATCTCCATGAATGTATCCGAAACCATCTCCAACGTATTGCTTTGTGCTCGAATAAAAAGGTGAGACTTCTGTTTTCACTTCAGTCACACCCGCCACCTTCAGTCAATGCTTAACATGATCGTCCATACTCGTGACGTGGTTCCTTTTTTTTTCCTATTCTCATTGTCTCTTCAAACAAACTGGGCATTATTAAAAAGTTTGGTTGCATGTTAACTACTTAGCTTGCGTGGGATAAAGGCCCGCAAGGATATGGACTATAACTTGTCAAAAGCCATGCCATTGTCAGCCGTGTTGGTCTCTATTTGGGCCATGACCCACACTAACTGCAAAAATGACCCAAATACTACCATTTTATCTGTTTTATAAATTTAAATTTGGAAACAATTGAGCGGGGGTGTCCGACTTATGGATCTTGTAATAAGTTGGCCACAGACCTCTAAATATGAACATTTTACTCTTCAAACTTTCAATTTCGTTGCAGCAGTATCCCTTGTAGACGAAATCTGTTCAATTTTTGGTTGCAAATATCACCTTAGAAGAGTATTTCTACGTGCTTAAATGACATTTTAATATAATTTAATTTTGTTTGTAAGGATCATAAATTGGTTTAAAAGGGTACATATTGAAAAAAGTCTTACTTGCAAAAAAAAAATAAAATAAAATAACTAATTTTTGTTCTTTAAAGGAAGAATGTATTGCCACCACAAGGTTTTTTTTTTTCACCCTTTTTCAATTATACTAAAAAAATTTACTCTTTGCTTATTGTCGTACTTATGTTTTTCTTTTTTATCGTATTCTTATCGTAATATTCTATAATGATAGTTTTTATCCAAATATTTTGTTAGTGTGTTTTGAAATGCGCGACAAATACTATGTTACATTTTTGTATTTGTTGGTTTTTATAAGTCTTTTTACGTCCTCTTAATAGATTTTTTTATGGAAAATTGCAACAATGAAAAGATGTGCTAATTAATTGACGGTTGAGTATAAGAATGCAATGAAAATATGGTGGAGACATAAGTGTGATATGAGTAAAAGTTGAGAACCTTTAGGACGGTTAAAAATTGGTGAATAAAAGAAAGAGTTTTATTTTTTTTTTTTAATTGTTGCACTACTATTTAATTGCATTAAAGTCTTCAATCTTTATTTATTCTTACACTTATGCTCATACTTTTTTTTCTTTGCAAATTTATTGTCAACTTTCAATTATTAGCACATCTTGTCCATAATGACGATTTTCATCCAAAAAGTTCTTTCGAATGGTTTAAATATATTTATTTGCTTAAATAAAAAAAAACAACAAATACAAAAGGGGTTAATTTCACCAACGATTCTTTATTACCTTCAAATTACAAAATGGTTCTCGATGTTCAAAAATTTCAGGTGGTGGTCACACGAAGTTAAAATCATTTCACTAAATGATCACTCTATTAAATTTCTAATTTAAAATGGTGATGTGGATTTATTTATTGTATGGTAATTTTAATACTTTATATAATATTCACTTTAGTCTCTATATTTCAATTAAGTCCTTCAAAAATTACATATTAGGTCCTTAATCTTTTACATCTTTACACTTTGGTCCCCAAATTTTTAATTATTTTTAGTTAAGTCCTTCAAAAATTGTATCTTAAGTCCTTCAACTTTTTACATCTTTACACTTTGGTCCCTAAATTTTTAATTATCTTTCGCTTAAGTCCTCTAAAATTACATCTTAGGTCCTTCATTTTTTACATCTTTATACTTTGGTCCTCAAATTTTCAATTATCTTTCGCTTAAGTTCTCTAAAAAATTGCATCTTAGGTCCTTCAACTTTATACATATTCAAACTTTGATATCCCAAATCTCGATTTTTAGTTGCCAAAATAAGTGCAATTTTAGAGGTAAAAATAAGTATACTTTCAATTAAATCATTGACTTTACACTCGAATTTTCACCTGAACGAACAAAATAATATTATAGAGTCTGACCACTAAAATTTCTACTTTTAGTTGTCAACTCTAAGTGATAAGTGCGAATTTTACATTTATTTTGACCATTAAATAGTTTATTATTTAATTATATTATTTTGTTCGTTTAGGTGAAAATTTGAGTGTAAAGTCAATGATTTAATTGAAAGTACACTTATTTTAACCATTAAAATTGCACTTATTTTGGCTACTAAAATCAAGGATTTTGGAGACCAAAGTTTGAAGATATATAAAGTTGAAGACCTAAGATGTAATTTTTTAGAGGACTTAACTGAAAGATAATTAAAAATTTGGGGACCAAAGTGTAAAGATGTAAAAAGTTGAAGGACCTAAGATACAATTTTTGAAGAACTTAACTGAATTGAAAATTTGGAGACCAAAGTGTAAAGATGTAAAAAATTAAGGACCTAAGATACAATTTTTGAAGGACTTAATTGAAATATAGGGACTAGAGTGAATATTATATAAAGTACATAGACTACAATGCAATAAATAAATGACACATCATTTCACCATTTTAAATTAGAATTTTAATAGAGTGACCATTAGTGAAAGGATTTCTAACTTCAATGACCACCATCGAAACTTTTGAACTTCATCGACTTATTTTGTAATTTGAAAATAATTTCGAAGAACCATTGGTGAAATTAACCCAATACAAAAGTGTCTTAAAATATTTGCATTCTCTCATTTCAAAGGACGCTAACAAAGTATTTGGATATAACCCATCATCGAGAGAGATAGATGTTACAATTAATGGAAGATTGAAGATAAGAATACGAAAAAAAAAAAAAAAAAAAAAAGCGACAAATAAGCAACGATTGAATACTTTTACTTTAACAAAAGAAAATTGTATTGTCAATATAATTATCATTTCTTAAAATCTCATTATACTATTTTCTCGCCTTTAGATATGGAGGGCATGCTTTAGCTTGGACTACCCTGAGCTCAAGCATAAGGAAGCCCTCCATGAATCCAACCCTACCCAACATGCTAGACCCCCAATCTCCCACCGCCTTCTTGTAATTTCATTGCCTATATAACTTCGTACTTGTGCTAGGGTGAGATTCAAAATACTAACTTCTCCAATATAATAACAGATCGAAGTCATGGGAGGTCAATTCCCCTTGCTCTCGAATTGTGTTTACTATCTTCCTTACATTGATTTGGTAGAAAAATGATGATTGAATTTTTTTTTTTTTTTATCTATTTGAGGAATCAATTTCAACTAGATTGGTTTACTTTGGACGAGGTTGTGATAAATTTTGACAAGAACTAATATCTACATCGACTATTTTAATAAGTATACATTTATAATAAGTATATTTATGACATTTTACATGATCTTTTAAACAAAATTTCCAATTTTCAGTTTAGAAGTGTAGGAAGGCCATTTTGAGTGGGTCCTCCAACAAATCAGCATCATCCTTGGATTCAATATGCTCTAAAAGTACATATGATTTCATTGGAGCAAATCATGTTCACACATTTGTCAAGTGGGAATAAGATAAGTAGATCTCCTTGTATTTAGTAATACCTCAATACAGAGAGATAGACTGAGAGAAAATGGCTGAAGCAATTCAAACAACGTTGTCTTGGAACAACATCTACTCAATCTCTCCTTCCAACTCTCGTCCACTTTCGTTACCTTTTGGGAGGCCTACGCGTTATAGAAACAGTCTACCTGAGACCGTTCATTGGCCTGTACACGCCACCAGACAATCAATTACTATCTGTAAAGCGGTGGGATTAGATGAGGCTGCAACGCCGGCTGATACCACTAAGAAGAAGAAAAGTAGATATGAAATGGAGAATTTGACGACGTGGCTGCTGAGACAAGAACAGGCGGGTAATATAGATGCTGAGCTCACAATCGTGCTTTCTAGCATATCATTGGCTTGCAAACAAATAGCTTCGTTGCTTCAAAGATCCACCATTATTAGCATTACCGGAGCTCAAGGAACTGTCAACATCCAAGGCGAAGATCAAAAGAAACTCGACGTCATTTCCAATGAGGTTAGTTTTGTACAAAACTTAATTTTCATAAATAATGCATCTTTAATGGCTTGAGTTTGAGATGATGTAGCTTCATCTTTTTTGTAATAAACGTATGCAAATTATGCATTTGTCAAGTCTTTGATTACATGAATTTGGCCATTGAAGATTAAATCTAACTAAATAAATGTCTCGTGTTTAGGCCTATTATTGTGCATTCAACTAAAATCGGTCCACTGTTTTCTAGTTGTTCTGCAACTGCTTGAGATCCAGTGGCCGGACGGGGATTATAGCATCAGAGGAAGAGGATGTGCCGGTTGCAGTTGAAGAGACCTACTCAGGAAATTACATTGTAGTTTTGATCCAATTGATGGCTCTGCCAACATTGATACTGCTTTGACCACAGGATCCATTTTTGGGATATACGGCCCTGATCAGCAATGCCTTTTCAACATAGATGATGATTCTACGGTACAATACTCCCCCACTTAATTCCTTTTCCTTGAATAATTCAATGGTTACAAGCACTTGAATAGAGCCTATTTGATTGAAGTGATAGTCCTACAAGAATTGGATAGATATCATGTTTTCATTGTTGGCAATTAGCTTGTCTACTCCGTTGTAGTTACTAATTGATGGCAATTAGCTTGTCTAATCAGTTGTAGTTTACTAACAGCCAAACACTAATATCTCGAGATATGGTCGTGCTAACAATCTTGTTGGAAATTGAGCAGCTTGATCAAGCAAAAGAAAAGTGCATAGTCAGCGTTTGCCAGCCGGGCAGCAACTTATTGGCTGCAGGGTACTGCCTATATTCAAGCTCAGTGGTCTTCACCGTCTCCTTAGGAAGAGGAGTTCTGGGGTTCACCCTGGATCCCGCATATGGTGAATTTGTTTTGACACATGAAAACATCAGGATTCCAAAGACTGGCAGAATTTACTCCTTTAACGAAGGAAACTATGATTTATGGGACGAGAAATTGAAGAAGTACCTGGATGATTTAAGAAAGCCCGGTCCAAATGGCAAGCCGTATTCAGGCCGCTACATAGGTTGTCTCGTAGGTGAAATCCACAGAATGCTGTTGGTTGGTGGGATATACGGAAATCCCAAGAACAAGAACGCCAAGAATGGGAACTTGCGGCTTTTGTATGAATGTGCACCAATGAGCTATTTGATAGAACAAGCTGGTGGAAAAGCAATAGATGGACGCCAAAGAATACTAGATATCAAGCCCGAGCAGGTAAAATACTATTGTAGTAACCAACATGAAATTTCGCTAAAAGTTCAACATTGCGCATAACATATCAACTGAATTCCAAGAGCAACTGAGAAACTATTGATGATTTCTTTTTTCTTCTTGGCAGATTCATCAGCGCACTCCAATTTTCCTTGGAAGCCCCGAGGAAATCGAGAAACTGGAAAAGTATTTATCGTAAATCAACCTCCCAACATCAGTAATTCTTGATTTGACATTTTCCTCATATGTTGTGTTATTCTTGAACATGTTTAGGACATAAGATTCCATTAGTCATTGCATAATCTAATCACACCAACAATACTGAACAGGTGGTTGCGTTCAGAATTGATCAAAATGCAACGACTATGTGAAGCATTGTGTAACCCATTAAATTGAGTGAAAAGTTTTACGTCCAAAAAATAATTCTAATGAATCTACATTACATTAGCATTGAAGATCATATGACTATTCTTATGAATCCTATACTGGTTCCATGTCAGTTACTGACCCATGAATTTTCCTGGTCCGGGAGGCTTCTGTAATTTTTAACTGCAAATTAAGAACAATGTCAACATCAACAGTTCGTTCGATGCACCACAAGATCGAAATAGAAGCATTGGCCAGATCAGATGATATAATACCTGGACTCAAGATCTTGATACATTTAGTAACAGACTTCATAGTCGTAACAGCATCTGAATTAGCTTTTCAACAAGACAATGAAAACTACTTTAGAATTCAATAACTGACATGTAGCGAAAACTGCTCTACTAGTGAGTTTCTTACCAAGTAAATGCATGTCCTCTGATAGAATCCCAGTCACAGATCCTGAAAGATGTGGCATAACTTGTTTTGCACCCATGTCAACATTCTCTGATGTAAGTGACGATCTGTTCAATAAGCCAAATGTTACATTGTAAAGTGAAATCCCGGATGATAATGCAGGGTAGTCATCGGGGAAAAAAATGTTACCCCAAATGAGAATGTGGAGAAAAATCCATTGGATGCTGGTGGGAAAAACCAGGTCCTTCACTGTGAAGATCAAACTCGACTAGAAGTTCTGAAAGATTGAAGTCTAAACCAAAATCGTCCAGATTAGGTATATCCAAATCTAGAATATCTCCATCCCTATCAAATTCGGATGTTGAGGTACCATCAGGAGAGTTTTCTGAAATGGTCCGTATGTCAGAAACATCAAAATCTAGCCTTCCTTTTACATTTTCTTTCTTATTGAGCCTCTTCAAGTGCGTCTTAACTGGTGAGGAAGTAGAAATACAACGAGTTTTCTCTATTGAATAGTACGCTATTTGTTTAGCGGGGCTCACTCGAATTGTCTCTGAAGAGATTACTGTACAGTTAGTCGATGTGATTTGTTGAGTAATGTCAGAAGAAGTAGCAGGTGAGCAAATTTCCAATGGAGAAATAGATTTCTCGGTTTGAGAGGATGATGATTGTGGAGGCGTTTTAGGACCAGATGAATAATTAGCCGGAGGGGATGGAGTAGGCTGAGTGAACAAACACTTCATAACATTAGATCCTTGTGATAATTCACCTAGTGAATTATCATGAATATATGACTGAACTGCAGAATCTTGCACAGAGCTTCCCTGTTTCTTTTCTGCATTGACTTCTTGTGTAACTATGTTAGAATCTGCCACAACGAAGAACAATAAGTAAGAAGTGAATCAATTAAAGACATGTAATAACATGAAGGATGGCCCCTACAATCAAGAATTGAATTTACCTTTGGGCGGAATGCACCTGCGAGATTTCTTAGCAGTCACAAGGGCATCTGTGACACCTTTGGATCCTTTTCTTTTCGTATTACTATGACTGGTAGGATCTGGTGTGGACATAAAAGCTGGAGTGTTGTACGTAGGAAAGTGGCCTGATGAACAACATAATATTTGAGGTTCTATAGCATTGATCAAGAACCACTAATAACAATTCAAATAAATAAATTTATCTTGTTTCTAACAAGGCAAGCAATTTAGGTTCGACTCGGTATCAAAGCATGCCATACCCGTTTATGAAAAATGTTCGCAAGCCACTCGCAAGCACACGAGGGATTGACAACAATTAAATAAATAATTTGTTTTCCTTTCTAGCATTTTAGGCTGCAACCAATTCATACTAGTAGATCTTGGACATTGCACTAAAATTTGCTCACTTAAA
The DNA here is from genome assembly GCA_023638005.1 of Forsythia suspensa. Taxonomy (NCBI): domain Eukaryota; kingdom Viridiplantae; phylum Streptophyta; class Magnoliopsida; order Lamiales; family Oleaceae; genus Forsythia; species Forsythia suspensa. Next base: position 40,738,708 of record CM042669.1, on the reverse strand, counting down.
TCCCATCCAAAATCTTACAAACTTTGTACATTAAATTGTGCAAAATATCGCATAAATAATCAAGACTTGACAAAAATCAGCTATGAAAAAAAAAAATTAGATCCACAAACTAATAAACACAATCTAAACCGATTAAAGATAAACAAATAACTAGTAGAATCGGCAATAAATTTACCTGCTGCCCCTGATTTTGTCATGGTATTAGATGCAAGAGGCGACGGCAACTGCGACAGAGGGGTGATATTGTCTCCAGTAGAATTGTATGCATTCATGACATCCTGCATGCCGCGAAGCAAATTCTGGACCCTGGATTTCTCCTGCTCCAAACGGCACCATCCTTGATCCAAAATCACCTTCTGCTCCTTCAATCTTATGTACTCATCCAAAATATCCCCAAACCAACAAACTCTTGGGAGCCTACAACATCAAAAATAAACAAAACCCTCCATAAATCTTTAGCTAAAAACACAAACAGCCCCAAAAAAATAATAAGACGGAAAAAAAAAAAATTTACTTCTCGAACTGGGGATTTGGAAATGAGATTAGAAGCTTCGGATCGGAAAGCGGATCGGGTATGAATGTAATTGTTGTCTGAAAGATAACGGTCGACGATGAATGCAATCTGGACAGGAGTCACCTTTCCTTTGCCTATGTTTTCTGCTTTTCTTGATTTGCTTTGCTTCCCCATTTCCTCTCTCTCTCTCTCTCTCTCTCTCTCTCTCTCTCTCTCTCTCTCTCTCTGGAAAGCAGAATGTAGAGAGAAAATACGTAGAGATACAGTTTTAGAGATAGAGAGAGAGTAGTGATGCATAAGAGTGTAGAAGCCTAGAAGGGGAAGAGAAATGGAGGAGATAAGGCGGGAGTATTTTGAAAGTGGAGGGATTATTTTGTAGCGGTTAATTTCCCTCCCATTGAAAATAGACATAGGCGCTAAGTGGTCTACTAACTACTGACTTGTTTTGGCGGGGGTGGGGATCCGACTGGTTTTTTTTTTTTTTTTTTTTTCCAAATTGTAATTTGTTAAATTCATGAAGGTGTTCTGAGTAATTTTATTATTTAAATTATAAATAAGCGAATAGTTTATAATACGAGAATAATTATAATTAAAAATGAAATTTTTAATTGTAAATACATATATGTGAATCCATTGTTTGTGTAGTTACAACATGTGAAATTATAGTTTTCCGATCAACTGGTGCACAAATTGATTAATCGAATGGTGAAATACAATAAGACGAAGGAAGCTTGATTCAAGTTTAGTAGACATATGAGTAGGTTTGGAATGAAAGAGTACTCATTGATAACAGGCTTGTAATATGAAAACCCATCATGGTCCTGAACATGATGAAGTTTTGCCACCCGTAGATTGAGGGGTGGTTATTTCAATGACCGGGATCTTATTATTGTATTGGAATTGCAGAAAGTTTTCAAAGTTTGTGAAAGCCGCAAAGATCCATACAAGCTGGATTTGATTTTGTTGTTAAAGGCTATCTTATTCAAGTATGATAGGAGGCTATCAATTAATTTATAGGTCTTGTCATTGATTAGCATCAACGGATTTTTCGAAACATACCCATGGGGTAAATGAGCTTTTCAGTACCTCGTGAACTCTTTACAAAGTGAATGGCGGAGGCGTTAAATTCTATGCTATTTCTACACTTCACATTTGTGGCCACACATCAAGTCAACCTCACTTAAACTGGACGTATCGAGTGTTTCTACATCATAGGTATGTTACTTTATTTAATCCCAAATAAATGAGCTTTTCAATACCTTATGGACTCTTTGCAAAGTGAATGGTGGAAGCGTTAAATTATATGCAATTTCTACACTTTACATTTGCGGTCACACATCAAGTCAACCTCATTTCAACTGGACATATCGAGTGTTTCTACATCATAGGTATGTCACTCTATGTAACCCCAAAACTATTTGACGAACAATTGTCATCACTAAGATGCACTTAAAATGACATAAAATTTACAATACTTCGTATACATAAAACACTAATAATGTGATAAATGTTGATATATCAATTACATGGACATCCCTTTGGACAGCTAGAAATACATATGAAATCTCAACATCTTTCACGTCATTTGAATATTCACATTAAAGGTTAAGTACTCAAATGCAGTATTGATTATTGAGATAATTAATGAACGTAGTTGGGGTCATTAATTCTTTACTTTTTCTATAAAATTCAAGCGCTGGTCCATCACCTTGCATGCTTGTCTACATAAATTTGTAAGGACTCTTTAAATAGTCATGAATTCACCAAATGAAAACAATAGTCCTATTACTCCTATGTATGCTTTTGATGATGAACACTCTCTTGCCAATTCTACCCCGACTCTTCTGCACTGAATCCGATTGTCTTGGATTCTGATGACCTTCACCCCTCAGTCTCACTGGCCGTCGAACAGGACATCTATCCCTAGTGTCATTTTTCGCTGCTTTCACCACCATGGATTGGTCGTCCACTTCTGAATACTCTTCCAATAGGAAGATGAAATTCCCACATCCCTTCCCTCACCAATATCTCCATTGGCACATGCAATCAAACCAGTTATCATTATAAGTTCAGATTCTGAAGAATCGTTCTTTTTGGAATCTGGACTTGATGAAGACTAGATGTACAATATCTAGTTTATATAGTATATGTTTAGGGCTTGTTCGGTAGAGTTTTTTGGGGAAAAATGGGTTTTTTTTTTTTTTTGACTTTTCAAAGTTTTTGGTAGTGTAAAAGGGTTGAAAAGTCAAAATCAGAAAAAAAAAAATGAGTTTTTTGGATAAAATGGCAATCGAACAAGCTCTTAATGTAGTCCACTATAATATAAGTATTATGTAGTGTTATGTAGAATAAAATATGACGTGTATCTTTCTATCAATCTATACATGTGCGTATTTTTACTGCCCCAACATGTTGCTCTTCACGCTGTTCACAATCATTAAGAGATGTTGATCTTGTAAATCGCTAAACTGGCCTTCTACAACAAAGATTGTTCGGCATGACCTTCATTGGGGGATACATTAAGAAAATGTCTCAGAGGGATATGAGTTTCAATACATGGTTGCCTTGTCGCAACATCAATAGGTGGTGATGGTGTTGCCTTCCTACTTCCATTCATCAACTACTTTCTAAAAGTCCCCTCAATACGATACAACGACTCTGATATTTTTGTGCCATATGTGAAATATAGACCAATGAAAAGATTTAATACTGTGTAGTACATTAGTCTGGAATTCTGGATAGTCCATACTGTCGAAGCAAACAACACTACCTAACACAGTTTCACTATTTCGAAGTTATACATCATGATTGATTGTATAGAAAGAACTTTTTCCCGCATTAGAGTCCGTGAGCACTAATTTCTCAATAAAATGAGTCAAAAATACTCACATTACATGAATATTAATGTCAACAAATTTACAAATAACACGATTGTAATGTTTTTCTTGTTCTTAGTATGTAAACTAAAAACATGCACAAATCATATACCAAACCGTTAAGACAAATTTATTTATTGCTAATGACAATTAAACTTCTAAATATACAAAAAAAAAAAAAAAAAAGACATGAATCCAATGTATTTCTTCTTAGCTTGTAAATATATGTAAAGTAAAAGACATTACAAATGTATGTCAAAAAAAGAAAAATATAACACAACCCATTTATCACTACTGAAATTTGTTAATCTTACCTTAGAATAAAAATGTTATGGAAGAAATGGCAACCGTTCTTGAAGAAATGATGGAATGCAGATATTAGAAGTATGTTTGGTAAAGATTTTTGTACATCATAAGTAGTGGGTTCTACGAAATATATGATAAAAAATAAATAAAAGTTGTGCATCCTATAGAATATGTGAATGAAAATAATGTTTGACCAACTTATAAGTTCTTATAAATACTAACAAACACATTTTTAGAGTATAACGACTGTTGTTATTGATAGCTTGACTTGTAAATTTCTATATTTTGTCTCAAAAGTTGTGCACCCATCAACTCTTTTTTACAAAAAAATAAGAGAGGGTTAAACTTAAAAATTTAGTGTCACAATGGCATTTTGTCAATTTTTTCAAAAGTAGCCATATTATTCTCTCCCCTAAAAAGAGACTATTAAAAAAACAAAAAACAAAAAAAATCTCGATTTACATACAGAGATGAGAGACTAACTATAGATATGTGTCTACCTATATCTCTACACATGTATTAAACCGTTGTATAAATCATGAGGACACAGTGTAGATCATAATTTTTATTTTATTCTATTTCCCAAAGTAGAAAAAAAAGTTTCATAACGTCAGTACATTATAGTGTACAACATTACATTTCCATTTATTGTCTCGTGAGCATCAAGTAGTGGGCAAAGGTGTAAACCAGACCAAACCGTGTTAGACCATCAACTTTGTTTTGATGTAACTTATGGTGGGTCATTCTAGAAAATGAAGCGATTTCTTTAGTATTTTTCATCATTTTTGTTATGAAAATCTTACCTTCAGAAAAGATTGACAATATAGCAATAAACTGGCATTAACTTTCAAAGATCAATTGTGCTTTTATTAACTTGTGGATTTTGAATTAATAATGATTGAGTTCTTGAACAGAATTGGCCATGGCCTTTCATGTAATGCTCACTAATTTATATTTCTTTTCATGTAATTGGTAGGTAGAATAATATCTTGAATAATAAAAGTACAAGCATTTAATGCTGTCATGTAAATCACAAGACCACAGTTAAAAGAAAAAGTTCACAACTCGAGAGCAAAATGAGCATAGCAGAGACCCATCACTGCAAATTATGAAAAACACAAGGGCACAATCTTAAAAAATCTCATATTCTTAAAGGAAAATTACAGTTACCCCAACCTATTGGAATGTAGCAAGTAGGTCCTCATCTTATTATTTTGACAGATGTAGGCATGTAGCAATCTTTACCCCCAATGGACAATTTTACCCGTATCATTGATTAAAATCTCAAATTTTTAATAATGCAAACAAATAAAAGAATAAAAGAAAACTGAAACATAAAAAGAAAAAAATATACAAAATCGACCAACCCTTAATATTTTCTTTAGTTTTTTCTTTTCGTTATTTTTTTACTTTTTGTTTAATTAAAGTTAAGGGTAATTGTATTTTTAAAACAACAAAAAAGAGTTTTTAATAAAATACAAGGGTAAAATCGTCAATTGTAGACCTAAAATATAACAAAAATGAAAGGTTGAGGACTGAGACTTCCAAAATATTAGGTTTTGGATCTACTTGATACATTTTCAATAGATTGGGGATCTATGTGTAATGTTTACCATATTATATTCCACCAATGTATTTAATTTCACATCGTCGCCCACCCACCACCCTCGCCATTCCTTCCCCATTTCCCCAAGCTTTTCCAACACTCGAACCCCAGAAAAATTCTTAAAAATTGATATTTTCGAGAAAGCCTTGTAATAAATCCAGAATAAACGACAAGAAAAGAACAAGGATTCTATCTAAAAAGTAAAAACACAGATCAAGAATGGCTGCATTTTCAGCTTCCAGGTATTTCATGGCTCTTTTTCTACTGATGAATCTTTACTTGAAAGTTCAAGCTGAAGACACAAAAAATATATCATTTGCTTTCAAGAATTTTGGTGAAGATTCACATTTTGAGTCACGGCTTGCTCTCTATGGTGATGCCAAAGTTATAAACGACAGCATGTCAATTCAAATCACTAGTTCAGTGGTTTCTAGTGCTGGTAGTGTTGTATACAAGAAACCCATTAAGGTTGTTGAAGGAAATAAAAGAAAATTGGTGTCTTTATCTATGTATTTTGTGTTCTCCATGATGTCTAGGGAAAACGGGGAACGTTTGGCCTTTGTTATGATTCCCAGTGGATTTCCCTTGAATGTTTTTGAAGGTGGCTCTATTTGGTTGTTGGGTGAGAGGAAATTTAGGTTTCTTGCTGTTGAATTTGATACTTTAAGTAACCATGTTGGGGTTGATATTGATAGTCTTATGTCTGTTAAAGTGAGCAATGTTTCATCAATCAATTTGGTGCTAAATAGTGGTGAAAGATTACAATGTTGGATTGATTATGTAGCAGTTTCTAAAAGATTAGAGGTGAGGCTGAGTAAATTAGGCGACATTAGGCCGGTCGACCCATTACTTTCGTATCCTATAGACTTGTCACGAATGTGGAAAGAGGATGAAGTTTTTGTCGGGATAAGCTCATCTAGTGGAAATTCGTCGCAGAAGTGCAATGTGTATTCATGGAGTTTTAGGACAAGAAGTACACCACAATGGATGCATTCGGAGCCATTGGATCCCGAGGCATTTAGGGAGAAAGGAGAAGTACCGGTGGATGTTCGTAAGAGAAGTGATTGTGGTATGAGAATCCTTGCTGCATTGATATTTGGTATTGGGTGTGGAGCATTGGGGGCCTTCATTGTGTTGTATTTCTGGACCATCTTTGGAAATAGACATCCCGTGGTCCCACAGGAATTTGCTATGCAACCCAAGGAATTCGAGTACAAAAGGTCGAATGTTGCAGTAGGACTTGGGCTCGGAATTTAGCCTAGGTGCACGTTTTTCGTCTATAAATCCTCTTCATTTTGTACTTTTATCTTTTAATTTTAGTGTGCTTGTGTAATTTAATGATCATTCATTCAAATGTAGTTTTTCTACATTAGAATTCGAGTAATGGAATGTAATCGTGAAGATTATGTACAAGCTACTCAAAATGTCTCACTTGAAAAGAGAATATGTCTCGTAAAACTTTTTGAAGATTATAAGTTGTATCTGTTATAATAATTAGGATTATCTCAACAACAATACCTACTTTATTTTATTGGAATTGAGTAAATATTTTTCTTTTCTTTCTATTTATTAAAAAGTATAATATCTCAGCAAATATGTTGAGTTGAACAAAATTTTCAACTTGCAGCACTTGTTTCAGTGTAATACTTTGCCTTTGGCGGCGAAGCCATAATACGTAATAACCAACCAATATAAAGGATAGGGTAGACTTTGTCATAGGCATCTCGTTAAGTATTTGTCACTCTTTAGTCAAAACTTGACTCTGTGACGAGAATAATCGAAGGGTCTTGTTGAAGTATCGTGAGGCGAATGAGAGCAGATGATGAATACCTAGCCCAGTAAACGTAAGCAACAAATATCTTTTGGAGCACGTGAAAAATCCCTACGTGACAAAATTAGTTACAAAGAGCATGCAGGAATAATGATAACAAGAATCAAATAAAAGAGACTGTTGTGTCAATGATTAGAAACCACGTGTTATAAAATCATTTAGAATTCTAAACAATCCAATAAAAGGATAGCACGTGGCCATAGAAGTGCAAAAGACTAAAAATTCATGAGCTTGAAATTAGGGGTGGGCGTGGGTCGGGTTGGGTCGGTTTGGACCCAACCCGACCCGAATCGATTTAAAATCGGTTTGGAGAAACCTAAACCGAAAAAAAAAAAATCTGAAAATGGGTCCGTTCGGGTTTTCGGTTTCGGCCGGTTAAAGAACAAAGTTTTTTTTTTTTTTTTTAAAAAAAAGAAAAATTAGCCCAGAGACTATATTTTTAAAAAGTTGAAATATACTCTTATTTTTAAATATTAATATTTACCCTCTTTTAATAAAACTTAATGAATTTGACCCTACTAATTATAAGGGCAAAAGTGACAAAATCCAACAAAACCCACTTATTTCTAACACTCACGCCACCAGTTTTCCCAAAACCCAAATTTCCCAACCCACTTTCCCAAAACCCCTCTTCTTAAAACCAAAACTTCTCCTTCATCATCAATTTCGTTGAACAATTTCTACAATAGAGTTTGAAAATGGTAAGAACACGTAGCAAATTGTTAAACATCGAGTTTGAAATAGATATTAATCCTATAAGGTCGAAGAGGAAGGCTTATGAGTCTACAAATCAAAGCAAGATGAAGAAAAAATCTAAAAATTTGGTTGATGAAGATGTTAAAGAACGTTCATATGTACGAAACATATGCCCAATATTGCTTTCTCTATTGCTTTGTCAAATATTTTTTTGAATGTGTTTTTGTGAATTTTTTTGTTAGGGTTTTTTATTATTAATTTATTTCTTTCCTCTTTTATATTTTGGCCTTAATTTTCTTCCTATTCATTTTTGGCTTTGGATAGTAAACTCTATTTGATTCTATTATTTTTTAAGGAATTTAACAAGTACATGAGAATTCTGAGGAATGTCTTGTTTATATTGAAGATTGCATAATAGAACATGGTCCATTTGATGGCCTTCTTGGCTTCTCTCAGGTATATATAACCTATACTTTTTATGTATGTAAATCATACAAGAGAATAAAAATGGGACCTCCATAAGCCACTGCAGTTTCTAATATTTTAAAAAGAAACTTGATCCTCCATTTTTTGTTATTTGATTTATCCATTTCTATATTTTGTGGTAATGTTCGATGGCAAAAATGTGGTGATTTGGTGGCGATGAATTTAATAGAGGTGGTTGAGCTTGATGGTGGTAGTTTATGGCAGTTGATGTTGGTGGTGATGATTAGATTGTTGGTGGAGACCACATGTGGTAGCGGTCGAGCATAGTTGATGGTGGTAACACGTGTTAATCTAATTTAAATTAGAATAACATATGTGTTACTATCATTTAAATTAGTTGTGGTACAGTAGGGTAAATAGTGGTGCTAAAGCTACGTATAGTGAGAGAAAATTGTGGTAGTCGTAACACAAGTGTTACTCTAAATTTTAATTATAGTAACACACGTATTACTTTAATTTAAATTAGTGGTGGTAAGCGTTGACATTGTTGGTGGTGGTAACACTTGTGTTATCATAATTTAAAATATGGTAACACATGTGTTATCATATTTGTAGTAGGTGTGATTATAGTTGTAGATGGTAGCAGCGGATTTGAACCCGATTGTGGTGGTGGTGGTGGTAGTGGTATAAGATGAGTGGTAGTAGTGGTAGAAAACGATTAATAGTAATAGTAACACATATGTTACCAGTGTAAAAATATTTTTTTCAAATGAAAAATTAATATATTGATTTAAAATTAAAATAATGTATTATTTTAAAAATTATAAATGATGTAAAAGATAAAATATTGATTTAAATGAAAATAATAAAGTGACACGTATGGTAACACATATGTTACTTGTGTAAAAAAAAAAAAATTCAAATTAAAAAAATTAAAATATTTATTTGAAATAAAAATAATGTATTTTTAAAAAAATTATAAAAAGAGATTAATTGTAAAATTATTTCTTTAAATAAAAATGATGAAGTAACATATATGTTATTCGTGTAAAAATGTTGTTTTTAAATAAAAAATTGAAATATGAATTTTAAATGAAAATAATGTATTTTTTTAAAAAACTATAAAAAGAAGATAAATTATAAATTATTGATTTTAATGAAGATGATGAAGTAACATGTAGTAACACATATGTTACTTTGTGTAAAAATATTGTTTTTCAAATAAAAAAATAAAATATTGATTTTATGAAAATAATATATTTTTAAACAATTATCAAAGAAAATAAATTATAAAATATGATTATAATTATTATTATACTTGAAATAGTATACAAATATGATAGTTGGTGATGATAATACGTGTTAATCTAATTTAAATTAGAGTAACATATGTGTTACCATAATTTAAATTAGTTGTAGATAGTGGTAGCGGATTTTAACATGATTGTGGTCGATGTGATTATAGTTGTGGATAGTGGTAGCGGATTTGAACATGATTGTGCTGGTGGTGCTCTTATAAGACAAGTGTTCATAGTGGTAGAAGGTGATTGGTAATAGTAACACATATATTACCAGTGTAAAAATTATTAATTTTAATGAAAATGATTAAGTAACATATATGTTACTCGTAAAAATATTGTTTTCAAAAAAAATTGAAATATTAATTTTATATGAAAATAATGTATTTTATTAAAAACTATAAAAAGAAGATAAATTATAAATTATTGATTTTAATGAAGACGATGAAATAAGATATAGTAATACACATGTTACACCAGAAATGATGGTACTAGAGCTACGAAGCGGTTGAGAGAAAATTGTGGTGGTTGTAGCACAAATGTTACTCTAATTTTAATTATAATAACACATGTGTTACCTTAATTGAAACTAGTGGTGGTGAAACGGTAGCAGTGTTGGTGGTGGTAACACATGTGTTCTCCTAATTTAAAATATGGTAACACGTGTTATCACATTTGTGGTCGATGTGATTATAGTAATGGATAGTGGTAACGGATTTGAACATGATTATGGTGGTGGCGGTGGTGGTGGTGGTGGTGGCAGTGGTGCTCATATAAGATGAGTGTTAGTAGTGGTAGAAGGTGATTGGTAATAGTAACACATATGTTACTATACAGTAAAAATGTTGTTTTAAAATTAAAAAAAAATTAAAATATTAATTTTAAAGAAAAATAACGTATTTTTAAATAATTATAAATTATAGATTTTATTGCAAATAAGCAAGTAACATATATGTTACTAGTATAAAAATGTTGTTTTAAATGAAATATTGAAATATTGATTTTAAATGAAAAGAATGTATTTTTAAAAAATTTATAAAAATAGAGAAATGGTAAAATATTGATTTTAATGAAAAATGAGGAAGTAACATATAGTAACATATATGTTACCCGTGTAAAAATATTTTTTTAAAATAAAAAATTGAAATATTAATTTTAAAGAAAAATATCGATTTTTTTTAATAATTATAAAGTATTGATTTTATTGCAAATGAGCAAATAACACATAGTAACATATATGTTACTAGTATAAAAATGTTGTTTTTAAATGAAAAATTGAAATATTGATTTTAAATGAAAAGAATGTATTTTTAAAAAATTTATAAAAATAGAGAAATTGTAAAATATTGATTTTAATGAAAAATGAGGAAGTAACATATATGTTATTATATATTAACATATATAGTAACAAATATGTTATACGTATAAAAATATTGTTTTAAAATAAAAAAAATTGAAATATTAATTTTAAAGAAAATAAAGTATTTTTAAATAATTATAAAATATTGATTTTATTGCAAATGAGCAAGTAATACATAGTAACATATGTGTTACTAGTATAAAAATGTTTTTTTTAAAAATAAAAATTGAAAAATTGATTTTAAATGAAAATAATGTATTTTTAAAAATTTATAAAAAAATAGAAAAATGGTGAAATATTCATTTTAATGAAAAATGAGGAAGTAACATGTAATAACATATATGTTATACGTGTAAAAATGTTGTTTTAAAATTAAAAATTGAAATATTAATTTTAAAGAAAAATAATATATTTTTAAATAATTATAAAGTATTGATTTTATTGCAAATGAGCAAGTAACACATAACAACATATATGTTACTAGTAAAAAAATATTATTTTAAATGAAAATTGAAATATTGATTTTAAATAAAAATAATGTATTTTAAAAAATTTATAAAAATAGTGAAATGGTAAAATATTGATTTTAATGAAATATAAGGAAGTAACATATATGTTACTTGTGTAAAAACGTTCTTTTAAAATAAATAAAAAAATTGAAATAACGTATTTTTAAATAATTATAAAATATTGATTTTATTGCAAATGAGCAAGTAACACATAGTAACATATATATTACTAGTATAAAAATATTTTTTTAAATGAAAAATTGAAAAATTGATTTTAAATGAAAAGAAAGTATTTTTAAAAAATTTATAAAAATAGTGAAATGCTAAAATACTGATTTTAATGAAATATGAGGAAGTAACATATAGTATCATATATGTTACCCATGTAAAAATATTGTTTTTCAATGCAAAATTAAAATATTAATTTTAAATAATAATAATAATATATTTTTAAAAAATAATAAAATGAGTAAATTGTAAAGTATTAATTTCAATGAAAATAATGAAATAATACACATGTTACTCGTGTAAAAATATTGTTTTCAAATGAAAAAATAAAAATATTGCTTTTATGACAATCTTGTATTTTTAAACAATTATCAAAGAAAATAAATTGTAAAATATGATTATAATTATTATTATATTTAAAATAGTATACAAATATGATTGTTGGTGGTGGTAACATCGTGTTAATCTAATTTAAATTAAAGTAACATATGTGTTACTATAATTTAAAATAGTATACAAATATTTATTTGGTTCGTTTAGATGAAAATTTAAGTGTAAAGTTAAAGATTTAATTGAAATTGTATTTATTTTGACCACTAAAATTATACTTATTTTCGCCACTAAAATCAAAGATTTGAAGGACCAAACTTTGAACATGTATAAAGTTGAAGGACCTAAGATGCAATTTTTAGAGGACTTAATTGAAAGATAATTGAAAATTTGGGGACCAAAGTGTAAAGATATAAAAAGTTGAAGGACCTAAGATGCAATTTTTGGAGGACTTAACTTAAAGATAATTAAAAATTTGGGGACTAAAGTGTAAAGATGTAAAAGAGTAAGGACCTAAGATGTAATTTTGGATGACTTGATTGAAAATATAATGACTAAAGTGAATATTATATAAAGTACATGACTAGTATACAATAAATAAATCTTGGCATCATCATTCCACATTATAAAATATTGTTTTTAATGAAATGAGGTATTTTTAAATCAAACCAAGAAAATGAGGTATTTTTTGAATAATAAAAAAAAAGGTATTTTTCAACTTTTTTACAAAAAGTAGGGCTCTTGTCAACTTTGCCCAAAAAAAACCCGACCGGGCCCAAAAACCGACTCAAACCGGACCGGGGTTCGGGTCGATTTTTCTATCTACTTGAAATATCTACAAATAGTTCTTAATAATCATAAAGAAAGGAATATGTCTAAAAACTCTAATCATCTTTTTGCTCTCCAAGTTATCAACTCTTACTTGACGACAATCACCATCTAGAAATCTTTATTTAAGGAGCTTCAGTGATCGAAACAAGGATTGAGAGATTTGTTTTGATAAGGAGATGAACAAGGACTTGTTCAAATGAAATTGAATAAATTTTTCTTTTTTTACTTTATTAGTACTCACTACAATTTAATGAATGAAAGAAGAAAAGCCATATTTAAGCAGAAAAGTTTTTAAGTTGGTCAATTTTTGTACTTATAAAGTCTAGTCTCAATATAAAGGTTTCAAGAAGAAAAATTTCTTGACCTTATTTATCTACTTTCGAAATCGAATAAATATTTATTTAAAGTATTGCAAGTATTCGTACAAATTATGATCATTAAATTTTCAATTCGAATTTTACAATCTCATGATTCTAAAATGATAAGACGATATGATATTGTTGTAAAATTTTTAGATTTTAGAATTTTACGACCTCGTTGCAATATTTTAACGATCCTAATGATCCTCTAATTTTATTTTTATTTTCATTGTAGACTTTCCAACTTCATTTTTAATGAATTGAGTAGGCTAAGTTTTATTTTGAATTAAAACTCAAATGGTAATCAATCATTACAATCGACTAAAAGTCACTAAAGATGACATAGAAAACTTGAAGCAAGTATACAATGAAAAGATTTTTCCTTTTTCATTTTTAGGAGGTGTTAAGATCTTAAAAAAATTAAGACTTACTATATTAAAAAAGTAAATTAAGTAGTTTGGTTTACACACTAATTTTAATGCTATTTGTGTCAATATGTTCCACCATTGTAACATACATAACTCTAGTCCAACAAACAACCTAGCCCAGTATAGTATCTCCGATCCAACGTCTAACGGGTCAAGAACCCGAGCCCAATAAAAAGCCAAACATAATTCCTGTAAATCAACTAGCAAGGAAAGGAACAAGATTGAGGAATGGATAAACCCTGAGTAAAATCCATCGCCATGGCTGCACTTCACCTCCTTCTCCCTTCCATTTCTCAGAAAAAGTTACAACCTTTAGCTTTTAATTCACTAACCCACTTCAAAATATCCACCATTTGCTTCACTCCCATACTCAAATCATCAAATCCCCGTAAAATAAGACCCAGCAAATCCTCCAGCAATGACGCATCCAACACCTCTGAAAACCCACCAAAAACAACCCGTAGAGGCCGTAAAAAATCCACTATAAGTACAGACTCACCTCCGAGAAAAGTATCGAAACGCCCCCGTAAGGATACTAAACTATCAAATACCCAGAATGAAAAAGAAACGTTGGCAGCAGTAGAAAATGACGAGGAGGTTTTTGATTATGACGATGGAATGGATCTCCCGTACGAAGACCCACCTTTAGTTTGTTGTTTTGGGGCAGCCCAGAAGGAGTTTGTGCCGACAGTGAGAGTGGCACCTGAGCAATTGCATCCGGATATGTACTCCCAGTGGAAAATGCTGCAGTGGAACCCACCTGAGTTTGTGCGGGCTCCTGGTGGGCCGCCTTCGAATGTGGCCATTTCCCACGCTAGGCTCGGTGGGAGGGCCGCGTTTATGGGGAAAGTTGGGAGTGATGAATTTGGTGAGGAAATGGTATTGATGATGAATAAGGAGAAGGTACAGACGAGGGGGGTGAAATTCGATGATAATGCGAGGACTGGGTGTGCTTATATGAAAATTAAGTTTGAGGATGGTAAAATGAGAGCGGAGAAGGTTAAGGAATCTGCTGAAAACTCGTTGCTTGGCTCCGAGTTGAATCTTTCCGTGCTCAAAGAGGTATTTGATTATCTCTTCTAGCATTTGATAAAGATTCTTTTGGTTCTTAAATTCTGGATTTAGAAATTACAAATTCTCTATGCCATTTTTATCTTCCCAATTGGTGGATCAAAATTGTGTTTTCGGCCTATTTCGCGTAGTTTGCTAGATAAACAGCTATAGTTTGACTGGATTCACAATTTGTGCAGCATATTCATTTTGCTAATGGTTTGTATCATTTTTGGTTATTTCAATTTTAAATTATTTGTTATGATTGTGTGCCTTTATATTGACTGTGGTAAAGTATTCTATCTACTTTTTCTATCAACTAATTTGATCGTTTATATAGCTGCAGGGTTGTAATGGCATTATTTACATAATTAATTGTTTGAAAGAGGTTTTCGCAGCAGGTTTTGAAATATTGCTCGTTTTACCTCCGTGGTGTGATGGGATTAAACGAAGCATATACTTAACCATTTAATTGTCATCATAACGAACAGGGTGAATGTTGCATACAATAATGAGTAATCTGCAACAAGTTTATTCAACAGTATACAGTATTGGAGTTGCACTAGGTGTATGTCAGTTGATTCATGGTTTCTTGTTTGTTCCCTTGCAGGCTAGAATTTTTCATTTTAATTCTGAAGTTCTGACGTCGCCGTCCATGCATTCTACTCTTTTTAAAGCAATTTCCTGGTCTAAAAAGTTTGGCGGTCTTATATTTTTTGACTTGAATCTGCCATTGCCATTATGGAAATCACGCGATGATACGAGGGAAGGCGATTAAGAAGGCTTGGGAACAAGCAGACATCATCGAGGTCACAATGCAAGAATTGGAATTCCTTTTAGATGAAGAATATTATGAGGGGAGAAGAAATTATAGGCCTCAATACTTCGCTGAGAATTTTGAACAAACCAAGAAACGAAGAGATTATTACCACTACACTCGTGAAGAAATCTCACCCTTGTGGCACGATAGATTAAAATTCTTGTTTGTGACGGATGGAACACTACGACTTCATTATTATTCACCTTCTTTTGATGGAGTGGTGGTCGGTACAGAAGACGTACTCATTACACCATTCACTTGTGATAGAACTGGTTCTGGTGATGCTATTGTGGCTGGAATCATGAGGAAGCTAACTACCCACCCCGAGATGTTTGAAAATGAAGATATTTTGGTGAGGCAGCTTAGGTTTGCAATTGCGGCAGGCATAATATCACAGTGGACGATTGGTGCTGTACGGGGTTTTCCCACGGAAAGTGCTACACAAAATCTGAAAGAACAGGTCTATGTGCCATCAATGTGGTAAATTAGAGAGAAGACAAATCTTAAACCATAATGCCGAGGTTTCTATTCGATTGAGGGTTTTGATACTCTTTTTACAGTGTGAAATGTGAGGTATCGAGGAAGATGTACGAGAATTTGCATCTATTAAAGGGTAACAGCATTTCATCTTGCTGTTTTCTACTTGAAGAATTTGCACTTCCACTTGCCTTGTATTTCTGGGCTAGTAATTTTGTGTTTGACATATTGTTGATGTGTTGTGCATCCTGTAAAACTAGAATTGAAGTTAGATTGATACTATTCTTGTGACTTTCTTCAGTTTTCACTTATATCATCTCAATCAAAGGAAAACTCCATACACCTTTTGAACCGGATCCCTCAATTCACACAGAACCCTCTCCATCTGGCCTTTGCTTGTTTACTTTCGTTCACCTATTAGTCCCTGGTGGGTGCCAAGTTGTTATGAGCCATCTGACTTACACTTAACCTTCAGGCTTCAATGCCCCTCTACGTGACTCTGGCGCATGTTCACTTGCGCTCCAGCACGATCTTCAAACCGCGCCCCCGAACCCTGACGCACAAAAAAGTGGGGAAAATAGAAGAAACTTTTCATTCACAATCTAGTTATTGGAGGTGCACATCTTCACGAGCTGATAAACATGTATAAGAAGAACAATATTTTCTTGAAATTTTGTTATTATGATTTTCAACAATAGTTACATCTCGCAAAAGGCCTTGTTTGGCGATATAATATAATCCATCCGAGGAAAATAAGAATGAATAAATAAAACAAAAAATCTGTACTACACTATTTTCTACAATCCTAGTGAAGAAATTAATAATGAACAAATATAAAAAAATCCTATACTCCTCCTGTATTAGAAAGCAACAATGTATTTAATTATGCTGTGTATCTGCTATCTCTTGTGTTATCAACAAAAAAATATTCGCTTTCCCCTTCTCCACGTTCTGATATCTTAACGAATCACACGTCAAACCTGTGATTTCGATATATCGAGTTGCATATCATCTGCTGCATGTCTGCGATCCTGTTTCTGATATTATCCCGAAGGTTGAAAATCTGGATCCACCAAAATCGACGTGTATTATGCCGTGTACTTCACAGTTGAGACGAGTTGACTATAACCTAAAATGAAACTCTTATCTTTGTGAAGCAACTCTCAAACTCGGTTGGGCGAGTTGCTGATGCCTTCTTTTCTGCTCGGATTTATTACAAACGCATCCAGGAAAAGGATTCGCGTAAAAGTTCTCCTCGACTCTTGGTGATTCGCCTGCTAGTCTAAGGTACGGTGCTCCGAGTCTGTAGGAGTGTAAGCTCTTGACTTCTGAGGCGAAATCCTCCCAAGAAATTGCACCCTTATCTAACAAATCTATCAGTCTAACAAAATTGAGCCTGAAAGATAAAGAACAAAAATGAATTTACTTTTGTCTTAGAAAACCAGTGAAAGTAACAAGTGAGAAAGAATATAGTAAACCTGTCAGGATTTATTGTCTTCCGAAATCCTTCAAATCTCCTATGCCCCTGCACGGCCTTTGCCATATTCCCGTCATACGTGTAAACAAAGACATCACTTTCGACAGCCACAATGTGATCTAAGGCTGCGAGGCGGTTCTGATAAAGTCTGAATGGCACCAACTCTTCTTCCGTTGCGAGAGTCGAATGAGTGAAAACATTTGGGTACTCTGACCGGAAGGCATCCATGCTGTTGTTACCATAACTTTCCCCAGCAACTATGTATATTCTAGTTGAGGAGGGATATCCCATGGCCTTGAGAAGTAGTGCTGCCTCCCGAGGAGACATTGGGCAGCCACCCTGTAGTCTCCTTTCATTGCTGTCGATCTCTTTCTCTTTCCAATGCTTGACATTGAACCTCATGACACGTAGTTCTTCGGCCTCTTCTGTGGTTAAATTGTGGCTGCAGCCAGTGAACGCAAGCATGTCTTTCTCGTATCTGCATTAAATAGCAATTGCTAAGTCACTCGTATCTACATGTTAATTTTGGTCTACCCCTCCCTTTTAAATAAACAAAATCAACTGAGACCATAGGAATGATAATTACTACCTCAAGTGGAGAGCAATATATGGTTCACCATCAAGCCTAAGTCTATCCACCAATTTCTTTCCAAGCTCCTCAATCTCTGGTGTAAACCGGAGAGCCACATAATTTGTACGACACCTGAGCCTCTGAATAGAGGGCGCAAGACCATTATTGGCAAGTCGTGAATCTGTATGAGTAAACTTGATCACCTTATGCTTCTTTAGCAAAGGAAGGATTTCTCCTCTGTAGTAACCAGCCTGTAAACAAAGCATCCAAATTTAGGTCAAATTCATGAAGCAAGCAAATAACTTACGAGATATGACACCTCTTATAATTTCCAGACCTTCGACCAAGAGACCGGTGCCTTGACAACGGGATTTAGTGCAGCATATTGTGATGGCAAGGATTCAACTATTTCAATATCGTCTTTTAAAACTTCAATGAAGTGCCTCCAGTCAAAAATATCTTTAAAATCGCTGCAAATAAAACCTAAGCTCAGTAAAAAACCCAAATAAAACAAGATGTATTGTCCCGAAGCATGATGACTGAAGAATTATACCTAGGATCTGTCCAAAATGACTCGTGATCGAGTGAAGGAAGCACAAGAGTGGCATTCATAATTTTCGCTATGGCAGCCATATCGCATATCTAGAGTTGAGTTAACAGCGAAATGTCAGCAAAGGATTAAAAGTTGAGTGAAAGCGTCTAAAAGAGTATAGCATTAAACTTACTCCTGTTCTCATTTGATTCAATCCTCCATTGGCATGAACTATAATATAACCATTTGTCGCTGACCCCGTCCCTGAACATAAAATAAAACAACATTCACTGATCAAACAAAACAATGTGTGTTGGAGTCGTCATTAAATTCAGGAACAGTGAAACTTAACATACTTATGCGATTCCTAGGTCGGGCAATGCATTGGTAATAGTCATCGCTGTTTGGTTTCATCCATATTTCTGGGACCTGTTCAAAAGAATCTGGTTATAAGTTCAACTTTCAGCAAAAAGAAAAGCACTTTCACGAAAAGAACAAACATCGGTCGCTATTTCATCATGCACATCATCTAATGCAGGCTCAGGCTGCCAAAAAAAAAAACGGTGGGGAAGTGCATAACGGTCAATTAATGATTAGCCGCCTGGAAAATAATTGGGTCAATGGCAACTGGCGAAATTCATATTGCCGCCCCACTAATTGAGTTATTTCTAATGGGTCAAGAAAGAACAGAAAATCTACCAACCATTTTATTAATTAATAAAAGTAAAAACCCAAATACACACAGTTCCCAACAAACACATTCCTACATTAAATATTGAGAACAAATAGAAAGTTTGCTAAAATTAATGATTTAATATCAAAAGGCATGGAAAGATTAGAAATTTCGCAACTTTACTAATACGGAGTAATTTCAATCAAGAAATCTAAACAAAATTTAAGGGCATCTTGGAAATCCCAATCTTCCATGTCTTTCTGCTAAAAAACGCAGGAATATAAGAAAAATATAAAATTCAGTCTCCATTAATGCATCATTAAAATCAAGCTTGAGATTTAAGCTTATAATTAAGAAACAAGAGAGAGGTTTGTTGGACTTGCCGGAAATTCCTTCATTTGCCGTTTCTGCATAACATCGCGGGAAGATGCGTCGGATTCAAACATGACACTCTGAGCATTAGACCAATCACTGTTGAAATTCTGAACAATCAAAATCCCATTCACCTCCTTTTGACCAACGCCCGCCATGAAAAAAAACTTCAAATATGCAGATACCATCACCAACATCAACAGCAGCCCCAAAATTATACGACCCATATTTTTTCTTGATCTCAAAGAGTGCAATATCGAATAAGCACTTAATATAGATTCTTCCACCCCCAAAACCCAATTTTCCGGCACCCTTTTACGCACTAATAAATGCCGAATCATCGGGTGGTAGTGGTGGTGATGATGGTGGCTTTGACATCCACCAACATTATCGTCATTAGACGTTTCTGAATCATTATCTTCTATAGAATGATCACAAGAAATCTGTACATGGTCTAATGATTTCTCGACGTCGTTGTTTAAGTCAGCAACACGGCGACGGTGGGTGCTGTTGGGACCGCCGATTATGGGGCTGCCGCTGGTGCCGGAGTTGGTTGTGCCACCGTTTGACATTATTAATGGATGGCTAAAAAGTAACAAAAAGTGAGAAAATAATGGGAAAGTAGAGAGAGAAAGGGCCGCCGTAAATGGCGATGGGTTTCTATCAATATGGGAACCGTTGTTTTGTTTTGTTTTGTTATGTTCTATTATTATACGGGTTCCCAAAAAAAAATCTGTTCTTTCTTTTTTGCCTCTCCCAAAAATCTGTACTTCGATTTTCCTTTCACGGGAGAGGGGAGAGGGGACCTTGATCTTCGGCTAACGCGTACAGAAGAGAAAGGGAAGAGGACTTTATATGTGAGAGGGAGATACATACATATAATTTTATATAGAGAGAGAGAGCGCGTCTATAAATTGTTGTTATCATTCTTGTGTCTAATGTTGTAACTTTGTGACAATATATGATGTGGGTTTGTAACTTTACCAGGGTTGGAAAACTTTTAGCAACGGAATTGCCCTTAATTTTATCCCAAATAAAGTTATAAACTAGATACAGTACAAGATAAGTACAAATTTATTACCAAAAATCTCACTAGAAGTCGCCTTACTTACTTGTCTTGTTTCGCGTTGATTTTCTCGATTTCAAGCTGTTTCATATTAATTATTCAATTTATACTTTTCTTTCATGTTAAAAATTGAATTAAAAATACGTTTCAAACAATTAACAATGAGTTCTACGCTCGAAGGTTGTAAATTTTGACAAAAACAGTAACGATTTGACACTGAATGATCAATATGATCGTTCAAAATGTATATTCGTAACTCCAGAAACTATGAATCTTTCATCTCTTCCCCTCCTTGCTCTAAGATCATTGCATATGACAAAGGTGAGTATACCGTTCTTCCATGATTGGAAAACTTTTAGTGACGGAATTGCCCTTAATTTTAACCCAAATAAAATGATAAGCTAGATAATGAACAATATAAGTACAAATTTATTATGAAAAATTTCACTAGAAGTTACTTAACTTTGTTTCGCGTTGATTTGTCTAACTTCAAGCTGTTTCATATCAATTTTTCAACTTACACTTTTGTTTCATATCGACAATTTGTTTGTAGTTGTGTGACTTAAAACTCATTTAAACAAACATCACGTCACACATTTCGTAGTCATGAAAACTGTATATTAGTTTGGACCACAATTAAGTCGGGTAATCTAATTGAAAGACATAGAAGTTGAGGACTAACATGAAAAAACTTATAAGTTGAATGAGCTAAAAAAAATTTGAATTAAATTTCATCTTTCCAAATCCAATCCAATGCTAAATTAGTTTAGATTGGTATATATTCAATTAAAAGGAATAATTAATAGAATGACAGATTGAAACGTGGAGGACTTGTGCTTTTTAGGGCTCTTAAGGTTTCTAATTAGTACTCTCTAATTTTTTTTAAATTAATGCATTTAGCGGGTTCACGTGAAGCCAAATTTTTTTTCCTTACTTGCCAAATAGAAAGTGTGCACTAAAGTTATATTTGTTATGGCATGTTACACCGACCCTAGCGTATGAATTGCAACAATTATAACAAACTACTATGTTTAATTTTACAAGTATTTTAAAAAATGTTTAGATATTTTTTATTTTCTTAATTTTGAATCGTGAAGAATTTTAGAATATATAGTCCAACAATTGCATGTACACATATATTAGGCCAGAGGCGGAATTAAGGGTAGCCCAGCCTGCTCCTGGAAAAATCGTTTTAAAAAAAAAAAAAAAAAACAGATCGATTTCTAAAAATTTCTAGTTCCACCCTTGTATTAGGCACACTTGTTTTGGTTTATTAACATAAAGTGTTTATGTATTAATTTCACATAATTATAAAATTATTTCCAAATACCGAATTATATTAAATTAGTAAAATATGGTACCATAACAACAACGTAATATTAAACCAAACTTAGTGGGTGCGTATTCAAACTGAGATTTTTTAAAAATTAAAAGCTTAAGAATATTCAATGTAGACTTTAGACTCTCCAAAAGTATTGGTGTATTAAATTAAAAAATTTAGAGACTTTAAAAAGTCTTTAAAAGTCACGTAATTTCAATTAAAAAATTTTAAAAGTTTCTATAAGTTATGGGGTATTTAAATTGAGAATGACTTTTGAGATTCCAATTTTCTACTTACTGGACTTCTAGAGAATTCTAAAGACATTTTGGTGGAAAGTATAAACAACAAATCTAAAATAACCGATTTTTTCATTGTTGAGAAATGGTGGATGTGAAAATTCCTACTACTGATGGCACAACACACTACACCCACTCTGTTTTTTTTATTTGTGCATTCACTTGTTGGGAATAAATGTATATAGATCAAATTCAATACATGATGATGGTGACATTTCAAGCACTAAATTACATTTGGAGTTCATAAAATAGGAAAGAAATTTTCAACGAATGTGTAATGTTCCATCATATAGATTAATCTTCTTAATCTCAATTTATTCTAATAATCTTAGATATAATTATTAATTCAAAATTGGCATATTCTACTATAATTTACTCAAAGTCTTCTCTGTATGAAAATTTGGGGATTCTAAGTGCCAATATCGAGTTCATAAAAAAAGACAGGAAAATGAAAAAAAATAAAATAACTACACATAGGACAAACAATTAATTAACTGTCACGGTCTAGATATTACTGTCATAATCCCGTATGGCATTGATATGGCATTGATTGATGGTGTCAATCCTTAATCGAGGAGGTTCTCACTAAAAAATTTAAAATATTTTGAGATCTTATTAATATTTAATTCTTAATTAAATAAAACATATATGTGTGTCGATAAGAAAAAAAAATCGTATGATCAAAATTCAATTTATATGTAAGCTTGTGCTTTTTACTATTTTCACTTAAAGATGAACTTACAAATTACAAACTACTCTAGGCAGTTGACAATTTTCCTTATAAAGAAGATAAAGTTAGTAAAATTTCAAAAGGCACTAAGTTTTGCTTTATTGAAGACATAAATAAAGGTTCATTAGTATATGGTTAATGTTTATTCACTAAATTAATAATGAGATTCCAATCCCACATAAATGGAATCAAGCATGCTGTTTAATGTTTTTATACCAACCTAAAGACATCTTCACCCCCAAAAAACAAACAAACGACATCTAACCAGCAACAGTACTACGACAATATAAAATATTGTACGAGACTGTATATTAATTTAACAGAGTATGCTAGTAATTGTGCAATGTGAAATTAAAAAGCATTGATTCATCTTGATGGCTATCATTTACCTACTTTTTTTTTTTATTTTCTTTTTTGAAAATGTCTCTCAACTATCGTAATAATAAAAGATTTGCTCAAACGTCTCTATATAGACTTAGTCCAAGGCGAGGTCTATTTGTCACGTTCAAACTTACATTATATTTATCACAATTGTGCAATATGACGACTAATCAAATAGTTAAGCGACGTGGTCACTTTGAATTATATTGAGTGTTAGTTTAGTCATTCTAATTTTAAATGTACTAGTGTTGTGCATGTATATATATATACGTGTCAAGTTGTGAGTTAATATTGTATTACTGTGTAATCACATGTTTATCGATGTGACTTTGAAAATAATATCTCACAAATTTTCCTAATACTACCATATGGGAATGAAATCAGTATAGATAATAGAGCCAAGAGAATGACGATGCAAGTTGGATATTTGAATAGTCAGTGAAAGAGTTGACATTTGGAATCTTCTTTATTGCTAGAAATATATAGGCGTGTTGTATTGGCATTTAGCTTTAAACATAGCTAGCATGAGGTTTTGGTTTCTTACATTTAAGTAATCAGACCCGATCTCCTGTTGTTTGGGCACTTCAGCAAGTGAGCCGAATTCTTCTACCTCAAAAAATAGAAGATCGGAACCGTTTAAGTAATACTCCATAAGACATTAATAATTTTAAAAATTTAATTTTAAAAAAAATTATACTGTATTTTGTAAATATAGTTTTAGAAAAAACTTACTCGTTTTGAGTATAATATTTACAAATTAGAAATTAGTCTGAGCATAAAAGATAAAAAGTCAATATCAAATTGGTGTAAAAAAATATAAAATAAATTAAAAAGGGACTTTGGGGAATGGTCAGTTCTTAATAATCCAAGTTCAAAATAAACGATTTTTTATTTATAATTAATTCAACTTTAATTTTAAAATTGATTTTACTCAATTGAACCGACAAATTTCATATCTCGCGAACAATTAAAAGAGAAACAAAAATAAGCGCCGTACGGTTGTGGGTAGGTCCTACGCCGTAATGTCATGCAGCTTGCCGAGTCGAGATCATTATTAGACCATTTGGTGTGGCCGCCGCCTTTGAGAATCCAAGTTCAGCACGTTACAACCGGTCGGTGTGTAGATGTTTCATTGGTTCAGGAATGAGCCACGGTGCATCATGTCGGCTCATCATTATTTTTCTCTTTTTTTTCTTTTTTCCCTTTTTATTGGTAGATTTATTTATTTGGATTTTGCTTAGGACCATGTTGCCTTTTTTTTTTTCCTTTCCAAATGGAGATATGAAATCAAGGGGCTGCTAAATTTCTTATTAACTAAACTAAGAAACGGTAAGAAACTGTTATAAAATAGAGAGAATAATATAAAAAAATATAAAAATTGTATATTTTATTATAATAATTGATATATATATATATAAATTTCAAAGACTTATAAATTTGGTAAGAAATATCTCAATATGATTATCAATATTATTTTCCATATTTTATAATAGTCCTCATTTAATGATCATTAGTACAGTAATTGTCTTGTTAAAAAATTTGTTTGACAAAAATTTAGTGAGATAAAATATCAAACGAAAGGAAAAAAAGAGTTATAAAATATTTAGAGTAATCAAATGTTGACTCGTTAAAATCTTATAAAAAAAATCCAATAGGACAAAACATGAACGAATGAAAAAGAGTACAGCTACTCCCTCGATTTCAATCAATGAAAATCTTTGTATTGAACTATCCATATCATGTGCGTCAATATCTTCAATGCCACCATCTTTTAAAAATTTAAATAGAACAATTTTGGTCAAATGTGCTATATGTTATAACCTCCAAGCAATATCCTCTTCATAGACTATTTCTAGTCGACTGTAGTCAACATGATAGTCTTATGCAATTATATTAAAAATACATCTTTTTGTTGCTCCATTAAGGGGTCTCGTATACAATTTGTAACATACGAGAGAATAATCGTGGAGTTATGTTTGGGGTAAATATATTGTAGGTTATGGACATTTATAACCATAATATTTATAATACTTCTCATTGAATATCATTTACGTAAAGAATATGTCGCGTTAAAACATTATTATGAAAAATCATGTAAGAAAAATCCTAGTCAAGGAAAAAGAGTACATTATTTATTTGAATACGCTACGAAAGTTATTTCACTAAAAACCTTGTCAAGAAAATCCATTGGGACAAAATATCGGTCAAGAAAAAGAGTACAACGCGTATTTACTCTCTCTCATTATAATATCACTTCAGATCTTT
This sequence comes from Forsythia suspensa, assembly GCA_023638005.1. Taxonomy (NCBI): domain Eukaryota; kingdom Viridiplantae; phylum Streptophyta; class Magnoliopsida; order Lamiales; family Oleaceae; genus Forsythia; species Forsythia suspensa. Next base: position 40,713,079 of record CM042669.1, on the reverse strand, counting down.
ACTTTGATTGATTAAGTTCTCGAAAAATTGAACTATATGCTTCAAACATATTAAATTATCTAAAGATTTATATACATAGTATTATTAGTCATGCCAGATGAGTTGGTTATGACCATATTCATTATACGCATATCAAGTGTCATGTATTGACAGGCTAACAAGATATCGACTTGTGATTGCTTTACGCAAGTCATAGCGAAATTCATGATGTTAAGAATCATGCATTACATGTTACAAATTTATTTTTCTCATTTCTTTTCCACATTAGTATACACATTTAGGTATTCAGACTGTACGTCTAGAAACTTATTCAGATCTCTTCAAGTTGACAACATTTTATTTTTTATTCCATTTATTTCTCATAATGACATAATTTATTGAGATCTATTCATTTTCAAGATTTCAAGTATTTGAACCTCTCCTGAGATTTTATAATTATTTATGTCTGTATATTCTCTAAGAGTATACGCTTCCTCAACATGACTATTTTTACAATTTGCTCCATTTTTAATTTGAGAATTTTTGTTTTTGAATTAAATGTCACCACGCTTTAGACGTGCCATTAATTTATCAGATATAATGTTAATGGATTGTCCTTCTAGGATGTCAATATGAATTAGAGCATTTAGAACTCGTATATGAGACTTGGTTTAATCTCTTTGGTCAGTAAATGCATCCATAAATTCTACAACTTACAAATAAATTATATGTCGAACTTCTGGTTCGTATTGTCTTGTGCGCGAATCTAGAAAACATAATATACTGTATTTTCATGTATTCTTTCCAGCTACTTAATTCTTTCCCTTATTAAAATAACAATCAGCAAACCATGTTATAAAATATCACCCTTTAGAATTTAAGATGTTTTATAAAGGTTCAAACTAAATATGTATTCTCAACATTCTTTTATGTCCATCTCAATGCACTATGGTGGACCGATATTGCACTATTAAAAATCATTAGATGGATAATATTAGGTTTTGACCATAAATCAACTATAGCGAGGATAACTTTGATGTTGGCATGATACATATAAGTGTTACTACATATAAAATAGCATTTCCTAGAAAAAAAATGGGAAGTATTTTGTTCTCGATAATAATGGTTTAGAAATTAATCGGAGGCGTTTAACAAATAATAGTGCTAAACCATTTGTCACCATCTCAATTATCATTTACTCTCTCCGTCCCACAAAGATAGAATCGCTTTTCCTTATTTATCCATCCCAAATTATAAATTTACTTACTTTATATAGGATATATTAAATTTTTATTTTTTCTAATATACTTTATTTAATTTACATTGTTATCAACCAAAATATATTTCTCTCTAAACTTTCGCCATTTTTTTCTTCTTTCCAATGTAATTCTTTCTCTATTTATATAACTTTCTCTCTCTAAACCTTCATTAATATTTTTTTTCCTATGTAACTCTCTCTCTCTCTCTCTCTCTATATATATATATATATATATATATATATATATATATATATATATATATATATACACATATCTATCTTTTTTATTTCTATTTAACTTAAATAGGGGTATAATATGAGAATTGTGTAAAATTTTTATAATTTCAATTACATTAAATGAGTTTTCTTAATCATGTGGAAAAAAAAAGTGGAATTACTATCTTTTGTGGGACGGAGAGAGTATTAAAAGTTTGAGATTTAAGCTCACTAACATTAACAAGAAATACATCTTGATTGTATAATTTGAAAATTATGCTCATAATTTAAAATTTGAGCAGAGTAATCTTGCAAACTGCAAATTATAAATAATAACATCATACAATCATCTAGTAGCATACAAATAATATCTGAATTATCAACATGGAGGGTGATGAGGCCCATTTATCACCCTAGATCATTTTCAGAAATGCAAGAACCTGATTTTAGCTAGTGAATATCTATTGGCTTATTACCATGAGAACAAACATCATGTGAGAATTCATTATATTTAAAAAAAAATATGGTTTTCAATAGATACTAGTGTTTAACCCATGCGATGCACGGGAGTTATGTTCTCGATAATAATTCATCAACATCTGGTGTCGATTATAATTCATCGAAAGACCTGAATACATAAATTTGAGATAGAAAACTATCATCTCCAACTTCTATAACTTAGATCTTCGGCATAAAATTGAGCTTATACTTGTGGATTGTGGCTTTGAATTTCATATTGTTGTACCCAATCACAAAATTTCTCATCATATATAGCAGTCTCTTGCGGATCAATGACTTAAATGTCTTAACCAAATTGCGTTTTACACTTGCATGAATTCTTCTACCATAAAATTAAAGTAATTGATATATTACATCAATGTAAAACACAAAAAGTCCAAATGTTGAAATTTTTTTAGATTTGAAAAGTTGCAGCTATAATATTTTATAAACGAATTATTCAAGAACTTGAAAGATTTTTCTATTTCTAATATACAATTAATATTTTTGGACATTTTTTGCAACCGCTCAGACAGAAATTGATCGGTAGATAATATACTAATTTACGTTTTTTATTTGTTGTATCGATTTGTAAATATATTTTCAAATTTGAATCAATATTATTTTTTCTATGCTTGAACAGGGAATACACTTCATCATCTAAATGATGATGAAGACGTAATAAGTTATGAGCAAGTATCATTTTTTCTGGTTTTACCTAGTTTTTTTATATACACTGAAAAAATACACAAGTAAAAGAAAAATAAAAAAAAAATGTCAATCCAAATTAAAACACAATTTGAACAGGAAATACATTGTGAAATAAGACAACATACCTCTCTATCAACGAATATCATTTCAAGACTGTACGTATTTTCATTGTTTACGTAACTGGGTATCTCTCAAATGCGCACAATTCAAACTTTCAGCGCTCCATTGTGTTTTAGTTGGATTGATTTCTTCTATCAAATTAAAAATCGGCGTCATTTCTTTGGATGAGGATACTGCAAATTTAAATGAAAGAAAAAATTATATGTAAAAATTTTAATTTTATTTCAAACACAATTTTTGAAACACAAATGGAGACTGTGACTGTGTAACAAACAAACAAACAAACAAACAAATTGTATATTATCAAATATTATATATATATATATATATATATATATATATATATATAAGCCCGATTTTTGTCAAAAGTAAATGACGTTAAATGATAAACAAAGAAGCATGATTTTTCATTCATTAAATAAAGTGCATAAATTATTCACTTGGCAAAAATACAAAATTAATTTATTTCAAATGTGAAATAATTATGATGCATAGGAAAATGAATAGTCATTTTGTGGTGCATGGTAAACACTAAGCAGGATTTTTGCAGAAATTATTTATAGTTTTATCAAATGAATTATTTACTGTTCTAATTTGTGAAACTATGCATGTTGGAAACAATAATAATGTATTGAGAATATGAATTGTCAATTTGTAAGCATATATATATATAAGCACGATTTCCAATCTTGCCAAAAGCAAATGACGAGCAGAAATTATTTATTTGTTTCAAATGTGAAATAATTATGATTAATACGGAAATGAATAGTCATTTTGTGGTGCATGATAAACACCAAGCACGATTTTCTATTCATGAAATGAAGTGCATAAACTATTCATTTGACAAAAATTAATAGTTGACTTCAAATGTGAAATAATTATGATATAATGGGAAATAAATAGTCATTTTGTGGTGCATGATAAACACACCAAGCACGATTTTTGATTCATTAAATGAAGTGCGGAAATAATTAACTTGGCAAAAATACAAAATTAATAGTTGACTTCATTATTGTTTGCCACTTGGCAAAATTCTATGCAGACTATCCTACTTTTATATATAATATAGATTCTCATTAATAATTCGTATCATATTAATCTGAGATGATCTAATCAGTAATGCTAATCAATAAAATTTTGAGTTATTGAACTTCTAGTTTAATACAATATAGCAAATCCGTTTTTTTTTCTAAGACAAGCAATTCAACAACTAAATCATTGACTTGATTGTTGATAAGTAAATTGATTTAATAAACTATATCAAATCAAATAAACAAAATGATATAATACCCTAGAAACAAAGTTCCTTGCATGATAAGAATGCGAATTGACCTAAATTTCATAAAATTGCCGTATCATTCACATCCTTTCATAAGATTAGGTGATATGATATTTTTCGAGAATTATCACATCTGAAATAGTGAAAACATTGAAATTGTACTTCTTTGAGAATATTAATACTCTAATATTACACAACATTAATATTCTGAAATTGTGGAGTTGTGCTACTTCAAAAACAACAATACAATATTTTTCTAAAATATTGATATTTACAAATTTATGTTTTTTTAAAATCAATCATATAATATTCGTTTAATTAAGATGTGCTTCTTCAGGAGCAATAACAAAAAAAAAAAATTCTAAAATGTTTATATGTTTAGATTGTGTTTTATTACAACATAATATTCTTCTAAAATATTAATAGAATTGTAATATTGTGTTTGTACCAAAAAAAGTACAATTAAAAATAAATCTTATAATGTACGCTCATCATGAGCAATAATACAATGTTCTTATAGAATATTTATATATATAAAGTTCATGATTCTTAAAGAGCTATAACATGATATTCTTTAAAAGAATCAACATAATATTTGTTCTAAAATATGTTCTTCAAGAACAACATAATATTCTTCTAGAATATTTTTTTTTTACTTTATGTTTCTTCGAACAACAATATTATTTTCTTTTAAAATATTGATATTCATGACGTTATACTTCTTCCGAAGTATAAATACAATATTTTTATAAAATATTAATATACAAATAATTGTTCTTCTCTAAGATGAACTCAATATTTGTCTAAAACATTAACATGTATAAATTTTATACTTTTACAGAATAATAACATAATATTCTTATAAAATTACGCTATTCGTGAGCAAGTAATATTTTACTGAAATATTAATATAATGTTGTGCTACTTCAGGAGTAACAATAGATTAATATTTAAGAATATTAATTCATGTAAGAATTTACTCATCAGAAGCAAAAACTATAACAAATGTTTGATCTTCTAAATTATACTCTTCGGAACAAGTAATATTTTAATAGAATATTGATATTTATAAAGTCATGTTTCTTTCAAAACAATTATATAATATTCTTCTAAAATATTAATTTTTAGTAATAGACAATTCTTCAAGAATAACGATACAATTTTTTCAATAATATCGATATAACTTCAAGAGCTATAACTCAATATTCTTTTGAAATATTAAAATCTCAATGTCACACTATATATGCACAAGAAACACTCTTTTAGAATATTAATATAATGTTATAAACTTTAGGAGCATTAACATATTTATCAAACTTAGACTTGTATAAAGTTAATCTTCAATACTAACATAATATTCTTCTAGAATATTTATTTTTATAAGATTTAATTTATTCAGGAATTAAAAAAAATATTCTTCTTGAATATTTATGTAGTTGTGTTATTTTTCTTCAAAAACATAAACACGATTTTCTTAAATATTATTTATATAAAGTTTTGTTTTTTCAAAAAAAATTAATTTGTTAAAACAAAAGATTTAACATATAAAAACTTCACAAATCATGTAAATCCAATCTTACAAAATATAATCAAAAGAATTGTAACAAAAAACTTACTTGGAATAGAAGATAGCCATTTGGATAACATGTTATAAATTAGATAGAATAATATAAGAGAATAGAGAGAAACTGTGTATTTTTTGAATTCAATTATCAATTCAAAATTTGTTACTATTCACGTAACGATTTCTCATGAATTAACTGCTTGGTCTTGATCTTAACCATTGAATTTGAAGAAACGTGAGTTTTAAACTTCATGTCCAAATTTTACAACGACCGGAGCACGGAGCGTTGATATATCAACATTTGATGACAACTGCACAGATTGTCCAAATTCTTCTGACGAATTCAAATTTTGTTACTGTTCACAAAAATATTTCTCACTAATGAACCCTTGGATGTTGATCTTAACCGATAGATTTAAAGAAAAATGAGTTTTGAACTTGTTATTCATATTTTACGTATATCAAACTATAGAATATTGAGATATCAATGTTTGATCATAGTTGTGTAGACTGCTCAGATTATGCAAATTTTCTAAACTATTGATCTCAGATTTTCTCTTTATTTTGGATGCTTCTTCATGTTGATAATGTCTTATAAATTAGAGAAAATAATAGAAAAGAATAGAGAGAAACTGTGTATTTCATTATAATGATAGGCCCATATATATATAGGGTTTCAAAGACTTGTAGATTAGATAAGAAATATCTAAATATGGTCATCAATATTGTTTTCCATATTTTACAAGACAAACTTTTATATATTATGTACATTTATTATTTCAATGATTTGTTCATTATATAATTAGAAATTCAAACGACATAAATTCAACATTCTTTTATCTTTTGATATTTACTATTTCGATTAATTGACCATCACTATTTTATTTAAAGTTGAAATTGGTTTAAATAAAAATTTAAATAGTAATTTTGATTCGAAAATCTAGTTGTCTCTATTAATTTTAGAAGTGATTGCAAATGAAAAATCAATGTGGGGAGAATGGTTTTCCTTATTCATTCAGAAGAAAAAAAAAACGTTAGCTTTATAGCCTACGAAGGATAACAAAATAACAAAAAGCTTTTAACTCTAGAAATATGAGATTCTCCTAAGAATAATTCAAATGTACCTTAACAATCAGAGATTATTTAATAACAATTCAAAACATTCAACACTCTCTCTTAAACTAAATTATCTAGATGTATTTAGTTTACTTCAGACATTGAACAAACACCAAGCAGTCATCTATGCTTCACGAAGGTTTCTAGCTTCAATGGTTTGGTCAAGATATCAGCAACTTGATCTTGACTTTCGTTAAATTACGTAGAAAATGAAACTTGATATGAATATGTTTGCTTATACCATGTTGCATAGGATTTTTAGACAGCTTGATAGTAGAAGTATTGTCACAATACATCACAGTTGGTCCCTATTTAGCATGATGAACTTCTTCAAGTAACCTCTCCAGCCATACTCATTGACATGCACCTTATGCTGATGCAATAAATTCAGCTTCAGTTGTGGACAAAGTGACCACTGGCTGTTTTCTTGAGGACCAAGAAATAGCTGCATCACTTAAGAAAAAAGTATGACCTGATGTGCTCTTTCGATCATTCAAATCTCCTGCAAATCATTGTCACTAAAGCCAATCAACTCACCACTGTCACCTCTCTTGTAAAAGACCCCATAATCACATGTTCTTTTTAGATATCGAAGGACCCTCTTTGCAGCTTGCAAATGAAGTTATGTAGGAATTTCTATAAACCTGCTAATTAAACTTATAACAAACATCATATCCGGTCTCGTAGCTGATAAGTACATCAAGCTGCCAACCAATTGCTTGTCTGGTCAATTTTTAGTTCTCCTCATCCTTTGAAATCTTGAAACCAGAAACAATTGGATTTTGAGAATGATTGCAATTCTCCATTTGGAATCTCTTTAAAATTTCTTGTGCATACTTTTTCTGATTGATGAAGATGCCTGTAACACATTGCACAACTTCTATTCCGATGAAGTATCTCATCTTCCCTGGATCTGTCAGTTCAAACTCCTCATTTATAAAGAGTTTAAACTCTCTAATCATTGATTCATTATTCCCTGTGAATATTAAATCATCCACATATAAGCACACGATTAATAATTTACCTGCTTCCGTTTTGATGAATAATTTGTGCTCATAAGGACATTTCTTGAACCCAGTCTTTGTGAAGTACCCTTCTATCTGGCTATACCACGCTCTGGGTGCTTGTTTTAACCCATACAAGACCTTCTTTAATTTGTAAACTTTGGTGTTCATTTCCTTTGCTCACATATCATTGTGGTTGTTCGATGAAAACTTGCTCTTTCAGCTCTCCATGCAAGAAAGCTAATTTAACATCAAGCTGAAACAAAATCCAATCATTGAGTGCTGCCAAGAAAATCACCAACCGAATTGTATCATGTCTCGCAACTGGTGTAAATACTTTTGAATAATCAATCCCATACTCTTGTATGTACCATTTTGCCACAAGCCGAGCTTTGAATTTGTCAACCTCTTCCTTCTCATTGAGCATGGTTTTATAGATCTGTTTTACACCTACTGCCTTTGCTCCTTTAGGAAGATCAACTAACTCCCATGTGTCATTTCTCTTTATGGCTTCAATCTCGTCATCCATTGCTTGTCTCCACTTTTTGTTCTTGACTGCTTCAATAAAATGAATTGGATCACTGCCTAGAGAGAGTGCAAGATAGACTTGAGGGTCCTCATTAGAGAGCTCTCCTCCACTTGCACATTCCTCCATCTAGTCTGGTCTTCTTCTTTGACATGGCAAAATGTCAGCAGGTGTTTCTAGTACTTCATTGATGTCACTTGAAGTAGTGTTTGTGCTGTCATCAGCTTGTTGCATCTCATGTTGTGGTTCTTTATCACCATTTTCTTCAAGCTCTACGATACTTTCAATGATTCTATTGCCACTCCAATCCCAATAGTTTTCCTCATCAAAGACAACATCTCGAGAAGTGATAATCTTCTTTGTAAAAAGATTGTAGAATTTGAAGGCTATTGATTCTTCACTTACCCCAAGAAGTACACACTTGACCCTCTTGTCATCAAATTTCTTCATCCTTTCATCTAGAACTCGTGCATAGGCTATACTCCCAAATATTCTAAAGTAGCTCACAACAAGCATATTTCTAGACCAAGCTTCCTCTGGAGTTACATTTTTTACAGCAAACATGGGACTTCTATTGAGCACATGTACACTTCAATTGACAGCTGGGACTTCTATTGAGCACATGTACACTTCAATTGACAGCTTCAGGCCAAAACTCTTTGGGAACTTTCTTCTTAGACATCATGCTTCGAACCATGTTCATTATGGTTCCATTCTTTCTCTCTGACACACCATTCTGATGTGGTGAGTCCGCAGCAGTTAATTGCCTCCTAATTCCCTTCATTTCACCCCATCTTGTAAACTCTTTTGACATGAATTTACCATCACGATCAGTGCACAGTTCTTTAATATACTTTCCTATTTCTTTCTCAACAAAAGCTTAAAATCTCTTGAACATTATAATGACTTCATACTTTTTAGACAAAAAATAAAACTCATGTTTTTATACTAAAATCATCCATAAAAGTAATAAAATACCTTTTTCGACTATTTGAGGTGGGGTTTATAGGTCCACAAATGTCTAAATGAATAAGTAGCAACAGCTGATTAGCTCTCCATGTGTTACTCTTGGAAATGATTCTCTTTGCTACTTGCTCAAGATACATTCTTCACAAATACGTGAAAAAGATTGGATTTTTGGAAAACTTCTCACAATTTGTTTTTTCTCCAGTCTTCAATCCATTGAAGTTGAGATGACCGGATCTATAGTGCCAAAGCCATGTAGAATCTTACATAGTTGACTGACAACTAATTTGATCATCACTTGCAGTTTGAGTTTCCAAAGTAAACATGCGATTCAGCCATCTTGACCATTGCTACCAGCTCATTCCTTGGATCATATATTTGACAACTATGCTTCTCTATTATAATTGCAAAGCCATTTTCTTGCAGCTGACCCAGGATTATCAAATTGCTTTTGAGCTTAGGGACATAGAACACTCCATTGATAGTTTTCATGGCTTTGTTCATCATGATTTTTCACGTCTCGTTTCTCCGTAAGATTAATGCTCGAATTATTGGCTAGCTTTACAGTTTCTCGAAATGTTTCATCGAGCTTGAAGAACAATCTTCGATTACCACTCATTTGGTTGCTACATCCGGAGTCGAGGTACAATACCTCTTTTGCATAATCTTTCTCTGCATAGTTTCCATTAGCTTCTTTGTTATCCATGTAAGCCATCAAGAGCAACTCCTCTTCAGTTTCAACAAGATTTGCATTTGTATCTTTCTCTATTTCAGGACATTCCCACTCATAATGCCTCAACTTGTGACAATTATAACACTCCAATCTTGACTTATCAAATAAACCTCGACCCCGACCTTTTTCTCTACCTCGAAAAACTCTACGACCTATGCCTCTCCTTGGAGATGATTCACCAGCAATAGTCACTTTTAGAACTTGCTCTTCCTGCACACGACTGATCATCCGATGTTCATGAACCAAGAGTGAGCTTTGTAATTCGTCTACTGAAAGACTGTTAATATCATTTGATTATTCAATAGAGCACATAACATAATCAAAATTTGATGTCATTGATCGAAGAATCTTCTCAATCACTGTGTCATCTTCCAGAATTCCTCATCCGATTTGCAATCGTCAATGTCCTTGCAAAGAACTCATTTACCATCTCTCCAATTTTCATGTGAAGAATTTCAAACTCCTTGCGAAGAGCTTGCAATTGAGCACGCTTTAAACCCTGGCTGTGCCATGATATTTCTTCTTGAGAGAGTCCCACATGTCCTTTGTTGTATCTTTCTTGAGAATTGTCTCAAGAATCACACGATCAATAGCCTGAAACAAGTAGTTCTTAGCCTTTAGGTCTTTCAGCTTCTCGACTTCCAAGTTCTTAAGTTGCACCTCAGTCAGCACTTTTCTTTCTTTTGGCTCCTATCTCATTCTCAACTAGCCCCCACTACTCTTTTGAACGGAGAAAATTCTCCATTAGCATACTCCAGTGGTCATAGGGACTATCAAAGCGAGGGATCACCGGTTGAACAAAGCCACTTCCATTTTCTGACGCCATGGATTTTGTTGCTGCAAGGAAAGGTTGATGTTTCAATTGTCAGGCACTCAACGGAGCTTTGATACCAAAGGTTAATTTCAGAAGTGATTGCAATTGAAAAACTAATGTGAGGAAAATGGTTTTCTTTATTCGTTCAGAAGTAACAAAAAACTTTTAACTCTAACTCTAGAAACATGGGATTTTCCTAAGAAAAATTTAAATATTCCTAACAATCAGGGATTATGCAATAACAATTTAAAATATTCAACAGTCTCACAAATAAATAGAATATTATTTTGTACATTAGTCGTTAGGAGTCAATAAAATATTAGAATGACTTTTGTTTTTTTGATTTAACAACAACAAATCGAACGTCGTTAAACAAGTGACGATGAAATTTCGAGACTCAAATATTTTAAATCTTGTTGCCCAAAATCAATCCAATTACTAGGTGGAAAAACGAGATTGAAAGCGAATTGTTAGGTGAAGTCGGTGGGAGTCGCGGGTTAGTCATATATAAGCAGGCTGTACACCAATCATCAATGGGTTCGCATGGGACCAAATTGAAACATTCAACGCGGCGAATCTGTCTAAAAGTGAAATAGACATTTCCCGTGTCCTTCCTTTTGAGTTGTTAAACTGTTTCTTTCTTGAATCAATAATAATTAATAACACTTCAAACTTTTAACTTACTATGTTATTTACAGTTTTTCATTTCTTTTCCTTTTTTACCCTTTAATAACACTCCCAAATTTTCTGTTTTAAAATAAGAAAGTCAAACCATATTTTGGATCGTTTTTCGATTTTCTTGATCGAACCAACCAGTTTAATATGTTTCTTATAACATTTAAGAGAAAGGGACAACAAAACTAATGGAGTCTAATGAGTTTAATGATTTTGATGTCTTTTATGATATGCATTGAAGCTTTAAAGTTGACTAATTATAAAAGCGTTGTTAAAAAAGTTTGTCTGTTTTTCGTCAGCCCGCCAGTGCGCGCTGAAAACTCGACTCTACGCCTAAATACGCCTCACGATCGTTCTGCGTTTTACCTTTGTCTCGCTCTCGCCTAAGACCGAAAATTTTAAAACTTGGCATCAACGCCTAGTCACGCTTTATGCTTTTTAGAACATTGATAAAAAGACAAGTGTGAGCAATATTGCACAATTTCCATGCACCTCTAATATATTTTTTATTCTTATTTATAATTATTTGACAAAGATGGATAAGAATAGGGTTTTAGTAGAGATCGAATTTATATCAATTCGATGAGATGACAATTCCGACTCACTCCATTTTGTTTTTAGCTTTTATTGCAATGTATTGTAAATTTGTATTGCGCACTTGCTCAGTAAGCAATATAATTAAAGAAGAGAATACTGCAAAAATTGTCGAGAGGAATTTGAGAATATAAATTAAAATTTTTAAAAGAATAGTAAGGGTTTGTTGATCAAATTTGTTAAGGGTATACAGAAATAATGGGGGCATCTATTTTCAATAACGTGGGACAATTTTATTCAAAAAAATAAAAATATTTTTTGCTTTGTTAAGGCTATACAGAAATATTTTTAATCAATTTCAACCAAATTATAAAATTCATTTTTTTTAAATATAATTATTTGTCACTTTTTCTTTCATATTCCCCTTGTGGGCATTATAAGTGCCCACTTATAAAATGGGGTAGGAGATCACCCTTGTATTCCATAATTCAAATAGAAATGAGATACATGACAATGTAGTTCTAGTAGTGTAGTACTGGGCCATATTTGAAGTGATGACTAGAGCCTGGGTTTCCGTTTCCAGGCCCAGCAAATTTTCTGTTAAGTAAAAAAAATAATAATAATAAACACTACAAAATATAAAATAATTTAAAAAATATTATTTCACTTTTTATTATTATAAAAATACTATTTTTTATTTTTGTAACACTTGTTGTTACATTTATTACGATTGTTAATAACAAATGTAACACATTTATTATAACTAAAATAACAAATGTAACAAATGTAACAAAAATGTTATAAAAATTGAAAATAGTATTTTTATAATAACAAAAACTATAACAGTATTTTAAAAAATATTTTATTTATTAGAATTATTTGTGAAAAGACCCCCAAAAAAAAAAAAGAAAAATTAGTTGGTGTACCCATTTACTTTAAGGGACGTTGAGTGAATTTTAGTTGATAAATACTAGATTTCATATAGAATTTATTGTATTTTACTATTTGTTAATATATATAATATATATTTTATTTCAATTTTTAAATCACAAATTAAAGATCCATTAACATAAATTCTTTGAAATTAGTGATCCAAGCATAACACTCTTTAATTGAAGGAAAATTCGATTAAGATTTAAAGAAAATCCAATTTGTATTCACTTTCAACAACTCATCACAGCAAATCAATCTCCCACTTCATCAGAAGTTATTGGCGTTGTAGCATAAATAATTAAATATCCAATACTGATTGCAACAACAAAACCCTATTATAGTCTACAACAAATTTCAATTGCCAACATCCAATTCGGTTTGGGAAATATTTATTTACGGCTTTAATTTTGATTCATGCACTTAGTTATTTAAAAAAGGAAGGAGAAAATTTTCTTTTTATTGTTGCTCTACCGACGAAGTGGAAGTTTTAATTTGTTGGTTTTGATTGTATTAGTTTTCTTTTTAGTTGGAGATTCATCAACGAATGACTCTATGCAACCTTCAATTTCCATTGTCCTATCAAGAAACTCATTCACATCCTTTTCAAGTGATAGTCCACATCAAATTTTGTTTGAAAAGATGGTCGATTTTAGACTCCGTGATTGGAAGATATAACCATTTCAACTTTATTATACACGGCTTGATCAATATACGATACTGTAAGTTGTTACTTCAAAGTAGTTCTTGGTTAATTGTTACAGCATTTTGTATAACGAAGATTTGTCAGTTTGTATTGCTTCAAGTTGTTACTTTCTTATGAAACTATCTTTTATTCATGTTATATGTTGAAAAAAACGTCTAGACTCAATTATGGTAATCATCTAGAAGTTAAAAGATTGCAATACGTAATTACGTGCATTAAATGTTCAATGATTTTGTGTTTTCTTTGAAATAGATTTTATTGCAATTGTTTTCTAAATATATTACCAATATTCTAAAATTATGGAAAGTAGTTTGAAATGTAAAGAATTGGTGTTGGAGGAGAAACAGATACCGAAGATCACAACGTTGAATTTGTTGATCGGAGAATTTGAATTTCAAAAATAAGATTGAGAAGATTTTTGGAATAAGATTTTCAATTGAAATAGTTGTATTGATTTTCAAGAATGTAACATTCCATAAATGACATAGCTTTAAAAAATTTTAGTATTTTTTTATTGATATAATCATACATTGGTTATTTGTTTATTATTTTATACATGTCAAGTATATTTCACTTTTTGTCCAAAAACTAGTATATATTTGTAAACTTTTCAAAAAAAAACTAGTGAAAAATTGGTTAGGAGAATTTCAATTTGTACCTACATCTGTTTGGTAGATTTGAAATAATACAATTTTTATAATAACTGGAAGAATGATCATTTTGAGGGTAAATTGTCAAAAATATCCTTTTGTAAAAAATGTCTATAAGTTTGTGCGTCTAGGATTGTGATTGAGTGAAGCACTAAATATTTTGTATGATATAGATTTGGTGACTTTCAACACAAGCTAAATTGGTCAATCATACATGAATGAAAATAGAAAGTGAGAATCGTCTTAATTTTAATTTTAACTCTTCACAAAGATACAAGAACACAATCAATGCAATTTAGGTATTAAAAGATTTTTTCTCCAAAGGCAAGTTGTGAAAATGTCAATCATTTTTCAAATTTGTGTATGGGCTCAACAATAATTGTTTTTCAACTATTGTTACCTCCATTTTATAAAATTAACTTACATTAAACTATCACAAACAATCTAACTCTTGAAAATTTTAGTTTTGAACTAAGATAATATACACAAATTTATATCAATTAACTTGGGAACTTATTTGTTTGAATTCTGAATCATAGAATGACTATTTATAGTATATGAATTTGTGTCAACACAACAGATCTTGATAGTAAATTGTCAAGATCGACAAAAACTTTCCTCAAAGAACAATGTAAAACATGTCGACATCGAAAATATTGTCGATGTCGACGTGTCCACTTTGTACACCGCGTTAATCACATTGTTATTATTTCACTTCAAATATAGTTGAGACTATAAGATTTGTTGTGATGCATGATGGAGAGTTTGTGAATAAATGTAATGTTTGGCAATATGGTGGCAACCATACAACTTCAATTGAAGTCAACAATGACATAACTTATGTAGAAATTGTTAGGAAAGCGAAAAATAACTTAAATGTGGATGATTCATTATTTGCAATTCAAAGTTCCGTCAATGCATATTCCTCTGCCGACCTACTTGATGATTGGAACTTGAAATGGTACATCTCAATTTACAAAGATATTGTAGTGTGTGTAATTTGTGTATTGAAAGAGACAACATCTGCATGACACCAATTTGATGTTGCAACAGCCACGACATGCAATTTACTAAGTGAGTTTAGTGGTATTCAATATGCAATGTTGAATGTGAAGGACAATGTTAAAGTTGACAATATTGAGCAACAAAATTATGAAAATTTTGAAAATTGTGAACAAAAAATCTTGAAAATTATATGGCTTTAGGTATGGATCACCAGCACTCATGTTACACAAAACAATGGTAGTGTACATAACACTCTAGTTATAATGGACACAATGGCAGTGTACAGAACACTTTAGTTATGGTGGACACGAGACAATTAGAAGCTTTTAGTAAGACTATGAAACTTCACAAACTTGCCATATCAAACAAATTTCAATTCAAGGTGAAAAAAAATCAGATCAACATACTTTTATTGTTGTTTGTGTTGATGCCAATTGCAAGTGGCAAGTGCGCGCTCCGAAAGTGAAGTCATCTAACATATTCCGAGTTTGGAAATTTGAGAAGAATCACAATTGTTTCATAGACTATTGAAACAATGGTCACAGACAAGCAAAAGGTACAGTAATTGTGCATCACATAGTGCATTGGTTGAATGATGTTAGATGACTTCTCCTTGTAATGTGCTCGAAAGAGGAAATTTATGAGAAAGTAGAATCATCTTGCCATATGCTTACGATAAGAAACTTCAAAATAGTAATGTATATCAAAAGAGACAGACATAACATGTTCTTGTACTTATTTGTTGCATTCGATGCTAGTATATGTGGTTTCATATCGTAAATACGGCCTGTTATTTGTGTTGACGGTACTCATCTTAAAGGCAAAGTATAAAAGAGCTTTGCTCGTAGTAACTGGACAGGATGCTAATAAGAAAATTTATCCAATTACTTGGGATATTGTAGATTCACAGAACGATGCATCATGGTTTTGGTTATTCACGAAGTTAAATGAACTATTTGGCAACATTTCGAATTTGGTTTCGTGCATCATTGTTTCTGGTATATAATGGTATAGTGTAAAGCAACATTAGTATTCATTGTTTCTTGAAACACAACATGGGTGTTGTATGTGACATTTGGAAAGCAACATTAGTAAGAGGTACAACATGGACAAATATGTTGGAGTTTTTTTTGAGCTAACCGCCCCAAGAATTTTTGCATCGGGTTGAAAATTTTAATAGTTGTATTCGACAAATTAAAATGATCGATAAACAACTTTATCAATACTTGGTTTCGCGGGGCTTGAATATTGGTCTAGAACACACTTTTTCGCCACTTTAAGATTGATATAATGTAATGACGTCTAACAATTTGAAGTTGTTGAAATCTCTATTGCGACGACAACAACTTTTTTCTGTTATTCACTTGATTAACTATGTAAGGTCTATGTTGCAACGTTCATTTTATGAGCATCGAAACTTGGTTTAAAGTGCACAAGTACATTGGCCCTCAAAGTAGAAGTTGAACATCACACGACATTCGACTCATGGACTAGATTGCAAGTGCACAAGGTGACCAATAGTCTACACCAGGTGGATATTAGAAATGACACACATCGTAAACCTTATGGACAAGACTTGCACTTTGTGAGGAATTTGAGTTACAACTTACAACACATGTCTTGCAAACGTGCTACCAGAGTTGGCACATTGTAAAGGTTAAGTTGTTACGAATTTTGTTCACCATTTTATACCATTGCCTTTTGGCAAGCTGTATACTCAGAGGTTATATACCCTGTATAATATAAAAGTCAGTGGACTCTTCACCTAGATGTTGTAACAATACCGACATTGTCCCCAATTGTAAGTTGTCAAACAGGATGTCCCCCTACCCAACGTTGACATGCACGAAATGAAGTGATGGCTCTCTCGGAAGGGTAGTCGATGTGGTAACACAGTCATAACCCTTAAACTTGTTCAAATCCTATACCAATGTGCCTAACTCAACATGTTGACATTTTGAAATTTCATATCGTATATACATTGAATGAAATGATTATTGTTGTTTTCTTGTTGTTTTTCCCTTGCTGTTTTGCATTACATTCTATTATAAAATATTATCCATTGTTTCATTTATCATCCAACATTCAGAAGCTTCTACATGTCCACAAGCTTAATGTTGAGGGCTATTTTGAGATTTGTTATTTGTGGTTGAAATAATTAAAGCAATCTATATGGGCATCTCACATTTGATAGTTATTTCTATTTCTTCTTTTTTTAATAGTGGACATGAATTAGTTGTCTATTTTTATTTTTTTGAAGACTATTGGTCTACCATAACAAAAAATGGTGCATTTTTTTGTGAGTTGTGTTGTCTACATTAATCCTAGAGCAAGTTGCTCATTCCGACTTGGTTTGAAAAGAAAAAATAAATATTGAAATAGTATTGTGGAATTTTAAATTTTCTCCACTTCAGGTTGACAAATTTGAATAATTATGGAAGTAAAATTACTATTTTTAATAAAAAGAAAAAAATCAATGAAAATCCATATAACTTAACGAGAATATGTTGTAAATTATGTGGAATTCTATACAAAATTCTCGAAATCTATTCAAATTCATTAATATTAAAAAAATTAAAATTTGAATTTAGGATACTCCTCTAAATAAAATTTGCAATATTCTTTTATTGATTATAATTGAAAAATAAGTTATTAATTAAATAGTAAGTTAAAAATCCTCATAAAATAATAAGTGTCATTTTTATTTAAAAGTAAAAAAGTAACCATATCACTCGTTCATTTCACCTCATCCCGATGCTTGCACATAAGGGTTTAAGCATTCACTATCTGCGAAAGGTCACCGAAGGAATAAAACAATTATTCTTCGTTCAAATCATCCGATTCAAGTAATTTAATTTCTTCGCAAATTGGTCTTTAATTTGGCAATTCTTGAAAAGCTAAAAAATTATTACATTTCTAATTTACATATACAAATATCAAGATTTTAAATATCTTAAGTTTTTTAGCATCTAGTTCGTGATTTTTAGTTTCTAAAAAGTTTAAAGCTATTTATGGGTTTGGTTAGTTCCGATACGTGTTAGCAGGGGCAGAGCTAAAAATTGGATCAAGTGGGATCCTTAAAAAAATATACAATTCAACTACTTGTCACGGACATGACTCTTCCTAACTCACGAGTTACTTAATTCTACCTATTTAGAGTCTTAGCTAAGTAAGTCTCATTTGACTATTGGCATTGGTATGTGTAGTAAATGACACACTAGAAAGTATGCTAAGGAATTTATTTTTTAAAAAAGGATAATTAAGATAGAAATTACAAATCTTGTATAAATCTTTCCAAGAATATTATAGCGTAGTTTTAAGACTTTTACTCTTGGTACGTAGCTTTATTACCAATGAGGTTTCGCATATGTTTGGCAACACTTAAATTATAATTTCAATTGGTCAAACATAATTTTCATCCACATATTTCATGGGACCCACAACTTACAACCACTTTTTATCCACACATTCACCAACAACTTATAATATAAGCATTTAAATTATAATTTCAGCACCTCATATTTCCACCTCCTTTAAATCGACGATAGAGATTAATTTTGTTCTACGTTAACATTCTTTTCTATATTATTATTTGCAGATGTTTATATTGTTTCTTCTAGCAATGTTATTTCTACAACCTTTTAGACAATTATTACAAGTTTCTTACAATTTTTTATATTCGACATTTAGATTTAAAATCCTCTTGCATCTCTTTTCTTTATTGTAGAATGCTCCATCAAGTTTTTCTAACTAAATACTCTAGAATTGACATTCTCCATATTTCTAAAGTATTTCGCAAATATTTTCAAAATTTTGCAAAATACTGCTAGCTAGTTTTAATTTTTATTGCATTATTTGTGTCCAGTTTTTAGCCATTTTCCGTCCCGCACACCCAGATTCTCTCACACGCCTTAGGCTCTTCACATGTAGCATATGTCTCTCGCATACTCCTAGCGTATTTTTGAGTGCAAGTGTTGACTACATTAGAGCATATTTGGTAGAGTTTAAAATAAACTATTTTTTTCCAAACTTATTTTCAACTACATATTAATCATAAAAAAATGAATTAGCATATATTAAAAAATATATTAGATAAATTTTTAATTTATATTATAGACACATTCAATTTGATGTTAATTAGTTATTATTCAATTTATTTAAATCTTAATGCCAATTAAAATTTACAATTATTATTGTCATATATCTTCGACAATTACATATCAAATTAAATAACTAAATAATCTACCATCGATTTTTAATAAAATTAACATATAAAATAAAATTGGAGAGATGAAATTGAATGTTATTTTGAGATTAATGATGGAATTAAATATATTTATAAAATTAGTGAGCAAAACTACAAGTATCAACTAATTAACTTCTACCATATTAGATATTTTCTCTCTATAGACCTTATGTCAAAGACAAGTTGTTTGCCTCTTGTACCAAAGCATGTTTTATTATTATTTTATCTTCCATATAATTTTATTTTACAAATTCTACTTTTCCAATACTCCCTCATGCAATCTTGTCTCTACTCTATTGTATCTCACCCGTCAGTCTTTTTCTTCAAATAAATAATGTGGTGAAATATTTTGTGTGGACTGTTAAAATAATGGCCGATTTACTCATAATATTTTTGTTAAAGAATATTTTGGACAATTATATTATTATAACGTTGAAAGTGCACTATATTAATATCGAATCATAACAGGATAAACATACATTTATTATTTGTTGATGTCTATAAATATATGTAATGTTTTCGCACTGTAGATCAAATAATTAGCTAGGCAAAATTGATTAAAGGAAAAATTTGATAACTATGATTAATTAAAGTAACATTTTGAGAAATAACAAAATATGGTAAAATTTAAATAATCAGATCATAAAAAAGGATAATTTTTAAGAAGATTATGTTATACAATTAATTTAGTATGTGAAATAACTTAATGTGTTTATAAAGTAACAATGTGATATATTTATAATTATATTTTCTCTCATCATAGCTTATCTTAACAATATCGTTTATTAGTTATTTTTTCTCACCAAAATCATCTATGTGACCGGCAATCTAAATTGTATGAGTACTCACAGCATGTATTAGTTCTAATACAGGTCACACAAATTTTTTCGACAAAACATCATTAGAAGTTATATATAGAGCTACACAATAAGAAAATAAAAGAGTCGCAAGTCACAAAATAGATATCACAATAATATTAGAGAAAAGAGTCACACTCATAATTCAAATATCACACGTGTCATTTTAAGAATAAGATTATTTGAATCAATTAATTTTCTATACATCTTATTTTTCAAAATATTTATTAATGACCAGATTTTTCAAAATAAAAATTAAGTATATGTTAGATCTAATCACCGATTGTAGAGAGGTTTTCACTGCTACTCACTATAAAAAAGATTATACGTCTGTCTTCACTATTTTGGATAAAAATTAAATCTGTTTATCTTTGTCATTCATCACTGGTCTTCAAATCTCTTATTGTCAACTTTGTTACTTCTTGCCATTCACCAATAATCACTTATCGACTTCTATTAATTTCTATTTTTCCTCGATGCGAGTAAAGTATCCCCTTACCGACTCATTTTTTTATGGGGAATGAGTTCAAATAACCTCCTTCAAAGGCCTTTTTGTGTAAAAGGCCTTTGACCGGGAAAAAAAACAAGAAATTAAAATTGTAAGAATATTAAAAGACACTTATACCCTTACCTCTAAACCCAAATCCAAATGATAAAAACACGGTATGTATGATTTCATCATCCCCATTCCTCACTTCTCAATTTAAGAAATTCAAAATTGAATCCATCATTTTTCCATTCTCTCTTATTGTAATCATCTTCTTATTCATTTCCTTGTTACCTTAGCTCGTAAGTCTTTGCTAGTTTCACTTTGCTTAACTATAATTTTATCTTTCTATTCTCTCTTCTCTAACGATAAACTCAACATTTTGTTGTGTAAAAATCAAAGATCAATAAGGTAAATTAATGAAAGTATTCTTCATTTTATATGTTTTGCATCATTTCATGATTTCATTAATACGTATTTTGTGATGAAATTTTATTGATTGGGTTTTAGGATTTTGATTTTTTGTCAATGTTTCATATTGATTATGAGTTGAAGGTTTGAATTTGATGTAATTAGTTAAAATGGTGGAAATTCACATTAAAAATATCATAAAATGTAGCAATTTGATTAAAAATGCAATCAACATTTTCAGAATTTCTAAAGACACAAGAACAACCAAGTGTAAGACACAAGCCTTGCTCTTAGTCTACAACTTACAGTGTTTTGATTGAACTCCAAATAGATTTTGGAAACTCCTCCTGCTTTTGGCATAATTTTTAGAATAAACTTTTGACAATGTCATATGTGAAAGATATTTTACGCCAAAAGCAAGCAACAATATACGCTTCTATAAGTTGTTGCTAATACTTCATTGTGCTGATGAACTCTCGTTATTGGTTCCTTGAGAATGTATAAAATTTGGAAATATGATCTTCAGTTTATCTCTTATTTTTTGTGCAAGGATTTTTCTTTGGGTTTGAGGTGTTGAGGAAAACCTACAATTTTAAGGGCCTTTTCCAAACAGTCAAGTAGACGTGCAATTAAAAAAATAATGAGAGTTTTGATAGTGAGTGTATTTTTAAGATTTGTGTCAACAATTGGAGATCGCTAAGCTTCTCTTTTTTGGTTGTACTTTCAGTTTATCTGGTGCATTTTTACCATCTGAGTGGGCTTTATATTGGGGCTTAATTTAATTCAAAAATTGATTCTTGCGGGTTTTAACTTTGAAGCTCGTATTTCTTCTTATGTTTGCTTTGTTTTTTGCGTTGAGGAGAGGTAACCATTGGTGTCGTGTAGCAGATTTGTTGATATTGTAAAAATTGAAATGAACTTGACCTTGTTGTATTTTGCAGTTCAATAGAAAATATGGATGTTATTGAAAATGAAGAAAGACTTGAAGCAACAATAACGAATAGATGCAAAATTGGAATGGTGGATGAAGTATTTGACAAGTTAGATGCAACACACAAAAATATGTTTGAGACAAGCTGTTTTGGACCACTTCTGAAATTGAGAAAAATAAAGTTGGCATTTCAGCTTGTGCATCAATTACTCTTGAGGTGGATGAAGACCAAAAAAGAAGAAGCGTGGTTTAAAATTGGAAATAAACGTGCAAGGTTTGGGTTGCAGGAGTTTGTACTTGTGACCGGCTTAAATGCAGGTGGTTGTGAAAATGTAGATAAGAGTGGATGGGCAGATTGTCGAATAGTGAAAGATCATTTTAGGAAAAGTGGGGGAAAGATTATAAAGAGAGATGTTTACGAAGCCTTTAAAAGATGCAAAAGAAATAAGACCGACAAGTACAAGTTGGGTCTTATAATTATCTTGGCGTATGTTTTATTGGCCACGGAAGAGAAAACTTTGATTGATTTGTGGTGGTTTGAATTGGTTGATGATCTAGACAGATTTGACAAGTATCCATGGGGGAAAATGTCATATGACTACACAATTAGGATACTCAAACATGACATGGGAGATAAATTGAGAAATTCATTGAAAGAAGGAGAATCACATTGTAAGTATTCGTTACACGGCTTTCCCCTAACTATAATGGTATGAAGAAACAACATATTTTATTTTATATTATTTATTGTGTAAATTTATTGGAGATAATAATATTTCTTTGACTACAGATTTGGGCATTCAAGCGATTTCAAATCTGGGAAAGAAGTTTGCTAAGAAATATCTTGATGGAATTCCAAGAATCTTTGGCTTGGGAACTGTCTAAGAGGTTGATGTCGTCTCGAACTTGTTAATGTTTTGGAAGCGAAAGAGGTGACTTCCCTATTTTTATAAACATATGTATGGCCAAATTGTGAACTTTGCTTAGCAAAAGGATAATTTTTATATTTGTAATTTGCGCCTAGAAGTGAAATCTACATTGATTCCACGTGTTTAACTTGAGGAGGAGGTTTATTAGAAAGAGTTAACCCGTGTGTGGAAGAAAAAGACACGGTTCCCAGTTTCAAAAAAAATGAGGCCGAGCATGATGGTGAGCCATCTCATTCCTTTCACCAACATTCTCCTCGTGTATCTCAACCACCACCGATGCAATCATGACCATAACATTGCAGATGTAGTGAGGATGGAAATGGAAAAACTTGAGAGAATGTTGCTAGGGGTCATATCAAAACGACTTGATCAAATGGAGTATAAGATTGATAGTTTGGTTGAATTGGCTGTAGTGGGTAGGTTTCATTCAATAACAAGTGCCTGTGAATTTGTAATACAACCCATGTACATGTGGCTCAACCGGAAGTGGAGAGAAAGGAGGAGGTTGGGCCTGATGATGTAATGGACGAGCTTGAAAAAGAAAGAATAATAGAAGATTAGGCGGAGAAGAGTTAGTGGAAGGGAAAAAGGCGGAAAGCATGAAAATGTTAGTGATGAAACCGAAATTGTGGAGAAATGAATGTCTGCTGATTTTTTGACCTTCCGGAGAAACTTGAGGAAGATGCGAACAAATCTACTAAAGGTATGTACATAATTTAACTCCAAATAAATTGAAGTCATAAACTTAACTCCAAATTCAACTAAATGTAGATTACTAAGTTAGATTTTTAAAATAAAAGCTGTAGGTGACATTGTACAAATCGAGGACACGGGGTCTGAACTACCAAAAGGACGGAGGCATCGTACAAAGAGAAAAGCATGTCTTTTGTGTTCCTCCTTCACAGACCCGACAAAGAGGAGAAAGTTGTCGAACATTGATGTATACGATCCATATCGAGAAGTAGATCCTTCGAAGGTTGATGATCTTAATAAATGGATGGAAGTAGCATCCACGAGGTAACTCAATACATATAGTTGCGCGTACATGATGATAATAAATATAGTTTCAAATAGACCTGACTGTGTATTGCATATGTTGTGTACTTAATAAATGGATGGAAGTAGCATCCACGAGGTAACTCAATACATATAGTTGCGCGTACGTGATGATAATAAATATAGTTTCAAATAGACCTGACTGTGTATTGCATATGTTGTGTACACAGTGACTTGGTACCTTTGCATCACTGTGATGTTGAAACAAAATATTTGCTTGACCTTTTGAATAAGGATGGTTGGCTTACTGGAGAGGTAAGTACTCAAACTTCGATACGGTTATAATAATTTTCATGCACAATTAGTATTTGTGTTAATTACGATTCATTGCACAGATTGTGAACGAGGCCTTGTACCACATCCGAGATAGGGCTCTAAAGTTTCCAAATCTGTTTCAGCAAGATTGTAGCATCTTGGATTGCTATTTCTGCCAATTTGTCCAGTCAGCACATGGAGAGTGGCAAATACATGCACAATTGCCTAGGAAGGAATAGGAAGGAAGAGTTCAAGTTTAGTAAGTCCTTCTTTGAAGTATGTAGTCGGATCTACACCGTAGCTTGGTAAATCTTGGAAGGATTGTAGATATTTGTATGCTCCTTGTTGTGCAATTGGGTACATCATTGGTTCAGCATGAAGATTGATTTAGAGGATCGAACAATATTTATCTTCGACGACTTAAAGAGTCATGTCCGCAAGCGAGTTGGAAGCGTTTATGAAACCTCTCCGTGGTAATTCCTTTCTTGGTGAAATTACATGTCAAATGTGATGATGATTCTGACAGACACATTTTCAGTTATCAAGATGAAAGAAGTTCCTCAACAACATAATGGGTATGGTTTATTTTGCACATGTTTGATATTGCATTATTTTTAGTGGATTTAATATAACTACACAACTTCATTGTAGATCTGATTATGGGATATTAACCGTTAAGTACATTGAATTTCTACAAGCAAACATGGATGTAAGTGCAATTCGTCCAGAATGTATACCGATGTGGAGAAAGAAGTTGGCTACGAAGTTGTTAGCCTGGCACTTTGAACCCTAGATGTTAGCATGGCACTTCGAAATGTGTACATTGGTTGTAGTTAGAAGGAGCTGAACTTCCAACTCATTTTTTTTTTTTTGTAGTCTTGGTTCGAAATGTGGTTTGTTTTTTGTTCAAATTTTGTAATGACATGCTCTTCTTTAATCTTTATTTTTTGTTAATTTTCATTGTTCTTCAGTTATTATTTACAACAGTAGTAATTGTGTCCATGAATATTCCATTGTCGCCTATATATTTCTTAACATACCACAATTCATAAAGTAGCCATGTTGCTTAGATGAATGATCTTTACACATGAGCCAATTCACAATGATACAATTCGGCAATTGAGAGAACAAAGGCCCGCTCACAAAACCCAATTTTGGAAGCCATAACGATTTTGTCATTCCAAGTACCAATCCACGAGACAAAAGTGACAAACAGAATCAAGTTACTTCCTTGAAGAATGAAAGGTAGTTGATGAAGGATTGACTTTAAACGTTCGATGAATTTCTACAAACAAACGTTTGATGAAGAGCTTTTATTGAATTAGTTTTTCCTTGTGTGGATAAAGGATCCGATGACTCACGAAAAATTTTTGCACGTGAGATTATCTCTGTCCGCTCGAACGGACAGTGGAAGCCTCATTTGGGGCTTTCGTCCTCTCGGCGGACGACGCGACCCTTTGAAATTTTGAGTCACTGTCTGCTCAATGAGACGACCCGCTTCGAAGGAGTCAACCATGGGGTTTAAAACCCCACGGTTAGTAGTAATTGTGCCCATTTCCCTCATTTCATTTGCCCTCCTCATTGTCCACATTCTTCACTTCTCCTCCCATATCGACAAGAAATTAGTTGGACTTCAATACATAATCAATTGAAGGATTACTTTCATTCTCATTCGTTGTTCTACGTGATTTTCCTCCTCCCTCATTACAAATCAAGGTAACATGGCTAACTTTTCTTTGACCTTGCTCCAATATATGTGCTATACTATTGGTGTTTTCTTTGATTGAGGAAGTTGGGCAATTAATTGTTTTTGGTTTGAGTGGATGCTGTGTTGGTAGTTTGATGATTAATTCAAAACAATTTTGGGTTTAATGCATTGTCCAAGTTATTTGCCTGAACTTGTAATAGCATATGCCCACCAAGTGTTTGATAAATTGATTCAACCACATGTTTAACATTTTGTTGTTTCCTTAACACAATAACTCAAATGCTTACTTGGTCGACATGATTTTTCACGGCAATGCCATTCTTGACAGAGCACCGCATGCTAAACACACACCACATCCACCCAGGTCCACTTTGCGCTAATTTGATTAGTGAATTCGTGTTGATTATAACCATAAATTTATTTCTCTAAAATGGATAGATACAATGCCTAGATCAAAGAAACCAACGCAAGTTACGGGAGTGAGCTCGGGAAAGAGAAAGGCTTCATTAAAGAAGACTTCAAAACAACCGGTCACTTATGATGACAATAAATTTGAGACGGAGGCGGCTTGAATTGTCTACAAGAACGACACAAGCCAACGAAATATTATACCGGAGCGAAGGGTGTTAACATCGGATATTGCAAATGAATTGCTCGGTCAAGTTATTGCGATGAATCATTGGGAAACATTTGTAGCGACTCCACGGGTTGCCTATGTAGAAATCGTCAAAGAATTCTACGCCAATATCCATGATAACATCGACAACCCCAAACATCCTAAGTATTGGCAAGTATACATGCGAGGGCAATATATTCCATTCTCTCCCTTAGCCATTCTCCGCTACTACGAACTTGACAACACGGAGACCGACATTTTTGAAGCCGATACTTGTAATCTTGATGAAGTAGTCGTATCCATTTGTGAGGGAATTGATCATTGGCCTGATGGAAGCAGCACCGTACACTATAAATGTCTTATACCTCAAGTACGCACATTAGACAAAATGGTGAGCGCCAATCTTCTCCCTACGACACATACTTCTACGGTAACTATGGAGCGCGAGCACGCCTACTTTACTGGCTCCAGACTAAGACCCTCAATATCAGTAAGTATATATTCTGCAATGTCTTGCATATTCAAACAACCGGAGATGTTTGGCGTTCCCATCGCTAATTACGGGACTTTGTGAAATGTACGGCATTCACCTCTCCCATGAAATCACCCGAGTAAAGCGTACAATGCGAGATGAGATGTAATTGGGATACGTGGTTCGGTACACATAACTCGCAACCTGGAGCGAAGCACACAGGATCCCATTGGCGGCCAGGGTAATTTACGTGGTAAAACCAAGCCTTCTCAGGATGATCCAATGGTCGAGGACCTCCATGAAACAGTCACTGAACTAACATTGGCATCTATTTCTCATGAGCTTCTTCAATGGCGTAACTCGCAGGCGCATCTCGAAGCACAGATTCGGGAGATTCGGGATGCCCAAGTCCAAGAGGCAGAATCCAGCCGACTGGAGCACGAAGCGTTATCAACACAGCTGACGCAGCTGCTTGGCTATTTCAGTCTCTACCCACCGCCACCTCTCCAATGATTGGGACATTTTTGTTGTTTTTTTTTTTTTGGTGGGTGGATCTTCGGTAGCTAATAATTACATGTACATTGGATAGTGATGTTCGAACTCTTTCTTCTTCAATGCTTTAAGTTTAAAAAAAAAAAAGAACACAAACTTTCAAATCATCCATTGTCTAATATAAACGGTAGAGTTGGATTCCTACCATATTTTGTCTAATTCTGTTTTTGCTCGAAATCATGAAGCAAATTTAATGTAGTTAGCTAAGTTAGTCCATTGTATTTAATAAAATTAGAAAGAATTTATTTCTATTTCACATAATTATTACAAATCATAGGACTCGTGGGAATGCTAGTATTTCAAAATATTTTACTTACTTTTTAACGAACTCATATACTTGTGGAATTTCAACGTAAAATAGAATTTCTTCAAAATTTGTAAAAGTAGTGGATTATATAAAATGTATGGTTGAAAAGTGGAAAAAAAATGGTAAATGATAATTTACAAATTGTGAATAGTAAACTTTCATTGACTATAACAACTATAATATCGTTACCATTGGAAGGTAACGATATTAACATCATTCCTATACACAACTTACTCATTTAGAGATCCTAAAGATCAACAATCAATTCGTTCTAGTTCAATGTAAACGATATTTATATCGGTATCATACAATATTTAGCTATAACGACTAAAATATCGTCTCGATGATAAGATAACGACATTATTTTTATTTTAATTGATAGAAAACGATGTGAAAGTCGTGACCATACAAATTGTAAGTATAACGATATGAAAATCGTTCCATGTTTAATGATAATGATCTCTATATCGTTCCGTTACATATAACTTGAACAATTATAGATCCAAAATAACGACAATGTAGTCGTTATAGTTAAAAAAAAACAATATTAAAGTCGTTACTATAGTAAATGTAACTATAACGATATTAATGTCGTTTCAGTTGTAAAATAACGATATCTATATCGTTCCATTACATATAACATGAACAATGATACATCCAAAATAACGATTTTATAGTCGTTATAGTTTCTTGAAAACGATATTAAAGTTGTTACTATAGACATTGTAACTATAAAGATATCCAAAGTCGTTTCGGTTGTCATATAATGATATCTATATCGTTATATTACATAAAACTTGAACAATGATATATCCACCATAACGATTTTGTAGTCGTTATTATATAAATTATAACTATAACGACATAAAAATCGTTTCAGTTGTCATATAACGATATCGATATCGTTTCGCTCAAATTTGCCGGATCGATCGTCCATGTACGATGGACATGCTTAGAACACACGCGGGAGGTTTGAAATATGATATCTAGTCACAAAAGACCATACGAACAATGAATGAAACACAAATGGAGTTACGTTATTCCTACCGAATTACTTCAAACGTTGTTGACAATACCAGAATCTTGTATGGTAGTCTATATAGGCATTTTATTGAAAAATATTATTCGGTTCTGGGTTAAAAGTAATGTTTCTACCAAGTAATGATGATTCGAGCCCATCGAATTGCAAAACGGATGTCAATCCAAAATAACGATTTTGTAGTCGTTATAGTTTCTTGAAAACGATATTAAAGTCATTACTATAGATATTGTAACTATAACGATATCCAAGTCGTTTCAGTTGTCATATAACGATATCCATACATATAACTTGAACAATGATATATCCAAAATAACGATTTTGTAGTCGTTATAGTTTGTTGAAAACGATATTAAAGTCGTTATTATATAAATTATAACTATAACGACATAAAAATCGTTTCAGTGGTCATATAACGATATCGATATCGTTTCGCTCAAATTTGTCGGATCGATCGTCCATGTACGATGGACATGCTTAGAACACACGTGGGAGGTTTGAAATATGGTATCTAGTCAGAAAAGACCATACAATCAATGAATGAAACACAAATGGAGTTACCTTATTCCTACCGAATTACTTCAAACATTGTTGACAACACCAAAATCTTGTATGGTAGTCTATATAGGCATTTCATTGGCAAATATTATTCGGTTCTTGGTTAAAAGTAATGTTTCTACTATAGTAAATCTAACTATAACTATTTTGTAGTCGTTCTGATTTACAATTTGTATAGTAACAATATTTGCATCGTTACTGATTGATAGAAAACGATATGTAAATCGCTACTATAGTAAATGTAACTATAACGATATTTAAGTCGTTATCTATTCACATAACGATATATAAGTCGTTGTAGTACAGATACATTGTAGATTTAATTATTTGACAAAACGATATAACATCGTTATAACGATATTAAAGTCGTTATCCAGTTACATAACGATATTTAAGTCTTTCCAGTACAGATATCTTGTGCGTATAATTATTTGACATAACGATATTGACCTCGTTATAACGATATTTAAGTCGTTATCCATTCACATAACGATATTTAAGTCTTTCCAGTATAGATACCTTGTGCATTTAATTGTTTGACAAAACGATATTGACATCGTTATAACGATATTTAAGTCGTTACAATACACAAAATATGATTATAACAAAATTTGTTCAACTGTGTTATAACGATATTTAACTCGTTATCCGTTCACATAACGATATTGAAATCATTCATATACAGATAACTTGTGCATTTAATTAATTGACAAAACGATATTAATATCGTTATAACGATATTGAAGTCGTTCCAATACAAAAAAATTCAAAAAACCATGTCAGTGATATAACGATATACATATCGTTCCATTACAACTATAACGATATGAAAGTCGTTATGCATCAGATTACAAAAATTTACAACAAAAATGGAGCATTAGTGTACAACAACAATTTACAACTGGAATTTACAACAAAATGGAGCAACATATATCCAATTACAAAATGGAGCAAGATATGACCAGTTATATCCAAAATGGAGCAACATATGACCAGTTACAACCAAAAGGGAGAAAGATATATCCAAAATAACAAAGGCATAAAATCAAAATTCACAATAACATTATGGACCACTAGGGCTGCTTCAAATGTGCAAATGGAGCGGTTATAACCAGTTCTCTTACACTTACTCGCACCTACAAGATTTGCGTGTCTCTCCATGATCGTTTCTTTTTTGACTACGGTCGTCCTCCTTGTCTTTTATCAACTGGTAACAATATTTTCTAGATATCACATGTTCGGGAATTTGCCATTCCATCTCATTTGGCAAAGGGTATACAAATTCAGAATAGACTTGCTTCCAACAAAAACTAGTATAATAGGGGCTGCATAGCTTGTAACCGTCATCTCCTATAAACTTTACAGTAGCAATTGCATGCATGCAAGAAAACCTGTCCAAATCAAATTTCCTACAAGTACATGTCCTTTCATCCAAGTTCACAAAATGATGTTCTAGGTTGTCACCAACCTGATACATGTCCGGGGAGACTTGATTAACCTCCAACCCATTTGACTCATTATACGTAGTGCAAAACGATATGTAAATCGTTACTATAGTAAATGTAACTATAACGATATTTAAGTCGTTATCTATTCACATAACGATATATAAGTCGTTGTAGTACGGATACATTGTAGATTTAATTATTTGACAAACGCGATATAACATCGTTATAACGATATTAAAGTCGTTATCCGATTACATAACGATATTTAAGTCTTTCCAAAGACGAGATATCTTGTGCGTATAATTATTTGACATAACGATATTGACCTCGTTATAACGATATTTAAGTCGTTATCCATTCACATAACGATATTTAAGTCTTTCCAGTATAGATACCTTGTGCATTTAATTGTTTGACAAAACGATATTGACATCGTTATAACGATATTTAAGTCGTTAGAATACACAAAATATGATTATAACAAAATTTGTTCAACTGTGTTATAACGATATTTAACTCGTTATCCGTTCACATAACGATATTGAAATCATTCATATACAAATAACTTGTGCATTTAATTAATTGACAAAACGATATTAATATCGTTATAACGATATTGAAGTCGTTCCAATACAAAAAAAATTCAAAAAACCATGTCAGTGATATAACGATATACATATCGTTCCATTACAACTATAACGATATGAAAGTCGTTATGCATCATATTACAAAAATTTTCAACAAAAATGGAGCATTAGTGTACAACAACAATTTACAACTGGAATTTACAACAAAATGGAGCAACATATATCCAATTACAAAATGGAGCAAGATATGACCAATTATATCTAAAATGGAGCAACATATGACCAGTTACAACCAAAAGGGAGAAAGATATATCCAAAATAACAAAGTCATAAAATCAAAATTCACAATAACATTATGGACCACTAGGAGCTACTTCAAATGTGCAAATGGAGCGGTTATAACCAGTTCTCTTACACTTACTGCACCTACAAGATTTGCGTGTCTCTCCAGCAGATCGTTTCCTTTTTTTTGGACGGTCGTCCTCCTTGTCTTTTTATCAACGGTAACAATATTTTTCTAGACATCACATGTTCAGGAATTTGCCATTCCATCTCATTTGGCAAAGGGTATACAAATTCGAAATAGACTTGCTTCCAACAAAAACTAGTATAATAGGGGCCGATAGCTTGCATAGCTTGTAACCGTCATCTCCTATAAACTTTACAAGAGTAATTGCATGCATGCAAGAAAACCATCCAAATCAAATTTCCTACAAGTACATGTCCTTTCATCCAAGTTCACAAAATGATGTTCTAGGTTGTCACCAACTTTGATACATGTCCGGGAGACTTGATTAACCTCCAACCCATTTGACTCATTATACGTGAGTGCAAAACGATATGTAAATCGTTACTATAGTAAATGTAACTATAACGATATTTTTAAGTGGTTATCTATTCACATAACGATATATAAGTCGTTTGTAGTACATGATACATTGTAGATTTAATTATTTGACAAAGCGATATAACATCGTTATAACGATATTAAAGTCGTTATCCGGTTACATAACGATATTTAAGTCTTTCGATCATGATATCTTGTGCGTATAATTATTTGACATAACGATATTGACCTCGTTATAACGATATTTAAGTCGTTATCCATTCACATAACGATATTTAAGTCTTTCCAGTATAGATACCTTGTGCATTTAATTGTTTGACAAAACGATATTGACATCGTTATAACGATATTTAAGTCGTTACAATACACAAAATATGATTATAACAAAATTTGTTCAAGCTGTGTTATAACGATATTTAACTCAATTATCCGTTCACATAACGATATTGAAATCATTCATATACAAATAACTTGTGCATTTAATTAATTGACAAAAGCGATATTAATATCGTTATAACGATATTGAAGTCGTTCCAATACAAAAAATTCAAAAAACCATGTCAGTGATATAACGATATACATATCGTTCCATTACAACTATAACGATATGAAAGTCGTTATATGCATCATATTACAAAAATTTTCAACAAAAATGGAGCATTAGTGTACAACAACAATTTACAACTGGAATTTACAACAAACTGGAGCAACATATATCCAATTACAAAATGGAGCAACATATGACCAATTATATCTAAAATGGAGCAACATATGACCAGTTACAACCAAAAGGGAGAAAGATATATCCAAAATAACAAAGTCATAAAATCAAAATTCACAATAACATTATGGACCACTAGGAGCTACTTCAAATGTGCAAATGGAGCGGTTATAACCAGTTCTCTTACACTTACTTTTCTCTACAAGATTTGCGTGTCTCTCCAAGCAGATCGTTTTTTTTTTTGACTGATCGTCCTCCTTGTCTTTTTATCAACGGTAACAATATTTTTCTAGACATCACATGTTCAGGAATTTGCCATTCCATCTCATTTGGCAAAGGGTATACAAATTCAGAATAGACTTGCTTCCAACAAAAACTAGTATAATAGGGGCTGCATAGCTTGTAACCGTCATCTCCTATAAACTTTACAGTAGCAATTGCATGCATGCAAGAAAACCTGTCCAAATCAAATTTCCTACAAGTACATGTCCTTTCATCCAAGTTCACAAAATGGTGTTCTAGGTTGTCACCAACCTGATACATGTCCGGGGAGACTTGATTAACCTCCAACCCATTTGACTCATTATACGTAGTGCACATCTTCTTCTCTAAAGGTAGGGTGAGATGGGTTACACATTTTTCTGCTTCAACATGTCTTTCATAAAACTATCTTTGCAGTGTCTCTCGGATATACTCAATCAAACCAATTATTGGAAATTCTCTAGCACTCTTGAACAAACTATTAAGCGACTCTGCATTGTTCGTGGTCATTATATTGTACCGTATTCCATAAAAATGTGTTCTTGCCCAATAGTGGAAATCTTCTTCTAATAAGTACTCTTTAATGCCCTCCTTCTTCTTTGCACAAAGTGCAGCCATGTTGGACTCAAAATCAGAATGAATGATAGGCATCTGCCGTCTTAAGTGAACAAAGTTGCAAGATCACACCGTGAAAAATTAGTCTTCAAGTTTTTTTGCAAGTGATATATACAATTGCCATGATGAGCAAACTGAAACACATTTCTAACTCCATTTTTTATGCATGTTGCGCGGTCAGAAATAATGACAAGCTCGTCTGTATCACCTGTTATTAACCGCAACTTCTGAAAGAACCAAGTCCAAGATTCATCATTCTCCGAATCAACAACTCCCCATGCGAAATGGAAATATTTGAAAATTTGCATCGACTAGTTGCAACTAGTAGAGTACCTTTGCATCTCGATTTCAAGAATGTTCCGTCCACAGAAATTACCCGTCGCATTGAGGTGAGGAATCCACGTATGCTTGGTCCCAAGGCCATAAAAAAGTATTTGAATCTATCATCATCTGTAGTATGAATGAATGTCAGTGTACCAAGATTTTGCACCTCCAAAACATGACAATATGATGGCAATTTCGCATAACTCTCATGAGGTTTTCCACGGATCAATCCAGATGCAAAAGCTTTAGCCATATACGCCTTAGTATAGCTTATGGTTATGCCAAACTCTCGACGAATGTCGCTAATAATGTCCCTTGGTCGTAGGTTAATTCAGTTGACATCTTGATACTTAGGGGTGATGTGCTTTCCAATAACCAAATAAGATGCATGCCTATGGTCTCTACGACGAACACTCAAGGAGCAAGAATGATGACCATTGTACTTTCGAACTTTGAAAATAGGACTTTCTTTGATCTTGTTTGCCCGCAACCACCACTTGCAATTTTTTTCAATACAAACAACTGTATAAATGCTCTTATTTGACTTCTTAACTTTGAATTCAAAATGACACTTCACAGCCAACAACTGCAATGTTGATATTAGGTTTTTTTTATTTGGAAACAACTGTTTGACTTGCATATCTTCGTTTTCTGGAATTCTAACCGATGACCCACAATGGAGAGAACTAGCACTTGCAATTACCATTTGATTACTGTGTTCATCCATGTGAACATTAAAATCATTGTCATCGGCCATAGTCAGACTAAAATGTGGCTGACTAGTGGGTTCATCTGTGTGCAAATCACCATCGTTGTCGTTTGCCATATGAACATCAAGTCTTTCAGGACTACCTCGGATTATGTGAATACCATTCCAATCTAGAAGCATATTTTCACCATCGTCAATTCGAACAATTTCTTCCTCAATGTTCGTATTTCCAAACTGTTCTCCATCTCCACTCTCTTCAACATCTCCATGGTTTTCAATATCTTTCTTCGAATGAGTAACATACAGATAAGCTTCTTTGCAGACAGAAACGAACCACTTCACATTGTTGTCACAATCAATTACAGTCGGTGCAGCTGGAGCATTGGACATTAGAGGGAGAAGACAAGCCATCTCTATTTCATATAGACTTGAATCAATCTTTAATTCCTCTTTAACTTTATTATACAACTCCGCAAAGTAATTGATCTTGAAACATGAATAGGCGTTGTTTTTCCTTTCTCTTTCCCTACATATTTCCAAGTCCATGTGTCTTCAATATTCTGCTCAAATTCAATTGGATAACAAACTAATATCCATACCATATCCACGTTGTCCATAGCTGCAATTCAACATAAATTTTTTAAATATCATCATCGTGAAATAAGGCTAACAACATGTATTTATAATACAAATAAGGGTAACGATATTAATATCGTTATGAAACTCAAAAAACGATATTGATATCGTTATATATAAATTTATAGTGGAATAACAAATACAATAATCAAACATGTATTTGCCAACTTATATTTCACTTTCTAACGATAACAATACAATAAAAAAAGACTTTAAAATCGTTTTTGACAAATAGACCCATTAACAAAATCACAACATTAATAAATTATTAACAAGAAAGAGAAATAAAATAGTCATATAATGAAATTTAACCGTACCTTGTCTTCTTCTCCAAATACCCAACAATAATGTTGTAAACTTTGATTTCTCGATTCAACCAAATTATTGCTCAACGGAATAACAATGTATATTTTAGGGTTTTTCATAAAAATACTACGTTTCATATAAAGGAAAGATGATGATAATGAGTAAAGATATGGTGTAAGGATTTTAATTTAGAGCATTTGATAATGGAAGAGAAAAAGTGCATTGAAGAGAAGCATTGCATTGAATTTTTTTCATTGAACCACCTTGCTTTCTCATACGTGAATGGATCCCAGCAATCATTTGTCTAAATAGTAAAATAATTTTGAACATTGATGTTTTTTTATCTACAAAGACATATTAGTTATTTTATATTTTATATTTGCATTTTTTTAATGTATAGACTTTTTACACAAATTTCTTTAAATAGGGGCTATTTAAATGATGATGTTGTTTGAACAACCCATTTAAATGAATCCCCATTTTTATTTTTTGAATGGTTGGATCCACGAGTTATTTTGTACGGTCGGATCCATGAGTGAGTAGTATACTTTTCTCATTATTAAAGCCCGGTACAAGCCCAAATTAAAATCCAATCTTCTAGTGTTATTGATAGAGCAGTAGAAGGGGACAAGCTGCAAAGGATTATTCCTTGGTATTTACACTCAAAATTGGGAACAATTTACTGTGAAGGAGAGGGAAAAAGGGAGACGTGATCATATCCCTCGTGTTGCAGACTTGCAGTGTTTTCTATAGCAGAAGTCATCTTCTTCATCACCAAGGTAATATCAGATTTATGTGTAAAAACATGCTTTAAAATTATTGGGCTTTATTTGTTGATTTTGCACTCGATTTGATTGTTGTGAATGATTTAATTTCAACACTACCTGCACCTAAGATTCTGACCAGCCTTATGGCCCTTATTGC
Source organism: Forsythia suspensa (assembly GCA_023638005.1). Taxonomy (NCBI): domain Eukaryota; kingdom Viridiplantae; phylum Streptophyta; class Magnoliopsida; order Lamiales; family Oleaceae; genus Forsythia; species Forsythia suspensa. Next base: position 40,675,993 of record CM042669.1, on the reverse strand, counting down.
TATTCTCTTCTTCACCTTAGAATTTATTTTTTCCAAAATTGTTGTTTCTTGATGATAATCTTCCTCGGGCAACAGCAATTTTCTCAACAATATCTCTCTTGAAATTTTGATTTGGTTGTTTATGGTTTTCTCCTTGCCTTTGGAACTGCCGCCCCTCAAGTGTAATAGATGAAATCCCCAGAACCAAAATCCAGTGGGGGCAACTGTCCCAACTAGACCCCAGGTGGCTCTGCCCCTGCGTGTTAGGGAAATGGAATTCGTGGATCTTTATGATACCCGAAATAAATTATAATTTGTTGGTTTTAATAGATTGTCCCTTGAGGATAAAATAGTTGGTTGAGTTTGTTTAGTGATTTAGTATGTGACAATGAGTATAATTTTGTATTGGATTTAGGTCTGTGTCAAATTTATTTGTATGTGGATTGTTTTCCCAATTTATTGGGAACCTCTGATTGGGATTTTACGTGATAATGTGCTTGGACTCTTATGCTCAACTTCTTGTGCCAGGATGTACTGCAATATTGTGCTTTCTGCTGGGCTATTGGTTCTTGAATTTCTTGATTGCTATATGATGTATTTCACAATAGAGACATAGTTTGTCAGGACATTTCTTTACAGTGTGAAGACAATTCGTAGAGGTTTTCATTTTCCCATTTTAGTAGGGTTGTGCAATTTGCTTTAGATTAATCAAAATTGCAGTTTTTTTCGTTGATGTTTTCCTTGGTTTGGAGGGTTTGGTGAGTATGCTGCCTCTCTAATACGAAAATGGTTTCTCTGTTGTCAAGTGAATGTAACGAGAATTTGTTGAGGACCTTTTTTATGTAACTTTGGATACTTACACTTTCTAGGTTCGCATTTGTGGGCTGTCCTTTACTTTTCTGTATGCATTTATATCTGCCAGTTCAATGTGGTAGGATGTATGGGATTGCATACCACTTGTCTAATATTTCAAGCTAGTGCAATTTTCAGGTTTCAATGTTGTCGTGATTCGAGTACTTTCTGTACAAAAAATTACAAGTCAAATTAATGTAATTATATGCAATGTGTATCAGTTTTTAGCTGCCGTTGAACTTGAATTGTTGTGTAAAAGTAACTTTATGAATCCTATATGTCAACGGTTGAATCTTCACTTCTTCTTTTTTTTTTTACTGCCCTTTTTATTGCTAGAATTGACTATATAAATGCACTTTTTGAATTTAACGCAGTCAATGCTTACCATAATGAGGGATGTTCTTACCATATCAGTGGTGGGTAAAAAACTGTGGAGTACATCATTTCTCTTTATTTATGGTCATGTTTTATACATCTGAAACTCAAAAACTTTCATACTTCCTGATTTTCTGCAGAAAGAAGAAAGCCTTAACATTGACTATCTGAGGTGAAGACTTCAAGCTTGGTTATTGAAGGCAGGGAGCGTAATATAGAAAAAAAAAAAAAAAAAACTGGAAACCATGTTGCAAATTCGGCTTAGCAAGCCAGCTAGTGAAGGTGGTGGAGGTGCAAAGTCCTTGCTTGAAGACACTGTGACAGTTGCGTGTCCTGATCACCTTGTCTTAGCCGATCTTCCTGTAGCTAAGAGTCTTGGTTCAGCAAGTGAGACTGCTCTTCTCAAGAATGTTGGTCGCAGATCCCGTCGCCAGCTCGGTGACCGGGTTCATTTTTGTGTCCGTTGCGACTTTCCTATAGCTATTTATGGGCGTCTGGTATGTATGCCTTCCTTGTGCACCCTGTTTTTTCTCTGTATCGTAGTCCATTAATAAGTTTAACAGTTAGAAGAGGTTATTAACATAAAATGTTTGTGCTTAAAGAAGATGGTTGGATTTCTGATTCCACCGCTGCAAGCAAATGCAGTGCACCTCTATATACATGTGGGAACTCCCATTAACGCGTGCACAAACAGCTGATATATGAATTGAATGAAGAAAGCAGTGGAAAATTTGTATATTTCTTTCTGTCTCACATCTCCTCGACCACTTTCTAACACTTGCACGTTTGCACGTGTTGTATATATAAATGAATAAATCCATAATATGCTCTTCACCATGGGTTGTTTCCTTGTTTATTTCAGTCCCTTTTTTATGCATCAATCATTGGAACTTGTTAACTGCTGGAGGTTCCTTGTGTTTGTTCCCAGACATTTTTTTTGCTTTGTGCTATTAGGGGCAAATTTTTCTTTGCTCAATATGTATTATTCACTCATATGGGGTTCAGGTATTGGCATTTTTTGGCAATTTGAAGCTATCCAAGGACCTCAGTATGTTTTAATGTGTATTTACATTCCTCTTCTTCTAGTTCCTTTTAATTTGCGTTGACAAGCTTATGTTATTGCAGAGCCCTTGTGATCATGCCTTCTGTTTGGACTGTGCTAGGAGTGATTCTATCTGCTACCTGTAAGGCATATGTCAAATTTCTTTTTCCACCTTTGGAGTTCATGGCATTCTTTATTTGAAATTTCATTTTCTAACCTGAGCTTAATCCATGCCTCCTAATCATTGGTGGAAGAAATATATAATGGAACATTAGTAAAAGTGAAAACAGCGGACCCCGAAATATTTAGAGTAGAGCAAGATATATGTGTCTCTAACCTTAATTCTATGAGTTTATCAACAGGAAATGTGCAAACTCATATCCTGAATGCTATATTAATATTTGTTTGCATTTATTGAAAAAAAATTGAACTGTCATTATTGCTTGTCACCTTCCAGAGCTTCTGTTAATTCAACAGGAGAGGGAAATAACTGAAGTAGGGGCAGTTTTTGTATATGTGTATCTTCTTGAACTTATCGTTCATATCCATATTTTTGTTTTTAGTTGTTTGTTGTAGATTGACAAAGTGAATGATGCAAGTTAATGAACCTTTCTTGCCATTTTCTTCTGGGTATGCAGTTGTGATGAGCGCGTTCAAAAGATTCAGACAATCAAAATGATGGAAGGAATTTTCGTCTGTGCTGCCCCTCACTGTCTCAAGTCCTTCCTAAATAAGACTGAATTTAAGTCGCATATTAACGAGAACCATGCTGACCTTCTTCATACAATAAGGGAAAAAGAAGGAAATGAGTCGGAGGCTACCAGTGCCAGAAAATCTTCAGCTTCAGATTCCACAGTTCAAGCACCATTAAGGCCAATTTTTCCCTCTGGTTCGAGTTTCCAGTTTCATGATCGGGAAGTTCAACGCCCTCAATCCAGTGACCAACCACCTCCAAGGCCTGTCATGCCAATGCCACCTTTTCCTGGACAGATCCTAAATCATCCATCAGAACTACAACCTGACAATAACCAAGCCCAAATCTTTGACAGGCCTGGCCCGCAGAACCAGTTTCCTCAGCAAACTTTTGACTCACTGGGTGGCCTGCAGCCAAACCCAGGTCAGTTTTACGAAGAATAAAGAATTATAATTGAATATCCTTTTCCTGTGAATCCCAATCAACCTAATGATTTTGCAGTGCCAATCAATCCAGTTCTGGCTCCCCCTCAATTTGGTTATCCTCCTTATGCGCCTAATGGAACACAACAATTCTATGGAGCTCCCTATGATATGCCGAGGCCAGATTCAACACCAGAGGTTGGATCCGAACAGGGTTCATTGCTAGGGTTCGCACCGGGTCCTGCTGGAGCCATGAATTTTGCAGAAAATTATCCTCAGCCATGGAATTTGGGGCCTGCTACTGGGCATTTTGAACCTCCTCTGGTAGGTCAAGGTGATTATGGACGGAATATGGGGATTTTACCTCCAAACCCGCCTCCTTCAGCGAGTAAAGGGATGGAACATGGACAGGGTGGACATTTTGTGGATACGAGGGATGGCAAGGTAATGATGGCCCCACAACCCATGTCCCTTCCACCACCACCACCGCCTTTACCTCCACCGCACTTATCACAGCTTCAACGAGGCAGGTCTTACTCTGGTGACGCTAGCCATGATGGTTCACCGGGCTTTGGGTGGCAGCATGAGAAACGTGAAAGCTTTGGAAGTGGCCAGGATTAGTGAATCTAGTTAATTTTGTTTCTTCCACTAGCAGTCTGCTGATATTCCCGTGGCTTATTTGTGGATTTTGTCATTAAAAATTGTAGATTATGTTCAACCATTATCATCATAACTTGCATGTTTTCTTGATATTGTAGATGCTAAAATGAATTGTGTTTTAGATGAATGTTTGAGTTCTTGATATGAATTTATGCAAAATTCTTCCTCCGTTGTGGACTTGTGGTGGTACCATTACCCTTGGCAGGGGCGGAGCTGCCCCCACGCCCTCACTGGGATTTTGGAACTCCATTTTTTTTTTTTTTTGAAAAACGTGATTTTTAAATAAGTGATTTGCATCTTCTGACGGTTCTAGATTCTAGAAGCTTCCTTCTCTTTCGGTTTTCTTTCGTAATGTTAAATTTTAGTTGATTTGATTCATTTGAATATCGGATATTCGGATTTGGATCAGTCTCTGTTCCTTCCGAGCCCTGGCCCTTTGCTTAGAGTAAGACACAAGACAATTAATTAAACATGCTGATGATCTTGAAGTGTGCATTTTTTCTTTGAACAAAACCTGGATATACAGAAGGAAATAAACCTTTTGAAATACAAACTTCTTCTCATCTCTAGCACTGTCAAGTGCCTAATAAAAACAGCAAATTCAAGGAAGAAGAAAAGAACCCAGTAAAATGTGTGAGCAAATAAAACAAAACAAAAAGGAAAGGGTAAAATTGAAGAAAACAAATTATCAAGTATCAGCTTAATTTCTTCTTTTCCAAAATCCATTTTTGAACCTTGCTGATACATTGTGCATCAAATCTCACAAATAACTGCTGGGAGGTCTTGTACCCCGTTAGAGCATATCTATCAATATGGTCTTCATACCTTTCATAAAGTGCTGGAACTGTAAGAACTATAACAAGGCCTGCCAATTACAGAGATAATCAAGATGAGGAAACGTGGGTTGGGGGGTGCTAGCGTTGGGGGTGAGATGGAGACACCTTCATAATCGTAAATGGGAATTACATGAAAATGAACTTACCCGTGTATATCAATGTGAGGAAATCTGTGAGGCTCCCAATGACAGAGATCAGCAACAGACTTAGAGCTACTTTCACGAACATTCTTGAGTCCCTACCAAGCGCGATATCCTCAGACACATGGAGCAGAACATTTATATGATTGCCGATGAAAGCAGCTGCTTCATTCATGATTTCTTCTGAGAGATACAAATTAGGTAGAGGTGGAGCAGGTCTGTTTCAGATCATTTGCAGGATTATTAAACAAATAGAACAACATTTTTAAGTGTTGATACTTGTCGTCATAGTCAATTTCATTCGAATAGAAATGTAGGGATTAATCTTGATGGCATAGTTGGTTTTTAGATGAAACGAACAGTTGAACAACAAACAGGATTCATACAATATCAGGCTTCAGAGTAAATCGTGGTTTAACCTGAGCATGCATTTGAACAAAACAAGAAATTATTGTGCCTAAGATGCATAAGAGCATCTTCAAGAAACTCTTAAATGTAAAATACTCCCTATTTTAAAGAGTGAATCTTGAAAATTAGGCTCCAATACGCTCTTTAATTTAACTTTTGAAAATAAAGAGTGGATATTACTCTCTACAATTGGAGAGCCAAACACTCTTTATTTATATTTTATAATAATTGCATTTGATAAATTGCAACTTTCAATGCTCCGCTTCTTAAATTATTCAAAAAATTTAATACTTTCTATTATATATAAAATGCTCTTTAAAAATAAAGATTAAAGAGGCTCTTGGACATGCTCTAAGAGCATGTTTTGTACACCCAGCATTAGAACGAAACAATAAACAACGTTTATCTGTTTTCTTCTTATTTAAAACTGTCATTAATGTCCGCGTTAGTAAACATGTTGGTTTGTACATAAATTTGAATTGAACAGGCCTAGGTAGTAAAAAAAAAAAGAGGCGTGTGACCAATTTTGTCAATTGTCGTACTATAAAAGAAGAGAGGCGTGTGACAAAATTTGTCAATTGTCATATCTGGTTATGTCATATCTAATCCAAACTACTAAATATGTCACTGTCTGAATATGAATTTGATACATTGCATCTTTTCAATGTAATTCATGCATTTTCCCAAGTAAGATGAAGGTGAAGCCAATCAAGCCTTAAAAAGTTAGATCAAATGATAAACATCAGTTCCAAGGTAGCTTAGGGCAACCATTTTCTTGTTTCAAAGCAGACAGAAACTTACAAAGAGATTACTGCGGTTGCATTTAGATTGCCACTGGGGTGACACTAAATCAAGTCTACACTCATCCATTCTACTTTTTAAGTAGGCTACACATTAAACCAATTCATCATCTCAAAGTTGCTCACATGCTACATATACTAATTCCAAGAAAAAAGAGACATGAATAGGAATAAAGATTTGTGGAAAAAGTGCATCACCTGTTTAAAATAGCTGCTGATTTTGCCCAAAGAAAAAGAATGGTAAACAGGAGCAAGAAAACACTTGAGGTCAATGATAATAGAGTATAACCAGATCTCTCAAACACCACCCAAGCAGCCAAAGTTACCACTAATATTCCCACTGTTAAATTCTTTTGCCTCCATAGCATCACATCTGCAACTGCTTCAACACAGCACACACATATGACATACTCAACTTCTCATTTCCATAAATACAAAATCCCATAATGTGAACTTATGACATCAAAAAACTTTTGCCAATCAATCAAAGAATAATAAGAACTTTGAATTGCAAATACTCAAAATCAATGATCAGAAACTGTTTGTGAAAAAGCATCAGAGAAGTGCAGACTTACCAAGGCCTCCTCCAAGGATCTGATGAATAGTTCTCTCTCTGTTAAACAGCCGATCTGATGAGCCCATTTTCAAGAATTCAATGACAAATAGAACCCACTATTGATTTGATTACATTTACTTGTATTACAACAAAGAATGATCTGTAGTTGGAAAAATATTATCTTTCCAAGCTTTATAGGCAAGTAAAGATGGATTTGTTGTATAAAGCTCTGAATTCACCTTTTTTCTTGGCCTCGTAATTATTTCTTTATCTGTTCGTGTGGGTGCATATGTACGGTTAAGTGGATGTATGTTGACAAGTTTGGTTAGTGGTTCTCAAGTTCCAGCCTAAAAGCATGAAAATACTTTTCTAGGCTCTAGCTGGTTTTCTTTTTCAAATCCATAGAACGAAAAAGCTTTGTTAACAAGAAAGTTACAGGTGGGTCCTACCTGGTGTCGCCGGATTTTTGGGGGGTGGTATTTGAAGACTGGAGATAGAGGCATTCCATTCCTTTCGCACGTGACAGTTGTCTCATATCTTTCTTCAACGGCAATTCTTATTCGATCATACGGTTTGGAATTTCGAGTAATTGTCATGACAATCCTTTGGACAACCAGGTATCTTTTTCGGTAGTCAGCCCCAAACAGGAACAAAGAAAGAGGATCGATGCAAGTTTAACCATTAATATAAATTTTTACCATGTCTTATATTATAAATCCGCATACAAGATAAGATATGTTTAATTAAAACACGTTTCTATGTATCAAAATGCCTTTCAGAAAAAAAAAAAAATTGAACAAAGAGTAACTGTCCACTGTTAGCTGTGAAGGCTCTCAATAGCATACATAGAAAATACCCAACAATACATGATTGGGAGACATTATTTGGGTGAGGGTAAAATGTTGTATATGAATTTCATTTTTCATATATTTTTTTACCATATAAAACTGAACACGATGTTTGTTTAACAATATTAAGATTAAAAAGACTGGAAGCACACATGACACAACTGTGATGCTTGGGTCCACAACCATCACAGCAGACTACCGATTAACTTCAAAGATGTTTCTTGTCATGCCATTTCTTCGTTGCTGTTTTTATTTTCATTTCCTGTGACACCTGCTTCTGTTTTGATTTCCCGTGATGAATCCATCAAGCTGGCAGCTATTGCAGCTTTTAAATCCTCGTCTTCATCATCTGACAATATTTCTGGTTGTCCATGCTGAAGATAGGGATCAGAATAGCGCCGAGTTTGACCGGCTCCTGGATGTGTTCTAGGAGCAGAGTTGCAAGACTTGGTAATCCTCTCTGCATCTTCAGGTGATAACCACTGCCCATAACCATTGGACACTTCGGAGGATGTGATGGGGCACTCCTTTGGGAAATTTCCCCTCACCAGGAAAATGCTCCAGCCAAAGCCTTTCAAAGAGTCGAGGTAGGCTGAAAGGTAAAACTTAGAGAGGTGCTCAGGTGCTGCATAAAGGCTATCAAAATTATACCACTCTCCATTCACTTTCCTTATACAAAACCAATGATCCTGCAAATGACAAATAAATGCATTCTCCAATTCTGGGTCGATCTGAGCAGGCTCTGCAACAGGACTATCAAGGGGGATGACTTGCAAATCCCACACCTCCAAAGCCTTTTCCAAAACCTGCAATCCAAATTTTAAGCTACCAAAGGTCCTTAGGCATTACATTGAAGGATAAGTGATTAGAAAAAAAAAGTAATCTTTGTTGATTGATGTCATCTTGCTCCTCAAGATCACCCTTAAATAAGCTGTCATGTAAGAAGCTTTTAGCTAAATGCAGAGACATATTTGCTAAATTTACCAAGGACAAAACAGAAATGACTCTGGATTCCCAGGCACCCCTTCCAGACACTACAAAAGCTTTTCTTCTAAAAGGTGCCAAAGTAAATTTTGTTGGAACTTGAGGACTATTTTGATAAAATAGAACCAAGCAAAGATACTTGTATATTTCCTCAATAGAACATTTCCGTGCGATCCATTAGTACAGCGACACCAATTCTCTATATAAACAAACTGTTTTTGCTTCACCATGCATAGTCCACAGAAAGGACACATGGCAGGGAGTGGAGTGGGAGGGACTACGTGTCTGCTTGATTATGAAGGCAACTTATCAACTAATATCCATTAACCGGCTTGGTTCATCCTACATGAAAGGCTTAATTGTGATTAACCTGGTAGTTGTTTGAGAGAAAAGTAAACGGAAACTAATAAGAAAAAACATACACATCTCAATCCCTGCATGGTTGAGCTCAATTTTTGCATCATATGTGAAGGCTAATAGTCTAGTGATACTAGATTTCTTTTAAGGAGATAAAGAGCATTAAGAAAATCTTCATGTGTTTTATGGATTTATTAGTGCATGAGCAAAGAAAAGAAATCAGATGTGCGCTCCAAAGGAAACTGTTGCCCCCATTTACCGCACTCTAAATGTAAGTGATCCACAATGCTGTATTAAACAATAAACTCTTGAGGATACCAACTAATGGATTGTATTGTCCATAACTCCTAGCTGAATAATACTTCAACCAATAATACACATGGCAACAAGCAACAAATATCGTTCTCAATGTGTGTGTATATCTTACTTAGTGCGTGTTTGGAAGTGCTAAAATTATTTTTTAGTACTTATAAATTGTGAGTCCTATGGATTGTATGGATAATAAATAAGTAATAGGTTGTGGGCTCTACGAAATGTATGGATAAAAAATATGTTTAACCAACTTAAATTATAATTTAAGCTTAGCGAAACATGTTTTTAAACTGTGTAAGAGTAAAATGTGAAGTTACATCTGAGTATGAATATTGCAACAAAAGCCTTATCTCTTGTCCTTTAAAGTCCACCCAATACAAAATCGTGTCCTTTGTTTCATCGTAGTCCATGGGGTTGAGCAAATGGGAATATTAATGCACTATTGGGGAGTAGACCCAGGCCACCCCACCCCACCCCAGCACACAAAGAGAGAGAGGAAATATTATATCACTCTATAGAATTGAGAAAAACACATGTTCTTCTGCTAAATTATCACGTGTCCAAGCTTAGTTTTTTCTTTGTTATTTTCTCTCCTCGTAAGAAAGGGTCTTTCTCGATCAAAGTTCCATCAAATATTTTAACTCAGCTTAACAACAGATAATACAGCAATGGTTTCACTGCAATAAAATTTCTTTTGACTCTCTATCCCCCTCCCACTCCTCTGTTGGCTTCTTATTTCAATCTCTCTCTATTTTGATCTCACCCAGTAACTTCAATACATTTCCCTCCTTTTACAAATTGGTATGCTTAAAATCTCATCTTTTATCCTAGAAAACACTAACAGCAAGATCCTACAATTTTCACTTCAAAAAATTGGATACCAAACTGCAATCCAATAGGAAATGACATTTCTTTTCTTTTATACATTCCTTACTATCACTCAGATAAGTCAATCAATAAATAATCCAATATATTTCAAGCAAACAGAGACTAGAAACTTCACAGCACGAAAACACAAATTCTCCAATCAAAATTTCCTGTTCCATAAACACTCAGCACAGTTTGCCAAACTATAAAGAACATTTCCATCTGCATGCTTAACTTATAAAGTGGAGAACAAACTACTAAAATAAGAACATTTCTCTAATGTCCACATCATGATGCTTCTTCAACAGTTCTCTAGCTACTGGTTCTTACTTTAGACCATCACACATTAAAACTAACCACCATTTTTTCAAGTGTTTGTCTCAGTTTATTATAGAACTCCCAGAGAAATCAAGGATATCTAGGAAAAGTGCCTGCAAAATATTGTCATTGGGACTCATTTGGTCTAAAGGAGACCTATTCATTATTTTTGCCCCTTCTGCTTGAAATGAGAATTTCAAATTTGATCTCTAAATAACAATCATGCATATGTATTCCTAGGAAATCAAATTCAAAAACCGTTCTTTCTTAAGCATGTTGATCGAGGTATGTGAGGGATGTAAGATAAATTTGATGAATCAAATTCTAGAGTCACAACTTGAAAAACAATGCAAAAAAGAATCTAACAACTATACTGCCATGAGTAATGAAACAACAATAGAGAAAGCCATACATTCTATAAACTTAAATTTAATAAAGCTATTAGGTGATCAACCCTTGGGAACTTCAACTTAGCCCAATTTTTTCTCTAACCACAATCTCGTCTTTCACCCTAGAAAAACACTAACCCCAATCTAACTATCTTCATTTTTGGATGACCAAAATGCAAACCAATAGGAAATGAACATTTTTGTTTCTCTTACACATTTCTTACAATTGCTCAGATAAATCGATCAATAATAAATCCAATATATATTTCCAAGCAAACCAAAAAAATGAAACTTCACAGCACAAAAACACATACTGTCCTATCAAATTTTCCTGTTCCATGAACACATAAGCGGACACATTGATTATTGAAACCAACTGAATTTCACCACAAAAAACATAAATAGAACCAAAACTGAATTTCAATTATAATGACATGTAGAAATAAAAAGAAAGGGAAACAGCAATATGCCTGGATGCTGAAGTCGCCATCGAGCGAGACGTTGTGTGACTGTTCGGGGAGGAAATCGCCGTTGGCGGCTCCGAGCATCATCTGCCGCTCTGTGCGGTCGAGATCGGAGGCCAACGCCGCGAAATCGAATTCCGAGAAGAATGGACCCTGCAATACAGTGTTCACGCAGTGCACCGCGCACAATTTCGACTCTTGTACCTCGTGGTACAACATGCCGCCATTGCTCGTTCCACCTCCTTCCATTCTCTCTCTCTCTCTCTCTCTCTCTCTCTCAAAAACCCTGGCGGAACAAGAGACTATGTAATGCTGCGCCGTCGTTCTGGTGTTCTTTATGGTCCGTTCTAACCTGTGTTTAATATCGTTGATAACTTGATGTATAAGTTCAGTTAGAGTGGGAGGGGGACTCCCAGTATATTTTATTTAGGGATAATTGCATGAAACGTCCCCGATCTTTCAAAATAATTAGAGATATACCCCTAACCTAAAAAAATAGCACCACACATCCCAACGTATGAAAAACTTGGCATGGTAGATCCTTTGTAACAAAATTGCCCTTCTCTTTAAATAAATAAAAAGAAAAAAGAAAAAAGAAAAAAGAAAAGCATGATAAAAAACTAAGAGCTTGTTTGGAAGAGATTTTAATGGGTTTTTCACTTTCCATTTTTTGACTTATAGGACAAAATGACCAAGGTCATTTCCTAGTCAAATATCACGGCTCCTTTAGAAAGCAAAAAGTCATTTCAGTCATTTTGTCCCAAAAGTCAAAAAATAGAAAATGAAAACCCATTAAAATCTCTTTCAAACAACCTCTAAACAAATGTATCCAAAAAATTAAAATGTAAGAAATATACCCCAAAAAAATATAAAGTAAAAAATATGTCATCTTCTCTAAAAATCTAAAATTCATACAAAGAAACGCTGAATCATTCTCATCCTCCCTTTCAATCTCCATACAAAGAAACACTTAAATCATAAGCACTTCTTTTTTTTAGATTGTAAAAGTTGTTTTTAGGAAAAAAGCACTTGCAATTAGATAAGCTAAAACGGAATAGATGTCTGGTTTTACGAGGACGAAGAGAGTCACTGGCCCGTGGGATGAGAAAGTGATGGACCAGATCGTTGGCTCGGAGAAGATTGGAATCCGGTTACGTCAGCGGGAGTGAACATAGCGCTCATGTCCACGGTAACGTCTCGCCGAGTTTGTCCGATTTTTTTTTTTTTTTTTTACTGTTGACGATGCCGGATAATCGTCTCCAGAGATAAATGACTCGGATTCTGAGAACGATCCTTCAATGCATGACTCAAATGATGTGGATTTAGACTTCATTAAATCGATTCTGCAATTTGAGAGAGATTCGTTTGAAGAAAAATAATTGGCTTTTGTTTTGAAAGCTCTGGAAATGTTTTCTGGCGTGAAATCTAATACACAGATTTTGCGGAGGAATGTGATGGCGTTTTTGAGAAAGAGAGGTTATAATGCGGTGATTTGCAAAAAAAAATGGGATAGCTCTAGCAAACTTACTGTCAGAAACTACGGCTAATCTTTTTCCGACTACCTTTTCTTTCGATCCGAAGGCGTTGATTCACGGTTGTACTGTTAAGTTTCGGATCATTGGTTTTGACGCCACTGTCGATGTTGGATTTTGAGTTTTTGGAGAAGGTAACATTTTTCTTATTTTTTATTTTTTGGGATATATTTCTTATTTTTTATTTTTTTGGTTACATTTGGTTAGTTTTCAATCATGTTTTTCTTTTTTCTTATTTTTTGTTTTTTTGTTTATTTTATTTACAGCAAAAATTTTAAAAATTACATTTTTTTACATTTTGAGGGGAAGATATTTTTCCAGTATCATTCCAATTAAAATCTCACTACAATAATTGTAGTTATTAGAATTGAGAAGTACGTGGCTCTAGTTCGATTTTCAATTCTAACTACATAGTCAAATTTAAGATTAATTCAAAGTAATTTTTTACAATCTATCAAATAGATATTTTGTAGTGTTTAAAATAAACTTTTTTTTTTTTCAAAGTCATTTTCCACCATATATTTCATGGCATTCACAACGTTTATCAACTTTTCAACTACGCATTTTGTCAACTTATTTCAAAAACTGCTAAAAATCTATTTTTAAACTCTACCAAACATAAACTACCATTGTCCAATTTGTAAGACATTACATGAATTAATGAGTACATAATAATCAATATTTTGTCATGTAAAGGTAAAATTAAAACATTTACACAACAATTTTTCGTTTGGAAAAATATAAAAAAGAATCGTATTAAACCGTCAAAATTAGAATTTGTCACTTATAATCAACGATCGTAGAGAATTTTTCACCCATACTCATTAAAAAAAAAAAAAGCATATATGCCATCTTTATATCAAAAATTAACAATATATCTTCTCAAATCTCCACTCTTTCTCTCTTTTTTGTAAAATTCATCTGTTGAATTTGAATTGAAACCCTAAAATAAGCATTATATAATAGTCTAATTCAATTACATCATTGCTTGCATGTGAAACTTTTTTAATTCCATGTGTATAGTGAGTTCTCATTACTACCATGTTTTGTATTACCCCTAATTATATAATCATTCTCAGGTGAAATAAAAAAGTTCATAATTTGTATGGTACAAGACAAGTTTAAAAGACGTTACAATTTGTATTTTACATTTTTTAGTGGTAGTATTTTCTAGTCGTGTTTTTTGTCCATTAAACCTTGTATTATCAATCTCATTTTGTAAATTTAGCTAATTCATGTTCATGATATTTTTATTAAACAATGTAAACTTGACGAAAAGGAATGGGGAAAAAAAGCAAGAATGCTAGTTCAATAACTAATAAATAAATATTGATCTTGTGAAAATTCAGAAGTCTCTCCCGTGCTATAATTCATAATTGGCCCATATTGGCGGCCAAACACCAGCTGCTGTCACAATAGTAGCCACTGCTTATTCCTTAAAATTATTTCTTCTTTGAGAAAATAAGTTCACGAAGAGTAAACTCAGTTTTAAAAATTTGCTAAAAAAATTAATTTTAATCACATGAGATACGAGACCCACAATTTTCATAAACTTTTCAACCAAACATTCATTACTTTTATTAAAATTTAAAAAAAAAATTGACCAAAAGTTTTGTCACACAGACACGAATCTATTATCAATTTTCACACAGCATTGGTCAATCGAACTACGCACCTTTACAAGGTCTTTTTCCCAAAAATTGAACCAAAACTCCCCCGCCCCCCTGCTGTCAATCACCTCATATCACCACAAAACAACCTACACCGGTTGTTCCATTTTCATATTTATTATCTCACATTCTAAGCATTGGATTAGTATACGGTGTACCCAGCTTAACATAGCATTCACCGAGCAAGATTCGTCCAACATGCACTGCATCTCGGTCTTAATAAAACAAATTGTTCAACAAATATCAGATGTAACACATCTATCCGTATGATCCGTTGTTAATTTCACTATACTGACCTTAATTTTTTTTGAAGACAAAACCTCCTTATAATAAAAAGGATCAATGGGAAAACAGAAACTAATTAACGACATTTGGTCTATTAGTTGGATGAGTTTTAAGCACAACATTACAGCAACTGACCAACTTCTGCCACATGTGAAGTCAGACAAGTAGGTCATAATGGTTCTTACCGCTGTACAGTAGTCTCACAACGTTCCGCGGCTTTACTTTTTTGGTACCTTTACGAAACTCGGCTCCATATTCTGCAATAGGAATAAAACCGGATCCCCATCCGCCATGCTGCAATTTCAGAGAAGAGCAGATATTTGAGAAACACTGGCCATATCATACGCAACTAATAAACAGCAAAAGAGTCCAGTAGTCACTTTTATCACTTAGGTCTTCACATATTTCGGGTTTTGACATATTCTACGAACATGAAGATTTTCACTGAATGATAACTGTGCAAAGGCCAATGAAGAAAAATTCATTCATGCCACATGTGATGTCCCATCTATATTCACCAGTCTGTGCACTTATACTTTTCAGGTTGGAATGCCACTTTGTTCACCTCTTTTGTTAGAGTGTCAGTGACGTGTAGAAACTCTTCCTATATGCTCTCTTCAGACATTGTTATGCATACATGAAGTTTATACTCAAGACTCTACCTGATATTACCTACTCCACCAGAATATAAAAATCCTCTTAATTTCAATTTCGAATTCGGCAGTGGACACAGCATTTTATCAAGCAATACCAACTTAACCGGGATACTGACTCACAGCTATCAATCGAAGAGCATAGTCCATGCAAGAAAAATACCTCATGTTCTGGTATGTAAACAACTATTGGCTGGCAGCACAACTTCGATAGCACCTAATATTGAAGATGTTATTCATCAATCAGCAATTGGAGTTATAACAAGTGATAGTGAACATTGTCATTACATAGATTACACAAAATTCAACAAATATAATGAGACTACGTTTGATGCCCTATCAATGGAAGAAAAAGTTGGAAACTTAATTTTCTCTTCATTTCCACCTCATGAAGTTTAGAATGATGAAGAGAGACTGGCAAATAGATATACGAGGGAAAGAGGATATCAAAGTGTTAAGAGAACGTATTGTGCACAAAATGAAATCCCAGCAATAACGAAGAGCAACAGATGTTGAGGAAAAGCTAATGATGGAAAGGCTTTTGTGCTACAGGAGTAAAAAGTGTAATACGGAGAAAGGCAACTTCAACTGAGAAAGAAGAAAACATTTGTATTAGTTAGTACAAGTGCAACTTAAGGTCAAAGCACATTAACATTTCCTGTTTACCCTTATTCAACAAATTGGCTTTACATAGGTTTGAGGGCCCAACTGATATTTTCTGAATCAGATTCTTTCAGCTGATGGTAAAAGCATGAATCCCTAATTTTCAGAATGGTTCCACTACCATTGACACGCATCATCTTGTAATATGTATCTCTCTTATTTTTCTGTTTTCTAGAATATTCTTTGAAATTGTACAGAATGAAGCTCTAGGCAAAGTTTTGAGTTGAGACAGAAATTATTTTGAGTGTTAAGGAAGAGTGATTCAATGGCCAACGCCAACCCTACGGACCAAGAACCACAAATTTCCAGCTCAGAAGTTAGATCTGAAGGCTCTCTTCCAAATATGATGCTGCTGGCAAAAGAGGAGGTCCGAATTCACCAAATCCCTAACACAGTCTTCAGCAGTCAAGCTTGATTCACACAATTTTATGCTGTGGCAAAACACGATCCTGCCAATAATCAGAGGATACAAGCTCGAGGATTATATTTTGGAAACAAAGCCATGTCCACAGCAGTACATTTCAGCCAAAGTCACCACTGAAGGAATAGAGGTAAATACTGTGACTAAACCAGAATATGAGCACTGCAATTCAACAGATCAGCTTCTTCTCAGGTGTTGTTCAGTGCAATCACACCTAAAGTTGCATCTTCTATTATGGGGTGCTCAACCTCCAAACAGCTGTGTGATGCTATGAAATAGAGAGTTGGGGTTTCAAAATAGATCTGGAGTGGTTTTTCTCAAAGGAGAGTCGCAAAAGACTTGAAAGGCACTATGAAAATTGATGAATACTTGAATAAGCTCAAAAGCATTGCAGACAACTTGGCTCCAGGCTCCAGCTGGAAAGCTAGTTGATCATTCAGATTTGGTAACCCAAGTCTTGGCTGGACTCCATGAAGACTACACCCCTATAGTGGTTCAAATCACAGGAAGGGATTCAATCACTTGGAGTGAGCTTCAATCCTCACTCATGACATTTGAAAGCAGAATGGAGCAGCTGAATGCTGCAAGAAACAGATTGGGAAGCATTAACCTCAGCCATCCTACAGCCAATCTAGCTAAGAAATCGGGCAGACAGTTTGGAAACGAGAATTACTATCAGGGGCAGAATAGATACTACAGTCAAAACAATGGTAGAGGAGGAAGAACAACTTCAGAGGTGGAAGATCAAGGAGCCATGGGAACTACACCAATGGTTCCAAACCAACTTGCCAAGTTTGTGGAAAGGTTGGACACCAGCAAATGTTTGCCGCCATAGATACGATGTACTGGGATTAACACAGTTAACAACAGAGGTGGAAATTTCCAGTCCAGCAACTACAGTTTTGGATCAAGCTCCTAACCCACTGTTCTCATGGCCACTCCAGACACACGAAGTGATCCAGCTTGGTTTGCCGACAGTGGAGCTAGTAACCACGTCGCAAATGATGTTAACCAAGCCACAGATTACCATGGTAATGAAAAATTAGAAGTTGGCAATGGTAACAAGCTAGTTATCTCTCACATTTGCAAATCAATACTGCCCTCTTTGAAATACAAATCCTTTTTGCTTAAAAATGTACCTTGTGTACCTGAAATCTCTAAGAATTGCTCAGCATCAGACAACTTACTTCAGACAATAGTTTTTATGTCGAATTTTTCAATCTAATTCTTGTTTTGTGAAGGACAAGGCCACGGGAACGGTGCTGCTGCAGGGGAGGCTTAGGCAAGGACTTTATCAACTGGAGTCACCCTCTTCTCAAATCACTCGGAATGCCACAGCCTTTCAAAAGTTTTAGTACATCTCAGAGTCGTAAGTCTTTTTTTTTTTTTTTTTTTTTGTTAGTCCTGTTTCCTCAAGTCAAACATGGCATAGAAGGCTTGGCCGTCCTTCTATGCTAGTCCTGAAGCAAGTTATGCAGTCACGTCATGTACTCAAAGGCTAAAGTTCATTGAAAACTATGATTTTAGTGTTGCTTGACAACTTGGCAAGTCAAGTGCTTTTACCATCAGCTGAAAGAATATGATCAGAAAATATCAGTTAGGCCCTCAAACCTTTGTAAAGCCAATTTGTTGAAGAAGCATAAACAGAGGCAGCAGAAACGTTTATGGGGCCTTGACCTTAAGTTACACTTGTACTAACTAATAAAGAAGTATTCTTCTTTCTCCTTTGAAGTTGATTTTTCCCCTATTACACTTTTAACTCCTGTAGCACAAAAGCATTGCCATCATCAGCTTTCCCTCAAAATCTGTTGCTCTTCATTATTGCTGGGACTTCCATTCTCTTAACAACAAGATATGAAATAACAAGAAGCATCCACAATCCACAAGAAGACGAAGAAAGAAGGTAAAATATAAAAAAAGGCTGCTGCATTTGGTGCGCCACCCAAGGAAAGCATTAGAATTTATACTAACCAATAACTCCGACTCTCCACCCCAGAAATCAGGCCGTCCAATACTTTGGCAGTAACTACAGAGGCACTTCAGAAAATTAGTGAACTTCAACCATTATAATAACAAGACATCATTTGAACAGCTAAAACCAATAAAAGATACTTCAAGCATTGTCAAATTCAAAGCCGTACCGTTTCAAAGATTCCTCGACAGTTATTGCAACCAATGCCTCTTCATACTTAAGACGCTCCTTATCATTATCACAAATAACCTCTTTAACAGCCATCCGTAATTCATCTGTGTCATATGTTTATAGTAAGTCCACTGAAATCATGCATATCTTCCAAAAAGCATAGATAACTGAAAGAAATACAAGATCTAAAATATGAGGTCCTTTGATATCCTCACGCAAATTGCAAAATTGTATTCATGATATAAAGATCATTACATATATAGGGTGAACATCTAAAAGGAATATATTTCTTCAGATCTCAACTATCAATGCAACTAATAACTAATAAGGAGGATACCACAGTGTTTCTCAAGAAAAAGACGCAGAACAACACAACATGATGTCTCTGTATACATTTGGAGGGGATGACCAGCTACAAGCTTAATGGTTGTTAAACGTAGTTTGGTACTGAGGTGAAATTTAGAGGCTAAAACACTGGGATACCTCTACACGGACCTGCATTATCTCTCTCTTCTCGCGGATTGAGCGCTACACCTTTGTTGAGAGCCATTCCTTTTACCTGATGCGTCACAACAGATTTTTATATCTTTTGGAAACAAAAAATATAATTTTCACTGTTTATAAAAATGTGGATGATATGACAAAACACGGTATTAAAAGGGTTGGCATTTTCAGCAAGAGCAGCTAACTATGTTCAGAGGACTACTACATGAATTCAGAAAACACTCACTTTGATAGCAATGAAAATTTGACCAGTATGATTTCCCAAGAATAATGCAGCACGAATACTTCTTCACATTTTGAATTGCAACCCAAAGAAATTATACAAATTGATGTTTCAGAATAAAACTCTTATAACAGACAGATATGACTCGTACCAGAGCACGAAACAGGCAGCGTCCATCGCCAGTAATTTTCTGAACTGAATAACGTTCCAATTTCTTCATTGCCGGCGAACCTCGACCACTGTGAGCAAAATAAGCATTGGAATCATAAATTTACACCATTTAGGACTGCAGTTAATTTTGACTGTCAGGCGTCTGGTTAAAAATAATGGCCTACTAAAAAGCAGATTATGGTGATATGTAAACAACCAAAAACTAAAAAAGAAGTTACAGTGATGGTCCAATTCTGGCAAAGAATTTATGGGTGATGCTAGTGAGAAACACAGCGGGAGGTGCATTCTGAGGGCAGTGACTAGAAACTGAAGGAACTGGAGAAGATGCTATTTGAAAGTCGGCGATTCCATGCTTAAGTTGCTCGAGAATTGCTTCTGTTTCCAATTAAAATTGCAATAAATTATGAGACCAGAACGACGGACAAGAATTTGATTTACAAAAAAGTGAAATTAAGGTGATAAAGTGCGGTGGAAGGTGAGGAGCAGAAGTTAGAGTTCACTGTTTGAGGGATTGCGCGCCATTAAACTGTTTATCCACCGGAGCTTCGACGAGGACTGGCCGCCGAGCGATGAGAGTTCAAATCCAGTTAGCCAAAATTAAACCCAACCCAAGAGGCTGAAGTAGTGCGGATCGGCTGTGATGGCTATTGGCCTCGTCCAAAGTGTCAAATAAGCAAACACCTAGTATACCTTTGATGGTGGATAACGGTTGATCCGACCCAGGTTTTATTAGCTGGATAATTAGCACAAAACTTTGTGTAAAACATCTCTATTTATTGCAATCTACGGTGAAAACGTCCGTATCTTCTAAATTTTTGTATTTTCTTCCTCATCTACTGTATTTCTTACACAAAACGTCATTCCATCCAAAAAATAGCCGTTAACTCACCATACCAGCACGACTCGTAATGTATTTTAAAGATAAATTAGTCCAATCACATTAATTCACTTATTTATATATATATAAATAAGAGAGAGATATAAATAAGAGAAATAGTTAGAGAGAGAGAGAGAGAGAGATAGTTTATGACGCACAAATGTGAAGAGAAAGTTGAAAAAGAAGAATAACAAAGTGAAATTATTTTGAACAAATGTGGGAAGAAAATTACGCACCTCTTGTAGTGATGTGGTACTCAGAAGTGTAGAACCAATTGTTGGATTGATGTACTGTTGTGCATCGTTCATTTTGATGTGTAAATGACATTTCAGAAAACATTCTTACCTTTGTATATAAATGTGCATAATGTCCCTATCTTTTGGATTAACTTGTATAAATCGTCCATATTTTTCATTTCTTAATGTGCATAACGGCCCTACCTATTTTAAAATTTGTGGTGAACATCATCACCTAATTGTATTATCGATTGTCAATGTCTTTGCTCACTACAACAGACCGGGAAATCAAAAAATAGCATTATTCCTCCTTCGTATGCTACATTGTTTGGCATATCATAAAATGTCTCCATGATGGACTTCAATTGTGAAATAGTGTGTATTGTCGCCTGCAACCACACAAATTTAGCCAATGAAAAACTCAATCAGTTTTTGTCAACTTCAATTCCCTTCATTTTTTGTCAAAACCATTGAAGAAATCTCCTCCACCGCAAAGAGATTGAAGTTCTTCATTATCCCAGAACAAATCTTGTTCCATTAACAAAATCGGAAAAGCAGAAAAATATTTCTTTTTCAACTTCTCTCCATTTTTCTTCTTCTTCACATTAAAGAACATCAAACAAAGAAGAATCTGAATCCAGATTTTGCTATATATCCATCTTCTTTTAAGAAGAAGAGGTGCGTAATTTTCTCTTTTCATTCTACAAAAGAGAAAACAAAAAAAAAATCCAAACCCCATTTTCAATCCTCTCTCTCTCTCTCTCTCTCTCTCTCTCTCTGTGTGTGTGTGTGTGTGTGTAAGTGAAAAAAATGTGGTTGAACTAATTTACCCTTAAAATACATTACAAGTCGTGCTGGTATGGTAAGTTAACGGCTACTTTTTGGACGAAATGATGTTTTGCACAAGAAATGCAGTATGTGAGGATGAAAATATTAAAATTTATAAGGTATGGACGTTCTGCACAATGACTGCAATAAGTTGGGACGCTTTATGCTAATTACCCTTTATTATAATGATGAATTGTGGTGGTAAACAGATTTTGAAAATAGTCAATTGACGGGGATGGATTGAGTATTGAGCAAATTTTGGAGATGATCGGTTGAGAAAAATGATCAAACCAGGGAGATGGATTGAAGCGATCAACAAATTTTGGAGGAGATGATTTTATGAGAGAGAATTAAAGACGTGGCATTTAAATACTTTTTTATTCCCGTAGCGGAGAAAACCCCATATGGCCGTGATTACAAAATTTAAGTTGTCAACACATAAATATTCTTAGCGTTTAGGGCACGTTTGTTATATGAACAAAAGTTAAAGATAGTGGATAAATTTTATCTTATTCTATTTTGGATAGAAGTGATATTCGGATAAACTTTTATCCATATAATAATTTAAGCCAAAAATGAATATAAATTTTGTCATAAAAAATATTTTATTTTGATAATGATTCACTCGTTTTAAAAGACGAACATATGTTTTATAATTTTTTAAAAAAATCTATTTTTCAACATCGATAACGTAGGATAATCGTTGTCACTCGCACGCCACCTAAGGATAGCAAAATACTCCGACTCCGCCCCGTTAATAATCCGGGCGAATACGAAAATCATGGTCCCAGCTCCAAATTTCTCAAACTCGTCCCAAATCTCTTTTTATTTTATTTTATATTTATATTTTAAAATTTAAATCACATTTTAAAAATAAAAATAAAAATAATTAATTAAATAGGAACTTTTTAATCTCTGCCCCGCATTCAAAAAATCTTCGATGGACCGGGGATGGTAATGGTCACCCCAGCATGTTGCCATCCCTGCCGCCGCCGCCACCACCGCCACCACCCAATGTCGCTTCACTCTTATTTTTTTCTCTTTTAATTTTTTTTATTTAATTTTTTTCGTTTAATTATGAATAATAGTACACTTGTCTTTTTTTTATTTAATCAAAAAGTGACTTTTTTCATTATTATATTTAGTTGAACCAAACAAGATAATAAAAAACAAGTTATCCGGATAACTCTTATCCATGTAACTTTTATCACGGATAAATAGTATTATCCACAAACTAATTTGACCCTTAGGGTTAAGAATTGACTTTAATAAACAATTAAATCGGTTAAAGTTTGTTAGGAATTACTCTTAACAGACCATTAGGGTTTTGTTTTGATTGGTTATGGTCTGTTAAGATTGATTAAGGTCTATTAGAATTAGCATCAACAGACCATCAGAACATCTTCAATGCACTTCGTCTATTACTTTTTAGACGTGCTACATAAATACATATAGACAAAATTATAAAAAAAAAAAAAACTCTTCAATACATGCTAACGAAGACTCTAGCTGATGTAGCACACACAAAAATAGAGTATGTCTAAATTTAAGATCCAACTCATTATTTTATAAAATACTAAGTTGGATCTTAAAAAAGAAGTAACTCAGCAAATTTAAATCCAACTCAGTATTTTATTAAAAAAAAAGTCGACAAGGAAAATAAAATTGAAGATCCGTCAATTTATAAAAAAATTAATGCCACATAAACGGTAATATTAGTTTTAGATGAAATTCATTGGAGATGAATTTTTAATTTGACCGTCTATTCAATAGACGTAGTGTCACGTGAACTGGAAGTCCATGTATTTTACCTGTCACGTAGACTTTAATAGACAAAGTGCATTGGAGATGCTCTTACGGTCTTTTAAGATCAATCTGTTATGATAGATTGTGGATGATTCATAACATACCTTTCAGTGAAATATAACAATAACAAATTTATTGTTTGTTATAGTATGTTAAACTTAATACATCGTTCTTCAATTAACTCAACTCAATAAGTCATAAATGGGCTCAAATTACATAAATTTAAAGTAAATACCACAAATTTATACTCATATATATACATATTATCATGATTTATACTACGAAATCTACAATTTATATCATAAACTTAAAGAATAAGAAATAACCACGCACTGTACAAAAATTAGATAAGTTGAATTCTAAATTTGAAATGTGATTTTCTGCACTTGTTTTGAAATTAATGAGATACAAATTTCCTTACAAAATAGCGAATTTAGATAGTCTCCTCTTTTGGGAGTAACGTAAAAGTTAATAGATAAATTTTAAATTGTATGAAATAGAATAAACAGGAGTGTACACAAGTATATATTCGGTAAAATAAATTTTATATATATATATATATATATATATATATATATATATATATATATATATATATATATATATATATATATATATATATGGGAATCCTTCCTCTTACTAATGAATTTGACAAATAATCACAACCTTTAATTTAATTTAGGTTAATCTAACTGTCTAGATTTATTATAACCTTTAAAATTCTTATACCCACATCCAAACACATTTCAATAAAAATTTTAATACATAAAACTATTAAATTAGTTGAAATTAATGGTCGTGATTATTTGTCAAATATATATATTTAGTCAACGGTGACTACGACAACCATCGATGTTGCCAACCACCATCGAACCAAATCATAACCATTCCCTAATCATTTCGACTGCAAATCGGTGCAATGAAAACTCACCTGTTGTCTATTCTCTCGTTATTTCTCTCTCTCTTCTCATTTTTCTTTGAATTCCAAAATCAAAATCAAACTCTGTTATATATACTAAAATGTATATATTATTATCTTTCTTTTATTTTAAACCTCATTTTCTGGTTTATAAATTGTGAAACAATTTCAGAGACGACAATTGTATGATTTCATGGTGGCCAATAAATAACATTTGGCTATGGTTGGAAGTAGAATAAATGATTGTTATTTGCTCTATCAGCAATGGAGATTTGTTTTGGATTTGAGTATGGACTATTGCACGTGGTTTTCATCAATTGTTTGATTTCATGGTGGCGCGTATTTGATGGTGGTATAGATTTGGTGGTGGCCATGTAGATTGGTGTCGTTGGCAGTGGTAGTGAAAATAGGCCACGACGATGGTGGTGATGGTGATTTTGGCATCGATGGTGATAGAAACAGGCGACAGTGTTAGTGATGATGATGATTTCAGCGTCGATGATAACAGTAGTGGTAAGCAACTGTGGTAGTGGAAACAGGCCGCCACCTCGACTTAACACATAGTGTTACATGCAATGTGTTACACACTCTTACAAAAAAGTAAGACAATAAAAATAAAGTGTACAAAAATAAGATATTATTTTTGTTATTAAAAAAAAGGTTAGTTACACTAATGGTCTCCATTCTTTCAAGTTTGTAACGATTTCATCATCATTCTTTGTTTTAGCAGATATCATCCTCATTCTTCTATTTATTCTCAGTCCCTAAATTACTATTTTTCACTATTCTAACAATTATATGATAATTTTACCCATTAAATAAAATAAATTAAAATTGATAGGAAAAAAAATACAATGAAAA
The DNA here is from genome assembly GCA_023638005.1 of Forsythia suspensa. Lineage (NCBI taxonomy): Eukaryota > Viridiplantae > Streptophyta > Magnoliopsida > Lamiales > Oleaceae > Forsythia > Forsythia suspensa. The sequence goes on along the minus strand of CM042669.1, from coordinate 40,650,898 downwards.
CATTGCAATTGGGTCCTTAACCTTTTCAAAAATACAAATAAATCTTAAACAATTTTATTTTATTCAGATAAATGTTCTTCCCCCAATTCAAAAGAAATCATCTTTTTTCACGCACCCGCACCCGCTCCCGCGTTGTTCATGGTTCTTCAAGAGCGATAAATCATTTGCTTGCGATAAGTGTAAGAGCAAGAACAGTACAATGGATACCGGGTGGCGATCTTGGGTTGTTCTCGGGAGCACAAATGTCATCAGTTTTTGGTCCACAATTATGGAAAGCAACCGGCTATGTGCCAAAAAAGTTTAATTTTCAATACAGGGAGTTTCCATGGTGGGATGATGATGTAAATAGGGAAAAAGAAGCGGAGGTACATAGAAAAAGTGATGATCAAAATGGGAATCAAGTTGATGACGGTGTGGGTGTTTTATACTCTCTGTTAAAGGAAAGGGAAAATACTTTGCTCACTCCTATAGTGAATTCAATTGATGTAAAAAGTTCTGTTGAAGAAGGCAAGTCACACGAACACGAGTTATTGTCTCTGAAACAAATGAAGGAAAGAAGCTTACTGCAGCTCTACCACGGCGCACACTAGAAATAATGAAAAAGATGAGCTGAAAATTTTGAAGGATTAATAAGCGAAGAAAACGGCTGGAAAAATTGAGAAAGAGGGAAATTCAGTGATTCTTCTTAATTTTTTAAGTTATGATAAATGTGTATGTGTGTGTGTGTGTGTGTGAAAGAGAGAGAGAGATGTGAAATAGAGATATGGTGGTATATGTATGTGTGGGGTTGGGGTTGGGGTTGGGGTTGGGGTTGGGGTTGGGGTGAGAAAAGATGATTTCTTTTGAGTTGGAGAATAACACTTATTTGAATAAAATAAAATTGTTTAGGATTTATTTGTACTTTTGAAAAGGTTAAGGACACAATTGCAATGCTTTCATTGTATTTTTTCCTATCATTTTAATTTATTTAAGTCAATGGACAAAATTGTCATACAATTGCCAGAATAGTGAAAATTAGTGATTTGAGGACCATTTGTGAGAATAAATAGAATAATGTGGATGATATCTGTTTAAAAAAAGAATGGAGATAAAATCGTTATAAACTTGAAAGAATAGGGACCATTAGTGTAATTAACCCTTAAAAAAAGATTATAAAAAATAGTTTGTATTTTTATGTTATTTATGAAAATTACCCTAAAAAAAAGGAAAAATGTTAAGTCACAATTACTCGTGTAAAAAATAAAGGGTAAGTGTCTCAAACTTTTGACTTCATTTATACTTGTATCCTCAGTATTAAATTTTGGCATCCATCACCCCAACTTTTTATATAATTAGCAGCCAATACCCTCTCAACTTTTTATATAATTAGCAGCCAATACCCTCACATGAGGGCATTGACTGCTAATCATATAGAAGGTTGGGGTGATGGAAACCAAGTATTAAATATTGAGGATACAAGTACAAATGAAGTCAAAGGTTGGAGACACTAGCTGCAATTTACTCAAAAATAAATATAAATAATGTTGTTGGACTTGTATAAAAATTTCTACTCTTTATTTTTAAATATTTTTCAAGATGCTCTATAAAATAAAAGGCATTAGTGAAGATGCTTTTACGAGCTTGATTTTTTTTGGGTAAATAGCACAAAACGTCCCTACCTATTGAGGGTATTGTGAAAACGTCCATACCTTCTAAATTTTGGCAATTTTACCCTTACCTACTGGATTTCTTGCGCAAAAGGTCATTCAGTCCAAAAATCAGTCATTAACATAAGGGTAAATTAGTCCAACCACTTTTTTCACATATATATTACTTCTTTTAAAATTGAGGGCTTCCATGCAATTTCCAAAATTGCACCAAGCAGCCCGATCCTCAAATCTAGCCCCTGTTTACGAACTTCAAAAGGCTGCATCTCACCTCCTTCTTTTTCCGTGAGCTCACCTCCTCCTTCGTGGTTGAGATCTCTGCTCTCCCTAATTATTCACCCAACGGTTTGAACTCGATCCCACCTTCATGGCCTCTGGCGATATAGGCTCTCAGGTGGGCTGTTGCTACTCCTTGAGAATTGACCAAATTGCCCATATCATACCCATTTTCAGCCGCAGATCCCGGATTTTCTCCAAATTAGGAGAAGAAATCTCACTCTTGACTTCGATCCATAGAATCTGGGGGCTGCTCCGAGCTATGGAGCTCGAATTCTCCGATACCGTCGTGGTCTCTTTCTCTTTGGAGCCGAAAAACAACAAAATACAAACTTATTCAAAGAATTAGACTCAATAAAACATGAACGATAAATTTATTAGAAAACTTACCAACAACCGAAAGGGGCTAGAAGTCGTAGGCAAAATCGGATTATTAGGCGATGTAGAATTGGACATTGGGGGAAGAAACTTGCGATTTCCCATCTATGATTGATCTGTTAACTTCCCTGGAATCCTCTTTCTTGGAAGAAGAGCCTTGTGATTGTCCCTCATCCCATATAACACCTCCCGCAATTTTAATCTCTACATCCTCGGGATTCAAAGAACTAGATTTCGATGATGCCTTCGGTGGCTTTAGCTTCGCCTGCTATTGTTACCAAACGAGACGCGCATTGCGAAATTGCGAAACCCTAAAGGGTTTCGCGTCGTTTCTATGATTTGGGGACGGGGCTGCCGTGCAATTTTGAAAATTGCATGGAAAGCTCTCAATTTTAAAAGAAGTAATATATATGAAACAAAGTGGTTGGACTAATTTACCCATATGTTAATGGTCGATTTTTGGGTGAAGGACCTTTTTAGCAAGAAATCCAAAGAGGTAAGGGTAAAATTGCCAAAATTTAGAAGATAGAGAAGTTTTCCACAATACCCTCAATAGGTAGGGACGTTTTGTGCTATTTACCCATTTTTTTTCCCTATGTCAAATAGCACAATATAATCTACTAATTTTTTTATGTACTTAAAACTTTATTATATGTATCATTGTAGTTATTGTAATTGATGGACTCGCCCTAGCTACTTGTGTATAAATAGTAATCGATGGGCTAGAGATGAAATTAGGGATATTTACACCCACTACTTACAAATATTAAAATAATTTTAAATCTAACAACTTAACTTATTTATTTCAAAATACTACATAATTAATATTATATTAAATAATAAAATAATGAATTAAAATTAAATAACTATTTCCACGTGAATTCACTCAAATTTGTTTTTGAGTCCTTGATTATTTGCACAATAAGTCCTTCATCTTTATAAAATTTTCACTTTAGTCCCTATACTTAAGTCTTTCATTTCAATTTTGTCCTTTTTATTTGCAACTCAAGTCCTTCAACTTTTAAATTTGTACAAGTTGGTCCCCATATTTATACTTTTATATCAATTTAGTCCTTTGTATCACTATTTGATACGGATGTTACAAATGATATTTTGTATCATTGAATATGTTACATATTATATTATGTTATTTTACATATCACATATTACGTGAATTGGTATTTTAGATCATCGATGTTACGTATGTTCAAAATGATGAAATCAATAGTTTTATTTGTTAAATTTAACATTGTGTTTCATATCTATATCATACTATAAATCGAACTTATCGTTTCAGTTTAGAGTTGATTTTGCAAACAGTAACAATTTACATTTAAGATCGCAATCTGTTACAAATGTTACAAATCTTATTGTGTATCATTGTTTGATACAAATGTTACAAATAATATTTTGTATCGATTGAATATATTACTGATTATATTATGTTATTTTACACAATATATCTACACATGAATTAATATTTTGTATCACTAATATTTTATATTTCAATTTGTAACACGATTGTTACAAAATATCATTTGTAATATTTGTATCAAACATTGATCACAATATCATTTGTAACATATGTATCAAATAGTGATACTATAAAGGATTAAACCGATATAAAAGTATAAATATGGGGACCAACTTGTACAAATTTAAAAGTTGAAGGACTTGAGTTGCAAATAAAAAAGGACGAAATTGAAATGAAAGATAAAATATAGGGACTAAAGTGAAAATTTTATAAAGATGAAGGACTTATTGTGCAAATAATTAAGGACTCAAATGCAAATTTAAGTAAATTCACGTGAAATATATATTTTTGTAGTATAGATTTAATTTTAATTTATTATTTTATTAATTAATATAATTTTAAAAATGTAGTATTTTTGGAATAAATTTGTTAAGTTGATAAAATTAATTATTTTTAAAAGTGGTTTATTTATGAAAAGATCCCATGAAATTAATCTATCGAGTTCGGATAATGATCAAATTCTTAAATTACAATATTAACTTTCAGATAAAGTTATAACCATTAAAGTTTTAATGCGCTAGTTTAAATTATAATTTAAGTTGTCAAATTAATCAAACATACTTTTTATCTACACATTTTGTTAGATCCACAATTTACAACTCATTTATTATCCACACATTCTATATGACTCACAACATATAAGTATTTAAAAAATAATATCAACACCATTAAACATGCACCTAATTTAATGAAACTAATCAGTCAAACTATAATTTAAGTTGTCAAATTAGTCAAACATACTTTTTATCTACACATTTTATAAGACACACAATTTACAACCCACTTATTATCCGCACATTCTAAATGATTCACAATTTATATGTATTTAAAAAATAATATCAACACCACCAAAAATGTGCCTAATTTAATGAAACTAATAAATCTATCAGACTACTCATTCTTACACTAAATCTTCATATTCACACCCCAAACTTTGAATCTTCTCACTCCCTCGGGTCCAAGTCCAGAAGCAAAGTGGCGGCAACCCTCAAAGCTCTCGTTGGGTTGTTATGTGATGTTAAAGCGAACATGAATAAAAAATATTCGATAAAATTGTAGTTTTAAACCAAACACAAATAATTTGATTTAGTTTTGAGTTTTTTTTTTTTTTTTTTTCAAATTGTTTTAAACAATTTTGTTTAGATTTGAGTTATTCTCAAACAGTTTAGTCTGAAAAATATCAAAAATCTGTTAAAACCGGACCACTTAATCCCTACCCATTGGCAATAAGCTTCTCCCATAATTAATATAGAAGCACGACAAATTGAAGGTTGACATGTGTGGAGCCACTAATGTTTTTTTAGTTAAACATAAATATAAAAGCTGATCAATCTAGTGCACTGGATAGCAATTAGAAGTCAATTTAGAAGCAACCCGCAACTTTTGTCTTATGTAAGTGCAAATAATTCTTGTAATTTATGGACCTTGTAATTATTTATAAAATAAGTCATTATTCAATAGTACATGGTTAAGAATTGATCATTAATGTGTATAACTTTGTTAAAATTGCACCAACATGTATTGTAGTTGATGTCACTTCTTTAATTTGCGTCCTTTCAGTATTGACTATTAGCATTTCTCATATGCCGTGAATGTTTTGAGTTTACAAAAACATGATGATGGCGTAGGAGATATGCTTATAAAGTTTAATTTTCCCATTTGTATTGAACCCTTAAAATTTACGCGAGTCGAGTTTTTCTGTTTACTTCCATTTAGAAATTCAATTTTCCATTATTTGTTGTTTTACACTCAATACAAGACTATAAATTATATTAAGTTACCAACAAAGCTAAAGAGCATGCTTACAAATTATGTAGTTCACTCGCTTCTTTCATTTGTATTTTTATATGTGTTGCCTTGACATTGTTGCCCAATACATTCATTTCGTTCCTTTCCTAGTCTCTTATTCCTCCATACTTCATTTTTCTCCTATATTGAGGATAGTTGTTAGTTGCCTCGAGATCTTAACTAAATTGTCGTTTCATCCTTAAAAAGTTATTGCATAAAGTACAATTATAATATAGTAATAAAATAAACTTTAAAAGTAAATAAGTGAACAGTTAGACAGTGGCATAAACAATTTGACAAACTAGTATGACAAATATGTACGAAAAACCTATTTAAAATAAATAATTCAACTCTAAATCAAAGTTCAAATACAAAAACTTCTTTGTAGAGTCTAGTCATACTTACGAAGTATATGAATGAGTAGTAGGATATTGATTTAGTATACGGACACGTGCATACAATGAATTACTCGTGTCTAAATATGATGTAGAGATATTTTATCACATACATTTTAATTAACAAGTAGTTTTTATGTGATATCATAAATTATTTAATAATATTTCTCTAACATCTCATGATTTTAACAATAACCTTTTAATAATATTGTGTCATTTGATCAGTATAATTGTAATAGTCGCACTAGATAGACTCACATTTAAAATTAATTATAAAACGAAGGTGTTTGAATACTTATAAATCCATAAATTGAGCCTTAGCTTAGAGACATGGGACTATGATGAATGGGTGGGCTGGGGGAGGAGGAACCCTTTTATGAGGATTCGGGGGCAGAGCTCATAGATTTTTTTTCTCAAACTACAATTTCTTATTTCATTTTTATGAGAATCTAATATTTTTTATAAGTCATAATCTTTAAAATGTTACAAGAAGTCATTACCGGTGTTATATACAATTATATTGTACTCCAATATTTAATGAAACGACGTATAATAAGTCATATACAACAGGATAATTACAACCAAGTTAGAAAATAAAATAATATTTCAACACCAAATAGTGAAAAGTTAAACAAATTAAAAATTCAAGCCCATTTTTGAATTTTTAACTTTCTAAAGTTTGAATTTCAATTTGAATTTTGCTTTATAAATTCTTTTGAAATACTTGGTGAAATTTGGGCTTTATATCTTTTTTTTTTAAAATTGCCAATAAGTCATCTCCATACGACTTGTTTCAAATTAGGTCAAAACTTTTTAAAATTGTGATTAAGTCATACTTCACATCAATATTTTATATTAATTTCAAAATCACCCATTTTAACTATATTCTTCATTGACACAATCTTCCAACTCCACAAACCTCTTCCACCTCCGGCGACCTCCGACGAGTGCTTCTAAAACCATGATGTCACTTTTTAGACGCTTTTTTGGTGAAGATTTTGGATCACTTTTTAAGCGTTTTTATATATGAAGATTTTGTTAGCGGTGAAACTACAAAATAAATGACAAGTTACTACAATAAGAGATTTTTTCGAGACATGTGTATAAGGAGGTGGTACTGGTCGACTTTGGTGGCCGAAATCAATTTCTCGTACTTCACGTCACGGTGGAGCGGCCAAAGCTTCGGTGGCTTGAAATATCCGTAGTGAATAACGTTTTATGGACTTTGGTCACGATGTTTGAATCCTTAGCTTTGGTTTGTATGCTTTTTAGTTCTTCATCTTCCGTGGTTGTACTCTATTCTTAATGTCTTAAGTATTGATCTATCCGTCTTTTGAGAGAGGTGACCAATATGATTAACTGGGTTGAGTATTTTAGCGCTTATGTAAACAATGAGCATTTTCCAGCTTATATAAACAATGAGGTAACATCTGTTGTTGATCTTTGTATTATAAAATAGCAACTTGATATTGTATTATACAAAAACAAGATCACAAATGTAAATGGACATAGAATCTTTGTAAATATGAGCTTGAATATTCCACTATCTTATGTAAATAGGAGCTTGAATGCTCCACCATCTAATTGCTATAAATAGGAGCTTGAATGTTCCATCATCTAATGTTTAGTCATGGCATGTTATTTGATACTATATTATACAAAACAATATCACGAAAAACAAGATCACAATATAAATGGACATAGAATTGTTGTAAATAGGAGCTTGAATGTTCCATCATCTAATGTTTGAATGTTTTAGTTTTTATCCATGATCTTGCTTTTAATGTCTTAGTTTTAATCTATGAGACTGTTTAATTATGGCAATGTGTGAACCTGTGATATTGTTTGAATGTCTTAAGTTTTAATCTATAATCTTGTTTTAATCCATGATCTCGTTTTGTTTAGGTAATTAGTATATTTCGATCTTGCTTTTAATCCACGATAATCTTTTTTTAATCTCGATCTTGCTTTGAATATATGTGATCTTTGATAATGTTTAATGGCTTATTTGCACAAATGGTCCCGACTTTTGTACTATTTTGCGGGTTGAGGACCTATCTTTTCATTTTGGCGGTTTAGCCCCTATTTCAAATATTTTTGGCGACAATGGTCCTTTTCAACAATTTCCATCAATTGATAGTGAAATTTGACGGTGGAAGTTTTTATTTAAAAAGGCTTATTTGCACAAATGGTCCTCGACTTTTGTAAAGAAAATTTATGAAAAAAAGTCCCCAATATTTTAGAAAGTGTTGAAAAGTCCCATAACCTTCTAATCCTAACACATATGACCCTAAATTTTTTTGACAATTTCGCTAACTTAAATAAATTAAAAATAACTCACAAACCTTTTCAAAATACAAATAAGTCCTAAATCTTTTATTTTTTTTCACGATTTACACTTAAAATAATAAAAGTGTGTCATCGAGTCCCAAAATTTTAATTTTGTTCACCAAAATGATATTTAAAATGTGTTTGATTAAAATCGAGATTTTTAGTAAAAGTGATTGAAAAATTGTGGGACCATAAAATGTGTGGTTAAAATTAATTGTTGACTTTGACTTTATCCTTTTAACAAAATCAAAATTGAAAACAAGCGAGAACCTTAGAGTCTCACAGATTTTGTCCAATGGTGCATTAATTAACAAAAAATTATACCACGATCAAAATTTGACCAATTTAAAATTTTAATTTATTTTTCATATCAATTACTAGAGGTGGCAAAATGGGTCCACCCCAGATAGCCCGTTCTCTAAATTTGGGCTTCTCTAAGTGGGCTAGTCCAATAAAAGTTGATCTAATAAAAATTAGGTCAATTTAGTCCCAAGTCTGTTAATGACCAGTGCCTGACATTTTTGTTTGCCCAGTCCCTCCCACACTTCAAGCACCCCACCCCGCGGCCACATTTCACGGGAAGTGATGGGTGGGGTGTTTGAAGTGTGGGGTAGGGACTTGGGCAAAAAAAATTTATCGGGCGGCACCGTTAACTAGTTGTATCGGACTAAATCGACCTAATTTTTATTTAATCAATTTTTATTGGACTAGCCCAAATTTCGCAGACCCACTATCCGGACCGCCCATTTTGCCACCTCTAGTAATTGATATGAAAAATAAATTAAAATTTTAAATTGGTCAAATTTTGATCATGGATATAATTTTTTGTTAATTAATGACCACTGTACAAAATCAGAGAGACTCTAAGAAGTCTGTTTGTTTTCAATTTTGATTTTGTTAAAAGTTAAAGTCAAAGTCAACAATTAATTTTAACCACACATTTTATGGTCCCACAATTTTTCAATCACTTTTACTAAAAAAATTTGATTTTAATCAAACACATTTTAAATATTATTTTGGTGAACAAAATTAAAAGTTTTGGGACTTGATGACACACTTTTTATTATTTTAAATGTAAATCTGTAAAAAAAAAAAAAAAATTTAGGACTTATTTGTATTTTTGAAAAGGTTTGTGAGTTATTTTTAATTTATTTAAGTTATGGGTAAAATTGTCAAAAATATTTAGGGTCATATGTGTTAGATTAGAAGGTTATCGGACTTTTCAATACTTTCTAAAATATTAGGGACTTTTGTCGCAAATTTTTCTTTACAAAAGTCGTGGGACCATTTGTGCAAATAAGCCTTTTTTAAATAAAAACTTCCACCGTCAAATTTCACGGTCAATTGATGGAAATTGTTGAAAAGGACCATTCTTCTAAAAACATTGAAATAGGGGCTAAACCGCTAAAAAATGAAAAGATAGGTCCTCAACCCGCGATAAGTAGTACAAAAGTCGTGGACCATTTATGCAAATAAGTCAATGTTTAATTATGGCAAGGTTTGAACATGCGATATTGTTTGAATATCTTGGTTTTAATCTATGATCTTTGTTTTAATCCATGATACTATTTTGTTTAGGTAATTAGTATATTTTGATCTTTGTTTTAATCTATGATCTTGCTTTTTATCTGGTGATCTTGTTTGAATCTATGTGATCTTTGATATTGTTTAATTATGGCAAGGTTTGAACATGTGATCTTTGTTTGAATGTCTTAATTTTAATCCATGATAATGTTTTGTTTAGGTAATGTACATTAATATAAATTGATATTGTTTTAATCTATGTTTTAATCTGATGATCTTGTTTTGCATAAGACAAGATCATCAAACAAAACATATGACTAATTAAACGATGATCAAAGATAAAAGCATGATATCATAGTCATGTGTGTTGTTTGATCTTCAGACACGCAAAACAATGATCACAAAAAATAAGATCATAATAGAAATGATCATAGAATTTGCACACGCTCATAATTTTATTATAATATGTTTTCTAATGGTCTCGACGAGATTTCGGTCAAGACCGATAGCTTTGCTCACGCCTATGATAGATTTTACCCGTTTGAAGTCGTCTATTTAGCTTAAAATGACAATCTTTAATTTTTTTTCTTCAAAACACCATCACAAATTATTTAAAACAAGATTATCGAATAAATAAATGTACATCCTTTTGTCATAAATTAAAGCTCTTCAAAGGTATCCGAGTCCCTTAAAAGCAAACACATACTTCGAAAGCAATGCTAAAATGAAGAAAGAATAACTGTCAATCATTCTCAAGTTAGTAGGAAGTCATGCAAAGGGTTCTCATCTAAAACTATAAACAATGTTTCTAATTCTTCCATTGAATTTGAATATGTTTGAGATTCAATTAGGACATAGATTCTCATTGGATAGATAAGTATAAATTTATAAGTTGTTTAATGGTAGGTAGAAGAATTAATCAGTAGAGAATAAACAAGAGAATACTATTGTTCTTAAAATGTTTCATTAGTAGTACAAAATCATATGTTTAACAGTATCACAAAAAAGCAGTATCACAACAAAACAGTATCACAAAAAACAGTATCACAACAAAAACAAGATCATAAAAAATAATATCACAACAAAACAGTATCACCGCAAAACAGTATCACCTCTCACAGTTAGCGTTTTTTTACAATTAAGGGTATGTTGGTCTTTTAGCTCTAAAATATGACTTTAATTGAATTAAGTTTTGAGCATATGACTTTAGAGTCTATAAGTGCCCAAACAGTGACCGGCCCTGAATTTACCCTTTTTTTTAGGAAAAAATTGATACATACCAATGTTTAACTTTGTATTTTGATAAATGACAAAACTATCAAAAAATTATAAAAATCAAGTATTTTATTTATTTTCAACATATTATTTATCAATAATAATTAAAACAATATTGTTTGGATAATGATAAGATTTTGTAACTGACATTTGAATATGATTTAAGATAAACATGTGATATAAATATATATTTACATTATCTCTCAAAGAAATTCTAGCCAAAATATTTAGGATTAGTTATTATCATATTTCACAATTAAAAAATTCTTGTTCGTAGAGAGAAAAAAAAATTTGTTACGTCTGTAACTCAATAAAGTCACTGTGACTCGAAACTGCCACATTGTGACTCAAAATTGTCACATTGTGACTCAAAACTGCCACATTGTGACTCACGTCTTTGAATGGATATTGCTGCTATCTGATATCTATTTGCGTAGGAATGAAACAAATTCAGGTATGTGAATGAGATAATGCAATATTTTATATTTCTATTTGTTTTGATTTCTCATTTTTATAATTTAATTATATATAGTTATTTCATCTTATCATGATTATGTGGTATTAGTATGTGACTGATTATGTGGTGATAGTTTGTGACATGATAATGTGGTGTATGCTTGTCAAAACTATCTTGTAATGGTTTCTAACCATTGTGACCTGTTGTTATGGTTTAGTAAAATGATGATTAATTTTGTGACCCATTACATGTAGTTGTGACTTTAATTTCATGTGAAGTATTTGAATAATCTTTATTCGGTTCATAGTTTGTAACGTGGTAATCTAGTGTATTTTCGTCTACTGGTTATCTTTTTATAATTTGTATTTGTTGTTACATGTGGTTGTGACTTTGATTTTCATGTTAAGAATATGATGATCGCTATTTATTGTGATAGTTTTGACCCGTGTGTGATTTAATAATTGATTATGAATTGTACGACCAAAAACCTGTGAGTGCGACTTTACTTTCATTTTAAGTATTTGATGACTGCTTATATAGTTAAATATTTAATGAATACTGTTTTGGTTATATGAAGAAAAAAAATGTGTTGATAAAATAATATTTAGTATGTTTACATAAGCGGAAAAAAAAAATGATTATGTTAAACATATTTGAATTACACATATTGTGACCACTTTTGGAGACTATATTTATCACATGTGATTTTAAAAAAAAAGATTGAATGTTGTTACTGGATTCCAATATGTGACTGTTCAAACCTAAATTTGAAAGAATTTCACAAGTTTGTTTCAATTTTGAAACTCGCCCGCACGGATGATAAAAGAAACCCTCCAAACGAATGATGAACGGAACTCGCAAGCACGGATGACGATGAAGATTGGTCAATTTGTTATGTGATTAGAGTTTGGCTATGAGATGACGATGAAGATGGGTCTCTTTGTTATGTAATTAGAATTTGGCTATGAGAAGAGTTTTGAATTCTAAAATCAGTTTTTCTCAACAACTGAATATCAATTCCTAATTATTAGGAAGGATAAATACAAATGTTGATATTATTTTATTTTATAATTAATTAAAATAAATAATTAATTATTTAGATTTTAATTTATTAATTAAAAAAACCTGATTCTTTCAAAAAATATATTATTAACTGATTTGTCAAAATGTAAACATAAAATCATTATTAAACCTAATTATCTCTTTTTATATATATATAATTTGGGCCAAAATTTTTTTGGGCGATCTTGGACTCAAGCCCAGTTGCCCCCTACATCCGCCCTTGATTATGGTTATTACACCACTCCTTGTTTTAGAAAACATTTACGATGGACCCATCCAAATTGGGAGACTTCACGAAACAAGTTTTTTACTAGAAAGTATGCATCATCAACAATGGTCATTTCTAGAAGCATATCTATTATAATACTAATTGTAACATTTACACTAGTAATTTGTTCTTATAGTTGTCTCGTAAAATAAGAGTGTTGAATTGATTATAAATCCACAAATCAAGTTGAGGAAGTAAATACAATTAGAACCAACACTAACAACCACCAATAAATAAAATGCAAATAGTTCCTCATCCATCTTACATGAAGTATAATTTTTTAATTAAAAGAGTCACCATCTCCCAGTCAAATTAATATTAAATAAAAATAAAATGAAAACTAATCTAGGAGAAAGATCATTACACACGACGATGGTATAACTATGCAATTAGTGATTCCAATGTAGTTATTGGTGTGCACTTGACTAGTCCTTAATAAAAAAATATTGCTTAATATCTGTCTATAATAATAAATTATTTCAAAACGTGATTCTTGTCATAGTTTCGTCAGTAAAACCACTTAACCATACTTTATAGGTTTGTATGATTTTAATTAAAATTTTACTAAAAATTTAAAGTCAAAATCAATAATTAATTTTAACAATATATTTAACGAGACCCACAAGTTTTTAACTATATTGATGATATATATTTTTCTCATCTTCCGAGCACGGCGACGATAGTGGTGAAGACTTGCAAAAGGTGGCGGAGCTTTTTTCTCCGTGTCCACTTCAGTGTGATAATCAATATATGATTAAAATATTTTTGCTGAATAGCAATAGGGAATGTATAAGAGTTGTCTTCTCTTTTTACCTGGAGGGTTGATATCTATTTATAGGGATGATTTGCAGTTGTAGCCTTCAATGGTCATTGATAGCGGATGCCTCTTCATCTTCTTCATTGTTATAAATTAATGAGGGACGTTTCGTCTTCTCAATTGCTGGCGTTTGATATTCTTCATAGACGAGGGTAACTATCATTCTATAGGTCGCATATCTTGTTAATTTGATGGCAGCTGGGTTATGGTTGTCTATCTACTGGAGGCGAGCCTATGAGAACAGTGAGGCGGGCGGACCAACGAGATGAGCGAACACTTAAGGCAGGCGTCCCAATAAGAGCAGCAGTCATATACCAAAGTGTAACTATATTTATCATCATAAGCCCATTTACTTTTTATGGACCATTATCCATGAGAAGTAGAAATATTGTCTTTTGAATAATTATTCCTTATCTATAGGAATAGATGACAATCTCCCATCGGTTGAAGAATGGACCTTTGTTAGTTCTTTAGAATGTGGTGGACCCCGATGTTTGAATAAACCCGTTGAAAAATGATGTAGGATTGGATGAGAGAGATTCATCCATAGCTCAAAATCATCCGACTTAGGACGAAAACAGGGTGACCGCTGCCGTCTTGCCCGCAAGTGGGCTGCCTTGCCGGCCTCATGTTGGGGCCAGGCGAGCAGCCAAGCCCCCCAGCTTGGGGCAGGCGGTCAAGCCCACCTCTTGTTGGCGGCGGGCGGCCACGCCCGCGCCCTTCATCCCGCCCGCCCCTCGCCACGGGTAGGCGGCTTCGCCCACCCCTTATCTTGGGTGGGCAAGCGAGTCTTTCATGTGTTAGTCCGCCTTTTGTTAACGTTGATCCATTGCTTGAACTTTCTGTCCCTATTGTGTTTGGAGATTCTGACACTAATTTTTAAAATTTTTCAGACAGAAGCTCATATATTTGATTTCAAAATAGAGGCTCATCGCCTTGATTTTTAAAACAGAGGCTCATCGCCTTGATTTTAAAACAGAGACTCATCGCCTTGTTTTTCGGATAGAGGCTCATCGCCTTGATTTTAAAACAGAGGCTCATCACCTTGTTTTCTTGATAGAGGCTCATCACCTTGATTTTTAGCAGGACTCGTCGCCTATCATTGTTTATTAAATAATGGCTATTGTCTTGATTTTTAAACATAGGCTCATCGCCTTGTTTTTCAATGGTGGCTATTACCTTAATTTTTAAATAGTGGCTATTGGCCTTGTTTTTTAGACGAGAAAGTCGGCTTTTTTTTTTCGATTGGTGGCGGTGTCATTATTTATAGCCCTTTTTTTTTTTTGACAGTAGCAACCGGCTTTGTTTTTTAGACAGTGGCAGCTAGCTTTGTTTCTGGCCTTTTTTTTTTTTTTTTAGACAGTAGCAGTTGTCTTTGTTTTTCTGACAGTGGCAGTTGTCATTATTTCTAGCCTTTTTTTTTTTTTAGACAATGGCAGTTGTCATTATTTTTTGCCTTTTTTTTCTTTGTTGAGGCTCGCCTTTAAATTTTTTTTTTTTTTTGAGGATCGCCTCGGCCAAGACTCTTATTTGCAAAAAATACAAATAAGTCCCTAAATCTTTTTTTTTTTTTCTGATTTACACTTAAAAATAATAAAAAGTGTGTGTCATCAAGTCCCCAAAACTTTTAATTTTATTCACCAAAATAATATTTAAAATGTGTTTGATTAAAATCAAATTTTTAGTAAAAGTGATTGAAAAATTGTGGGACCATAAAATGTGTAGTTAAAATTAATTGTTGACTTTGACTTTGGCTTTTTAACAAAATCAAAATTGAAAACAAAGCAGCTCTTAGAAGTCTCTACATTTTGTCCAGTGGTACATTAATTAATTAACAAAAATTATACAATGATCAAAATTGACCAATTTAAAATTTTAATTTATTTTCATGTATCGATTCCAGAATTCAGCAAAATGCCGGCCGTTCTCCAATAATTTTTTTCAACTTGAGTCTAAGTACTCCGACGGGTGGCACGATTGCTTTTTCCCAAGTCCTACCCGCACTTCAAACACCCGCCCACGACCCACATATCTGGCTCGGCTTGCCTTGGTCAGCTCATTTGCCACCTCTAGTAATTTATATGAAAATTAAATTAAAATTTTAAATTGGTCAAATTTCGATCAGATATATATTTTTCGTTAATTACTGCACTTAATGATCAAAATTAATTTTTTTTTTAATTTTAAGGCTCAGCTTTGTTAAAAGCACTTGGCTTGGCTTGGCTCGGCTCACTCATTGCCATTTGTAATAGTTGATAATATTTTTATCACGGGTCGGGTATAGTAGGTGTGTTAGGACTTCATAGTTAGTTAGCCTCATTCTTCTTCTTTGATACCCTCATTATTTATTTACCTTAGATAGTTTATTTTTTGTCTGCCTTTATTATCTCAAGGTTCGGGCTCGTCTCGAGTCTTTCTTTTGTTAGACTCAGGTTCCTTTCGATCTTTTATGTCTTTGGTAATGAGATACGCTTCTTCAGCGTCCACATATTTATCCCCTCTCTTGAGTAACTCATGCATCGTATCCGGCGGGTTTTTAGAGAGTGACATCTTGAAAAGACGACTTCGAGTTCCACTCATCATGGCAGTGACTACAGCAGACATCTGCAGATCTTTGATTACCAAAGTGGCTCTATTGAACCGGGCAATAAAATCTTTCAACAATTCGTCCTTGTCATGCATCAATTGCATCAGACTGATAGCAGTTTTCTTAACACGTTTGCTACTTGCAAAGTGTGCATCAAAACTCTTAGAAAAATCATCAAACGTACGGATCGATTTTGGGGGAAGGGTGGCTACCCAATCCATAGCCTCCCGTCTAAGTGTTGGCGGGAAAGCCCTTTACATAATTGCATTAGGGGTGGCTTGTAACCTCATCAAATCAACAAAAGACCTGAGATGATCGACATGATCAGAGGATCCATCGTACTTCTCCATCTTTAGCTGTTTGAAGTATCGTGGAAAAGGGACTGCCATCACTTCTAGGGAAAAAGGATCTTTTTCCAACACCATTAATTGTTGCCTACTACTTTTATTAGACATAGGCTCAACTATTTTGCGACCCATCATTTCTTCTAATCGCTACTCCAGGCTTAACACTGGTGTCTTAACCAGTGTAGGCGTGGGCATCCATGACGGTTGCCCCCAATATGGATTTGAGCCAGATGTCAATGAAGGGAAGTGGGGTGCGGAAGGTGGAGCTAAAGAAACTGGAGCCAGCGGTGGAGCTGTCGTTGGCGGTGTTTCCATTGCTGGAAAGTTAAGAGTTTGGGGAGGGCCATATCGGTAGAGGGCTAGGACCCTGGGGCGAAGCCCCTGGTGGTAAAGATCCTACCGACAGAAGGTTAAGACCCTGTGGTAGCTGAGAAACTGCAGCGTTCCGATCCTGAAGTAAAGTCGTTAAGGTCGCCACCTGAGCTTGCAGTGCATCTTTGCAAGTTGAGCGGCGGATGCAAAATTATTTTTGTGGATGATTAGTGGTAGTGTTAGACTCGGTGTCTACATCTCCGATGGGGGCTGGTGGAGTGGTTACATTTGTAGCTCTTCTAGTTTAAGGCATGACTTATTGTACGGTTCCTACAGACGACGCCAATTGATGATGTATATTTTTCTCCTCCTCCAAGCACGACGGCGACAGTGGTGGAGACCTGCAAAAAGTGGCGGGGCTTTTTTTCTCTCGTGTCCACTCCGGTGTGATAATCAGTATATGATTAAAATATTTGTGTTGAATAGCAATAGGGAATGTATAAGAGTTGTCTTCTCTTTTTACCTGGAGGGTTGATAGCTATTTATAGGGATGATTTGTAGTTGTAGCCTTCAATGGTCATTCATAGCGGGTGTCTCTTCATCTTCCTCATTGTTAGGAATTAATGAGGGACGTTTCATCTTCTCAATTGCTGGCGTTTCATATTCCTCATGGACCAGGATAACTGTCATTCTATAGGTCGCTTGTCTGGTTAATTTGATTGCAGCTGGGTTATGGTTGTCTATTTGCCGGAGGCGAGCCTACGAGAACAACGAGGCGAACGGACCAACGAGGCGAGCGAACACTTAAGGCAGGCGTCCCAAAAAGAGCAGCAGTCATCTACCAAAGTGTAACTATATTTATCATCACACATATTCATCAACTTTTTAAAAAAAAGATTTTAATCAAAATAAAACACCGTAAAATATGTTATTAGATCTAAATGAAAAATAAAAACAAAATAAACAAAGGATAATTATATTTACAAAACAATTTTTTTTGGAGCGCCACATTTTAATTGCAATGTGCGTCTCTAATATTTGCTTGTTGTTGCACTTATGTCCTTAACTTTTTTTTAATCGCGTTCTTATCCTTAATCTTTCATCAATTAGCACATCATGTATGTGATGATGATTTTTGTCCAAAAAATCCGCTATGAGAGTATAACAAAATTATCAGCCCTTCATAATTTTAAATAAGCAAAAAAAAAAAAATACAATTACAAAAATTCGATAAAATATTTGCCCTTCATTTTAAAGCATGCTAACAAAATATTTGAACAAAAACCAATATCGAGACAAAAGTGCTAATTACTCAAAAGTTAAGGATACAAATATGAAGAAAAAAATAGAGATTTAAGTGCGGCAATAAACAAGTGATAAACATTAATCACAATTAAGATATGGTACAACAAAAAAAATGTGATCTTAATATAATTACCCATAATCAAATCATGAAAGTGAGAAACAACACTCCTTTTTTGTTTTTTTTATCATTTTTTCGAAAACAGCTTGACGACTTTGTTAATTACTAGGTCAATTCACTATTTTATATTTTATCGATGGTTGAATATATAGTCCAAATCACAATATTCAAATTTACTTAAAATGCAAGTTTTTATATATTTGGTAAATTTTGAAAATATCTTTTATTTGTGAATAAAGATATCACCAGTTTTAACAAACCGGAATAAAAATTAAGCATTTGACAATAAAGAAATTATACTATTAAAATGAATAAAAAAGTAAGTTTGTTCTGAAAGGAATAATGCATCTCAAATGCCAATGATAATTTTGATAAAATTATCATCTGCATCTTAAATAAAATTTATAACAAATTGAAAAATTAATAATTAAAAATAATAATATGATTGTCTTCAACTCACGATGCAATGAACATATTCCTCGTGTTTAGTTGTTACAATTAAATTTAGAATTTTCAATGAACTACCGATGATAAGTTGAAGAAGGTGTAAATAGAGTTAGATCATTGTGCCTCTTAGGTTTTAACTGACGTACCATAATTTTGAATGATGACTACATTGACACTATAATTTTGTTAGTTACTATTTTTTAATTATTTTAAAAATTATCAATCTATTTCACACTTATATTATCACTTTTTTATTGTCGAATTATTATCCTTGATCGTCCATTAATAGCACACGAGGTTCTTAACTATGTTTCTGTCCACGTGTTTTAAAACGAGGGTCATATTTTTATATGTTTTTTTGTTGCTATACGAGGTAAATAAGTCTTTTATGCTATTCTAAGTTCTAACGGATTTTTTTGAATGAAACCATTATCTTCAACAAGATACACTAATTAATAAAACGTTGAAGATAAAAATGTGACGAAAAGAAGTCTATGAATATAAGTGCAATAATAAGTAAATAGTACAATTAAAAAGTGATGCAAAAAAAAATGCGGTAATCATTTAATTACCAATGTAAATAATATCATATTTAAGAGTATTTATAAATACTTATAAGCTTGATCTTATTCTTGCACATATTTGAACATGCTTAAATTATAATTTCACCCCACACATATATATCAAACATCGCTTTTATTCATATATTACATAGGACTTAAAACTTACAATCTATTTTTTATTCACACATTTATTAATAATTTATAATAAAAGTATTTAAAAATAATTTCAGTATTATCAAACATTAAGTACAACTTTAATTCATTTTTACCAACACAACCTGATGATTTTACTAACCACTTTATAATGTACAAAAGCTAAACGGACCACTCTACAACTACTCCACAATTACCAAACTGCCCCTCTCTCCTCCGTCACTCCTCACCGCCCCCGTTACCCGTAACGCCGTAATCGTACCAATAGGGCTCCAAAATCCATCTCAATTTATTATACACAATAATATACACACACACGTCTATTTCTGTGTCTACATATATTTTGTAAGTAAATTCCTTTTCTTTGATTTCAATCTTTCTCTTCTTGATGGATTGAACAGTAAAAATAAATCTCTCCGATCTTTCTCTCTTTACAACGATGGAGCCCCTGTTTCTCCCTCTAGGGTTTTGCAGAGTTGAAGTGTTACTCATGGATTACATCGTTCCGGCTTAATTTTAGGGTTTTCAGTTGTCCATACTGTAATGGAGAGGGCTTTTATTTGATTTTTGTTTTTTGACGTGGGTTTTATCGTGGTGGTTTGAAGGTCTACAGCGAGAATTATTCGCGGGTTGTATAAGTTTCGGCTTTTTTTTTTTTTGCTCGAGGTATGAACTTCTTTCCTTATTTTAAATTGTTGATCATGCCCTTGAAATTGCATAAACAAGAACTTGTTATGTTGGGGGTACAAGTTGTCCTACTACACATACAAGAAAAAAGATGAAATTTAGGCAAAAAGGACATTCTGGGCCTATTTTTAGTAAATGAAAGGTTTTTAATCCTTGATTTGTATCCATTAAAACTAAAAAGATTTATATTATGAGACATTGTTAGCATTTTAGCTCTTAAATGGAGATGAATAATGCAGAACTAGATATGTATGTTTTCTCACTGGGGGGTTCATGCAGGAACAGAGGAAATTATTGACTAAATGGTAAAGGAAAAAGAAATAGAAAAGTTTCGGGCTAAGTAACCATAAATGTTTGATTGGATGCTGAATCCTTCTTGCATTGATTGGTGCATCTGCAGTTTGAACATACAAAATCTTATTTCTCACCTTCAAATCTTATTTTGTATGACCCTACATTCCTTTAGCTAAGCTGCGGGATTCAAATTTGAACCACTGTACTTGCTTCAATGACAGAGGACATATTTTGAGGTCATTTGTTCTGTAATTGCTTGGGTTGATTTGTGAAAAGATGCTTATCTTTTTGCT
Source organism: Forsythia suspensa (assembly GCA_023638005.1). Taxonomy (NCBI): domain Eukaryota; kingdom Viridiplantae; phylum Streptophyta; class Magnoliopsida; order Lamiales; family Oleaceae; genus Forsythia; species Forsythia suspensa. The sequence goes on along the minus strand of CM042669.1, from coordinate 40,630,041 downwards.
GCATGAAAGATGTTTGCATACAAGGTGGTGTCCTGTGATATATGGCTCTATTCTTATTTGATATTCTAACATTCCAATTGAATACCAATTTCATTTAACTTACACTAGCATTGTAAATGTTTCCCCATGTGAATCAGCAAGGACCTGATTGGTAGCTAAGGTACTGGAGTGGGAGTAGGAATATTACATGAAAATTCCTTGATGTTAAATGCTATATGGGTGGGTTTGATAACCTCTTCTCCTGCTGGAGGAATGATGTCAATTTCAAATTTTTTTTTTGTCGAGTTTCTGAAATGAATATCGCTTTGATGTTCTTAATTAGCTTTCACAGGACAATCTTTTAACATTATCATGGTTGCCTTGTGGTACTTGGATATCTAAGGTTAAAGATGCCCTTTTAGAATCTTTTGATTAGAGACGATATTGCAAATCTTAATTTATTCCACTTCCATCTTCTCACTTTTTATTGATTTAGGTCACGTAGTTCATTATTTTCAGTTATAAGCATAAATAAGAGGTATTAGGAAACCTTTCCCTGATAGACTGCTAATCTGCCCCCTACCCAGGAAATGGAATCACACTGAAAAAAGAAAATTCGTGTTTTTGGGGTGTGTGTGCTAGAGGAGTTGGAAAAAGGGAAACATTGTACAATGTTCAATTTGTTGAGACTATGAGATAATTTTGGTATTTAAATATAATGGAATACATATTTTTGTATGATAGTATTCAGTTTTATTTTCTATTTTATTATTTTTACGCTGCTTCAGTCTTCTTCAACCCATCTATATTTGATTCACTATGACAAAATCGTCGTTTGGATGGCCAATGTTTAGACCTTTGGTTTCCGTTATATTTGTCATGTATATATCTAACAAGACATATTGCATAACATTCTGTATACCCTTTCCTATCCTATTTTATTCTCTCTCTCTCTGTGTGTCTCTTGGAGGGTATGACATTCCTTGGTGAATTGAATGTGTGTCATTGAGAAGCTCATATTTGAGATTCCTTTACTTTCATTAATGTTTGACTACTGTAATAAGGTTCATATTGGTGTCATTGTAAGTAAATGGAATAGCATCTAAGCAAATGATTCTTGGTGATAATTGAATGATTGCCAGCATGGATTTGAATGCCTCCCAGAACCAGAAGAGGACGAAGTGTTTTTTCAACAAAATTTCAAGAAGATCATGCACCAGAAGAACACATAGAATACAACGAACATTCAGAACATGGGGAGTCTGCTGTTGAGATTTCACGCCGGGTACTTCACACTGTCTTAAATATGCTCCTTTTCAAGACTTAGTGAAGACACACCATTTGATTCTTTCCACGCGATATTCCAAATTGATGCTTCTTTAGAGTGGATGAGTGTATCTTTGCATATCAGGATGTTAGTTACCTGGTGAATATTTTCATGCTTTAGAAGGTAGAATGGTAGGTACTAGAACACTTCTAGGAGATAATTCAACTGGCAAATGATGCATTACAAACCTATGATCTGCTATTGTGGCTTGGGGTAATGATTATAAAAGGTTATGATTTCCCATCTCTATTTCTTGGAAGAGGATGATTAATGTACCGTGAAACTACCATTCCTGTCTTGCCAATGATTTTGCCACTTGGCTGATGATAGGAGATAACTCTGCAAAAGCATGTATATTGTTATGAGTTTGTGCACCATGATATTTGCTGCCCATGTTTTTAGTTGAGATGTCACTGTTCTGACCTGCTAATGAGATAGTTGAGGTATACTTTTGAATTAGGAACGCCAAGAGAGGATTCAGCGGATAAAAGACAACGTCCCGATGGCAGACTATCATACCCATCTCAGCCACCACCGGCGTGATGATGGGTATCAAATGAAAAAACCGAGACCTCATAATAAACTCCTCCAAGGACCTGATTGGTAGCTAAGGTACTGGACTGGGAGTAGGAATATTACATGAAAATTCCTTGATGTTAAATGCTATATGGGTGGGTTTGATAACCTCTTCTCCTGCTGGAGGAATGATGTCAATTTCAAAATTTTTTTTTTGTCGAGTTTCTGAAATGAATATCGCTTTGATGTTCTTAATTAGCTTTCACAGGACAATCTTTTAACATTATCATGGTTGCCTTGTGGTACTTGGATATCTAAGGTTAAAGATGCCCTTTAGAATCTTTTGATTAGAGACGATATTGCAAATCTTAATTTATTCCACTTCCATCTTCTCACTTTTTATTGATTTAGGTCACGTAGTTCATTATTTTCAGTTATAAGCATAAATAAGAGGTATTAGGAAACCTTTCCCTGATAGACTGCTAATCTGCCCCTACCCAGGAAATGGAATCACACTGAAAAAGAAAATTCATTTTTTGGGGTGTGTGTGCTAGAGGAGTTGGAAAAAGGAAACATTGTACAATGTTCAATTTGTTGAGACTATGAGATAATTTTGGTATTTAAATATAATGGAATACATATTTTTGTATGATAGTATTCAGTTTTGTTTTCTATTTTATTATTTTTATGCTGCTTCAGTCTTCTTCAACCCATCTATATTTGATTCACTATGACAAAATCGTCATTTGGATGGCCAATGTTTAGACCTTTGGTTTCCGTTATATTTGTCATGTATGTATCTAACAAGACATATTGCATAACATTCTGTATACCCTTTCCTATCCTATTTTATTCTCTCTCTCCTTTGTGTCTCTTGGAGGGTATGACATTCCTTGGTGAATTGAATGTGTGTCATTGAGAAGCTCATATTTGAGATTCCTTTACTTTCATTAATGTTTGACTACTGTAATAAGGTTCATATTGGTGTCATTGTAAGTAAATGGAATAGCATCTAAGCAAATGATTCTTGGTGATAATTGAATGATTGCCAGCATGGATTTGAATGCCTCCCCAGAACCAGAAGAGGACGAAGTGTTTTTTCAACAAAATTTCGAAGAAGATCATGCACCAGAAGAACACATAGAATACAACGAACATTCAGAGCATGGGGAGTCTGCTGTTGAGATTTCACGCCGGGTACTTCACACTGTCTTAAATATGCTCCTTTTCAAGACTTAGTGAAGACACACCATTTGATTCTTTCCACGCGATATTCCAAATTGATGCTTCTTTAGAGTGGATGAGTGTATCTTTGCATATCAGGATGTTAGTTACCTGGTGAATATTCTCATGATTTAGAAGGTAGAATGGTAGGTACTAGAACACTTCTAGGAGATAATTCAACTGGCAAATGATGCATTACAAACCTATGATCTGCTATTGTGGCTTGGGGTAATGATTATAAAAGGTTATGATTTCCCATCTCTATTTCTTGGAAGAGGATGATTAATGTACTGTGAAACTACCATTCCTGTCTTGCCAATGATTTTGCCACTTGGCTGATGATAGGAGATAACTCTGCAAAAGCATGTATATTGTTATGAGTTTGTGCACCATGATATTTGCTGCCCATGTTTTTTAGTTGAGATGCCACTGTTCTGACCTGCTAATGAGATAGTTGAGGTATACTTTTGAATTAGGAACGCGAAGAGAGGATTCAGCGGATAAAAAGACAACGTCCCGATGGCAGACTATCATACCCATCTCAGCCACCACCGCGTGATGATGGGTATCAAATGAAAAAACCGAGACCTCATAATAAACTCCCTCCAGGTAATTTTAGGCCAATTATGTTGCATGGATCAGTTTATCTTTTGATGACTCAGTGATTTAAGGAATTTCTACACAATGTTCATTTTCTTTTGCTATGTGAAGAAATCTTATAGAGTTTGTTCTTCGAAGTTGAATTTGACAACGTTTTCGTTAGAATTATATTATACCAATAGTTTGATGAACTGTTTTTTTTTTTTTTTTTGTGGGGGGATGAAATGTATGAATTTGATTAGTTGAGGATAGTTTTTGTGGTGGTTAATTAGTTGTTTGTTGCCCTGGTCTTGTCATGGTATTATTAAAGAAAGAAATATTGCCTCACATGACCAGGTACTAGAAATGTATGAATCTTCATGATCGACAGTCTCTCAAGGTCCCATTTGGGAGGGGGGTGGGCAATTTGATAAGTATTACCATTGCCACCCTTATTTCCCTTTCGTATTGTTGTTCAATGTATTTTTTTTTTGAAATTCTGGTTGCCTCGTGTTGCAGGTTGGTTGGATTGCCCTGCATTTGGTCAGGAAATAGGCTGTTTAGTACCTTCAAAAGTTCCTTTAGGTGAATCATTCAATGATTGTATCATTCCTGGTAAAAGATACTCTTCCAGGCAGGTGATTCATCAACAGAGAGTTTTAGGAAGAAAGGTGAGTATATGGAATTATGGACTGCAACATATGCACACTTTTATTTGTATGTTATTATTTCTGGAAGCAGGACAGGTAATTAGCACATCCTTTACAAATTGTAGGGAAGAACATATTAAATTGCATTTTGAACACCTGCTAATATTCCTCTTTTTTAAACGGTATAAATTTATAACACCTGCTTAAAAGGGTCTAAGATGGTACAATAATGCATCTGAGGCATGATTCTTGCTAATGCCACAGCAAAGCCTGATGAAATGTAAATCTTGGCACTCAGGAGTGAGTTGTGGAATGGATCTGAGACCAGAAGCCATGTAACCAAATTAGTTGGACGTTCCATTACCTATATAGGTTAATAGGTGAAGAGAGATGGTAATAAAGTGGCCCTAAGTCACTTCATCACTCTTAACTTGAGATGTTGACCAACTACTAGTGAGACAAGCTTTATTTATGTTCAGTGTTGAAGCAAGTGCGAAGCCAGAATTAGGCTTGCTTATGTTTTCAGCCAAGTCCATGCAAGACCAAAATGCACCGTGAGGGGAAAAAGCTGATATTGCATTTGTATTCCTCCTGTCTGGGATTCTTATCAACAAGTGTATGCATTGTCATTGGTGAAACATGAAGATGAATCAGTGTACCAGACTTGTAATTTTTTAAAGAAAATAATTAATTTATTGGAACAACAGACTTTCCTGAAATAAGGTTGAGCAGTTGAAAGCTCCAGCATCATGATTATAGGTAATCTATAGATGTAGTAGTAACATTATCCTTTGTATGCAGTGATGTAGAACCTCTGGTGTAGTGAATGAATCTTAATGTCCGCTGATTAATTTATTTGAAGGACGCTCTGATAGAGCCTCCCAGAACACTAATATAAATTTATCCACTGAATGTTTTCAGCTTGGTTTGGTGATCGATCTTACAAATTCAAATAGATATTATTCTACTAATGATTGGAAGAGAGAAGGTATCAAGCATGTTAAGGTGGGTAATCAATATTTCTACATCCTTGACTCAGGAATTATGTTTTCATATAAATTTGCAAATGTGGATTTTTTGAGTTCCTGATTAGTTGCCTTCTGATTTAGATTCCTTGCAGAGGGCGTGATTCTGTGCCTGAGAATGAGGCCGTAAATATGTTTGTTTATGAGGTATGTTGTTCTATAGATACATTCACCATATCTTTAAGCTTGTAAGAACGTATTAAGTATGCTAGCTTTATACTTCTCACTATCTGCACAATCTTTTCTACTACTGAAGCATTATAAATAAATTTATGTTAGCTTCCATGTCTTTGTATTACTCTCTCCAAATGAAGGGAAGGGACCTGTTATTGGGATGTTTGTATCTGCCCATCTAGTAAGTAGCTGCAATATTGCCTCAGATTCATTATCTGATGAGGCACCTACTGATGCAGGTTTATGAAGGGCAAGTTTAAGAAGAATTCAGTTAGCAATTTTATTTTAGGGTCTTTGGGTGTCTTATTTTTCATTTTATGTTTCTGCACAATTAGTTTCTATTGCTGAGTAGTTTCCTAGTCCTAGGGCTGTTGGGATTTGTCGGTAGTTTCCTCGTGTTTTAGTAGTTCTTTCTTAGGCTGTAAAGCATCGTATACTCAGCTTATGAAGATTCTGTTCTGATGAATTTGAGTCATATATTGCATCAATGGATCAGTCTCAGTACAAGCTTTTTGGTGCAATAGAATTGTGATCCACCCCACCCCACAGTTTGGTGCTTTCCAGTTAGACTGAGTGTATACTCATTCGAGTCCATGTGGATATGGTGTTTAATGAGTAACAGTCCTTCTTTGCCTTTTTATTTTCATGTTTACTGTAATCATTCGTCGCACAATTTTTTGCAGCCTTGGACTACTAGAAGCTGAGATTAAGTCCTTCAAATCTGTTAAAAAAAAACTCAAGATTTGTTTTTTCCTTTGGTTATATAAATCCACCACCTTTCAATGGCTGTACATCCGTCAAAAGTTCTAGGCCATTCTGTATCAATTGCTTTAGTTATAGGGATAGAGATCACTAGTCCTTGAGTTGTTAATTCGAGTTTCAGAATGCTTTTCAAGTATCTTTCCCTATATATTTAACCTTCTGGCTTTCCACTTTGGAACAATGACACTTTTCTTCCCAGCCCACCTCTGGAGTTTAACTTCCTCGCTGCATTGATCTTCTAGTAACGTACTTGTATTGGACCCATGTCTGTTTCCTTGAAAGGAATATGGGTTTTATATTTTTGTGTCAACTACGTGCTCTATTTTAATTGTTCTTTGCATAGTGCATCAAGTAAATGGTTGCCATATTTGGAGAGACATCGTATGCTTCTAATATCCCATGGAAATTGTGAATAATATATATGCTTTTATCAGGTCTCACAGTTTCTTGCTCGACAAAAGCACGCAAAGAAATATATTCTTGTCCATTGCACCCATGGGCACAATCGCACTGGGTATATGATTATCCATTTTCTCATGCGAACTCTACCTATTTCTGTCACTCAGGTCAGCTGTCTTTATTGTTCCCTGTTCTGTTTTCATGAAACAATCATTTCGTCATGTTATTATCTTGCTTGCTATCCATGCAGGCAATCAAAATATTTGCCGATGCACGTCCGCCGGGGATATACAAGCCAGACTATATTGATGCCTTGTACAACTTTTATCATGAGAAGAAGCCTGAAATGGTTGTTTGCCCTCCAACTCCAGAGTGGAAAAGATCTTCTGAACTTGATCTGAATGGTGACGCAATGCCAGATGACGATGACGATGACGGAGGTTCCACCGCTCCTCTGCAGGCATGTTCTCTTTTTCAATGATGCTTTATGATTTTTGCTGCACAACAATAAAGGAAAATTTTGAAGGAGCGACCACAATTGTTAAAAGCTAAAGTGGATGACTTGAGATCTTTATCACGATTCCTTAATTTTCCCCCAAGTATTCTCACAATCTCCTTCGTTTTACTTCTGGCTTCTGTTGTTTCAGGAGAGTCATGACACACTGCTAGAAATGACAAATGATGACATTTTGGGAGATGATATCCCCAAAGATCAACAAGAAACCCTGCAGCAGTTCTGCTATCAGTCGCTGAAGTTGTCTGGATGGGTAGGGACTCGGATGGCTTTTCTTCTCAATTTCTGTGTGCTAATCTATTCCACTTAAGGATATATCTGATATAGGATTTCTTTTCAGTTGTTTGTTACTTCTCTGGCTGGAATTACTTTATTTTCAAATTTGTGGTATATTGCGCCAATTTAGAATTATTATTTACAAGTATATAAAAGGCACTGTTGATCCTTTTTTGTTGATTCCTTGTTTGTTTTCTTAATTTTCAGGGAAGAGGAATCCAACAATTCCCTGGGTCGCATCCAGTTTCTCTTAACAGGTCTTGATTATCCTCTTCCTCATCTTGCGAAAATGAATGGCTTTGTTGTACATATTTAACTGTTAAATTTGAATTAGTCTTGCTATTGGCAATTCATATTCATGTCTATTAATATGACATGTGAGTTCAGGCAGCATAATTTTTTCCTTCCTAGTCACCCTGCACCCTGCTTAATGCCCTCAAAATTATATTGGAAAATTTTATTTCTTCATTGGCACTTAATTTTCAGTTAAATAGGTAACTTTACAACTTCACTCGCATTATATTTAATTAAGTTCCATACATATTTTTTGCCAACTACTGTTGTACACTTGTGACCATCATGACCGACAAACATCATTTTTGTGACAGTTAATTTTTTTCTTATCACACATTGGAGGGGAATATGGTAAGTAATAAGGAGAATGAGGAAAATAGGACAAACATATGGTTTAGGTAGACTTCTGAACTTAAGAGATTGGATCTATGATGCACCGATACGGATACGCTGCGTGTCCGATTCGGATACGTCGCTTTTAGAAAAGTACGTTATACACGCTACCCATACGGATTAAATTTTTTAATTTAATTTTTGAACTTTATAGCCTAAAAAATAAAAATTTATATACTTATTGCATAAAAAAAGAATACTAAAACATGATTTACCCATTTTAACATTAACAAACACATAATTAGCCTATTTAAAATCTTGACCGGCTCATAAAGATTGACCTATTTTTTCTAAACCCTCAACAAATATCCGACGAAGTGTCCGATACGTGTCGGTGTCCGATACGTGTCCGACACCGACACGCTGGTGGCGGAGAAGTGTCCGTGCTTCTTAGATTGGATTCTACCGCTGATTTATATAGGAGGCTAAGCAGAGCCCCACGAAGTTCGAGGAAGGTGAGAGAGTTCAAGGAAGCTGTTAATTAGCAAATATTCATACATGGATTCATACTAATGATGTCTTTTTGTTAAATTGTGCATCTTCCAAAAATCTATGGTGTCAATTTATTGCGAGAGGCAGGCTGATATTTCTTGTTTTGCGGAGCAATAATTTTCTTCCAAACAAGATACCAGCATTCTTTTCCCACTTTGCTGCTTTTTATCTCATCATGCTTTCCCCGGTTCCGTAGTGGACGATGAAGTTTGCTTTGAGGGAGGTTTCTATAGAGAATGCAGTTCACTGCCTTGTTTATATCTTTTTCATGGTGAATTTGTGCATATTCAAAAATGATGTATGACCTAAATTTTTGTTCTAATACTATCAGTTGGTGTTTGTGAGTCCTGGTTTGTAAGATGCGAGGAGACACTTTGTGGATTTGGGTTTTGGAGTCTTTATTATTTTTTCTCTTTCTTTCGTTTCAAATCTATAATAGTTTTCTTTGCTTTGCTTTGTTTTTCCCTATTTATTTTTTTTGTTATTTTACGGTTTAAATTTTATCGTTTCCAGGAATCCTGTTGTATTTTTGGCTCACAGGACTTGACTTTGACAGATATTTATAAGTTATACTAATTTGAATGAGTGTTCATAATGAAGGTTTATTGTGCCATTATCTGAACCAAAGTTAATGGGACGTGGCTTGGAGCCTATGCATAATCCCTGGCGGAAATAGTAACAATGCTTCACATCTGTGCTATTGCTTTGGAAATTTAGAGAAAATAGTTCCAACAGCCGGTTGTGATGCACTGATTCCTATTTCACTAGGGAAGCTGTTAATATTTGAAAATTAGGTTTTGGGTTGGATGGTGTGGTTTTCAAGAGATGTGTTATGATGGGCATCATGTGATGCTGGTGCATCGAGCTTAAGACAAGTGATGTTCTTTCCTAGATAAGTTTGCGCTTCCCCACTTGATATGGAACAACAAGATTTGGTATGATTTCTACCCCTATAATTGAGTGCACAATGACGGGAGCATTCAGTTGACACCTGCAGATCATAGAGCCTTTCTAGAAAATAAGCGAAGAATGATTGAGCTCTTGTTTGGATACATCATGACCTTTCTCTATTGTAAAAATAGTTTATGATGCATTGGACACATGTAACACTGGTGTTTTAAGCTAAGATGGGCATCATAGTCTCCTTTATTGAAAAACTCAAATAGGCTAAACAACAATATTCTACCGATGACAAGGAGTTTTATGAAATGGTGCAATTTCTTTGTTATTGGCAGTAATATAGGAAAGAGTTTGTCTTAAAATTTGATTGCGTTGCCCTTGGATACCTTGGTTCCAACTTCCAAATGTAAGTTAAAGTGAAAGGAATGTTAAGTGGGTTGCGTTTCTCCACTAATGCACATTTGTTCTTAATAAGATGGTAGATTTTGAGCGAATGAAGGGTGAGTACCCCAATTGTTTATTATTAGGTGTCATCTCTAGCAACCTCTTTGGATTGCACAAACAGGGATCATGTAAACTTCATTAACGAGATTCCCACTATTCGTGTCTACTATCTAGCGAAACCATAGTTAAGGAACGAGCTTGGTAGAATCAACGACGATAGAAGACCCTGTTGAGCTTGAATCTAGTTCGACTTGGTGAAATGACTTGAAAGGTGTAGAATAAGTAGAAGTCGAAAGCCGAAGCGAAATACCATTACTTTTAACTTTATTTCACTTATTCTGTTAATCGGAGACGGGGCATTGCCCTCTTGACTTGAAAGGTGTAGGATAAGTGGAAGTTGAAAGCCGAAGTGAAATACCATTACTTTTAACTTTATTTCACTTATTATGTGAATCGGAGACGGGGCATTGTCCTCTGTTAAGATCCAAAGCTTGCTTTGCGGGCCGATCCAGCATAAGATTTTGTCAAGTGGGGAGTTTGGCTGTGGCATCACATTTGTTAAAAGATAACCAGGGATGTTACCCCAAACGGGTTCAATTCATTTCGTGTCGTATTTAGAATGGGAATTACATGTTAGAAGCTTAGTTAGAAGGATAAGACCATGGCCATAGTGAGGATGGGTTTTATTGACCTTCATTGGAAAGGGAAGTTGCTCCTATTGTCTCCCAGCATCTAAGTTGTGAATTAAGTAAGGCTTATTATAAATAGAACATTGGTTCCCATACTTCACTCGTATTCCACGTCCCTTGTTGTGATCTCAGCATGAACGGTCTTTGGGCCACCTAACGCTAGAACTCGTGACTCCAGTTTAGTAGTTGTGGATGGATTTTACTTGCGAGATCATAAATTAGTTATTGCATCCAATTTCTTGGAAAAATCCCTAATGAGGCAAGCTCACTATTCTGGAATGGAATAGGATCGTTGTGAATGAACAAGACATTGAGGAATTATCCATACGTAAAATCATAATTATTGATACGGACCATAGCCCACGGAATTCCATGTTCCAAAACTACTTAGCTTCCCATGTTGCTAAATATGTTTTTCATTTTAATTGTCATGCAATGGCCTGCTTTCTACCATTGTTTCTAACTGAGATGATAAGTTTTAGTTGCTTTTGGATAACACTTTGAATTATTTCTCTTATTGCCACCCTCAAATCTGTGATCAAACAGAGTTTGTTGACCATAGTCTTTAGAGACTTGCTTAGGTGCCTAGTATTTAGAGACGTGCCTAGGTGCCTGTCTTAATCCTGATTTTTTGGAACAGTATTTGCAGCATAGAAGCATTTGTCTTTTCATCCCGGGAAAATTATGAAGACTGCATTCCTATCAATAGGGATTGCAATGCAAATATGCAAACTTATTTTAGGACATAATTTAGATAGTAGATATTATTTTATTTTTGTAACAATTATTAGCTTTTAAATTAGGAAATGTTCCAATAGTTATTTTTGTAAGTTTCTTATTCTCGATATGGTTTTTACATATAAGTAGGACTATTAATGTTGACAATTAAGACATTGATTGTGATATTCAAAATTATTGAGATTTCTGTCTATTTGTCTTTCTCTATCTGGATTCTTTTCCCAATTGTTTCTCTCTCTCCTTTCTTTTATCTGTTTTTCTACCATTCTACTTCAATGTTGGTGGGTTGACACGAAAGAGAAATCACTTGTTCTGCATTAACTTCGGCCCCACAGAACTAATCCATGACTAGTCTGAAACAATTGCCACTTCAGTGGAGCATAATGGTCTGTGTTTTTGGTGGTCTGAACCATTAAGATTTAAATATTTAAGTAAACAAGCCTTCTTTAAGAGATATAAACCCACACCAGCATCCAGCCAAGAACTCACCTAGTTCTCATTCCCAGCTGGAAAATGATAAGTAAATAATATCGAGGTCTTATCAGAAAACCCAATAGCTTTTGAAAATTCCATTCTGACATTCATTTCACTAGTTAAGCGTCATGGTCTCTACATATTTAATTATGGAGAACTGGAACAAAAAAGTACTAGGTTATCTTAGCAATTTTTAAAACTAGCTTCTTTCTTGATTCCTTAGCTTCCTCATTCTGAGCGTGCCTATAAATATGAGTGGATCAGTTGCACGATACTTTAACAGCCACGATGACATTACTGATGGCTATATCTTTTGCATCTCAATGGTTACAGTCCTGGTTTATATGAATTCATTTAGAAGGCGATACCTTGATGGTTAGCAGCTTATACTTGAGTTTTCTCATTCTTGTAGTCCTGACATTGCAATTCACCTTTCCTTTTCATCCAGGGACAACTTACAATTATTAAGACAACGTTATTATTATGCCACATGGAAAGCTGATGGAACACGATATATGATGTTAATAACTATGGACGGGTGCTACTTAATTGATCGACATTTCCGTTTCCGAAGGGTCCAGATGAGATTTCCTTGCAGAAACACTAATGAAGTATGTGTGCTTACTTGACCCATCTGGTTATTTCAGCTTTTGGCCTCATAATTGAATTTCTCCTTCTGCTGATTTTTTATCTTACACGCTTGTGTTTCTCTACAAGGGATTAGCCGAGAAGGTTCATCATTTTACATTACTTGATGGCGAGATGATAATTGATACTGTGCCTGACTCGCGGAAGAAAGAAAGGAGATATCTCATTTATGATATGATGGCAATTAATCAGGTTTCCTTAGTAGAGGTAAGATATAAAGAGGTTCTCTAGTTCTGGAGCTTAACTTCTTAAGTTGTTTGCATTTTCACACTCCAATTGATATCAATCTTGTGTTTGTGTATCATTCTTATTTTCATTGGTCCTCGTTAGCAACTGACATGCTGTGCTCTGCAATGGCCATTCTTACTAATGGATGTCGGCATTTTTAAATTTGAAGGGATATCAACCTTTATGTTTGGGCCATTCTTATGATTGTGGTCCATTATTGGTGGCTTGCATTCCATGTCTCATGGTAGAAATCTTGATATTGCTGATCTTTAGTCTCGTGGGTTGATAAAGTATGAGTTTCTTATAATCTGCCGGAATTTTTATTCTTTAACATCTGAAATGACTAATTTTAATAATTTGTTTCTTCCCTGGGAATCAAGAGGACATGAAATGTACTTTAGCAGGAACATGTGGAACACAAGAGAGTTGAGGTATATACTTATAGTGTGATGTTGAGTATCTGGAGTTTTGATCAATAAGTTCAGAAAAATGATGTGAAGGGACATCTTCACTTACTTGCCATCATATTAGCAATTACCACAATTTAATCTGTAGAAATATCTTACAACGCCATGCAAGATGCTAATGTTATGTATTGAAGTTCTTTTATTCATTGCGTCCAGGTATCAATTGATGGAGAGCAGACTGCTGATTGAATCTATTTCTTTTAACTGTAAACAGTCTTAATTCCTGAGACAGACCACTTTGGATTATATGCTCATATTGCAATTTTCCTAGTTGGTTTTATTGTGATTGAGCGATTCTATTTTTATTGTGATTGAGTGGTTCTACCTGAGTAAATTCTTATTTATTATAAACACTTGCTTTAATACAGAGGCCCTTTTATGAACGTTGGAAAATGCTCGAGAAGGAAGTTATTGAACCTCGGAATTTAGAACGACAAAATATATACCAGAGCAAAAACCCCTATTATAGATATGACATGGAGCCATTCAGGGTATGTTTTATTTGGGCTATGTAATTTTCACATCTTGAGTCCTTTTCTAGTCCCCACTCCCACCTCCATCCGTTGTTGAAATGCTGGAACTTATTCTAATCTGTGGAAGCTTCACAGGTGAGAAGGAAAGACTTTTGGCTGCTATCTACAGTCACGAAACTTTTGAAGGGATTTATTCCGAAGCTTTCACATGATGCAGATGGTCTTATTTTTCAGGTGCTTGTAGCGACAATGTAGAATTAGTGGCACATTTAGTTGCTCATATTTTGGGTTTTGATGTTTACAGTACCTATGCTTTAAGTATGTAATTTGTGCGATCTCTCTTGAACATGCTATTCATCCTCAAATGTGGGAATGTGTTGAAGTATTTAATGTTGTTTGTATTTCTTTCTCGTTAATTTGTATGGTAATAGTTGCTTATGGTGTTTATGTGCCAGGGTTGGGACGATGCTTATGTTCCTCGAACGCATGAGGGTCTCTTGAAGTGGAAATACCCAGAAATGAATTCAGTAGATTTTCTCTTTGAGGTGGTTGCTAATGCAATTCTTCTCTTCTTCCTTCTTTGTCCCGAAAACGAATTTGGTTGACTTCTTATTTGCTTGTATTTTCTACTTTCTATGGTTGATTAGTACAAGTTAATCCTTATTCATAATAGCTACTCTGTTTGATCCAACGCTGTGTCTATTGAACGATCTGATACAACTGAATTTTCTGCAACCATCTGAAATAGTGTTAGTCTTTGTGTTTCTCTTCCTTTTCTACCTTGTTCTACTAGGGACGCGTTGCTATGTTACCGCAATTTTTTAGGTCTATCCGTTCTCTTAATAAAGTATATAGTTGGTCTATTAACCATTTTATAGTATTTGCCTTTAATAGGTACCTTTTGATAACATAGAATCACTACAGCATTTCTTCATTTTGTCCAACTCACTCTAATCCTATGCATTGTATCAGTTTCAAGTCTTCTTGCGTTTTTCTAACAATCAGGCTCTTTGGAATCACTCCATCGTGTGACTTGACTATTTTTTTATTTGATGACTGGAAAGAAATTTTTTTTATTCCTTCTTAGATCCACTTGGACTTAAAATTAAGATTTCTACCCCTCCAGTATTGTCAACCGATTCTCTGTCTTCTACTAATAACATACCCCAAAGGACCCGATCTTGACCATTTTTGGTTAGCTCATTTATGACTAAGCCAAAAAGATAAAGTCTGGGAGAATTTGGCCTAGTAAATTCTCTACTACTATCCTACTAGATTTCATGATTATACACCTCCTCTATGATATTGATATATCTAATAAAACTCCGTTTATATCTAGCACCCACCATAACACTTTGGTGTACACTGGATTATATAATATTTTTTCTAAATCAGTAAAAAACTATTATAGCTGATTGTGAATAAACTTTTGAGTTATGTTGCTTGCTGTCTCTGAGGATAATTTTTCTGTCCATGTGCATTAGCAGATGGTTGACAGTCGCCAGTCACTTTATCTTAATGAACGAGGGAAGAAAAAACTCATGGAAGGAAGTCGGGTTGTTTTCCCAGGTTAGTATTTTTTATTATTTTAATGTTGTTATTGTTGCATCGCTTGTTAGGAGTTGGGAAAGTCCCGTGTCTGTCAATTGACTATGCATTTTGTATCTAAGCAAAAATCTTGAATCTGCATTGTTGTATCAATATAGAGGTATAGATCTTTTGGAATATAATCTTGGTCAATCTGTCCTAGTCCCTGCAACAAATAGGTCATAATGTTTAGATATAAGAAGTGTTCAAATTTCAGAATTACCTCTTTCTTTTCCAGAGCCTCTCCACGCCCTATATCTTTTTTGAACTAAGCAACTTTTTTACACATCCTTAGTTATAGGATGGCTCACATGCTGTAAACGTATACGAGTAGTGAGTTGCACTTAGCTGATGAATTACTGAAATCTGGCACTTTAGGTATGTTGCTCAGATTTTCACTTTGGCATGGGATGCCAAAATGTAAGTTTTCTTTTCAAGTGATTATTAAGAGACCAGTTCTAGCAATATTCCTTTATTCTAAAACATAACAACTACTTAATTGGTATATTGATTTGATAGGGCAAGGTGAATTGATTTTCTCAATCATCCAACTGAGATATGCTGTTAATGGAGAGACTGTTTTTTGTGGATATCTAGGTCACATGAATATGGAACTTTTAACTTAAAAATATTGAATAATGGAAAGACTGCTAGAATGGTCTATTGGTATAAGTGGTTGTTTCCTAGTCCAGTTGACTAGGTTTGACCCAATAGCTTGCTTTTTTAAGAAAAAGCTGGCTTTGACCTACTGCATCACGCTGGCCAAAATGTGAAATAATTCACCACTTTGGCTCAACAAATTTGAATTTTTAAGTCGAAAAAATCATGAATTCCTCGTGACTTGCGGTACGTGCGTACGTGCAGTAATATCTCTAATTTCTGTATCAATCGTGAGTTGATGTATCAAGATTCAGAAGCTTTGGCTTCATGTTTATCCTTTTCCATTCTTGCAAATGCTTCTTTTTCCTGGATGTTAGGAGAGATTAGAAACCCGGGTTAATTTGGAAATAGTTTTATTTTTGCACACTCCCTACCTTCAGTGCACATCAATTATACTTCCTGTGGTAGTACAGTGGGAGTTTTCCTGCAATAATAGTTTCAGTTTCATTTTTGGCCTACTCTATGAAGTAACCCTTAAACAAATTATGCGTGAACTGGAAATCAGTTGGCTCAGAAGGCGTTTGCAAAGTTACCATTTGTGTATGTCTATAACTGTATTATAACAGGAACCATAAAAATTCCTGCTGTAACTATAAGTTGGTGGAGGTAAAGGATTCAGCTTCTACTTGAGTGTGTGTATGTTTGGCAGCATTGTCAATTCTTTCTACTGTAATTGCTCATTCACAAAAGCTCCTTCTTCATTTTATCGATGCTAGTTAGGAGAATTTAGTGCAAATAGTTTCTTTTTTCTTAACTTCCTCGGTTATCTAGCTAAGGATATCATTAGACATGCAAATTAGGTAGTAGCAGCAATTTGGAGGTTCACAAGGCACATTAGAATGGCTGTCTTACTCGGACTTGATATTGTTTTCTGTCATTTATGTCTTTGCTTGTTTATATGATAATTTATTGGTTTTTACTGCGGTCCTTTTTCTCCTTACTAATTGTTCCCTTGGATCTCTTTTATGATTTTGCAGATGGGTCTGATCCCTCAACATATTCGGGGAAGATAATTGAGTGTTCTTGGAAATCCGAAGAAGATGTATGGTTATGCATGCGGATGAGGCCAGATAAAGGGACCCCAAATGAGTTTAACACCTACAAGAAGGTACGTCCCATCTCCCATCGGTGTTCTGACACTACTGCATATCATTACTATGTGCTATTGTACTAAATGGCTGTGTTGTTCAATCCAAAACAGGTAATGAGAAGTATAAGGGACAATATCACAGAAGATGTCCTTTTGAACGAAATAAATGAGATCATTTGCCTACCAATGTATGCAGATAGGATACGGAATGAGAGCAAAGCTCACCAACATAATTCATCACGTCGTAAGTGAATGATTGACTCATAACTGGAAGACATTTCGCCAAAAGAGTCTACAACATGGCCTACACATGAGAATATAAGCAAAGAAGATCATGTAGATAATTGCAAGTTACAGGTTGGTGACGTGTGCCATAGTGTCTCTTTGCTCGGTTCTGTTTGCTCACCAAGTGTTCTTCTGTATCATCCCTCGTGTTCATTCCCAGAGTATTTAAGAATTATAGGAATTAGAAGTAGTTTCACCATGTATATTAGTATTATTTAGTTTTTTTTTTTTTTGCTCGCAAGTAGTAGTTTGTTATTTAATAGATAGCTTCAATAGGACAGAATTGAGTTCTATAGCCTTTCATGTTGTGAATATATATGATTGGTATCCTTTATTTTAGTAGTGTTGCATTCTCTCTTTGGTGCCATGATATTGTGTGAACAGGAATATCTGAAACAGATGGCCAATTTTTTTCCTGATTACATTACATGCTTATACCATTTCTACGAATAACTTGTGGTAACGTCTTCTCATATATCTATACCTTAGTTAACAACAATATACATGCATTAATAAACAAAACCAAAAAAAGGAAAGAATCGCTAAAAATGCTGTATTTTACAATTTTTTTGTCAGTGAACGAGATTTTCATCTTCAAATATGACATTTTTTTATGTACATTAATCATTCATGGTGATAACGCAAAATAGCCAAAAAAACTAAAAATCCAAGACAAAAGAACTCTCTTCACTTTCGTCATGCAAAGATTTAAAATTCCTGTTTGGTGATCACATTGCATCCTTTTGGGGGAAATGGGTTTAAATGGTTCCTTACCTATGCCTGTCGGAAGCAGATGGTCCTTAAATATTTCAATTTTGGCAGGAGGTCTCGAACATAAGTCTTATGGTGTGCAAATTATTATTGTTGGATAGATTCTATCTAAAATGTTAATTAATTTTGTGTATGGTTTACATTTTCCATTACTGAGGAGTAAATTTGTGAATTCTAAAATAAATAATAAAAAAATAAAATTTAAAAAAAGAATTAAAAAGAACATTAAAAATAAAGATGATCTTCTTCACTCCATCACATTACACTCATAACCGCCAAGCCACCGATGTTCGACAAAATACCTATGTGTCAACCTTTAAAGACGGATGGGCTGGTTGGGTTTGAGGGTGGGCGTACCTTAGATCTAGACACTGCAATAAAAAATGGAGTACTGGGTGAAGTTGTGATTGGGGGTTTTGGTGGAGGGGTAAGAGAAAAATTGGATTTGAAGAAAATGATTGAAGAGCTAAATCTACCTGAAGTTGCATCAGTGTTTATTTGTTCTATTTCTTTTAAGTGAAAAAGGTTTAAGATGAAATCGCAATCAATTTTTTCTTGTGTTAAAGGTTGAAGACGTGAATGTGAACCGTGTCTGTGAAAAAGAAGTAGTGATGTTAGATGAATCAATTTTGTTGAGATTTATTTGTTTAGTTCATTCATTGTTGGATTTGAGCTTTTAGTATTTTTTGTTTTGGTTGGTTAGTAAATTCATTGTTGGGGGAGACCATGACCTCTCACCTCCGCCCGGGGAGAAGTCCTCCCCGTTTTCTTTTCTTTTTATTTTTTTGGGTGGGAGAGTCCCGTTAAATCTGCCATTAATGGTAGATTTTGAAGTTCCTCTCGGGACTTGGTGTTGGCAACGGCTTGATAATGGTGGTGGCGAGGCAACGAAGATCATGCTCCCGTCATGAATCTTTTTTTCTTTAAATTTTAAATTATATTTTAAAAATAGAAAATAATAAATTTACTAAACGGATGGTTAATACAAATATTTTAATTTTAACACCGCTTCTCAAAATTTTTTGACGGGATGAGTTGCCCGTCCAGTTGCCATCCTTGTTTATGGATGGTGGGGTGAATTTGGTATTTAATTATTTATTTTAAAATTGTCTAACTTGTCCATCTTATTAAAAGAGAATATAAATTATGCATAAAATTAACAGAAGATAAGATCTATACAAAAGTACAATTTCCACGCCTAAAAGCACATGTTTAGGACCTACCCGTTAAAAATAAAAAGTTATGGATACGTTAACTCGTTAAGCCATGTTTTTAACTATTTGGAAATTTAGAGAAAATTGCGTCATTCACCCCCAAGGACCCCCAACCTATTGCTGGGTTGGATCCTGTGCCATCAAAGACAAAATGTTATGCCTGGCTGGAGAATCGAGTTAGGGACAAGAAAAATAGTCTCTGTCTCGACTCTTATTATTATTATTTTTTAATAATTTTGAATTGAAAAATAAGTGCAAAAGGAGATATTCATTGCTCTGTCTTTCAAAAATTCTTTGTGAAGTGAAGAATAAGAGAAGTTGCTTTTAATCATGTCCAATTCATCCCAATGGTTAGATGGATTCTGTCGTCGTCTTCAATGAATCACGCCTCTAAACATGTAGTTTGCTGGTGAATAAATAGAATGGAAGGACATTGCAATCGGGGTCACGTCATGGGTTGAGCACGAATGGTGCAATTTTTATATTTTTCGAAAATAAACTAAAAAGAGCAATGTGCAGACTTCATAATGGAAGGGTACAAATATAAATACACAGGACTTGAAGGGCAGGAACATAAATATCGTAACTGACAAGAAAAAATTAAAAAAGAAAAACCTCAGTCTTGTGTATTCAGCTCTCCTGCGGACCCAAAAATAGAAGAAGAAATCAGCTCCAATTCTTCTTTCTCGTTGCTTTCGTTTAGATCCTTAGAACCCTTCACTAGGGTTTTGACTATATAGTATTGGGTCCTCTTATAAATTTTATTTTCGATTTTTTGGGGCAAGCATAGGCAAAACAATTATCATTCATGAAAACTTGGAGATTTCTATTTCTCTGTTTTGCCGTTTTAAATTTATTGTCTTTAAGTTTCAATTATGGCGTCTCGCAATCGGAGGAACAAAAGAAGAACAAGTTTCGCGAGCGTGAGGCAACTGATGATGCTCTTGGTTACCCCAATTTGTACGTATAATTTGTTTAGATTTGACAACTATTTGCATAATTCTTGTTTAGTTAATCGATACAAATGTTTATGACACATTAGTCTTTTATGTTTGTTTGATTGAATGCGTTATTATGTGAAAAACGAAAATTCATTTTGAAGTGATGGAAGTGTGTTTCGGTCAACAGATGGTGATGAATAATACTATTTTATTTCTACGTGCGTCTTTTATAGGTTCAATAAATCGTTGCAATTGTGAGCTGTGGTTTTGTTAATGTTTATGATTTTATTGTTTGGGCGTGCTTAGTGATGAGGATGAGCTGTTGAATACGCAATGCCCTCGGCATTTGGAATTAAGATGGCAGACTGAAGTGAGTTCTAGCATATATGCATCGCCCTTAATTGCCGATATCAACAGGTAAACGGATAGCTGTCTGCTTTACGATTTTTGTAGATAGAACTGTTTTTATTACATTCCATTTCTGCTCTATTTTTTTTTTTTTTTAACTTTTAGCCTTACAACATTTTTCTAAAGGACTTGTAATGTGAAACACTGAAACTCAATCAAATAAAAGTAAAGATACATGCTGAGTACTATACAAAGTTTCCTCTTTCCCTCACGAGATTATTTCCTATTTCGAGTGAGTTTTGATCAAATTTTCTTTAATAACTGTATTGATCAATGTTTATATTTAATTATCGTGGCCATTGTTATGTTATCTTTAACTCCAATGTATTCTGATTAAGAACTTTTCAATTTATGCCGAAGTGATGGAAAGCTTGAGGTAGTAGTTCCCTCTTTCGTGCATTACTTGGAAGTCCTAGAAGGTTCAGATGGAGATAAAATGCCAGGTATACCTTTGCTTGTATTGTTGAAATGAAGTTTGGATATTTATTTCGCCGATTCACTGCATTAAACAAAATGCTTGTTTTTAAGTTTTTCTTATTGTCTAAGGGAGGACTACTTTGCTAATCACATTGTTTCCTAGTGAACACTAGGGAGAAAAAGAGAAGTAATCTATAGAACACTAGGGATTCTTTTGGCTGGTATCATCCAGATGAGGTAATATTTCTATGGATTGTTACATAAATTTATCAGGATGGCCTGCTTTTCATCAGTCGACTGTTCATTCTAGTCCTCTCCTATATGATATTGACAAGGATGGTGTGAGAGAAATAGGTTTAGCCACCTACAATGGTGAAGTCCTCTTTTTCAGGTAACAGTTTGCTATTTATTTGAAATGTTTTCTGTGGCAGCAGTAATGTAAATATCCTGCTTTGATTCATTGAGTTTATGGAAATAGGGTGTCAGGTTACATGATGTCAGATAAACTAGAGATTCCTAGGTTGAAAGTGAAAAAGGATTGGCATGTGGGTTTGCATCCGGACCCTGTGGATCGTTCCCATCCAGATGTTCATGATGACCAGTTGATCCAGGAGGCTCTTATGGACTCACTGACTCGTAAGTATATTATTTGTTATTTATCAAACATTAAACAAAATGGTTATTTCTGATCGTTAATCTCAAAGTGGTTTGACATTGCAATTTGCTGCTGATGCTTTGTTTCTTTCATATCTTATTTCCTTCAATTTCATTGAATATGTCGAGCAAGCTTGCTAAAGCATCTCCAAATCGTGATTTCCATACTCAAATGCAGCACGAAGCTCCCCAAAGTTTTCCCGACATGATGCACATGTCAAAACTTTCATTCTTTGATAGCATGCCACTGCAAAAATTTGTTAATAACCTTGATCCTGTATGAATTGAATATCGTGTCATTTACTCAAGATGATGGACATCGGCGTATTGCATAAAATGTCCCTATCATTCAGGTTTTAACTGTTTTGATCTCTCATCCTAGACTATTTAATGATTCATATCTGATCCATCCAGGGGCAGATTGTCAATTGCCTCATTGACCCCAATGTATTTTAGAGGAGACATTATTTATTATGGGAGAATATCAATCTTTTTTCCTTGCCCAGATCTTTTTAGCTAGATCCCCCTTCTCACTTGTTTTATTTTATTTATTTTTTATTTGTTGCATCCTTATTAAGGGATGATCCCATTTAATTCCTCCTCCCTTCGTCCCTCCTTTCACACAGAAAGGCTGCTCTCTTTCACCTTCTTCTTCTGACTTTCAACTATTAGATAATTAGTTCCTTTTACAATCGCCTTATATTTATTGAAATTATTGATAGAATTGAGTCAATTGACCCTATATTCTTTTAAAAAGGACTCACTGTAGTATAGAGTGTCTGGTAAAGTCCAAAACTGTGTGGCAATATTGCAAAAGTAACATCAAATAGTTCAGCTAATAAGCTGTTAAAAGGATAGACCAAAAATAAAAAAAATGAAAAAATTTGAAGACGTTCTAGGATGGATATGTAGTCTCAGATCTATTTAGACTTTGGCTGCACTGACTTGTATCCTGGAGACATTGCATCATGTGGACATCTTTTATTTCATGAGTACGTGCAATATGCTGTTGTCTACTAGAAATCTTCCTGTTTGTCAGCAATCAACCCCCACCCTCCGGTGAGAATACTGTTTGCACTGAGCGGGATAAGATTGCATGTAAATTGTTATTATGCACAGACTTAGTTCAGTGATTTTGCAGTAAGCATTTTTCTTCAGTGCATTCGGGTATAGCTAATTTGTTTCCAGTGGTAATTCGGCTTATGGAATGCCTGCCTGTTTCTTTTCAAGTTTATCTTTATCCCTGCACATGTCTAAAATTCAAAATGTGTTTTAGAACACAACGGAAGTACGCTTGCAGTGAACAGTTCAAACTCCTCTACACCAGAAGTTCACAATTCATTGAACGCATCGAATCCTACACCAGAAGTTCGTCATGATGCATCTAATAATACAATTTCCACAACCGAAGTTCAACATGATGTGTCAAATGCATCTAATCTAGAGAATCCAGGAAAAAGGGATGTTAGTCAAGCAAATGCAGAGATCAATATGCCGCAGAACATTAGTAGCAATACATCTTCTGATTCAAACACAAGGAGAAGGCTTCTCGAAGACAGTGTGTCTGATTCTGGATCCAAAGCTAACGGCGCTGAGGATGTTCGTGCTGCTACTGTCAAAAACGATGGAGGTTTGGAAGCGGATGCTGATTCATCGTTTGAGTTATTCCGGGATAGTGAAGAGTTGGCCGATGAGTATAATTATGATTATGATGATTATGTTGACGAAAACTTGTGGGGAGATGAGGAATGGACTGAAGCACAACATGAGAAACTGGAAGATTTTGTGCATATAGATGCACATGTTTTGTGCACTCCTGTAAGTATAGTAGTATATGTAGCTTCTGCTTCCTTGCCTATAGGGGTTGTGGGCTTCCAGTCTTTCCTCCCTTTGTGACCTCTGATATAAGGTTTTTTAATGTGTTTTAGTACCAAATTTGATTTAGTTTTTATTATTCTCTTCAGGTAATAGCAGACATAGACAATGATGGGGTTTCAGAGATGATTGTTGGAGTTTCTTACTTCTTTGACCACGAGTAAGTTTCTCACTTCAATACATTGTGCTAAAACTTCAATCCTACAACTTTCTTTTAGACATTTCATCACTTCTTTAAATAAATGATCTGTGGAATGTTGTGGCTTCTTGTTAATACTTAGGAAATAAAGAAGAGAAACTTTAGCATCTTGCATTTTGTTCATCTTTCTGACCGTTTGCCATCTACTAGAAGTGCCTTGCATGCAATTCAGCTGATTATTGTAGGTTCACAGGTATTATGACAATCCAGAACATTTGAAGGAACTTGGTGGCATTGAGATTGGAAAATATGTTGCTGGTGGTATTGTTGTTTTCAATCTTGACACCAAGCAAGTTAAATGGACTGCACAACTGGATCTTAGTACAGATACTGGAAGCTTCCGTGCCTACGTATATTCATCTCCAACAGTTGTTGATTTGGATGGTGATGGGAATTTGGACATCCTGGTTGGAACTTCTTATGGATTGTTTTACGTATTGGATCACAAGGGTGTGTGTTCTCTTCTATACCATTCTGTAACCTTGCATTTGAAGATTTTCATAAACTTGCGAGAAATTGTTTCCAACAATTTTACAATTGGACTGCATTATCTCTATTTTTTATTTTTTATTTTTTATTTTTTTGTGTGTTGGGTGTGGGGGAGGTGAACAGCATCATATATAACAAATCTGATACCATCATTTCATTGTTAAATTTCTGGTGTCTACAGAGTTCATTTCTCTTGAAATGAACATTTTCAGGGAACTGTAAAATGATACAGTAGAACTAAGTATTTCAGTCTGTTCAAAGTCTTGATTTGACCAATGCTCACATGACTAGTAGATAAAAAGAAATTTACTAGAATGTCTCGGTTGAGAAATCACTATTCTAGAAACTGTGTAATCATTTACTTGTTACTGTTCTCACTCAGATCTTATGGACTCTCGGTTGAGAAATCACTATTCTAGAAATTGTGTAATCATTTACTTGTTACTGTTCTCACTCAGATCTTATGGAGTCGCGTTCTCGTATTTTTTATTTTTATTACTCCTAGTTTGCATCTTTTAATGAATTGTTTATTAGACTTACTGTAGCTTATACTGATTCAGGCAACGTGAGAGAGAAATTTCCACTTGAAATGGCTGAAATTCAAGGGGCAGTGGTTGCAGGCGATATCAATGATGATGGAAAAATTGAACTCGTGACTACTGATACACATGGAAATGTTGCAGCTTGGACTCCACAAGGAAAAGAAATTTGGGAAGCACATGTTAAGAGCCTTGTTCCACAGGCAAGTCACAATTTCTTGTCTCCTAAATACGGTATATAGTGTTTGTGTATGCCGTAAGAGAAACATATTATTTTTCTCAGGGTGCCACAATTGGTGATGTGGATGGTGATGGTCATACTGATGTTGTCGTTCCAACAATATCTGGAAACATATATGTTCTGAGTGGCAAGGATGGGTCAATTGTACGGCCCTA
The DNA here is from genome assembly GCA_023638005.1 of Forsythia suspensa. Classification (NCBI taxonomy): domain Eukaryota; kingdom Viridiplantae; phylum Streptophyta; class Magnoliopsida; order Lamiales; family Oleaceae; genus Forsythia; species Forsythia suspensa. The sequence goes on along the minus strand of CM042669.1, from coordinate 40,604,851 downwards.
TCCATATAGAACTCATGGTAGAGTGATGAATCAAGTTCTTCTAGTTGACTTGAGCAAACGTGGGGAGAAAAAGAAGGGACTAACAATTGTTACTACATCATTTGATGGTTACTTATACCTAATAGACGGACCCACATCGTGTGCTGATGTTGTGGATATTGGTGAAACATCGTAAGATCATTCCAAGTTCATGTAATAATTAGTCATTCTTGTAACTACTACCTTCTTACTTCACATAATAATTTATCTTCTTTAATGACAGATATAGCATGGTTTTGGCTGACAATGTCGACGGCGGAGACGATCTTGATCTTATAGTAACAACTATGAACGGCAATGTCTTCTGTTTTTCAACTCCTTCTCCACATCATCCACTCAAGGCAGGATATGACTGAACTAAATCTGTTTTTATTTATTTGCCAACTTGACATTATTATTAACACCCCTCAATTATGGATTTCCAGGCATGGAGATCACCAAATCAGGGCAGAAACAATGTTGCACTCCGCTATGGCCGCGAAGGAATCTATGTTACACCATCATCAAGAACTTTCCGTGATGAAGAAGGCAAGAGTTTTTGGGTCGAAGTAGAAATTGTAGACAGATACAGGTTTCCATCTGGCTCCCAATCACCTTATAATGTCACGGTATGAAGCTTCTTCCCGCTCTTGATTCTTTGCATATCTAGGCAAAAAAAAAGGAAAAATCTTACCATTTCCTGATATTGTCTTCCGTCTTAATGAAAACATAGATAAGTTTGTTGGTTCCTGGCAATTACCAAGGAGAGAGAACGATTAAGCAAAATCAAGTCTTTGACCATTCTGGAGTACATCGCGTTAAACTTCCAACTGTAGGAGTTAGGACTGCTGGGACTGTTCTAGTAGAGATGGTTGACAAGAATGGACTCTATTTTTCAGACGACTTCTCCCTTACCTTTCATATGTATTATTACAAGCTGTTAAAATGGCTTCTTGTCCTTCCAATGCTCGGAATGTTTGGGGTTCTTGTGATCCTGCGCCCACAAGACGCCATGCCTCTGCCATCATTTTCACGAAACTCCGACTTGTGATATTGAGCAGCCGATGAAATCTGACGTGGATATTTGGCATTACACAGAGCAGTTGAGGGTTGTCATCTTCAGAATCCTTGTGCTGGAAACACTAATTGGATCAAATTTAATCTCAGATAAATATTTAACATCTCATCTCTGCTAGAGCCCCTTTGTGACTGAAAAGAATCTGAGATTTGTGTTTGAAAATGCAAGGCAAATGTTGTAATTTCAGGCTGCTTATGGAAAGGTTTTCTTTGATGTAATTGAGCTCTTTCCTTTGCGAGATATTATACAGAAAATTAGATTTTTGACCCTATACCAAATTGATTTTAGTGTATTTCAGGTTTTTATTTTATTTTATTTTATTTTATTTTATTTGCAGAGGGTTATATTCTTTTCGGTTCTTTAACGTATATTTCGCCGTGCAATTTAACCCTGTACCAAATTTGATTTTGGAACATGTTTGTCTAAGCTTAAATTAACATAAAGTGATCAATGACCAACAGGATTTATAATTGGTTCTCAAGGGGTGTACATTTTGACATTACTGTCATAAGAACCTGCAACCAAAACTTGAATCTACACTATAAATGGGGTGGTTCGGGGAGGGGACTTAGGAGGCACAACTTATACTTATCAGAGGAAATCCCAGTCTAAGATTCAAATTGACACTTGAATGATAATTTGATTTGATGGGACAGATATGAAAAATTACGCCAGAAACAACATGCTTATAATAAACTTACCCTTTACCATACTTTTTGTTCTAATTGTGTGTAAATTAAATTTGGGTTGATTATGGTATAATAGCATCTCTACATTTCGTCTATTACTTTTTAAACGTGCTATATAAATATTTATAGACGGAATTATAAAAAACTCTCTCCATGCGTGTTGATGACGAAGACTGCATCTGGGCGATTTGAATCAGCATCAAAATAGACTTCCGTCTGAAAGTTCGCTCTAAACTTAAACGGACTTTTAGACGGAATAACTCAACAAATTTAAATCAATTTAAAAATTTTATTAAAAAAAAAGCCATTGCTTTGGAATAAAATGTGCTCTGATTTTAGTGTCGAGAAATAATGTAAGTTATTTTGTGTGTGTGGGTGTAGATGGGGTGTGGGGGGGGGGGGGGGGGGGGCTATTTTCATACAATTTCAAATTAAAAATAATGTTTCAAACAAATGAAAATATAAAAATATTGGTCTAAAATATCAATACAATAAATAAATATAAACTAAAACATTATTAACTTAAACGATGCAATAATAATATATTGGTCTCAATATAATATTTTAAAGTAATGAAATAATATAAAATTCAACCTTAAATTGAAACTTATAAATTTGTTATTTGCAAAATATGTTGGTCCTAGATTCGAACATGCAAATCATAGCAATAATAACAACAGTAAAGAACTTAGGACATTTCACTCATTCGAGTTCGGATGTTCAGCCAATGACCTATGTCACCCGTTGAGCCTCCACAGATGTGGATTTATTCTAAATCCACTAGCACAGTCTCAAGAGCGATTCAGTATTACAAATGATACACCAAGTATCATCCAAGAACAAGAAATACCCTCAATTCCCGTCTCTCACCAAAAACACACTAAATATTTGCATTATCTATTTATTTATTCACTCAAAAAAGAAAGAAGGAAGATGAAAGAAGAAGATGTCTTCACAAAAAACTAGAGAGAGATGAGAAAGACGAACATCAAAATGGCAGGCATACCAGAAGTCTTAAGGAAATGGGTATTTATATGGAAACCATGTAACCCTCAAATCAACGGCTATCAGCACACTACGTGTCACCATCTGAAGAAGCAACTCTTGATCAACATAAGTTGGATTTCCATAGGACGACAATCAAATATTGTTAATTGGGCCTTCACGAATTGTCTTACATCATTGGGCTTGAACTTGTATATTGGGCTTTTAATTAATAGACCAATTGCTTAACATACAATCCAACAATCTCTACCTTGCTTGCGTACCAGAGTGGATTTAGAACATTCTCAATTGTATCACTGACTCACTCACCTGCACAAATAGTCATCTATTATTAATATTTAAGAAAGTTAAACAATCTCTAAACTTATTCAAATGCAAGACTTTTGTTCCCATGTGAGAAGGATTGCACTTGGTGGAAATCTTGACAATGTTCATCACCTATTTTTCCAACACATCTCTAACGAAATGGAATTTAACATCAATGTGCTTGGTTCTACCATGAAAAACAGAATTTCTATTCTGACTGTCTGAGTGCAACATGACACATTCATCAGTGATACCCAACTCACTAAGAATACCTTTTAGCCACATTCTTTCTTTTACTGCATCAACAACAACAATGTATTCTGCCTCAATGGAAGACAAAGCAACAATCCTTTGAAGTTGAGATTTCCAACTCATACATGTATCATTTAAAGAGTACATGTATGCAAAAGTGGACTTTCTATTGTTATTATTTTTTGCAAAATCAGAGTCAATAAAATCTTTTAAAATAATCTCTTTTCCCTTCTTGGTAAACATTAATCCCAACTCTAATGTACCTTTCAGATATCTAAGAAACTATTTCATAGCATCCCAATATCTTTTACCAGGATTACTCATGTATCTACTTAGAATACTAATGGAGAATGCAAGATCAGGCTTCATACAAACCATTATGTACAACACAGATCCCACTGCATTGGCATAAGAAATCTTATACATTCTCATTTGTTTTTCATCAGATTTAGGGGATTGTTTAGAAGACAACTTAAAATGGTTTGCCAGAGGTAAACTCACATATTTTGCATCAGATATGAAAAATCTACTTAACACTTTTGACATATTAGTTTGTTGATTTACAAACAACTTATTTTTACCCTTGTCTCTTTTTATTTCCATTCCCAAAATTCTTGTGAGCAAGACCTAAGTTCTTCATTTCAAATTCTAATTTTAATTTATCCTTTATAAAAGGAAATGACAGAAATATCTTTACAAGCTAATAACATATCATCCACATAGAGTAACAAATAGCAAGCATTAACACATCCACTTCCTTTAAAATAAAAACAATGATAATACTCACTTTTATTAAAATCAAGTTTTCGAATAAAAGTATTAAACATTTTATACCATTGTTTGGGGGCTTGCTTTAAACCATACAGTGATTTTTTTAGAAGGCACGCACAATTTAACTTCTCCTTTTGTTCAAAACTTTTTGGTTGAATCATGTAGACTTTCTCATCTAAATTTCCATTCAAAAGAGTAGTTTTAACACCCAATTGTTCAAGTTCAAAATCAAATTGGTCACTAAGGCCAATAAGATCCTATATTTAACTACAAGGAAAATTTCATTATAGTATATACATTCCCTTTAGGTGAAACCCTTAGCAACTAACCTAGCTTTATATCTAAAGTCATCAGACTTTGCTTTAGTATCTTTGATCTAGTAAACCCATTTACAACTAATCATCTTTTGCCTTTTTGGTTTATTTACTAAGATCCAAGTGTTATTTTTAAGCAAAGAATTCATTTATTCTTTCATAACTACAAGCCAAAGGTTTGCATCTTTACTTCCTATGGTTTCTTGATAAGAGTTAAGCTCAATTCCAAGGAAATATTGGATATTAAAAATAGAAGCAAAATCAACTTCATCAAACCTGACATGAGGCTTGATCTCTCTTCTCATTCTATCCCTTGTGAATTGACACCTATCGAAGGGATTTTCAGGTTCTAACTACTTTATAGGTTCATTTTTTTCTACTTAAGGATCTTCATCTTCCTCATAAGGAGCTCTTCATCTTTTCCTTTTATAATTTTATAATTTAGAGAATTTAAATTCGTATTTTCTTAGGAAAACCCAATGATCACCAAAAATTGATAAGTTTGGTATGTCAATTTCAATAAGTTTAGGGAGAAAGTATATAAATTTTAGTATTGGGGATTTTTAAGAAAAATATTAAGTTATGTAAATGTTTGGGCTTAATCAAATTTAATCCCATAGATAGAGACCAAGTGAAAAAATCGGAAAAATGCAAGTTAATTACGGTTTGCCATTGTTTCGAACCAACTTTGCAACAATGGTGTGTATCATGCGTTGACCCGTAGCCTATGCATGTTATACCATCGTGTAGTCCTTATCGAGATGTTTAAATTGATATCAAGTTTGAGTATTTTTCAAGTCGGGACGTGCTTTGAAAGTCGAGCCAAAGTGGTATAGTAAGAATTTATGTAATGCGAAATTTCACCAAAATTTGGCTAAGTATGGAAAACTAGTCGGGCGGTCATTTTGAGCTAATCGTCACGAGCCTATCGACTGACCCATTTCTTTTGCATGTGTACTCGTTGTGAAGCTTGAAGCATGAACTTTACAACGGTATAAAGTTTGACCAAAACGGAGCTCGTCTTGACCCCCAAATGTTGTCCCAAACATGGCTACTTGAAATAAGAAATATGGGAATTTTTGTAATAAAATATTGGTTGATTTGGGACACATGTCATTTTATGATTTTCACCTTAGGACATGTTTGGCAATGCTTATTATAATTGAGGATCAATGTCGATTAATATTCGTATAAATAACTGATGAACTAATAAAATAATCCAATAAAATAAGAATAAGTAAGAATTTTCATGGATACGCTAAACCAAACATGGCCTTCCCAAAACTCTATATATACACCTTCTCTTCTTGCCTTTTTAAACCGTAAAATTTGTAAAGAAACTCGCTCTAATTCGTAAAGAAAAGAGGTAAGAATGAAAACAAATATTGAAAGGAAACCAAGAACTTTTCTTTCTTCTTTGTATTTCTTGAATTAGTGTGATGAAACACTAATGGAAAATGTGATGAAACACTAAACTAACAAGAGTTCATCACATTTACTCCAAGATAAGCCACAAAGGTAGAAATTTCCGTCCATAAAGTCAAAACCCAGTTCTGGCCGATGATCCGAGGCTACTCTTGGTAGCCTCAGATTCAACACGCTTTAGATTCTCGTAGCCCGAATCACTCTTCTCTGTAGTTACATTCGATTTAATATAATGGGTTTTGGACGAAAATTCCTCCTTAGCCAAGCCTAAAACATAAATTTTATTTCTCCTTATTTTTGATGTATTAACACTCCATAAACTTGTAAAATTTCAGGTCACTAATCCAAGAAAAAGATTTCCTTTGTCTTTGTGAGTAAAGTTTATGTGTTTTGTTATTTTTATATTGATTATGCTTATTAGGATCGAGAATATGCGACATGATTTTTATGTTAAATGAATCCCTTTATGACTTCTTTCGTTACCCATCAATTTTCCTATCTAAGTGATCATACATATTGAATTTAGTTGCTTATACATGAGGAATTATAAGTAATAAAATCTGCAGAATTTTAACTTCATGTTTATGACCTTGCATGTCTCATAAACTTATGTTTAAGTCGATTTTGATGAGTTTAGAATCTGCGATTATATGATGACTTTGAAGTGATGGTTAAAATAATTGTTTGTGCTTAAATAAAGCCTTATCTTATGTACCATTAATGTGGCTTGTTGGGAAATGTTTAATGTTGAATATTCCATATTCAAGTTGTGCTAAATTGAGTCAATGATGACTTAAAAATGTTACTGTAATATCATGATGAATGGGAAAATGAATGAATTTTAAATCAATCCCTTGCATGTTGATTTGGGATTTACAGTAATATGTTTCTTTGAGGAAGAACTTGAAAGAATGTTTATGTGCAAGATTTCGAATGATGTTAGCAATTAAATCTTGTGTTTCCATGTGTTGCATCATGGCATCATTCATAACGAATTCATGATCTTAAACATTAAAGCAAAAAGTTATGTTTATATAATGATCATGAACAATTAAAGAATACCCTATTTAGGTTGTACACCATGGGAGCAAGTCCCAAATTGAAGGTCACAGGCTCTGAGATGCCCACGGGATGAGATGCCCAAGAATGAAATGAAAGTACTTGAGCAAAGTGCTCTAAGAGAATGAAAGTACTTTGAGCATAGAAGCTCTAATGATGTTGTGACCTTGTGTTTAGCACAACACTATGAGCGCTCGATTATGCGACCCTAATATGGGAAGGGCCCAAAGAAAAGAAAAGAAAGAAATGAAAAGAAATGAAAAGAAAGAAATGAATGTAAATGAAAAGAAAGAAGAAAAGTAAGAAAAGAATAATGAAACCATTCATGGTTAATACATGCATAGCATTCAAAGGTTTAGCATTCATTCTATGCATATTGTATTGATTGTTTATGAGTGATCGTTAACGACATTTCATGAAGCATATATGTTGTCAATTGTTTGGAAGTTAATATGTGTTTATTATCTTATTCACTTATGTGAGAATTGGGCAATAAGAATTTCATTCAATTGAAGGTATGAATTATGTGCTTTCATGTTTATGTGTTACTTTGCTCACTAAGCGTCATTGCTTACTGATGCGTTTAATGACTATTATAGGAAATGGAACGAAACTACTTTGATAACGATACTTATGAAAGGACATCGGCAAATGGGGTGGACTTCTATATCATCATGAAGAAAGACGTATGGGTTCGTTTTCCGCAATGGCCGGCTTTTACATAAAAGAAAGATCTTACGAAACAATATATGTCTATGATGCCATCACATTGGAGCCGAAGGGGACTCTCTTTTCATGTACTCCACCTTGATGGTTGATCATCCTATCTTTATATTTTAAATCGTTAAGATATTTAATGATCATTTCGACCCTTTGTTTCAATAAAAAGAAAGGGATACTTATTCTTATCCTTGTGTAATAGTTTTGTAAGGTGGAAATTTAAAGTATTTTAAGTAATCTCTTTTTAGTATTATACTTTCTGGTCTTTAATATTGGAATGAGGTATAAAACTTGGAGAAATATAAAAAGAATTAAGTTGAAAAATTTAATGTCACAGGCATTTAATATCCACCGCAATTGAGAGTCTCATTAAAGACTACATTCCCTCTCTAATTATAACTATAAAATACTATCTAAGTCCTTTTGCTTTTATACACAATCTATAACTACATTCCTACCCTTCACCATCTAATCCCCTTCACCATAAAAAAACACTTAGTAGCCATTGGTCCTAGCTTACCTTCATTCTGATGTGCATAAGCAGCACATCCAAAGACCCTTAATTTGGAATAATCAACAAGATGGTCATTCCAACACAATCAAGAACTTTATAATGTATATGACTTGAAGGAGTGAATGACACTTGTTTATTAGATAAGATGCAGTTTTTACAGCTTAATCCTGAAGTGATAAGCATACACATGACCTTATCTATTAAGGTTCTATTTATTCTTTTAGTTGGGCTATTTTGTTGAGGGGTATAAGTTACAATTTTATGCCTATGGATCCTATTTTCTTAACAAAAAACATCAAATTTCTCATTACAAAATTTCAAACTGTTATAGAATCTTTAGTTTTTGTTCATTTGATTTTCAATTAAAATTTTCCAATGTTTAAAATTTGAAAAGTTTCAGATTTATTCTTTAACAAAAGAATCCAGTTTTTTCTTGAAAAATCGTCAATGATGAGAGGAAAATATTTAAAACCAGTGAGAGGTACTTACATTTGCTGGACCTCGCAGATCAACATGTAGGTACTCTAAAATAGTAGAAGATTTATGTGTTCCAGTATAAAAAGACAACTTACTTTGTTTTCTTAAAATACATTTTTCACATAAAGACAAATTTTCAATTTTATATGACCCCAAGACACCTTTTTTTAAGAAATTGAAGACTTTGGTCACTTATGTGATATAGTCTTTTGTGCCATATTTCAGATTTGTTCTTTTGAGAAATATATGTAACCAAATTCTTTTCAAGTAAATGAGTTGCCCTTAACACATAAATCCCATTTTCTTTTGGACTCTTAATGATTTTTGCAAAATTATTTGTTATTTCAGTGATACCACCTCTAATGGCTATACTGTAACATTCATCATCTAAAATCCCAAATGAAATATGATTTCTTCTTAGATCAGGTATATATCTAATTTTATCAAGGATAAACTTATGACCATTTTCTAAATCTAAAATCACTCTCCCAATACCTTTAATTCTGCAAGAATAATTGTTTCCCATTGAAACCTAACCCCCATTTATTTCTAGAAAATAAAAATTAGAAAATCACTCTTTACATGGACACATGTGCAAAGTGCAACCATAACTTAGAATCCACTCATTTTTGCTAATTATGGTACTAGCAACATATACTTGACCATTTGCAGCTACTGCTTCTTCATAAGCAATAGCTGCCTTACCCTCTACACTTTGAGAGTTTTTCAACTCCTTAATTCTTTTGTTACAGTCTTTAATGAAGTGTCTTATTTTTCTACAAAAATAGCTCTTATTTCCTTTGCCTTAGACTTATTGTTCTTTCCTTTTGAGGACTTTTTAGATGAATATCTTCTTGTTGTTTCCCTCCTTACTGTATTTATTATAGTTTCCTTTATTTTAATATTTTCCTTTGGCCATAAGACCTATTCCATTTGTAGAGTCTTTAGCCTTAGATATAATTTTCAAATCTTTATTTCTCAAGGATGAAACTATTGTATCAATAATAAGACTTTCTCTGCCATATTTTAAAGTATTTTTTCATATCTTTTGTATTTTTCAAACAAGAAACTCAATAAGGCTACGGAGCGTTGTTCATCTGAAATTGTCTCACTATTGTTTTCTAAATCTAAAGTCAACTTGTTAAATTTGTCTAAATTGGCTTCTAGGTCAATGAATGATCAAATTTAAAACTAAAAAATTGTCTCCTCAAGTAACATTTATTAGGTAAAGTAAAATTTTAGTTATATATAACCCTTCCAATTTTTTCAGAGCTCAGCAGCAGTTTTAGTGGTGCTTACTTCCCTAATCACTCTATTGAACAAGTGCAAAAATAAAGTACTGCGTGCAATTTCAGTTTGTTCAATCTTTTTAACATTTTGAGTAACATCATCCCATGACTCATCTAAAGCTTTTGCACAGCTTTGTTGCAAAAGCAGAGCCCTCATCTTTTGATGCCAATGACTGAAGTCTCATTTGCCATTCTAAGTTTCAATATCAACTTTTGTAGATGTCATTTTTACATAGATTATACACAAAAAAAAAATTCAGGCAGTATTTCAATTTAGGACACGATAGATTTTAAACAGAAATAGAAACAACAATTTATTTTATCGAGAACTAGCCACGTGCAAGATAGTTTCAAAAAACTTTCAAAAATGAGGATGAGGGCAGGAATATTATTTGCAACAAATATTCACAAAGAAATTTGTATTTATTTGAGGCAAAAATATTGTATTAACAAAAACATAAAAGAGTTAAAACTTTTCAGTTATTTCAAATATTATTGGACACGGTTCACATAAACACACTTGATTTTCTTAACATATTAACAAATAATATTGAAACTATTGAAAGATCTTGATAAAACCAAGTTCAGTCCTCTTAGATTCTAGGGTTCTCTCATGAAATCCTAGACAAAGGAAGATCTAGATGGCTCGAGTCGAGATCTACAATATTATAGTTAAAAGAACCATTAAAACAAGGGTTAGAACTTGTTACCAGCCTCCTTTGCAATGAAAATTAAGAAATAATGTCAGAATACCAGTTTTGCCTTTGAGGTTGACAAATCTAGATTTTTCTTTCAAGAAATCAAAAGATTAGATTTGGGATTATTCATTTCAAGAAAATATATACTAGGAAGGATGAAACGAGATATTTTTAGATCCGAACTCTAATACTACTATTGATCCCAAATTCAAATATGCAAACCATAGCAATAATAAGAATGGTAAAGAACACAAGATATTTCACCATTTTCGGGTTCGAATGTTCTGCCAATGGCCTACATCACTAGTTGAACCTCCGCAGATGTGGATTTGCTCTAAATCCATTAGCACAATCTCAAGAATGATTCAGTATTACAAACGATACACCAAGTATCACCCAAGAACAAGAAATACACCCAGTTCTTCTCTCTCACCAAAAAATACACCAAGTATATAAAAGTTACTGTCACAATGAAAGTAACAAGCCATATCTCACATTATCTATCTATCTATTCACTCAGAAAAGGAAAAGCAAGATAAAAAAAAGAAGAGGTCTTCTGAGAAAGATGAGGAAGACGAACAGTTAAACGACATGCATACCAGAAGTCTGAAGGGAGTGGTATTTATATGAAAACCATGTAACCCTCAAATAAACGACCATCGATACACCACGTGTCACCATCTGATAAAGCAACTCTTGATCAATAGAAGTCGCATTTCCAAAGGGTGACAACCATATATTGTTAATTGGGCCTTTACGGATTATCTTACATCATTGGGCTTCAACTTGTATCTTGGGGTTTCAATTAATCGACCAATTGCTCAGCATAAGTCCATCAAAATAGAAAATGAAAATATTATCATTATACATCCCTAAAAAGCCAATAAAAGCCAACTAGCAATTAAGTTTGTTGAAGCATAAATTGAAGTATTAAAGTAATAAATCACTTATATTTGGGTACAACAAGATTTTTTTTTTTTTTTAATTGTGTGAATTATTCAATTTGATTTCAAGTAGTTTTTGACTATCAAAATCAGTGTTCTAAAAAGCGCGTGACCTCCACGACTCGCTTAGACTTTAGGCGTGTGCTTTTTTGTTCAACTAAATTTTTAACTAAAAAGCACGGGCCTAAGCACGCCTAGCATCGCCTAGGCGCGCTTAGTCACGCCTAGGCGCGCTTAGACACGCGTTTTTTAGTTAAAATTTTTTTTTTTAATATTTAAAATAATATTAAAAATAAGAAAATATTTCTTCACGCTTCACCTTTGCCTAGGCCTAAAAAATTTGAAGCTTGGTCTCTTAATCACACTTTACGCTTTTTAGAACCTTGATCAAAACATAAACTTAACTATTTTTAATCAGTTTGATTCAATTCAAAATCGAAAGATTGAAGGGTCCATGTGGAAGCAAGTCAATGGTTTCAAAACACTAGTTTCGTTTTGATTTTGCAATTTAACAATTTTTTTTGTAGTTTACAACGATTTGAGCCAATAGAAGCTTCTCTTTTGTGTTACAAAAAAATAAAAATGAGTTCAAAAGGCAATGATCACTATATTATTTTTCTACTATCATGCAACATTTAGCAAGATAGATTATATAGTTACGAACAAATAAAAAAATTAATTTTTTTATATTATACTTTTTAGTATTTTTTTGACAATTATTATACTTTTTAGTTATATGTATTGAATACTGCATATCAGAAGTTGAAGACCAAATTTTCAAACAATAACGCCACGGGTTCTTGTTTACAAAAAGTCGAATTCTGGGCATGCGGTTTTAGTTGGTAACGGATAAAATTGTAGCGAATGAAACCGGACAAAATCCCAGTCAAATAATTTAAAACATTATAACGTACACATAAAGATGTTTCTTTTGTTTGCACTGATTTCCCGCCCCATCTTCCTCTCTCTACAAAAATAGATACACAGGTGAATGTTGCTTATATGTTGTAGCTAGCTAGGGTTTATTGAGTTGAATCTACAAAAGAATATGAAACGGACTCGCAAGCTCAAGAAACCAGTCTCAGCTCCCAATGTCAGTGCACTAAGAACCCTAATACTCTTTTTTTAATGCTACAAAACGCAGTTTAATTAATCATCGCCGTGTAATATTTATGTGTGCTTGCATTTTTGCAGTTGATTTTGGAGGAAGTAATTGGCTTGACAACGAAAAACGCCAATGGGTTGGTTTCGAGCATTTCGACTTCGAAATGCGCGTACATTGCAGGCTGCGTTGTTGTGTTGTACGACGTTGATGCCGGCACTCAATCGTATCTCATGGTGTCTAATCGGATGCCGAAACCCTTGAGCTGCGTTGCATTATCGCGTGATGCGAGAGTTGTTGCAGCTGGAGAGGTTAAATCAGTCAATTCTTGTTCATTTGCAAGTACTTGATCTGAAATCTATTTCAGTTTGTTTACTATCTCCATATTTTGTTTACTGTTCTTTTTAACGGCTAGAATTTGATTTTGACAAATGCATTTGATGGTCGGAATTAGGAAGGAGACTTGTCTTTTTAGAAACATAAATTATTTAAGGTGGATTTAAAAGTAAAAAAATCAAGCTTCTGACAGGAAACTTTAAAAGAATTCATGGTCCTTATTTTTGGATATTGCTTTCCCGTGTTTGTTAGACCAAGATTAATTTTAGGCAAAATCTAAATAGTTTCAGAATTTGTAATAATAAAGTCATGCGGACGGGTGCAGTTCTTGCCAAAAGCCAGCTTAAGAACTGCTAATCGCCACCCAATAATTGAATTTAGTTTCACGTTGTACTGGATTTTTATGGATATTTATTGTTCTTTAATTTTTACCTATATTCTGGCTTAATAACTGCTTAATCCAATTGTTTTCTTTTTTCCTTTTCTTTTTATGCTCTTGGCTCATTTGGGATGTAAAAAATTAATATCCTATAGGATTCCACCATTTTTATGCGATCACCAGTCACTACATTCATTTTGATGTAAATGGTGAAGTTTTAAGAAGAATTATAAATTTGTTGCTTCAAATTTTAAACATTTTCTTACTTATATGGCATTTCAGTCAGGGCCCCGACCTGCAGTATTGATATGGGATGGTATAACCTCCACGTTAATACGTGAGCTAAAAGGCCACCAATATGGCATCGCGTGCATGGCTCTTTCACCTGACGGTTAGTTTGAGCATGTCAGTTAGATCTTTGCACCTTCGATTTGCTTCCTTCCTGACAATTTTATTGGTATTTTTCAATTTATGACATTTTCTGATCCTTCCAGGCAAATGCCTAGCTTCCATTGGATTTCCTCGTGATGGGTATATTTGCCTCTGGGATTGGAGAAGTAAGATGTTAATCACCAAAGTCAAAGCAACTTTACAATATCCTGCTTTTGCATCTGTAAGCTTTTCCCTAGATGCAAAATTCATAGTAACTGCTGGGAAGAAGCACCTGAGGTTCTGGAAAGTTGGATCCTCTCCAAGCTCTCGTGCTAGCACTAGATCAACATCAGTGTCCATGCAAGGGAAGCCCATCAATCTTGGTCACTGTGATGGATGGTCATTTGTAGCTGTTACATGTCCCAGCGGGACCAAAAATAGCTCTGTAAAACGGATACACGCCAGTGAATCACCTATATATGCATTAACTGATACAGGTTGATTAGATTCACAATCATTATGCAGATATATGGTAATGCATTTGGGATTCCATCTATGATAATTAATCCTTCTCATGTTCAGGAATATTATGCATTTTACAGTTCGGTTCATCAATTACAAACTCAGTGGAGTTAGAGGTAACTTGGTTTAATTTTATGTGCATGCTTCTTGGTTTCAATCCAAGTATTTCTTTATCCAACTAATCATGTGGAATATATATGAAAGTTAATAATAGCACTCATGGTGGTAGTGCATTAGTTAAGTGTTTGGTTGTTCTAACCGTTATTTGAGTTTGAACTCAGGTCGAGAAAGGTTTCGCACTATCTACATCCAACAGTTGGGTCGCTTGTGCATGCAACAGTGGAGTTGTTAAACTATTTGGCATCAATTCCCTTAAATATGCTGGAAGCTTATGTTATACTGAAGCCAAAAGATGCAAGAAATCAAATGTTGTGGATTGCAACACAAATATTAGCCAAGTTGGACTTCAATCTTCGCCCTCACTTCCTGATGCCATTGCTTGTCAATTTTCAACCTTGGAAAAGCTTGGCAAGTAACTGACAGTCTTGATTGAAGGGTTTTAATCATACAATGACAGTTTCTAACCAGTATTTTATCTTGCAGTGGTGATTTATGATGACCACAGCCTTTACATATGGGATGTTCGTGATGTACAAAAGGTATTTTTGGAAATTGTTCTTTGTTTTCCTACCACCAGTTTGGCATCTCCCATTTGATTTACGTTGACATCCCTGAATTCAGCATTTTGAATTGATGACAGTGATTACAATTGAAGGCAGTAACACCATGGTATATTATCCAGGCTACCAGGTGTTGTCTGCTTGTTTCACACAGTGCATGCATATGGGACGTTAAGAATCTTCCATGTGAAAATATGCACGATCCCTCTCTTTCATGTGTTGCCCAAGGTTGTTCTGGTGGATTATCTTTTGCAACATGCTCGGCTGATGGTACTATTAGGTTATGGGATCTTGCTCTGCAATCAACTTTGCCAAAGGATAATTTCTCTCTCTATGGAGGTGACAGCTCTTTGATTAGTCAGCCAAGTGGAACTACATGTTTAGGTAATTTTCATTTTCTTGGAATTTCCAATGGGGTTAGTCCAAGCTCTTTATGCCAATAGGATTACTATAATATGCTGGCTGCTGGCTCTATCTTTATGTCACTTTTTTGTTCAGTTTGATAACTGTCTATCTGCCATTATCTGCAGCGAGTGCTGGGATTTTTGAACGTGATTCTGTGACATTAGATATTTCCTCTCCAGGGCTTCGATCAATGGCAGTTAGTTCTGATGGAAAGCACCTGGCAGCTGGTGATTGCCAGGGAAATCTCCATATCTTAAATTTAAACACGTCTGATTATATATGCATTCAGGTAACTAACCACCTTAAGTTTATACTCTGCATCCTCAAATGAAGGATCTACACAACTTCTTTTGCAATTGTTGACTGTCTTCTGCGTTGGTACCCTTCATTATGAATTTGTACGCTCTAGGATGCTCATGATGCTGAAATCCTTTCATTGAGCTTTAATTTGGAAAACAAGAAAGATAATGTTTCGACTGAAGTTTCTGAAAGTCACCAGTTTCTTGCCTCGGGGTGTCGTGATGGAATGATCCATCTATATCACGCTGACAGGTTAAACATGGGACATTTCACATGTTCAAATTGTTGAATGCATTTTGTGAATATCATCTTACTCTTGTACATCCATTTCAGGAATTTTGATCTCCTTGGAAAGATTGACTTCCATTCATCTGCGGCCACTTCAGTAAAACTCGCATGCAGTGGCTCTAAGATTATCAGTTGTGGTGCTGACAGGTGAGTTCTTTCAGAGCATATAGTTTCTAAGAACTTGAGCAATGCCAAGCTATTGCGGCATGTTGTTTATATATACGGACTTCGGAAATTTGTTGCCTTTTGTCTGATGGTCAAAATATTTCCATTCACATACATCTAGATGATCATGTTGGAAATTGAAAGATGTTTCTCTATAGTGATTGGTTTTGTCAATTTTATGAAATGTCCTATAGGCAACTTATGGGGGATGCAGATATAGTGGTCGAACTGTAGGTGCAATCTTTCTGCTTCCGAGAAATAACCAATACTTACTTATTTTTCATGCTGTAGGTCTCTGGTGCTACATCATTTAGCTGCAAGTCAAAAGGAGTGCAAGATTTCATGCTGTCACAGGATTGGAACTGTTGGAATGGTTCACGATATGGTGGTTAATAACTCGATGGAGGTTGCTGTTACCGTGGGCCAGGTAAGGTGGTGGAAAGTTCCTTTCCCTTGTATAAATTTTGAATGATAATACAGGCTTCCATATTTGGCTTCTCTTTGGGCAGTATGCTAATCTTTACATATTGCCACAATGATGAATCCTCATTATTTGATTTTGTGGAAACTCTGTTTTTTTTGGTGACTAATGTACAACTCACGTATGCCATTCTCTTAGGATAAGAAGATAAATACATTCAGCATCAACTCTGGAGAACTCATTAAATCTATTGAGCAGGATGCGGACACTGGGGACCCTGTAAAGGTATGATGCAATATGGATACGTGTAGAGAGTAATAGCTGTTGCAATTTGGAATCAAAGAGATTTCTACCTCTTGTTTAACACAATGCAATTTAGAGTTTCTCAAGACTTTTACGTATTCATTAGAACACTTTTGGTTTTGCAACAGAGAGTTTAATACAATATGTAAAAACAGAGAAGTTTTCTTCTCTGATGAAGGAAGCTGTGGAATGCCTTTTCTTTTCTTTATTTCTTACCTTCAACTTCATAATATACAGATCTTAGAGGACATAGCTGTAGACAATTTTAGCATTAAACTCGTGCCTATTTGACTTACAATGCTGAAAATTTTGTCATTAGACAATTTCAGCATTAACTCATACAAGACATAAAAACCCAGTGAACTCTAAGAAATTCAAAATTGATTCCCAATAGGTATGTTAACATGCACCATTAGAAACTCATGGTTTCTCCTAAATGACGTATGTTGTGAGTAATTTCTTCTACAGGTCACTATTGATGGAAGCTGCAGTTATCTTGTTTGCTCGTACTCTAATAGATGTATCTGCATGTATGATTACGTAACTGGGGAGATAGTTGCACGAGCAGCAGGGCACAGTGATGTTATAACTGGGATTGTCTTTTTACCTGACTGCACGCATCTTGTCTCTGTGAGTAATTTTAAATCTTTTTTCTTTGTCACTAATAATTGTTTTCTCTTTCTTGCATTATCATTTGAAAAGGCAGCTTAGGCACATGAAGCAAGCCTTGAATTGCATGAACCTGATGAGAGTGAATTTCGGAAACCTGCTATTTTGTTATGGAGAACTTAAACCTAATAGCTTGCCAAATTCTTTATTTCTTCAGGTCAAGGCTTCATCAACTAGATGTATTTTTGCCTATGGTTTAGACTTTAGAGTAGCTTTTATCTTTTTCTTAAGGTCAAACTTAAAATAAAGCTTTGCACAATTTCCTAGTTTGCCAGATCTTTGTTACGTGATCCTGAAACTTCAAGGGCAATTGCCAATTGGCACACGAGGAATATAATTAGACCTATTTACTGCTTTTACAACTTTCTGTTGTCTCAATGTTGTTTTCATCCAAAGCCAGAACAGTGCTGTCTTAATCTTAATGGACGTAGGAAGACCAAATTGTCATATTTTGTAAATCATTATTTTTATAATCTCTGTAGCATATTATCAAATTTCATTCAGACAGGGAGCATCTATATACTATGTGATGGTATGAGATGATATCTGTAACTAGTGTCACATGCCATTTCTCAAAATTTTCCCCATCTTTGGTACAGTTTGTAAAATATTTGTTAAGTTGCCAATTTTCTTGTGCATCCAGGTTGGCGCTGATAGTTGCATCTTTGTTTGGAAAGTGCCTGCTCCTTTCTCTTCACGGATGCTGCAGAAGACTAAGGAAATTTCTTTTCCGTTTTCCACAAAAGGCATGGTTCAGAAAGTGTCTCTAAACCATATCAACTCTTGTCAATTTGATGACCATCAGCGCAAAGACTTTTGCAAGGATGTATCTAGGGAAACTCTGAACCAACATCGTGAGGGCCTGCTGTTTCAACAAGGCAGTTCTCCTAAGACTTCAGCATTTAAGTTCAGCATATCTCGACTTCCGAATTGGGCACGAGCTAAAGTTTCTATTCCCAATCCCACACCGACAGACCCTAATTCCACTTCATCCAAGGTATGTCACATAACAATTGCTTAAGATTTTGCTCCAGAAATTATGTTAAATTATCTTTTTGGGACCTCTTTCCTTCCAAACATGTATCGACGCGTGCATGTTTTTTGTAAGAAGGCTAGATAGCTTCTTTAGGCACCCCCTGTGTATATTTCTTGTGTACAGGGTTTAATCCTTCTGCTTTTAGTGAAATTTTGGTTATAAAAATATTGTGTCGTAAAGCCGGAAATGATGACTTGTGTTAAATTTTTTGAACACTCCAATTTATTCACTTTTACCTGGGAATTTTAGCTGCTGTTTGAAACACTCCAGCTTCAGGATTTGTTTAAGATCTAACCATACCTGCCATTTTTGCCAGTGCCCCGAATAATAGCTCACTGAAAGGGAAACTTTTAGTTGATAATATTATTTCATTCTCATAAGTTGTCAGTCTCTCTACCTGATCCATAGTTTTTCTCTGAAGTACAATATATCAATTATGGATATCCAAATAACTGGGAAAAAATCACCCTTTAACTCTTTTTCCCATGTTTTGAAAAAAATGGAATGGTATTTTTATCAAGTTAAAATGCAATCACTAGTTTCATGCTTTCCTTAACTTCTGTTTACAGATTGTACCACAACACTGTTCTCCCTTGGTTACCCATGGTTTGCAAAAAGACTCTGCATGCCCAATATCACACAGCCCTTGCGCACACGGTTTAGAAGGCAGCAATAAATTCTCTGGGACCTTGTCCACCATTTTATCAGAACCAGATAGTAGCCTAGGATCTCCAAGTCCTCAAGAAACTTGTAGGTGAGCAACTAGTTTTCGATGTTCCAAAGAGGCTGTTCTTGCTTATTCTTGGGTCTCATACATTTATTTCCTTGCATCAACAGCTATGCATTGGATAACCGCTGGTTAAAAATTCATACAGTGTGTTTGGATCTTCTCAATTCACCAGACATTTCAGATATGGAGGCCTTGAAGTTGAATGTGCCACATTGTGCTATGAAGAGTATGTGTGAGACGGCCAAGCTATGCTCATTTCGTAATTCTGTTTATATTCTTAAACAATGTGCAGCATGAAGGATGGAAATGCTGGGAACAAGAACTTTTTCTGTTATGACTTACCTTTCTAAGCTTAGTTGATCAGAATTTATCAATTAGTGAACTTTGACTTTCTGACTTCTTTTTCTTTTTTGGTCCAAAAAACTGATTTTAATGTTGAAAGTAAGAAAGACTTGTGAGAGGTAGAATGGAAGGTAGAGTCCTTATCTTATGATTCCATAAAGAAATTAATTACTGAATAAAGAAATCACTAATGAGGTACAGTTTTGAATTGTGCTTTTAACCATTTATTTGGTAGTTTCGTAAAAAATTAGAATGTATAGTTGTATGTTTTAAACTTCTTTTTGAAACTAAAACTAAATTTCCACGGAAGTTATGTTGCAGTTTTACATAGTTCTGATCTGCCTTCACATGGTGTTATGTTGGGGTGGAAATCCAATGGTCTTATTGATTGTTTAATTTTTCCTTGAATGCCAATTCTTCTTCAAAGCACTATCTTTTTTTCAAGTCTATTGTGCTAAATATCCTGGAATGGCTGTGTAAATAAAGTATGGTAATTTCACTTCTGTTTATTTGGTTGCTGCACTGCTTTTGAAACTCAGGTGTTGTAGTATGAAGTAAATACACATTCATGAACCTCAAATTTTAAAATCATCCGTCTTTATTTGATTGGTGCATTATTACTGTTTTGGCTTCGACTGATTCTCCATTATCCTGTAATGGTACCAGAGGTGATTGCACGTTTTTGAGATACAACACCTAAACATCTATGAATGTGGTTCAAACCATTCAGAGTAACATTAATATGTGCAAGTCTGTTGTTCGAGATAGAAACACATATTCTGATCTTTGATCCTCTAAAATCTCATGGCTAACATGCAACGGCCTCATGCAGCACAAGACCAAGCTTTGGAGACATATCGTGATAATAAGCGCATCAAGCTCTCATCTTTAGATACTGGTGTGGAAAATCCTTCTAGACAACCCAACTTCGACTTCCGTGAAGACATTGATTTACAGGATGCCACTAAAAGGGAACGCGTTTGTTTGAATTATTCTGGTAATCTGTGTGATAGCACAGATCAACGTCAGATTGGGAAATTGAACTTATGCCATGAGGATGTTTTTCATGAGATGTCAGCAAAGGTGCAGTCAAATAAAACTGACAATGGGGTAAAAGAAGGTGACAGAGATAATGATGTCTCCAACACAAATTCTCAGGTACATAAGTTACTTGAACTGCATTTTGGCAACTTGCTGAAGTTTGGAATTTTCCGATGGGATACTATGCATTATTTACATAAAAAACGAAAACTTTAGGCATGAATGTCCTCGTTTATGTTTTGTTATTATTTTCCTTTGTTCATCTAACAACCTTTCATCATGGGCTGGCGATGAAAAGAAACTTCAGCATCATATTTGTGCTGTTTGCAGACAGAGAGAATAAAGGCATCCGCAAGGAAAAGCTACTCGGCACAACTATTTGTGCGAAGGGACCCTCTTGGAGGTATGAAGAGATTTTCTGGCATTCAGGCTCGAGATTCTGTTAACGAGTCAGTCCCAAATTTTATGCTGAAGGATCCCTCCAGTCCATTTCTCAAAATATTGCAAAGGATAGATATTTCCAAAAAGGTATGGTTTATCAGTTCAAAAATAATAAAAACTAGAATCAAATCCTCAGATTGCTTACATTTGAGAATTGAATATTCCGGTTGAATCATAATAGAGATAATTTTGAGTTACAATCTCATTACCAATGAAGTGGTAATCCTCATTAGAACAAAGTCACGAGTGTTTTTCTTAAACTTATGCTGCCCGTTTCAGTTCAGAGATGCCATGTATAAGAGCAACTCCAATGTGTGTTCTATGGATTGCCATCTAGGTGGCATGCAAGTTGAAAGAGTTGTTGTGTACATGGCATTGATGTCAGTCAAGCTCAAAATTAGTCTCCAATAGGTTTGGACCCAATATTGATGCCTATGTGTCATTTATATTCTTAAAATGAAAATAAAACCACATCTAATGATGCACAGGAAAAATCAGTTACTATGTCTAGCAGAGCTTCTAAATCTACACGGAGCTCTAAACATTATCTTTATTTTCCTTTGTCACATTAGCTTGATAGAGTCCCTTCAGATTGCATTGAAGATGAATTTTTTTATATACTTTTTATTTTGCTTACGTGGCAAAAATATTTTAGCTATCCGTAGAGAAGCATTAGAGATGCTCTAATAATTTGATTTGGGGTTTAATTGCTTTATTTGGGTAACAAGATTGCTATTCCATTGATGTGATATATTGGCATTATCAACATGCTAAAAACAATTATGCCCTTCACAGGATGTGGGAAATGCACCAGCCACCTCACAGAGCTCAATTCATGCAATTTCCAGAACTGATGCTGGTGAAGTATCGGGTAGCATGAAGGGTGCTGAAATGCCATTGAGCATGAAATTGATAGATAGAGGAGACCACGAAGGATCCGACGTTGAGGGACGTGGAAAGCTTGACACAGCCATTGCATGCAAAGAAGCATTGCACAATTTGGATGCTGCAGCTCAGAGAACACTGCAGTTATTTTCCGGGTTGGCAAACCTGGATTCCGGAGAAGGTGAATCACGGGGATCGGAAGTTCAGTTGCATGCTGAGGTAGCTGAAAGGCTCCCATCAATAGCAGAGAAAGTTCATGCTATAGCCAAGTTAGCTCAATCTGCCAAAATTCTTTCCAATGAAAACACGGGTGGATGGTTCAGCTGTGAACCGTAATGTGGCGAGATGGATAGCAGAGTGCTACCCCCCGGCGGATTTGCCGAGCCTCAAATCTAGGGGGGGAGCTTTTCGATTAGAGGACATGTTTGGTACGCAATATTGGACATGACTGGACAACACAATAAATAAGATTTTAACGTCGATTATTGTTCAACCCATCTTACTAAAGAGGTTCTTGACATGCTGATAAAGTCAGCCTAGAGAACACACTAGCATTATTAAGCACAAAGATTGCACGGTAGTTTCCAAATTATTGTGATTCTATTAGATGATGATATGCTATTTATAAATAAGGGATTTTTGCTTTAGATGACAAATCAAAATACCTCCCAAAGAAAGTAAAATATTATATCAATGAAGATTATATTATTTTCAACTGCATTCGCACTCTAAATGTCTTCTTTTTGTTTTAGGCTATGAAACTTTTGTTCTGAACAATAATGGTGGTTCAAAATTTTATGACAACAATGGAAAGCAGGAAATGAAATTTGAGTGCAAATGAGAAAACTGATTTCATTCATGTGGACCAAAGATATTGAATATTTTAAGATAAATATAATGATGTAAGAGTTCTTTTATTCTTATAAGTAGAATAGTACGTTTGTTATATTCTTAATGTCTTCATGACTCATTTAGGAATAAGCAATTCATGGAGAGCTCGAATATCAACACTAATAAATCTGGAGATTTGGAGTTAAGGAAGTATAGTTGTGACACATAGTGTTATTGGTCTACTAATTTAGTCGGCGTAGTGAACAAAACATGTTGATATGTTGTGACCTCTAAACCATTTTGTAATTTCATATTAAATTTTTTATATATAATTTATCATTATTTACATCAGTATTGTTGTCATTCTCTTTTTTATTTTTAACCTTAAATGTAACCCGTTGTTTCGTTGAAGTGACTGTGATCTTTGTTAATGTGATCATCGGACCTGCACAAGTGATCATGAAATATGATAAGAATGTCAAATTACTATGTAGTGCCTCATTTATGAAGTCATGGTGAAAACTGGCCATAGAGGATTCGAATGAATATTAATTGCGACTATGATACATTATTCCCTCTTAACTTGTAACCTATATTTTATTCGTCAATCGATGAGAGAGATGGTATTTTAAGTTAAATTAAAATTAGTCTTTATTTTCAAATTTAATTAAAATTAGCAACATTAATTAAAAAAAAAAATTCAACTCTCTGAAATTTCAATATAAGAAACTTAAGCTTGTTTGTTTAAATTTAAAATTATAATTTAACCTAATCAAACATACTTTTTATTCACACATTTTGTAATATTCATAATTTATAAGTATTTAAAAAAATTTCAGCACAATCAACCATGCGCTTAGTGAAATTGTGAGCCTAACTTTTAGCCTTGCTCATCAGAGCTATCTGGCCCAACTCAACTTTGCTCCATTCTGGAAGCAATGGTCAAATATGGGCTTGAGAGATTTCTGTTTCAAACTCTGGGCATAGAGTGCCCCCAGCCTTGGAAGTGCTTATTGGACCCATTCATTCTTTATAGAAATATGAACATGTCGGTCTAATAATGAATCGAACATAAATAAGCTGGTCGAAAGCAATTTTAAGGAAAAAAAAAAAAAAAAGGACTTTTTTCCCCACCAAGGTTTCTCACCTTGAGTATAAATATAAAAGAAAAGGAAAGAAAAGCAGTGACTATCTTTGCTTTTCTTTATTCCTTTCACCTTTGAAAATTGTCTCCTCTGATGATTTTCATGCAATTCCAATATATATATATATATATATATATATAAAGGTGCAGAGGAAAGCCCTTTCTTATTAATTTCAAGGCATGTCAGTAAATCATATGCAAACTCTACAAAGATTCATAATAATCAATTAAAGATCTGTTTGGAATATATGCTAATCCCTATGAAAATGTGCCTACAAATCCTTCTTTTGTATGCTCCTATGGTTTTGTCTGGCTTTAGTAACATGCCAAACTCTAAATTCTTTCTTGGGATCATGTTCTTTAGATTATTGAAACTATTCTCCATGGGTTCTCCATGCCACTTGTGGCATATTTCTATACTGGATTCAACTTGACACGATAACTAATAAATTTGTCACACATTTTAACTTTTTAATTACGTTCAGTTTAACATATTAAACATAGACTACGTCAATAGAATAAGTTGAGAAAATGATTAAATACTGATAAAACTAACTCTTTTCTTATTCATGTTTTTCTCTTAGCACGATTATCATTCCACACCTTGTTAGACATTAGATATGGCGATGTTTATTAATTCTGGGCATCTATCCATATTTTTTTTATAGTCGTTAAACTTTGTTGTCAACATGATATACTATGTTGCACAACATTTAATATCAACAAATAGAAAAAATATATATAATTTGAAATAATTGGCACAACACGTGCTATTGAGGGTGGATGTGAATAGACATCTTGGGTCCAAAATGAGGGCTTCTTTTATAGTGGGCTATCATTCAACACAAACATTCTTTATATAAAAATGCATTAATTAATAATTATGTGGGATAAAGGCTAAAGTCATCATCCAAACACACCAAATTTTTTCCACCTTTAAAGTGATGGACTGCTCTTTTTTCCCATTATTTTCACCCTTAAACTTTTAATTATTACATTTTAATCCTCGATTTTGAACTAATTGGAATCCTATAACGAGGAGAATAACTTAGAGATACCAATACAATCCTTGTAATTATGGACAATAATTATTAAGTGCCTAATATAATTAGACAGCATTATTAGATAAAAAATAATGGGTTTTTGCGAAATTAGTGGAACCTTTAATGCAAGCATGCGCTTTGATTTTCTGATTATTTGATTCTCTCTTATGATAAGTCAATTGTAAGTAAATTATTGTATCTACAAAAAGTAATATACCAATTAAGGTTTCAGACCACACGCTTCATCCCACTCACCACTAGCTGTCAATGCTTATACATTAACTAGGTGATTTTTTTTAATTTTTCCCCTTTTTTTTTTACACGCACGTATGAGCTACTTCGCTTGATGCGCATTCCAACTACTCGTTTAGAATTAATGTGTTTCGAAATCAACAATACTTTGTATTGAACTCTTGTAAATCTACATATCAAATCTTGTGCAAGTTAGCCAGCACTAATCAACGTCGATTGAATCGTTATATGGAGGCAAGTGATTGTATCTAAGCAATCGTACTATATAAAATTTATCAACAAAAGACGAACTATACTTATCGACAACTAACTCAAAAATAATATATTCTTAGTGCTCCAAAGTGACATTCATGCAAGTGGAATAGTAGCAGTGTACTAATCATTGCCCTAGAGAATATTATAGGATTTTAATTTGTATAATTTTCTTGTTATGGTACTATAATTATTTTCATAGAATATGACAAAAGATTCAAGGAAACATAGGTCTATTTCTTTATATAAATCCTCAAAATCCACCCCCCCCCACCCCCACCCCCACCCCCAAAAAAAAAAAAAAAAAAAAAAAAAATCTATCTGACACTAAGGATCTTACTCAGGTTGCATGCTTTATTTGATCATCCCTAATTTTATAATCCTTTTCTTTTTATTTTTATTTTTGTTAAATTCTGACAGATTAATTTAGAAACTGTAAGAATCTTCCAGATGTCTGTCCTAAAGCAACTTTAGATTTGGTTATTTATAATTAAATTTGAGAGTGTAAGTATGAAAATTCTGTAAACCTATTTATTTTGGTGATTTTTATTTATTTTAATTAAAAATTATTTAATCACTATAAAATTTGGTGAGAAAGATAGATTATTACAACACAATTTTAATTCATCATTAAGGTACTCTTTTATATTGTGAAGTGCTAAGAATTTATTTTCATATTGTTTAAAAATAAACAATTAATATTTAAGGACTAAAAAACCACAATTTTTTTTATAAGACTGACTTTATATGACCAAACTTCAAGGCTAAATATATATAATCAAAGTGCAAAAAGTTGAGTATCATCTAAAAAACTCGAATAGTTATCAGAAACGAATCAGAATCACTATTTGAAAAATGTCTGTTTATAATAAATCTCAAAATATTTAAATA
Organism: Forsythia suspensa; assembly: GCA_023638005.1. Taxonomy (NCBI): domain Eukaryota; kingdom Viridiplantae; phylum Streptophyta; class Magnoliopsida; order Lamiales; family Oleaceae; genus Forsythia; species Forsythia suspensa. The sequence continues at coordinate 40,578,462 of CM042669.1, read as the reverse complement.
TATAATAATAATAATTAACTTATAAGTGTTTGAGATATTTAAAGTTGACATTATAAAACGGAATCCCAAAACTAAATATTGACTAAGGTTTCATAGTTATTGATCTAATAAGTTTATCACTTTACCAAGTCTAGAAACATAAAGAAATTACTATTTTTATTTAATAACAACATTTTCTCACTTAAATTTGTAATTTTTTTTTAAGAACGACGTTATCTATAATCAGTAGAGATTACGACTAGTCTATGTAGTAATGAGGTCTTTGATTTATTGTCCAATATATTTAAATCTATCACAATTTTATTGAGACGATGAATCGAGAGAGCTAATATTACATGTGGACCTAAGTGATATATATAATAATGATAGATAATATTAATTTTTATTTTAAAACAAAAAAAAAATGGAAAATGCACTTAAATGGGTCCCACATAATTTTTGTCACAAATCTTAATGCCCAACCCAACTATGGTATGCTAATATATCCAGATTGGGATTTATGGGTTGTTACATTTGATCTCCCAAACAAACAAGAACATAAAAAGACAAACCCTAGAGAGAGAGAGAGAGAGAGAGAGAGAGAGACAAATATTGAAGCTCTCTATTATATATATATATATTATTTTGTGGATAAAATAAAGAAAAAGTTAAAAGACTGAAGACAGAGAATCACTTTATGTCTAATTCCATTCCATATATATAAAATACACCTATACATACATACATACATACACGTGGATGGGTCATGTTTGTTTCTTTCTTTTACCTCGCATGCCATGTGATTTAAAGAGAATTAATGGGCCCCCGTGATTTTTAACCGATATTTGTGGGCCCACCAGGCCTAAAAACGGGCTTATCTTGCTCGTGACTCAACGGCGGGCTGGTCAGCTCCTTCACGGCCCACCAATTACTGCACTACTTCGCATTAATTACGATATTACATTCTTATAGACCTCCTTTTTCCACGGTAAAATAAAATTTTAGATGAAAATAATTTTTTAAAATAAGTGATGTATCATGTATTTTATTAATTAATTAATTTTAAAGAGAAAACTTATACGAAATAAAATTACTTATAAATATGAGTAAAACTCTCATTGCTTGCCAAAAGCAATAATAATATTAATTTAAATATGTTAACTACGATTGTAAATGTCGTTTCTTGAAGATTCTACAAAAGTGAAGTATTTATTTATAAATTAGAAAGAAAATACAAGCTCTTATTGCTTGCCAAAAGCAATAATAAGCGAGGAGGACACGTTTTAACTAACTTCCAAAAACAAAATTTATAAAATGAAGTAAATTTAACTAATTATTTTATCGTTGAAATTGTTTCTCATGAAAATTATAAGACGAGACAACGACATAATTAATTTCAATGTTGAATATAATCGACAAATAATTTTTCTCGTAACGTGCAATTTGGCCGTTTCGTTAATAATAATGATACCATCTTCCATGAATTAATAGATAAGCACTTGCATACACAATTATGAATTTATGATGCTTGTAAATTGGTAAAATACGTAGTTCTGACATACGATACACACGAGTGACAAATTGTGTAATAATAATAATTATACACATAACATATTACGGACTTTGAACTACATATTACTTACGTATACCGGAGGAATCCAAGGAAGAATTTGTCCTAAATTCGAATGACTAAAAACTAAAATTCGTTTAATATAATATTAATATTAATTAAAACCGTTGATTTTTGTCCCTCTCTCTAAAAGCCGTTTATTTTGCATGATGTAATAATAGTAATTTTATCATTATTATCAAAGTAAGCTAAACCATTCTAGGGAATAGGGATTACCCAATTTACAACTTCAATTAAATTAATTTTTTTTTTTTAAATAATACTATTTTACTACAATTAAGGTTCATTATATTTTTCTACAATATATCATGTTCTATTTTGCAAAAACTATTTTCTAAAAATTCCTAAATATTGTATTATACTTGATGTCACATTTTACACTTTGGTCTCTTTTTACCAGCTTCTGAATACAAAGAAATGCATAAAATATGGTAAACAAGATTTGTCGGTGATATAAGTCTTTAGATGTCAAAGTGATGAGTGATGGTCGATTATTGTTTATATAGAAAACTTTAGAAGAAACTAAGTACTTGTTTGGTCAAGTTTTTTGAGATTATAAGTACTGAATTTTACGAAATATATGGATAAAAATAGATTAAAATTGAGGAGTCCTATAGACTTTGTTGATAAAAATGATATTTGATCAGCTTATAAATACTTATAAACACTCCTGAACATGCTCTAAATAGATTGAAAAATTTCCAATACGTCAATACTCGAAATAGAATGATTAGTAAACTTATAAAAACTAGAGATTGACGGGTTATCACATCTCTAGAAAAATAAATATATATTGTTGAATGACGTATTGATTGGAACGCGGAGAACGTTGTTGTATTTCTACCTATAAATCTTCATGGATCATATTTATCTTTGTTGAGTCGAGTCGGTTATATGAAATGAAGTGAATTTAACAAATCACTTTATCGATAAAATTGTTTCTCAACGAATATTATAAGACGAGATAATGACTATTAATTTTATTGTTGAATATGATCGACAAATAAATTTTTTTGTCTTGTGAAATTTGGCCGTTTAGTTAATAATAATGATACCATCTTTTATTAATAGATACACTGATACGCACACAAATTATGATGCTTTTAAATTGGTAAAATACGTCGTTCGGACATAGAATATACATAGTGGCAAGTTGTGTAATAATAATGATTATACATAGTACGGATTTTGAACTACACATACGCGAGGAAATTCAAGGAAGAATTTGTCCTATGTTTGCATGACTAAAAATCTAAAATTCGTATAATATAATTAATACCGTTGATTTGTCCCTCTCTTATTTTGCACGATGTAATGATATCAAGATCATCATTATTGCCAAAACAAGCTAAACCATTCTAATTGGCAACTTTAATTAAATTAAATATTTTTAATATTAAGTACCCTTTTTAGTTCATAAAAATAAATTTATCTATACAATTAATATAATAATATTTCATATTTATTAATAATAACATACATTAATATTAAAAAACTAAAAAATTAACTATCATATCAAAAAAAAAAAAATAAAAAGTGATATATAATTTGAAGCAGTGAATAAGAAAAGTAAACTTACCTTTATGAATAGAGAGAGTACTATTTTACTTACTATTTTCCTACAATATATCAAGTTCTATTTTTTTAAAAACCAAATATGTTTAAATACTTGATGTCACATTTTTGCTTGTAATCGAATTTTTTACCTACTTCTGCATATAAAGAAATGCATAAAATATGACAAATAAGCTATGTGGACGATTTAGATCATTAGAGGTAAAAGTGACAAGTGGTGGTCGATTATTGTTTATACAGAAAAACTTTAGAAAAAATTAAATAGATTGAAAGATTAGTAAGTTTTGGTCTTGATCTCCTATCCACTTATGTTGCTTTATTTTATAATGTCCATATGCTGAAGTGGTATAACATGATTGGTAGTTCATGATTTCAAACTCATTATTTTTACCAATTATATGATGTCATCTTAGCGCAGGCATTATAAATAGACAACATAAATGAGTTGGAGAACTAATAAGTTTATATAAAAGAGAGATTAACAGATTATTATATCTCTAGAAATATAAGTATATACCATTGAAAGACGTTGAATGAAACGTGAAGGACGATGTTGTAAGTCAACCTATCAATCTTCACAAATCATATTTATCTTTGTCGAACATATACATAGACTTTGTGGGCCCAAGCGTTATAGTGTCAAGTTGAATTTTTCTTTGAATTGGACTGACCTTGATTGTTCTACTTGAAGTTGGATCAAGTTTTCTTCGTCTCCCAGTATATAAAGATTATAATTTTTAACTTGAGTAATGATATTATCATCATTAGTATTAAATATTAATCTATATGCCACAATTAGTGATTAATTGTTTTCCTATAATTTAACTATTGAGACGAAAACGAAGCCTGTCTGAAAGTGCCACGTCAGTGTCGAAGCCGAGAGAGCCGGCTTAGGTAATTTAGCCGAATTGAAAAATTTCCCAAAATAGTCTACCCCTCGTCGGCACTGTCTGTGTTTGGCCCACAAAATCATGAAAGCTGAAATATCAATGTGAAATAAAACATGACAAATTATGCATTATGGATTTGATTTTTGGCGGAAATGCAAAAGAGACGGAAAAAAAGAAAAGCCCAAAAACAAAAAGAAAAGTCCCAAACCAACAAAAGGAAAAGCAGAACCAGAAAAAGCAAACCAAAGAAAGCGATTTGAGATTGAGAGTCTCTCTCTCTCTCTATATATATACGTATATAAGTATAGATAGAGAAAGAAACGATAGAGATATAGAGAGAGAAAGAGAGTCTCTCTTGTCCTGGTGATGGCGTGATTTACTTTTGCTTTTGTCTAGACAGGAATCTTTGAAAATTGAAAGCTCCTCAAATAAACAAAAAATATTATTCAATAATGTTTATTATTTCATTATTGGTCCCCAATCTATTTATTATTACTATTTTACTCCTCAATCTTTTTATATACTTGCATAATTTGTTGCCAAGTTCATGTGACGATAAGGTGGAGGAGACGAAATTCATATAGCAGCATTTATTATAGAAATTCGTCCAATAGACTGTCTATTTTTAGATATCCTGTTAGACGGCTCGTCCGATGCGGGTAGACTACCTTCACTTTTCATTGAGCAAACATAGTTTGGTAGTCGGACCGATAACTAACTGTTAGAAAGGAATAGACAGAAGAAAGTGTTGGAGAGGAAAGTCTTCCAAGTGTTTATTAAATTTTCCAAATTTTTAAAGTTATATTTTGTTCATAAACTTGAGCTAGCATATTTAGTTCCTTCGTTGATGATGATTCATTGAGTAATTACAATAACATGTTGAAAGTGGTTTTGTTCATTTTTAAAGATTAGAGACTAATTTGCACTTCAACAATAATATAAGAACGAAAAGATGCAATTTTTCCTTATTTACTCAAGAAATAAACTCTAATAAAAAAATTTACACTTCATCCAATAAGATGAGAAGATAATTATTGACAATATTTAATACATTTATACTTATTGTTAAGTTAATATATTTGATGGTGTATAAATTTTTTATTAGAGAAACGACTAAAGAGACGTATGTTTGAGAGAGTAAATTTGAAATGGTATGATTTTGATTGGAGCACTCTTTTGGAGTTTAAAATTACATTTTTGGGGTCTGTTTTTGGGACAAAAATGACCAATCAATACAATTATTTCTTAAAACTTTTTACCCATGTGATAAAGAAATTGTTTTAAGATAAACACTTTGTGTTCATACATGAATCAAAATCTTGCATCCCCACCTATATACACATGTACCATGTTTGTTGCTCAAACTTTGTAACTTTTTTTTTTAATTTCTTTTTATTAATTTTATATTATTCGATAGACTTTTAACTTATCAAATAAGTCATTGTTATCAATTAAATTTTACTTTTAATCAATTTAAAATCGACAGAATAAATGAAATTGCCACATGCACAAAAAAAATCAATAAATTTTAAAAATCACAACTGAAAAGTCTATCATTTGTCGTATGTAATTTATATAAAACGTTAGACTAGGTTCCAATTTTAATTTTAAAATTACATGGTCATATCTTTATCATATCCGACTTAATATAACAAGCGCGAAAAACAGTAAATTAGACACTCAGTGTTGAAATAACATATGATATTTCATAGTTGAAAGTAGTACTTACGAGCTCGTTCTTTATAACTTTTACAAATAACAAAACTAGAATATGAAAAAAAAAAAAAAATAAATTCTCAAACATCGGTTATTTTGATAGTCATAGGTATTAATTTGTTGGGTAGATAATTAGCACCGTTTGTAAATTAAATACTATTTTCCTTTTGGGAATAAGCAATGAATTCATTCATATTATTGGGCAAAACAGTAATTTCCAGTTGAGAAAAAAAGAAAAGAATCCAACGGTAAGAGAATTTTAGAGAGAGAGAGTGAGGGTTCCCTTTTCCTTAAATTTCTTTTTATTTCCTTAACACTTTCTTCTTCCTTTCTCTCTCTTCGCTTCATTTTCTTTCACTCTATCTCACTGTCCTTTGAGTACCCGAAGTAAAGCTTTATCTCTCTCTTTCTCTCTCTATAACACACACATTCTCACACAGTTATACAGATTTGGGTTATACAGATTTTGGGTGTTTTTTGTTGTTGCACTGTGTGTGAAATGCGAGATGAAGTGAAATGAGAAGCTGGGGGTTGAGTGTAGACAACCACCTTCAACGGTTATGAATCCTACGGCTGCAGACCCGACAGCTCCGCCGCCGCAGCCGCCACAGCCACCGCGATCCTCATTCAGTTGCGACCGCCACCCAGATGAGCAATTTACTGGCTTTTGTCCATCCTGTCTCTGCGAACGGCTCACCACCCTAGATCAATCATCCTCCAATACGCCCTCCTCCTCTCGCCGCCCCTCGTCCGCCACCGCCGCCGCCATCAAATCTCTGTTTTCCTCCTCCTCCTCCAACAAACCGCCGCCAGCCCCGAAAACTGCCTCCAAATCATCCTCATTTTTCCCCGAGCTCCGACGCACGAAATCTTTCTCCGCATCTAAAAATGAAGCTTTAGGCCTCTTTTTTGAGCCCCAGAGAAAATCTTGTGACGTTAGGGTGCGTAACACTCTCGGGTCACTCTTTACTATTGACGACGTTAATAAAACCGCTAATAAATCTTCTTCTTCTTCTTCTCAAAACCACCCGCAATATTCTCAGAACAGCAAGCAATCCGAGTCTTTTGTTGTCAATAAACCCGTTCTCGAAGAACCCGAAAATGATGATGACGAGGAGTTTATAGAACCCGAAAATATAGAAGATTTTGCTTCTGCTTCTGCTTTTAATGCTGACGAGGACAATGAAGAAGACGGTGATGAAATTATTCCAGTTCGAGATACCCATTTGGAGAATCTTGGAATCTCCCTTGAAATAGAGGAGAATAATGCTGAGATTATAGAGGAAGAAGTTGCGAATGTTATCAATTTGAAGCCAATGAAGGATCATATAGATCTTGATACACAGGTCAAGAAGAGTTCGGGAGGGGGGTTCTGGGCTGCGGCCTCAGTTTTTAGTAAGAAATGGCAAAACTGGAGGCGCAAGCAGAAGATGAAGAAGCAGAATGATGGTGAGAACTCGGGTACATTGCCGGTGGAGAAACCGATGTCCAGGCGTTACAGAGAGACTCAATCTGAGATTGCTGATTACGGGTATGGGAGGAGGTCTTGTGATACCGACCCGAGGTTTTCACTCGATGCTGGGACTGGGAGAATCAGCTTTGATGATCCGAGGTACTCTTTTGAAGAGCCTCGGGCTTCTTGGGATGGGTATATGAATGGGAGGAGTTTTCCAAGGATGCCACCTATGGTTTCTGTAATGGAGGATGCTCCGTCTGTCCATGTATCACGGTCTGATATGCAAATTCCAGTAGAGGAGCCAGCAATGACGACTATGAATGGTATTAATAAGGATGAGGGTGTGCCTGGAGGAACGGCACAGACTCGGGAGTACTATTCAGATTCTTCCTCAAGGAGGAGGAAGAGTCTTGATAGGTCTAGTTCCATTAGGAAGACTGCGGCTGCTGTGGTGGCTGAGATTGATGAAATGAAGGCAGTTTCTAATGCTAAGGTTTCTCCAACTACAGCAGATTACTTTCATGGGGCTAAGGTATTGGTAGGAGAGCGAGACTTGAGGGACTCAAATTCAAATTCTTTGAGGAACTCAAATTCGAATTCTTTGAGGGATGAATGCTCTGAGGCTCTTGAGTTGAGTAATGGGTTTAGGAATAATGGTTCAGTGTTAGGGAATGGGGAGCGAAAGGAGTCGAAAAAGTCAAGGAGCTGGAGTTGGAAATTATGGGGTTTTATACACCGGCGTGGTGGTGGAAACAAAGATGAGGATGATGATAGGTATAGTAGAATTAATGGGGTTGAGAGGTCATTTTCAGAGTCTTGGCAGGATTTGAGGAATGAACGGAACTCTGATGTCAGAGGAGGATTGAATAGGAATGTATTACGGAGCAATAGTAGTGTGAGCTGGAGGAATTCTAGTCACATTGGGGGATCATTTGGGAGTACGAGGAAACCAGTTGTTGACATGAATGGTGGGAACGGGAAGAAGAGAAGGGACGAGTTTGTGTTGGAGAGGAATCGGAGTGCAAGATACTCGCCTAACCATTTCGACAATGGGCTTTTACGATTCTACCTAACACCTATGAGGGGTAGCCGGAGAGGCGGACAAGGGAAAATAAAGCCAAATAGTTCTCATTCAATTGCAAGAAGTGTCCTGCGGCTGTATTGAGATCCAAGGTCTTCAAGTTGTTCTTTTGATTTTGAAGTTAATTTTGCTGCATTTGTTGTGCAACTATGCTATTTGGAATCTTGATATTTGGTCAAATTATCTTACAGTGCATTGATCTGGATGCTATTCTAATTATCTTAATAATGAGAAAATCCAATGTTTCTTTGTGTCTAGTCCTATTTTTGGCAATCCTTAATACAGTCTCTTGTTCATTTTTGATAAGATTTCTGCCTCTTATGGAGTTGAAATGTGGTATTTGCACATCCCTGCATATATGATGCCCGTGCTGATTCCTTCTATTTTTATACTACAAATGTTTGCTGATTGGTGAATTTTTTTGAAGGCATATGTTTCCTTATTGTTCTTGATACGACCACTGGTTTATTTTCTTGTTTCAAAGTAATTAATTTCAAAATATATTTTCTTTCTTCTCTAAACACTTAATTTTTGCAGTAGTTTTATGTGAATCTACACTGTGGAGTCCTATGGTGCTCATCAAATGGCCGAATGGGCATTTTATATTTTCTCTGTAGTTGTTTTCTAATTAGTCGCTGATTATGTGGATATCAACTTTTCTCTTTTCTTGAGCCTGCTTTACATATTAATCTGCTTTTGTGATTTGATGTTCACAAAGGCGTAATTTTCGGATCAAAGCATGATTAGAACATCAGTATAGTGAAGGCACAATCAGGTCCCAGTTGGAGTAAAAAGTTCCCATAAATGAATGAGCTGAACTTATGTATAACTAAAATTTGGCAGATTACTATTTTTGTTTCAATTGTAAGAGGCTCTTTTTTGTCGGTGAAATTGGTAGTGAAGGCACAATCAGGTCCCAGTTGGAGTTAAAAGTTCCCATAAATGAATGAGCTGAACTTATGTATAACTAAAATTTGGCAGATTACTATTTTTGTTTCAATTGTTAGAGACACTTCTTTGTCGGTGAAATTGTCTAAACTAGGTCGATTTTGTTGAATTTGTGTTTCCGGTCTCTTGATGACTTAGCGCTTTACTCTTGGAAGTGATTATCGTGATTATTCGTCACGAGTAATGATTGCTGCTCTGGTTGCCTGGTTGGTGTAGGAGAAGCTCATTGTTAGTCCTTTTCACTGAAACAAACAAAACATAGTGGATCACCCACCAAAAAAGGAAAATAATGATGTAGTCTGCAATGGACAAATTGATCTTAATTTTCTTGGAACTGCACCAGGAGAACTTGAGCCTATAGAAACTATAAATATTTATCTCACACTGTATGTGGCGTGCGTGCGTGTATGCATGCCCACACGTAGCTGTTTCTGTGTATGTACTGTCTTAATTTGTTATTTTCTTTATCCAGATATGGCCATTCAACCTTCAAGAAGTACTGCAATTCTTTCACCCTCTTGGTTGCTGCTTAAAGATTGAGGTAAGTCGGGTTTGCAGAAAGTCTGAGACTTGGTTTCCCTGGGTTCAGTTGTTGGAAGCTGCAAAACGATTTCCCGGTTGAATGCAAGTTAAGTCGAAAACTGTGGAATCAATAAAGCTCTCATCAAGGGCGCATGCATATAATTTGCTGAGGTTGATTTCTACACTTCGTATTTCTTGTTTTCTTCAAATCCCGGATTCAGTTCTACTGGATGTAGTGATTGTTCATTCTTTGAAAGCTCAAAATTTGTCGCAGAAATACATTTCTGAAAGGCTAGTGAATTAGAATGTGTAGCAGTCACTTAAGACAGTCAAATTTCTTTAATTGGTGGGTATGTATCTGTTATAGTAGTTGGTTAATGATAAATGATATATTGGTAGATTTGTTGAAATAGAAAGTGTCTTTTTTTTCCTTCCCTTTCTTCTGGTTTGGGACGACGATCATGACGAGTGCGAAAATTGCAAAATAAACTTCTACACGAAGAAAACAGTAGCAAGACATCTTTACCAGTCGAGAGGATAAATGTACAATATAATTAAATTCCGAATAGTCTAACATTCCGAGAGCCACAACTACTCAGCTTTATGGATATTATAAACAAAATTGCACTTGTACAAAGTAAAAAAAAAGAAAGAAAACGTGTGTAAAAGGACAAAAACATTTTGAAAAAGTAACAAAAGAGGTGGCTGCAGTTAAAAAATATGAAAATCAAAGAAATTAAAGTAATTAGCAGACTTTGTTCTTTTGAGTTCATATTTTGATCGAGATATAGATGATATTAAAGTCAAAAAGTTGCAAGAAAAACATCCCAACATGCTTTTGGTCAAGTGGATAAAAAGAAGGCATGCAAAGAAAAATAGACAAGGGCTCGTAATCCAATGGCATCTCAAGTTCCTGTAATTAGCCTCGTGAAATTAAAAATAATGTTGTGAAAGAATTTCTACGACCATCATACATTACCTACTATTCGAATTGAAGACGCCTTCGATTCAAATACCTACAAACTTCTTGCTTGCTTTCAATTGATGACTGGCCATTATATAAGTGTTAACCAAAGCCCCTCTGATGAGGATCAGCTCCCGAACAGTACTTGAGCTGCCTTGTACTACAGCTGTTCCTAAGAACTTGAAAATCATCCTCTTAAGTAAATTATTTGAATGGATGAGAGTGACTTGTCATGTAAACTCCTTGGTCACATCTCCAGATTGTTGTTTTGCTGCTATTCCTCTCCTTCTGAGTTGGAATCTACCCATATTATTCCATCTTTTTAGTTGTAAATGGCTCACGTCACGTTGTTGTACCCAGAACACTTGAACACAACCTTAAAATATTTTTTTTTCCTCATTTAAGTATCTACCCAATCTAAAGGAGATCCCCAAGTGACCTTTTTCATTGGATTGGTAATGTTGCTCCATGTTCGGGATGTATAGACATAATTAGCTTCCTGTACAGCTTTTATTTACATAGAGCACCAAATCAAATTTCAGCTTTCTCCAAATCTTAATTGGCACCAAGTTGGGGATAAAAGTTGTTTTCTCGTAAGATTATCACGTACTGAAGAGCTAAAAGTCAGTCGAGAAATATGTAAACTGAAGAGCTTGTTCCATCATATATCGACAACAAGAAGGGCTTTTTCCAACAAATCAATTCTCATGCCACCATGTTTCAGTAATCTTGAATAGACATATATGTAAAGTGTACGAATAAGAATTAATATCCATACACAAATAAATGTATTGAAGAAGCAGAAAACAAAATCATCAATGCATTCCCATGATTGCTTTCAGAACCGTTAACAAAATCCGATACATGTTCTTTTGCACATAGGTATTGTATTGAGGACTAACCAAGAACGGATGACATTTGAAAGAAAACTGAAGAGAAAAAGCAACTCAATGTGCCAAACCGTCCACCTTATCAGATGCCACGGACCAAAATCTAACTGAGATGTTCGGCGTATTTTCTGGAAAACAAAGAAAAACATTTGTGAGGTACACCCAAAAGAAAGAAAAAGTGACTAGAGAAATCATGCTATATAACAAACCTTCTAATGCGACCATAGCATTATGGCAATGGTGTTAGATGTTGTGAACTTTTAATGACTAAGAAGCCATACGCAAATATTTAGTCTTTACATCTTTAGAATTGCTGATGATGGCATTCTTCCCTGACATCTCTTTTGCAAGCTCATGTAATTGAAGTCCTCCACCTCGTCATCGTCAGAATCAACTTGTTTTAGGGGTGACCTTGTCTGCATGCTCAAGTGCTGCAGAATAACGACATTAAAATAGTAACTGATGATGTTTTTCCTAGACTTGGTTGGAAAACAATTCGAAGCTTGTTTCAAAAAGTTCTTTCCATTAGATAGTGGTTTCATTTTCACCAATGATTCGAATGTCTGTTGTTCCTTCAATGTCCACGATTTTGAAACTTGTTCACCCATCTCATCGAACTTCCATCCAAAGAAAGCAGGGCCAAGATCACACTGAAGAAGTAGCCTTCCCTCAAGAATGTGTCGTCTAATGCAGTCGACAGATCCTGGAGTGACACAGCAACAAGAGTCAGGTCTCCCTTTTCCAATCATTTTCCCCCTGGGTTTCACAATTCCAACTTCGATGGGCCATACTTGGTTGCCCAACCACCTTGAATTCTGAAAATCTTTCTTAAATTCACCAATGAGAACGCTCTTCTCCACCAGGCCATTCCACTCAGGAACATCAGCCTGAAATCGAGGCCCAACTGGAACAACTTTTCTTTGAAGATGATCACAAATGAAGCTCAGAAACCTGATTGATTGGCAAGGTGGTTGAAGTTGCCTCCTATCTGGCCTATCCAATGTTGGTGAGTCTGAAACGTGAATTGCAACATTAAGATCCCGTGACATTGCCTCATTGGGAGTCAGGTTTTCAGGATTCAATGTATCTGAAACATTCACAGATTCATCAGAATCTACTACAGGAGGTACGTCTTTACTGGGTGGATTCCAATCTATTACATCATCTAGGAAGGATAATTCTATAGATGGCTGTTCCTCAGGCAATATATCCTCAAACGTCATTGAACTGCTAGAACTACGTGACTTATGAATTCTCTCGTCAAAAGTCTCAGTAGAGTGAACCGAATTGAGTACGCATGAAACAGAAGAGGCATGGGATAACTGCCCTCTACTCAGTTTCACCCCAATTTGGTTAGGTACCACACATCCAGGAGTAGTTCTCAGCTCATCTTTAACAAATTCCTGCAGTTTTCGCTTTCTCTGTGGAAAAGATGAGCAATAATGACTTTGTTTAATACCGTGAAGTAAGGTTTAAAAGAAAATAGAGTAAAAACGTAGCACTTCAGATTAAGAAAATTTGATGCTGTTTTTAGGAACACGGAGCACTATAAAAGATATAAAGGAATAATACTGTTATTATACATATCCACACAACACTTCATCTCCCTAGTGCACGTGAAAACTAAAGAGACTTCTTGACATAGAACGTAAAACAGAAAGAGAAATAGGGAAGAGAAGAGAGAAATAGATAAGAAATTGGGAGAAGAAGATATCAATATTCAATCATTTAATCAAATTCTGCCAAATAATGAAATCATAGGTGCCTTTTAATAGGGTAAAGAAGCTAAAATCAAAGAACTAATAAGCTAAAACCTTATCAAAATATTAAAACTAATCTAATCTAATATGAAAAAACATAATTTAACTCAAACTCTACTTTAAAATCCTATCAAATTCCTAACTTTATTCTTATGCTTCATTCCCCATCACTTCTCCTTCACTGAACTTATTTGTCTTTTCCATATGCTGAAAGAAAGTTAGAATAGGAAATATAATACCTTACAAATTTGTTCTAAATATATACATGACAAATTGAGGTCACTTAGGAAGCCTCTAAATGATAGAAATGAGAGTTAGATGTCACTTGGAGGAATCAATCTAAAGAGAACCCCAGCTTAGAGGTTTGTCTATGAACCTGTTGATTGAGGACAGAAATATCATTGAAGCATAACATCCATGCTCATTCTCTGTCATTATCCTCCACTAGCAATGGTGCCTTCCCCTCCCCCTCTGTGTAAAGATAGGAAAAAAATAAAAACAAAAAGACCCACAAAATGTTACCGGCTTCATAACATAGGCCAAAAAGATGAGACCAGTAACATAGGCTGAGAGCCTCAGTTGTTGGAAACACAAATCTTAACAAATGGTACTCAAGGCGGAAGGTTCGAGGCGTTTAATGAAAGCCTCACGTGAGAGGCGCCTCAAGGCATAAGCCTCATACATCTTTTTAAAAACGATGGTCACCCATAACTTTAGAAAATGATAAATTAATCAACACTTTCAACTTACGATTCTAAGGCATTAAATTTATTAAGATTCCTCTTCATTCAGACAAGACAACTTCTAATTCTTTTGTAGCACAAAAACGAACCGATTCAAAGATGCATATACAATAATCCAATCCCAATGATTTTTTTCCCCCTTGTTTTCCAACTAGGAATAGTTTTTCTCAAAAGCTGAAACAATAGCACTATGTGTATTCCTCAAGACACTGTCCAAGACGCTAGAAGATTACGACATAGAAAGTTAATAAGTCCATATTGAAGTCAGCTTGTTTAATAACCTATGGTCCTGAGGAAGCCACCTTGAGCCAGTTTCCATTAAAGCTCTTATAATTAGACAAAACACTTTCAGAAAAATATCGAAACAGACCCAAAATCAGCTTCTTAGTCTGAAAAGCCATCATAAGCCATGCCAAACAGGCTTGTAATTCGTACACTCAATAAAACCAGTTTTGCTTCTTCTAAAACAATGTTCAAAGTCTAAACACAAAGGATCCCATAAGAAAACATGTGTTTCTTGTGTAGTAAACACGGCGAGTTGATCATAGAATGGCATTTGAATTAAAACAGAACTCACAAAGGCTAAATATATATCAATTACAGATTATGCAGCGTGTGAAAAACAAGATAATGTCTAGGACTTACCCAAGGTATTTCAGAATCGCTAAGGACCATAACTTTTCGCAGCCTAAGAATCTGATTCCACAGCGACTGAATTTTATTCCGCGAAAATTCTTGCTTACAAGGATCCAGAGCAAGCCCTTTTAGCCGGACTAACATTTCTGGCTCAGAATATCTTCCAAAAATTGAATTTATTTGCACAACCTCAATGTCTTTATCTTTGCACAAAGGAGCTTTACCATTTTTCTTCCCCTCTCCACCCTGTTTTCTTCCCATCTTTTTTCCCCCCACAAATTCAAACCTCAAAACAGAGCGTTATCTCAAATTCACTGTTCAAAACTCCTAATTCCAAACCTGAAACAAAATATGCATTCATAATTAGATTCGTAATTTCTAATTTACTTTCATTTCCCCAAAACAGTAGATTCGTTACGACATTCTGGTAAATCCAGTCGACAAATACAAGATAAAAAATTAAATAAATCACCATGAGTCTCAAGTACAAGAGTGCGTGAACGGTGTATACATGTGTGCATACTCATAAACTTATTTCTCTCACTAGCTTAAGCAGGGAATGAGAGTGGGAGCGCAAGAGGCATCAAACAAAACTAAAATAAATTTATATCTCCTTTTACAAAAAATGAATTTTTAGGCAAGTTGTGGACTGGGACTGGACGGTGGTGGAGTGCGCGGAGAAAGCCGGCGAGGGGGCACCGGAGTATGTGGAAAAGGAAGAAAATTAGTAAAAGTTATTTCTTTTTTATTTATTTTTTTTTTTGTTGTTCCTTTCCGAAATTAGGGCAGTAGGCAGGGTGGCAATTAGTTGAGCTCGAAACTCAGCCCGCTCATTGGGTCGTGGCCTCGTGGGCAGTATGGACCGAGTCGAATTGTGTTTGGACTAGGGGTGGTAATAGATCGAGTTAGCTCTGCTCGATCCGTTGCCATCGGGTCCAGCTCCACCCAGACTTCCACTGGACAACTCGACTTGGTCCATTGGCTGTGAATTTCATGGCTGATTTTTTTTTTTTTATATATATATAAAAATTCAAAATGAAATAAGGTATGAGAAATTTGATAATTGAAACTCTATTTCTTTTTTAGGGTTTAGGACTGACTACTTTTAACAGAGGCAGAATGAAAATTGTTCACGAACAACATGTTACGTGTACAATTTTTAGTAAAATTAAGAAATAGTAGAGAAATTTACGCAGATAATGCTTACAAATTATGGAGCCAACTCTTCAAATTCTTCATATATTATTTTGTCCACTTTATATTGGATCTGAAGTTTTGCCTCTTCATAGTCCTTTAGACACATTAAACTCTCTAATAAGACAAAATTCTACCACTTGCACTAAAGTAGACTCCAATACTACATTAGATACCAGAGATGTTAGTAGATCACGTGCTATAATTGAAATAATTAGATATTGACGTTCGTTCTGTCTCCACCATTTCAGTATATTGCAATTTTTTCCTCTTCATCATCTAATATACTAAGCATACCGAGAACAAAATACCTAGCTAATTCTAAATGTATGTTACTAATACCTGATCCTATGTTCGTAGCACGGGAAAGAGAAGAAGAAGAACTACTAGCATGTTGAGTTCTCATAACTGAACTAAGGCTAACTCCAGAAATCGTTAGCATCATTGGACGACGAAGAGGCAATTAGTACATGGGGTCATCTAATGTTCTTATCAGTCTTTTCTGCGTATATCTCATACATCTCACATAAGTTTTTTGGATAATTAGCACAAAACGTCCATACCTTTCAGAGTTATTGTACAAATCATCCGTACATAAGAAAACATTTTCACATTCAAATCCACATTTGTTTGCGCAAAAGACCCATGTCGTCCATTGCCAGCAAAAATCTCCGTTAAATGGATGTATGAATACCACTCTTGGCACTTGATAAGAGTATTTTCGACGACACACCAATTTCTCTTTATTCTCGTCTAAACCATGTTCTTCCCTAATAGTAGTCAAATATTTACATATATAAAATAACATAAAACAAATAATATTTCACCATGAGAATAACAGTTGTACAATTATATTTTGTTCTAAAATTGATCATTTGTATATCAAAATATAGGGTGTGGCTTTTTCGTCTGGTGCAACCCATCCATGTGAATATCTATGAAAATAATACCTAGACTACTTATATCTAAGAATGAATGAATTTGAATAGCAATTGCTTTATTTGCAGAATGAGAAGAATGTGTACTTTGTTTGAAACTGATTTTTTGTTTTGTTTTTTTAGCTTGTTGTAATGTTGTTGAAATCAAAAATCAAGTTTCAATGATGAAAAAGGCATTTTGCTGTGTTTGATGAAATGGAATTTTTCTTCCCCATTTTAGCGTGTAATTATTGTATAAAATGTCCCAACCTATTAATAACAGTGTGCTTAATGTCCCTACCTTTGTAACTCTTTAACGAATAATATAATTTTCAGTCTCCAATCTAGTCAAACCCTTCCCCAAACTCATTTTCTGCTTTCTATAATAAAACTCTGTTTTTATTTGTACCAACTGCATGTAAAAATTTTAATAAATTAACTATGGCGAACCATACAAGATAAAAGAAATATAAGAAGAGAACAACTCCATTTTCTCAAGGACACACGAAAAGAAAAACCCTAAAATCTCTTCTACCACTCAAAGAATAAAATAAGAAATTGCAAATGAAAAGAAGCACAAAAAAAAAAAAAAACACTTTTCGAACTCATCTACAATCATCTCCTTGAAATTTTGTCAATTGTTCATCGGCGAAGTATAGAAGAAAATGGGAAAAAATTGAGTTACGTGTATTGTTTGTTTGGGTTGTTTATGTATGCACAAACAATGTAATCAAATTGAAAGAAATGGAAAAATAGTCGTGTTGTCAAAAATACCCTTATCAAGTGCTAAGAGTGAGGTTCATGCATTCATTTAACGAAGAATTTGGATAGCAATGGACAACGGGAGTATTTTGCGCAAGCAAATGTAAATTTGAGGGTGAAAATACCAATTTTTCATAGATATGGATAATTTGCACAATAAATTTGATAAGTGAGGACGTTTTGTGCCAATTATCCAAACTTGTTTCTAGAATTCCCGTAATTTAATTTATTAAAATTGCTAACACAATATGTTTTCTACACACTAAAATTAGAGCATGTTTGGACAAATTTTTGAAAATCTAATTTTTTTTTAAATTCATTTTCAACCACATATGTCATAGGATCCATAACTTTTCACCCATTTTTTTTGAAATCTCATACAAAACTACTTTTAAACTCTACCAAACAAGAAATCTAGAATCGATTGTAGATACTAACGGAAACAACATAGGCAATTCTTTCCAATATTTTATAAACTTAGCCTTCATCACTAGTATAATATTAGAAAAATATAGAAATTCCTTATACATATTAAAATTATTAGAAATAGAATAAAAATAGTTGAGAACTAATAGACTGATCGAATAGTATACGTCTGCACATACGTTTGTGGCATCTAAAAAAAATTCAAATGATTGCAAATCATACTCTTGACTCCGTTATAATATGCAGCAATGCAATGTTAATAACTTTCACATGATTCAAACATAAGATAAGTAGAGTTCTATTAATAGTCTACATATGTATGACTGTATAAAATGATTTTACTGGAAGTGAATTTTATACACACAAACTATTGAATACTTGTTTTCGAACGGGTGGGATCATAATAAAATTTATAGAATACCTAAATTTTCTATATGTTGGTCTATGAATTTCAATCCATCTTTGACAATTAAATTAAAAATATGACACACACAACGAACATGAAATAATATACCATCAAAAGTGAAACTACGATTATAGTTTCGCTATTAAATTCTCAGATAAATCATTAAAACATGAAGAATAATATTTTCATTGTGTGGGTAGTCAATTATTCTGAATACAATTATCTTTTTATGCATAATTCAATGTTTATCAATATAGTGTGTAGTAACATCTATGTATCTTTTATGGTTCTTACACCGACCATAAGCCCGAAGTAAATGATAAAACACCGAAATAATTATTTAAACCATGTATTATGAGTTTTGTCTTATTTATTGAAAAACTAGTATTGTCTGAATGAAGATTGTTTCAAGAATAAAATGTGTATCTTGGTTGGAGATACTTTTGTATGAAGTTGATGAAGTGAACGCTTTCTACTAAGCTAAACGAAAACTTACCACTTCACGGTACATGTTCTCCTCTGAATACTCTAGTTGTTTAAATTCAGAATAGAACTAAAACTTGCACCGGGAGATTGGAAATGTAGTTGCGCCCGATTTGTATCCAACCCTCTATGTTTGAGCAAACACTTTGGGTAGTGTCTATTCAGATGGATTATGACCCAACCTTTCTGACATGAGAACCTTTCTTTCTAGTGTTTACACACTGCTTTGTGCTCTTACTCTTCATCTGTTATTGTACCAGTAGAATATACGTAACATAATGTATTTCTGTAATTTTTTTTAAAAAGTGGCTTATTTATGAAAAAATCCCCTAGTAATAGGTATATCTAGGGCTGCGTGGGTTAGGTTGGGTCGATTTTGAGCACAACTGAACCCAACCTAACAAATTAAGTTTGAAAAAAAATCATATAAAATATATCTTGAAAATCAGTAAAAAAAAAAAAGTGGACAACCCTCTTTAACAGTTTGAACCATCGTTGCAATGTTGCTACTGGAGGCAACAGTCTTTTGATAAAATTGAAGTCATGGAGAACGCCGAACTAGTAGAACTACAAAGTCCTCGTCGATGTCTTCAACACGCATTGGATGTTCTTTGTTAAATATATCGTATGTGTAAGCTTGCTGTCTCTCGTTGGTTGTTGGCTTTATTACTGATACGTGCAACTAAGAACATTTATAAAGATACATTTAAACTCATTAGTGGAATGATCTATAATTATTATATATAAAAAATAATTACATGTACATTGATTAGATTAAAAAAGGGACCTGCATTCGGACGACTAAATATATCTTTTGCAAGATTGAGTTTAGCATAAGAGTTCCCCTGCACTCTAGATGTCCAATTCAATATCCGTGGGCATTTATCTCCAACCTTTGTACAAATCTTGCTTTCTAGAATGGGGAGGGTTTCGTATATCCATATTTGGAAGGCGATTAGAAAACCATCGATTCTGTAGGTAATGTACGGTTTTCTATTGTCTTCTATGGTTAGGGACTTGTTCCTGAGACCAACTTTTAGGGATGAAAGAGTAAACTTGAACAGCTCCTTACCCCCATGGATATGTGTCCATCTCATCCGATTCGACTAGAACCATCAACGATTCATCAAAACCCCTCTTATATGAAGTGGTAAACATGAGAAACATAAGGATAAAAAGGCATTCTAAACTTACTACGTCTCGGTCATTGAGTTGAGAGCTTTTTTTGGAATACATTAGACACGTCCTTTTGCGATATGTTGGGTATGTGACTAAATATATCATTTTAATCCTGCAGAAATTGCTCTTCAAACTTGGTACATTTGAGTCGCCCAAACGAAGTAAACCAATAATGATACAAAAATCCTTAATCATGAAGCTTATGAGACTACCCCGATATTGAACCACATCTCTTCTGGGGTTAACTTCCCTCAAAAGGACTTGGTAAATGAGATGTTGATTCGGTGATATATCATTTGCATGAAGAAAGTGACCAAAGCATGTCTGCGAAAACTTATTCATCTCGTGATTCGACATGCTACGCATAAAATGTCGAAAACATTGGCAATTGAGAATGCATTCACTTTATCGAAGCACCATTGGTTGGGTTGGATAACGTATTCCCATTCCTGTTATATAAAAAAAGAAAATCAAAATGCCATGTCTATCTTATGGTGATTATAGTATAATTATTGAGATTAGATATTAAAAATCGTAAAATGAAAAGTCGGTGCAGATTCAGTGGTTTTCTTCGGTGGAATTTTTTTTAGTTTTGGACAGGTTATTCGGTGGTAGTTGGTCGTTTGGACAAGAAAAAAATTCAACGAATAAGAAAACTCATGTTTGGCTACATGGATAGATCTTGTTTGGTTCAACGGATATGTGCTGTTTGGAAAGTATTAAAATTTTTATTTGTGACAAAGTTATTTTTTTTATATTGTAACGATAAAATTAAAGTTTGAATTTAAAATAATATGATTACTTAATAATAATAAAATAATTTTAATTAGCACATTCGTTAATAATTATGAGTTTAAATTTTAGTTATTTTATAATAGTTCGTAAAATATACAAAATAATTTAGTATATTGTCAATTTATTAGTTTTTTTAAAATTTTTTTTAATAAACAATTAAAGTATCAGACTCATTTTCACTTTTTTTAAAGGTCAGGAATCCAATTGCAAATTTTTTTAATTAAAAGTAAGATTATTTTTGTCTTTTTTATCAAATAAGGATTAATTGTGCACCAAAATATAACTATAGGTTAGGGACTATTTGCGCAAAAAAAAAGAAATAAATGTTAGGGACCATTTGCGCCAATTGAAAGAAAAATGTAACTTGTTAATTTTACCCCCACTATACAAAAAAAAATGAGAATGACCATTTGCCCCAATTTTGGAAATGTTTTAACGGATTTTTAACAGAATCTGTAAAAAAGGACCAATTGCGCACCTAAATGATAGGTTAGAGACAATTCTGCCAAAAATGAAAGGTTAGAAACCATTTGCGCACTAATGTTATACACCATGGACCATTTGCGCCAATTTCCCTATTAAAAATTTAAAACAATCTAGTATAATTGAAAATTAAAAAGTGGGTATGATTCTTAATTTTCTCATTACATTAAGGTTTTAATAAACGGGTCGAGTTAGGTCGGTTTTTATTAGATAGCTCACAATCCAATCTAACCCAATCCGACCACAAAATAAAATTTTAAAATCAAACCCAACCCAATTTAAGGCAAAAATCAACCCAAATTGATCAAGTTGGATTGACTGATTTTGCCCAGCCCTATGTATTTCCTATGAAATTCAAGTCATCATGCAAGTGCGGTGACTTTTAACAACACTATTAGGCATAAATTGTCAATCTCCAACACAATTTTTAAATCGGTAGATACTTCTTCCTAAATAACTTGTCTTTGCACTCCTTTACAAATAAATATAGTATTGTAGTTTACACGATTAATAATAAACACCAATCAAGTCTACATATTCATTGAACTTGACTTCTTCATATTTCAATATTCTTTCTTCTTCTCATTGGTCACAAGCTCCATCTTCAACTCCTCAAATTTTGTAACATGAGAAATGAGAAGGAAACTTTTTGGTACTTATATTTCTTTTTTCTTTTTTTTTTCTTTTCTTTTTTTTGCAATGGTTAGAAGACCCTCGTGGGTACAATATTGGTACAGTAGCTTCACCTAAAATTATCTTTCGAAAAACCTACATAAGTTGTCATTTATTTTAACTTCCAATTATAGCTAATAAATCTTCTTCAAATTTATCTTATCACCTCTTATACAAATTTTAGAAAACGGTGACATTGAAGGCATTGGTACACAAAATATAGATGAATTGATAAAAAAATTTCATTTATTGAAATAGGAGGAGTAGATATACTCTTTTTTTCTTTACTCAAGTTTTGACCAATTAGGTTTCTAGACAAGGTTTTAATGAGTAAATTTTGATTACTCTAAATTTTTATAATTAATTATACTCTTTTTCCCTTCGTTTGAAAAGAATTTTTTTCATTGATTTTTGCCAAACAACATTTCTAACAAGTCAATTGTTGTGCTAATAGTCATTCAATAGAGGGTGTTGTAAAATACTAATTGGCTTATTTGCATAAATGGTCTCTGACTTTTGCACTTACTGCGGGTTGAGGACCTATTTTTTTATTTTTGACAGTTTAGCCCTTATTTCAAATGTTTTTGGCGTCAATGGTCCTTTTCATGAATTTCCATCCAAATCACCGTAAAATTTGACGGTAGAAATTTTTTTATTTAAAAAAGGCTTATTTGCATAAATGGTCCCTGACTTTTGTAAAGAAAAATTTGCAGCAAAAGTCCCTAATCTTTCAAAAAGTGTTGAAAAGTCCCATAACCTTTTAATCCTAACATACATGACCCCAAATTTTTTTGAAAATTTTACCCCTAACTTAAATAAATTAAAAAGGCTTATTTGTACAAATGGTCCCTGACTTTTGTACTTACTGCGGGTTGAGGACCTATCTTTTTATTTTTGGCAGTTTAGCCCCTATTTCAAATGTTTTTGGCATCAATGGTCCTTTTCATGAATTTCCATCCAAATCACCGTGAAATTTGACGGTAGAAATTTTTTTATTTAAAAGGGCTTATTTGCACAAATAGTCCCTGACTTTTGTAAAAGAAAATTTGCAAACAAAAGTCCCTAATCTTTCAAAAAGTGTTGAAAAGTCTCATAACCTTTAATCCTAACACATATGACCCCAAATTTTTTTGACAATTTACTCTCTAACTTAAATAAATTAAAAATAACTCATAAACCTTTTCAAAATACAAATAAGTCCTATATCTTTTATTTTTTACATATTTACACTTAAAATAATAAAAAGTTTGTCATCAAGTCCAAAACTTTTAATTTTGTTCACCAAATGACATTTAAAATGTGTTTGATTAAAATCAGATTTTTTAGTAAAATTGTTGAAATGTGTGGTTGAAAAATTGTGTGACCATAAAATGTGTTGTTAAAATTAATTGTTGACTTTGACTTTAACTTTTAGCAAAATCAAAATTGAAAACAAGCGGCGCTTAGAGTCTCTATAGATTTTGTCCAGGTGGTCCATTAATGAACAAAAAATTATACCCATGATTAAAATTTAACCAATTTAAAATTTTAATTTATTTTTCATATCAATTACTAGAGGTGGCAAAATGGGCCGATTCGGTTAAGCTAGCCCAGATAGCTCGGTCTCTCGGTGGTAATTCAGTCAAAAAAAATTGATCAAATAAAATTAGGTCAATTTAAGCAGGTACAACTAATAACCTGGACTGGCTTGATAAATTTTTTTTTTTTTGCCCAAGTCCCTACCCCTACACTACACTTCAAACACTTCAAAATTGATCAAATAAAAACTAAGCGAGCTTTTTTTGTTTTTTTTTTTTTACAAAATTATAAGTAATTATTTTGAAAAATAAGTTAAAATGTAAGTTGGTGGCCCATTGGCCATATGTATTTAAAATCGGGTGGATTGGCCTAGCAAATACCACTATATAAAAATTGGGTGAAATTAGCCCAATCCAATCTTTTATGTGGCCAGTCTAATTTCGAGTTGGGCGATCCATCTAGCCCATTTGCCACCTCTACCAATTACTAAATAATAGTTAAAAAATTATTCACAATCTTCACCCCACCACCACTTTTTTTTTAAAATTGGTATGAAAAATAAATTAAAATTTTAAATTGGTCAAATTTTGATCGTGGATATAATTTTTTGTTAATTAATGGACCACCTGGACAAAATCTGTAGAGATTCTAAGAGCTGCTTTGTTTTCAATTTTGATTTTACTAAATCACAAGCTCCATCTTCAACTCCTCAAATTTTGTAACATGAGAAATGAGAAGGAAACTTTTGGTACTTATATTTCTTTTTCTTTTTTTTTTTCTTTTCTTTTTTTTGCAATGGTTAGAAGACCTCGTGGGTACAATATTGGTACAGTAGCTTCACCTAAAATTATCTTTGAAAAACCTACATAAGTTGTCATTTATTTTAACTTCCAATTATAGCTAATAAATCTTCTTCAAATTTATCTTATCACCTCTTATACAAATTTTAGAAAAACGGTGACATTGAAGGCATTGGTACACAAAATATAGATGAATTGATAAAAAAAATTTCATTTATTGAAATAGGAGGAGTAGATATACTCTTTTTTCTTTACTCAAGTTTTGACCAATTAGGTTTCTAGACAAGGTTTTAATGAGTAAATTTTTGATTACTCTAAATTTTTGATAATTAATTATACTCTTTTTTCCCTTCGTTTCAGTAATTTTTTCATTGATTTTTTGCCAAACAACATTTCTAACAAGTCAATTGTTGTGCTAATAGTCATTCAATAGAGGGTGTTGTAAAATACTAATTGGCTTATTTGCATAAATGGTCTCTGACTTTTGCACTTACTGCGGTTGAGGACCTATTTTTTATTTTTGACAGTTTAGCCACTTATTTCAAATGTTTTTTGGGCGTCAATGGTCCTTTTCATGAATTTCCATCCAAATCATTTGTAAAATTTGACGGTAGAAATTTTTTATTTAAAAAGGCTTATTTGCATAAATGGTCCTGACTTTTGTAAAGAAAAATTTGCAAACAAAAATCCTAATCTTTCAAAAAGTGTTGAAAAGTCCCATAACCTTTTAATCCTAACATACATGACCCCAAATTTTTTTTGAAAATTTACCCCTAACTTAAATAAATTAAAAAGGCTTATTTGTACAAATGGTCCCCGACTTTTGTACTTCTTTCATGAGTTGAGGACCTATCTTTTTATTTTGGCGGTTTAGCCCCTATTTCAAATGTTTTTGGCATCAATGGTCCTTTTCATGAATTTCCATCCAAATCACCGTGAAATTTGACGGTAGAAATTTTTTTTATTTAAAAGGGCTTATTTGCACAAATAGTCCCTGACTTTTGTAAAAGAAAATTTGCAGCAAAAGTCCCTAATCTTTCAAAAAGTGTTGAAAAGTCTCATAACCTTTTAATCCTAACACATATGACCCCAAATTTTTTTGACAATTTTACTCCTAACTTAAATAAATTAAAAATAACTCATAAACCTTTTCAAAAATACAAATAAGTCCTATATCTTTTTTTTTTTTTACATATTTACACTTAAAATAATAAAAAGTTTGTCATCAAGTCCAAAAACTTTTAATTTTGTTCACCAAAATGACATTTAAAATGTGTTTGATTAAAATCAGATTTTTTTTAGTAAAAATTGTTGAAATGTGTGGTTGAAAAATTGTGTGACCATAAAATGTGTTGTTAAAATTAATTGTTGACTTTGACTTTAACTTTTTAGCAAAATCAAAATTGAAAACAAAAGGTAACTTAGAGTCTCTATAGATTTTGTCCAGTGGTCCATTAATGAACAAAAAAATTATACCCATGATTAAAATTTAACCAATTTAAAATTTTAATTTATTTTCATATCAATTACTAGAGGTGGCAAAATGGGCCGATTCGATGTAGGCTAGCCCAGATAGCTTCGGTCTCTGGTTGAATGGTGCATCAAAAAAAATTGATCAAATAAAATTAGGTCAATTTAGCTTAGGTACAACTAATAGCCGGACCGGCTTGATAAATTTTTTTTTTTGCCCAAGTCCCTACCCTACACTACACTTCAAACACTTCAAAAATTGATCAAATAAAAACTAAGCGAGCTTTTGTTTTGTTTTTTTTTTTTTACAAAATTATAAGTAATTATTTTGAAAAATAAGTTAAAAATGTAAGTTTGGTCGCCCGTTGGCCATGTGGCTAAATCGGGCTGGATTGGCCTAGCAAATACCAACTATAAAATTAAAAATAACTCATAAACCTTTTCAAAAATACAAATAAGTCCTATATCTTTTTATTTAAGTCCTATATTTTTTATATATTTACACTTAAAATAGTAAAAATTTGTCATCAAATCTAAAAAACTTTTAATTTTGTTCACCAAAATGACATTTAAAATGTGTTTGATTAAAATCAGATTTTTTAGTAAAAGTTGTTGAAATGTGTGGTTGAAAAGTTGTTGGACTATAAAATGTGTGGTTAAAATTAATTGTTGACTTTGACTTTAACTTTTTAGCAAAATCAAAATTGAAAACAAATGCGGGCTCTTAGAGTCTCTACATTTTGTCCAGGTGGTCCATTAATTAACAAAAAATTATATCCATGATCAAAATTTGACCAATTTAAAATTTTAATTTATTTTTCATACCAATTTAAAAAAAAAAAGTGGTGGTGAAATTTGAAGATTGTGAAGAATTTTTTTAACTATTATTTAGTAATTGGTAGAGTTGGCAAATGGGCTAGATGGATGGCCCAACCCGAAATTAGACGGACAACATAAAAGATTGGATTTGGACTAATTACGACCTAATTTTATATAAATTTGGTATTTGTCAGCCAATCCAAATTTCGATTTTGACTTACATGGCCAATGGGTCAAATTGACTTATATTTTTAACTTATTTTTCAAAATAATTACTTATAATTTTATAAAAAAAAACAAAATAAAAGCTCGCTTAGTTTTTATTTGATCAATTTTTGAAGTGTTTGAAGTGTAGGATAGGGATTTGGGCAAAAAAAAAATTTTTATCAAGCCAGTCAGGTTGGCTAGTTGTACCGGCTAAATTGACCTAATTTTTATTTGATCAATTTTTTTTTACCCATTGACCCGACCCGAGACCGAGCTATCTGGGCTAGCCCTCTTGAATCGGCCCATTTTGCCACATCTAGTAATTGATATGAAAAATAAATTAAAATTTTAAATTGGTCAAATTTTGATCATGGGTATAATTTTTTTGTTCATTAATGGACCACTGGACAAAATTTGTAGAGACTCTAAGAGCCTGTTTGTTTTCAATTTTGATTTTGTTAAAAAGCTAAAGTCAAAGTCAACAATTAATTTTAACAATACATTTTATGGTCACACAATTTTTCAACCACACATTTCAACAACTTTTACTAAAAAAATCTGATTTTAATCAAACACATTTTAAATGTCATTTTGGTGAACAAAATTAAAAGTTTTTGGACTTGATGACAAACTTTTTATTATTTTAAGTGTAAATATGTAAAAAAATAAAAAGATATAGGACTTATTTGTATTTTTGAAAAGGTTTATGAGTTATTTTTAATTTATTTAAGTTATGAGTAAAATTGTCAAAAATATTTGGGGTCATATGTGTTAGGATTAAAAGGTTATGAGACTTTTCAACACTTTTTGAAAGATTAGGGACTTTTGCTGCAAATTTTCCTTTAGAAAAGTTAGGAACCATTTGTGCAAATAAGCCATTTTTAAATAAAAAAAATTCTACCGTCAAATTTCACGGTGATTTTGATGGAAATTCATGAAAAGGACCATTGATGTCAAAAACATTTGAAATAAGGGCTAAACTGTCAAAAATAAAAAGATAGGTCCTCAACCCGCAGTAAGTACAAAAGTCAGGAACCATTTGTACAAATAAGCCAATAATAATTAATGATAAATGACTATTTGATCTATATGATAGTTTTACTTACTCTAGAAGAGTGTGTTTTATTCAAATAATAACTTTCTTTGAAATTAATTGTTATAATATATTTATATACTTGAATTTTTACTCCGTAAATTGTCTTATCTTATTGAGAGGAAATTACACCATATATTTTATTTTTTAAAAATAATTATAATATTTCAAACATTGTCATTTAATCTTAAAAAATATTGTATATTATTTTATATTTTATAATAAATTAAATTGATGCAATTTGATAAATATGAAAATTAATTTTATCAACGTTTCTACAATCTAACTCTCAAAATCCAAGATGAATCCCTAAACTACAGCCATTTTTCTTTTTTGAATAGAGCTCCAAAACCACATATGTCTTCAATATAACCAAAATTTCCTCCATTCCGTAGTGGATAAAAACCTATAACACATTGAACTCCATTTGTCATCTTCGTCAGGCTCAAATCAAAGAACAAAAATTACAGTAATGAGTACCCCAAATCGAAGGGTTTCTCGAACCATAACCAAAGTTGACTCGCTGATTGTGATGAAGGATAATGTTATTTGTTTGAATACATTAAGCGGCCCTCGCGTATCTCGCTCGAAATCGAAAAATATGTCTGGCGCATCAAATATTCAACACCAAAATAATCTCCAAAAAATCAAAAGTTTGATACAACGAAATCAGAAAATTGTAGTTTTATGTGTTACAATTGATAATACCGTATGTACCACAAAATGTAACAAATTTGCTCATATGTGTTTTCTGATTCTTTCCATATTATTATCGTGAGCTTTATTATTTGTAGCATGAACTTTTACAAATGTGATATTGTTCAATTTTTTGGGTCTTGCGATATTATGTTAAATGATTGCGTTGTGATAGTCAGTGACAAATGATATATAACACGAAGTGTTACAAATGTTATGTATTATGAAGTGCTGCTAATGCTATTTATTATCATTAGCTTTACTATATATAGGATGAACTGTTACAAATATGAACTTTTTGAGATTTTTGATTATTGCTATGTTATGTTAACGATTGCATTATACTTATAAGCACTGTTCTAAAAAGTTCGTCTAGGTTGCGCCTAGGCTTCACCTAAGCTTGAGACTCGGTCTCTACGCTTAGCCACACATCACGCCTAGCCCTCGCATTGCTCTTATTTCTCCATCGCCTAGGCCTCGCTTAAGCCTAAAAAACTTGAAGCTCGACCTCTACGTCTAGCCACATTTTATGTTTTTTTAGAGCACTGCTTATAAGTGGTTAATGGATGATTTGGAATTATCCCATAAATAAAGATTTTGCAATCTTAGAAGACAATGATTCTCTATTAATTAGTTTTTAATTATGATATTGAATGTAATCAAAAAATAAGATTACTAACTAAAAAAAATGACGGACCCAATATATTTTGAATTTATGGCACATATAAGTTTTAATTTAATTATTTTCAAACAATAGCATATTTGTGTAAAGTTCTCTCTTATTGAGAATGTTTGGCTAGGAGAGGCAATGGCTTGGCCGTTGCCATTGGGCCAGCTTGGCCTATGGCTCGTGGGCTTCATGGGTTGAATCGGGCCGCTCACGAGTCCAATTCGATTTATTTTAGTTTTTTTAGGATTTAAAAATAAAGTTATTACACGAGCTGACTCGTATATATTACGAGCCGAACAATCTCGACTCATATTTTTTTGATGGACTCTACACAGACTCGTTCCTAAACAAGCCCAAGCACCCATGGGCCTAGCCAAAATGAATTGAACCGATGAATTTATGAGCCGCTCGGTCCATTTGCACCCCCGTACGTTTGACCACAAAGTTACCATCTTGTAAGCACTAGAAGCCACAAAAATGTGTGGCAATAAATTAATTAGTTGTTGATCCACACCTCATAAGCAAGTAGGTAGAGAATGCTATTAATCATGGTCGTAGGAATTTTACTATGCTAGAGAAAGAAAAAATTAGTCCGTGTGTTACTACGTCTTTATTTTCAATTTCACAAAATTATCTTCTCCAAAATTTACTGAAAGTTTCGATCCATATCCCCGCATATCCAAAATCTGTTAACTTCTTTAATTCATCTTTCATAATCGATTATCTTCATCTACTGATTATCTTCAAAATCTATTCATCATCTCAATCTATTACCATAATAAAACATACGATCTAATTCCACGACAGGAAAATGAGATAGTATTATAATTTATCTTTGGATTATAATTTATCTTTGGACAAAACACTTTGTGTGACTCAGTATTTATAATATATGAGCTAATTTGCCGAACGTGCTCAATTCTCTAGTTAGAGGGTTTAAATGAGACTCCAAGCTTTGTACTCTCTCTTATGGCCCAGCTGCCTCTGCCCAAAAATCTCACCCCCAATATCCTCCTGAGGCTCCTCAAGTCGGAAAAGAACCCAAATTCAGCTCTCCACCTGTTTGACTCGGCGACTTACCACCCGGGTTATACCCACTCCGACGCCGTTTTCTATCACATCCTCCACCGCCTCTCCCTTTCGTCCGATTCGAAACTCCTCCCTCACGTGACCCGAATAGTCGATCTGATCCGAACCCAGAAATGTCCCTGCACCGAAGACACGGTCCTGACTGTTATGAAAGCTTACTCGAAAAATTCAATGGTAGATAAAGCAATGGAACTCCTCCAGAAAATGAGGGAAATTTTCGGGTGTGAACCCGGGGTGAGGTCTTATAATACTCTGCTGAATGCATTTGTGGTTTCGAATCAGTTGAGTAAAGCCGAGTTGTTCTTTAAGAATTTTGAGGCAATGGGTGTGTCACCAAATTTAGAAACTTTTAATATTATGATGAAAATTGCTTGTAAGAAGCAGCAGTTTGATAAGTGCCGAGAATTGATAAATTACGGTTGGAGAAGAAATTTGAGGCCTGATGTTTATAGTTACGGAACTTTGATTAATGGGTTAGTGAAAAACGGGGATTTGAATGAAGCTATGGAGGCGTTCGACGAAATGCTTGATAGAGGAGTGAGGCCTGACGTGATGTGTTATAATATTTTGATTGATGGGTTTTTCAAAAAAGGCAACTTTAAGGAGGCGAACGGGATTTGGGAGAGGTTGATGAATGATTCGTGGGTTTATCCAAATATTGTTACTTATAATGTTATGATTAGTGGGTTGTGCAAATGTGGCAGGTTTAGTGAGGGTTTGGAAGTCTGGAATAGGATGAGGAAGAATGAGCGGAAAATGGATTTGTTTACGTACAGTGCTTTAATTCACGGGCTGTGTGAGTCAGGGGATGTGGATAGGGCTGAGAGGGTTTATAAGGAGATGGTTGAGATCAAGGTGTCACCGGATGTTGTTGTATATAATGCATTGCTTAATGGGTATTCTAGGGTTGGGAGAATTGTAGATTGCTTTGAGTTGTGGGAGTTGATGGGAAGTCGGGGTTGCAGGAATGTTGTTAGTTTTAATACACTGATCAAAGGGTTGTTTGAGAATGGTTACGTGGACAAAGCAATTACCATCTGGGAGCTTCTGAGGGAGAGCGGTTGTGTTGCCGATTCAACAACTTATAAAACATTAGTGTATGGGTTTTGTCAGAACGGGTATACCAACAAGGCTTTACATGTATTGGAGGAGGCAGAGGGGGAAGGAGGTGTTCTAGATGCTTCTGCGTATTCGGCTATGATTGGTGGGCTGTGTAGAGAAGGAAGAGTAGACGAAGCTGTTACTCTGCTGGATTGCATGACCCAACGTGGATATAAGCCAAATACTCATGTTTGCAATGCTTTAATTAATGGTTTTATCCAAGCTTCTAAAATTAAGGACGCAATTAGGTTATTTTGTGACATGGGAAAGAAGAATTATACCCCCACTATTGTTACTTACAACACTCTTATTGATGGATTATGCAAGGCTGAAAGGTTTGGTGAAGCCTATGACCTTGTGAAGGAAATGCTGGGGAAAGGACACAAGCCGGATGTGATCACATATAGCGTGTTAATGAATGGTCTCTGTCAAGGCAAGAAAGTAGATATGGCTCTCAACTTATGGGATCTAGTGGTTAACAAAGGCGTCAAGCCTGATTTAAGAATGCATAACATTCTGATTCACGGGCTCTGTTCAGTTGGCGAAACCCTAAATGCTTTAGCACTATATCTAAACATGAGCAGATGGAACTGTGTCCCAAATCTTGTCACGCACAATACCCTCATGGAGGGGTTTTATAAAGCTGGTGACTGTAAAAATGCTTCAGTAATTTGGGCTCGCATTTTAATGAGTGGTCTGCGGCCAGATATTATATCCTATAATATTACTCTTAAAGGGCTTTGTTCTTGCAATAGAATATCAGATGCCATTTTGTTTTTAAATGATGCTCTGAGTAAGAAAATGGTTCCAACTATAATTACATGGAGCATACTTGTCAGAGCAGTTATTCCTACCAGTACTCCATCGTGATAATTTCGCATAACATATTTTGGGAAGTTGAGTTTCCATTCCTACGTATCTTTTATTTATTCCACAACCTAGATTTGCTTCTTATGGGTTGGTTCTGTGTTAAGAAAAGCACTTCTTTTCGATTGCAGTGTTTCCCAGTGTTCAATTCACTTTGAGCAAGATAAGTTTATAACCGTTGTCCTGCATGCACCAAACTGTAAGTTAACTGTCCCTCAATGTAGAGAATTCATTTGATTAGCACAAAGATACATTGGAAGACTGCTTCCTTTTCAGAGTTATTTGAATTGTGTTTTCATAACTTTTTGAAAGGCTGCTTCATAAGAATGGATTTATGTTTAGGCAGAAAGTTTCTGTTGCCTGACTCTCACTGCTTGTTGCATACAAGTGTTTCCTATATAAACGTATATGTACAGGTGGGATAGATTTCCCTGACAATCATGTACTGTGATAAGAATGGCTGCTCGGTCTCAGATTTATGTTCACTGACCAGGTTCAAGCTTGTAAAGTTTGAAGCTCTTCACGTATTGAGGGACATCATGATTCATAATAATCAGTCGCAACTTGGCATTGCATACACATAAAAGATAGGGCCATTATGATGCATTATATCCACATTTCGGAAACTGTGGTAAATAAGGCAGGCTCTCCAGTTTGTACTAGGCATCAAATGGTGCGATGTGATTCTTAAAATTTGAATGAGGTAGCACTTGTCTGCTTTTGTTTTTTCCTTTCACTAAACAGCTTTTCTTTGGTTTACACTTGGATGATAAGTTGTCAACAATGCCGTAATAATTCTAGAATATCCAAACAGTTTTTCTCTTTGGACTCTGGTTAAGATGGCATGCTTACTATAAGCTAGAAATATGGAAGTATATCTATTTAAATCTAGCGCGACAAAAACCCAATTTATCCTCGACAAAACTTCATTGTTTGAAAATACGGTTGCTGTTTCCTGTTTTTCTAATCATCTGTATGGGTTAACTGTTGTTCATAAAGCATCAAACGTTGCATGGCTTTGGTGATCATAGTGGTATCACCAAACAAATGTATGATGCAAAAGCGAGGTTAGCCTGACATATCAGCCCCAGGTAATAATATTTTATTTGGAGTTATAATTCATGCTACATCATACAAGTTTACTCTGGTTAGAGTAACACGAAATAGGAAACTAAAAGCTTCATTTTGTTTGGAGTTTTAATTCCTTCCACTTAACAATTGGTGAGAAAGTGCTTAGATTTAAGTAACATGACATAGGAAAGTAAAAGTTATGTTCTTTCTTTCTGTTACTGATGGCTCCCTCCGCTTAGATGGTGTCCTAATCTTGCTTTTGTTTTTGCTGGTAATATCCTCTAACCTTTTCTTATCTCCTGCTTGTTGATGAGTCATGTAAATGCAGAAGGTTACAACTTAATATTCTTACTTCTACTGTTTGTTGATGTGTTGATGAGTCATGAAAATGCAGAGGGTTACAAGTTTATATTCTTACTTCTATTGTTTGTTGATATGTATGTGGACAAAACTATTACAATAAAGCATCAGTTACAATGTGGGTTTCGGTGACCGAACTGGTATCACCAAACATAGAGGCCAATTGAAAAGCAAGGTTTCTTGATACTTGGCTCAAAGTAGAAATATTGTATCTGTGCCTATAAATGCTGCATTCATATTTTCCATGGTAAGATCAACTCGTCAGGGGAAAAGTGCACTTCACTCGTTCTTTTCTTTGGTATTCTGTTGTTTTGTTCTTTCTGCTTCTGATAACATACTCTGCTCGTAGATGAGTTGAGAAAGCAAACCGACTAAAATCATCCCGAGAACTGCAACTTTCCGCAAGTCCGATGTATCGGTTGAGGCTTCAATGATGCCAATGACTACTAAGCCAATCAGTGCAAGGTAAATGTTCCTTCTAGTTGCTGAACCCGCTTTTTTTATGGTAAGCTTTCTGATTTTCTCTGCCTCTTCCTTAGCCTTTTCTACTTCAATTGGTGTTTTTGGCCTCAAGTTTTTGAAGAACAGCCCTTCATTTCTGTCTCTGTCAATTTGGCCTTCAAAGTCTGATACCGTTTGTTCATTCTTCTCAATCTCTGATTTGTTCAACTCTGCAGATTCTTCGAAGGCTTGCATCCGGCTCTCAATATTTTCCATTATCTGCTCAACAAATGAACAAAATCCAGTTATAAACAGAGAATTTCCTAATAAGTTCGCTTTTTCTATGCATTTGATAAGAAAGAAGTTCAACAGACCCTGACACTGGCTTCATCCAATTCTCTGAGGGCATTTTCTCCTATCTGGTCAATTTCAGCATTGGCTTCTTCGGCAAACTGGGTCAGATATGCTGATCTTTCGTCCAAGTAATCAGTGAGACGGACTTTTTGGGTTTGAAGCATTGCAATTCTGGCAAGAAGGTCCTGCTTACGAGTATCTCCTTCAGGCTTCCGACCTTCTGAATCTGAATTATCTGAATCATTGGACTTGCAGAGGGAGAGGATAAGCCGCTTCCTCTGAAAGTTGTCTCTTTTGTGGACAAGATGATTGATGGGAGTGAAGGACGTTTGAATTGCTTTAACAAAAATCATAGTCCTTTTTTGCTTTGTTGGGGAAGTTGGGAAGAGAGGGAGGGAAGGAGGTTTGGGGTTTCAGTTTTGCATATGTAAACTGGAAATGTTTTGGACCTCTCACTAGACTTGCCTTATCTCGTTTGTACTTTATATATTCTTCAAAGGGCAAAAAGTGTTCCAGAATTGCTGCTGACTAATAAAAAATTATTTATCTACATATAAGCTAGGTTCTAAAAAGTGCTTAGGTGCTAGGCATGCAATTAAGCGGTCAAATATATTTTTTAATTAAAAAAGTGCGCTTAGTCTTGTCTAACCACGCGCTTTTTTGTTTGAATGCTTTTTTTTCATTTTTCTTAATATTAAAAATAAGATAACATTTTTTCACATCTCGTCTCCGCCTAGGTTCGGAAAGATTGAACCTTGACTTCTATGTGTAGTTGTGTTTTATGTTTTTTAAAACAATGTTTATATGTAAACTTTTCAAGCTTAGTGCATGTTTAATGTGCTGAAATTATTTTATACGTGTTTATAAGAATGTGTAAATAATAAATTAGTAATTTAAGTTAGCCAAACATGCTCGACTCTTCCCAATAAGATTGGTCACAAAAGACCATGACAATGAGACGAGACTTTATCTTTGCACTAGATGTTGCCGGAACAATAGTTTCAAGAATTAGAATAATTAAAGCAGAAATTAACAACAAAGATTGTTGGATTAAGAAGGAAAAAAACACTTAAATCTGTATTTACAAATTTTTGTTGTCTGATAATTAAAAGTAAGAAGTGCTAAACGCAAACTTAAATAATAGATAAACTAAATCAACGAGGTTTTCCCGTCACCTTCTTGTAAGTGTAACACTTTGCAATCCACAGATACACCAAGAAGTTAACCAAGCTGAGGATGGCCAATAACCAATAGAAGTAGTCGAGATGGCCCCGGTTCAAGTTATCCGGTATCCAACCAAGTTTCCCGTGTCTTGTGGTAATGTCGGTCACAATCGTCACTAAAAGAGTACTCAGGTAGTTGCCTAATGCAACGGTCGTGAGAGAGAGAGCTGAGCACAAGCTTCTCATGGCATCAGGCGCCTGGTCGTAAAAGAACTCCAATTGTCCAATGAATGTGAAAACTTCTGCACATCCAATCAAAAAGTACTGAGGCACTTGCCAGAAGATTGACATGGGAATTGTTTCACTATCATAGAAATTATTTCTTTTCACATAGTCGAGCCGAATAACCTCCAGTGAACCAGCAACAACCATGGAGAAAATCGAGATGACAAGTCCAATGCCCATTCTTTGGAGCTGCGTGAATCCCCTTTCATGGCGAGTGAACTTTTTTGCAACTGGGATGATTATTTGGTCGTATATGGGTACCCAGAAAATGACACTGACTGTATCAAAGAGTGATAGGGATGCTGATGGGATTTTGAAATGAGGGCCTATATGTTGGTCCATGGTGTTGCCTTGAAGAACAAACATTGTGCTCATTTGACTGTATACCGTTGCGAAAACTATTCCAGAAGCCCAAACGGGGAGGATCCTGATTATCGACTTGAGTTCTTCAACTTGAGTAACGGTGCAAAG
Organism: Forsythia suspensa; assembly: GCA_023638005.1. Lineage (NCBI taxonomy): Eukaryota > Viridiplantae > Streptophyta > Magnoliopsida > Lamiales > Oleaceae > Forsythia > Forsythia suspensa. The sequence continues at coordinate 40,541,880 of CM042669.1, read as the reverse complement.
TCTCCAGGGATTCACCGTACCTTTGACATTGTCAGTTTCAGTTTCCACTGCAGCCTTATCAAAGAACCTGGAATTCAATATGTTCAATTCAGTATAGTGTCACAAACTTTGCAAGTATTTTCAAATTGGAAAGCGATCTGAATTGTGGATTCAATATAATTTACCTGAACTTCTTAGTGTGCTCAAGTTTGCGGCTTCCTTGAATGTTGGATTCCATATCGGGAGTTTCATATAGGAGAGACTTGTCAGCTGGAACTTTTACGCGGTGTTTTCTCATGGATGCAACCAACACCTGAAAGATTCGTGTTAGGGGACTCCCTCCGGGTTTTTGGTGCCGATACAGACGACTCCCTGAGAAGAAAAACACAACTGCAATGGCCATTGCAACTGCTGGAATCCCAAACCCCCAACTCCAGCCCACATTCATTTGGACCCAGACCAAAACTGATGAAGCAATAAGAGCACCGATATTAATTGAAAGATAAAACCAATTGAAGAAGGAACTCTTCTTTTTCCTCTCAATTTCATCAGTTTCATCAAACTGATCCGCGCCAAAGGAGGAGACGCATGGTTTGATTCCACCGGTTCCGAGTGCAATCAAGTACAGTGATGCAAAAAAGACTGCAATTTGTGATCCCGTTGGATGACATATGTCCTTATTACATTCTTCTGGCTTTAGCCCATGGACCGAAGCAGACAACGTTAAGAGTGTCATTCCCTGAAATAACAAGATTTTTCATGAATTTCCTCAGAAAAATTAACTTGCATGTCTCCCATGATATCTCTCAATCAAGAACAGAATTCAAAGTCATTAACTGATGCGAAACAAGTGAATATTTGTCCCGAGTACTAAATATGATTGGGCAATATAAAGAATAAGATTTGAACTTTTTTTCTTCTTTAATACTGTCCAGTAATGTTTAATCCTCCCCACCAAATATGCCACACGCGTGTTTATCCCTAACCTGGTACACAAATGAAAACAGAGGATCCCCAAGAACTAGAACAAAATATTCATAGTGAGATCAATTAGTATTTTGAAGACAAAGGAGAAATACTTACCAGAACATATATGATTACGAAACTGGCAATGGTCCAGTATCTTCCTAAGTAGGAATCAGCCAGGAAAGCTCCAATCAATGGTGTGATATAGCAAGTTCCTGACCAATTCGTAACATTGTTTGATGCAGTCACATTCGATTGGCCAAGGCGTAACTTGAGATAATTCACCAGATTAGTACTCATGCCATAGTATGCCAACCTCTCGGAGCATTCATTTACTAGTCAAAGAAAGTTTCAATTACGTATATAGCAATAAAATTACTCAAAGTTATTAATATTTACAGCGTGTATAGAACTATATAGAAACCTTACCAAGGATAAAACGGCATGCCTTCCAATTTCCGGTTTTCGTCTTATCAGCAGGGTTTTTATGGATATCCACTGTTCCATCATTTGTATAGATGTTTTCGTCTCCCATGGTAGCAATCTATTGAGCCTTTGGTTCAATAATGACCCTCAACACCCTCTCTTAACGGGTTACCTGCACAAAAAATTATCAGTTCTTGAATACCAGGAACTCATAGGAACCTACTTCTAGCAGATTGATCTAATATAGAAAACTCTATCACAAGTTGCCTTGATGAAAAGAACCGAATAAATAACTCATTGATAGAATAATAATAATAATAAAAGAGTAAAATATGGCATAAATCGACAACTTAATTGTCGCCTAACTTAAATTATTAATAGTACCCTATTCTTTCCCATCCCTCCTTTGGATCCATTATCCTAAGAATGCTTTGAGGGCCTTTTTCAAAAGTATACAAGTAAAGAAGCTCATGCTGGATATTTTGTACATGTATAACTTGTATATATGTGTGTGTGTACACACAAAAACAACTGGCATAAAATACCAATAAAATGCAGATGAGCAAAATATAAAATCATTAAATGAACAATCAAGAATGTGAAACCGAATCCACAAATTCAACGTTCAATAAACGGTCAAGATTCATTGATAAAAATCATCCATTTTTCTATCAAATAACGTCATCACTCAGGAGATAATTATTCATATCTATAAAATAATTTGAACTTGATGGAGATCTCCATAAAAAAAGGCCATAAAATATGAAAGAGTCCCCAAGAAAACATAATACTTCATAGCAAGAAAACAGATACAGACTTTTACTGGATAATAATATAATAATAATAATTAAAAAATCGAATATAATCATTAAAAAGGAAACGAGAAAACCCAAGAAGACAATAATATTGCAGCAATATTGTATTATTATTAATATTCCGTGGAAGATTAGCCATACCTTTTCATAAAACTTGAATAAGAGATCAAATCTTGTGAGGGATCTAGTCAAAAGAAAAAGAGAATGCGAATCCTTAGTCCCCCTGTTCCTGCTCTCATACAAACTCCTTTTATATAGAGAGTAAACAAGGCAAATATTTGTGTGAACTTATCTAATCAATGGGAATGTGGAAAAATATGAGCTGCGCCCGCATTGAAATATTATGGAAATAAAATTAAAATTAAAATGTTATTTTATTAGTATGGTTTATTAATAGTTTAGAGATAAATGCATCAAAGGTCCCCAACGTTTTAAAATCGTTGGGGATATGTCCCTAACCTAAAATAATTGCACCAAACGTCCCCAATGTTTTAAGAAATAGGCATGAGAGGTCCTTTTTCACACTTTTCGTCAAATTTCGCCGTTAAAATCAGAAATTCTACTGCACGCGATTTTTTTTCCAAAAAAGGCGAGTGGGAATTTATTTCATCTCTTTTAAATCATCAAATTCAGTGGGTCTCTCTTCCGAGTCCGGGTTCTCTGATTATCCCAAGATTCAAGTATCTTTACCTTTCTATTAATTATTTTGAATGATGATGGTTCATTGCATATTTGATTCAGATTTCGTGAGGTGGCGTGAGCTTCTGATATGTGTTGGTTTGAAATTAGTAGGAAGATAAATATCGAATCTTTCATCTTTAGGAACTAAATATGCGGTTTACCTTGTGTTCACTTCCAAATCGAAATTTACTGATTTGAGTACCAACCTCTTGAGGCTTGGTAGGAATTAGCGGGTAAGATGGTAAAAACAATTGTGTGTTTAGATCCGGAGGAGAACAAAGACACGGAACCGGATCGTACTACTAGGCGGAGATTTTTCAATCATCGATGGCTCATTTATATATAGACGGCAAGGTAACGTGTCCACAGGCGCATTAAGTATTCCAAGCTTAGAGCGAGATAAGTGGATGGAAGTTGAGTTGGGAGAGCCTCCAACATAAAGCACTTCTTTCCAATCCACTTTATTTCGACCTCATCTTCAAGAATTTTCACTACAAATTCTCTCAAAGACTTTGCAATTGCGATCATGGCTTGCTAATTTTCATTGGAGGCTCCACTTTTCACCATCAACATTAAATATTCCAACACCAAGAAAATCCCCAAATAAATCGAGAAGGGCTTCCTTTTGGAAAATTCTTAAAATTTGTTTTAAGAATATATTCAAGAGATGGAGTAAATTTTTTGAACTTAAGAGATGATGAAAACAGAAGATACCCTAAAGTCACAGAAAGAAGAAGAGAGAAAATCATGATGTTTAAAGTCTTTTTTTTTTTTTTGAGTTGAAATGTTGAAGATGAAAGAGAGAGCTGTAGTTAAGGATAAGAGGGAGAGAGAGAGAGAGTCGTAGTTAAGGATAAAGGGAGATGAAAATTGCGCGTGCAGTCCACACTTTGATTTTAACGGCGAAATTTGACGAAAAGTGTGAAGAGGGACCTCCCATGCCTATTTCTTAAAACGTTGGGGACGTTTGGTGCAATTATTTTAAGTTTGGGACATATCTCCAACGATTTTAAAACGTTGGGGACCTTTGATACAATTATCCCAATAGTTTATGCAAATGTTATCTCTTGAGAGCATCTTCAATGCTAAATATTTTTTAAAAAATTTATATAGCAAAAGAGAGAAAATAAATAAGAGAGATGGTGAAAGTAATGTTCAGAAAATCGGATGAACCATCGACCCAGGGTCAAAAGGTCGAACCAATTTCAATTAAAAATTAATTCAAAAATCTCAAGAAATTACTAAAAATAAATTGTTTGTAAATAAACCAATATTTATAAACAAAATTACTCACAAAACTTAACTTTAAATAGACTTTTCATAAATTTCAATTAAAAAATTAAAAATTAATCCAAAAATCTCACAAAAAATGAAAAACAACTAAAGAAAAAGAAAAACAATGAGAGAAATGAGAAATAAATAAAAAATGAGTGATTTGGCCTTATAAAATCTCTAACCGAAAAACTATTAAAAGCAGACCAGTTTTACCAGATTTCTCGGTTCAACCGCTAAAAACCCTATTTTTCGGTCCGATTTTCTGATGGCCGGTTAAATTGGAAGACCGTACCATTTTTGTGACCGGTTCTCGGTTGAACTGTCCTAGTCCGATCCGATTGTAGAAGGAGAAAAGAGAAAGGAAAAATAGATGTGAAAGAGAGATAATTTAATAAAAAAATAGATAGAAGTCCGTCTAACAAAATATTTATAAATAGAAGGTCTATTGGATGACCTTCTATAATAAATATTACCATTTGAATTTTATCCTTTCTATTTCATCGTCATATCAGTAGAATATTCAAAATAGAAGATAGTATTAAAGAGAATCTAAGCAATTTGATATCCACTTTATTAAATTCAATAAGTACTCTTAAATGTTATTCTCAATTTTCAATTGTGGGTCATTCTGGACACGACATTCAATAACCTTATACCTCACTTCATCTTTAAAGTTGTCACTTCATCTTTAAATTATCTAAATTTCTTCCATTCTCATTTATGTATGTAGCCTTGGTCAATACCCAATTCAAATTCTACAAATTCTGTAGTATTTAGTTGAAAAATCAAATTGTCATTCTCATGGAAGAGGATATATTGCTGCCCGAGTCGGGCATGTGCCTGACTCTCACAGGAGGTGGGCATGCCCAACTCGAACAACATATAATGCCTCTCTTGTAAAAGTAATTGTCAGAATCACAAAATGTTTCATCCTCCTCTGCAAAATGAACAATATTTTCATGATCTGACATATAAAAATTAGTCTAGATTCTAGAAATAAATTAATAAGATGAATAGCAATAAAAGATAGAGGAGTAGGTGTTTATAAAAAAGACTTCCAAAATTCTTTTAAAACAAAATCCAGTTTATATATAATTTTGTAACGAAGCGTAATGTTCATGTACCATTTATGTATTTAACTCTAAAGTCTAAATAAATTTTTAACTGTCACGAGGGTGTGCCATTTGTTTTGATTGAAGGATATTAATTTTTGTACAGATGAGAAATAATTTTGTGAGTCTAAAAATTTTTTTTTAACAAAATTCTTTTAACGTATAATATTGAAATAATAGATAAAATTCATATATTTTTCGCGTAATTAATTCAGATGTAGTGATGAGTATAATATGAAAAGTCTCAATTTTTTTTTGTCGAAAGTTGAATTTAGTCTAAGATTCAACACCTTTTTGATGGTGGAAGGTCACACATTAATCATTATTAGTCAAAACGCCAATAATAAGAAGATATGATTGGAAAATTGGCTAAATTTTAAGTTCCACTCATCTTTCGTAGTGGAAATGTGAAAAGGCATTATCCCATAAAAAAAAAAAATTGAATTAAATAAAATTCATACCAAAATTTTATATACGATGATAGATAGTGATAATCGAATAAAATAAAATATAATATAATTTTAATTGTTTTAGTCTTTAATATTTATGTCTAATAATGGAAGGTCCAATGATCCAATCTATCAAACTGATGGGCAGTAGTGAGCTAATAAGACAATTAATCCTTTATCAAAATCAAATAATGCAGCTGGAACTTTTCCACAAAGATCACTATTAACGTCATCCTTTGACCTCGTACAAATATCAGTTGGAAGATGCAAAATCCAACTGGAACTAGCAGAAACAAGAGGAAGAAAACAAGAGAAACCCGCAACAAAGCACAATGCAAGCTTTTCAACCTCGTCATCATCGACACATTTCTATGTTTAATATCTTCAACATGTCTTTTTACGAGCATATTGAAATGTAATCGTGTTCAAATAGTTTAACTAGTAAATGTCGGATTGACAATACATCTAAATAAGAATTGTTGGCGGAATTTTTGGAAAATGACTCCGATGCAATAAAGCAAGAAACCGAGGCAATGGAAAGGATGAAAATAAACCGAGGCAAGAGTTGAACTCTTTGTCTCTTAAGTCAATTTTTGCCTGCATGATGGTGCCTACTTATAAGGCAAATGACTCCCAAGATACTGGCGAACTTTCGTTTGTGTTTGTAGCACTTCCAAACACAAGCACAACGAATCGAAAATCGGTTTTGTACTCCAAAAGATGAAATGAAAAAGAAACCGAAATTTGGTTATGCACTAAATGCAATTACTTTGGTTCAAATGATGAAATATATGAATGCTTATTGTTTGCATATAGTTTACGTATCAATCCTCCTCGAAAAAATGGACGTCCACGACCCTTTTTAACGTTGGAGATCGGTTGAAAACGAAAAGTAATGAACCAAATCGTGCAACCCTTCAAAAGGACACGTATGCATTCACAAGAAACCTATGCGATCGCATGGTACAAAAATCCGAATGTAACTTGATCCAATTTAACCATGCGATCGCAAGGCTTTGCCTCTTGCGATCGCATGAAAGGACCCCAAAACGTTACGCTTTAAAATTTAGGCGATTGCGATCGCAGTGTATATACCGTGCGATCGCATGGTCAAAATTTCGACCCAAAATTGTCCTTTTTCGTAATTTCTCATTCATTTGATATTGGTTTTGAGATGCCAAATATACCCTTTAAACATACGGATAAATCGAATTTTTTTTTTAGGGCATTGCCCCGAGCTACGGTGCGCCCCTCGACCTGGCGACTGACAGGCGGTCGATCCCCGCGACTCGAAAGCGTCAAGTGGCAAACTAATTTGCCTAAACGGATTAGGTCGGGTCTTGTATATTTGGCCAAGTTGACACGAAGTCACTTTCGTTGTTTTTAACACTTAGTTAATTTCTCGACATATTTAAACCAATTTCCAACAAGAATGTTATTGTTACTCTCCGTTTGTATTCAAATGGAGATGGAGGAGCACCAATAACCATCTTAAAAACCAAGAATCATATGAATGTATTTGCATAAAGACACATTTTTATGGACTTTGTTGTAGTTCATGAAGACACATACCAACCAAAACTAAGACCATAAATTTTCACTTGCCACATAAAAACAAATGTTTTAATCAAAGATATTTGATCGATCATTTTGATCGGAAAAAATACCGAAAACTATACATATAAGAATTGAGATGAAACTCGATTAACTAGCATTTTCAACTACTGCGAGTTTCTCGATCCCCTTTGTTTTTGAAAAGAAAAAAAATTATTTATTTGGTAAGGAAAGAACGAAAACATGATTGTTTTCAATGCCTTCATCCATGAATTAAATAGATAATTCTTATTATTGAGAGCAATTAATAATGCGAAATTAAAAAAAAAATGAAAGCAAGAAAAATACACGATTTAAGGTAGTTCACGAGCGAGAGCTACGTCCACCTAGTGCAATTGCATAATTACATTATATCAAAAAAGAAAATTACAATATATTTTTGTGCTTACGCCTTTCTATTTTCTTTATACTACGACAATATAAACAGGAGGTCGAACAACAGTTGAATAAAACGTGTATATTATATTAGACTCCACACATCCAACATACAAATATATAAAATAAAGATAAATTGCTTCACATACTCTAGGAATGGCAAAGGGTCACGCCGAGCCCCGTCCCCGCATTGCAAAAATCGGGACAACTGGGGATTCCTAATTATTTTTATCAGAGTACAGTTTGCTAAGCCTTTGGGCTAGACAATTTTGTTCCGGTATGCTTGGCACAATGTATTTGAGTACATGTGCATGTCTTTAATAGAATTTAACAAACTGTAATACAAATAATGAGTGTCAAAGTCAAACTACACGGCTGTTAGTAACAGCCTGTTACTATTATCGTCATCCTTTGACCTCACAAAATCCGTTATCTGTGGGACTATTCAAAATCCAACAGTTTGGAACTAGCAGACAAAAAGGGGAAGAAAACAAGAGAAACCCAATGCAAGCTTTTAACATTGTTTGAAATTTAAGAAGATGATAAAAATATTCGATTCGTACATTGTTTGAAATTCAAGAAGATGATAAAAATATTCGATTCGTCCTGAACTCGATGGATATTTGATTCAAATAGAGTGAAAAATTTCTGATTTATAGATCACTGGGCCGGATCGGATCATGTGTAATCCGTTCTGATCCGCTCTATTTGAAAAATAATTATGATTAAATAATAAATAGATGAAAGAGTTGGGACTTAAATTAAAATTTAGAGGTGGCTGGACTTAGCTAAAAAAATTATTCTAAAAAAAATGAAACGGATCACTGCTCTGATCCGATCCGCCCCAAGAAATGGCAGATCAATCTGCGGATTTGAATCTCCGACAACGATTGTGAGGCGGATAAAAATCAGGCCGATCCGATCTGAATCTGTCCCGTTGCCATCACTAAAATTCAACGGCCTTGATGTCATCACCATTTGTGTTTTTTCTTCCACTAATTTTATGTTAATCACATTCTCATAGGGTTAATTTATTTGCTGCGTTCTAGAGAATCTTAAGTATTATTAATTTAATTTAATTTTTTATGTATTTATAATGTAATTAGAAACAATGGAGCACAAGTGCACAACAGTAAAAGTAAAAAAATATAAAATAAAATTTAGGGAAATTGGTGCAAATGGTCCCTAACTTTTTCCCCAAGTAAGGAAATGGCCCCTAATCTTTATTTTTTGACACAAAAATTCTAACATATGTGTTTTGGTGCGCATTGATCCTTATTTGATGAAAATAACAAATATATTCTTATTCTTAATTAGAAATTTTTTTAATTGGATTCTTAATATTTGCAAAAAGTTACAAATGAGTTCGATACTTTTATTTTTTTTATAAAAAATTAAAGAGTTAATTACACTAATGGTCCCTATTCTTTCAGTTTTGTAACAGTATCATCATCATTCAATTTTTTTAGCAGATATCATCCACATCATTCTATATATTCGTATTTTTCATCCTTTCATTCACTTTTTCACTATTTTTTTTTTGTTTTGTTTTTGTTTTGTATTTGATCTTATAAGTAAATTGTAGACAATTCTTTAATATTTAGCTTTTAGATATTTGGATTATTTCACTCTTGAGATTTGGTCCAATTCAATGGGTTGTTATTATTTGCTGATTATAATTAGTTCGATTTTGAGGTTTGGTCCAATTCAATGGATTATACATTTAGAATTTTTCTTTTCTTTTTACTATATAATTATGTCGATTTTGTTCCATTTAAAATGTCGAAAAATTTTTGTGAATATTGTAGACAAAAAATGGAAACCAATTTTTTTCTTCCCAATAATGGATTCTCGACACAAGTGGTTCCCAATTTTTTCTCAACAATCTATATTTTCACATGGTCAACTTTATATTGTCCTATCTAGAGCAAAAACAAGTACATATATTAGAGCATCTGAGAGCACATCATCATCTACTTTGTACAAAAAATGTGGTTTGCAAAGAAATTTTATCAGTCGTGCATCCGTAATATTACTATACTACTTATTTTTTTTTAAACAAATCATTTATTATAAAATATTTGGTGGATCTGAATTTCTAAATAGATTTATTCATTATCCGATTGACGAAAATCACGTCATCTATTTGGTAGGTTTGATTGATCTTCTATCCTCTACAATATTTTATTATATTATTTAATTCATTCCAATACCACTTCAATACACATATTTACAATATTATATACTGGTACTTGTGGCTAATACAATTCATTTTTTAGCCACTACCTCAAGTCTTCGCGGATGAGTTTGCACATCAACTAGCTGATACAATTATTTTAATTGACTGTTTCAATATACATTGGGATGTGCAATTACAAAGAGTAAACAATACAGTCTTTCTTAGTAGTGGATGAGAACATTTTGTTGATCATCACACATTACAAGATGATTACGTTTTTATGTTTAAAGAAATTGGCAATTCAATATTCAATGTTACACTTTTCGATAACTCATCCGTGGCATGTACATTCCAGTGAGATAAATGCATCTTCGAGCTTGTAGATGATGATAATGATGTGCCAATCTTCAAGGTCTACAAATATATTTCTGGATCAATGATTCCTATTTAGATAATTTTCATTATCTATGGAAAATTACTAATGTAATATGTGAAAGCAATTGTCCCTATTTATTTTGACATCTACATTGGAGTAAATTTGTTTCTTGAGTTTTTTGGAATATTAATTTGTATGCTTTTTTTGGTGTTACTAATTGTATTAAAATTGTATGAGCAAGAAATATGAATGTTCTAAAAAGCATAAAGCGTAGTTAGGCGAGTTTCAAACTTTTCGAGCTTTTGCGAGATCTAGGCGAGCGAGACAAGAGCAAGGCGAGGGCAAAGCGTGGGCGTGGCTAGATGGAGGCCGGGCGCACGCTTAAGCGGAGAGCTAAGCGAATCTTAGGCGGACTTTTTAGAACAGTGAAAAATATGACTTAAATATTACTTGAGATTGGGGAAGGAAATATTGATTGATTTAGTACAAATTTCCCAGCAGGAGCATGTGTATTTTTTTAGCCCATCGAAAAATACCGAGGGATGCAGATGAAGATGAAGGCAATAGGGATAAAGACGGGAATAAATATTTATGTCGGTCAAACCGTCAAAAATAAATACCATTACCGACATTAATACACCATTAGTGTCATGAAACCCAACATTAATAATTGTCGGTTTTCCCAACCAACTTAAATGTCGGGAAAACCAACATAAAAAATGGATGCATGTAAGAAAATTTTGGGTTATTTTTAGTGAAAAAGTTGAAGCACAAGTTCAAATTTTTAAGGGTTTGATCCAATTCGAATTCTTGAGAGTTTTGGACCAATTCAATAAAAATGGTTTGTTTAAGCACCACATCACTTTAATAACATCACTTACCGACAAGGATTCCTCCAAAAGTCTGAAAAATATTAATGTTTATGAATCTTAGTTATTTATTATTATTATTATTTTGTATTTTGTATGAGTTATGTGTTTATTTGGTTTGTATAATTCATACTTTCGTGATTCTGTTTTTTTAATAGAATTTCAACATTTTACTAGATTGATTTAAGAGTTAATTGTATTAAATGGTATGTTTAAAAATATGTTTTTATATTTATTAATTACGTATTATACATTTAAAAATATGTATATATTCAAGCAACGCCTACCAAACGTGCAACGCACGTATCAAAAACTAGTATCATCAAGCAACTCCAACAGGATTGAGCACCCTTGACCGTTTTCAAGGTTAGACCTCAACCCTATTCATTTTATAATTATGTTGCCATATATGTATAATTCTTGAAACATTTTAGTATTTCTATATTTACGTGAAAATCAAGAGTCTATTGGTAGATAAAGTACTAATTCTTGAAACATTTTAGTATTTAAACAAGGGTAAATTTTGCCTAATGTCCTCAATCTCTGGTCTCATTTGCACTTTTGCCCCCTTTTTTTGATAACGGTGTCCCCAACCCATAAGTATGGCATACTACCAATCCTCAACCAACCTTATTGGGTAATCGGGACATGGACGGGGACCATAGTCTCCGCCTTGAATTCTCCGAACTCGTCTTGAATATTTTTAATTTATTTAATTTTATGTTTTAAAATTTAAATGATATTGTAAAAAAAATAATTAATTAAATGGGATTGTAAATGGAGATATTTTTAAGGATGAAAAACAAGTCAAGCCCTAAATTTTTTTACGACCAGCTCGTATTTTAAATTTTTTAATTTTGAAATGTTCAAGTTGTTTCCTTTCAAAAGAAAAAAAACGAGCCAACTCGACCTATGAGGCACACGAGCCATGGGCCAAACCAACCCCTAGTGGATCACGAGTCGAGCTCAGGCTTGGTTCAACCTATTGCTACCTCTAGATATTTTAATTCCCGATGGGACAAGAATGATAAAGATCTCCTAACCTTGTTGCCATACCTACCAACCTCATCAGCGAATCTGGCCTTAACGTGCTTAAAAGTGAAAAGTGTAAAATGTCAGTCCTTTAACTTCTCTCCTTTTATCATATACACACTTTACTATTTTTCTTATTTTCTCACTGACTTCTCTATACAGGCTAGTTTAGATATGTTGATCTCTTATGTCATTCTTACAAGCAAGAGAAAGGGAGAGAGTCGGGAAAGGAAAAAAAAAAGAGAGAGAGAGAACACGGGTCCTTGTCTTCTTTATTTTATATGTGTATTGTCCAGATATGCATGAAGGATGGCTCTACAAATGTTGAAATCTCATGGAAATCTTGGACAAATGCCAACCCATAAAGAAATTTGTGTGTGCGTTCACAACATGTAAGCTAAATAAGTTTATAACATTGTTGAATGTTTAATGCCCTATAACTCTTTTTTTTTCCCAAGGAAATAGATGTCGTTGCTTTTCGTGGTTTGATCCACCAATGTGCAATCGGTCAAACGAATTAATACCCAAGTTGTTAAGTTCAATGCAATGATTAGAAATACATTTTGTAGGCCGATCTAAACCAACTATGGAGAAGAGAAGAATAGATGAACGATATGCAAAGAAGAGAAGCAGAGACAAACGGAAGGAAAGGCAGTCATGGAAAACAATGTGGGGTCGATTTGGCTTTTGGGTTTTTGATGTGTTGTATTTAAAATTGAATTTTCTTATTTAGACTGTATCTTTTCTTGTAAAATCTTAGTCGTGTATTATTGTTGATGTAAGAGCATCTTCAATGCACTCTTAGACATGCTACATAAACATAGATATACAGAATTATAAAAAAAATTTCCGATGCATGATGGCGAGGACTTCGTCTAATTGATGTGGCACACTAAAAAATAGATTTCGTCTAGAAATCCGTTTAAATTAGACGAATTTCTAGATGGAGTGACTCAAGAAATTTAAATTCAACTCAGCATTTTATTAAAAAAAAAAATTGAAGGAGAGAAAAAAAATTGAAGACCTGTCAATTTTAAAAAAAAAAAAATTAATGCCACATAAACGGTAATATTAATTTTAAACGGAACTCATTGGAAATAAATTTTTAATTTGACCATCTATTCAATATACGTAGTGCCACATGGACTGAAAATCTATTTATTCTACCTATCACGTAAACTTCAATAGATGAAATGCATTGGAGATGCTCTAAGTATATGGTTGTCATCAAAAGACTATTTTTTTTTATCAAATCTAGACATCTCACATCAATGGAAGGATGCTGTTTATGAGTTTGGTCTTTGCTACACCAGAAAAGCAAATGATTGGGGACCATGTATGCAAACGTAAGAAAAGGTTGGGGACTTTTGACTCAGGTCCACCTTAACCGATGGTTAAGCAGCATTTTCAGTCCTTCAGAGCCAAAAAAAATTAAACCTTACGTTGAAACTATGCATTTGGTGCATGTACCTCCAACGCATCAATCAAAATCAAACTCTTTCGTTTATCACCGATGAATGTCCATCATGATTATTAACCACACATGCATCTTCACCAACAACTCCAAGAACAAGTTACAGCTTCTCGTACTCGTTGAATTTCCAGTCACATTTACCATATCACGACTAAAAGAATACTTCAATTGAAATGAGAATCTCATATTTCAAGGTTTAAATTAAGTGTCTATATGGTGTAGATAAAAATTATAGAGACGTTGATAAAAATTAATAAAATGTGTAGTTGAAAAATTGATAAAAGTTGTAAGTCCCAGAAAAACGTTGTTGAAAATAAGTTTTGGAAAATAGGGACAAAATGGAGCTAAATTTTGTCTAGATCACAGCTGCATTCACATGGGAAAGAAATCCATGCAGAACATCTCCAATACAACTGTGGATTCTTAATTTTTTTTTAATGATATATAAGTAAAATAGATAATCTTAAAAAAAAAAAAAAATCTTCTCCAATCCAATTTTTATTACCCTCGTCCAACTTTTTTTTTTTAATAAAATACTGAGTCACTACATCTAGAAGTCCATCTAAATTTATACAAACTTACAGGCAGTCTAGTTTTGGTGTGTCTTGGCATCAGGTTAGACGGAATGCTCCAAAGATGCACTGAAGAGGTTTTTTTTTTTTATAACTCTATCTATCTGTGCTTATATGGCACGTCTAAAAAACAATATACGAAGTGTATTGAGATGCTCTTAGAAATTAATGTTACGTAGATCGGAAGTTTTCCAACATCCGTAACACTTAGATAATAATCCATAGAATACATTAGAAATGCTCTAAACATTAGAAGTGGAATGATTTGATTTACTAACACTTTCGATTTGGTTTTTAGTTTTTAAGATTGTAAAGTGGATATGCTCAAAATTATTCATCAATCTTATAGGTCAATCAATATGTCAATGTGACTAATCGACTGCAAACAATAATACTATCATATTCGTCACGAATATATATTCTTATATATTTCCAATATTATTGGTTGTAACCATTTTGTGCAAATATCAAACGGTTTATAATATAATCATGATGATAAAGACTTATTCCAAATTTTTGGAGTAAGAATTAATAATTGTTTTTAATGTTGGAAAATGTAGAGGAAATTAAGGGGTAGATGAATTGTCAATTAACTGTAGTTGCCTTAATCTTAACTTTAAAACAATCCATATTATATTGTTATGTCTTTTTATAAGTTGTTGATAAATAAATATTTGTTCAAGTTAATAATTTCTTTTAAATAATAAAAAAAAAAATCTTAATTAAGGTTAAAACAATGAATTAATAACGTCAAATGTATAAAATAATAATTTTTTTTAAAAATCGTTTCAAGCGTAATGAATATATTAATTAATAATTGATTAAATATAAAAAAAAAATATATAAAAAATCACAATACATACTATGAATTTTTTATTTCATACAGTCTTATTTTTTAAATTCATTTTTTTCTCTCAAAATATGTACCTAAAGTTGTTAGCCATCGAACTCAACTTCATCCATAATTTTTTGTAATGTATATCTCACATTTGATTATCCCTTGAATTATTTCTTCATGTATATTAATTAACCATCGGTTAATACATGTTTAAGTAATAAATCTCTTTCTAAAATAATAAGTATGTATTCATCGTCTAAATTAATAAATTTTTCATTATTAATAAAAAATAAATTTTATAAAATAATATTTGTTTAATCTTAAAAATATTATTTTATATGGGTTTTAATGTACTATTCTTTGGTTATGTCTTGTAGAAAAGGTAAATTGCACCAGAGGTCGTTGAACTTTCTCCATACTTGCAACTAAGTCAATGAACTTCAATTTAATGCAATTGGGCCACTATTCAGGTTAATCCTTATGGATTGCTGACACGTCCGTCAAAACTAACAATGTAACAACGTGTTAGCCAATTTTTCACGTCAACTCATCTAAAATTACACTGGAGGTACTTGAACTTTCAACATACTTGCAACTAGACCACTGAGTTTAAATTGGTGCAATACTTTAATTTATGAGTAATCAACTCAATGCGTTTGGTGGATAAAATGGTAAAAATTGTAGAGTTTCTTCCATATATGTAATCGATGCAAATGGAGATGGATTTTCAATCAATTGTAATGCTATAATGTGCCATTTTAGAAAAAAAAAATTTGATCTTTAGAACATTATATGAAGACAATCATCCATGTCACTGTTTTTTTGGATTTAAGAAATTTGAGGTATTTGATGCTTTTATTCATAAATATTTTGCTCTCCTCTAAATGACTATGGAGTAACACTATTATTTTGGGTATTGTGTGTTATATGTTGATGGTGAATGTTGAATTTTCTCTTGGTGTTAGCTCGTAGTGCACCACCTTGGAAACATAATTAGCAAAGGAAGAGTGAAAATAAACGATTCCTTTGTAGAAGAAGCCTTTGCTTGAGGAAGTTAAAAAATTGTTAAAAAGATGAGGTGAAAGTCAACAATTAATTTTAAGTACACATTTCATGAGATCTACAACTTTAATCAATTTTTCACCTACACGTTTTATTAATTTTTATCAAAATCTTTGTCAAATAGACCCGAAGCAATGTTGTTTGTTTATGTTCTTCATTCATGTTGGATGTCTTTCAACTAAATCAATTCAACCACTAAATCAATCCTTCTTAAATAAGCTAAAGTTGGTAGGCTTACTCACGGAACTCAAATAGAGTGGCCCGACAGCTCGTAAATTTAAGGTATATTGGCTTGATTACACAAAAATTGGAGCTCGAGTGACGTAGCTGCAAGTACAAGTGAAAGTTCAGTGACTTCAATTGCAATTTTAGGGAGCTAAAGTGGGAAATGGATTGACACGTTGGCAAGTCGTTACTTTTGACAAACATGTAAGCAAACTTATTGACGAAATTCAAATGGAGTGACTTGATTGTACTAATTTGAAGTTCAATGACCTAGTTGCAAGTATGTGAAAGTTCAATGACCTCCGGTACAATTTACCACTTGTAGAATGCACTGTTAAACATCATCATATGGGTTGGCCAAATTTAGCTCCATATTTAAGAATTACATACGAATTTAAATTTATAATGCAAATGAGAAGATAAAATTAGTTCTAAACCACACTAATCAGTAAAAATTTAGCAACTTTATGTAATATATAAGAAATGATATGAAAATTTGATCAGTTTGGACAAAGAAATCTTGTTTTCAAAGGATCCCTCTCTTCACCTAACTAAGCAAAAACGACATGGCAGCAATGACCTTATAGCATCTGCTATATAATGTTGCGTTGGCCAGTCACACCTCATCACTGCAAGCTGCTCATATCAACTGAAACATAAACTGTTCACAGAGAGAAGAGAGAGAGAAATGGAGTATTTGTTTCGACTTTTGATCCTCGTGGCATGCTTGTGTCCTACATTTGTTGAATGTAGGGTTCGTCATTATAGGTTTAATGTAAGTACAATGTTAATGACTCTTTTCACAATCTTGTCTTTTGTCACTTTGTTCAACCGTGTTCTCACTTAAAAGAAGGCCACTTCATCAACTTTTTTTAAAATGTTAACTAGGAAATGCACATTTTATACGTACATATTTCATAATGCTAAATGTGTGCAGGTGGTGATGAGAAATACCAGCCGCCTATGTTCAAGCAAATCCATTGTCACCGTCCACGGAAAATTCCCAGGTCCCACTATATATGCCAGAGAAGACGATACAGTGCTTGTCCATGTCGTCAACCACGTGAAATACAATGTGTCTATCCACTGGTACGTCACTTATTACTTTGTACTGTTCGGTCCTATCCATCAAGGAAGAAAATTTTGATGGTGTTGTTATTTGTGGGTGGTTACAGGCACGGTATAAGGCAACTTCGAACAGGATGGGCAGATGGACCAGCATATATCACACAATGTCCAATCCAGCCGGGGCAAAGCTACGTGTACAACTTCACCATCACAGGGCAAAGGGGTACACTACTTTGGCACGCCCATATCTTATGGCTAAGGGCTACTGTCCATGGCGGCTTAGTCATCTTGCCCAAGCTTGGCGTTCCATATCCTTTTCCAAAACCCAATCACGAATCAGTCATTGTCTTAGGTGAGTAAAAGCCAAAAAAGAAAGAAAATAACTTATATATTAGACTTATAGCATGCCTGGTAATTAGTTAGACTGGACATTATTAGACAATTCCTGGCTTTTTCAGTTAAAATTTTAACTTGAAATTCCAAATTTCAACATTGGCAGGTGAATGGTGGAAGTCAGATACCGAAGCTGTGATCAATGAAGCATTAAAATCTGGTTTGGCACCAAATGTATCTGATGCTCACACAATAAATGGTCATACAGGACGTGTTTCAAATTGTCCTTCCACAGGTAGTCGAAAATGCTTAAACTTTTAGATGAAATAGTTCAACAGTATTGAGATTATTTGGTAGACAGAATATATGTATAATAACACTATCAATTGATCTTGCAGGTGGCTTCACGTTGAGCGTGGAACCTGCAAAAACATACATGCTACGTGTCATCAACGCTGCACTCAATGAAGAACTCTTCTTCAAAATTGCAGGACACAAATTGACTGTTGTGGAAGTTGATGCCACATATGTCAAACCTTTCAAAACCGATACCATATTAATCGCTCCCGGCCAGACAACAAATGTCATAGTATCAGCTAACCAAGGCGCCGGGAAGTACATGGTTGCTGCCTCGCCCTTCATGGACACTCCTGCAGTTGCCGTCGACAATATGACTGCAACTGCAACTTTACACTATTCAGGAACACTTTCTAGTTCTCCCACAACTTTTACGAGCCCACCACCTCAAAATGCAACCCCCGTCGCCAACAATTTCATAAACTCTCTCAGAAGCCTTAATTCAAACACCTATCCTGCAAAAGTTCCATTAAAAGTTGATCATTCTTTGCTTTTCACTGTCGGGCTAGGGATTAATCCATGCCCTACGTGCAAAGCTGGAAATGGAAGCCGTGTTGTGGCTAATATAAATAATGTCACTTTTGTGATGCCAACTGTTGCTCTTCTTCAAGCACATTACTTCAATATTAAAGGAGTTTTCACCACTGATTTTCCAGGGAAGCCGCCTGTTTCTTTTAATTATACCGGCACTCCTCCGGCGAATTTGCAAACCACCAAAGGCACTAAGCTCTACAGGCTGACCTATAATGCCACAGTTCAAGTGGTTTTACAAGATACTGGAATCATTGCCCCCGAGAACCATCCAGTCCATTTGCATGGATTCAATTTCTTCGCCGTTGGCAGGGGACTGGGGAATTTCAATCCAAGAACTGATCCTAAGAAATTTAATCTCGTGGACCCTGTCGAAAGAAACACTATTGGTGTACCATCTGGTGGTTGGGTCGCTATAAGATTTCGCGCCGATAATCCAGGTAAACTTAACCACATAGTTGATATACTCGACTGCATTCGTGTCCAGTCGACTATACCAAGCACACCATAAATAAAATGAGCTTTCTTTTCTCCGTTTTATTGACATTTTTTGTAAGCTGGATGAGACATGAATTGATAGAATTACACAATTATGTCTAGTCTAGTCGAACATACCAAACACATTATCTTAATTTTCTCTATTTTTTTTTCTTTCTCATGGAGTATTTTTGTGCACTTGCAGGTGTGTGGTTTATGCATTGCCATTTGGAAGTGCACACAACATGGGGTCTGAAAATGGCATTTTTGGTGGACAATGGAAAGGGCACTAATGAGTCTATTTTGCCACCTCCGAAGGATCTTCCAAAATGCTAAATTTTCATTGAAGGAAATTAATTGAGTGTCAAATTTCAGAATACAGTTGAGGATATATATAATCTTCGGAGAAACTAAGGAGGAAGACAATTTAAAAAAAAAAAAAAATTGTTTGTATTGTTGTCTTCATAGCTATGCCTATGTGTTTCTTGAGTAAAGTAAATTTCACTCAAGCACGAGAAAATAATTATATATTGTATATCCAAAATTTTTTGCGAGTTTTAATGAAGCTCCCATAAAATTTATTGTTGCAAATTTTATGATCTGAATCATATCATATTCTTTTTGTTAGAAAATTGACACATAGTAATTCCACAAGACTTGGGAAAAATAAGAGATATATGTTTTCATATATTTTTATTCAAATAATATATCTCGTTGATCATTACTCATTATACAGAGTATGTGATATGGATAACTTATTCTGTTGTTAGAGTTTTTTTTTTCCCCTTTTAATCATGCATAAAAATATGTTATTTCGAGATAATTATCTAATATAAAAGAACTTATTTGATATAATCAATTAGAGGTGGTAAAATGAGTCAGTCCGACAAAATAACCCAGATTTCGGACTGGCTTGGCCCAATAAAAAATCGAACCTATTTGGCCCAGTAAGATTAGTCCATCGAGCTAGCTCGTTTATTTTGGACTTCCCCATTACACGTAGAATATATTATATATATATATTATATATATATAGATTGGCTTGTATCATGGTATAATATATATATATATATATATGTACACAATTTTTTATTAATGGAAAGGTATCCAATCATAAACTAACAATTTAATATGTTATGAAAGACCATGATACAAGCCCAACCTATTTGAATCATATCCCATAAATTGGAATTTTAAAGGTAGTTAATCTAATTGAGTAAGAATGCTATATATTGGTTTATCGATATCGATAGTGAAATGAATATAAATATATTTACTCTTATTAGAGAGACCAATTTAATTCACATTCCTTTGCAATTAATGTAACAAACTTTACATAAAAAACCTGTAAAATCAATGACACTCATTTAGACGACATTAAATGTGTTCAATCACAGTTTTTAGTAGTCAATACAAGGCAAAACTTGCAACGATAAGGTAGTCAAATTGGTGAGTGTTTATCCAATTTGCATGTTTGCTGCCCACTAGCTCGCTAAAATTGACCATATTAAAACATGTTGGAAGAACAAGCCAACCACTTGACTCCATGACCAGGAGAGGGGCCAGAAATTTTTTATTAGACGGGCACAAATTTAGTAGTCAATTTTTTTTTTTGAAATAATATAATACTAATGAAAATATTTCGATATATTACTTTAATTATTCCCTACGCGTTTTTATTTTTTAAAAACATTGTATAATTACATTATTATCAATTTCATAAAATATATATATTTCAATATATACAATCAAACTTTCATTCAACAATTTCATTTACATATAAACTATTATCAATAACAATTAGCTAATATACAAATTTTGGAAAAAATAAAACCCAACAAATATGCAATTAGATTAAAACAATATGGCTGATTTAGTGATTTAAAAAGACTATTAAACAGTGATAAATGCATTTATCATTAATTAATTGGGGTAATATCTTTCCCTTTCTAAATTTTTTAAAGCAATTTGTTTCTTATTCAGTCAAAGATCATCAATAAAAGTAAGAAATTTCCATATCCAAATGTGTTTGTGCATGGAGGTGGCAAATGGGCCAGACAGGCCGGCCCGACCCGACCTAACCTGAACTTGGACGGGCCAAAAAAAAAAATTAGACAGAGGCTAACCCTTGTCCAATTTTACACGGACTCATATTTGTTGGACCAACTCAACTCGATTTTGAATCATAGGACTTACTAGGCTAGTCCAACTTAAATTTTTAATTTATTTTTTCAAAACAATTATTAAAAAAAAAAAAAAAAAAAAATCACAATCTTCCTCCAAAGAAACCCCACCCACAAAACCACCACCCCCCACGCCACGCCCACGCCGGGCCACGATGGGTCACCAAGGGGTGGGGATTTTCTTCCTTTCTGAGCAACCGGGGGAGAAATCCCCCTGTCGCGAAACCAGAGATTATCTTAATCTCACTCTGTTTTTTGTATTATCATAATCTCCTGGACTAATATATCCATGTTGAGATCCTGCATTGCTTATATGCTTCAAATCCCAACCATCCCTTCAATTGTAGGATTCAAAGTATCTGCTGCTGCTTGAACTTGAACGACAATCTGTATCTTGAGAATCCCATTCTTTTGATTCTATAACTTTATGTAGGGAATTTTTACTCGCTGGTTTCGCAACAAATACGAGGAGAATTCTCCCCTATTTGCTGCCAAATTATTACAAAGAGGATAGGGATGTGGGAGGTGGTGGGGCCAGTCCGGCTTCAGCCCCAATTGGCTTGGTGGATTAGTTGTCCGGGACCAATAAGTCCGATTTTTACTTGACCAATTTTTTATTGTCCAAAGTCTAAATTATCTGGGCCGACCCATTTTTGCCACATCTATCTGTGCGTGAGAATAAAATGGCTTCAGTTCAATCCTATCATTATGTACAAGATCAACATTCCTGTTTCAAACAAAACCCTAAACATTAAAATTTACATAAATGCTAACAAATTTAGGGTTGATTTAGGAAGAAATTACTTCGATCTAGATGCATTCCCTTTGAAATAATGACTACGAACTTACGAAAGGAGTAAGCTAAACCTCATCTCCTCTCTCTTCAAGCTGGCTAGCTTGGTTAATGAATTAATAGTTGATTTTTGCTTATTGTAGAATGAAGTAAAAATTTGAAGCAAGCTCAAGCAGATTAGGTTGCAGTTGAGATGCACACTGAAGGAAGAGAATCGATGCTAATGATATCATGGACTTGGGACTTGGGGTTAATTTGGGCTGAAACTTAAATTAAATAATTTGGGTTGTTCATTGGGCATTGGTTATTTGGCTAATTTATATTTTTGTATTTGGATTTGAACAATTTTTTTAAATCTTTGCAGGTTCAATGACCCCATTTGTATCTTGATGGCTCTGTCCCTCACTCCATCTATCTTTAGTTTTGGAATTGAGGGGAAAAAAAAAAACTTATCCAATTGATATGACTAACATAAACAAACAAACAAAACACAATCTAACATGGATTTTGAGGTTCTTTGTTATGGGTCTGGAGTTGTCGAATTGTCAAGCTGGACTATTTGTTTTTTTATTTTATTTTAATTTTATAAAACCATAAGACCGTGTTTGTCTTTTCATTTTGCATAATAATTGCATAAAGAGTTCGTTTTTGACAGGCTTGCTTCGAAGGGATGGGCCAAAATGTTGAGTTTTGGCCATCTTCAATAATTTACCAATTTGAATTTGAGGTGCAAAAATTGTTGAGACGTGGCCAAATTCCAACTATAATTCATCGATCCAATGTGGTCCACCAAATTGATGATAACATGTCATAACTGATGTCAACTCCAAGAGTTTGAGCTCGGGAAAAGTGCTATTTAGCTCTTGTTTGATCAATTTTTCAATTAGATAAATTTTAATTTTAACAACATATTTAATGGACCTATAATTTTTACCACATTTTGAATCACACATTACACCTTCTATCAAAATTTGTTTTTGTTTTTGTTTTTTTTTTTTTATATCAAACAATCCATTAATTTCATATCATTTTTAAATTAGTTATAAGTGTTGATATTTTGTAAAGTTTGACCAAATATGCCCAATTTCATGTCAAAGCAACGAAATAAGGCACTCAATGCCTCAATGGTATTGCATGACCGAAAAGAAGTTTAGATCGACCATTATACTCCACACTCTAGCAAGTTATTGCTTATTTAGAGTTTGTTTAATTTCGATTATGATGTTGATAAAAAGTTAAAGTCAAAGTTAACAATTAATTTTAATCACATATTTTTATATATTCTCCAACTTTTTATAATTTTTCAACCACACATTTCATCAACTTTTACAAAAATAATCTTCTGATTTTAATCAAAATCAATGTTGCACATGTTCGATGCACGAGAGGTGTACCCATAAAAAATAATTACGATAGTTATCTATGAAAGTTAATTAGTTATAATAAAATCAAACACTAAATCTTAATTAGTATTAAACCCATACATACGTTGACTAAAACGAAGATAAGATTAATTAATTAATTTAATTAATTAAGTATTTAAAATATAGATAATTAAATTTAAAACGCATTGAAAAACTAATTTTTGCAATGATAACAAAACTTTGAAAATATGAATTTTGACTTATTTTTCTTTTATTTTGCATTGATTGTCTTCCATAATAATCTTGAAAATGTGATATCTTAAATATTAATTAGCATTGCAAAACTCATGCATATTTTGACCAAAATGAAGATAAGATTAATTAATTATTAATTAATTAAATTAAAATATTTAAGTATTTAAAATATGGATAATTAAATTAAAATGCATTGAAAAATTAATTTTTACAATAATAACAAAACTTTAAAAATATAGATTTGGTCTTATTTTTTTTTTCATTGTACATTGATTGTTTCTCATAATAATCTTAAAAATAGTTTTGAAAATGTGATATCTTAAATCTTAATTAGGATTGGAAAATCCATGCATTTTTTTTTTTACCAAAAGAAAGATAAAAATTAATTAAATTAATTAAATATTTTAAATATAGATAATTAAATTAAAATGCATTAGATAATTAATTTTTGTAATGATAAGAGCAACTACAACATCTTATCTATATTTAAAAAACATCTTTAGCATTTTAAAGATATATAAATTTAAAGAGCAATTTTTTTTTTTTAAAACAGTCCAACCGCCACTTTATCTATACTCTTCATTTTACTTCTTCCAATAAGCATTTAATATATTTTCCTCTCATCTTTTTTTTTTTTTTTTATATGCTTTCCTCCTAATTTGTATAAATTATTTAATTAAAGTCAATATATCATATATTAAAAATTAAAATTGTTTCAATGCATTTAATAATAGAGAATGGATTTGGCTCTCCAAATTTGGAGAGTCAAACCAACTCTCTAAATTAAAATGTTAACTTGGAGAGTCTATTGGAACAAAATTTTAAGTGTTGGCTCTTTAAATTAAAGAGCATCATATATTTAAAGAGCTTGTTGGAGATACTCTAACAAAACTAAAATAGTTTTTTGCAATGATAACTAAATTAAAAGGTAGATTGATGGATTCCAGTTGGAAAAATAAAAAATCAGGCGGCTATTAAATATAGTATTAATAATGAACATTTAATGGTTATTAAAAAATCTATTTTCGGAAACTAAAAAAAAAAAAAGAAATTCTAAATAGGAAAGTTCTTTGGGCGGGAAAATAGATTTTGACTTAAGACTTTTATATATATATATATATATATATATATATATATCATATATATTAGTACATCACCCGTGCGATGCACGAGAGTTGACCATTTCCAATTTAATTACTTGAACCGATGAATAATATTTGTTACATTTGTATATAAACATTAATTCCAGTAATTAAATTGCATACAATAAGCATATTGTTGATTACAATATATGTGTAACTAAGAAACGACGACAATACTATTCTAAATTTTGTGGTTCGTATAGATAGATCCTTATGAATTCAAAACTCAAAACACAAAACTCAAACGCAAAGAGAACACCACCTTAGTCTTCGGGGTATCTTTGACAACAACCTCGCCAATGATGTCTTTTTACGTATATAGTAGTTGTATGTAGCAAATTATTCAACAAATTTGACAACAAAAAGTAATAACAATAAGAATCTATAAGAAACATTGTGTACGTAAAAAAATATGTATATTATCAAGTATTAACGAACAATTCAGTGTAATCGAGATTTGTCGAAGATAAATGTCATTGAAAACTTTTAATTGAAAAATGTGGTTGGGCAATCTATCATCACCTATCTCATAGATGTGAGTCTTGTTCATGAAGTTGATCTTGTAGTTATGCCGGGTAGTTTTGTACTTCAAGTTATTGACCTCGACAATAAAATGTCGTATCACATAAAGAGTCACTTCTTGAAGCAAAGGTGTAAAGGTATGTATCAACGATTGCTTTATGAACGCATGAATACGCTAACCCTAGCAGCAACACGCAAATACAATGACAACAATTTAAAATAAAAACAGAATTGTATTAATTTTCATTAAAACTCAGAAAATGTAGGAATCAAGACAAAAAAAATTATATAAACTATATTAAAAGACAGACTATAGATAAATAAAACATACAGTCTAAAAATTAGAAAATATACAATCTAAACTATTTCTAAAAAAATTCATGCAATATTAAATTGTAATGGTAAATTTAAACTACTAAATAACAGCTAAAAAATGACAAATACAATTCAAAAAGTAAACTGAAATTACACAATAATAATAAATATAAACAAAAACCAACAGCAAATATTTCAATTATTTATATAAAAATAAAAATGTGTATATACAACTGTTTTGTTTCTAAAAATGCGCATATGAAAACGCATATTTAAGAAAGAATAATCATGTACTTGCCAAAAGCTAATTCTCAATTGGGCAGTGCAAGAAATAAAACAATAGCGTGATCCAAAAGTGAATTTGGAATAAATCTCTTATATATAGTTCAAACATAATTGCATGTTTTACAAAATGAAGTATAATTCCCAGATGCAATATCATACGATGCAGTGATGGCTTTTCAAAAATGTCAATTAAACCATTTGAATACCACAACGAAGGCCAAAAGAATTCCAAAAAAAAAAAAAAATAAGTCCAATTGTTATTTTATGAAAAGTTGTTGCATTTATCGATATTTGAGTGCATTTCGCAAAGTTAAATTAAACAAAAAAAGAAAACAGTATCCGAACATAGTAAAAAAAAAAAAGAAACAAAATTCAAAAGTGCAAATAATTTATAAAATGATTTTAACAAAAAATAAGAAATAAACAAATTGTTCGAATAACACAGGGAAATCCAAAAAACGGTTTCATACAAAAAAAATGAAGACGATGAGTCCAAAGCGTTTTGAAAAGTTGTTGTATTTATCATTTAATATTAAATATTACACTTTATTTTTTGCTGAAAAAGAAAAAAAAAATAAAACAATCAATATGTGAAAGCAATTAAAGAATTTAAAATTGTTGCATTAATCATACATAATATTAAATGTTACAATTCGTTTTTTACAGGAAAAGGGAAAAAAATAATAAATGTGTGAAATCAATTAAAAAATCTGAAAAGTTGTTGTATTTATCATGTATATAATATTAAATGTTACATTTCGTTTTTTCGGAAAAAGAAAAAAAAAAATCAATGTATGAAACCAATTAAAGAAAACAGATTCCTATGCAACATTTATGGTAGAACTTACCAAATCGAAAAGAAAAAATAATGAAAAAATGTGTATATATATATATATATATATATATATATATATATATATATATATATATATATATATATATATATAGTATCCGAACACACATAAAAAAATGTGTGCATATATATATATATATATATATATATATATATATATATATGTGTGTGCAAATAGCGAGAAAATGTGTGCATATATATATATATATTTTAAAGAAAGTATCCAAACACACAAAAAAAAAAAAAATAAAAATTCAAAAGTACAAATAATTTACGAAATGATTTGAAAAAAAATAGAAAACAAATAAAATGTTTGAATACTACAGGGAGGCCCAAAAGACGATTTCATACAAAAAAAAAATAAAAATGATGAGTTCAACGCGTTTCTGAAAAGTTGTTGCATTTATCATTTAATATTAAATATTACACTTCATTTTTTGTAGAAAAAATGAAAAATAATAATAATAAACAATTAATATATGAAAGTAATTAAAAAATCTGAAAAGTTGTATTTATCATATAAAATATTAAATGTTACAATTCGTTTTTTGCAAGAAAAGATAGAAAATAAATAAATAATTAATTAATTAATGTGTGAAACTAATTAAAGAATCTAAAAAGTTGTTGCATTTATCGTATATAATATTAATGTTACACTTCATTTTTTTTTTTTGCAAGAAAAAAAAGAAAATTAATGTGTGAAACCAATTAAATTTAAAAAAAACTATTATACAGCATTTACGAC
The DNA here is from genome assembly GCA_023638005.1 of Forsythia suspensa. Taxonomy (NCBI): domain Eukaryota; kingdom Viridiplantae; phylum Streptophyta; class Magnoliopsida; order Lamiales; family Oleaceae; genus Forsythia; species Forsythia suspensa. The sequence goes on along the minus strand of CM042669.1, from coordinate 40,514,338 downwards.
GACTTATCAAATTAATGTGTGAAACTAATTAATTAAAAAAAAAATTACATGTAGTAGTTATTTATATTTACCAAATCTTAAAGAAAAAATAAGCGTAAAAATGAAAATGTGAAATTTTTCGAAAATTTTAGTTTCGACATACGTTTTATCGCCATTTTTCTTTTCAATTATCTTATTAAATATATATATATATATATATATTAAACGCACTCTTAAAATCTCAATAAACAAAATATGTTAAAAACTATAATTAATGATCCGGGTCCATCTGGCAATTTAAGAGACACGATTGCTACTTATCTCTAGAGGGCTCCACCTTCTCCCTTTATATCGAGAGAGAGAGAGAGAGAGTGTCTTAAAAAACGATCAAGTTGAGGAGAGAAAATAAAAAGATAACCTCATTTACAAAATTATTTTTTAAAATCCACAATCCATTCTATCTGGACGTGAAACCATTTGTAAGTACACCCTTTAAGCCCAAATTTCTATAATGATTCAAAAATATCCTCTTTTCTCTTTTTTTTAGAAATTTGAAGATATTATCTATTTTGAGCTTCCTTTAACCATATGGCATGACAAATAATATGAATAGGTAGAGAATTGAACAATCAACCAACTTTCGAAATATTCTAAGAACAAGATTAACATGTTATGTTTAATACTTGGTTTGAATTCAAAATGATCCGAGCTCTCAGATAAAAGCAGAGTTAATCATCGAGTTTTCTAAAACTTATTCTCGACAATTGATTTCATGTTGAATTGCTTAAATATAGTGTGAGCCACATATTGGAGTACTTATAGATAAGTTTAAAAAAGAAAAAAATATTTATGTGAAAGTAAGTGAAATTTTACTTTAAAAATATTTTATTGTTTGAAGTTCAAAGTAATTTCACATTTTCTAAAGCTTATCCTAACATGCTAATAATTTGGTTTGTCCAACCCCTAGTGACGATGATACGAATCTAATGGAGAAGACTACAAGATTTCAAATTGATTAAAATATGGGAGTTTACTCTTGTGTTTATGTGGAAAAAGTAAAGATATTAATTTATATCTCGAATGGCGGGACATGATTTGACAAAATAATTTATCTAAAAGAGATATGGAAATAATTGAATAAAAGATTCACAATATTTTCTTATTAACAATCATTTTTGATCATTTTCATTTTCTTTATTTATGAAAAATTTGTTAGAGTCCTTTTATAAATGAGAAACATTTTGAACTTTTTTTTTTTGTTTCCAATTTAATGAAGCTTTGTGCTATTTGTTGCGACTTTGAAGTTCACTAACAAAAATCTCACACAACATGGTACCCTAGAAGAACACGAATCTAAGAAATCTATAATTTTCAATAATGTATTTACACTATTATTCATTTATTGATCCACAAAACAATTCCTTCATTCTTTTAGTCTCTCCCCTCTACAAATTGCAATCTACTATATATTCAACTGGCCTACTCGACATTGTCAAATTGTTCTTAGTCAATAAATGTCCATCATTAGTCGTCTCCCTTGTCACCACCTCGTATCAATCACCCATCCTTATAAGTACCCTACAAAATATTTAACCCTCAACAATTACAACTATCAATTTTCACTACTCTAAGCGTAATGAGGTAAATTATCACTGGCAGAGAATCTATTGGTGATTGCTGACGATATTATCATAAAATATTTTGATGGAAATCAATATTTATCGGTGATTCGTATGGAATTATCAACACCGATGTTGTCGGTAATCCCGAAGCACCTCTATTAGCGATTACCGAATAGTACAATGTCGTCGATAGCCACCGATCACAAACGAAATTTTATTATTATTACGGTTAAATTCAATTATCTTTTTATTTTTTCTTTGTAATATTACCAACAGATAAACGTTGTTTTTAAAACGTAGAGCTACTAGTGATTTTCTTGACTTTCTGCTCAACTTCCTCACACACACAATGGGTACAATCATCTATGTCACCAACAACCATGATGACACATAGGATACATTAATCCTATATAATAGAATTCAACAGCATATTTTCTAGGCAGAGGCATGCAAATCTATATTTTTAAACAACATACTTTGTAGTAAAATTATGTCAATGATTGATTACGGTATTATAGTTGAAGATTCCGATTAAAATCAATATATGTGATTCAGATGCAATTTTTGACATACCGTCATTAATCACCAACACATATGTTAGTAACTATCAAAGACGATATTGCCAGTGTTGTTGTCGACATTTACCAGTGGTACTTCGATAGTTTATTGTAGACAAAATTTTTATTATTTTTATATTTTTAGTTCTCTACAAGTTTCTAATGGTTAGATTCAAATATATTTTTCTTTTTTCTTCACAATATTACTAAATTGTTTTTTAAATGTTGAAGCTACCAACGGTTTGGTCAACATTCTACTTAGTTCTCTCACGCACCTATTGGGGTACAATTATTTGTATCACCAACAATAACGATAGCACTATTAGATGCGTGAACAACCTATCTAATAATATTCAACAACACAATATCTTCGCAGAGGCCCACAAATATATAATTTTGAATAATTTTATATAGAATCTTAAATTGAACTTCCGTGATTGGAGCCACAAGAATTATTTGGAGTGTCCAATTGCTCGTGGAAGAGCCAAAGGTGGTTCAAATAACTTGTATACATGAGGTAAAATCGTTAGGGGGCATTTTAGAAAATAAAATTAATGGAGTAAATGATCATAGTTGAAAATTTTGTTGATTATTGATGATGGTATTACCATTGAAGATTGTAATGAAAATCAATATTTGTTGATCTTTCAAATTGAATTGTCGATAGTGATATTGTTGGTTATTTTTGATGCACCTCACTATAATAACCAAAGACAAAATTGTTGATGATGTTGTCGGCAACCATCCATGATGCTTTTCAGCCCTTGATTATCGACAAAATTTATTCTTTGTATACAGAAAGACAACAACACCATATGGTCCTTGAACAAACTATGTAATAAAATTTTGCAACACATTTTCTGGATAGGCGCATACAAATCTCTACTTTTAAACACAATAAAAACTTTGTTACTGATCTTTGCCATGATTTGAGTCACTATAAGTATTTCAAATGTTCCAATTGCACGAGGAAGAGCCAAATGTGGATCAAGCAACTAAGGGCTCTTAGGCAAAATCGTTTAGGACCTATTTCGAGGACAATAATAAAGAATAAAATTAATGAATTAAATAATCACTTGCAGAAATTCCGTCGATAGTGTATTACCATAGAAGGTTTGTATTACCATAGAAGGTTTTGACGGAAATCAATATATGTATGTGATTTGGATGAAATTACCAACATCAATACCATTGGTAATCTCAAACGCACATTTGTTAAGGATTACTGAAGATAATGTCGTTGGTAGCCACTAATGGTACTTTGATCTCTAATCGCTAACTATATATTATTCTTTTTTTATATTTTTTCTATAAGTTGTCGACGGTTAAGTTCAAACATATTTTCATTTTTTAATTGTAATATTATCAAAAAATAAGTTATTTTTTAAATATTATTTTAATTAATTAATTATTTATTTATTGAAGAAATATTTGTCAGCAAATTAAATTTATAAACTATTTATGTTTTTAATATTAATAAATAAAATGCCTTTCGTAATCTTAACTTACTTTTTAAATTTGTTGTTTAATTACCTACAAAGTTTTATTGAGGTAATTTTTTAATATATTTTAATTACTTTATTTAATGATAATTTTTAATCTATAAAGTTAATTTATTAAGACACGTATTTGATGGTGGAATAGTCAACAACCAAAATTTCATCCTCGTCTTGTGCGATTGAGAGTTGAGAGGTGTCTATGTCATCCATGTTTTTTGTCACTAGGGTTTCGATAAAATCATTAGAGTCAATACAAGAATGATTATAAGATTCCACGTTGATTAAAGTGCAAAATATTCACTCTTAGTTAAAGTGTATATCTTGATATTTGTATCTAAAATGGTGGGACATGACAGTATTTGACAAAATCATTTCCTTAAATATGATAAGGAAATAATTGAATAAAAGAGTTAATTTTCTTAGTAATGGTTCCTTTTAATTTTGATCATTTTCTTCTTGTGTAACTTTATGAAAAATATGTTCAAGTTTTTTTATAACTTAAGTTATATAGAATATTATCAACAACCGAGGGACATCATGACGACAAGAGCATATATACGAGATTGAAGGTATTGTAACGACTTTTATGTCTACTAACAAAAATCAGACACGACATATAACCTCAAAATAAGATGAATCTAAAAAATTTACAATTATCAACAATTTATTTACAAAATTATTCATTTAGTGATCTATGAAACAATTTCTTCATCTTTTTTTTTTAAATTTTTCTCATTACAAATTGCATTATACTATATTTAGTATATTGACTCAACATTCTTAAATTGCTTGTAGTCAAAATATGTATGATGTAGTTACCACCCTTGTGTCGTTTCCCAGTATTGACCACTTGTTTTGTAAGCACTCTACCACTTATTTACTGTTCAACCACTACTAGTATCGCACCACTACAAACTATAAATCTAACTATTTTTAAACATAATCTTACCGTCCAACTTTTCCACTTCTTAAATATTAAACTTAGTTAATTAACATGTGTTAGCACTACTTAGAAGAACATTAAATGAATCTTCATTGAAGTAAAAATCTAGATAATTTAATTAAAACATGTGAGAAACAAGGCTAACCATTTTTGACAAACCCATTGAAGAATTCTTTACTATAGCTACATAGTGGACACTCGATTGCAAGGTTGGAATTATGGGACCTAACGATTTATTCTTGTTCCCCCCACCCCACCCGACCCCACCCACTAATTAAAGTAGCATTTGTGCATCCACTAATGAGGGAAGACTAAAATTAGTTATAGTTGCCAACCATTTCGTGTCTGGATTACTTTGGTGAATTAAGATTTAATTATTGATTAATCATTTTAATTAACTAATCTTCCATTTTTTGATTAGGCGTTGAAACCTGTGCAAGTAATCATTATGTGACAATATATAATTGACAACCAACATAATTGTGTCTTAATTCATGCACCTGGGATTAATCTAGTGATTATGTCGCTAAACTGGATCATGATCCTGGCCTAACAAAATCTAATCCCGGGACTATGTCATAATCACCACAAAAAATTGACCCAAAGCTGATCAAATAAGGAACTTAATTTGACTAGTTTTAGTGATAAACCAAGTTTGACTCTTTAATTTGGATAAGAAATCGATTTTAACATAATTAATTTTCAGCTAAGGAAAAAAAAAAATGATTGGAACTCGTATCTAGGAAAATTATGATTAATTCAACCAAAATAACAACTGTCACTGTTATATGCAAAACTCGAAGAAGATGGTAGATAATAAAGTTAGAGAACAAATCGTAAGTTTTTTTTTTGTAGAAATTAAAAATAATTTATTATTCTCAATTTAATCGGGGCAACCTATTTGTGAGGATGCGGGCCTAGGCATGCACGTGTTGTGTCCACTAAATGTATGTAACACATTCATGTAATATAGGAAATCTCTTCGTCCCCTTTTGTCACTATAGACATTTAGGTGCCTACTTTTTTTTACATTGGAATAGATTAAAATAAAATTGAAAAAATAGTGCTATGAAAAAAATTATTAATTATTATCATGTTAAGTTATTATTTAATGAAATATACTAAACATTTCATTTAAAATATATTTCACCGCTATTCTTTAATTTGTTTAACCAATGTAATTAACATTTTAATAATATTTTATTCAATTAATGACGACAAAATGAGTATACACGACACGATCCCAAGTACGATGGAGCAAGAATGATGATAAAATAAGGAATACTGTTATTCATAGTCGTTCATTACCGGTAATCATCCTACGTGATATTACTCAATTAAATGAATTATTTACACCAATTAAGTAATGTATTTATAACTATTAATTATGAATAATTCATTTAATTGAATAATGTCACGTAGAATTACTTCTAGTAGTGAACGACTATAAATATTATTATTCTTAAAATAAATATACCTTCTCATAATATATTTAAATAAACGGCTGCGGATGATTTTTCATAAAATTAAAATGATAACGAAATACACAAACTCGTAGTTGTTTAGCTACAGCCACTTAATTTGTCGCGACTATAACAAAAAGAATAATAATAAAAAAAAAAGAACTCACATATCTCCCACATTTAAAATATAATAATTTATATAGTAAGAATATTAAATTAATCCGCACACAAAGACAAAAGCATATATTATAATAAAGTTCCACTCATTTCAACACACGTGTTACCTAAATTGCTATATAGAGCACTCATGCCCTACACTACAGGGACGGCAAAATCTGATTATGGACTTGTTCAGTGGAGATTTTTTTGAAAAAAATAGGTTTTTTTTTATTTTTAACTTTTCAAATGTTTTTGTAGTGTAAAAATAGTTGAAAAATAAAAATTATAGGTAAAAAAATAAAATTTTTTTGAGAAAAAATTCTACCGAACATGACCTATATCCCAATTCCGTCCGAGAAAAAAATCATTTTTTACCGTGAAATTTTTTTTTAGTAACAATTCGATCTTAAAGTACAATTTTTTTTTCATAACAATCAGGGTAGGATAGATCCAGAAATTTTTGAAATTTGAACATATATATATATATTACGACATGTTTAGTAAGACGAATTAGATATTACTCGACTATAGTAATAAGAAACAAGAAGTTAAAATATTATGAGCATGTTCGGTTTGGATTTTTACAAAAAATCCATTTTTTCTTGCTTTATGTGGGGCCCAATTTAAATAAAAAATTCTGCCAAAAAAAACTTTTGTCTCCAATGACATCATCATATATTTTCGTAATGACATAAATGCTCTTTGTTGGAGAAAACAATTGAAGAAATTTTTGATGTCTAAGGGTATTTTGAAAATTGAGATAAATGTCATGTCACATTAATGTTGAGTATTTAATGCCTTCAATTTATTTATTCTAAACAATGGCCCACCAAACAAGTAAAAAATGGATTTTGTACTTGAAAAACAGCCTATTGAAAAAGGGATTTCTGATATTCTGTATCAAATATAACGGGTTTAAATAACGTGTCTATAGTGCATAGCTTGTTAGGTTTGGGTAACTAATGAAAATTCTGAATAATTTGATTGGTTGGTTGAAAATCGTCTAGAGTTTCAATTTTCTCGAAAATAAAAACACGTTTCTCGAGGGTTTATGGAACCCTGCTTTTTACGCACTTTCAGAACTTCTTGTGCGTTTAACTTATGAGTCAATTAAGCACGATTAACTTGTCTTGTTTGTTCCATTTCCCGTGTTTAGTATAATTTATAAGTGATTTTTATTTACTTATAAATAATTGAAATATCCCTTTTGAGTATTTTCTATTAGTTCGTCTAAATTTAAAAGTTTTAGTCAAAACAACTATATGATTGCATAAATCTGACAAAAGCAATTGAGCATAAAATATCGTTTACTTGCATAGCGAATTATAATACTTACATATCTAACATGATAAGATTTTTTTTAACAGTCAATTAGTTCAGAAATACAATCCAAGACCCAACTTGTAGAATCGTGTCATGCCAGGTGGGACGCAAGCACGAGCCCAACACTTTTAATTTTTTTTTTGTTATTTTCTTTGATATTTACTACAATTTCATTATTTTTATAAGGGGCGAGTGTGTGTAAAAAAACTAATAGAAATTGAATATTTAACTAATCGAGATATGTTTTGAGCAGTTATATTCTTTCTATATAGTCGAGAATATGAAGGTCATCATGCGCTGCTAGTTTTCAACATATGTATCTTTTCTATAGAAATAATTTATTAATGTCTTTCGTTAAGGATTATTTAATTATATTTTTATACCAAAGATTTGCATAATTTTTATTGAACTTTCAACCAAATTCATATTTCATGGGGCTAGGAAAAGGACAAAAAGTTATATATATGTTCGATGAATATACTATTCAACGTTGCCACATGTACTTAGAAAATCCATACTTGGTGTTAATCAGAGCTTGATTACAACACATGGATTATTATGAATTCATTTTCATTATCCCTTAATTAATTTTGGCCGGTGAATGTTTTTCAAATTTTTTATGCACCACTAGACGGCTAGACCATTTTTAATTTATATTTTCCTATAAGTTAAAAAAAAATGAAATTATATTTTATATGTAGAGATACAATGATGAAGAACTTATTTGGTCCAAATTTTAATTTGTCAACAATTTTTTTTAATCACGCGTCTCATAAGACCCGCCACTTTTATTAATTTTTAACAATATATTTTATCAAATTTTGCTAAAAGCTCAATCAAATAAGTTCTAGATATAAGTTATCAACATAACTTTTTTTGGATTTCAATTTTTATTTAAAACTAATTAAAGTTGAATTAAATATCTTGGCCAAACCCAACCTAGGACGTGAGGGGGAGAAAAAGGGGACTGAATTCAATGAATTTGAGATGCATACAATTAATTTTCAACAAGTGTCATGTACCATTTACAGCCGTTCGATGATATGATAAACTACTTAAATCAATTGGATGGTAACAGATGCATGAGGAGGAGAGAGGTAGGGAGAATACAAGTTACTAACTACCATCAACCACCACAGTGCATGAACCCAACCTGGCCAAACTGTTTAATCATCTTATAAATGTCATCAACTACCGGAACCATCCCCTATATATACCCCAGAACATGCACTTGTGGATGTACAACAAAACATTACACGACAACCACTAGTGGAAGGAAAGTGTAAACAATGCCTTCTTCTTCAGTATCCATCATCTCCAGATGCACCGTCTACTCAGATAAAAAATCTGATATTAAATCTCTTAAACTCTCTGTATCTGATCTCCCCATGCTTTCATGCCAATACATTCAAAAGGGTGTTTTGTTATCACAATCGCCTTTAGAATCAGCCATTCTCATCTCTCTCCTCAAGCTTTCTCTCTCAAAAACTCTTTCCCACTTCCCTGCACTCGCTGGCCGCCTCCATACTGACGCTAATGGCCATGTCCACATCATCTGCAACGACACCGGTGTCGATTTTGTCCATGCTAAGGCCCCATACATGTCTATCAATACCCTTCTGCCACCTGATCATCAAGATATCCCTCTCAGTTTCAGAAAGTTCTTCCAATTTGATGACACTCTCAGCTACGTTGGACACAACAAACCCCTTGTTGCAGTTCAGGTAACTGAGCTCAAAGATGCCGTTTTCATTGGTTGCACCGTCAACCACGCGGTGGTGGATGGCACCTCTTTCTGGAACTTCTTCAATACTTTTGCAGAGGTGTGTAAAGGGACGGAGAAGATCTCGAAAACTCCAAATTTCAGTCGGGACACTGTGTTTGATTCCCCGGCAGTGCTCAAGTTTCCCCAAGGTGGGCCGTCGGTGACTTTTTCCGGCAACGAACCTTTGCGTGAAAAGATTTTTCATTTTAGCCGAGAAGCCATCTTGAGGTTAAAATTGAGAGCAAACAATCCGGCCCGAAAGGTCGAAATGTCTGACCCTCAAAGCGTGGAGATTTATGGGAAACAGATTAACGATAATTGGGTGGTTAATAACGGTGAAAATAACCGTAAAGTTAACGGAAAAATAACGTCAGTTTTGGAGGAGCTGCTATTGAAGAATAGTACTGATAAAGGGGGGAAAAATCCCACGGCTGTGATTTCATCATTTCAGTCACTTTCTGCACAACTTTGGAGGTCGGTGACACGCGCAAGACAATTAGAAATGAACAAAGTAACTACGTTTAGAATGGCAGTTAACTGTAGACACCGGCTTGAGCCTCGACTCGAGCCACTCTATTTTGGGAACGCCATTCAGAGCATTCCAACTATTTCTACAGTTGGGGAGCTTTTATCTAAAGACTTGAATTGGAGCGCGAATCAGCTGCACATGAATGTAGTGACGCACGACGATGTTACCGTACGCCGAGGTGTGAAGGATTGGGAGAGCAATCCGAGGTTGTTCCCATTAGGAAATTTCGACGGTGCGATGATTACTATGGGAAGTTCCCCTAGATTTCCAATGTACGATAATGATTTTGGATGGGGTCGACCGTTGGCGGTTAGAAGTGGGAGAGCCAATAAATTTGACGGTAAGATCTCAGCCTTCCCTGGACGAGAAGGAAATGGAAGCGTTGATCTCGAGGTAGTTTTAGCTCCTGAGACCATGGCTGGTTTAGAGAACGATATGGAGTTCATGCAATATGTTTCATGAAAGAAGTAAACACTGCATTTAAAATAAGCTTTTTTATGTTCGAATTGTGCTTAAAAATTGAATTATTGTAAGAAGAAGAGTCTATTGACAAATATTACCGTGAGATTTAATAAGGACAAATCCTTGAAGCAGTTAAACGTCCAAATACTAAATTGGAGCCATGTGTGGGGGCACATTTGTTTGTGCCAACATGCAATGGGTCGATAGAGACTGGTAAAGGATAAGAACATGTACATGAAGATTTTAGTGACGTTCAGACCACAAAACCGATTCCCCACGTGAAACAAGAAGCAGATCAGACATGTTGTTTTCCAACTAAAGTCAAACTTTCCTTCCATTGGTTGTTTTTATAACATCTTTTATTTGGTAAATTGGAATAAAATCTTATTTTACTTTGAATAGTTTATTTACTTATAATTAATCTATTTGAATCCTATAATTTAGTAAGACGAAAAATACATAAAGAAAAGGATTTACTATTACTTATCGATGAATTCGTACGTTTGCGAGATTTCATCAAACAAACAACATTGGAATGAGAAGGAAATCATATCTGAGAAAAGTGGTGGAATTTTATTTGGAAAATTCCAGCGCCACCTAAAGTTCGAGTGTTCATTTGGAGGATCTTTCACTAGGCTTTGGCAACCAGTCGTAATCTCATCTCTCAGAAAAATTATTGGTCACTTTGTGGTTTACAAGAGTCTACTATACTTGCCTTCTTTTAGTGCCCGCCTGCAAAGGAAGTGTGGCAATTAGCGGGTCTCTGGGATTCCTTCAAAGCAATGGCAGTTAGGTAGTGTCTAATGCAGTCAGTTTACTTGACATTTTAATCATGAGCGTAGCTAGAATATGACAAATAGGTAGACTAGGGAGGAGGGAAACCCCATTACAGGGGTTCGGGGGGGCAGTGTCACTGATTTTTCTCTCTCTAAAATTACAATTACTTAACCTATTTTTATAAAAATCACATTTTTTTTTTTTTATCATAATATTTAAAAGACTTACAAAAAATCATTACACAAAAATATTCAATATCTAAAACTAAAATAAAAGAAAGTTGTTGTTTACGATCTTTTTACAAATTTGTGCTAATTTATATAATAGAATCTATATCTATTTTATTAACAATGTCTCTCTCAACAAAAATTATTATGTAAAAAATATATAAAATCCTAAGCGCATTTTTTTTCTTCTTTTCTTTTTCTACTTGTTGAAATTTAAAATAATTTTTCAAAATCAAGTAAACATCATCATTCATTACTCAACAACAAATCAAAATCTATATAAAATTATAATTTATACATTATGAAATAAACATAAAAAAATGGACAAAAAAAATAAAATAAATCTAATTGGGTTTGGCTCTTTTGAAATTGGTCATTTAAGAAGTGGGCTATTTTTTTTGTTTGTAATGAGATGAGTTTTAATGTGTAAATGATTTAAATTTTAATTTAGCCCACTTAAAAATGAGCAATTTTTTGTTTGGGCCAAGTTATTGTTTAAAACAAAAAAAAAAAACATCTGGGCCAAAGCTATTATTAAAAGCATTTAGTGGACAACAATTAATTGTGATATTGTCTAGGGATTTTTTCATAAATAAACCATTTTTTAAAAATAATTCTAATTTTATCAATTTAACAAATTTATTCTAAAAATACTACATTTTAAAATTATATTAATTAATAAAATAATAAATTAAAATTAAATATATACTACAAAATATATATTTTCACTTGAATTCACTTAAATTTGCATTTGAGTCCTTAATTATTTGCAGTCCTTCATCTTTATAAAATTTCACTTTAGTCCCTATACTTCTTCTTTCATTTCAATTTCGTCTTCTTTTATTTGCAACCTAAGTCCTTCAACTTTTAAATTTTTGCAACTTGATCCCCATATTTATACTTTTATATCAATTTAGTCATTTATAGTATCACTATTTGATACGTATATTACAAATGATATTGTGTATCAATGTTTGATACAATGCTACAAATGATATTTTGTAACAATCGTATTCATAAATTGAAATATAAAATATCGATTGATACAAAATATTAATTCACGTAACATGTATTGTGAAAATAACATAATATAATCAATGAATATATTCAATGATACAAAATATTATTTGTAACATTTGTATCAAACAATGATACATAATATAATTTGTAACATTTGTAATGTAACGCGATACTAAATGTTAGAATTGTTACAACTGCTATAACCGCCAAATCAACTCTAAATTTCAATAAGTTCATATAGTATGATATAGATATGTAACACAATGTTAAATTTAACAAATAAAACTATTGATTTAATCATTTGTAACATACGTAACATCGATGATCTGAGAATCACCAATTCACGTAATACGTGATGTCTAAAATAATATAATACAATATGTAACATATTCAATGATATAAAATATCATTTGTAACATCTGTGTCAAATAGTGATACAAAGGACTAAATTGATATAAAAGTATAAATATGGGGACCAACTTGTACAAATTTAAAAGTTGAAGGACTTGAGTTGCAAATAAAAAGGACAAAATTGAAATAAAAGAAGAAGTATAGGGACTAAAGTGAAAATTTTATAAAGATGAAGGACTTATTGTGCAAATAATCAAGGACTCAAAAGCAAAATTGAGTGAATTTACGTGGAAATAGTCATTTGATTTTAATTCATTATTTTATTAATTAATATAATATTAATTATGTAGTATTTTTAGAATAAATAAACTAAATTGTTAGATTTAGAATTATTTTAATATTTGTAAGTAGTGGGTGTAATATCCACTATTGTCTATGTATGATATTGCATAATGAGTTACAAGAGTGTGTTTGATTTTGATTAAAATCATATTTTTTTTAAAAAAAAAATTGATGAAATGTGTGGTTGAAAAGTTATGGATCCATAAAATATATGGTTAAAATTAATTGTACTTTAACTTTAACTTATTAGTAAAACTTTAAGTGAAATCAAACAAGATCGAAAAGAATAAATGTTATATTTGATGGACTAACTTGAGGTCCCTGAGCATAGTTTATTGCAATGTTTTATCAGGCTATTGGACTAAAAGATTTCTATAACAAAATTAAGTACAGCCCTTTTGTGTTATTTGTCTATAACTCTTGGATAAGCCCAATACAAGTCCATTATAGTGTAATCCATAAATTCAAGGGATTTTTTCATGTGGAAATTAGGCCCCTTACTTTATTTTTCAAAAAAAATTGAAAAATACGGTTATTTTTAAAAAATTTGAAAAGTGGACTTCTTTAATATATCAGAATGGAGGGGTAAAAATGGAAAATTATTACTACAGTGACTTAAACCCTTCCTCACGTTTTTTCTCTGCGATTTCTGGCGAAATTCCTCAAATTCACTCACTAATTCATAGTTTCTGTTCGTTTCTTCTATATTTTAACACTATATTGTTCAACATGGTTGGAGAAGGCGAAATCATCGTTGCAGAATCTTCAGGGATGAAGAGAAAGTGCAGTTCAGCGGAAGGATCTTCAAAAAAGATGAAAAATATTGTTCGTTTATTCTCAGATTTCTATATTTTTTCGATTGCTTTGTTAATTCAATTTATGTTTTCCATTATTATTCAATTTATGATAATGCCTTTAGGAAAATCGGTGACAATCGTGGGCGGAGGAAGGGTCATTATCCTAGGCCCAGCCCACCTCTTTCCTTAAAATTTCCATAAAATGTTCTCTTAATTAAAAAAAAAAAAAAAATTTATGCCACGCCCAGATCCTTTTTAAACCACGGCCCAGATCAGATCATATCCCTGGCTCAGTCCCTCGTGACAATGGTTGATGATTGAAATTTTTACATTTTGAGGAATTTTGTTCGTGAAATTGCATGTCTGCTTTTCAATGATTAACCCGGTTGATGGTGCGTTTAGGAATCCAATAACACATTGAAACCATTGCCAAATCAATGATATACCAAATGCAATAAGTTTGATATGTCCCTTCTCGCTTGATATGTTAGTTCATATTCCAAATGCAATAAGTTTAAACATGCAAACTAAAAATTAATGCTATAAGTTTGAACATCCAACTAACATATGATTTTTGAACATTCCACTATTTTTTAAGATTTATATCACTTTTAAAGAGATCCATGTCACTTTTTGAAGATGTTTGTCACTTTTTGGTGATGTTTGTCACTTTTTACTTAAAAAGTGACAGAAGAGCATGTCACTTTTATGTAATAAATAAATACAATAAGTATGAATATCCAAACTAAGAAATAGATTGTATGATCATTGTTTTTGAGATTTATGTCACTTTTAAAGAGATCTACGTCACTTTTAAGAGATATTTGTCAATTTTACTTATATAGGTACAATAATTTTGAATGTGCAAACTAGTAAATAGACTTTATGATCACTTTTGTTGTATATATATGTCACTTTTAAAGAGATTTATCGTCACATTTTTAGAATATATCATTTTGAAGAGATGTATGCCACTTTTTGAAGATGTTTGTCACTTTTTACTTCTCAAAAAAGTGATGATCATGTTTTTTTTATAATATATAAAACCAATGAGTATGATCATCCAAACTAACAAATAGATTGTAAGGTCAACATGTTTTTGAGATGTATGTCACTTTTAAAGAGATCTCATGTCACATTTTTAGACATATATCGCTTTTTGAAGATGTTTGTCACTTTTTGACATGCATGTCACTTTTTACTTAAAAGTGACAGAGCATGTCACTTTTTATAAAAAAGTGACATATCATGTCACTTTTTTGTAATATATAAATACAACAAGTATGAACATCCAAACTAACAAATAGATTGTATGATCACTGTGTTTTTTTAGATGTATGTCACTTTTAAAGAGTTGAATGTCACATATTTGAATATATATCATTTTGCAGAGATGTATAACACTTTTTGAAGATGTTTGTCACTTTTTATTTAAAAAGTGACAGAGCATGTCACTTATTAAGTAAAGTGACATATCATGTCACTTTTATGTAATATATAAATACAATAAGTATGAACATCCAAACTAACAAATAGATTGTATGATTACTATTTTTAAGATGTATGTCACTTTTAAATAGAGCTCATCATCACATTTTTAGACATATATCGCTTTTGAAGATGTTTGTCACTTTTTGATATGTATATCACACTTTTACTTAAAAAGTGACAGAGCATGTCACTTTTTAAAAAAAAGTGACATATCATGTCACTTTTATGTAATATATAAATACAATAAGTATGAACATCCAAACTAACAAATAGATTGTATGATCACCGTTTTTGAGATGTATGTCACTTTTAAATAGAGCTATCATCACATTTTTAGACATATATCACTTTTTGAAGATGTTTGTCATTTTTTGACATGTATGTCACTTTTTACTTAAAAGTGACAGAGCATGTCACTTTTACTTAAAAAGTGACAGAGCATGTCACTTGTTGAATATGTTTCTCACTTTTATTTAATATATGTTCATTCTATTTATATGTCACTTATATAGTAACTAACCATCTTTGTTATTTATTTTTTGTAGATCTGGAGCTATTGATTCCCCGCACCTATTGGTTTCCTGGAAAGTCACATTCTACTCTCCCATGTAGTCATCAAAACTTTAAACAACAAGCTTACGTAAACACAAAAGCAAATGTTTAAGGAAACTCGCTTTGGACCGTATCTCGATTTAAAAGAAACGGTTATTCAGTGCTCGATTGATTCACCGCTTGTTATTAAGGCGGTGAAGCAACCAAATGTAAATGAATTATGGTTCAACATCGATGGCAAAGTGGTCGATTTTCTATTGAAGAATTTTGTCTAATGTCTCGGACTTCGATTGCGTGGGTAATGGTGATTTTACCAAGTACGAATCGCGTAGTAGTACGATTAAGGACAAGTATTTCAAGAAATATGATAACATTTCAACAGAGTGTGTTGAAAATGTATTTAAAGAGTTGCCATCTGATACTGTTGACAAGGACATGGTGGATGTTGGTATTATATATCTTATTTCATCATTCTTATTTGCCACATCATACCATAAAAGTGTTGATGATTCAATATTTGTACTTGTTGAATCGGGTGAAATAGAATCTTTTCCATGGGGAAAGGAGTTGTATAGTTTGACGTTAATGTCTCTGAAGGGTGCATTCAGCAAGAGGATCATGAAGTTAGATCATTCAAAAAAAAATTTGGAGTATAGGCTTAATGGTTTTCTTCTTGCTTTCCAAGTTTGGATATACGAGTCTATTCCTGCAATAGCTGAGAAAAAATTTTTGTGTGAAGTACAATCCATCGCTTTCTGGATCTTGAGCTGGAGTTCTAATGTGCATTTGACATCTTTACAATTGCACAAACGTATTTTTGACTTGATAAAAGTAAGCTCTCTTTATTATTTATGCGATTTTTCTTTACATTTTTCATTACTGTTTGTTATTTTAAATATATGAATATGTGTTTTTGCGATAGAAGTTAATGATGTTAAGATCATCGATGCGAGAAGGAAGTGTCATATCTTGATGGGTTGTTTGAGAATTTAATATCTCAAGGCGGCGTAACACTAAAGACGATGACAACTCGAGCATCCCGTTATTCATCACCAAAGTCGATGATTACAAATGGCGATGACAGTTCTTCAAAGTTGAAGAAAAAAAAAAGATAGTTGAGTTTTATGAGCATTTATTTACCTTTTATGCTTTTTATACCTATTTTATTTATTGTTTCTTATGATTATGTGTTTTTCTCGATTTTTGTATTTTCGAGACATTCGAATCAAATGAAGTAATATTGAACGTTTAGCGAGATTGAAGTGAAACTTCAATCAAATGAAGAAATTTTGAAACGGTTGGCGAAATAGAGGCGAAAGTGGAATCACATGACGATATTTTGAAACGGTTGATGATATAGAGTCGAAAATACAATCAAATGAAGAAATTCGAATCGACTAGGCGAGCTTGAAATCAAAGTTCAATCGAATATTCAAATTGAAGAGAAAGTAAAACAACTTGAAGAGAAAGTAAAATTGAATGAAGAAATTCTAGAAAGTGGCAAATGTTGAAAGCAAAGTGAATGACTTGCAAATGTTGAAGGTATATCACATTTTTTTTGATCTATGTCACTTTTTGGACACAGTTTGTCACTTTTTTTGCTAAGAAAGTGACACACGTTTGTCACTTTTGATAAGAAAGTGACTTTCTAATAAGAAAGTGACAATGTGTGTCACTTTTGCTATAAGTGTGTCACTTTTGCTATGTCACTTTTTACCTAAGTATGTCACTTTTTACTATGAGTATGTCACTTTTAAGAGATTTATGTCACTTTTTATATAGTTATGTATGATACTTTTATTTATTCTTATGTCTAGAATGTCATGGAAAATGTTGCTAATGATACAATGGGCATGAAAAAGAATGCAACCCGATGTTCCTAGCTTTTCATTGGGTATTGAGTTTGATTCGATTTGAAAAAGTATTGAGATGCCAAATTGAAACTAATGTGGAAAAGGTATTATTCAATTCCAAATAAATTGTATTTTTAATTTGATATTTAATTTTTGTTATTGTGTACTATATAATGTGA
Organism: Forsythia suspensa; assembly: GCA_023638005.1. Classification (NCBI taxonomy): domain Eukaryota; kingdom Viridiplantae; phylum Streptophyta; class Magnoliopsida; order Lamiales; family Oleaceae; genus Forsythia; species Forsythia suspensa. Next base: position 40,496,448 of record CM042669.1, on the reverse strand, counting down.
CTTATTTATTTTTATTCGATCCATTGATGAAGATATAATAAATTTTAATGAAGAGGACTCGAAGATTGTTGATGATGTTCTTGCTCATAGTTTAGCCAAAAAATGCATCAAGATGTATTTTTTCACGCTTGATTTTGTATTTTTACTTTGTTAAATCTGTTTTTGCACCGCAAAAGTAATCTTTTGTACGCTTTTATTCGTGATTGCTGATGTAAATGATGATGATGTTGAATTGAAAGATGAGGATTGGCAAAAAATTGATGAGATTGCAGCAGCTGTTTTAGCTAAACATAAACATGAAGAGGCAATTGTTTGTTTGATTATTTTTCATTTGAAAGACTTATTTTTGTGTGTTCTGCACAATATAACTTGACACTTTTTTAATTATTTTGCGACATTTTAGACGGATGATGAAGTCACTCCTGGATGCGCCCTGAAGAGGCAAAAGAAACCTGCCGCACTTCTTCAGTCCCCATGGGTAAATCAATATGATTCTACGGTGGGTACTTCTACGGTGGGTACTTCTACAGCGGGAACTTCTACTGCAAAGCGTGTGGTGAAGGGTACGTTCGCATTCAAAGTTGGGTTGTGCCCCCCATTTGCTCCAGATGTGGAAGCATTCGAGAGTTGGTACAAGGAAGGGTTGGTGACGAAAAACAAGTAAGTATGTGACATAATGTCACTTTTTAATACGAAAGTGACACATTATTTTTATCCAAATGTTTTTGTGTAAAAATTAAATCAACCATAGAAAAGATTTGTTATTCAAATGTGTTTGTGTAACTTGCATACATTGTTCTCATCACTTTTGAGCAAAAAGTGACAGAGCATGTCACTTTTTAGGCAAAAGTGACGTAATATGTCACTTTTCAATCCCAAGTCACAATTCATATTCAAGATAAAAATTTGATGCATTAATGGTTGTTGATGCTTAATAATTCATGTCATCAGAAATCCTCGCATTCAAATCAACCACATAGATGATTTTGATTCAAATTTCTTTCTCTAACTTGTGTACATTGTTACATCACTTTTTGAGCAATAAGTGATGCACCATGTCACTTTCAAAATAAAAAGTGACATAGCATGTCACTTTTCTATCCACAAGCCTCAATTTATATTCAAGACGAAATAACGATACATTAATGTTTGTCTAAGGTTCATACAATGTTCTCATCATTTTTAAGCAACAAGTGACATAGCATGTCACTTTTTAAGCAAAAAGTGATGAGGCATGTCACTTTTCTAACTCCAAGCCTCAATTCATATTCAAGGAAAATAACGATACATTAATGTTTGATCATGCTCAATAATTCATGTCACTCCATGATCTGTAACAAATAACAAGTTAGACCTTGCATTTAAATCAACCATAGAGAAGATTTGTTATTCAAATGTGTTTGAGTAACTTATATACATTGTTACATCATTTATGAGCAAAAGTGACAGAGCTTGTCACTTTTTAGGCAAAAGTGACAGTAGTGTCACTTTTCAATCCCCAAGCCACAATTCATATTCAATATAAAAATTGATGCATTAATGATTGTTCATGCTCAATAATTCATGTTACTATATAATGCACAACAAATATCAAGTTAAATCACGATTCAAATCAACCACATAGATGATTTTGATTCAAATTTGTTTCTCTAACTTATATATTGTTCTCATCACTTTTTGAGCAATAAGTGATGCACCAAGTCATATTTTAGACAAAAAGTGACATGGCATGTCACTTTTCTATCCCCAAGTCTCAATTCATATTCAAGACAAAATAACGATACATTAATATTTGGCTAACATTGTTCATTACTTTTTGAGCAAAAAGTGACAGACTATGTCACTTTTAAACAAAAAGTGACATAGCATGTCACTTTTCTAACTCCAAGCCTCAATTCATATTCAAGACAAAAAAAAGCGATACATTAATGTTTGATCATACTTAATAATTCATGTCACTTCATAATACACAACAAATATTAAGTTAGACTTGCATTTAAATCAACCGCATAGATGATTATGATTCAAAGCAAAAGTGATGACCATGTCACTTTTTGAGCAATAAGTGACATAGCATGTCACTTTTTAGACAAAAAGTGACATGGCATGTCACTTTTCTATCCCCAAGTCTCAATTCATATTTAAGACAAAATAACGATACATTAATATTTGGCTAACATTGTTACATCACTTTTTGAGCAAAAGGGACAGACTATGTCACTTTTAAACAAAAAGTGACATAGCATGTCACTTTTCTAACTCCAAGCCTCAATTCATATTCAAGACAAAAAAACGATACATTAATGTTTGATCATGCTCAATAATTCATGTCACTTCATAATACACAACAAATATTAAGTTAGACTTGCATTTAAATCAACTGCATAGATGATTATGATTCAAAGCAAAAAGTGACGAGACCATGTCACTTTTTAAACAAAAAGTGACATAGCATGTCACTTTTGAGACAAAAAGTGACATGGCATGTCACTTTTCTATCCCCAAGTCTCAATTCATATTCAAGACAAAATAACGATACATTAATATTTGGCTAACATTATTCTCATACTTTTGAGCAAAAAGTGACGGACTATGTCACTTTTTAAACAAAAAGCCAAGCCTCAATTCATATTCAAGACAAAAAAAGATACATTAATGTTTGATCATGCTCAATAATTCATGTCACTTCATAATACATAACAAATATTAAGTTAGACTTGCATTTAAATCAACCGCATAGATGATTATGATTCAAAGAAAAAGTGATGCACCATGTCACTTTTTAAACAAAAGTGACATAGCATGTCACTTTTTAAACAAAAAGTGACATAGCATGTCACTTTTCTAACTCCAAGCCTCAATTCATATTCAAGACAAAAAAAGATACATTAATGTTTCATCATGCTCAATAATTCATGTCACTTCATAATACACAACAAATATTAAGTTAGATCTTGCATTTAAATCAACCGCATAGATGATTATGATTCAAATTTGCTTGTCTAAGTTGCATACATTGTTCATCACTTTTTGAACAAAAGTGATGCACCATGTCACTTTTTAGACAAAAAGTGACATAGCATGTCACTTTTAGGAAAAAGTGACGAGCGTGTCACTTTTTTCTATCAAAGCCTCAATTCATGGTATCACCGCATGTTACTGAAATTTGTACCAAAGTGTAATTGTATGTGACATTTCTTTTTTTATAATGCGAGTTAATCATTTCAATGATGAGAATGTTAAGATTAGCCCTAGCTTCTACTTGATGATGTTTCAATCTCTTCTAAACCGTGGTGGTATGAATTAGTGACAAGCAATGAGGCTTTGGATGACACAAGAAGTTTTTGTTTGTTAGTTGTTTGGTTTAAGATTTATGTATAAAATTTATTAATACATTGCCGATTCTTTTTATACACTTGTTTTGTAGCATATGGATGTGTGTTTTTATTATTTGCGAAAGATGATGAGGTATGAACAGGTATAAAATTCAATGGTACAACAACGGACTTTGTCTTTGATGAACCAAGTTAGGGGTTGTATGATGATTTTTGAAGGATCCATAGTCCTTGTTCAAAGAACTTCTCTCTCGTCGTATCCAATTGGATTGTACATGCCTTGCAACACCGGTTGGCGAAGTTGACCATATCCTTATGCCTTTGAGGATGTATAACTTCGGCTCATTGGCTTCTTTGTCATTTTGACATCAAGGAGATGTGCTTGAATATTTATAATTCCTACACTAAGGTGGTCAAGAAGCCTCTTGTACTTGAAGTCATTAAACCATTTTCGCTTATTATTCCTCATATTTTGTATAACACCGATTCTTCGACGGCAAAAATATTACAGAACAAGAGGCGCTAAAACCACTTGGTGTAAAGTTGGTTCCAAAACTACCACAGCAAAAGAACGAGTTAGTTTGCTTTTTAAAAGTTTGAATTTTTATATGTTGAATAGATAGAAATGTATGGTTTGCCTTTAATTATTGGTTAATGTTTCATTTTGTTCTTTGCAGTGGTGATTGTGGAATCTATGTGATTAAATATGCTGAGTATTTAATCAATGGAATGTTGAATGAGATGCCAAAGACATTCAATATTGCACAGGTTCGGAAATACTTGGCCACTCAATTGTACGTGTATGCGAAGAAGAAGCAAGTGGAGAATTATGATACTGATAATGATTGGGTGGGAAAGGATATTTGACAAGACAGAGAAGGCTGCAATTTTTTTGTAAATAATATTTTTGTAGTAGGAGTACATATGACATGTAAATGTAGTGTATATGGTGAATGTAGTTTCATGTAAATGAGATTAAAATGTAAGTTTTGAATGTTTCTTTGCAAAAATGTAAGTACAAAATATTTTTTTGTACAGTGACATGCTATTCGTGTTGTGACTAAGTTATGGGTTTTAATAACGAATCGGGTGACATAGTAGGTCACTTTCGTTGTAAAAGTGACATGGTGTGTCACTTTTTATTATAAAAGTGACATAGTGTGTCACTTTTTGTTCTAAAAGTGACATAGTGTGTCACTTTTTGTTCTAAAATTATGGAAATTATGTATACACTTAGACAACCCATGTGATGGAGCTGAATTGTTTGAATGCGGATAAATGTACCAATTGCAACAAGAAGACAACCAACTTATGTAATTAAGATTCAAATTTGTAATAGAAGATAGTATTTATTTATTGATTCGATTGATTGGAACATGTACGAAACAATGTAAACTACTTTGTTGTCACTTACGGAATGAAATGAAATGATACATGAGGCTTCGAGAGCTCTGTCCTCTCCCAACAAAACAATACTCTCTCCCAACAAAACAATACTCAATAATGCCTATTATTACGATTGCTCCTCTTATTTATACCCCCACCTCGCTTTACAATTTGACTAAAAGAAAGTATTACAATTGAATAATGAAAGTAAACATCCATACGACTATTTTATTACAATTTCCTACTACGTTCTTTGTGTCAACTTCCTTGGCTTCACAACTAGTCCGCCTCCCTTGTTTGCGTCTCGTTCCACTCCCTTGCTTGCATCTCGGTCCGACTCCTCTCTTGCGTCTAGAATACACCAAATGAATTGGTGGTCTTGGTGTCATCCTATCACCATGTTAGTGGTTTTAATAACGAACAAAAAGTGATATAGTGTGTCACTTTTCATTATAAAAGTGACCATGTGTGTCACTTGTTATTCTTAAATTATGGAAATTATGTATACACTTTGACAGACCATGTTAGTGGTTTTAATAACGAACAAACAACATAGTGTGTCACTTTTTAGAACAAAAAGTGACATAGTGTGTCACTTTTCATTATAAAAGTGACAAATTGTGAGTCATTTTTTGTTCTAAAAGTGACATAGTTTGTCACTTTTGTTCTTAAATTATAGAAATTATGTATACACTTTGTGACCATGTTAGTGGTTTTAATAACGAATAAATAACATAGTGTGTCACTTTTAGAACAAAAAGTGACATAGTGTGTCACTTTTCATTATAAAAGTGACAATGTAAGTCCACTTTTGTTCTAACGAACAAATATGTGCGTCCATGCACTTAATTTGAAAAGGAAAACTAATATGCAAAAGTGACGACCATGTTAGTGGTTTTAATAACGAATAAATAACATAGTGTGTCACTTTTAGAATAAAAAGTGACATAGTGTGTCACTTTTCATTATAAAAGTGACAATGTAAGTCCACTTTTTGTTCTAACGAACAAATATGTGCGTCACACGAATTTGAAAAGGAAAACTAATATGCAAAAGTGACACAAATGTCACTTTTTGTTCAAAAGTGACATAGTGTGTCACTTTTTGTTCTAAAAGTTACAATTTCGGTATTCGTGAAATTCCTTTAATAGTTGAACTATCATGTATACAATTTAGTGTTAAATGATAAGTTTTACATTCCACTATAATGTCATGACCTATAAAAAAGCAAAGCACATGAATGTTAACACTATTTTGAATAGAAAACCCAATAAGAATGAATAAGTGATACTTTTCCAAATAAAAAATAAAAAACTTATAAATCTTGTAACTTTCTTTTCTTTTGTGGCTTCTTCTTCAAAGGTGCTTGAGTTTGACACGATCTTCGATTGTGGCCATACTTTCCACATCTACCACATTTTGTACTTTGCTTTTTTTCTCCTTTTGATGGTATTCTTTTCTCTTTAGGTCGTCCGATTTTCTTTTTTGGATCGTGAGCCAAGACTATTCTTGCTTTTACATCATCCGGTATATTCCAATCATTGCGATCTCCAAGTGGGTAAACTGTACTAATCAGTATGTTTGGACGTACATCTCATTGTGTAATATTTTGAACAATACAAATATGAATCTTCTTTTATCTTTGCAATAATCGCCAATGCGTGTGCACATGGGATTTTGTCAACTTGGAATTGATTGCATGTACATGTCTTTTCTTCAATATTCACCACATATGAGGCACAAATATCATTGACTTGGTGTATTATTGAACTTGAAGCCGATGCTCAGGCAAATAATGCAAGAAAATAATGTATTAATAAACTACGACAATTAAATCATGCTTTCATAACATTTAACTCCAACTTACTCGAAAAATTGCACACTATGTCACTTTTTACTCGTAAAGTGACACTCTGTCGATGACAACCTATGTCACTTTTTTTAGATAAGCATATTTTCATCACAATAACAATCGATATAATAAGATTTCAAAATCATATACCTTCTACTAATATTTAATTATAAATAGAGCCATAGATGATATGAAATCCAAGTCATGCCACTTTATACTAAGAAAGTGACACACTCATCATCACTTTTTATTCAAAAAGTGACAACCTATGTCACTTTTTTTTGATAAGCAAATTTTCATTCAAATAACAATCGATATAATAAGATTTCAAAATCATAAACCTTCTATCGATATGTAATTATAAATAGAGACATAGACGATCCGAAATCCAAGTCATGCCACTCTATAATAAGAAGGTGACACACTATGTCACTTTTACTCGTAAAGTGACACACTCATCACTTTTTATTCGTAAAGTGACACCCTATGTCACTTTTTTTTAGATAAGCATATTGTGATGCAACTTTATACTAAGAAAGTGACACACTATGTCACTTTTTATTCGTAAAGTGACACACTATGTCACTTTTTTTAGATAAGCATATTTTCATTACAATAACAATCGATATAATAAGATTTCAAAATCATAAACCTTCTACTTGATATGTAATTATAATTAGAGCCATAGATTTATATGAAATCCAAGTCATGCCACTTTATAGTAAGAAAGTGACACACTATGTCACTTTTTACTCGTAAAGTGACACACTCTGTCACTTTTCAAAAACACACTATATCCTTTGTTGGTACATGCATGTTTTCATTACAATAACATTCTAGCATATAAATGATATTAGGTTCATACAATTTATAGCCTTTACCTTCAATTTCTTTGATTCCATGGATTTCTCTCTCAATATTTTTTCTTGTTTGTTTGCAAGTTTTGTGAAGGTTGCTCACAAGCATCGCTTAAGTGCTTCACAAACCATTCTTGCAACAAATATCTTAAGGATTCCAATAAAAGTTCTATAGGACAACCTTTTGTTGTTTTTGTTATCGAATTCTTGATTCAACTATATTTGAAGTCATTGTGGAAAACCCATTATTTGTCATGTATGCCCTTGACCACTTGTGATAACCAATTTCTTCCTGCATAAAGAATAACCAAAATATTAATCATTTCTTGCATATAATGTTATTATGCATCCAAACTAATAAATATTTTTGAACATACCGGATGTGATCGAATCCCTTTGTGGATTTCATCGAGTTGTTTCATATGGAACTCAAAATCATTTTTCGTGTAGGCTCTAGCAGCTCTATTGAATGGTTGTGTAATGTTCTTTCCATTTCTTTTGCCAAATGTTGACTTTAGATTTTGTAGCAAGTGGTAGGAACATAGACCATGCATTGAATTCTTATACACCTTCCGGATTGCATTTTTATGCTTTTATGACCATCCGAGATTATACACAATCCTTCTCGCTCACCATAAGCTTCTTTTAACATAAGTAAGAACCACTCCCATGAATCATTAGTTTCTAAGTCACCAACTCCAAATGTTAATATGAAAATGTTGTTGTTTGCATCTTGTGTACATGGTGTAAATAATGTTCCACCATAATTTCCCTTTAAGAACGTACCATCAATTACTATTATAGGTCCGCAATACTCCCACCCCGAATAGATGCTCCTAATGCCATGAAGAGGTATTTAAATTTGTTGTTGTCATAAGTCTCAATTCTTGTAATTGATCCAGGATTTGTTTGTTCTATCATGTACAAGTACTTTGGAACATTTTCATAAGACTGCTGATCTCCTCTCACCAATTCCAAAGCTTTCTCCTTAGATCTCCAAGCTTTCTCGTAACTCATCGACACTCAAGTATGTATTCATCATGTCACTTATTATGTCTCGGGAGTGTATGTTGTTTTTGTTGAGACATACTTGTACTTGATGCATTCTCCTACTATTGAGCTTGTTGCTTGACGGTGATCTCGCCAAGATGATGTTATTTGAGCATGTGTGATCGCTTTCTCATATATCTTATTTTGAACATTTCTGCCCTCCAAGTCTTGAAGCTCTAAAACTCCATTTGCAATTATCATCTATGCATTTCAAAGACATATTCTTTCTTGTCCGACTTACTTACCTTGAACTCGAAAGTTTTTATGTATCGCATACACCAAATACTTTTCTTAACCAATGTCTTGTTCCTAAAAACCTTTTTCTCTGCAATTTCATTCATACTAACAAATGAAATAATTTCACTACCTGTTTCATTACTCATTTCTTCAACGTCCGGTATGCATGAAGAAACATCAACAACTAAGTCTTCAATACTTGGTAGACTTTGAACTGAGGTTGTTGCCGAACCATGAGTTTGAAAAACTTGTAATTGCATCATGTCATTTTCTTCACCAAGAGACTTACCGAAAGTTGTATGTCTTCAAAACTTTCAATTCTTTGACATAATGAAACCAATAGTGACATCTATGCACAAAGGAAAGCTTGCAAGATGTTTCTCCTTTCTTTTGAGCTCCAAATAAAATGTGAGGGAATTATTGTCTCAAATCTTCATCGAGGCGTGTTTTTCTTCACCTTATATTGTATTGTTATTGAGTGTGTTCTTTGGACTTACGTTTGTAACTCGAATATATCATGCCATTGAGTTCGCGAGATGTGCATTCTATTGGAACGACAATTCCAACCATTTTAAAATTTATATATTGTTTACCTTGTTCCCATTTTCCTCCATAATGGATGAATACATTGATTTTATCCATATCTCGCAAAAAAACACCGATATATGATACATTAATGTTTGATCATCTTCAATAGATGTATCATTATAAAAAGTGACATAGCATGTCACTTTTCTATCCCCAAGCCTCAATTCATTTTCAAAGCAAAATAACAATACATTAATATTTGGTCATGCTCAATAATTGATGTCACTTCATAATGCACAACAAAATCAAGTTAAATCTTGCATTTAAATAAACCATATAGATGATTTTTTATTCAAATTTGTTTCTCTATCTTGCAAACATTGTTCATCACTTTTTGAGCAAAAGTGACGAAGCATGTCACTTTTTAGGCAAAAAAGACATAGCATGTCACTTTTCTATCCCCCAAGCCTCAATTCATTTTCAAAGCAAAATAACGATACATTAATATTTGGTCATACTCAATAATTGATGTCAGTTCATAATGCACAACAAAATCAAGTTAAATCTTGCATTTAAATAAACCACATAGATGATTTTTATTCAAATTTGTTTCTCTATCTTGCAAACATTGTTCTCATTCACTTTTTGCTTAAAAGTGACATGCTCTGTCACTTTTTTAGGCAAAAAGTGACATAGCATCACACTTTTCTATCCCCAAAGCCTCAATTCATTTTCAAAGTTAAATCATGCATTTAAATCAACCACATATATAATTTTGATTCAAATTTATTTCTCTATCTTGTAAACATTGTTTTGTCACTTTTTGAGCAAAAAGTGACATGGTCTCATCACTTTTAGGTAAAAGTGACATAGCATGTCACTTTTCTATCCCCAAGCCTCAATTCATTTTTAAAGCAAAATAACGATACATTAATGTTTGACCATGCTCAATAATTGATGTCACTTCATAATGCACAACAAAATCAAGTTAAATCTTGCATTTAAATAAACCACATAGATGATTTTTTATTCAAATTAGTTTCTCTATCTTGCAAACATTGTTTTGTCACTTTTTGAGCACTTTTTAGGCAAAAAGTGACATAGCATGTCACTTTTCTATCCCCCAAGCCTTAATTCATTTTCAAAGCAAAATAACGATACATTAATGTTTGACCATGCTCAATAATTGATGTCACTTCATAATGCACAACAAAATCAAGTTAAATCTTGCATTTAAATAAACCACATAGATGATTTTTTATTCAAATTAGTTTCTCTATCTTGCAAACATTGTTTTGTCACTTTTTGAGCAAAAAGTGACAGAGCATGTCACTTTTTAGGCAAAAAGTGACATAGCATGTCACTTTTCTATCCCCCAAGCCTTAATTCATTTTCAAAGCAAAATAACGATACATTAATATTTGGTCATGCTCAATAATTGATGTCACTTCATAATGCACAACAAAATTAAGTTAAATCTTGCATTTAAATAAACCACATAGATGATTTTTTATTCAAATTTGTTTCTCTATCTTGCAAACATTGTTCTGTCACTTTTTGCCTAAAAAGTAACAGAGCATGTCACTTTGTAGGCAAAAAGTGACATAGCATGTCACTTTTCTATCCCCCAAGCCTCAATTCATTTTCAAAGTTAAATCATGCATTTAAATCAACCACATATATGATTTTGATTCAAATTTATTTATCTATCTTGTAAACATTGTTTTGTCACTTTTTGAGCAAAAGTGGCATGCTCGTCACTTTTTAGGCAAAAGTGACATAGCATGTCACTTTTCTATCCTCCAAGCCTCAATTCATTTTTAAAGCAAAATAACGATATATTAATGTTTGACCATGCTCAATAATTGATGTCACTTCATAATGCACAACAAAATCATGTTAAATCTTGCATTTAAATAAACCACATAGATGATTTTTATTCAAATTAGTTTCTCTATCTTGCAAACATTGTTTTGTCACTTTTTGAGCAAAAGTGACGAACATGTCACTTTTTAGGCAAAAAGTGACATAGCATGTCACTTTTCTATCCCCAAGCCTCAATTCATTTTCAAAGTTAAATCTTGCATTTAAATAAACCACATAGATGATTTTTATTCAAATTAGTTTCTCTATCTTGCAAACATTGTTACATCATTACTTTTGAGCAAAAAGTGACGGAGCATGTCACTTTTCTATCCCCAAGCCTCAATTCATTTTCAAAGTTAAATCATGCATTTAAATCAACCACATATATGATTTTGATTCAAATTTATTTCTCTATCTTGTAAACATTGTTTTGTCACTTTTTGAGCAAAAGTGACATGCTCTGTCACTTTTAGGCAAAAAGTGACATAGCATGTCACTTTTCTATCCCCAAGCCTCAATTCATTTTTAAAGCAAAATAACGATACATTAATGTTTGACCATGCTCAATAATTGATGTCACTTCATAATGCACAACAAAATCAAGTTAAATCTTGCATTTAAATAAACCACATAGATGATTTTTATTCAAATTAGTTTCTCTATCTTGCAAACATTGTTTTGTCACTTTTTGAGCAAAAGTGACAGAGCATGTCACTTTTTAGGCAAAAAGTGACATAGCATGTCACTTTTTCTATCCCCAAACCTTAATTCATCTTCAAAGCAAAATAACGATACATTAATATTTGGTCATGCTCAATAATTGATGTCACTTCATAATGCACAACAAAATCAAGTTAAATCTTGCATTTAAATAAACCACATAGATGATTTTTATTCAAATTTGTTTCTCTATCTTGCAAACATTGTTCGTCACTTTTTGCTCAAATAGTGACAGAGCTCACACTTTTAGGGCAAAAAGTGACATAGCATGTCACTTTTCTATCCCCAAGCCTCAATTCATCTTCAAAGCAAAATAACGATACATTAATGTTTGACCATGCTCAATAATTGATGTCACTTCATAATGTACAACAAATATGAAGTTAAATCATGCATTTAAATCAACCACATATATGATTTTGATTCAAATTTATTTCTCTATCTTGCGAACATTGTTTTGTCACTTTTTGAGCAAAAGTGACATAGCATGTCACTTTTCTATCCCCAAGCCTCAATTCATTTACAAAGCAAAATAACGATACATTAATATTTGGTCATGCTCAATAATTGATGTCACTTCATAATGCACAACAAAATCAAGTCAAATCTTGCATTTAAATAACCCACATAGATGATTTTTGAGTTTCTGCATTTAAATAAACCACGGAGATGATTATGATTCAAATATGTTCGTATAACTTGCATATAATATTCTCATCATTTTTTAAGCAAAAGTGACAGAGCATGTCACTTTTTGAACAAAAAGCCATATTCTTATTAACATTTTTACAAACACATTGTATGTACCCACTGCATTAGCAAATATGTTTACAAACACATTGGTAATCGATATTCTTATTGACATTTTACAAACACATTGGTAACTCGATAATAGCAAATATGTTTAGAAGACTTTACTCAATACTAATGATTTATAACGAAGTGAATAAAGAAGGATTTGTCTACATTGAAATCGGAATATGATATAATTTAAATCAAAATCATTTGTATGCATTTACTAAGCATGTTATTGAATATCTCCAATCAAAATCCGTAGTTATCTAATTCAAATAGAAAGTATGGAGAAGAAGTAAAATCAACAAATTACCTGAGATTTTTGAATTTGAATTCTGATTTTGTGTTGAATTGGAGAAGAAACAACGAGAAATCCTTAATAATGAGATCGGTTTTGAATTTTAATTCTGATAACGTGAAAGAGATCTGGTTTTATTATGAATTTTGGTTTGTAGAGAATTTGGATATGTTTTGTGGTTGATTATGGAATGGAATTGGAATTGGAAATAATATTTACCGTATTAGTTACTATTATAATTATTTAGGATGATTTTCCAAAAAACACTCAATTTTATGGGTATTTGTGTAATTCCCCTTTTTTCATAAGACACTTTTTGAAAGAATTGCAAAAACTTATTTTTGTTACATGTGTTGTAAAAATATTGTCTTTTAAAAATTATTATTTTAACTTATTATACTATATATTAAATTTAGTATAAAAATCGGATTTGATGGAAATACTTATATTATATTACAGAATCTTTTATTGTTATTGGAATATGATTACAAATTTTTTTATTGTTATAACTGTCAAATATATATCATTTGTAAATAGCTGTAACAATCACAAACATAACTCATGATCCATTCAATTTCAATATTTCTAACAATCTGTGTTACAAATTGAGATGTAATACATAATACCAGTTTTCAAACAAAAAAACTCATAATATACTCAATTATATCATCTGTATTAATCAGTGATCCAAAATATCAATTGAAAGTAACATAATCTGCATTAATAATCAAAACATCATATTAAACATTAATCTTACAAACATAATATTAAACATCAATTAACTAATAACAAGTTACAACATCTTTAGCAGTTAGTGTTACATAATAATCAATTGTGTAATGTGTGTTACATAATAATAAATTGTGTAACATAATATGTATTTCCGTATAATAATTCAATCAAGAACATTTAAATATAAAAAATAGAGTGATCAATCAAAACATCTTATTAACACCAGTGTTACAAAAAAGTGTATCAACAGTACGTATTACATACAATTAACCAATAATAAGTTGTAGCATCTTTAACAATAAGTGTTACAGAATAACAAATTGTGTAACATAATCTGTATTTTAGGGTAACAATTCAATCAAGAACATTTAAATATAAAAAATAGAGGATTTTGGTGTGTTTGGAAATAACAAAATTTCGCTTGATTTAGGGGTAGTTTTATTTTTTTGTGCGAATTAAAAAGATAATATGTAATTAATGAATAATCAACCAAGAAAACTAATTGTAATTGATGAAGTGATGGAAATAATTACGTAAATAATCTTTTTGGGCATTAATTACGCAAAATAATCGTGAAAGTTAACTATAATAAATAAAATATAAGAAAAAACGAAATTAGTGGGTTAATCTCTGAATAGTTCAAAATGGAAGGTGAGATTTTCAAAAGTGAAATATAGAAACGGTTGTGTATAAATTATATTTTGTTTTGATTATAAATTATTATTTTATTTATTAATATAATAATATAAAAACAGTATTTTTAAAATAAAAAAGCTAAATTTGTAAAAGTAAAAATATTATTATAATAGTAAATGGTAGATGTAATTTTCACTAAGGGTGTGTTTGATTGGTGTGCATAGAAAATGGTGGAAAATGAAAATATTTTTCATCTAAGGTGGAAAATAAAATCTACTAAATAGGTGAGAAAATGTTTTCCAAGAAAGTGGAAAAAAATATGCTTTAAGTAATTGTACATTGAAAATTAATTTTCTTTTCCATGTGCAATCAACCTAGGGGTGGCAAAAAAGCTTGTCGGCTTGGCTCGTAAAAGCTCGGCCCAGCTTGGGTTCGGGCTCGTCGAGCCACGAGCACGAGCACGAGCACGAGCACGAGCTAGGGACGAGCTGAGAAAAAAAAAGGGCCGAGCTCGCTCGGCTAGGCCAAAAAACGAGCCAAGGGACGAGCCACAAATGTGACCGTTGGCAAACGGTCATTTTAATTTAATTTAATTTTTTGTTTTTTACTTCCATTATTTTCCTATAAATACCTATTTTCTAAACTCATTTTTTCACACTTCAATCTCTTATCTCTCATTCAATTATATACTCAATCCATTAACAATTCTCAAATTACATTCTCTCAATATTAGTGTTCTAATTAGTATCTAATATTTTATTATCTAGATATTACGCTATAATTTTAAGTTATAATTTTCTACTTCTACTAATTCTCTACATTTATATTTTCTAGTTTCTACGTTCTACTACATCTTCATCTTCTCCTATGTTCTTTATTCTATTATTCCAAATGGCATACAACCGGCAGTGATGATGATTTCAAAGTGGTCTTAATGATATTCCAATTCGCATTTATATTATTGATCGGTTTGGTGGTAGCACCGATCCAATTGATTTGGAAGACGTTCATGACGATGCCGATACACAAACTACCATTGGCTCTAGCACTAAACGAAAAGCCACCAAACAAAAAGCTATATGCTGGCGGTATTTTGATTTGGTGCCGACTGGTAAACTAGTGAACGAAGTCCCTGAGTTCAAAGCACAGTGTAAACACTGTCAGGAGAAGTTTGCTTGACACAAGGAGATATGCACGACCTATCTAAATGCAGACTTTTCAAAAGTTTCAATACAAACATGGAGGTTTGGATACAAATCGTGCACAACTCAGCTTGGATTTCTCGGAGCCCGGTCCATGAGTCCCGCTTCTCAACAACTAGATATACTCACAAGGACTCATGCGACACGAAGGACCCACTTAATTGATAGCAAATGTCAAGTTTCCACTATGCTTGGTGAATAATCCTCATTGGACGTCATTCGTCCAAAATATCTACAACCAAGGTATGCGTTAGTATTTCTAGAAATACACTTCGTAAAGATACTATTGTTAGATATAATACTAAGAAATAAGATATTATTAATGATATTAATAATTACAACGGTGTTGTATCTTTTACATCAGACTTATGGACATGTTGTAACAAAAAAGGATACATGGTTGCAACTGCACACTACATTGATAATAGTTGCTTAATGCATAAAAAAATAATAGCATTTAAATAAATAGACTATCCTCATAATAGAAATAATATTTATCAAGTTTTATTAGGTGTGTTACATAAATTTAAATGTGATTATAAGGCTCGTAGTTTTACATTTGATAATGCAGGCTCAAATAATATAGTAATTGAAAAATTAATGCAACACTGTGATTCACATTTTGATGGTATTTTATTTCATATTCGTTGTGTGTGTCATGTATTTAATTTAATTGTACAAGATGGATTAAAATTTATACAACCTCAATTGGAAAAAATTAGATTTGCTATTAATTATATTTCGATTTCACTATCAAGAAAACAAGTTTTTGCTACTCTATGTACAGAAAATGGGCTGCAATCAAAATAATTTGCAACTGATGTTGCCAATAGGTGGAATTCAACATATCTTATGCTTGAATCGTGTGAAGGTTATGAAGATTGCATTACTGTGTATTATAATAGCCGACACTCACACGACTTAGAATATGATTTAGAATTACATGATTGGAAAATATGTGGTCATGTTAGAAAATTTTTAAAAGTTTTTTACGACGCAACAACTGCATGTTCTAGTGTTTATACTACTCCACTTGTTTTAAATTATTTCTATTATATTGCTAACAATTTTCATAGGTATAAGAATTTTGCTCTTTTTACTAGTATTATACATGTTATGGAAGCTAAAATTTAGGAAATATTGGAAACAATTGCCTATGTTATTTCTATTAGCATGTATCATGGATCCTCGACTTAACTTAGAAGGTACAAAAGTAACAATAATGGCAATTTCAGATAAATTAACTTTTGGAAATCCAGTCATGTGTGCTAATTTAGAACAAACTTTATATTCTATGTATAAAGTCTATGCTGAAAAGGCCGGTACAAACGTTGTACGACCTCTTAATCCAACATATACTTCATCATCAACTGATGACATTGACTTATGGAGTTACGTCAGTACATATAGGACCACTCAAGGTCAACAATTAGTTGGTTCTTCTTCTAGTTCTTCCATTCCCGTTCTAATGATACACCAGAGAGTTAGGTAGGTATTTTATGATGATGTGCTTAGTATGTTAGACGACGAGGAGAGAAAAACTTTGATATACTTAAATGGTGGAGACAACATCAACGTAGTTACTCAATTCTTTCCAAAATGACACGTGATCTACTAACACGTCGGTCTCAACTGCAGTTTCGGATGTTGCATTTAGAATAAGTGGTAGGTTTTTATCTCGATATCGTGTCAAGACTCAAAGCCGACATTTTAGAAAGTTTACTGTGTCTAAAGAATTGGGATGATGCCGAACTTCGAATTCAAGATAAAGTGGATAGAATAATGTCCGAAGAACTTGAAGATTTGAATATGGATTAATCATATTCGTAGTAAGTATTATTTTGCATCAATATTTTTGTATTTGAAGAATTTTTCTTATTTTAATAAAAAATTGTACACGTAACATCTTGTTCGTGTACAATTTTAACTCACTCTACTTTTAAAGTAATCGGTCCCAAGCCCGAAAAAAAGAGGGAGGGTTTTAAATCTTACATTTTTAACATAAAGAATTTTCGATATGGTATTTCTTTTTATTTTCAAATTTTAAAAATGTAAAACACACAAAAAAAAAAAATAGAGGTGGATTTTAAATCTTTAATTTTTAACATAAATGATTTTTTATTTCTAATTTCTTTTTTATTTTCATTTTTTTTTATTTTCAAATTCAAAACAAAAAAAAAAAAAAACATAAGAGTCAAAGATGAGGATTTTAAAAAACATAATCAAGATGAGGATTCAATAAAATTTTTAACATAAAGATAAATATTTAATCTTTAACATAAAGATAAAGATAAAAGATTCATTTTAAATATTTACATTTTTTTCTTTAACAAAATAAAGAGAATGATTTATTTTCAAATTTTAAACCAAAAAAAAAAAAAAGGGTCGAAGCCGAGCTCGCTCGTTTCCCCACAGACCGTGGGCAACCGAGTCACTCTTCCGAGACGAGCCGAGCTCGTGTTTTACAAACCGAGCTATTGCCATGCCTAAATCAAACAATCAAAAGTAGAAAAGAAAATTTATGGATGTGATAATATTTTTCATGGATATGATATTTTTCATGAAAAATGTGCCAATTAAATTCACTCTAAAATTAATAGGGCATTTTCCATGTACCAAAAATAAAAATTAAAAGAAAATTTAGGATTTTTCCTTAAGTTTTTATATGGTAAGATTTTGAGTGTTGAATTGGTCATTTAATCAACTGCAATCATTAAACTCAACATTGATGAATATGGATTTGGTCCAATTACCTATGGAGGACAAAAATCTTGTCACGTCAATAGATTTCATCAATTAATTGTAGTATCAAAGTTTGACCATCTAACAATATAAAGTATGAAAAATCGATTTGTGTTAGCTCAACTTGCCTTAAGGGTCAATGCTCGTGAGCCTTGGTACAAATCCCCAAAAGTGTTTGTTTAGTGTCATTTTCTATATTAAAGTAAAGGCTTTGTAGTCGAAAATTTGGCATCAAACTTATTTTTTGAGTCAATATTGGATGCTTAGAGTGCTGTAGCCTTAAATACCAGGACAGTAGAGTATTTTGTACTCATATTTGTGTACCTAAATTATTGTAAAAGTTAGTATGTTCGAGTGGATTTTTTATTGATTTGTTTGTTTTTGTATTCTTAGGCAAAAGCCGATGTTTCGAGAAATTCATGTGAAAACAAGACAAAAATGAGCTAAAGCGACTAGACAAAGATGAGTATTTCAAATTGAAAATGGAATGATAAAGCCAAGAAGAAGAAGAAGATAAAGTTCTAGTTGGGGACTGAAAGAAAGCAAGAAAGGAGTAAAAATGGGTGTTAATCAAGAAGAGGCATAGAGTTTCACCTGGATTATAATTTTTTATCGAAAAAATAATTGAATTTAGAGTTCAACGCAATTTGAGAATGGCCGCACGGGGCGTAGATCTAATTCACTGAGATCTTCTATTTTTCAAGTTTTCTTGACTTGGTGGGCAATTTGAGAACTTTTGGCACGGGATATCAAGACTCCTACCCTAACCTATATGGCTATATATATGAGACTTTGGTGACACAAAGAGAGAGTCCTAATGGATACCAGTTGATTCCAAATTAGAAACACATTCAAGAAACCACAACTCATCATCTTGGGTAGAAATTGTTAGCCACGCATATGTGTCTGGAATCGAGTAGATATGATGTTTGTGGGGGGAGGCACACGCTATGGTAGATGTGGTGGCGTGAGGGCCCATAACTAATAATTTTTCTAAGTGATTATGTAGCACTTAAAAATTCATTAGCATAGAGGACATATATTTTCTCTATGTGAGTTTATATTTTTTCCATTCTTTTCTTATGGAAATGATCTTAGTATTTATAGGCAAATTCTAATTGATTGACCTCCTTTCGATGTGTGATGAGTAGCTCAATCTGAATGGTCTTCGCGTCACATTAATGGTTTTAATGAAATGGTCTCTTTTAGCCGCATGCTATGAAGCTAGGATGTGACAGATCGTATTGGTAGGTTATCCCATCATTCGTTGGATATGACGTGATGTCAGATGAGGCTTCTACACACGCAATCACGGCCATCCCTCTCGATATAAATGAACAATCTCTTCTTCTTAACCTCTTCTTTTTAAATCTCATCGGCATAAAAGAACAGCATCTTCTTCTTAACCTCATCTTCCCAACCTCCTCAGAAAGAAGGTGACTACCTACTAGGTAAGTTTGACTTTGACTAGGCCATTTAGAGCACCACGTGAGATTTGGGCGTAACAATAGTCCCCCAAGTCCAGGACCTTCATTATTTATGAGGGATGTTGGACTTGGTAAGAAAGCCTTTATGCTGACTTACGTCTTCGAAGAGGCTCAGTGGCCTAGTCAACTAGAGAATGTACATGGGGACGGAGGTACGAGAAGAAATGTAACACCGCCTCATTTGCGTATTGGGACGTTCAATAGTGTTCAATTAATAGTCCCACAAGCTCAGGACCTCCGTCATTTATGTGAGGTACGGAGCTATGGAGCTTGACGTGGTGGCGAAGTCCCAACTAGGAGAGGCAGTTTTGGAGAGGGCAAGGCTTGTTGCGGAAGAGTCAAGTCCCAAGCGGGAGAGGTTTGACGCAGAACAGTCAAGTCCCAGGCAGAAGAGGCTTGACGCGGAGAAAAGCTTAATCCCATGTGGGAGAGGCTTGATGCAGAAGAGTCTAATCCCAAGTGGAAGATGCTTGATACAGAAGAGCCTAATCCCAAATGGGAGAGGCTTGACACAGAAGAGCCAAGTCCCAGGTAGGAGAGGCTTGACTCGGAGAAAAGCCTAATCCTATGTGGAGAGGCTTGATACAGAGGATCCTAGTCTCATGTGGGAGATGCTTGTTGCGAAAGAGCCAAGTCCCAAGTGGGAGAGGCTTGACACAGAAAAGCCAAGTCCCAGATGGGAGAGGCTTGACACGAAGAAGAGCTTAATTCCATGTGGGAGAGACTTGATGCGAAAGAGCCTAGTCTCAAGTGGGAGAGGTTTGTTGCGGAAGAGCCAAGTTCCAAGCGGGAAAGGCTTAACGCAGAAGAGTCGTGTCCCAGGCGGGAGAGGCTTAACGCAGAGAAGAGCCTAATCCCATGTGGGAGAGGCTTGATGCAAAAGAGCATAATCCCAAATGGGATAGGCTTGGCCCTTGTGTGGGGATGACGATCTGTTTTACTAAGTCCAATTGAGGGAGGAGCTATCCTTTGTTGGAAAGAAGCTTGTTTGCAGAGGCTCTTCTAATATAAGACGAGACTTGATATTGTGCTTTGTCCAACTAGTGCCATGCCTTCATGAAGAGGCTTGGGCCTTGTGTGGAGATGACATGTCTACAACAACTAAGTCCCAAATGAAGGAGGAGCTTACCTTTGTTGGAAAGATGCTTGTTTGCAGAGGCCTTTCCAATATAAGACGAGGCTTGATATTGGACTTTGCCCAGCTGGTGTCGTGCGTTCATGAAGAGGCTTGGCCATTGTGTGAGAATGACACGTCTGCAAAAATTAAGTCCCAAATAAAGGAGGAGCTTACCCTTGTTGGGAAGAGGCTTGTTTGCATAGGCTCTTCCAATATAAGACGAGGCTTGGTACTGGACTTTGCCCAACTGGTGCCATGCCTTCATGAAGAGGCTTGGCCCTTGTGTGGGGATGATGCGTTTGCAAAAACTAAGTCCCAACTGAGGGAGATAAATGTATCACATATAAATGTATCTTAATATATTAGTATTATAGGTTGAAACATTTTCTTAATAAAACAATATCAACGATAAAAATATGGTATAAGTTCACCAATGTACATTATCTAAATAAAAACAGTATCATGGATTAAATAGTATCAAAGTATACTAATGCACATTACCTAAATAAAACAATATCATAGACAACTATGAGATTGAAACATTGTCATAATCAAACAATATCAAAGATAAAAGCATTGTATCATAAATAAAATCTATTTTACATAGATTCAATCAGTATCAAAGATAAAACAATATTATGGATTAAACAGTATCAAAGTATACTAATGCACATTACCTAAATAAAACAGTATCATAGACAAAACTAATAGATTGAAACCTTGTCATAATTAAACAGTATGATAGATCGAAAGAGTGTCAAATATTTTGCACATAATTAAACAGTATCAAAGATAAAACTAAGAGATTAAAATAGTATCATATTTTGAAATTTTGTCATAATATTTCACTATCATTAGAAACAAGGAAAAAATTCGACAAATAGAAACAATATCATAGATCGAAAGAGTATTAAGCATTTTTCAATCATAGGTTGAAACATTATCATAATAAATCAATATCAAAGATAAAAGTATGAAGTAAGTGTACCATATCACATTATCTATATAAAATAGTATCATAGACAAAATAGTATTACAATAAAATAGTATCACAACAAAACAGTATTATAACAAAATAGTATCACAACAAAACAATATCACAATTACCATTTTTTTACAATTAAGGGTATGTTGGTCTTTTAGCTCTAAAATGTGACTTTCATTGAATTGAATTTTGACCATATGACTTTAGAGCCCATAAGTGCCAAAAGAGTGACAGACCTTGAATTTACCCTTTTTTAATTACCAAACCCGCTGGCCCATTGGACTCTGAACCGTCGCGGTTCAGAGTCCTTGGCCCGTGAACCGCTCGCTCGGTCACGGGTCGGCCCGCAATTACGGGTCGAGACGGGTGGGCCGATGCGGGTTCGATCTGCCTGCCTGCCCATCTTGACACCTCTACTTGAAATTGAGTAGATATAATGTATGTGTGGGGGTGGGGCACACGCTATGGTAGACATGGTGGCGTGAGGGCCCTTAACTAATAATTCCTCTAAGTGATTATGAAACACTTAAAAGATCATTAGCATAGAAGATTTGTGTTTTCAGTGTGAGTTTATATTTTTTTTTTATCCATTTCTTGTGGGAATGACCTTAGTATTTATAGGCAAATTATAATTGATTGATCTCCTTTTAATGTGTGACAAGTGGCTCAATCTGAAGGGTCTTCACATCACATATTGAGCGTCACATCAATGACTTTAATGAAATGGTCTCTTTTAGTCGTGTGCTAGGAAGCTAGGATGTGACAGATCATATTGATAGGTTGTCCCATCATTCGCTGGATATGGCGTGGTGTCAGAGAAGACTTCCTACACACGCAATCGCGTCTACCCTCATCAGCATAAAAGAACAGTCTCTTCTTCTTAACCTCCTATTCTCAAACCTCATCTTCTCAAATTTCTTATTCCTAAACCTCCTCGGCATGAAAGAACAACTTCTTCTTCTTAGCCTCCTCTTCCCAACCTCCTCAGAAAGAAGGTGACTACTTACTAGGTAAGTTTGACTATGACCAGGCCATGTAGAGCACCACGTGGGATTGAGGAGTAACAGAAATCAAAGAAAAAGTTCAAGAAATTATTGAAGATCAAGACTTGAAGATATGTGGGTTTCCTGGAGTTGAAGATAAGTATTGAAGAGATTCGTCTATCTTCTTGTTCTTAGAATAAACAGGTGATGGCTCTATGTCAATTTCTTCTTGTTTTGACCCATTCACCATATTTTAGTCCTCGTGTGAACGATAATCTAGATTCCTTAAGTCTATTTTACTACTTGTATGCGTTATCGTACACTTGCGATTTAGCACATTGAATTTTTACTATACATGAATAAATATGAGAAATTAATTTTGAAGGCCCCATTCTTCCCTTGAGACTTTTAAACTTACTTATTGTGTCACATATATTTAAGCATTTGATCAGATATCGCCTGTGAAGAAAAAAATTCAAAGACTCCGTGATTCTAATTATTTGCACGACTTCTGTTTGTTTCATAACATGATAACATGTTTGGTTCAATAAAATTAGATAAAAATAAACATAAAACATGGTGTCTACTTGGAGGGATCCCTCAGTCAAACAATTTCACACTTCCCACGGGTAAAATTAGTCAGTGCCACCGAACTTTAACTTAGTTTTTATTTTACCACTAAATTTTAAAAAGTATTTCAACACCCACCCAACTTTCAACTAAGTAACTGTTTAGTGTGGATTATAAACTAGTTTATTTGACCAAAATTGTTTATTTGATCAAAAATAATTTATTTGACAAAAAATTTACTTTTGTAGCATGATATTTTTTACCATTCTTGATTAAATAAACGAATTTATAATCCACACCAAACAATTTAAATTTTTCATCATCTATCATTCATTCATCATTCTACATATTTCGATGGAATGTCCATCATGACAAAACATCTTTCAATATAGCATAGTAACAATGTTAAATCTCTCTCAATCAACAAAAGTGTACTATCCAAACACACCATTTTTTCAAAGAAATTGAAAATGTTTTCAGTTTTTTTCAACCAAATTCATGTCAATTGGGCGTGTTTGAATAATGTATTTTTGTTAATTGGGAAAGATTTAACATCGTTAATACGCTCCGTCAGATGATCGTTTGCCACGTAAGATATTCCATTAGGTATTGCAAGCGAATGGTTAACAGGTGATGGATGAGTAACTTAGTTGAAAATTGAGTAAATGTTGAAATACTTTTTAAAATTCGGTGACTAAATAAAAACTAGGTTAAAGTTGAATGGCCACGGTTGATTTTACCCAACTTCCCACCATGAAGATACGTACAAGTTTCCTTTGTCGAAGATTGTAAATAAAGGTAAAGATGGGATTTTCCCTTGTATCTTGCTATCCCCACCAAATTTCAAAACACACACACACACACACACACTCTCTCTCTCTCTGAGTGATCATCACTAGAAATTTTGATTCCTTGGTAGAATCACGGTGGGTGGCCTGAAGCAAAAGGGAGATGTAGGGCAGGAGACCACCTCAAAAGAAAGCTTATCTCTTGCTCCCTGTGTTCCCCCACAGGCCCCACCACTTGCTCTTCCTTTTGACCAGAAACCCTCTTTAATTTATTGTTTTGTTAAACGGGTGTTAAAAATTTTTTTGTGCCGAGCTAATATATGAAAAAAAAAAAATCTACACTAAAAAAAAAAGACGTTTTTGGTCAATGGTGGCTCCAACATAGGGGAGCCTCCCTGTATTCATCCCTGCTCTTGTTGTAAGCCATAAAATGTGCAATCGTATGAGAGAACCACCATGCATATGTACACTAGGTGTATGGCTCACTTGGATTCATTCCATCTAACAGCCTTTTATGATTTGATTAGGCATATAAGTTTCATGGAGCAGTAAAGTTTTCTCATTACATTGTAATTTTAGATCGTTAAACCTCTTCTATTTTGTCGTCCCAGTCTAATTTCTTTGAGGTCGGGTAAAGTTAGAACGATAGAAAGAAGATTACTATGGTCCCAACAAATCAAGAAATGGACCTCTCTTGTCCCCCTCATTAATTATCACTAAATACCTCCTATACATCAGTCACCAAGTACCTGTTGCTCTCTCTCTCTCTCTCCAGCCACCCCAACCGCCAGCAAGGTGTTGCAGAAAAAATGAGTAAAAGGGTTACCCTTTGTCCTGATGTCAATGATAAACCAACAATCTACTCGAAACCTGGCTGTGGCACTAAATTTAGTGGGCATGAGAAGATGGTTGTCGGAATAGGGAGTTTCAGATTTCACCGGAGCTCACAAAGCTCTGGATATTGGGCTGCCGGATTCTTTAGGCATATCGGAGCAAAGGTGGCAAGAGCTCTGCAGTTTGTGAGGTCTTCGCGTAAAGTTTCTTCTGCTACTTTGGCAAGATCGAAGTCATATTCTGAAACACTTGATTCTCAGCGAGCTGAGGCTATCGAGGATTGCATAGAGTTCTTGAATTCCTCTTCTTCTTTTCAAAGATCGAATTCAGTCATTAGTTCTTGCTAGAAGTTTATGTATGTAAGAAGAAAAGGATGTAAATGAGTAAAAAATAGTACAGACTTTGAAGGGACTCATCTTAGTTAAAGGTACAAAAGAGAATAACTCACCTCGTCCAAATACGAGAAGATCAATGTAAAAGCTCAAAAACTACCATTCTGTTGCTACGTAGGTTATAGTAAGAAATTAATCCACTCATTTCTGTACATGAATAAAAATATTTGTTTGAAATTTATCTAGTTTGGGAAAGTTAATCTTGAAGAAGATTCGAATATTGGTAATACAAACAGCTTAATTCAAGAGAATAAAATTTTCACCTGAATAAGCATCAGTTGTTTTGACAGCTTGGATTGGAATCTCGCATTCTCAATGCTAATCCCCCTCCATTTTCATCTTGACATGAAAAGTCAGAGTGAGAGAGCTCAGACCATAGCAACTTTAGAGACTTTTGTCTCAACTTTAACAGAGGCTTTCCTTTCTGCTTTATTGTGGTTTACCCATAACCATCAACAACAAGGGTTACGGAAGAGGCCAAACCAACCCAGGTTCATCATCACAAGTAGATAGGGTTGGAACAACAAATCCTATAGAAAGAACGAAAGACAATTTTTACATGTTCTTGCTAGTGTTTAAGTTTTGTAAAGCAAATCCTATAGAAAGAACGAAAGACAATTTTTACATGTTCTTGCTAGTATTTAAGTTTTGTAAACCTGTCTTTACTTCTAGATGTTGAGCAATCTCGTTTAAAAGTTGAATTACATAAACAAATGAGTGTCAATTTTTATCCAATATAGGTCCTGTTTTAGTTCTACAAGCAAATGGTCCCAAGGACCATTTTGATTTTCTTGTAGAAAATGGTCCCAAGTGACTGAAATTTCTTCCAGGATCATTTTAATTAAGCTGTGAAGAAATCCTCCAATAAATTTGGACTAACTACTTAAAACTATTTATGATCGTTTCATTCATTTCACACTAATTCTGTAATAAGATTCAATGCAACGAGATCACTACAATTTATCCAAGAATTTTAAATTATTTTCTCTGACCAATGACCATGTGAACAAATTTTAACTATTCATGATGTTTGTAACATATGTTTTCCTTTCATAGAGTTATTCTAAAAGCTAAAACAAATAAATTTAGATGGTCGGTGAAAATGAAAATAAAATTAAAATACGTCGGATGTCTAGACACATAAATGAACACTAGCATGTCATGTCAAGCCATCACATCAAGTTAGTTAGAAGGTCATTATTCAATCTCGAGGGCTTTCTCAGTTTTTTTTAACCATGAAGATTAAAAATTGAGAATGATTTTGCCATGAACCCCTGCATACAAAATTTACCAATAGACTTGTTTAAGGTGTACTAATTAAACCTATCTCACTAATCTTGCCCATAGTTGGTAAAAAAATTTCAAACTTATAAATTGATAAAATATTATTAACCCACAATTACTAGCGATTCGGACATCATGCAAGTGAATAACATGTTCGATAAAATGTCTATTTTTATTCATATATTTTATAACATTCACAACTTTTATCCACTTTTGATCTACACTTTTATAGAATCCACATTTTATAAGCTACAAAAAATTTTACCTAACATAAATTGATGAAACACGATCCATAGTTTGGTGAATGTTTGAGAACTAGCCTTTAAATTTCGTGATCCACCCTTTGCAGGTAAAATTTGACATCATAAGTGAGTAATTGCGCACTATAGCTAGTATAGGCAATGTTGCTGATCACGTAGTTTATGTATGGGTTAATTACACTAATTATCTTCATTCTTTCAGGTTTGTAATGATTTTTTCTCCATTTTTTTTAGCATATATCATTCTCATTCTTCTATTTATTCTCACAAATGGTTTCCAAATCACTATTTTTCACTATTCTGACAATTTGGTGACAATTTTGCCCATTGACTTAAATAAATTAAAATAATAAGAAAAAAATACAATGAAAATATTGCAATTGAGCCCTTAACCTTTTCAAAAGTACAAATAAATTCTAAACTATTTTATTTTATATATATAGGTGTTCTTCCCAATTAAAACTCAATTAGTTTAACCAAGTTACATATATAGCTATACATCTGAAAAATTCAATAAATCAAGACTAGAATTATCTTTCGAAAATTACGAGACTAAGCCGAATCAAAATTGACCACACCTTATCAAAGTATTGTATGATCCAAATGCCAAAAGATTTTTCAATAAAACGAAAAAACATCAAACCCTCAAAAAATCAAAATTATACATATAGACATCTGAATCTGTAAAAATCGCAAATGGGTTAATAAAAACTATTTTATTTGTTCGCAAGCTCGTCGGTGCCGACGCATTTTTTTGCATCCGGCCAGGCCAAATTTCGACCATTTTTTGCCATTTATGCATGTGGCCACAATGCAAAGAAGATCATCGATGGCGTCGGTGGTCGG
This sequence comes from Forsythia suspensa, assembly GCA_023638005.1. Lineage (NCBI taxonomy): Eukaryota > Viridiplantae > Streptophyta > Magnoliopsida > Lamiales > Oleaceae > Forsythia > Forsythia suspensa. Next base: position 40,468,666 of record CM042669.1, on the reverse strand, counting down.
GTCGGGCCACACCACCATCCGCAATTTATAAATAGCAGCTTTAGGCATTTTGGGACCTCACCGCCAAATGGGCAATTTGAGCATCGGTTTTGAGTCCATCACAAAGAAAAGAGGACATGGGCACCATCAATTTGTAAAAAGGTCATGGATTTTGCACCTGAAAATTGAAGTCTTTTCATACTTCACACCTTAGTTGATACACATTCATGGATATGTAAATTCATGGATGTGCCAGGGGTGTGGGGTGGTGTGGAAAAAGATGATTAATTTTAATGAGGAAGAACACTTATCTATATAAAATAAAATAGTTTAAGATTTATTTGTACTTTTGAAAAGGTTAAGAACCTCAATTGTAATATTTTCATTGTATTTTCTTTTTTCTATCATTTTAATTTATTTAAGTCAATGGGCAAAATTGTCACATAATTGTCAAAATAGTGAAAAATAGTGATTTGGGGCCATCTGTAAGAATAAATGAAAGAATGTGGATAATATCTGCTAAAAAGAATGAGAATAAAATTGTTAAAACCCGAAAAGAATGAGACCATTAGTGTAATTAACCCTTTATGTATTTACCCATTAGAGTATCGAAAAGGTAGGCAAGAACTATTGGCAATGTCTTTGAAGTGCCTTTCCATATGTTTAACTATTTCAACTAATTGTATGTTTGGTAGTGATGAAATTATTTTTTAAGCATTTATAAGTTGTGAGTTTTATAAAATATGTAGATAATAAATGTGTACTAAGTTGTGAATTCTACAAAATGTGTAGATAAAAAATATATTTAACTAGTTTGATAAATTTAAATTATAATTTAAACAGAAAAAACAAACACTGAGTTTATAGACCTTAGTAAGCTAGGTGATCATCAATGGCATTGCTAATGATCTGTTCCCATAAGTAGTGACAGAGCTACCAAGGGAAAAGGAGGTCAATTGACCCCCAAAGTTTTGAAAAAAATTATTTTTTAAAAACAAAATTAAAAAAGTTTCAAAATAGCCTAAGCCCAAGTCCCCAACTCAAAATATTTTTATTCAACTTTTAGCCCAAATTGATCTAATCTAATGAACCCAACCTAAAATAGCTCAAGTCCAAGTTCCAACTCAAATTGTTTTAATTGAATTCAGCCAAAATTGATATAATCTATTCAACTTTTTGTGAAGATGACCCAGGTGCCCTAAATCCGAATGCGATACATTCATCTATTTTCACTCCATTTCCTAAAAAGTGAAGCTTCAATCAGCCATAAATCCGTTAACCTAGTTGACCAACTCTTTTTTTTCTTCTCCGTCCAGCAACTAAAGTTCAACGGGCGACTGCAGAATGCTCGACTAATAGACTATGAAGTACAACCAAACAACAAGTATTTTTTGTATTCCTTTTGTTTTTTAGCATTATGTAAATTGTAATGTATATATTGCTTTGTATATACTATTTTTGAATTTTTGAATTTTTTTTCTAGTTCTTGGTTTTCTTAGCATTTGTACATTTGTTAAGTGCAATTGATAATAGTTTTTATTTAAATGAAATTGTTGGATGATTATTGTTGTCATACCGGTCTTATTATTAAATTGTTTTGCCTTGTTGGCATATTTTGTTACTTTGTCGACTTATTAGATTGTTGTACTTTGCCGGCCTATTTTTGTATACTTGTAATGACATTACATGTTTTTACCATGACTACTGAGCTATTTTATGTGATGATATTGAGTCTCCAGAATTCTTAGCCAATTGGAGATTTGTATCTAGTGGTGTTTTAGAACTATTAATAGGTGCTCTTTATACTTATCAAGAATTTCCTCGACGATTGGTAGCTTTGATCGTGTTAATATTACTTTTTCATTATAAATATATCCTCAACATACAAACAAACAATGACAAAGCCATGTTGAGTGGTTTTAACATAAACACGTTTGTCACATTCATTGATCTTAATTCTATTAGACAACATAACTTTGTCAAATTTCTCATGCGATTGTTTTAGTGCATGTTTTAATTGGTAAAGGATTTTTCCAATTTACAGACTTTCTATTATTGGTTAGGAACAATGAACCACTCGAGTTGTTCTATGTATATCTCTTCTTATAATTCACCGTTTAAGAAGGTTGACATGCATTTGATGTAGCTCTAGATTGTTCAATGTTACTATCGTTATTAACAAACAAATTGATGTGATTCTAGTAACATAGGAGTAAGCATCAAAATAATCTAGTACTTCTCATCGTTTGTAGCCTTTAGCAACTAGTCTTGTCTTATATTTAACAATTGATCCATTTGCCTTCATCTTCCACTTGAAAATCCACTTACATTCTAGTATTTTACTTTCTCAGAGGAAGATCTACTAATTTCAAAGTATAATTTTGCATGATAGACTCAATTTCACTATTGATAGTTTCTTGATTCTATAATCGTATTAACATGCACATTATTTATGATTTAGGAACAACAAATCGATACACAATATTGTTACTTGCACGTTCAATGAACACACAATCAATCATTTTTTGTCCTATTTTAATCATTTTAGGTTTAGCAATCGCAACCTTTGCTAAACATCCCCATGCTTTCAAATATTTGTACAAGAAATTTCTTTCTTTCTATTCTTCATACAACATTTTCTGTGATTGCTTATGAGGTATTCGGTTGAGAATGTAATTTGCATAAGCAAAACTTCCACCTACAAATTATGGAGTAAACTGGAACTTATTAACATGATATTCATCATTTCTTTTAAATTTCGATTTATATGTTCAACAACTTCATTAGATTAAGGTGAAAAAAGAAAAGTGGTTTGATGGATTATTATATGTTCCGAAAAGTAGTGTTCGAACAATGGACCATATTTCTCCTCCTTTATCATTTCTTATAACTTTAATATTTCTAGTTGAGTTGATTGTCAACTTCATTGTTATAATATAGAAAAAATATAAAGTATATAATTTTGCTCTCTCAATATGAAAATAGTTTATAACGTTTGTTTTTTGGCACGAACATTCCTAATCGGTTTGTGTTTTTGTGTGCAATTGATCCTTATTTGATGAAAAAGATCAACATGCCCATAATTTTAATTAGAAAAAATTGCAATTGGATTATTAACCTTTGTAAAATGTGTAAATTGGTCCGGTGTATTTATTTAATAATATTTAATTTAGCGTACTATATTGTTATGTGATGTCAAAAACTTAAAAAAAAATTAAGATAAATAAACAACAAAATGACGTATACAATTTATGATATCTATCCAATCTTTTTATATTTTTATTTAACATAAACAAACAAACAAATTAAATTTACGAATGATGTGTTCTTTATTTTTGAATGATAATAAAATTATAAATTAAAATATGAAGAATACAAATGGAGTTCTAATATTTGTAATTAATAAACAAATAATTCAATTAAATAAAAGTATTTGATGATCAAGTTTGTCACTAATTTATTTTTCTTTTTCTTTTTTGTTATAACCATAAAATAAAATTTTAAATTTTAAATACTTAAACTAATATTTTTATTTCACATGTTTGTTAATAATTACGAGCTTAAATTTTAATTATTTCATAATAGTTTGTAAAAATATACAAAATAATTTATGTATATTATCAATTTTCAATTTGGTTAATAAAGTCAAAATTTTTTAAAAAAAAGAACTCTTTAATTTATTTTAATTTTTATTTAAAAAAATGTACCAAGTCCATTTGTACATTTTGAAAATGTTATGAACTCAATTAATCCTTCTTCTTCAATTCAAAGACTATTCCCTTATTAAAATTAAATGGCATATTGATCTTTTTTGTCAAATAAGAACCAATTGCGTACCAAAACACATAGTTAGGGGACGTCCGTACCGAAAATGGACTGTTTTCCGCACTGAGGGCAAATATATGGGACCATTTGTGTCAAATTTCCTTATAATATTTAAAATTTTCTATTGATTTATCTTTTTTTCTTAGCAAATCAAACTTAACATTATTTTGTGCAATCATCTAAAATAATAAAAAAATAATTTTTACCATCTCTAGTTACACGAACTTTTAGTCAAGATATCCGTATGAATTAACTCCAAGGTTGTGTGCCTTTCCACCAAATTAAATGTTGTTCTTATCATTTTTATTTCCATAAAATTCACATTTTTAATTTGAATCGAAATTGCAACTCGAAATTAACTCTAATTGTATTAATTTATGCAAATCATTAAAATCAACACGTCCTAGTCTAGCATGCCACATATCAGAAGACTCAAGCATATGAGCAGAATAATTAATATTATTATTATTATTACTATTCTTGTTTTTTGGTACAATGGTACGAACATTCATCTTGAATAGTCCATCAATTTTATAACATTTCCCCAATACAAATTTATCTAACACGAAATAATTAAAACTCGATTTTGCTAAGAAGAGATCCAAACAATAGATTCTTGCGGATGTCACGCACATGAAGAACATTGTTGAAGGTGGGTCGTTATTTGCCAAAAGTCATCTTGACCACAATTTTTCCTTGCCCTTCAACTTTTGAAATTTAATTAGGAATTTTTCATGAAGATTTGTTCTCCAATAACATAACTATATGTAGAGAACATTGACTTGTTAGATGTGGCGAGTAGTACCTGTGTCATGTGCCAATCTTTAGAATTCCCGACTATGTTGCATTCTAATACATAAGCACATAAGTTCAATTTTGACACTCTTTCAGATCTACAATCTAGTTTTGTCACATTTGATTGAGCATTCTGCTTCTGAAAATTCTTTGGCTTGCGACAATCTTTTGAGCGATATCCTGCCTTTTCACAGTTGTATTTGAACTTTTTTCGAACTCATGCATATTATTTCCTTGGTTTGGACCATTACCAGTATGCTTTCTCTTCTTGTTCTCTTTAGAAGCAGTTTCCAAAACATTGGTTCTTGAAAATTGCATGTTCTGATATCATGTCGTTCATCCATCAAGTTTCACTTCCCTAGTATAGAAGGTCTACAAGCAATTACCTCTTAGTATAAAACAAATTCCGTTTCAATAACTTACCACTTTCGTCGCAAGGAATCGAAGAAATTAACTTCTGATCGAATAAACCGATCTTTTGATGCAGAAAATTTATAGAAACATAAGTTTGAGGAAAGATATGGGCCATATGGCAGCAAAATTATAGAGGCTATTTCTGGTTTTTGGATAAATGATGATGAACGCTGCCATTCGTCCATGGTTATGGCCTTTCTGAACAGATGCACTGATAGAAACGAGATGGCCTGTTTCCTGAAGGATGCAAATATACTTTTGGGCCTTTTACAAAACGTTAAAGTTTAAAGATAAATTCAAGGTCGATCACTGTTTTTGCACTTATGAGCTCTAAAGTCATATGCTCAAAACTTAATTCAATTAAAATCATATTTTAGAGCTAAAAGACCAACATATCCTTAATTGTAAAAAACGCTAATTGTGATACTGTTTTTTTGTGATACTATTTTTTATGATACTGTTTTTTTTTGATACTGTTAAACCTATGATTTTGTACTATTAATGGAACATTTTAAGAACAATATTATTCTCTTGTTTATTCTCTACTGATTAATTTGTCTACCATTAAACACCCTATATATTTATACTTATCTATCAAATGGGAATCTATGTCTTAATTGAATCTCAAACATATTCATAGTCTCTACAAATCTTTCTAACAAGTTGAAATTTCAACAATATCTAATTCATGGCTTACCTTGAGATTCACGAATCAACTTAAAACCTTGGAGTTTTTTATATGACCATGTTTTCTGCATAAAATATATTCAAACACCAGTTTTGTGGTGACTATTCAGAAAGTTTTGGTGTTATAAGTAGTCAAGTACAAGTTTATAATCTTGTAGTGAACCTTGTTTAGGATCGATTAATCAAAAACTGGAAGTGTTAAAGAAAAATGATCAAGTTCAAAGAATGTTCAACAAGAGAAAGATGAAAGGTGGCTTCAATAAAGATACATTTATCTGTGATACTGCTTTAGAAGATGTGTGGTACTGTTTTGACAAGAAAAATTAAAGATTGTCATTTTAAGCTAAAGAGACGACTTCAAATGGATAAAATCCATCGTACGCAGTGACAAAGTGACTGGTCTTGACCGTCTCATCGAGATTATTCTGAAAACATATTATAATAAATATTATGAGCATATATGCGAATTCTATGTTCATTTATATTGTGATACTGTTTTCTGTGATACTATTTTGTATAATACAGTATCAAACGACACACATGACTATGATACCATGTTTTTATCTTTGATAATGTTTAATTAGTCATGTGTGTTGTTTGATTCTGTATTATAAAAAACAGTATCATGGATTAAAATATGGATTAAAATAGTATCAAAATTACTAATGCACATTACCTAAATAAAATAGTATAATAGATTAAAACAGTATTATAGATAAAACTAAGACATTCAAATAATATAACAAGTTCAAACCTTACCATAATTAAACAGTATCAAAGATAAAAGCACGGTATCATAAATAAAACTCATTCCACATAGATTCAAACAGTATCATGGAATAAAACAGTATCATGGATTAAAACAGTATCAGAATATACTAATGCACATTACTTAAATAAAACAGTATCATGGATTAAAACTAAGACATTCAAACAGTATGATGGATTAAAACAGTATCATAGACAAAACTAAGATATTTAAACAGTATCACATGTTCAAACTTTGTCATAATTAAACAGTATCAAAGATAAAAGCATGGTATCATAAAATAAAACTCATTCCACATAGATTCAAACAATATCATGGATTAAAACAGTATCAAACAATATCTGTGATATTGTTTTAGAGAATGTATGATACTGTTTTGATAACAAAAAATTAAAGATTGCTATTTTAAGTTAAAGAGACAACTTCAAACCTTCCTTGAACAACATGGTTACATGAATCCTTGGGGTAGCACATGCTCTGAGGGGCTTCTATCCCATGAAAAAGTGAAAAATCATTCTAACACTTGGGTTTTCTGTGATACTATTTTCTATAATACAGTATCAAACAACACACAAGACTAACAATGTTTTCTGTGATATTATTTTTCTATAATACAATATCAAACATCATGCTCTCTTTTAACAATGAGATCTTCTTGCCACTTCCTCAGCACAGAGTCATAACTTTGGGGGACATCATGCTCTTTTTTAATTCTCTCTTTGCAATAGAGATCATTCACTAACAATTGTCTAGGATGCTTATGTAACTAAAGAATTTCCTTACCTTGTTGTGCTTTCTCTTTACTAACAAATATCCAGGATGTCAATTGTTCCCCAATATATATCCATGACAGTAATGCATCTGAATCTAGCACAACATTGTTGTTCTTATAACAGATGCAAAATGAAGTTTTTGAAAATTAGTTGCCTCAGATTTTGACTTTTCTTCCAGCATCTTGATTGTAGTATTTAAATCCAATAGTTTCTAAGAACAATTAAAAAACATCTCAACCCAATCATTATCCACTCTATCGGGTATAAACGACTGCAATTTGGATAACAAAGTCTCATATAGTCTTGCATCCGCAAATTTTAGGTTGTAGTGACAGCATAACCAAAAAGTGACGCTTCCTTTGATAAACTAAAAAGTGTCTTTAGATCTGAATCTGAAATCCTCGCACTAGGAAACTCTTTCTTCTGATCTAAATTCATTGTGTTCCAGATTTCTTTGTTGAGAGAAGCATGTACGATGCATGTGTGCAAAGAAACTAAAACTCTTATGCATGTTTGGTATGCTGATTGGTGGCGGCGGTGGAGGTAGCAGTGCGGAGGTTGCTAGAAGTGGAGGCTGTTTGTGATGGTCACTAGAGGTGGAGGCAGTACGGAGGTCGTTGGAGATGTGCAATGGTTGATTTTAGAATTAATTTAAAATATTGATAAAAGTATGACTTAATTACAATTTAGTAAAATATTTTGACCTAATTTGAAACAAGTCATATGCAAGTGACTTATAGGCAATTTTCCCTAAATTTAATTTGAACTTCAAATCTATTAGGCTATCGTTTGGGATTGCACTTGTTGGATAACAGGTTGTACTCATGGGCCTAGCGGATTTGGATAAGTCACGTTAACTGGTTGGGCCAATTTAGAATTATCCATATATAAAAAGAGAGAATTGAGTTGGGCACTATTCATAAGAATACATGTCCAACTATTATTCTCTTTTTTTTTTCCCTACTTTTTCTATTTCCTATTTCCTATCATTTCTTTCTTTTTCATTTTTTTTCAATTGTAGATTTTTTCAATCCCAATTTTTTTTCAATGTTTCGCCATTTTTCTTGTCTTCCATTGGTCATCTTGTTCGTCTTCCTTCCAATTTTAGTCATGCCTTTCAAAAAATTGCCCAAAATTTTTGCAGATGTTTTTATTATTTTGGATACCCAATCAAATATTGTTTTTGTTTTTCTCCAAATAGAAACTATCCAAATTTCTTATAACTTAAACTATTGAAACAAAATTCAGCTCCCCTCCCAACACACACACATATATATATATATAGGCTCTAGGTTCGACCTCTTAGACCGAGACATAGTAACATATATCAAGCAACCCACTTTGAACTTCAAAATCATTTGCAATTGAAACAACTTTTCTTCAATTAATTACTTATATTAAGTTAGCAACACATTGATCAATATTACAAGAAATACATAGTTTTAATTTATTTTTCTGTCAATTAATGAATCAAATTACAATTAAGTCCAAGAAAATTTACTCACAAACACAAAATCTTGCACTATGCAAGAAAAAAGAGAAAGAGAATACTACTCTCAAGGTAGAAAGTTACAATAGTAAAGAAAGAAAATATATCCATGAGTACAACATTGTCCAATATACCAAAAAAATAAAATCACTAATTAACAACTTATGCTAATCTATAATGAGCATTTTTACTACTTATTACCGCAAGTTCACAAGAAATCTTTTGCATATCTCTACGACACTTGTTTGATTTAAACTTTTTTAATGTTTGATACATTAGAATGAATAAAATTAAATTGAAAAATTGAAAAAATTTACAAAGTCGGGTCATAATGAGGAGAAATATGGAATAAGTTTAAAATTTAAAGCAACAGAGTAATATTGTGAGATCATAATTGAAGTATTCAGTTCTAGGATTTGCATTAATCAATTATGTTAGTGAACTACACACCATTCATTACATCATTTAAAAATAAGAACAATCTTATTAAGATCAATTGAAGCTATATCGTCCACCTTTAAATAATACGTAATTTTTTCAATATGTTTTAATATATGTTTTCGTTTGATCTATTCTTAATAAATAATCTCTACTTTATCAGTCTCCAATTTTCGTTTGAAGATCAATTTATAAGGTAATTTGCTAATTCTATGTATTTTTTAGTTCATTTTGTTCACCTTTTTGAAACTTTTTTTAGTTCACTAGATTGTTTATATGTGAATTATCTCATATTCTGATTTTAATCTTGACACATCATTCTATTCACTTCATTATAGATTTGTCATTTCTTATATTTTTGTTTATGTTAATGTATATCAAATTTTAACTTTAGATCAATGGTATCGAGTAAAGTCTTCTAAATATGTGTGAGAATAATAATTACCAATTACAAAAATGCATACAAGGTGTTTGTAAAAATGTAAATACGAATATGGTTTTTTGGATAGAAAAGTGACATGTTATGTCACTTTTTAAGTAAAAAATGACAAAACAATGTATACGAGTGACACAACAAATTTGGATTATAATCTTCTCCGTGGTTGATTTAACTGTTGGATTTAACTTGATATTTGTTGTGCATTATAGAGTGACATGAATTATTGAAGATGATCAATCATTAATGTATCAACTTTTTTTTAGTTTTGAATATGAATTGAGGCTTTAGATATAAAAGTGACATGTTTTGTCACTTTTATTTAAAAAATGACAGAACAATGTACACAAGTGACACAACAAATTTAGATCACAACCTTCTTTGTGGTTGATTTAACTTGATATTTGTTGTGTATTATTGAGCGACATGAATTATTGAACATAATCAAACACTAATATATCATTTTTTTAAATATGAATTGACGCTTTAGATAGAAAAGTGACATGCTCTATCACTTTTTGCTTAAAAAGTTACAAAACAATGTGTACAAGTGACACAATAAATTTGTATCACAATTTCTATGTTATTGATTTAATTAGTAGATTTAATTTAATATTTGTTATGTATTATTTAGTGACATGAATTATTGAGGATTATCAAATATTAATGTATCATTTCTTTTGTTTTGAATATGAATTGATGCTTTAGATAGAAAAGTGACACGCTCTATCATTTTTGCTTAAAAAGAAACAAAATAATGTATACAAGTGAAATAACAAATTTTGATCACAATATTCTCCATGGTATATTTCATTGATGAATTTAACTTGATATTTGTTGTGCAATATGGAGTGACATGAATTATTGAGGATGATTAAACATTAACATGTCATTTTTTTTAAAATATGATTTGTGTCTTTAGATAGAAAAGTAACAGGCAGTGTCACTTTTTGGTAGCAGAACAACGTATATAAGTGATACAACAAATTTGGATCACAATTTTCTAGGGCTGGGTATTTTAACCAGAACCGAACCTCCCGAACCGAACCGAATCGAATCCAAAAAATAAAATTAGGAATCGAGAACCGACCGGGTTCAGGTCGGTTCTTGGTTCTTGAACTAGAACCGTGGGTACCCGATTAGAATCGAATTTGTCATTTTTTATAAATTTTTATTTTTTACAATTTATTCACCCTAAGTCAATGAGCCACAATCCAATACCATGGTACCAAAGACAATAGTCAAACTGTCCAAGATCTAAACAAAAAGTACAAAACCAATCACTCTTAAACTCAAACTCAATTGGCCCAATTCCAATTACACAAATCTCAAATTCTCAATTGCCATTTGCTCATATACTCAATAAAAATATTTTCGTTTGTCTCGCACTTTCGCTCATCTCCCTCTCACTCAACACACAGTGATAATGCGAAGGCGAAACCCCTTTGTAATCGAAACGAATCCTCAATTTTGAGAGGTAATTTTTATTTTTCTTAACCCTAATTTATGAGTTTTCAATTTTGGTGTCTATTCTTCCAGTTAATGTTTATATCTTTCATAAATTGTTTTAATATCTAACATACTTTAATGTTAATGGATTTGCAATTTTTAATTTTTTTTCAAAACATATTGTCAACTAACGAAAAAAAAATCATGGGTAGAATCAACTCAAACTCGAACCGACTGGTTCCGGTTCGAGTTTGATTCTAATAATTTCGTGGAATCGAATAGTTCTATTTACGGAATACCTAAACTGTAACGGGTGGTTCCGGGTATTGAAATACCAGGATCGACCCACCCGACTTCCAGGCCTACAATTTTCTCTGTTGTTGATTTAACTGCTGGATTTAACTTGATATTTGTTGTGCATTATTGAGTGACATTAATTATTGAGGATTATCAAACATTAATGTATCATTTTTTTGTAGTTCTAAATATGAATTGAGGCTTTAGATAGAAAATTGACACGCTCTATCAATTTTTACTTAAAAAGTGACAGAACAATGTATACAAATGACACAAAAAATTTAGATCACAATCTTATCTGTAGTTGATTTCAATATTAGATTTAACTTGATATTGGTTGTGCATTATGAAGTGTCATGAATTATTGAGGATGATCAAACATTAATGCATCATTGTTTTTGTTTTGATTATGAATTGAGCATTTATATAAAAAAGTAACATCCTCTGTCACTTTTTGCTCAAAAAGTACTATGTCACTTTTTGCTCAAAAAGTACTATGTCACTTTTTGCTCAAAAAGTACTATGTTACTTTTTGCTCAAAAAGTGACAAAATAATGTATACGAATTACGTAACAAATTTGGATCTCTATCTTTTCTGTGGTTAATTTAACTGTTGGATTTAACTTGATATTTGTTTCGCATTATGGAGTGATATGAATTATTGAGAATGATCAAATATTAATGTATCATATTTTTTTTAATATAAATTTAGACTTTATATATAAAAGTTGTGTCATTTTTCGCTTAAAAAGGGACAAAACAATGTGTACATGTGACACGTCAAATTTCAATCACAATCTTCTCTGTTGATTTAACTGATTAATTTAACGTGATATTTGTTGTGCATTATTGAGTGACATGAATTATTAAGCATGATCAAATATTAATGTATCATCATCTTCACTTTCATAAATTATAAAAGACTAAATGATAATACTGTAGAAGACGGATATAAAATATCAAATAAAGACATGATTTTAAATAAAATATAAATTAGCAAGATCTTTTCAAAATTTGACTGTAAATCAGGATTTTGGCAAATTAAAATGTATAAAGACTATATTCCATGGACAACTTTTACAACACCGCAAGGACATTTTGAGTGGATTGTCATATCATTTGGTTAAAAGAATGCTCCATCTATATTTCAAATAAAAATGTATTCTATCTTTAATTCTTTACCATTTGTTTGTGTATATATTGATGATATTTTGTTACATAGCAAAAATCATAAAGAGTGTATAAAGCATTTAGAAATTGTTTTAAATAAATTTATAGAAAATGGTTTAATTATTAGTAAAAAGAAAATATAAATAAATAAACAAAAAATAGAATTTCTAGGAATAATCATAGGAGAAGGAAAAATTCAACTTCAACCCCATATAATAAAGACTATTTTACAATTTTCAGATAAAATAGAAGAAACTAAAAAATTGCAAGTATTTTTAGGAATATTAAATTATGCTAGAAGTTTTATTAAAGATATAGGTAAAAAGATTGGACATATATACAATAAATTATCAAGTAAGGATCAAAAGTATTTTAACCAAATAAACATAGATTTAATAAGACAAATAAAAAACTGAAGTCCAACAACTACCACTTTTAAAATTGCCTTTAAATAGTAAAGTAATAGAAACAGACATATGTGAATTAGGATGGGGAGGAATTTTATATTCTAAACCAAATAAATATAGTGATAAAAAAGAAGAAAAATTTTGTAGATATGCTAGCGGTAAATATATAAAAAAAAAAAATACTTAACCAGCGTAGATTATGAAATAATGGCTAAAATTCATAGTATAGAAAGTTTTAAATTATTTTTAAATACTAAATTTACTATTAGAACAGATTGTGAAGTAATTGTTAAATTTATTAAAAAGACTAATTTTGATAAAATTAGACATAAAATGTGGTTAAAATTGTATGAAATCTTAAATAGTTATAAGGTAAATATTGAACACATAGATGGAAAAAATAATGTTTTAGCCGATAATTTAAGTAGACAAGTTATTGACTTTCTAACCAATTTTGTTCATATTGCAGATGGATCAAAGAATGATGAACTTTGGGAATATCACTTTAAGAATAGTCCCTGAAGGATCTAATTTTCAATTTAGAGAAAATAATTTAGAAAGACTTCCAGAAAAAGAAAGATGTCTACTAGATAACCTCTAGATGGCAAGAGACTCTAGACATAAATTAGATAGCATTAATTTTGTCTTCACTTTTATAGTCTTCTATTTCGATATATCTACAACTTTCCTCTTTATTTTCGTCTTGCTTTGTTTCTTCTGCTTGATAATTATAATTTCCAAATCTAATACTCAAAGTTCCATTACTATTTTTGTACATAATATTATTTTCTAGTACTAAAATTGGCTTTTCTAAAAAGTTTGCTAAATTCCAGTCTAATCATGTATTTGTTTCTGAAGAAAATTTCTTTACCGAGATAGCTTTTATACCTTTTTGTCCTAATAAGGTAATGATTTGATCATTTTCTAATTTATATTTAGTGGTACTATTTTCACTAAGTCTTCTTACAAATTCTGTGCATATTAATAGATTTTCTTCATTTATTTTCATTTGGTATCCTCTAGTCTTTATTCATATTTTAATGTCTTTATAAAAATTCTTTGTTCTGACTAAATAATCGGGTGTGAAATAAACTATATCTCCTTTGTTATTCATGTCTAATTTTATGCTTCCTAATAATCCATGTTCTATGTCTGTAAATCTATTATTATATAAACATATTAATGTCTTAGCTCCTAAATTTCTTCTAAGCAATCATTTTACTACTACCATTATTAGTCCTAGATGTGTCTGTTGAAGGTTTTTATTTGTTATTTCTTTATAAGAATCTTTTTCTACTAAATTTAAAGATATGAACTGATCTTCGTGTGTACAAGAAATATATCTTTATCCATAATGTTGATATATCAAAGATTTACTAAAAAGATTTCCTTTTTTATATATGTCTAAAGCTTTTATTAATTTTAATTTATTATGTCTAAACGTTTCTATTTGTTCTTCTATATCTATTAAGGAATCTAATCTAGTTTCTGATTTCATTCTTCTAGTTGAAGATCTCATTAAAGGATTTCTTAATATTCTACTACTACTAACTACAACTTGTTTATCTTTATTCATTATGTATATACCCACTTAGTCTTTTTAAATTTACTTGTTTCTTTAGTTTTTCCTAGATCTAGCTCTTCTTATTTACCAATTAATTTATTTAAATCGTCTTTAAGAGTTTCTATAGATTTAACGTTTTCTAAAACTGCTATTCTACTTTCGAAGTTAATATTTTCTATGTCTTTATTATAAGAAAACTTCTTTAATATTTCACTATTTTGATTTTTAATATATTCTAAATTATTTTCTAAAATTTTATGCTTTTATTAAAAAATTTTAAAACTACTTCTATTTTTCTATTATTTGCAGAAATATTTCTTTCTAGATTTTTGCTTAAATTGACTATTAAATCTACTATACTATTTAATTGCTTATCTTTTGAATGTAAAAGATGTTTAAAGATTTTATCAAAATTACAAACTAAAGTTGTTTTGTCTAAATTATCTTTTCTCTTTAAATTTTTAAAAGCTCTAAATTTAAACAATCTATTTTATTCATACACTAATTAAAATTGACTAAAATTAGGCTATGATACCAATTCTAGACAAGTAAATAACTAAGAACACTTATAAACTATTTTGGATAACTAAGAATACGTGTAATAACTAAGCTAGACTAAAAGTGTGTAATAAATGTATGACAACTATTAAACAATATAGCAACAAATAAGCAACTAAGAATACGTAAATAACTAAATTAAAAATGACTAATAAAATAAGACAAGTCTATGTATATTTATGATACTATCATTTAATGATAAGACTTTATCTACCAATTTAATATATATCTTTGTCCTTATATGGTAATTATGAATACGTAATAAATGTTGACTTTGGTCTTTGTCTAACTTTGTGATATGTATTCTAATTTGGTCTTTTAAATTTTTCTAAAAATCTTTAATCAAGAAGCTCAGATGATGAGAGATAAGTTCTCAACAATTTACAACTTGATGTATTAAGAGGAGTCACCTCTATTTATATCTAACAGATATTGATAATAAACAATTAAACAAAATATATGAAGTATAATTGCATAAATAAGAAAGGTTAAAACAATATTGATGTAATGGCCTTAATTCGAGTACTTTACGGTTCAACAAAATTAATTTCCTTCAAATTTCAATTTTTTTTTTTTTTTTTTTCTTTTCCTTCCTAAAAGGCTTAAGACTGGCTAAAAATGAAATTTTATCATGTTTAAATAGGTTTTGAACAAATTTTCATTCTCGGGATAAAAAACAACATTTCTTAACTCAAAAGATTACTCTTTCATTTTAGCAATGGAATCCAAAAAAAGAGATTAAGTTTAAAAATAAAATTCTTGAAATATAAAGATAATATTTTTGAAGGAATTAATTGCTTACTAGATTTTTCCTCTTTTAGGCCTTTCGCGAAAATATAATAAAGTAACAAATAATTAAACAAGAAGAGATGAAGAGCTTACTTTTATTGAAAATGTCTAAGAAAATCTTTACAATTGAGAGCAATACAAGAGTATGTAAATCTGTGTGTGTTCTATTTTCTGAGTGTTTTTTGCGTATGACTTATGTATGCTATGAACAAAGGTATTTATAGACAAGTAAAATAATAAAATAATCGTACAATCTTTATAAGTGTAAGGTTGGGAAAAGAAAAAAGAAAAATCCAAAGCTTTCTCTGCACACTTTGCTGTTTACCATAAATGCTTGTACTATTCACTCTTGCACACTTTTTGACTACGCAACATTTCCATCCATTATTGGTATTTCCTGTAGCATTTTTGGCCTTTCGTTTAGAATTATTGCCCATGTGTCCATTATTGTCCATGTGCTGAATTATTATCCATGTGCTGTCAAATCTCTTTATTATATGTCCATCATTTCAATATAGGCTTCTTCTAGATCAATATCCATTTCATTGTTTGATTCGTCTGAGATATTTTCTGTATCTGAATGGTTCTCTGATGCTTCACAATAGCTTTCAATACAATAATTTTCTTGAAAAGTCATCAGATATAAATCTTCTTAATGAGTATTCGGAATAGATAATCTTTCTACCTTGATTTTTCTTGCTAGAAATTCTTCACAAAATATTATTCTATTATTCCATTGCGCCACAAGTTTGTAGTGAGTCCTTTGCAATCTATGAGAGCAGATGTTTCTGAAATTCTTCTTTCATAATCAATTTGTCTAACTTTAACATTGATATCAGTCTTTAAAGAAGGCCTACCACACAGGTGGGGAGGCTTCGCCTTCAACTTTCTCCTAAATCAGAAGAATACGTAAATAACTAAATTAAAAATGAATAATAAAGAAGGACAAGTCTATGTATATTTATGATACTATCATTTAATGTTAAGACTTTATCTACCAATTTAATATAAATCTTTGTCCTTATATGGTAATTATGAATACGTAATAAATGTTGATCTTTAGTCTTTGTCTAACTTTGTGATATGTATTCTAATTTGGTCTTTTTATATTTTCCTACATGATCTTTAATCAATAAGCTCACATGTTGAAAGATAGAGTCTCAACAATTTGCAATTTGATCTATTAAGAGAGTCACATCTATTTCTATCTAACAGATATTGATAATAAACAATTAAGAAAATATATGAAGTGTAATTGCATAAATAAGAAATGTTAAAACAATATTGATGTAATGGCCTTAATTCGAGTACTTTACCGTTCAGCAAAATTAATTTCCTTCAAATTTCATTTTTTTTTAATTTTTTTCTTGACCTTCCTAAAAGGCTTAAGATTGTGACTAAAAATGAAATTTCATCATGTTTAAATAGGTTTTGATCAAATTCCCATTCTCGGGATAAAAAAACAACATTTCTTCACTCATGGGATTACTCTTTCATTTTAGTCATGGAATCCATAAAAAGAGATTAAGTTTAAAAATAAAATTCTTGAAATATAAAGATAATATTTTTGAAGGAATTAATTGCTTGCTAGGTTTTTCCTCTTTTAGGCCTTTTCCAAAAATATAATAAAGTAACAGATAATTAAACAAGAAGAGATGAAGAACTTACTTTTATTGAAAATGTCTAAGAAAATCTTTACAATTAAGAGCAATACAAGAGTATGTAAATATGTGTGTGTTCTATTTTCTGAGTGTTTTTTGCGTGTGTCTTCTGTATGCTATGAACAAATGTATTTATAGACAAGGAAAATAATAAAATAATCGTACAATCTTTACAAGTGTAAGGTTGGGAAAAGAAAGAAGAAAAATCCAAAACTTTCTCTGCACCTTTACTGTTTACCATGAATGTTTGTACTATTCACTCTGCACACTTTTTGATTACGCATTATTTCCTTCTACATTTCCTTCCATTATTGGTATTTCATTTAGCCTTTTTTACCTTTCTTTTAGAATTATTGCCCATGTGTTGAATTATTGCCTTTGTGCTAGAATTATTGTCCATATACTGTCAAGTCTCTTTATTATTTGTCTATCATTTCAATATAGGCTTCTTCTAGATGAGTATCTATTTCATTTTTGCTTCGTCTGAGATATTTTCTTTATCTGAATGGTTCTTTGATGCTTCACAATAGTTTTCAATATAATAATTTTCTTGAAATATCACCAGATATAAATCTTTTTTATAAGTATTCGGAACAGATAATCTTTCTAACTTGATTTTTCTTGCTAAATTTTTTCACAAAATATTATTCCATTATTCCATTGCGCCACAAGTCTGTAGTGGGTCCTTTGCATTTCTATGAGAGCAGCTGTTTCTGAAATTCTTTTTTCATAATCAATCTGTCTAACTTTAACCTTGATATCAGTTTTTGAAGAAGGACAAATTGATTATGAAAGAAGAATTTCAGAAACAGATGCTCTCATAGAAATGCAAATGACTCACTACGCATCTGCTGGCAAGCAATCGAATAATGGAATAATATTTTGTGAAGAATTTCTAGCAAGAAAAATCAAGGTAGAAAGATTATATATTTCGAATACTCATCAAAAATATTTATATCTGATGACTTTTCAAGAAAATTATTGTATTAAAAGCTATTGTGAAGCATCAGAGAACCATTCAGATACAGAAAATATCTCAGATGAAGCAAACAATGAAATGGATACTGATCTAGAAAAAGCCTATATTAAAATGATGGACAGATAATAAAGATATTTGACAACATATGAATAATAATTTAGCACATGGACAATAATTCTAAAAGAAAGGTCAAAAAGGCTACAGGAAATACTAATAATGGAAGAAAATGATGCGTAGTCAAAAAGTGTGCAGAGTGAATAGTACAAGCATTCATGGTAAACAGTAAAGCGTGCAGAGAAAGCTTTGGATTTTTCTTCTTTCTTTTTCCAACCTTACACTTGTAAAGATTGTACGATTATTTTATTATTTCTCTTGTCTATAAATACCTTTGTTCATAACATATAGAAGACACTCGAAAAAAACACTTTGAAAATAGAACACACACAGATTTACCTGCTCTTGTATTGCTCTCAATTGTAAAGATTTTCTTAGATATTTTCAATAAAAGTAAGCTCTTCATCTCTTCTTGTTTAATTATCTGTTACTTTATTATATTTTCGGAAAAGGCCTAAAAGATAAAAAAAACCTAGTAAGCAATTAATTCCTTCAAAAATATTATATTTATCATTCAAGAATTTTATTTTTGAACTTCATTTCTTTTTCTGGATTCCATGGCTAAAATGAAAGAGTAATCCTCTGAGTTAAGAAATATTTTTTTTATCCCGAGAATGAGAATTTGTTCAAAACCTATTTAAACATGATGAAATTTCATTTTTAGCCACAGTCTTAAGCTTTTTAGAAAGGTCAAGAAAAAGATTAAAAAAAATGAAATTTGAAGGAAATTAATTTTGCTGAACGGTAAAGTACTCGAATTAAGGTCATTACATCAATATTGTTTTAACCTTTCTTATTTATGCAATTGTACTTCATATATTTGCTTAATTGTTTATTATCAATATCTATTAGATAGAAATAGAGGTGACTCCTCTTAACATATCAAGTTTCAAGTTGTTGAAAACTCTATCTCTCAACGTCTGAGCTTTTTGATTAAGGATCATGTAAAAAATATAAAAAGACCAAGTTAGAATACATATCACTTAGACAAAGACTAAAGATCAACATTTATTACGTATTCATAATTACCATATAAGGACAAAGACCTATATTAAATTGGTAGATAAAGTCTTATCATTAAATGATAGTATCATAAATATACATAAGACTTGTCTTACTTTATTACTCATTTTTAGTTTAGTTATTTACGTGTTCTTAGTTGTTTATTTGTTGCTATATTGTTTAATAGTTGTCATACATTTATTACACACTTGTAGTCTAGCCTAGCCTAGTTATTACACGTATTCTTAGTTATCCAAAATAGTTTATAAGTATTTTAGTTATTTACTTGTCTAGAATTGGTATTAGAGCCTGATTTTAGTCAATTTTAATTAGTGTATGAATAAAATAGATTATTTAAATTTAGAGCTTTTAAGAAATTTAAAGAGAAAAGATAATTTAGACAAAACATCTTTAATTTGTAATTTTGATAAAAGCTTTAAACATCTTTTACATTCATAAGATAAGTAGTTAAATAGTATAGTAGATTTAATAGTCAATTTAAGAGAAAATCTAGAAAGAAATATTTTTGCAAATAATAGAAAAATAGAAGTAGTTTTAGAAAAATTTAATAAAAGCATAAAAATTTTAGAAAATTTAGAATATATTAATAATCAAAATAGTGAAATATTAAAGAAGTTTTCTTATAATAAAGACATAGAAAATATTAACTTAGAAAGTAGAATAGCATCTTTAGAAAACGTTAAATCTTTAGAAACTCTTAAAGAAGATTTAAATAAATTAATTGGTAAATTAGAAAAGCTAGATCTAGGAAAAACTAAAGAAACAAATATATTTAAAAAGACTAAGTAGGTATATACATAATGAATAAAGATAAACAAGTTGTAGCTAGTAGTAGTAGAATATTAAGAAATCCTTTAATGAGATCTTCAACTAGAAGAATGGAATCAGAAACTAGATTAGAATCTTTAATAGATATAGAAAAACAAATAGAAATGTTTAGACACAATACATTAAAATTAATAAAAGCTTTAGACATATATAAAAAAAGAAATCTTTTCAGTAAATCTTTGATATAGCAATATTATGGAGAAATATATATTTCTTGTATACACGAAGATCAGTTCATATCTTTAGATTTAGTAGAAAAAGATTTTTATAAAGAAATAACAAATAAAAACCTTCAACAGACACATCTAGGACTAATAATGGTAGGAGTAAAAGGATTGCATAGAGGAAATTTAGGAGCCAAGACATTAGTATGTTTATATGATAATAGATTTATAGACATAGAACATAGATTATTAGGAAGCATAGAATTAGACATGAATAATAAAGGAGGTATAGTTTATTTCACACCCGATTATTTAATCAGAACAAAGAATTTTTATAAAGACATTAAAATATGAATAAAGAAAGACTAGAGGATACCAAATAAAAAGAAATGAAGAAAATCTATTAATGTGCACATGATTTGTAGGAAGACTTAATGAAAATAGTACCACTAAATATAAATTAGAAAATGATCAAATCATTACCTTATTAGGACAAAAAGGTATAAAAGCTATCCCGACAAAGAAATTTTCTTGAGAAACAAATTTAGCAAACTTTTTAGAAAAGCCAATTTTAGTACCAGAAGATAATATTATGTATAAAAATAGTAATGGAACTTTGAGTATTAGATTTGAAAATTATAGTTATCAAGCAAAAGAAACAAAGCAAGACGAAATGAAGAGGAAAGTTGTAGATATATTGAAATAAAAGACTATGAAAGTGAAGACGAAATTAATGCTTTAAATGAAGGAAGTGAAGACGATGATAAATAATTTAGGCATATAGACATGGAATATTAAAGGAATCTTAGGAGAACCAGAGAAACAGAAATTAAGACTCTATTAGAAGAAAAAGATCAACCAAACTTAGAAATTAAAATGGAAGAAAGCAGTAGTAAAAAGCCTAAAATAGAAATAGACCAAGAGTTTGGAAAAAGAAAAGATCCCAAGAACAAAGAATACAATATTGGAGGAAAATATCATTTTCTCCTTGCTCCTTTGTATAATTGGGAAGACAAAAAATACAGGAGTATAGGAAAAAGAC
Organism: Forsythia suspensa; assembly: GCA_023638005.1. Taxonomy (NCBI): domain Eukaryota; kingdom Viridiplantae; phylum Streptophyta; class Magnoliopsida; order Lamiales; family Oleaceae; genus Forsythia; species Forsythia suspensa. Next base: position 40,447,016 of record CM042669.1, on the reverse strand, counting down.
AAATAGAAAAAGGATGTAGTCTACCACTAGCAAGTGATAGAGGATTAATATTAGAATTAAATAATTACAAACCTTAAGACAGGCCTAACACTTTAACTAAATGGGAAAATTATGTAATTAGAGCATGTAATAGTTTACCTATACAAATGACAATTGAAGAAATGTGGGCTTATTTGGAGACATATTTTCGAAAGACAGCTTTAGATATTTATGTTACAGCCAAAAGACTAAAACCAAATGAAATAAGATTAAGCATGGCTGGATGAGAAAATTCTAGAAATTTCACTAGTTTTATTCGAGAAATAATTATAGGAACTAACCCAAGTAGATATAATGTTTATGAACAAAATAAAGCTTTAGAAGAACTAGAAAAACTAAGTTTAAGTAATATGAAGTACATACAATCATTTTTATTAAACTTTGAAAGATTAGTTAGTACAGTAGAATTAACTTTAGATGTAAATATATTAGATAGACTATATAGAAAGATTCCACCACCATGGAATGACAAAATTAAAAATGAGATAGAAAACTGGAATGGAAGAGGAACAACTATTAGCGCTACCATAAAATTTATAACAAACAAATTAAAAGAATATTTTATAGAAGAAGTAACTAGAAAGCAATTAAAGAAATTAAATTACTCTTTTTGTTCAGACTTATACACGCCTCAAAACTATGATTATTGAAAGAAAAAGAAAAAAGTGCATAGAAAAGATAAAGGATATAAATATAAAAGACAATATCAAAATATAAAAAATATAATATTAGACCAAGTAGGACGTACTATAACAATAGAAAGCCTAACTATAATAGATACGTTAAAAGACCAAAAAATAGAAAATAATGTAAATGCTACATTTGTGGAGATCATAGACATTTTGCTAATAAATGCCCAAATAAAAATAAACTTAGAAATTCAATGTAATAATTGTTTAGGAATCCAAGATGAGCTTTACAATAAACCCAAAGACTATAGTGAAACCATAGAAAAATTAGAAGATAGAGTAACTAACACTAATAACAGAATTGATAAAATACATGAAGCATTAGGAGAAATACATTATAGGAGAAATACATGTCTATATACCCAAATTCCATTTCTAGTTTAGTCTTTGTGTTTATCGAGTGATATTAATTATTGAGGATGATCAAATATTAATGTATCGTTTTTTTAGTTCTAAATATGAATTGAGACTTTACATAGAAAAGTGGCATGCTCTATCACTTTTTGCTTAAAAAGTGACAGAATAATGTATATAAATGACTTAAAAAATTTGGATCACAATCTTCATGTTGTTAATTTAACAATTGGATTTAACTTGATATTTGTTGTGCATTATGGAGTGACATAAATTATTGAGGAATATCAAATATTAATGCATCATTGTTTTTGTTTTGAATTTTAATTGAGCCTTTATATAGAAAAGTGGCATGCTCTGTCACTTTTTGCATAAAAAGGAAGAGAACAATGTATACAAAAGACACAACAAATTTGGATCACAATTTTCTCTATGGTTGATTTAATTGCTGGATTTAATTTGATATTTATTGTGCATTATTTAGTTATATGAATTATTGAGAATGATCAAATATTATGTATCAATTTTTTGTTTTGAATATGAATTGAGGTTTTAGCTAAAAATTGACATGCTCTATCACTTTTTTATTAAAACGTGAAATATATATATATATATATATATACATACAACAAATTTGGATTACAATCTTTTCTATAGTTGATTTAACTGCTGTATTTAACTTGATATTTGTTATGCATTATTAAGTGGCATGGATTATTGAGTATGATAAAACATTATTGTATCATTTTTTTTTTGAATAAGAATTGAGGCTTTAGATAAAAAAGTAGCATACCATGTGAAAAAGTGGCAGAAAAATCATATTTAAGTTTTTTTTAATAGAACATTTTTTCTTAAGGATATAATGAGCTTATAAAAACTTTTTAATTGATATTTAAATATTGCTCTCTACTCTTTTTGTGTTAGATATGAATTAAATTTTTGTATTTGAAAAGTGACATATTGTCTCACTTTTTGATCAAAATGCCATGCAGTGTCTCATATGGATGTTTCAATTTGACAATCACAACCGTGAGGAGTTTCTCCCACTGGCCGCATATCCATTATATCGTCTGTCTTTTTCTTCTTCAATTTTTTTTTCAATTTCATCAATTTTCTTTCTCTTCAACATTCTTCTCCAAATCTTTCTTTATCAACCTTGTTCCTCTTATCAATCTCTATTTATTTTTCTACGATTGAATTCCACCGATAAACAGTATACTAGTAATGTATATATGTCGGTGTCAAAGAAAATAAAAGTAAAATGCTATAAATTACATGAACTAAATATTATTCATTTGGCATTAAATTAAAATATAATATTTAGTTGCTACTTCTTTGTCATTTGAATTAATATTTGATTGGAATGTTTTACTTTTGTAGTCTTATTATATGCTGAATATTATTGTAATGAAAACATGTTTATATTAAAAAGTAACATGGTGTGTTATTTTCTGAGTAAAAAGTTACAGAATGTGTCACTTTCTGAGTTTTTGAAATTTGATGAGGTTCATATGGTCTTTAAGTCTACATATAATTAGTTATAAGTTGGAGTTAAACGACATGAAAGCATGATTTAATAGTCGTAGTTTATTAATACAGTATTTTATTGTATTGTTTGCACAGACATCGACTTCAAGTTCAATAATATAACAAGTCAATGATGTTTGTGTTTTATAATTGGTGAATATTGAAGAAAATACGTGCACATCCAATCAATTCCAAGTGGACACAATCCCATGTGCACACGCATTAGCAGTTATTGCAAAAATAAATAACGACTCATATTTATATTATTTAAAATATTATATAACAGAGATATACATCCGAACATACAGTGGTACAATTTACCCACTTGGAGATTGTAATGATTGGAATATATAAGATGATATTAAAGCAAGAATAGTTTTGACTCCTGATCCAAAAAGAAATTTCGCACAACCTAAAGAGAAAAGAATACCATCAAAAGGAGAAAAAAAGAAAAGTACAAAATGTGGTAGATGTGAAAAGTATGGCCACAATCGAAGATCGTGTCAAACTCCAACACCTTGAAGAAGAAGCTATAAAAGAAAAGAAAGTTGCAAAATTTATGAGTTTTTTCATTTTTAATTAAAAAGTGACATAGCGTATCACTTTCTAATGCAAAATTTTAATTCACATCCAACGCAAAAATAAAATAAAATAAAAATATGATCTAAATATTAGTTAAAAAAATTCTTATAAACACATTGTAAACTTAGCTAATGATGTTCTCTGGAAAAAAAAAATGATACCTTTTAATTAAAAGTGACATATTTTGTCACTTTCTAATCTAAAATCTTAATTAACCTCTACACAAATAAAAAAAATTTATAGCTAAATATTAATTTAATAAGTTTTTATAAGCACGTTATAAGCTTAGTTAAAAAATTAGTTGGAAAAGTCAATTTACACATTGAGCCACTTTTTAATTAAAAAGTGACACAACGTATGACTTTTTAAATTGAAAATTTAATTCACATTCAACATAACAAATAAAAAATAAAAGTAATATATGAATCTTAGTTTAAAGATTCATATAAAAACATTGTAATGTACCTTCAATAATATTATGTTAGAAATGTCAAATTACACAATATGCTACGCATTTTAATTGAAAAGTGAACAACATGCGACTTTTTAATCTAACTTGATTCACGTCTAACACCCAAAAAAAAAAAAATCATAGCAATAGCTAAATTAGTTTTTTTTTTTTTTAAAACACATTGAAGGTTTCGTTAATTATTTCTATTAGGAAATTTTAGTTTAAACGACTTGTGTGTCTTTCAATTAAAAGTGACATAACAAATTACTTTTTAATGTAGAATTTTAATTTTCTTACACAAAAAATATGACATTTTTAAATAAATAAATTTTGATGAGATTAGCAACAAAAAAGAAAAGAAATAATTAAAAACACAAAACTAAATACATGGAAAAATAAAGGAAAAATTCAAAAACTCTTGTTATTTATAATTCATGGATGGTCCCACCAAACACTAATAATGCATCATATAATGACATATTTCTTCCAATCTTTTAATTTGGTGTCATAGCTATTGATGCAGGGTCCAAGATCCCCTATTTTTGGCTAGTGTTATATATGTAATTATTAATACATAGTGCTGTGTTTAAGCTTTATAACCGTATTTGTTATTTTTATAATCGTATTTATTATTTAAATTAGTTTTAGCATGATTTTTTAAAATGTTTCTGATTTTAGGGGTATTTGTTTAATTATTCCTATAAAAAATTACATTAAAAAAATAATAATTTTTTTATCGGACCTAGACCTAGACTCGGACCTAACACGACGGGTGGCAGCGTGCACGTGTTGTTAATCCAACCCACCATTAAGTATGTCATTTCTCATCGCAAAACTTGAGTCTCTCATAGTTAAAGGTTTTGTTTGTCATAATTTAAATTATAATTTAAGTTAGTCAAATTAGTCAAACACACTTGTTATAATATTTGGACATAATAATTTTTATCTTTTTTTTTTCAGACAGTAATATAAATTAATGTAATTAAGACGGTCGCACAAACTCATTTCCCTATTATCTCAAATATAATGTGAACTATGGAAAAAAAAGCGTAAGAACATATCCAATAAGTTATTTTATAATAGAACACAATGACACTGGGTTTCGGAGGGCGGGCAGCAGATATAAAATCACCTCAAATACATTAGACAAAATATTTTAAACACATAAAAAATGATGGTAATGAAATAGAAAAAATAGAAGAGTGAGAGCATCTCCAATGTTTTAATAGATTGTTAAAATAAATTGTCATATAAGTAAAATGAACAGTGTTTAAAAAAATTCTTCACCAATATAATTTGACAAGAATTATGTTAGCTAGTGCGACAAAGAAAAAACAGAAATTATCTAGAGCTTCTAAAATCAAAAGTTCTGCTATACATACTAACTAATCTAAATTTATATTCATATGTCGATTTAGATGTGAATTTGTTTTTATTTTAAAAAAAATAAAAGACATCCACACAGTTATTGAGTTGTAGATAGAACTAATTGGAGATCAATTTTGGTCTTGAATATCTATTCATTAAACATTAGTAACACGTAAACTAGAAGTTTTTCTGCTTGCAATTTAAGGATTCCAATGCATGGATTTGTTAAAAAGAATTTGCTACACAAACAAAATGAATAGTGTTTGAGAAAATTTATGTTCAATGCAATTTGATAGGGAATCTATCATGTGTTTGACATACTAACTCAACAAAATTTCTATTTCCTAATTATATTTAAATGTGATTTTATTTTTATTTTATAAAATAAAAAACATTTAAGATAATATTGAATAATAGATAGAAGTTATTGTATATTAATTTTGAGTTTGTCTATCTAATCATTAGAGCATCTACAACAGCTTAACTATATTTAAAAAATATCTTTAGCATTTTAAAGAGCACTTATAAATTTAAAGAGCAATTTTTTTTAAACATTCCAGCATCTTCTTTATCTCCACGTTCTTCATTTTACTTTTTCCAAGAAACATTTAATATTTTTGACTGTCCTCTTTTTTTTTTTTTTTTTCATATACTTCTCAATTTGTATATACTATTTAATTAAAGCTAATATATCAAGTATTAAAAATTAAATTGTTCCAATGCATTTAATAATAGAGAATGAGTTCAAACTCACCCTCTAAATTAAAATATTAAATTGGAGAGTTTATTCAAGAAGAAATTTGAGAATTGACCTTTAAATTAAAGAGTATTCTTTATTTATAGAGCTTGTTGGACATACTTTTAGACAATTCATATAATGCTCTAAAGGTGATCTATTGAGCTATAAATTATTTGGTGGTGATCTCCTTTCTATAATGGAGAAGAGATATAAAGTCGACTAGACGAGAGGAGATCACAACCGATAAATCATTTGTCATCAATAAAATTTGAAGGATCAGCTCGAAATTGGCACATCCAACTCTACGGTACCCTAATCAACAAAAGTGTTTTTTATTTAATGCAGAAGCTTTTGGCCCCCGAATTGCCATTGTTGATTAGAAATGTATAGCTGGTGATGAAAATCATAGCTGTCAAACCACGTGGGCTTCATCAAAGCTCTTAAAAGCTAATACCAACCGAATTGAAAACGCGATACGGACACGACATGATACGGTATTACTTTATTTTTCTTAAAACAGACATAGACAAGTTGATTTAAAATTTTTAAAATTTAAAATTTATATATTATATCTTTATTTTTATACTTTTTAATATAAGACACGGTACATGTCACGTCGAACACTTGCCTAATAAACATCTTAATGTAACCTTTGAACATTAGAAATTAAAAATTATATAAATACGACACGGACATGTGACTTGACCCATATCATGGAGTGTCGATATTCAATACACACGGTATATGTCAAATACGAACACACTGCTCTAATATAAAAATGTATGTGCATCATAGCTTAAAAGTATACTTTGTGTGAGTGAGCTCGTGTGTGTTTTTTCAGTAAACTAAGGTCCCCCACCCCACAACTCTAAGACCCATCCCAGAATGGTTTGTTTAAGTTGAAGCAAAGTGTTAGGATTAGACTTTAACCATCTCATCTGAAGTGAGGATAAGCTAAATCTTTAATGGCATTCGACCACCATCATTTGAGTGATTCAACCTTTGGGCTTAAGAGCGGCATTGTTGCTCCTCGACAATCCCTCTCTCAACACGACGTTCTTGTGACTCGAATTCATAACCCTAGTTCTGATACCATTTATTAGGATCGGACCTTAATTATCTCATTTAAAAAATAAATTGGTATCCAGTGAAGGTTGAGTAAATCTTTTATAGCATTTAACCACCATCATTTGAGTGATCCAACCCATGAATTTAAGAGCGGCATTGTTCTAATTTTTAAAGCTGTTTTATTGAAAAGCTAATAAGAAATGATCATTAATTTTGGTTCGTTGATTAAGGAAAAGTTTTAATGATCGAAAGTGATAATCTTCATTGTTGATAGTTCGTTGAGGAAAAATTATAAGTTTCTAAAAACGCGGACATGCTTATTATTTTTGATTTGTAAGTACTTTTCAATAACAAAATATGCAATATTTTTTAATAATAAAAGAATGACATTAAATAATGCACTAAAACAACCGTTGATGCTAAATTTAATTTTTGTCATGTTTTAATAATTCGTTGAGGAAAAGTTTTAACGACAAAATAATCTTCATTGTTGATAGTTGTTGATATTTATAAAAAACTGACATGCTCGTTGAGAAATGTAGCAATATTTTTTAATATCACCATTAAATTGCACTAAACAACCACAAATAAATGAGTTGTGGATTGGAAATAAGTTCACATTTGAAAACAAATGTGGAAATGGTGGCTGTATTGACACTACAATTTTTATAATGTACTATATTTTAACTATATTTGAGATTCTCAAATTTTGTTCATTGTAGCACTTATATTCTTAACTTTTTTCGTCAAAATCTTATCTTCAACTTCCATTAAATAATACATCTTATCCTCAATGATGATTTGAGTTAAGAAATTTTGTATGCATGCTTTGAAATAAGGAAAAAAAATATTTTTTTGCGCTTATTTATTTATTTATTTTTTAAAAATATGATGGGTAAATAAGTTGTTTTATGCCCTCCCAACAAAATGTTTTGCACGAATATTATTATCACACACAAGATGTACTAATTAATAAAAAGCTGAGGATAAGAATGCGATAAAAAAAGTTGGAGACATAAGTGCAACAGTGATCAAAGATTGATGACGTTAAGTGCAATTAAAATGTAATGCAACAAAAAAAAATATAGTGTAAATATAATTACCCTTGTAAAAATGAATACTTTTAGAAGTAAAATATCAAAAATACTATTTTGTATAAATATTTAGTATATGTTAGGTGGAGTTTAAAAGTAGTTTTTAAGAGATTTTGAAAAAAAAAAAAAAAAATGGTGAAATGTGTAAGTGAAAAGTTGATAAAAGTTGTGGGTCCCATAAAATATGTGGTTAAAAATAAGTTTAAGAAAAAAAATAGTTTATTTTAAACCCAATCAAACATGCACTTAATTTATTGTATGTTTAAGATTTCATAATGCAAAATTTAGTTGGCACACGACTTTTAAGAATAAAATTATAGCTTCCAATAAAAGCTTTCTAACGAAAACATATAATTATACACAAGACGATACCTATTAGCAAAAATCTTGAAAACATATTTTATTTTTATCATATTTGTTTAAGCTTCATAGATTAATATTTATCATAATCAATTAACATTCATTTTCTTTCTATATATTATCTAACAATACAATTAGTTTCAATCTAATTACCGTTTACTTTCTTTCTATCTATTAAAAATAAATCTAATATTGAAATTTGGAAGTTCAAATTGTGATAAAGATTGTGATTTTTATAAGTATTTAAGGTTTAGAATTTTAAGTGTTTTTACATATAGGTTAGATATCATACTAATAACATGAAAAATATATTAGAATGATAGTGTTTTTTTTTTTTGGTAATTATATGGAGGAGAATTTAGAAATCTAGACGAATGCATAGGGTCATTTTTAAAAATAGCAACTTTTAATAACATATGTTAAAATGGCAACTTTTTTATACAAAAAGTCATGTATACTCTTTCGCCGAAAGACAGTTGAACTGTCGGAACACAGTTGGACTATTGTTTTTTTTTTTTTTAATTTTTTTTTTTGTCATTCAACTGTCGAGAAAAGAAGAAGAAGATATTTTACAGATCTAGTTGACCGGTTTCCCACAATTGACGCCAAATGATGCTTTCCGATATCTGCATTGTCGACGACCTTCTAATGTATGATTTACACAAAAGGTGAGAAAGAGTTAGTTGTTCAAGAGAAATAGTATAATCAATTGTGAGAGAGGTGATAATAAATAATGAGTTGTACTTCTAACCTTTTTCCTCGAACATTGAACTCCTTATATAGACTTATATTGTTTTTTGTCGTGTCTCACAAGCGGTTATTCTCACTTGGGACAGGTGTCCCAAAGGTTTCCTTGATATCCAGCGAGCACAAAGGAAAATGGATGGATAAGATCACTGTTAGTTATTTGAGGATCAATTGATCTGTCCTTAGTCTACAGGGTTATTTGAGATCTAACAGGATGGCTCTATTTGAGTGTGATCACATGTTGTCAACTAGGTCGAGTTCAAAGGGTGCCCTTCTACTCTTGGTTGTGCGATCATTTCCTATCAACTGAGTTCCTTAAAGTGGTTCGATCACGATCAATCTTTGATATATATATATCTGCTTGTGGGAGGTCCTTCATCATATTATCAATGTGAGATGACTAAACCTTAGGCATCGTCATTATACCATAAATTATCAAATATGTAATTTCATAAGGTCAATTGTAATTTAATATTTATGTTTAGTATATAAATCTATTAAATTAGAAAAACATTTTTGCCAAAGATTTTAGCGGAACGAACTTGCGGTGCCCATAGTTAAATATTTTTAGTAATAGAACAAGTTTTATCATTGAAATTTTCTTTGACAAGTCAGTTTTTAAATACTTTTATGTCGTCCTAGAATATGTGAAATTTTTAATATTTAATAGTTCAACGATAAAATGTTATTTCAAATTTCAAATATGTTTAACGAAGAAACATTTGTTTTTGTTGAATATATTTTTCACCAGTATTTTTCTATTACTTTCAACGACTGATAAAGATTTTGTCGTTGCTTATTTATTGTAACAACAAAAATGTTAAGTCATAAAAAATACATAATTTTTCAAAAAAACAGGGTTTTGGTGGGAATTTGAAACATTTGGTGCCAATCTTATAATACTTTTAACGATGACAAACTGTATTTATTGTCATTAAAATATGTCTACAACTAAATCAATATTTGGTTCTACTCAATAAAATTGTAAAGACAAAACTTGTTGCTATGTCGTTAAAAAGGCCTTTAACGACGAAATCTATTTTGTCATTCAAAATTTTGTCCTAAATTTTCTTTTGTTTTTTTGTAACTTTCGTTCTCTAGTGTGACCCTAATGCAATCTCAATAGAATATAATGATCAAAGCGATCAATTTTAATGGATAAGAATGATGGTTATATTTCCATCCCACAATTTGCTGAAAACATCTTGATACTTGATTTAATTATATAGATTAATGAATACTAATATATATGAAACCCTACTTTAATTAAGTTAATTAAATTCTTACAACATTTCATAGTACTACATAATTCTAACAAACAATATAGATATCAACTACTTCATTTATTCATTGTGGAGCCTCCACAATTTTTTGCCTTTTTTTTTTTTTTTCCAGAGAATCACTGAACTTAATTACTTATTTTTATCTTCAGACATCTCCTTCTTGGATTGGACAGTGCCATCTGTTCCAGCTATCATAGTATACTTGTCCTTCCTTGTCAAATTAGTACACTCAAACCCTAATGTCCCACCCAGCACCCTTTGAATGTAATTTGCAACTTCAATGGCTGATTTTCCACCTTTGCAAGTGAGTTCAGTAGGCAATTGCTTCAAGAAAGTAATCTCATACACAGGCCTAGGATTCATGTACACAAAATATGGATCAAAAATTTTGTGTCCTCGGGCCGACGTCCCGTAAAACACGCTTTGTTTAACGTTAATCGCCACAGGAACAATTCTGTCTGTAAGTTCTGCAAATAATGCACTGAATCTTAAGAGAAATGGCTCCCTACAAGTAGTACCTTCTGGACATATCACAAGGTCACCTTCTTCAAGTAGGCTTTTAATTTGTGCGGCGTCTTTTTCTCTTTCCCTTGATAATGCAACTGCTTTAATTGGTGAAATCATTTCTGAGAATTTACTTATGCTATATGAGACACAGCTGATTTTCCTCCCTAGTGCTATGGCAATGACAACGGGGTCGAGTACGGTCCTGTGGTTGCAGACAAAGATGACGCCGCTTCGGCCGTCCTTAGGCGGCGGAGGAGGGGTGCCCTTGACTATAAGCTTAATTCCCAGGAATAGATAATTGTATTGAACAATTTTTTCTGGTAAGTAGATGTTGAGATATATTCTAATTAAAGAGAGAATTATGCCTATTGGCATCCATAAGAAGGTCATTAGTGCCAGAATAGGTGTAGGTCTTTGTGCTAAACGACCCTCGTGGAAAATTACAGGAGACAGAAGCTTGTTTCTTGAAAGTGGTTCACTTCTTGTTCTAGGCACCATGTATGCTTCCTGCAATTAATTGCATTATCCAGCAATTAAAACACATAGATGTTAAATATGGTTAACTGATCAAGATATGTTTGGTAAAAAACTAAATTATAAGTTGTGGGTTCTACATAAGCTTATAAACTTTAAAAAGCATGGCCGAACATGCAGGCCTCTCTATTTCTTCTTTAAAAAGGCTTGCCCTAATATACCTTATATAGGGAGAAAATATTATGGCGATCTACTAAATCTGCGAACTGTATAATATAAAAGTAAACAATAGAATTAGGTCACTCTGAGGTCGACCGGAAAAGTTAACAATATATAGATATACAATCATCTATATATGCATTGTGAGTGGTGTGTGGGTGGGTTGGTGGGGATGATGTATGTACCAAACTTGTGGTGAAGTAAATGAAGCACCTAACATATTAAGAGCATGTTTGTTAGTGTTGATAAGTATAAGATGGTCAATATCATTTTTATCTACATATTTTGTAGGATTCACAACTTTTATTCACTTGTTATCTACACATTTTGTAGGACCCACTATTTATAATCTATAAAAATATTTACTAAACATACTCTAAATATGCATGAAACTAGAGAATTGTGCAATTGTTGGAAGCTAATTATGAAACGGTAGTTCTTGAATTTTCTTGATTCAGTTACGTGTACAAGATAAGTCAAATCTCACTCAAATTCAATGATTTCTTTCCAATTTTCACTTGGGGTAGGAGGAACTGGAAAGGCAATTAACGTGTGACCCTTTTTCATATTGAGTAAAAAAATTAATGTTGGATGTGAAATATGCGTGATGAGTCCTTTTCGCGCCTTGAAATAGACCGTTAATTTTGACAACAATGACATGAAAGTACAAAAAGTTTGTCAAAGTGCATGCGATCGATGTTAGTGAATGAAAATATAATAAGAATGATTATCTTACAAGAGACGTATTTGGTAAGCAGATCGAATAGGTTGAATATACCTTGCATATAGACATGAAGTCATGATCAGTCTCTCTATCCCCGAGACCTAAATCTGGAACATTAGCACCAAATTCGTTTAAAATTGCCATTTTTTTGTGTTCCCCAACAAGAACACCAGGTTTTTTAACAAACCCTGTTGCACGTCCAGATTTTGATACTTCCAACTCTGTCCCAAGTACCTTGTCGGACCCTAAAAAGTTCTTGGCGAAGTGTTCCACCATGATTCTAGGGTTTGCAGTAACTATATATCTCTTGCCAAAGGAATTGAACACTTTCCAAGTCTCTGAGTGGACATCTTCAGCATAGAATTTAGGCAAAACAGACCTGGAAACAAGCTCAATATCTCTAATTTTCAAACCAGAGAAGGCAATGAAAATAAAAGTTTGGATGGCAAAGGATTCTGAAACAAACAAGTAGACAAAATACACGAATGGGACTGACGAAAGAAGGACTAATGCCCGGAGAAGACTACCGGCTTCTAGAGCAACCAGCATGAAGTATGGAAAAGCACTTCTAGACACCAAAAGTGTGCCATCTAGGTCAGCTGCGACGGTTTGATTTGACCGGCCCTCCTCTTTACATTTCGTTATTGGTTCAAAATGCCGATGAGCAGCCATTAGAGGGGAAGAGAGGTGGGTTGTTTCGTGTGATCTTGTTGTCTTACAACGAGAAGTAAGGATCTATAAAGAAATGATAAAGATGGGCTTGTTGGGATGGTTTTATAATGAAAATATTGTGGCTATATTGACATTACAGATTTTTTTTAAGTCTTGTGCACAATATTTTGATTGTACTTAAGACCCTCAATATTTATTTATTGTAGCATTATGTTTTTAATCTTAATTTTTTAACGTCGAATTCTTATCCTCAGTTTCTATTAATTAGTATACATCGCATCATGAATGATTGTTTTTGTCAACATATTCTGTTTGCATACATTGAAGTAACACTTTTATATATATATTTTTTCAAATATGAAGAGAACACTCTCCAAATGGATATTTTGGACGAAACTTGTTATCAGCAAAGATTGAAGACGTTAAATATAATTAAAATGTGGTGTATGTAAGAAATAAAAAATATAGTGTGAATATAATTAATTATCCATAAAAATATCATGTGGTTGAGAGAGAGAGAGGGTCCAAGTAGTTGAAAGTTGATACCAATGCCAATGTGTGACATTCAATTAGCCTACTTTATAGTTTTGGATGCCATTCACCACAGGCTACTATACGGGTTCAACTAATATTTTGAGGGTTCAACTAATATTTTGAGCTTGTTCGATTTATATTTTGGGGGAAGAAATAAGTTTTTTTTATTTGATAATTTTGACTTTTCAAAATTTTTGAAAGTAAAATTACTATATTACTCTTACTATTTTGAAATGAAATTGTGTTGATTAAGAGAAAATAATCATTACACTTTCAAAAACTTTGAAATTTCAAAGTTGTCAAGTAAAAAAAAACTCATTTTTGGTTCAAAATAAAAAGTGAACAAGCTCTTTGTCTACAAGAAAATCAGATTTATTTTTTTACTCGAATTCATCCTTTTTATGTCTATTTTTTATATTATATTGAACTACGTACGTCATGTATACATATTAATTCCAATTAAGCAACGAGTTAAACTTGTAGCAACTGAGATAGAAATTTACTGTTTCCATTTAATTAGAAGAAGGTTAAAATAAGGATTTACTGTGAACAACATTGAAGGAAAAATGAGAATGCTGCAACAACTGTAAATCTTCTTGTGACTTGTCTAATTATTGTACCTTGTGATTAAATACCTGTCAGCTTGCTTTAACATTATGGTACTTTTCATAGAATTGTCCAAGATTAGATACTATAATAAACCAAATTTTAACTTCTTTTTTTCTCAAATGTTGTAAGTGCAATAAATGTTCCATAAGCCATACAGCTCATATTATGTTAGAAATTTACCAGATAAATTAAAAGCATAGTCCGGTTGACACTGTTAAATGAAATTGGTTACACATTAATTATAAGTAGGCACACCCTAGAGAATGCATGACAAAATATTTAACGTAAGGTAATGAGATTCAATAAATGTAACGATCTTGAACTTGAAGTTTAGATATGTGTATCCATGGGACCAAATTGAGGTTACTTTTGCTTAATTTCTTAAAGTTTTAATGATTTGTAGACTTTCAAGTACTCTTCTATTGACTTTGAAACAAATTGAGAGAGAGAGAACGAAAATAAAAAAGCTTTGGAATCACATTTAGTTTGCCCAACCTAGCTAGTAGTCTTTGATGCTTCGGCTAAGCAACAACCAAGTATATAAGTTGGCAACGTGGTAATGCTTAGGTTGTGTTGCGAAACATTAGTAGAATGTCGAATTTAAGATGGGAAAAAGAAAAATATGTATCATAGTATAGTCGCCGTAACACCAATCACTATGATCATAACCACAATTTTTTTTTTTTTTTTTTTTATCCAGATATCTCAACTTCGCCAAACTAAATTCTGGGAAACTAAATTCTGGACCCCAAAACCCTTGTCCCTAGAACAACAACAATTTATTTGTTAGTTGGTGGGTAGGTGGATGAGAGGATTAGTATTTGTGTGTAATACAAAACATGTTTGATAAGTATTGGTCATTACTAATATTATAATAAATAAAATTTTAAATTCTTTTTTTTCTCAAATACGTTAACTATGAGTGTTGTCTAGTCTATCAACTGTGCACACGGTGAAGCAATTTTTCTCAACCCTTAAATTCGATACAATCCTTGACTTATTTGGTAATTGTGTAACTTTGCATTGAATTTGAAGGCCAAAAGAATGTCAATTCTGACAACTCATCTGAAAATTAGGTAACTAAAATAGCTTAAAAAAAAGTGCAATAAAAGATTTAAGTACTTTCATAATTATGTTGGGTCCCTTGATTAAATCCTTCTGCAGTTTTGCTTCTCGACTTTAATGTGGTCGAAATCAACTCCAGCTGCACCAAGTATTTGAAATGAATACATATTCTTATCCACGCCTTTGGCACCATTCATTTCGTTAGTTCATTTTTTGATAAATATATGATCGTGAGATTTGAATCTAGACTTTAGTTAAACTAATTTAAGAAAAAAAAACTTAAACTTTTAGAGAATTGGTGCATTATTTACTTATTTTATTTTTATATTCAATAGATTGTACATAAGTCGAGTCAATTCTTTAGTGTTTTATCTATACATATCTATTGCATGTAGTTTCAGCTACTATCTATACCATATTTAAAAAGTTCTAAAATGGAGAAATATTTTTGGACCAAAATATCTTAACTCATATTTTAGATTTTCTAATTTGTCCTTAATTAATTTAAAATGCATATAAAATCGATTCAATTAAATCTTAATTAAGGCCTCTAAAATTCTCCAACTATTCATATACCCCACTCCTTTATTTCATAATTTGAATATAATTAATTGGAAATCATTTATGATAATTAGATGTTAATTAAGCTTTAACAACACGTGGAATGTAAGAATGTCACAATATCAAGAAGGATCGTCGTGAAATGTTAAAGCTATGTTATTGCACAAGAAGGCTATTTAAATGTTGAATATTGTATTTAAGTGTAAGAATGAGTTTTTTAAGGTTAGAAAGCTCTTTGATGCATTATCACTCTCACATACAATACAAGAAAAGAGGTTTTTCACCTTCTAAAATTTCGTATGAAAATATTCACAGTTAGTTTTGTGATAATCAATCAAGTGTTAATGTATCGAGAATATGTGAAGATACGCTTATCCATTATTATGTTTCGTACAAATAAAACTTTTACCGATTGATTTTTATTTTATGCAAAGATAACAAGTTTGATGAAGCTTGTTTTGTGTGTGACTTGATGCTAAAAAAATAAATTTGAAAGCAAGCATTTAGAAGTTTATTATGTAGGCATGCTAGACAAATGAACAGTGTGAAAAAGCTGGTTTAGTTCATCGTCACTGTCGCTCTTGTGGAAGTTACTTGGACACAAAGTAGTACCTTCAAACTTAAATCTCTTTTAGACATGTGGTAATTAGATTTCATATATTCATATTGCTTTATTTTAGTACTTGCTTTCAAATTAATATATACTCTCTATAGATAGAAACTAGGTTTATGCTACTAATTATACTCTGATTTTTTTTAAGACAAAAAGTACAATATTCTTATTCGTAGTTCCATTAATATCCTTAACATTAAATCTAAGTTAAAAATAAATCTCCTTAGCAAATTTTCGAATTTCATGACCATCGTCCCGTCCAACCGTCTTAATCAACCAACACCCTTTGTGGGATCTAGGTTAGCGCGTAATTGGGCACAGTAACTTGACTTTCGGTTCATCTCACATCATTAGTTCTATTTACCAAAGTGACCCACTTGGAGCTCTCACTTCTTTAATTTTTGTTTCTTACTTACATTTATTATGTGTTGATTTACATCGTCAAATCAAACACGCCTAACAAAAAGAGATCATACGCAGAAAATATTATTTACAAAGAACTACTACTCCAACAAAAGTACAATATTATGTAGTCAATCATTACATTCTCTCATAATAAAATTAGTAATTATTAATTTTACTCTTTGTAAAATATAGTCGTATAAATCTCTATTAATACATCATTAATTCCATAAGATTTGATATAAATTATATTGACAATCATCAAAATTTAAATAACCAAAAAGTCTTCATTGGGCAAGTTACTATTGATATTATCACCATACAAAATTCATTTTTGATTGCAATTGTACTTCTATTAATGTAAATAAAATATCAACACTTTGTCATTATAACATTGAATAATGCAATACAGCATGTTATCAAGAACCTTATTGTTTTAAATTGCTATAACATTTTAATTATTAACAATTAAAAAATAAAAATTTTGAAAATATTTAAAATTGACAATATTATTGCAAAAGCACGTGCAACGCACGTGGGTCTAACTAATATTTCTAAAAGCTTAATTACACAAATAAGAGTGCAGCAATTAGACACTACTAAAAAATTGATATTTGGGGACGCATTATTAGGAACGGTTAAAAAATTCGTCCTCAATAGTCAATTATTAGGGACTGTTTATAAATATGCATCCCAAAAATTTTGTCATTAGGGACGGTTTTCTCAAGCTTCGTCCCCAATTATGAATTATTTGAGACAATTTAATCCGTCCTAGATAGTCCTTTACTTATACACTAAATTTTTTGGCAAAAAATGTATGTATACGGACATTCAAAAAAACCGTCCCAAATAAGATCATCTGGGACTATTTTTTCAAAAAACGTCCGTCCCCAATGTATGAACAATATTTAAGTGGGAATATTTGACGTGCAAAAAATATATGGCGCTTAAAAATTTGCCAAATTATTTCAAGTGAACATTTATAAATGCTTTCATTTTCTCTCTCCCAACCTATCGAGTTGTGATTCTTGCCTATATTCACAAATTGATACATCATAATTTTTCTCCTCCGTCCATAGCCGGTTGTCACCGTCCGAGAAATTGTTGGAGCCTCTCGCCTTCTCGACAACATAATCTGAATCCTTAGAGCCGGTGGTCACCGTCCGTAAATTGTTGGAGCCGCTCGCCTTCTCGACAACGAAATCCGAATCCTCGAGGTTTTGTGTGTCTCTCTCTCTCTCTCCCGATTGAGAAATTAGATTATTACTTTTTCTTTTTACATGATATACTTTTTATTTCTTTAGGAAGAGTTGCGAGAGAACAAATCGGATTTGGATTCGTTGAAGGAGAAGATAAAGGAAAATCAAGCCCAACAAATGTACTCTCTCTTACTGGCTTCAAGCAAGATTGTTGAGGTAATTACCTTTAATAGAGTTTTAATTTTGCCAAATATTTTTTATTACGATGTTCAATTAAGGAATTGCATTTTCTTGTTCTGGTATGTAGAATTAATGGTAATGTCTAGTGAATTGAGATGGGTGGTATTTGGAACACCGGATGTGGGATTCGTGTTTTGATAATGTCTCTTTATGATGACTAGGAAATCAAAGGAATGTAAATGCGGTATTATTGAGGTCAGTTTGAATATCTCTTTAATGATAATGTTTTGGCAGGGCATTTTGAAATTGAGGTCATCCTAATTGCACTGAGCGATTTATTACCACGGAATACCCTCTCGTCTTCTATATTATCTTTTAGTTTGATAGGAATGAAGCATAGAAAAATGACATTATGTAAGCATAAAATTTGTAACCACTTGACTACTGTTAACAAACAAAAGTTTTGTATAGTTGTCAGATTTTGGAAATGAACCCAGGGAATGAAGCTGAAGAATATGGTGCAAATATCGATCTCGACTCGCAAAGGAAGGGTAAATGTGTAGTACTAAAAACGTCCACATGCCAGGTAAGATATCTTGGGTACATGCATCTCTCCCTTTCTCTTTGTGTGCGAGGGACTGTGTGCATCTGCATCGGTGTTTGTGCATGTGTTTTTTTTCTTTTGACTCCAACATTCGTTTCCTTTGTTTTAAATTCATGTTTGCTTGAAGAAGTGATAGCATGGTTGATGTTTATTAAAGTTCTCAAAGTGGTTGGCTTGGCATATGAGTGTTAAGAACATTGATTCAGACATAATTATCAACTATCAGCAGTTTTCATTGCATGTACTTCTTTATTCTGAAAAAGGAAGTACATTATCCGAAATCTGAAAGTGATCAGGTTGTCTTCTTGATATTAAGCTTCTGCTCATGAAGTGATCTGGTTAAATATAGTATATAATAAGTCTTGAAATGATTTGCTTGTGAGTTTTCATTTACCTTTTACATGCTGAAACTAAAGATTGTTCGTTAGGCTTGGCATATTAAGCTACCAGTTGAGGGGAGATGTCATTCAACCCCGGCCTCACAGGCCCCTTCCCCACATGGGCCTTCCCCACATCTAGGAGATCTGCGAAAATTGAACATATTGTAAGATCTAGTTACTCATTAATATTACAACACGACTCATCTTTTCTTCAAGACACAGAATTTTTCGTTAGTTTCTAATATCTTCTACAAGATTCTACCAGGGTGTAGCTTTATTGGGAATATACCAAGTGAATAGAGAAATCTTGCAGAGCTATCTTTTCTGTAAGAATTTCTGGCGTGGTCATTTTTAATAATGAATTCTTATGGAGTCATCTTTTCAATTACCTTACTCAATGCAACATGCCTTGGTAGAGCACTTAACTTGAACAATTTAACTGGTGAGATACTATCTTCCCTCAATAAACTTACCAAACTCTATTGGCTCGACCTCGCAGAAAATCAGTTGACAGGGCCTCTCCATGTATCAACACTGGTAGATCCCGGGCTTGACCTCTTTAAGAAGGCGCAACACTTGTGAGTGTTATTTAATTTATTAATTCGTTACATAATTTAATTCGTTTACCACTCCAAGTTTTCTGAGATTATAGTTTTGCATCCATTTCAACAAAAACCGGCTTTCAGGTGAAATTCCAGAGAAGCTTTTCAGCTCGGATATGTTGCTAATGTACATGTAAGTCAAGGCTAACACAATTGTTTCTAATCTTGGAAACCTCATTTGATTATTCTTTCTAGTGAAAAAATGGCGGTCTGTTGAACCGAAATCAATTGGAAGGGAGCATTCCAAATTCTACAATAGGAGAGGTTCAGACACTCAAGACTCGTGAGTAAACTCCTTAACATAACTTTCATCTCTCTCTCTTTCTCTTTCAACGAATCACTTTTTTCACATCGTGTTCAACTACTCTGGTTTATGTTGTCCAGCCGATTTGATCAAAACTCCCCTGACTGGAAGTGTCCCATCAAACCTCAACAGCCTTGCAAAGTATCTTTGAATTGTATGTACATCTTTTAAGTCCAATGCATTTATTGGATAGGCTATTGATGATTCACTAATATTTCATTTGTATCATGTAGGAATTTGGCTAACAATATGTTGACTGGTAATTTACAAAATTTCACCGAAATGAATCTCCTCAGCTATGTGTAAAAGAGTCTAGAATTTATTATCAACACTTCCAAAAAGTTTTTATCTTTCAACAAGGACTTGAGCAACAACTCTTTTCAAAAAACACAAACTTCAGGATGGTTCTCAACTTTAGGGTCGCTAACTACGTTGTAAGTATTGAGTAATTTCTTGACCAAAAATCTATAAAGGCAGTCAAATCAAGGACTCGTCTTACCTTAAAAATCTCGTGTTCATATTCGATATGATGTTCGTGATAATTGAATATGGACCACTACAAAGATTGTCGCCACCGAGCTTTTCAAATGACCTCGATTCAAAGAAGTGTAAGTCGAACAATAATGTTAAAACCAAAGATATCGAAATGTATATATTTACATGATCTTGTAAAACATTGATGAAAAGTCGAGGAATAATACCTTGAGTGATAGATTAGATATGAGCGGCAACATTAGATATATAAAGTGATCTTGAAATGACAGGGGAATATATATAAAATGCTTGAGGAATAGAAAAACATTAGGATTATATGGACATGTTTGTTAGTGTCCCATTTATGTTGTTAACCAATTGGAATTGAAGTTGATGATAAGTTATCTTTGTGAAAATTAAGTATTACTGTTAAGTACTTGAATTTGATTGCCATTTGGATAACATTTACGCTAATAAGTACTATTGTATTTGCAGATATCTAACAAGATTGCTATGCAGAGATAGAGGAATTTGAATGGTATTTTGGCTAGTCGATAGAATGTGCGAGGATTTTATATATAGTTTTTGTGTACAGGTCTTACAAATGATGACGTAAAACTTTAAATCTCTAAATGGAATGTAGGCTAATATTATTTTGACTTGAGAATCGAAATTGCATGATCTTATTTTAGAATTCTAAAAGGATATGGATATGGATATGTTAGTTTGGATATATAAATTGAAGTAGTTATGAGCTATAAATGTTTCAATTTTTCTTCAAATTTGGTTATTCATTCTTACCTTCTTGTATTGATAAATTGTGTCTGTATAATGAAAACATTAAAAAAAAATTACTAACATTAGGGTCGGTTTCCATCGGTTCCTAATAAGAACCAATAGTAGGGGGCGTTGGAGTAGGGACGGTTGGTATTCGTCCCTAATAAGGACCAATATTAGAGATTTGTTGGTAGACCGTCCAATAGTATTCGCCTCACGCCTAACGAGGACGGTTACGGTAATAGTTCCCAATATATATTGGGGACGGGCTATCTAGTATTAGGGACGGTTCATTGGTCAAATTTTTAGTAGTGAGAGTATGTTTAGAAATGCTTATAAGTAATTTTAAGTTGGTTAAACATCGTTTTTATCTATACATTCTGTAGAATCCATAATTTTATCCACACGTTCGATTCTACCCACTACTAATAATACACACACAAAAAAAAATTTACTAAACAAATGGTAAAGCAAAGAGATGAAACAAAAGGAAGAAAGAGAGAGAAACATGGTTCTAGAATATTTTGTTTTCTTGATTTTTTCTAGTTGCTAGTTCTAACTTCTTACAACAATACAAAAGGGGTCTTTTGACACAATACAAGATTAAATCTCAACCCTCCATATCTCCTTCTTACAACCTTTAGATTTATTTAATATTTAAACCCATTAACATCTCTCCCTTAATGTGCTTTTTCTTGAACTCTTAAAGTAGTTCTCAACTATTGAAATTTTGTTCGTGAGAATATCAGCAACTTGTTCTTCAAACTTACAAAAGTGGAATTAACTTCTTCATCTTCAATCGTTTCTCTAATGAAGTGATACTTGATTGCAATGTGTATTGTCCAACTATAAAAGCATGGACTTTTAGCCATGGAAATGGATGATTTGTTGTCACAAAACAATTATGTAACTTGTTTATGATTCTCTCTAATGTCTTTGATAATTCTTCTTAGTCGAATTGCTTGTGAAGTTGCTAGTAAGGCTGATATATACTCAACTTTTGATGAAGATTGAGCAACTGATTGTTGCTTCTTAGATAGCCATAAAAATTCGCCCGAGCTAAGAAAAAGTACATAACTGAAGGTACTTTTGATATCATCAGCACAACTTCCTCAATCACTATCACAAAAGCCTATCAACTTCACTTCAAATTTCTTCTCAAATTTGATTCCATAACTTATTTTTCCTCATATGTATATCAAGACCTTTTTCCAATGCCAAAATGATTCTCATATTACTTCATAGTGCTAGTATGTCGATGCAACTCCTAGCAGACTTGGAAGTCCGACCAATTGATTACATTAAAAAAGAAGTAATTTCAAATGATTCTCACACAATTACACACTAAAAGCACATTCACTCTAATAATTTTATCTCAAAATTCTTTTCTAACTTGAGTATCAGAGCATATACCATTACTGACCCTCTACCTTAGTCATTTTCCAGATTTAATATACAAGGTCGTCGTCAATTTTGTTATCAACAATAACTAATAAGTTAAATAATATTATTTTTTCTAGTTAATTATAAAAGACCATCAAGTTTATTTTGATGCGTATGAGAAGTCATTATTGAGAGTGCACAGTATTATAGCTGGTCAAGAGCACGTGGGATATCCCATCATACACTTATTCGGCATTGTTCTCAAACTTTCCAATTAGCAATAATTTGATTATAATCAAATAATTCTTTCTCACTTAAGATATAAATTTGAAATTAATTTTTGAAACGTGACGCACTATTGTACATTTATTCTCAAATTAATACTACCCTCTTTAAGTACATATAATTGACATATCGACATTGTAAGTAAGTAGCCTTAACATTTAAGTTGTCATTAGACGTTTTTAACAACAGTTGAATAGTGTTGTCTAGAATGGTGACATCAAACACTTATTGGACATTTTGAATTATCAATTACTAGAATATCATGCCTATTTTACAATGAATGGTTTTTATTAACTAATGAATGTAATTAATATAGTGAAAACCACCAACTCAAAAAATCTAATATTTATTGCTAAGATCGTGGTGGCAAAAGAAAGACTTGTGAAATCTAAGAGCGATGGAATACATAGATGAAACTTGTGGTGGTTACAAATGAATAAGATTGTGGTGATGATTCAATCGTAGTGGTGATGTTTGCAGTGGATGCAAGTGGTTTTTCTGTTGGGTTTTGTGGTGATGGTTGAGGATGCGATAAGTTTAATCGGAGGTGGTGGTGAGTTGAGCAAAAGAAGGTGATGATGTGGTGATGAGGCAATTTTTATGGTGAATTGATGGCAACGATGGTGGATTGATGGTGAATGGATAAGGGTTAGGGGGTTTTAGGAGAAAATGGGTGGCAATGTAGAGGCAGGGGGTTTGGAGGTGAGGTGAGGTGGGGTGGGGTGGGGTGGGGTGGATTTTCGGCGTTGATGGTCGTCAACAATGTTAACCGTTGTGATAGGAATTGCGGCATAAAATTGTATGTTACTTGTGTTACAAAAGTATAACACATGTTACCGTATTCAAAAAGTGTAATACAATATGTTACAAATACAAAATAATTTTTTAATTAATTATATAAAATAATATTTTTAAGAATAATTTAATTTTCTAGTGTATATATGAAAATTGCTTAAATTTGAATCTCAAAATCTAATTGGATATGGATTAGATTTATGCTTATCCAACATGGGACTCGCCCAAAACAAATGTAACGGGCTGCACCTTAAGTTCTGTCCATCAATATAAAAAGTAGATTCAATGTCCAAACCAAAAGGTTTATAGCATTAACCAGTTTGAGAATAATGGGCCTTCATGTTTGTAATAAGGTAAAGTTTCACAAATAACCTAAACAACAAACTATTTCTCAAATTCGTGTAAATAACATTTAAACTTGATAATAAATTTTTCGATAAAACAAAAGAATAAATTTTCCGTTTATGTCTTGTTTAGTATAGGCAATATTATATTTTATCTATTAAAATTCAAGTTGAGAATAATAGCTTAATTTTAATGAAATATATTAAAATTTAAGTTGAGAACGCCAATATTTATATAGACTTTTAAAATATATTAAAATCTAAATTGGGTCACTTCCTAAAGTTTTTGAACATTAAGTAAAATAGATTTTGCAAAAGTTGTAATTTTCAGTTTTAGATTTGATTCAATTGTTTTACAAAATCAACAAATATGTTGATCATGTGTTATTTTTTCTTCTGGTTGTACCGCTGTATTATTTTTTTTATATAAAAGAGTAGTTTTTAATCATTGTTAAGATGTCTCCAAGAAATCAATCTAATGCTTGTGGAGGCTTAAAACCCCTATGCCTAGACTTTGATGGTATGTTGGGAAAAAAAAAAAAAGTCCCGCAATGAAGGTAGTAGTACAAAAGGATGAGACGACACAACTGCAACAACATACGAAATTGTTGACGTAGCAATTCTATGAGCTAATGTCGCTAAATCATGGTGGATTAGCGGCGAAAGGCACAAAGCCCAAGAAGAGCGACAGAGATGGCAACCTATTCGCTCTCTTACATAAGCGACAATGGCAGTTCAATAGTGAAAATCTTTACGCCCCATTTAATCCTAATGCAGTGATTAATTTAGGCAAGGATCAAGATGGTTCTCATTTTTTACACTGAAATCGATGAAGGTCAATCAAAAGATCATAAATAGGAGGGTATAAGATTCGAAAGTTAATATTCATCGATCTGAAAAAAATGATGAATTGATAGATACGTCAATAAATTTTTTGATCAATACTCGTACCTAAAGTTAACAAAAAGATAATTGCACTAATGGAGCATTGAGGCGGATTTGTTGGAATTGGTTTGAGTGATTCAAGTTTATTTACACTAATTGTTTGACTGATGGATATGAAAGCAGATCCCCAGGAAAATGGCTGGAATGGATCATACAAAATTAAAGTTGATTCTTTTCCCTTTCATGTCTTGTTTATTTTATGTAATAATATATTTTGTCCATTTTGAACTTTATTTTGTCCTATTATTTTCCCCTTATTTAAATCATTCTTAAACTTGCTGTGCTTCTTCCGCTGCAACGGTTTTATTTTTTCACTTAAAATGGTGATTTCATTATTTAGTTTTAAACGAGAAGCAATATGCGTGAATAAACGTTAAACTACGAAATATAAAAATTTATATTACTAAAAGGTGGATGAGTATATTTTAATACAGACAAGTCAAATTTATTTTTTATGAAAATATCGGATGCGTGAAATTTTCAAAAAATGAGAATAAAGAACTTATACTCGTACTTGATTCAAATTTTCATAACAAGAGAAAATCGAGCTATTAGCTTTTTTTTTCATTGAGAAAATCCAAAAATATAATGAAAATTGATTATTCTGACGTGTCAATTAATGAGTAAAGGGTGAGAAAGGGATTGGATTTTTGGATTTGTCTAATGTATTTTTTTCCAGCATGATTAAAATAAATAAACTAAAAGTTTAGGATTTGTTGGGCAGTCTGTTGTCTTAGGATGGGAGCACGTGACATGCACGGGGTCCCCTTCGAATGTCTGTCTTTGATGCTGCCATATAAAATCTCAACCACACATCTCTCCACCCTCTGTCTCATATCACTATGATTATCATAACTCAGTGAATTATCATTAACGCTAGTCAATTTTAGATAATTGAATCATGTGGTCGTGATTTGATTCCTTTTTATATTCCAATATCTACTTTATCATTATGCTTATCCTGTTAAGACAAAATTAATTAAATTGAACTCATTATTAGATACAGTAATAAATTGAACCGATTACTTAAAAAAAAATTTAATTATTAACAAAATTTTGTATTAGGGGAATTAAATTCCCTAATACCTAGGACTTCTCAAGTCGCGATCCACTAATAACCAGGTAGGTTTTGTTATTTAATCTGACAATGAAATATAAATGGGCCCTAGCCCTTTAAGGTGGGATAGCCCATTACAGCTAATCAAATATACGCGTTTGGGCTAGAAGGTGCGGGGTCAAGAGTCAAGTTGTAGGGTTGGGTGCATTTAATCCTATACTGGATCAAATATTTCATATCTTAATGGGTCCCGTTTTTGGGTTATCTAACTAAATTTTGGGGACCCACTTTATATAACACCACCTATTGCAGACCATACTTTGAAAATGGCCCATCATTCTTTGACCACAGACGTCCAAAATATGTGAGTTGTTTTATGCATATAATTGTCAATTTTTTATATTTTCATTTTCTTCATATTTATAAAATCTGTTCTTATCTAACGGAACGCTATTGGATCAAATGACGAAGATATTGTTGAAAAAAGGATAGCTTTTCTTGGATGAAATGAAAATTAGATTCATGTAATAAAAGAAAATTTTCTCATTTTTTAGTTGGAAAGATATGTGACTATGAAAGAGAAATAGGAAGTGACTCCTTTGAACCAAATAGGCCGTGCCCAATGAATGTTGGGGAGTTTAGTCCTAATGGACTCCTACGCGGTCATGAAGGAAAGGGCAACAGGAGGTTGCTTCTCTCAGTGTCTACCTTTTCCTTTTTATCTAACTTTTAAATCTTTTATGCTCAGCCATACCATCTCATAATTTGACTCTATATTTTTTCAAATTTCAATTTATTTGAGAATATAATATCTTAAATATTATAAACTTATTAGATTTAAGGAGTTAATAGAATTTAAACAAAAGAAAAAAGAAAAAACTAAAGTTTGTAAGTTAGGAAAATTCATTAAAATCCATAGAATGAATAGACCTACAATTGCCAAATATGTCTACTAATGGACCCATAACCCCAAAAAGTCTGGGTCACATTCACATATCAAGTTGCTAGACTCTTATTTTTATTTTTATTTTTAAAAAAAATTTAAGATAAAATGAACGTACATTCTTCTTCAGTCGAGTAAAATATACTTCTAACATTTCAATAACTAATGACAATGGGGAACAATTTTGATTCACAGACAACTTCGTATCCTTATTACTATTTTTAGTGACTTATTTTTAGTTTAGAATAGATTAATAAGAATGATATAAGATAGTTTTACAATAATCAAATGTCGACATCGAAGTCTCTTTGAAATCTTTTGTTAACAACTCGAACCAAGAATACTACCTTAATCTGTTGGCTAATACATGTCAAACTGCTTGATCATTAGAAGAAGAATTTGCTAAAATAAAATAAAAAGAAAAAGAAATTGAACATACCATGCGTGGGCATGCTATTTTAATCCAGAGCTGGACTCCTACTACTTGATAGGGAACAGTTTGGTGCACCGTATCCAGTGCTTAGGGACCAAATACTACTAATACATGAATGAATTGTTCAATTTTTCTAAAGGAATGGTCTTTGGTAGTTGTAAATTATAATTTATACTAGTTTGTTAACCGAAAACAATGTTCGATATGTAGTCAGTGGATGATGGGACAATTAAGAAAAACCACTACAATATAGAGGAACAACAACAAAATGGTGACATGAAATCTTTTTGGATTCGTTTGTCAATAGCTCGAACCACTTTTAAGAGCCTAATCTCTAGTGGTTGATTCCAATAAGTAGATTCAATTGAGTTACTGCATATACTCACATGATTTTCACATTAATACTTCAAATTGTTCGGTAACTAGAAAAAAAAAAGATTGTTGATAACGCTTCGATGGTTACATTATACTTGGATTATTGTTCAACTAAAAAACAATAAACAAAATTCGACTAAAATCTTAAATTTCACGTAATCTTTGAATTTTGCATTGTTTGCAATGCAAAATATCATATCTTCTAGCTTTTACAATTTCATTTTCATCTTCTTTAACAGCATAAAAGGCATTTAAAAGTTGCAACTTTTTGTGATTTTTATTGAAAAATCAATGGTTTTTAAAAAAGTAAATAAACATGTACTAAACATAATCAATTCGACAATTGAGATTGAGACATTGAGCTAGTCGAGTACATACTTCTTGACCACATCAACTCTCGAGTCGAACTAATGGAGTTTGAACATGTTTTACGATAGAGAAAAGTGAATTTTAATAATGTTAAATTATATTTTTAATTTATAAAAAAACATTTCTTAAATTAAAAAAAAAAATGATTATTTTCTGAAAAGTTACCCAAATTGTCTTTTTGTCAACGTGTCCTCATATTGTGTGCCTTTCATGACGACCCCCACCCATCCCCAATTCAACTCTCAAAAGACTATCTAACCAAGTAATTATGGACAAAGTAATTAGTGGAATCCTAATTTACAACTTTAAGAAGCGAATAGAATTTTGACACGTAAGATGGTGTTGGTGGTGGTCTCCCTCAAATCCAGTGAAAGAATTGGACCCACCCACCAAAATCCACTCTTTATATCACTTCCATCTACTCCAAGACTAATTGCAATTCTTCATAGTTTGAATAGCAGCACATATACAAGGATTCAATGCTCACCAGCTCTGATCAATTTACATTTCTTGAGTATGTCAGCCATTGATTTGTGGTGTGGGGTGGTGTGGTGTGGTGTGGGGGGGTGGGGTGGGGGGGTGGGGTGGATTGGATTTCGTCCTTCTTTGATATCTGAAACGTATACGTAACGAAAACTTTTTAAAAGTTTTGATGGATAGTAACTATTTGATTATATTCCATCTTTTCAACTCATTTACAGCCATTATTTTTATGGGACAAGGATAGTTTCCTAACTCAACTTATGGATGGCAATACTCAAACATGTTACATGCATTATATTGTTTATGCAATTTGAATAATTTACTTATTTTCATGGGTGTTGACAAGAGAAGGAGGTGAAGATAGAGGGTTAATTTGTAGGGTTTGAGAAATATTTTGGGTTAATTTGTAGGGTTTGAGAAATTTTTAAATCCACTTTCATAAGGGTATTTTTATAAGTATTTGTTACCACTCGATTTTGGTAAAACCTCTACGTCAGCAAATGCCTCATAAGTCTAGTAAAGACCCAAGTCAAGCCTTGTGAATGTCTCATGAGTCCAGCGAGAGTCTCGTAAACTCGTAAAGAGCTTCGAAGATCCAGCAACATCTTAGCACTCTTGAATCAAGTGCAGTGAAAGCCCATAAAGGGCCCCGACGTTCATAGCCGACCCAGGACGTTTCATCGGTCTTCGAATCCATCATAGCTTACAGACATTGTGATATTTCGGAATGATTAGAAAGATATTTAAAAGAAGATTGTGTTTGATTGCCCCACGGATTCTCACATGGAAACCAAATCTCAATCTCTTAATGATTAATCACCGTGATATTGGGGATCAACTCAAATAAGGGCTGAAATATAAGAGATTGTGTTATAAGAGATTGTGTTGACACCCAATCATTTCTTATCTCATAAGGAATGAGAATCTCATCAGATGTCTAATTGATTGTTTACATAAATCAATTAGAACTATGTGGTTGTAAATACAACATCTTTGGTTATTCTAAGGTATGTATTATTCTCACTTTTAAACTCTACTCAATTTTTTGTTTGATTGTCTCTCCCACACCCAAATACTCCGTATATTATTCTATATACCGACAATTACTTAATCGTCAGAGTACCAACGATCGCCGGACCTTTTTTTCCCGGTGATCTTGGTGTCTAACAGCCATCCTAGTGTGCTGGTAACATACAAGTTGATAGAGGATTGACTGAAGATCTATTGACATGTAGATAATGCAGATTCTAAAGTCAACAATATTAAATATTTTTCTTCTTACAAAAGTCATTCTTTAATATCGGCAATCAAGAAAAAGGGATTTAATATGATTAAAAGACTAAATGTCTCTTCATTTGCCAATCAAATTTACTTTTAACAAGAAAATTGACACGTGAAATTTTCATAATTTAATAATAGTGAGAATTGAATTTACAATTTTTGTATGTTGTAATACTAATGCTGGATTATCTTGTGTAAAAATTTAAAATGAAAGGGAAGAATAATTTATTGTCGCTCCTGTTTGGTATAGATAAAAATTTGATTTTCAGAATATTTTGATAAAAATTGATGTAGTATATTGGTTAAAAAGTTTAAAAAACTTGTGAGTTCCATGAAATGTGTGATTGAATATGAATTTTGAAAAAAATTAATTTTTAAAAATGGAAGCAAACAAAATATATAAATGAAAATTTATTCATTTATTATATGTAATTCATGAAACACGTCCCAAACGTATGAACTCGCATGCATGCTTTTCACTAACCTACGTGGATTAATGAAGTTGAACTTTGACTCTTTGAATTTGAAATTTGATTTTGGCTTGAACCAATCGATGAAATTTAGAAATTGATACATGTGTGACTGAGTGAATCCCTAGTAGTAGTAGATGAGAAACATAATATTTAATTTTAAAATTCATGCATAATGCATTAGCCACTGACAGGTAACGATTATAATGCCAGCAATTGAGAGACAAGTGAAAGTCAATGTTATTATGATTTTACTCGAAAATTGGAAACATATATAAATTATTTATTTACTTCACAGAAGGATTATATTTTTATAAGAAATTAGTTGCTTCGAATTGATGAAATTCGAAACAGGTTTTGTCGGTCGGGGGGGTTTTTCATAGTAGATACACAAACGGCGGCATCGCCGCCGTCGGTGGAGGTGGAACATAGTAATCGTGTGTGGCGCCAATTTTTATTATTTGGAATTTGGACCCTTTACGCTTACACTTATAGCAAATTTTTTTTTTTTTTTTTTTTAATCTGAATAAATATTTATATTTTTAAAATATAGTGGGCTTATTTATTCAATGTGACAAACTGATCACTATTTTGGACCAAGTTAACGGTGTTAAGCTCGAGCTAGAGTCTTAAGAAGGTGAAGCATAAAATTGTTTAGCATATCTGCAATTTCAAAAATACGCTTGAAGTCAAATAAAAAAACTCAATTCAAAAACAGACTAAAACTTACACAAAATTCACCTAATATGCAAGAGGTGTGGAGGTGAATCGGGATGATCAAACTCAGGAAATTTACACATATACACGTGTTTTTTTTTAGAAATTAAAATATTTAACATAAAAATAATAACATAAAATCAATGTAATAACAATAAATTAAATAAATATATCTTATTGATAAACTTATGTTTTATATAGCCTTTACACTTCTACCATGAAGCTTGGATTTTAGCTAATTGAATAGTGGAACTGTTATCACAAAAATTGTAGTACACTAACTTTCCTTCAAACTCGCCTTCTCAAATATCCTCCTTATCCATATGGCTTGACTAGCATATGCGCCTCATTCTAACTAACTCCTCATGGTGGATAGTGACAATTGGTTGTTTCTTAGAGGACCAAGCTACAGCTC
Organism: Forsythia suspensa; assembly: GCA_023638005.1. Classification (NCBI taxonomy): domain Eukaryota; kingdom Viridiplantae; phylum Streptophyta; class Magnoliopsida; order Lamiales; family Oleaceae; genus Forsythia; species Forsythia suspensa. Next base: position 40,415,520 of record CM042669.1, on the reverse strand, counting down.
GTGAACCTAGCATAAACACATAACCCGATGTGCTTTTATGATCATCAAAATTCCCCGCATAATTATCGCATCAGCATATCCAATCGCACCCTCATCTCTTCCCTTTTGTAAAAACTCCGAGCTTTATTGTTCCTTTCAAGTACTTCATGATCCTTTTGACTGCCAACATATGTAATTCAGTTGGTTTCGACATATACCTGCTCACCAAGCTCACAACATGCATTAAATCTGGCCTTGTAGCTGTGAGATACATGAGACATCCCACCATCTATTTGTACAAAGTCTTGTCAACTTGAACTCTATTTTCATCTTTAAATAGCTTGCAACTTGGAACAATAGGGTTGTGAACCGAGTTACAGTTCTCCATTCTAAACTTCCTCAATATCTCCGTGCGTACTTCCTTTGGCACATGAAAATTCCATCTGACCTTTGCAACACTTCAATACCAAGAAAGAATCTCATTCTTCCCAAATCAGTCATGTCAAATTCTTTTAACATAGAACTCTTAAAATCAGCAAACATCAATTCATCATTACCAGTAAATATTAAATCATCTACATATAAACTGACAATGAGAATTTTACCTCCTTCTTTCGTCTTGGTGAATAGAGTGTGCTCGTTGTAGCACTTTTCAAACCCCTGACTCACAAAGTGTGCTTCAATATGATTGAACCAAGCTCGTAGAGCTTGTTTCAGTCCATATAAGGTCTTTTTCAACCTGTACACCTTATGAGGACATCTTTCCAACTCAAAACCTCTTGGCTGCTCTACGTACACCTCTTCCTTGAGTTCTCCTTGCAGGAATGCAGATTTAACATCAAGTTGATAGAGACTCCATTCTCTTTGAGCTGCTAGGGCCACAATCATCCTTACGGTATCCATCCTCGCAACCGGTGCAAAGACTTCTGTGTGGTCAATCCCTTGTTGTTGCACGTACCCTTTAGCTACCAACCTAGCTTTGAACTTGTCCAACTCTCCATTCTCCTTGAGCTTAGTCTTATATACCCATTTCAAACCTATCTTCTTTGCACCAGTAGGCAAATCGGTGAGCTCCCAAGTATTGTTTTTCTCTATTGCCTTGATCTCCATGTTCATAGCCATCCTCCATTTGTCATGTTTTACTGCCTCTTCAAAATGCATTGGATCTGCTGAGGCAAACAGAGCCAAGTTGATATTTGCATCATCTTCTTCTGACTCCTACGAAAATCCTTCCCCAATTACATAATCTTTCATCCATGCTGGAGGCCCTCTGTTTCTTCCTTCATTTTCACCATTTTGAGGACTCCCGGTCGGGTTCAAAGAACTTACTTATCGCTCCCTCATTCTCAACTTACTTACTGCTCCCTCATTCTCTCGCACTCACAAACCTTCATTATTTTCTTCATCCACTTCATCACTATTCTTATCATTTTCCCAGTCCAAGTCAGCTTCCACTTGCTCTTCATAACTTTTATCCCAATCCCAAGACCTGTTTCTTAAAAGACCACATCCCTACTGGTTACAATCTTGTTAGCAACAGGATCATAGAGTCTATATGCTTTAGACTCTTCACTTACTCCCAATAGTACACAAGTGACACTCCTTGCATCCGCTTTCTTTCTTCTCGCCTCGTGGACATGCACATGAGCCATACATCCAAAACCCCGGGTGTTCTCACGAGGGTTTTCTTCCGCTCAAGCTTCTTCTGAGTTTGATTCATCACAACAAAAGTTGGACATCGATTTAAAACATAGAACGCCCAATTCATCGCTTCGCCAAAAGGTTTTGGAAAGTTCCTTTTCGTGATAACATACATCGAACCATGTTCATCATCGTTTCGATTCTTTCGCCACCTACTCCATTTTGTTGAAGAGTGTAGTCAATCAATTGCCTTTTGATATCATGCTGGGTGCAAAACTCATTGAATTCAGAAGATGTGAACTCTCCTCCTCTATCTGTTCTGAAACATTTAATATTTCCTCCGACTTCTTTCTCAACATGATTCTTAAAAATTTGAACATGCTCAATGCTTCTGACTTTTCTGCCAAAAAATAAGTCCATACTTTTCTAGTAAAATCGTCAATAAAACATATGAAGTACCTCTTCTTGCTATTAGAAATAGGAGAGATTGGACCGCAAAGATCGACATGAATAAGTTGAAGCTTCTATGTAGCTCTCCAATTGCTTTTCCTTGGAACTGGATCCCTGTGTTGCTTCCCAGTCAGACAACCTCCACACACTATTGATGGAGCCTCAAAGTGTGGCATACCTTCTACCATATTTTTGTACTGCAACGTCCTTAGTCCTTTGTAACTCAAGTGTCCATAGCGATGATGCCACAGATGTGCCACATCGTGTGTAGAAGCATAGAGACAAGATAGGTTCTGAGTGATAGCCATTTGAGACAGAGAGCTTGCAATCATCACAAACATCCGATTTGTTGTCATTTCAGTTGTTACAATCAGCCCTCTCTCTGGATGATACATCTTAAGTTTTTCATGTTGAATGACAATTGCTAGACCCCTTTCTTGTAGTTGACCAATGCTCAGCAGATTATTTTTTTTAATTCTGGTACAAAGTAAACTTCACTAACAACATGAGTAGAACCTCTTATTTTTAGTCTCACATTGCCTTTGCCTGCCACCTCCATTCTTGTATTATTTCCTAGCTTCACTCTATGCTTGAAACTCTCATCGAGATCACAGAACAAGCTTTTGTCACCACTCATGTGATTGCTGCATCCCGAGTCTAAAAACCAAACATCTTCTCTTTGAACTTCACTCTCTTCTACATAAGCCATGAGTAACATCTCTTCCTCCTTGTCTAATTCAGCATAATTTGCTTCCTTATCCCAGCTTGGACACTCAAATTGAAAATGTCCAAACTTGTGACATTTAAAGCACTCCACAAGAGCCTTATCAGATATCCGCCTACCTCTTCCTCACCCTTCAGAAGCACCTCGACCCGCCCTTTTCACCTCTGCCTCTTCCTTCTTCAAATGCAACCTTCAAGACATGTTCTTCACCACTAGTTCTTCGAAACTTATGTTCATGTACAATTAAAGAGCTTTGAAGTTCATCCACAGAGAGACTATCAATGTCTTTTGACTCTTCTATGGAACAGACAATGTAGTTGAATTTCTCTGTGAGAGTACGCAAAATTTTCTCCACGATCTTCACATCCTGCATATCCTCTCCATACACTCACATCTTGTTAGCCACATTCATGACTCTAGAGAAGTACTCTGTCACTCCTTCACCAAACTTCATTTCTAGAGTTTCAAATTCTCGTCGGAGAGCTTGAAGATGAGATTTCTTAACTTTTGCATTTCCTTCGAATTTTTTCTTCATGGCATCCCAAATTTCTTTGGCAATATCCTTCTTAAGAATAGTGTCAAGGACTGTTCGGTCAATGGCCTGGAAGAGGTAGTTCTTCACTTTCAAGTCCTTCAACTTCAACTCATCAATCTTCCTTTGCTGTGCTTCTGTCAGCACTAATCCACTTGTTGGCTCAACATAGCCAGCCCCCGCCAACCCCCAAAACTCCTTCGAACGTAGGAAATTCTCCATTCGCATGCTCCAATGGTCATAGTGACCATCAAAGCGAGGAATGGCTGGCTGAATGAAACTCCCTTCGCTGGTCATCTTTCTTTCTCACTGTGTTTGCAAATCACTCAAAGCTGCAACTTTTTTTTTTTCTCAGGCCTAAACATGGCGCTCTGATACCACAATGTTAAGCAACAGAAGCTAAGGCAACAAGAAACCCAACAATTGTGAAATAATTCATATATCTTATTGAATAAACTTAGGCTTTATATAGCCTTTACATCATAACATAAAGGAGAAATACTAGATCACTTTTGCCACAACAGCAACATGGTAGCACCAATCAACAAGAATATCCTAAAGACTAAGACTTATTTTAACAGAAAACTAAACTTTAGGAAAGATACCAACAGAAACTTGACTTTTTCTCTTCACTTACTAATCGAAAAATACTAAACATTTAAAAGCTCTGTTATTTATAAATGTTACTTTCTTGAAAATAAAAAAAAAAAAAAAAATGTTGCAATTGAAAAATCTTATCCCAAAACTCATCTCAATCTTACTTTCGAAATTCAAATTCTTCAAATGTAATCAACAAATTTAACGTTGCAATCTTCAATACATACTTCTTCTTCGGTATCAATTCTCACACTCAAGACTACTTTTCACAATTTTAGAATATTTATAATATTCTTATGAAACAATTGCAAGAAAATCTATGCAAAGAAACACACAAAAATCATTGAACATCGGGATTTATGTATTGTAATTTTCTAATTTTTTAGATGATTACCGTAATCGAGAATTGACGTTTTTTGAATATATAATATTAACGTACGATAGTTTTATAAGAAGACTGATTTGAAATAATAGTTTGGAGCAATACAAACTGATAAACATTCGTAACAAGAATGCTATAATAATTAATCAAGAACTAATTTAAAGTTACAACTTATAGTATAATATATTGATCACACCATGTATCATGAATTTGAAGGGATTACATCTTCTAATCACGACTCTAAAACCAATCTCTTTTCAAGCACAACAAAATCACATGCTTTTTGCTTTTGAATTTACATTGCTACCCCTGTGAAAATATGTCATCCACAACAATATGAAATATATCGATTTGCAACAAAAAAAATCCAAAAATGTGAGAATATCTGAAATTAGGGGTGGACAAAAGTAACCAACCGAACCGAACCAAATCGGGTCTTGAGTTTAAATAGGATAATGAATATTGGAAATGAGAACCGGTTGTTTATGGTTTGTTATCGGTTCTTGATTCAAAACCAAAGAATCGAACCGATTTTATTGTTTTTAACTTTTTTTTCTAAAATTTAGTCCATAAAAATAACATATTTTATTTATATGTTTGTTATTTTGTATTGAGATACAACATTGTGTTCAGAAATTGATATAATATTCTTTTATGAATAGATTAAGGTTTGAAAATTATAATTTTTTAGATTATTTCAAACAAGAAGAATAAAAACAATTGTTAGAATATATGTCAATTTACAAACTCTAATTATGGAACTAATCCAAACCGAATGTGTCGGGCGGGGTTTGGTTCCTTAATTCAAGTTAGAAACCGATAGTTCTATTTAGAAGATATCAATATGATTTTCGGTTCAATTCTGAAGCAAAGCAAACCAAATCAAACTGCACCTACTCCTACCTGAAAATGGATGATTCAAGAATGAATATTTCCTATTCATTTTCAGAAAAATAATGCTTTAAAATTGGATATCATAATGACGTTACTCATTCCACATTGACTTTAAAGAATTTGATGAAATTTTTTATTAATCTCAACAAAAACTTGAAGACACGGAGATGAGGGTTCATTTTCTTTTAATGATACAGAACTTAGGGTTAGATCGAGAGAATGGATTAAAAACTATAATAGAAAATTTTTTGAAATATCAAGATTTACTCAAATTAGGAAGGATACGTTTTGGTCAACATGCAGGGTCAATGTCAAAATTTACCCTAAATAGAATCATGGAAGGATGTCTTTTGATCCCTTAAAATTAGAAAATTTATGTTATAATAAGATCGTTATAAGGATTACATAATTGATTAGGAATTAATTTTTTTATAATAACAGTAAAACCATCAGTATTTATAAATAAAAAAAAATAGGACCAGTATATTTCAAAATCTTGATAACAGTAAATGATCTAATTATCCCTTCAAACTTTTGCTTTGCCTAACCTCAACTCATGGCTCGCGTGTCTTTATTTAATTTGAAATTTTTGTGGTGTCCATTGAACTGTTTGGCATAATAAAGGTCATACCAAGCTTTATTTTGGTCAATGGGTTGTGTTGGACTTGTGTCCAAGTGGATCGTATAGTTTAATTTACACATTTAAACATGTTGAGACAGAGTATATTGTATTCGAGAATATTCAAAAATTTAAAAATCGTTGACTAAATTTTGGACAAGACAATCCCAATTGCTGTGCAGAGGTGCTTCAACCCTTTGATTATAAATGTTGCAATCTATTGTACCAAAAAGAATTCATATAATCAATTACGAAATAAAATTTAATTTATTGTTGTATATTGTGAATCTAAGGTTGCTTATTTATAACGTAAGCAAAGCATATTTATAATTTGATAGTATGACTAATACAGAATAGGGTCCTGGACTTGACAGTTTGTTACAAATAATATTCGAATCTGATGGAAGGTCGATTTCATGGGGTCCGAACTAGCGTACTGCCTCGTTGCTTATCCAAAATCACTTTATTTTGTTTGGTCATTTATCAATAATAATCTATCATTTTCATCCTCTCCTAAATAGTTACCAATATATTAACAAAACTTATCCTGCTAAATAGTTACAAATACGTTAAGATTTGTTTGGTCGTAAATTATGTTTCTAATGTACGGAAATTTGTACAACGTACTTTGAGAAACAAACTTTTTAGTTCCAAACACCGCTAATACAAGAAGGTTACAATAATTAAGAACACGTGAATGTCGAGAATGTGAAAATAAAATCCCACATCTGTTAGATATGGGGCAAATGATAGGCTTATAAAAAGATTTGGCTCACTCTACATAATATGTTAATATTTTATAATAGAATCTCAATTTCTTAAAAGTTTTATCAGAGCTAGGTTACAAACTTGAACACACAAGAAATATCAACATAGTTGCTACCCAACGAAGGTGGTGGACCCAAATCTAGATGGCGATGGATGAAAAAATCCATAGTTGACTCTTAAGGAGGTTATGCCTACGTAAAGTGATGACCCTGATGTTGTGGAAGAGTTGGTCTTGATAGAAGTATGTAATCTTTATAGGTTTGAGGAAGAGAGATCGATAAACTATCTCTTTAAGGGGAGGCCAAGAAGACATGATATTCATTCGAATGGGAGATTGTTGGAAATGTATAAACAAAATTTCATATTTATTAGACATGGGATAAATGATGGACTTATAAAAAAAATTGCGTTACTCCATCTAATAAGTTAATCTTTTGAAATGTAACCTAAATTCTCTACAAGGTTGGCTATAAACAACCCGATCTATAAAATTTAAGTGACTTGCTGGAATTCAATATATGAAAAAATTGATAGTGAAATCCATAATTTACATGAAAAATATCATTTTCTATTTTGACCATCCTAGATATTTTTGTAGAAAAAGTAATGTAGGAATATAATCTTGGAAGACAAAATATCCAAAGTAGATATAATAGCATCTGTAATGCACTCTGTCTATTGAAGTATATGTGACAGATAAAATAGATAGACTTTCAGTCCATATAACACCATATCTATTGAATAGAAGGTCAAATTAAAAATTCATCTCCAATGAGGATTTTGTCTAAAACTAATATTACCGATTATGTGGCATTAATTTTTTTAATTTGACGGGGTCTTCAAGTTTTATTTATTTTGTCCGACTTTTTTTTTTTTTTTAATAAAACGCTGAATTGGATTTAAAATTACTGAATCACTCCGTCTAGAAGTCCGTCTAAATTTAGACGAACTTCTAGACAGAATCTTCGTTGTCATGCATTGAATTTTTTTTTTATAACCCCGTTTATCTGCGCTTGTGTGACACATATAAAAAGTAATAGACATAGTGTATTTGAGATGCTATCTAACAAAAGGGTAATTATGTTCACACCACATTATTTGTTAACCATACCATATTTTAATTGCAGTAAAAGTCTCCAACTATTACTCATTTTTGTATTTATATCTTTAATTTTTTTAATCACATTCTTATCATTAGCCTATTAATTTGCATGTCTTATCTTTGTCTTTGATGATAATTTTTGTCCAAAAAATTAATTAGAATAACGTAAAAAGATTTGTCCGACTCTTGTATTTTCAAAAAAGTAAAACAAATAACAAATACAAAAGTTTGACAAAATATTTTTTCCTCTTTTCAATACACATTAGCAAAATATTTAGACAAAAATCATCATCAGAGACGAGATGTAAAAATTAATGGTAAAAATGTGACAAAAAAGTTGGAGACATACGTGCCAAAATATCAAAGGTTGAAGAATTTTTATTACAATTAAAACATAGTATAGATAATAAAAACTGTGGTATGAATATAATTACCCATAACAAAATGATAAAGATTAATTGGACATACATAGTAGGATTTTCCCCATCCTTCTATAGTGTTTTTAAAGAAAATATGGAATCAAAAACACGAAGAGGAACATTCATATGGCACTTTAACACAACAAAAAAGTAATATACAAAGCCTAATTCTTAATGAATTGTAGCTATAGGTACAATTAGTTTTCATCCATCTTTTCTATTGTTGATTGCATCAACTAAAAGTTATGAATTAAAGAGGAAAATTCCAAACACGGAGAATTAATCAAATAACATGTTTAGGCATGCAATACCAAACATACTTATCTTTTTAAACTAGAAATTGTAAATTCAATGATACAAGAAGTTAATGTTCTTGGTCATTCTAGTTCTTGGTGATTTGAGTAGTTAAGGTTTCATAATTAACTGTTTAATGTTTTATGTAACCAATATTGGGGATTTTGTGTTGTAATCTTGAGATTTTGGAAGTTGTTCTGTTAAATCTCGCAAGTGTACGAGTTCGTTAACAAGTAATAATAAAAGTGATTAAAAAAATATCATTCCCACCAATGACAGACATAAGATTTTATTTAAGAGGAGACACTATGTAAATAATAAGCTAAAAATATAAACACGAATTATACATAAAAAACAACAATTAAAAATTTTCAATACATTAAAATTGTCCTAGACCAGTTTTTATGTTTTTAAATCGTTTAACAATATCATCATATTAAAAATATCTTTCTCAATTTATGCCATCATGCAATCATTCATTCATTAATCTCTAATCCAATTGCACAATTGATCATTTATGATATTTAATGCTTAAAATATAATTTCTACGGTGGCAGTTAGAATTGGTAAAAAAAAAAAAAGAACCAATTTGATGAGAAAATAAATTAAATGGTAAATTATGTCTTTTTTGTGTCTCAATCAGGTTTTGTGTAAGGCTACTAGCCACTAATCCATTTCAAATCTAAAAATTCTATACTGGAGCGCAAATTCTTGATATTTTTATCAAGTTAATCACCAGTAGTACAAGTTGAATATTAGAGAAATTGTTTAGATAAAACTTAGCAAGTTGAATCAATTTAAACTTATCAAAAGCTGAAAATGAATCAGTTAAATCCAAGCATTTCAAACAAATAAGCAATATATGTACATTTTTTTTTCTTTTAAGAAAATTGAGCGGGTGCCTGGCCCCCCCCCCCCCCACCCCCACCCCCACCCCCGACACATGTGTGTCTACCGGTAGTTCTCATGAGGATTTAGAGTTTAGTTTAATTTTAACCAAATTAAGACTAAATTGAATACACAGAATAAAAGATTGAATGAAGTGATTATGTCTACACACCTACTTTTATAACTATGATTTAAACTAAGTACAATTATGATTTTTCAAAAAAAAAAATATCAAGTAAGAGTTATTCTAGGAATTTGTATTCATAGGTAGTATACATTATAATTCCTAAATTTCTACTTTTAATCTATTTTATTCTAAAATTGACAATCGATAATACTAAGTTGTTAACAATTTCCTTCGAATAGAATTAAACCTAATTTCATAATCAACCCAAAATATTCATATTCTGAATTTGAATATATAAAAACGCATTTAGAGTCTGCTTGAGAGTTTTAAAGTACTGGTTATGAGGATTTTTAAAGTACCGATTTTGGGCGTTTATGAGAGGGCTTTATGTGGCTTTAGGTAGCGGTTTTTGAAACGTTCCAACCCATGCTTGAGAGTTTATTATCTAACAGGGGCTTCTACATTTTTTTTAAAAGAATCAAATTACATATATGCCCATATATAAAAAAAATTAATTTTAAAATTTTTATATATCTACCTATTATTGAAAATATAAAATTAAATTTATGTTCTTGCATACGTTTTTTATTTTGTATATATTCTTTTATTTTACAATATTAAATTTAAGATAGTTTTGAAAATAATTGTTTGAAAGTTGATAAAATTGGAAGAAATTTTGAAGAACGGCAAAAAACCATCGATTTAGGAGGTTGTGAGATACACTAAAAATTACACTACACCGATTTTGGACGATTTTTAACTGTCCAAAATCGGTGCTCCAAAAAACTAACAAGCAATTTAATAATCGGTTGAAAAAAAAAATCTCAAAGCAAACCCTTAGTAACAATATTATCAAATTTAATTACACAAAACATATAAAATTATGCCTAACTTCTATAAGACTTTATATTGGTTGTCAACAACGAACTAACACCTACGCTCAAAAGCTTATCATTCATTCAAACGAAATTTAAATATTGACATCAATCAACCAAGCATAAATTAAGAATAGAAGGAAGAATTCTTGAATTAAAACTTCAACAAAAGATTTATGCCACCATCCTTAGCACAAAGAGTTTAGCTTATCATATTGGAGTTACAAAAAAATACAAAAGAAATCGAGAATTCATCACTCAAAATAATTAATTACAATAAGAAGCTTGAAAATTGATTTTGTCCCATTTGAACGTTTTCAATGGCGTGCCCATGAATCTCTACATTCTTTTGTTTGAAATCTCAAGAAACTTTGTTCGGATGAAGATTTTCTTGAAGATTTTTTGCATAAAACCCGTTTATTTGACTCTTTGTTTTTTCCAATTTTTCAAACCCTAATGTTTCTCTTTTTTCTCTTATTTATAGCCCTCAATTTAGGGCACAAAATCATGTCTCAAAAGTCCCCCGACTCCAACAAAAAAAAATTCATGACGCAGTTGAAACTCAACCCAGTACGCGTCTACTCGAATGAACTGAGGCAATTTTTTCTGCGAGCCTCATGACCACTCAAGCAACTAGAGCCTCTTCTTTTTCGCACACCACGGCGGCTCACGTGGCTAGAGGTGTCCTTATTATTTTCGTCTCTCTTATGTCTTTGTTCGGGTGGGATTCTTCAATATTCAACCAGTCCTACACTACCTAGAGATCAATGCTCTCTCGTCCCTTGTCCTAGAGCACGCCTCATCAAGCCTAATTCTCACTAGGGGTTCTTCTCATTCCCATTCGGAGACTGTTCTGTATGTTCGATTTTGTTCCTAAACACAAGAAACAAGATAAAATCAACATAATTTTTATTCAAATTATTCAAAATGTGCCACAAAAATCTCATCAAGACAACTTAAATAAGTGTATTTTATAAGTGTATAAAATACACTTATCAGAAATCATAGTGCAAAGAAGGAAGAATCTACCTCTGGTAGCTAGAGCTCCAACATAGATAGGCCATTGTGGCTGAACTGCAAGCCCTCGAGTAAAATATATTGTGCGTTCTTTATGTTTCTAAACTTTTTTTTGATTTGCATGTTAATTTTGGCTTAAAGATTATGGGTTAAAAATAGTTAAAATATCTTATACTATTTGATACATACACTGATTACATATTTAATATGTTAGACTTAAACACTCAAAAATATTAAATGATATTAAAGAAAAAAAGAAGTGTAATTTTATGTGTCACTCAATGCATTACTGTCTAGAATGAAATCATGGTACTGTACGACACGCATTTTAAATTTTTTGTTACTTATCCACGAGAGTGAAAGATAAACATAGACTTTAAAAAGCAGAATGAGCACTAATTAGGTACTGGGTGTGTTTGATTGCAAGTGAAAAAATTGGATAGAAAGAAAATATTTTTCATAGAAATGAATTGTCAAGAAATTATGGGTTATAAAACAAGTAAAGATTTTCCATGAAAAATAAATTCTCTTATCCCACAAAGAAAATATTTTCCTTAAAAATAAGGAAAATGTGGCTAAAAGTGGGAAAATAAGAAAAAAAAATTCATGGAAAAAAAAAATGTTGCAATCAAACAAAATAAGAAAAATATGTGGAAAAATTCTTTTTCCATGAAATTTTTTTGACAATTAAACAAACAAGTTGAAAAATAAGTGAAAAAAAGATATTTTCCATAAAAAATCTTTGCCAATCAAATACATCCTAATGCTAAGTTGAAAAGGCCTTTTCGAACTTTGAAAGGATTTGTCTAACCCAACAGTATTCCATCCCTAGCCTACTCCTTCTAGGGTTCCTACTTTTTAATGCATTATATGTAAAGATTCCTTCTTTTTATTTTGTAAAAAGCATTTAGATAAAGAGCATTTGTACCAAAGAACCATCAAGCATTTTTTTTAATGGTTAATCATTCATTTTGATGATTGTATGTGCTTGTTTAATGCAACTAATGATACTCTACTTCTATTTTAAAATTAAGGATCATTTAATTAATATATCTACACTCTCCATGTATTATTTATTGTTGAATAATGATTATAAGGTAATTGATGGTTGATAGAAACTTGTGCTCTTTAAAGAATCCAAAAATTCATAATTTAAATAATGCATCAAAAAATATTTAATGCGAAAATGGTTGAACATATTTAATATATGACTCAATGAAACCCAGTACTATACAGTCTGTTTTATGAAACAAGTTACTTATAGAATCTTAAACGATTCAAAATCTCGTTTTAATTCAATTTTAAGTGTGTTTTTGACGATTGAATTGATAAAACTAATTTTAGTTGGGAAAAGAAAAATTGGACGAAATTTATAGATTTTCGTGTTTATTCAAGATACCAAACATGTCTAAATAGTGTTGTCAATGTCTTAGGATGCTTCAATAATGGGAGTGGCTAAATTATTCGAATCAAGCCTAATAATGAAATCTTAGTCATATGAAGTTGTTGAAATGCCATCTTCCTTGTTGACTTCTTGTGACCAACATCAACTTGCCAATCTTTGAAATTTATTTCTTAAAATAATAAACAACATGAAATGGTAATAACAAAAAATATATAAGAATTCTTAAGATTATATATAAATAGCAAATTTACATTTCAAAAGAAAAAAAAAAGAAATTAATTAGAAAAATATATGAGATCAGATTGTGTTTATTGAAATGGTGAAAGTGCATAGAGAATTCGATAGAGGGGTGCAATAGGTAATTGGGGGACCCTTAAGAGGGGCAATAATGGAACACAATTCCGAAATTTGATCCACTACGGCCTAAAATCCAGTACTTAATCATTGCTTCCCCCACTAATCCGTAGAAAAATCTCTCAAAATTTTCTGGGTTGACCAAAATACCTCTCTTTCATTGGCTTACACGCACTGTCCCCAACACACGTAAGTTGGCTCACTCAATGACACAAACACGTTTGTTGAGAGTTTTTCATGGTTATAAATTAGTTAAATATTATATTTATTTACGAAAAATTTATAATTTTTTATCTATTTTTTATTTATATATTCTATAATATTTACTACTTATAATTTAAAAATTTTTACCAAACAAATATTGAAATTAACAAAATTAAAAAAATTATTTTTTATACAGTCTAATCTTATTTAATATTATGTACTAAATATTTTGTTGTGGATGCCGAATAATTTTCGAGAAACAAAAAGAAATGGGACAAAGGGGATTGAAAACTGGGATGATATTGTGAAATGAGAAGTGGCGTGGGGGGTTTCTTGGGCGGAGGAGACGGACAAAGGGTGCCGACAAATCCCATTTGAAGGGGGCACCCCGCACCCCGCTCACACCACACCATTTCTGGGTGGTGGGCCTGGTGGCTACCAGCGCCAATGGTTGCTACACAATATTAACGGTCCAACTAGTCTCTGCCTTAGGTAATTGGGCTTGCTAAAAATCCTAAATTTTAAGTGTATGTTTGGTGAAAAAATTGTAGATTATAAGCAATAAATTCTACATAATGTATAGATAAAAATTGTAGAATTTACAAAATACAGTGTTCTAAAAGATTTAAAGCGTGATCAAACGTAGAAGTCGAGTTTCAAGCATTTCGATCTTAGGCGAGACAAGGGCAAGGCCTTCGTGAGGTGTAGAAGCCGAGCCTCGCGCCTAGGTAAGTTTTTTAGAATAGTAACGAAATGTGTGGATAAAAATAATGTTTAATTAACTTATAAATATTTATAAGCACTAAGTAAAGATTACTATTAAATAAATTTTCATTTGCAAACATACTTGAATAAGTTGTTTTTCTTTTCATTTTTATGTAAAATAATTATTTATTTTAAAATTAACTTACGTTATTCGTATGTATCCTTCATTTTTAGTTGTAATTAAGTTTTAAATTATTCATATTTTGAGATAATTAAGATTGTGCACAATTCAACAAGTAATGTGTTACTTGTCAATGCAGAAATCACAAAACGAGTGAATAGTAATAAATTTTTAACATTCCCATAACAATATTCTCCATACGCGTCCAAAGGGCTATTTGGTCCTTACATTCTTAACGATCGAGGTTGGTCTTTTAGAGATGCACAATTTTCATATGGATTCGAATCCATTAATTTGGGTCGTTTTAATACTATATGTTGAATTATGTAATTTAAAATGTTAAGGTGTCACATGAGAAACCATGGAAAGAGTTTTTCTTTTATTCTTTGAAATTTTACCTACATAAATTATCAATAGCTGTGTTGTTCATGTTAAGATTTGAGAGGATTAAATTTGATATTCACGAAGAAAAAATTCAATACAATTTTTTAGTTAAAGTCTTAGTCACGATCAAAAAAAACTCTAAAGCACCTCGAAAATCGAACAAATCAACAAATATATTGACTAGAACATAAAATCTTGACAATTTGGACTATGGCCTTTAACTTTAGCTTAATTTGTTTAACAAGTCCCTAGTCTTCTTCCTTAACTTTAAACCAAAAAGGGAGAAATTTCAAGGACACTGGGACCTTACGCCGTAACGGCGGCACAATGAGTCTTAAGGAAAAGGGCACAAAATCCCTTTTATATTGTGAGCCGCCTATGAAGTGGGGCTAGGGCTTGTTGCGCGTGTTTTGCTTTTTGAGCAGGTGGTAGCGGCTAGCGGCTCTGGAGACTGTCGGCTTGAGCCGACTGTTTTTCCACCCAAAAGCTGAGCCGATTTGACTTTACTAGTAAGAAACCAATAAATATAAAATAAAAAAAGTGATGTTTTTGAATAAAGGGTATTGTTAGGCTGGTTTGGTGAAAGGCCAAATTGGGCACGTTAAATGTTCTTACGCTTTCAGTATTTTTTTTTGTTCCCTCAACTTTCATTTTCACAATTTAACTCTAATTTATAATGTTATAAAAACCGACCTCAAAATTAACCCCAAAAAAGTATAAAAATAAAAAATTAAGGGTCACGAATCAAATACTCAAAATGAATATTTGCAACAAGAAATGAATCCTAATTTTAGGATGACTGACCCCTTAATCAAATTCATATAATGTCTTTTTCGGGAGTTAGACGAAATGCATCTCATGTACATTAATTAGTAAGTATGAGAGGATTAATGTTGGAATCTCAAGAACAAATAATTGATTTATCCATTCAAAACAATTTACGCAAATGACTCTCTTTAACAGAATATATCAAGAACTACGGACCTGTAAAGGAGTTATGGATACTACTGTACGAACATCCAATGTTGATATCTCACGCGCAGACTCATTGAAGTAGTAAAAAGTTAAACAGTTAAATAAATAAAAATAAAAATTTCTTATTTTTCAAAGGTGAAGCGTCAAATTATATTAACAAATTTTAAAAATTTAATTTATTATTATAATCGAACTAAATTTCAAATCGATTCTCAACTTTCTAATGTAAATATATCTATTTGATCAGACTCTTATTTCATAGAATAATCCTAGTGATCATGTTCAATTGGAAGTTTGTTCAATCATGCCACATGCATGAACTTAAATTAAATTAGTGTTAGATGGTTCATGAAGAACAAAAGCACATGCTCATATGAGTATGAGTTGAACGGCGAATATATTTAAATAATTAACTGTCTCGTGTAAATAATTTTATCTTAATAAATATCATTTTGAGAAAAATTTATCTTCAAATCGTGAAATAAATTCATCTCTTTTCAAAGATTTATGATTTTAAACAAAATCATTTATAAAGAACAAAATTTAGTGCCACCAATATAAGAAAATTGTCCGAACATGTTTAGAAATATTTATAAGTTGATCAAAAATTATTTTTATCTACACATAAAATTATGCTTACAAAGAATTGTAAAATTGAAAATGGATATTAAATTTCGTGGCTCAAATCGTCCTCCTTGTACATGCCTCAAACAATAGTATTTCTCTATCTCTTGGTCATATTCAAAATCGTTATCTGAAATAATATATCTTCTTAATTTCTTTTTAATTACTTCATTCGTACCGTAAAGATAAGCTAACTTCTATTTTAACATAAATTAATATAATGTAATTAATATAATTAAAACCATAAATTTAATTTACATTTTTTTATAATATACTCATATATTGAATAATTGTAGTTCATAACAAGATACATTAGATAAAGAAATATCAAGAAATTTAGAAATTAACTATGTTTTCAACAAGAAAAATCGGTGTTATCATTATCATAATCCAAATTCACCGGGTTCAACCCTAAAAAACCGAAAACCGACCCCAAAATCGAGTTGGTTATGCAAAAAAATCCGCTATTTAAAAACTCACCCAAAAATCCGTCGATATGCCATGTTTTGAGGAACCCGTTGAACCGTTTCCGATTTTATCGATTTTAAAAATCATTTATTTCTACGATCAATTGAACTGACCATTGAAATTCATCTATTTCCTTGCATGAAATGAATTAAAAGAATGCAAAACTCAAAAATAGTGATTTCCAAATACTTTATTTTTCATTTTAATTTTTTTTTTTTGTAAATTTTTTAATCTTTTTAATTTTTAAAAATCACCGGGTCAACTCCGGTTTAATCCTTTGACTTTTGACCCTTTCAATTTTTCGTGTCCATGTCCAAATTGATTTTTAAAAAATGGAGAAAAATAGAATTTAATTTAAAAGAAATGAATAAGAAAAGTAAATTTATCCATCTTGGTAGAATAAATAAAGCAGCTGTTTGAACAAGAGGGTTTAAATTGGTAGAATAAGGCCATGTTCGGTAGTCATTTTTTCCTCAAAAAAATCATTTTTTTGTCTATAGTTTTTAACTTTTCAATCTTTTTACACTATAAAAAAGTTTGAAAAGTCAATAAAATACCAAAAAAAATCTATTTTTTTCCAAAAAAAAACAACACCGAACATGCCCTAAATAAAGCAGTCGTTTGAACAAGAGGGTTTAAATTGTTTATAATCTCCTAACAAAAGCGCCCAATTCCATGGATCGAGTTATTTTCTCATGAGAGAGCCAACTACCAGGTCGCCAAAATCTCTCGATTCTCTCAAATATTGAACGAAAACCGAGAATCGAATCATAAATGGAATAGGGTGAAATGTGAAAAAGAAATAAGAATTTCCACACAATTAATATATGTTAGTCACTATAGCATCTCTCTGCTTATCTGTATAATTCACTTAGACATATATATGTTAGTTCTATAGGAGCTAGTCTGCAATAAGATTTGCCCTCCCTCTCTTTCTCTCTGTGCATCCTTAAACTTTGCTGCTTTTAAGGGCTCTTACGCCGTCTTTGTGTTTCGGCAGCTGCAGCAAATTTTGATGGTGGAGATACTGTTGAAGGGCATTTATGATGGCTTAGTTGTGGTTGCAGAGATTTTGTAGCTGGGTGCATTGAAGGCCACCCTCACCACTCTCCTTTTCTTTCATTGTTTTAGCCCTCTGTCAATTTTTGGAATGAACAAATATTAAACCATCGTCTGTTGCTACTTTGTAGCTCTAGAGTGGCATATTCGAATTCATTCTTGACCTACTATCAATTTCATATTACTCTGTGAAAAAGAAGAGAGGGAGCAGCACTTTAGAGCACTAATCAAGGGGAGTGTTTTTTTATATATAATCTGAGATCTGGGTTCGAGAAAAAGACTTGTCAAAACAAGGTATATTAGAAAGTGAAATTTGGGGTTTTTTTTTCCCTCTTTTTGTGCTTTTTTTTTTTTTGTATTATTGTTTTCTTTTGCTTGGGATATGGGAATTCTTGGCTTTCGTTTTCTGGGGAGGAGGACGGGAAGGGGTTGGGGGTTGGCTTGGTTCATTCCTTTGTCTCATTTAGTGTCTTTTTTGTGTTCTAGATCTGCTAGAATAAATCGAAAACAATGTTGCCTCAGAAGCAAGCAGAAGAAGCTATTGTCTCGAACTTCAATGAGACAGAACATGACAGCAAAGAGGAAGAGACAGTGGAAGATCAGTCCATGTTCAGCGTCAAGAGCTTCCTTTGGCATGGTGGCTCCGCTTGGGATGCTTGGTTCAGTTGCGCTTCAAATCAAGTACGTAAATTATCATCGAAAATAGGAAGTTGAAATTTTGTTCATCATATAATCCGCCCTCCTGATTACAGGTTGCACAAGTGCTGTTGACACTTCCATACTCTTTTTCCCAACTGGGAATGCTATCGGGTATCTTGTTTCAAATATTCTACGGCCTTGTTGGAAGCTGGACAGCCTACCTCATTAGTGTTCTATACATCGAGTACCGAAGCAGAAAGGAGAAAGAAGGTGTTAGCTTCAAGAACCACGTCATTCAGGTTTGTACCTTCTTTGCATCTAATTTCAGCCACCCAATAAACATATTAAAACGAACCCATTTCAATTGTTCTTGAATTGCAGTGGTTTGAAGTGCTAGACGGGTTACTGGGTCCTTACTGGAAAGCAGCGGGTTTAGCCTTCAACTGTACTTTCCTTCTTTTTGGATCTGTTATCCAACTTATAGCCTGTGCAAGGTACAATCTTTCTTGAATTAATTAACTTTCTTCAATTTGTAAGCATTTGGGATTTCTTAAAATTTGATTCTGTTTTGTTGGGTACAGTAATATATACTACATTAATGATCGATTGGATAAGAGGACATGGACATACATATTTGGAGCTTGTTGTGCAACCACTGTTTTCATTCCCTCTTTTCACAACTACCGAATTTGGTCTTTTCTTGGCCTTGGGATGACCACTTATACGGCCTGGTACTTGACCATAGCTGCCCTCGTTCATGGCCAGGTAATATATTCACTCACGCTATTGCTTTGCTTTCTTTGAATGGAAGGCATTAATTTTTTTTGGCTGAGGCATTTTATCGAACAGGTTGAAGATGTGCAACACTCGGCTCCAAAAAGGCTAGTGCTGTACTTCACTGGCGCCACCAATATACTATACACCTTTGGTGGACATGCTGTCACGGTGTAAGCTTTTTTTAATCTTCTATCCGATCAATTATTTATGCACAATTTATAATCTTCTTCTTCTGTTCTTGTTTCTACACGGCTTCTCTTTGCAGCTTTTGCCGGTACCTCGGGGATTGAGACTTTTGACATATTAATCAAAGGGACCACTTTTTTCTTTGTTTGCCAGGGGAAAAAACAAAAGAACAAAAACAAAAACATTTCCCATCCATTCCCCTTGACGCTAAAACATCAGTAAAATTAGTCACCATTTACTACAAGTTTTTGCCACTTGTTTGTGTAGACTCTGATATCTAGTGAGAGGAATCCTTTAAGGGGTTCTTGGTTTTACGATATTGTTATATTGCTCATAACTTTTGAACTTACATTGAAAATTTTCTTATGGCTTTGATGGTTGGTTAATCGTCATGTTCCAAGGCTGATCTGTGGCTTCTAATGAAAAAATTAACAGGGAAATCATGCATGCAATGTGGAAACCCCAAAAGTTCAAGTACATTTACTTATTGGCCACATTATATGTTTTCACTCTAACTATACCATCGGCTTCTGCCGTCTATTGGGCGTTCGGCGATCAGCTTCTCAACCACTCCAACGCTTTCGCTCTTCTCCCTAAGAACAGTTGGCGTGATGCAGCCGTTATCCTCATGCTCATTCACCAGGTCTATACAAAACATGTGTAATTTTTATTCATATATTATGGCACGTCATTATTTTGGTTAGCCGGACTGAAACTGATCGGTTTTTTTTGCGGTTCACACAGTTTATCACATTTGGATTTGCATGTACACCGTTGTACTTTGTATGGGAGAAGGTGATAGGCATGCATGACACAAGAAGTATGTGTCTAAGGGCACTTGCAAGGCTGCCGGTGGTGATACCAATATGGTTCTTAGCTATTATCTTCCCATTCTTCGGCCCCATTAACTCTGCAGTTGGGGCTCTTTTAGTTAGTTTCACCGTCTACATCATCCCGGCTCTCGCCCATATGCTCACCTACAGGAAAGCCACCGCCCGTCAGGTAATACTGTCCACTACTATACAATCCTCTCGACTAACCAGGGATATTATGGACATTGGATTCCATTATGGGAATAATATATAATATAAGTAGTAGATTAAAAAAGCAGTAACAATGAAAAGGAAAGTGACTTGAGAGGAGAGAGAAAGATAAGAGTATAAAGAAGCAGCAACAGCAGCATTAAAGTCATGGATTTGGAAATATTGCTAGACTAGAAGATAGAAGATAGTTGGCATGTCTTTTTCATTTAGTTATGTACTACAGTCTCCGTGTTGTATTATGTTCTATATATGAGCTGGCTTATAGCTCCTTCCCCCCCGCCCCACTCCACCCCCACCCACTATACACAAACAAATTTGACTTACATCTACATACAATAAGTGATGTTTAATTAGGTTTGCATTAACTTAATTTTGTTCTTCATTGCAGAATGCTGCTGAAAAGCCCCCATCCTTCTTGCCAAGCTGGACAGCGATGTATGCGATCAACATCTTTATAGTGGTTTGGGTCTTTGTGCTTGGGTTCGGGTTTGGAGGATGGGCCAGCATGACCAATTTCGTGAAACAAGTTGACACATTCGGACTTTTCGCTAAATGTTACCAGTGCAAGTCTCCAACACCCCCGCATTTGAACTCAACGACTTCACACCATTGAAGAATACATACGAGCAAACGTGGAAAATTCCCATTTGGCACGAGCATTCGCCCCCTCTACCCATATTTTGTATTATACATGGGGAGATGGCATTATTCCCCCCTCCCCTCTCATGTTGTGTGCTTTTTTCACCCTAAATTTTAATTATTTATTAAATATTAGATAAAATAGTGTGTTGAATTGTGATAATTCCATTGGTATTAAGCATAGGCTGATTAATTATAAGTCAAATATAAGTTCTTATTTTTCTCTTTCCACTTTTATTAGAATAGAAGCTTGCAACGTCATTTATCATTATTACTTACTATATCTTATTCAAATGCAATAGTATGGGCTATGTAAGTTATTAAATGTAATGTGGGCCTTTTGACCTAGATTCTCTTTGAAGGAATGGGCCGTGGGCCCAACCCAATCACATGGGTTGCACGTTTTATCCTTTCGTAGTCACGTGCCATCCTTCTCTCCTGAATATTTTCAACTCTTAATCACATGCGTGTGGAACCATGAACATGCATGTACCTTTCATGGTTTTTTGCTCAATTAAGTTAAGATTATTTTTGTACTACAAATCAAGACCTTGCCCTCCTGTCTTAATTCACACTTCATTGTTCATTTCACAACATTCCACTTGCTAATTTCTTATTGTATAAGAAAGAAAGTAGTTTAATTTTACATTTTTTATAACATGATCGAAATACTCGGAGGATTTATTAATTATATTTCATTAACCAACAAGTTGATGAAGTTGAGACACGTCTGTGTTGGTCGATTGAAGGTGTATTTATTTATGTCAACTCTATAAGTTTAATTTTTAACAAGTTTGATGAATATACAAATACAAGTGGCTTGATGTTATTTACTTCACTAATGTCACCGGATGTAAAGAAAGTTGCAACTTCGGTATCTAAAACAAGTTGAGCCTTTCTCCATTTTTCATTCTGACGTCAAGTCAATGTTTGATCGCATGTGTTTAATTAGTTTTGAATTTCTAAAAAGTTCGACAAATATACACCTAAAATCATTATTAAAATTTAAAAGTATTTTAATTTTCATTTATGGTTATTTTTATATACTTTCAAAACCATAAAAAACGGTTTGAAACCAAACTTCGTCGGATTCAATTCTTCCAGTTACACTACAAAGTACAAAGAGACATGAATTAATGTATCAAATAAAGCATCTGAATTGGACTTTTTAAGCAAATTTTTACTTTTATAGTACATTTGAGACGCCATTTCATTATAATGTATCAAACATATAATTTATGTTGGATTTCAAAAAACGTCCCAATATGGTAGGATTATACTAAAAATAAATTCACAACATGATTGGAAGTTATTTAAATTGAAGTACACACATGTGAACATGTGCATGTGCAAATCTTGGTTTCAAAACAAGGCATGTTACTTATATAAGATCTAAATCTTGTGCCTAGGTTTTTGGAGTTTACATTATATAGCAAGTTGATTAAGCTATGATTATTATTAAAGATTTAAGCATTAACTAATTTTTCAGAGGCATTTAAGAGGATTCAAAGTACTTTGCATGTATACCAAGTTTGTTTGTTTGACTATTTTAAGCTTAAAATTGTAGCAAGGTGAATTGGGATTTTTAATTTAATGTTTATTATTATTATTTTTTTATTCAACATATCATGACATCGCCAGTGTGATTGTCAGACATTCACTAGAAAAGAATAGGAGGTTCGGATACTCCAACCATATATAAATAATTCATAAAAAATACATGGGATGAAAGCATAAAACCTTACCTCTACTCATAAAAGTTAAATTAATCAAATAAATGAATACATAATAAAACAATAAATAATGAAGTACTACTTCTTAAACAAATTGTCCTAAAAAAAATTCTATATACCTCTAATTGTAGGAAGTCTATGTCTATCAATCTAAACTAAGCTGTGGTAATGTCGCGATAAGTCTTGAGCGTTGTACTCAAAATAGCAACGATGTTTCCCAACCCTCTAAAACAAGTAAGTCAGCCACCAAGTAATTAATGTTTATTCTCTTACAGAAAAGCAATTTTTTAAGATTAAAATTTCATGTTTTTCGTTAATTATTATGTTACTAAGATTCTTCTATTTATATGACATATTTGTCATCTAGAGTAGTGATCTCTTCCCTACAGTGAAAAAGATTTATGTTGTCTCACTGCCTACATGATAATAGGCAATTGGCCAAAAAAAATTTATTTAATGTTAACAAATTTTTGTGACCAATTGCCCATTTGCCATGTAAGTAGTGGGCAACATAAATACTTTTAATGTGGAGAGGAGATCATCACTCTTGTCGTCCATGTGTTTCTATAATTGGAATAGGCATGATTTTTACAACGTATTTTTGTTGAGTCAAAAAGTGTAGAATATCGTATAAAGAAATAGTGAGATTTTTAAGAGAGATTGTAGTTCAGAAGATTCAAGCATGGCGCAATAAAACAATATGGTTTCGAGGGTTTAGAGTTCATTCTCATCGTGTAATAACTCGTAATAAGATCATAATAAATAATTATTTACAAATAGACAGAGAAAAAAAATATTTTTTGATTAGATTTATACTAGTATATCGTTTTCTTGAGATTGGATTCGACCGTAGGCTTTATTATAATAATAGATTGATGCGGTGAATAGATTTTTGAAATGATATGTGGAGAGCTGTGGAGAGAGATAATCGACTAGGTGAGCGGATTTTGGAGATGATCGATTGAGGGAGATGGAATGAAGCTTACAGTAAATTTTGGAGGAGATAATTTTGGGGTTAATTTCTGTCAGTCATCGAAAGTTACGTTCAAATTACAAAATGGTCACTGAAGTTCAAAAGTTTCAGTGGTGGTCACTGAAGTTAGAAATCATTTCACTAATGGTCACTCTATTAAATTTCTAATTTAAAATGGTGACTTGGCATGATGATTTGGCATTTATTTATTATATTGTAGTACATAACTTTATATAATACTCACTGTAGTCCCTATATTTCAATTAAATCTTTTAAAAATTTTATCTTAGGTCCTTAATATTTTACATGTTTACAATTTGGTCCCTAAATTTTTAATTATCTTTCATTTTAGTCCTCCAAAAATTGCATCTTAGGTCCTTTAACTTTTTACATATTTACACTTTGGTCCCCATATTTTCAATTATCTTTCAGTTAAGTCTTCTAAAAAATTACATCTTAAGTCCTTCAACTTTATACATCTTTAATTTTAGTGGCCAAAATAAGTGTAATTTTAGTGGTCAAAATAAATACATTTTCAATTAAATCTTTGACTTTACACTCGAATTTTTACCTAAACGAACAAAATAATATTATAGGGTTTGACTACTAAAATATCTACTTTTAGTGGTCAACTCTAAGAGATAAATGCAAATTTTACACTTATTTTGACTACTAAATAGTTTATTATTTAATTATATTATTTTGTTCGTTTAGGTGAAAATACGTGTAAAGTCAATGATTTAATTGAAAATACACTTATTTTGACCACTAAAATTGTACTTAGTTTGGCCACTAAAATCAAGAATTTAGGGACCAAAGTTTGAAGATGTATAAAATTGAAGGACCTAAGATGCAATTTTTTTAGAGGACTTAACGAAAGATAATTAAAAATATGGAGACCAAAGTGTAAAGATGTAAAAAGTTGAAGGACCTAAGATGCAATTTTTGAGGACTAAATGAAAGATAATTGAAAATTTGAGGACCAAATTGTAAATATGTAAAAGATTAAGGACCTAAGATACAATTTTTGAAAGACTTAATTGAAATATATGGACTAAAGTGAGTATTATATAAAGTTATGTACTACAATAAATAAAAAAATGCAAAATCATTTATTCACTATTTTATTAAATTTAATAAAGTGACCACCTCGAAAGGATTTCTACTTCATTTCCACCACCGAAACTTTTTTTTCAAAATGAAAAAGGTTGATAACCCCAACCCCAAGGGGCCCCCCCACCACCCCAATCCTTAGAGCCACATACCTAATATTTAAGATTTTTTTCGTAGTGCCTCCCAAAAACTCTTCACGACTGTGATAAAGAAAAGCCATCATGAATGAATGATAGATTTGACAAATGCCCAAGTGGTCATATATGATCAATTTTCAAAAATTTTAGTATGATCCGTATAATGAAGAAATACAAGATAAATCCCTCCCTTTTATTACAATATGCCACAGGGGCACTCGTGGAACATTTCTTACATTTTCTCAACATGGTGAAAATTAAAAAAAAAAAAAAAAATACTTGTTCGTCCATTTATTTAATTTGGGGAGACGTTCTACATACTAATGAATTTGATAAATAAATTAACAAATAATCATAGTCATTAACTTCACATAATTTAACGGTCTAGATGTATTAAAATCTTTATTAGGGTGTGTTTAGATGTGGGTATATGGATTTTAAAATATTTTAATATATCTAAATTGTTAGATTGTCTTAAGTGAATTGTTGTAGTTATTTGTCAAATTCATTTGTAAGAAGAACGATCACATTTGTTTATATTCCATTTCAATCGGTGGATCCTTTTACTTCTACCTAACTAGTATTTCAAAAAAAAGAAAAGGGAAATTACACAAATGTAATAAAAATAGGGGGCTTAAAGAAAAATAAGTAATTATTACAGAGTTGGTTTGGAGTTGGTTTGGAGTGGTTGAATGTTGAATTTTGAATTTTGAATTTTGAATTTAAAATTGAGAAGATCTGTTAGGATATGATTATGCATATTGTTGAATTGATTTACACAATAAAACATCACTTAAATATATTAATTAATTCTAATGTATATGTCAATTGATACAAGGATTCTTATGTATTTTTGAAAATTTTCAATCAAGGATGTATATTTCAATTTTCGTTTAATATATAGTATGTATATGTAGATTCCCCATTTCTTGATATTGTAACAAAATTGAAAATATCGTATTTATGTTAGAAAAAGAGAGGATTTGTGGGAGAGAATTAGATAATTTTCAATGCACTCCGTCTATTATTTTTTTTTAGATTTCACACATAAAGCATGATAGATGAGTTATAAAAAAATAATAATCTCTAATCAGGAGTGGATCTAGGAATTTTTTGAGCCCGAGTTGCCATTTGAAAAAATTTCCACTTAAAAAACGATGTTGTTACTTTCCTATAGCTTGGTCCTATCCCCCTAAACCTGTCCATGTCTCTAATGTATCTTGACGACGGTGAGTCTGCCTAACTTATGTGTGTGGCACCAAAAAAATAGAAAAATAGATCCGCCTAATTTTAGATGACTTTTAGACGGAATAACTCAACAAATTTAAATTCAATTCAATTTTTTATTAAAAAAAAATCGAATGATTGAAATAAAAATTTAAGACCCGTCAATTTAAAACAAAAAATTAATATCACATAAGCAGTAATATTAGTCTTAGTAGGAACTCATTGGAGATTAATTTTTAATTTGATTGCTTATTCAATAGATGTATTGTCATCATATATAAATTAAGTAGCACATAAATTTTACATAGACATAAATTTCATTAAAAATGCACTTACAATTAAGAAATAATTTAATTGATTTACCCAAGAAAACTCCCTTGAAAAAAAAGATCTTTCTCTTGTATATGTCAACTGATGTGACAATTCTTGTGCATTTTAAAAATTTTAATTTCTGTTCAACATGTGGTGTGTATATGTAAATTCCCCAAAATAGAATTTCCCACGGTGACTTTTTGAGTAGGCTCAAGATTAAGCCTGGTTTAACATAGTGCAAGAAATGATTGCACAGTAATGGCCCAATTTAAAACAGAGAAATGAACAAAGTTCCATCAGTATAAAAACATTAATGGGCCTCAGCTTGCAGACCTTATTCCTGAAACTCAATCGTCAATTCGGGATCGTCTAGAGTGGCAATTGGGTTGATCAGTCCATGGACTCGGCAGTTTGGCCCAAAAATTCGGCTCATTATAGATCCGGTTCATACGAGCCCGGTCCAGGCCGAGCTGCAATTTGAAATCAAGGGCCAAACTGGTTCGACCCTTAGAATTTACAGACCGACCCGTATAGAAGCTTGTGGGTCAAAAAAAATATTACATTTTAAAGTCCAAAATAAAATATTGTATTTTAAAATTAAAATAAATATTTATACGAGCCAAACTCGTGGGCCGGCCTGGTACGAGCCATGGGTTTAAATTAAATTCTGATTATGTGTTTATTAGTAATGACAAAATGTCACTCATAGTTACATATTCTTGAAGATTCATAAGTTGTGTTTGTTGGATAACTATATATTCTTTTGTAGACGCTCTTGTTGGATAATTACACTTCTTTAATAGTTGGTGTTTATATTCAACTATTTTATTTAAAAATTTAAGTAGAATATGCAATTCTAAAATTGTCATCCAAGATTACTTTCCATCTAAGATGTCTTCAAGACTAGAAACTCACCACAATAACATGGCATTATCTTCATCAAGGCCGGCATGAGATTTGAGGGGCCTTACCGCCTTAGGCGAAAATTTAAATTGAACTCTTAATAAATTGAGATGTATTAAAATGTAATTTTTGACAGACAATTAAAATTTCGTGCATTCACGAGCATATTTTGTAATACTTTATTTAGATTCAAATTAGATTTTTGCATAAGTATATAATACTTTGTTTATATCCAACTTAGATTTTCACACAAGTCAAAAGACTCAAAAACTGTTATACAATTATGAGGCACATAATATAATCAAATTAATTTCACTTAACAAAAACAAATAAATTCTTTCGAATTAAAAACAATTGAAAATGTCAAAGAAAATAGAAAATATATAATAATAAAAAAACATACACGTAACATATGTAGGGGTGTGTGCGTATACATATAAACAGATTTACAAGCCAAAAAAATGTACATTTTCTTTTATTCAGATTTACAAGCCAAAAAAATGTACATTTTCTTTTATTCTTCACTGAATTAAAAAATGAAAAATTGTTTTGATTCAAGACAAATATTTCTGAAATTAGGTTTAAAAGAAAAATTGTACGATCTACAATTTAAAGACTATATTAAGGTAAATAATGTAAGTTAAATTGTAACTTGCTTTCTATTTAGGTACATTTTTCACATGTTGGTAGATTGATTTAAAAAATTGGCCAAAATTTTTGAGCCCTGAATGGTTAGGGGTCCCTAGGCGATTGTCGCCTAGGGCTGTAGTCGCTGTCATGATCTTCATTATCAACGAAGAATTAGATGAGTTTTCTATCACGGGCCTTTGTCGTTTTGTCAAAGAAAAAATGGGTTACAGCTCGGGAATTGATTTGGAAAAATAAACTTTGAGGGATTTTAATTTATGAAAAGAATAAACGTTTATTACGTATAAATTGTATTTTGATAAAGCCCTTTGATGACATGCAGGGAGAGCTTCAATTGATTTGCAGAATTAACCTTAAATATGTGCTGCGTGGGTGTTCCATTAGTCACGTGTGTGCTTCTTTTATTGGCAGTTACTGAATCGTGATGAGATATTAACAAAGAATAACTTCCCAAGATTCAGTGAGCACACAACAATATTTAAAAGTGTAGTGAGTGCTTGAAAACGCAACTAAAAGTTCAGTGATTATTGAAATATTTAACTTTGAAATTAACTTCAAATGCGTGCCAACATTGGGAATTATTAAATTGTGATGAGTAATTAACGAAG
Source organism: Forsythia suspensa (assembly GCA_023638005.1). Classification (NCBI taxonomy): domain Eukaryota; kingdom Viridiplantae; phylum Streptophyta; class Magnoliopsida; order Lamiales; family Oleaceae; genus Forsythia; species Forsythia suspensa. The sequence goes on along the minus strand of CM042669.1, from coordinate 40,386,915 downwards.
AGCAATTTTTTATAGTTCAATGAACACACATTAATATTTGAAGGTTCAGATCGTGACCAAAGACACGACTAACAATTGGTGATTATTGAAATATTTAACTCTAACTATTTGAAATTTTAGTGCAAATGGTCCTTAACATATATGCCTAGTATTTTTTTGGTCCATAACCTTACATTTTTGCTAGAAAATCCCTAACCTATGCTCTTAGGTGTGAAATTGACCCAAATAGACGGATTCCGTTTAAAATCTCATTTAATTGGGCACGTGGTGGTGACGGTGGCATGTTTGTGTGTGTTGATGAATAAATGAGGGGTGGGTGGGTATTCATTTTTTATTTTGTTATTATTTTTAAATTTTTTTTTAAAAAAAATTATTTTTGAATTGACAAATTTGTTCCTGTTATTAAAAGAGAGTGTACACCATGCACCCAATTAATGAAGATTTTGGATGGAATCTGTATATATGGACCAATTTCGCACTTAAAAGGTATAGATTAGAGATTTTCTAGCTAGAAGTAAAGATTATGGATCAGAAACACACTAAAACTTGTGCTTAAACACCCAACTATTTTGGCAATAGAAAAGGAGAAAAAGCCTTTATTTGGCTGGAAATTATAAACAGTGTAGTCAACTTTTTCTCATAAGCCTAGCCCACTACTTGTTAACGTTAATATTTTCAATTTCCTCCACCAACCACCTTTTCAAAAAAGCCCTTATTGCTGCTCATAATTTACTACCCGCACTTCAGGACGTCATTTGCGTAATGTTGCTTCTCTTTCTCATTTTCCTATCCCATCACTAGTTTAGATCTGGACACTAGCCATCACTTTGTCGCCGTCGTCTGACCAGAAGTGCCGTTAAATTTGCTTCCTCTAACTTCAGGATCACACTATTCAAAGTATGAGGTAGTGTATTTTTGCAAACGAATATGGATAGATAGTGCTTGTCTGTACGGTATGAAATATTTAATTATATGGACAATGGTATTTGCAAATATTGTAATAAACTTCTAATCTTAACTATAAAAAAAATTCCATGTTCTTGTTGATTTTATGTGTTGTTGAAAATTGAGATTGAAGTATTTATTCTAACTATAAAATTTAAACAAGTACAAACGCGAACATCAATAGAGGGCCCCACTATCCATGTGCAACACACCCGAATTTCAAGAACTTATTGCACAAAGAATCATGGTTGAAACGTCAAATGTTGCGACATAATGAATTGGTAAAGTAGGGTGATTTTGATAATTAATTTCCAATCAAATTAGAGTGGTTATATTCACACAATAGTTTGTTATAAGTGCACCACATTTTAATTGTACTTAAGATCATCAATTTTTGTTTATTATTACAATTATGTTGTTAACTTTTTGTCATCAAATTTTTATCTTCAACTTTTATTAATTATTACATTTTATCATTGATGATGGTTTTTATTGAAATATTTTATTTATGTGCTTTAAAATGAGGAAAAAATATTGTATCGTACTTTTGTATTTATTTTTTTAAAAATATAACAGACAAATAAGTCTGTTTACAATTCTTAACAAATATTTTTTTACGAAAACTGTTATCAAACACAAGATATGCTAATTAATGAAAAGTTGAAGATAAAAATATGATAAAAAAATTGAGAATATGAGTGCTATAATATTAAAAAATTAAAGATATTAAATATAATTAAAATATGATACAAAAAAATAAAAAGTGGTGTCTGAATATAATTACCCATCAAACTAATATGCTAGACTTGGGCCTTGTCAAAAGCAAATAAACCAATTTTCCAATTTATCATCTTAAGAAAATATTCTCTGTATTCTCTCTCCTCAGGAACACCGTATAAATACGGAAAATCCACACGGCCTGAATTGGTTTGTTGATTTAACTCTTTACATTTCTTCACCTACATTTATGATTTTTTTGGTAACTTATATACTTCTGTCGATTGTGTGCCGTAGAAATAGAAGGTTCGTTAGAGATTAATCGATCGTATCAGTTTGGGAAATTACTTTAATAGAAAGGGTTCTACTACGATTTTCAAGTGATATTACCATGGGAAGACTTTTTGTAATCACTCTTGACGGGAACTTGTATTCCTGCAAGTACTGCAAAACCCATCTTGCTCTATCCGATGATATTATTTCCAAGGTCTCTCTCTTTTTCTCATTGAATATATATTTACATGCGTGTTACTTGTGTGTGTATATGAATATGGATACCTAATTTTATTTTGTTTTTGGTGTTTTGCTTTTGGGTTCTGTAATTTGGTTGACGAATTTTAGGTTTCAACTCAGATTTTGAAAATTTTCTTAATATTTATGAATTTGAATAGAATTCTATAGAATTTATAAGATTTTTACAGAATTCTATGTTATATATCTTAATATATTCTTATCGATTTTTATGAATTTTTGTGGATTTGCAGTCTTTTATTAAAAATAGTAAATTTACATTCTTTTTATACCAAATAGATCAAGTGACTATCCCACATAAACAAATATTTTGAGGATAATTTTGGAAAGAGAAAAATTCTTGAAATATAAAAAGCAAAAACTTTTTCTCAGTTTTGAATTAAAAAAAAAAAAAAAAATTGACTAGCAAGGTTTCTTGAAAAAAATCAAAATAAAGTTTAATTTTCACCTTCTTTCTACTTGTCTTTTATTACAAAATTTTCTCTTTCATATCCAATATTAGATGATGGATATTTAGGATTCATTCTCTTTCAAAATAAGTTGTTTAACTATAAAAAAAAGGATTTTATGGCTTAAAAAAATAATTTACAGCATACGAGTAAATATTTTTAAGTTCAATATATAATTTTTGGTGCTATATTGATTTTACACTCGAGTATCTAATTGCACTATATAGATTATTTATATTTTTCAATCCAATTGTTTGGTTCAATGAATGGTGATGGAGCATCAAGAATGAAAAGTTTGACACCTGCAAAAAAAAATTATTAAAATAATAAATTAAAAATTCAATAAATTTTCATGATAATATAAATTTATAATCAAGAACGAGAGTTCAGCACAAAAACTTGTGGCACAAATTAGGGAGAGATGCGTAAGAGAAGAGTTGGATTGAAATTTTGAGTGGTGGGATAGAATTCTTAAAGAATTTGGTATTCATATTTATAGGCTCGAAATCCATGTAAATCTGTTTAAATATTCTAATTAATAAAATCTTTAGAAATCCACTAGTTATTGGGGACACCTAAATTTTTAATGAATTTATTTAAATTTGAGTTGAGGATACCTAAATTCAATCGAATTTATTAAAATCTGAGTTGAGGACACCAAAATTTACGCCGATTTTTAAAATCCATTAAAATTCAAATTTAAGTTGAGGACACCCCTAGTAAATGAAGTGCCTAAAATGATTAGAATAGAGGTAACTTGAGCAATTCTTGCTGGTTGCTCTTAGTGGTACTATTTGGGGATTGATTTTGGATTTATATTTATAATGATGAGTTAGATTACTGTTTCACAGCTTGAGGATTTTGGGTTAACATTAGAGCTTGTTTGGCATGGTGTATAAACCGTTTTTAGTTTATTTTATCCGTCATTTTTGACTTTTCAACCCACTTTTAATATGAAAAGTCAATAATTTCAACTCAAATAAACCAATATTGGTTTATAAACTAGTTTATAATCCCTGTCAAACGGACCCTAAGTAGAAAATTTTGAAGTTTTGTCAGACAAGATAGAATTGGTGCTCAATTGTCTTAATGTCAAATCATAATTTTATGGATTTAATTTATCTGATATAGGATTATATTTTTTACTTCAGTTGTGTTTCAATCGAAATTTGATCATGCCAAATAGTTGCGGGAATGTGATATAGTGATGCAAGATTTAGCATACCCAAGTTGATGTTCCCACAGGAGTCAATGACTACTCTTATGTACACGCTGTTTCCGTTAGAAATGTGTATATTTGTTGCGCTTTTAATTTCTGCGTTGGTGGTGTGCTGCTAGAACGTGGCTAATTATACAAACTTCTTTTTGTTTATTTGTGAGAAATGTCTCTATGTTGATATGATGATTGGTGGTTCTTGAACAAAACCAAGTGTTCTCTTTGTGAACGACGTTTTGATAGAACTAAGTTGAGTTGCCGTTATCTTCATGAAAGCAACCATCTATTGTCAATTAAAGACAAGGAAAATATCAATTCCATTTTTCCTAATCAATCAAGTTGTGAATATTCTTGTTTGTTCTCTATTTCTGGAGTGCTCTCCTAGGAGTGGAGGTAGGAGTTAAGCAGGGAAGGATAAGGGGAACTTATTCCCTTTTTGACATTCTGATTGCTCGCAAACTTTTCTACACCTCTTAATTTCCGTCTAGGCACCAGTTACATTCCATTCTCATCCAATTGGTTTTCTGACCTCTATTCTAGTATAATGGTTCAATTTGATTAGCAGTTCCATTCTGAAGAATGTAAACTCAGATTAAAACGTAAAATTTCACTTTTTGTTTTTGATCCCGATTTTAATATAGTAATGTACACTATAAACTTACGAGTCTAGATTTCAAGCATACAAAGGGTAAAAATGATCTCCTGTTGATCAACAGAGGATTCTTGATAATACCAGTCTCTTTTTTATTTCCCAGTTTCTGATAAGTCTGTTACTGGAGCAAACATCATCCATGGGATTCTAAATGAAGAATTCATTATGAACTGTGGCAGAAGTACAATGTATCATCTCACTGGTTTCATGGTCATTCCCTCTATATGCCCTACAAATTTCAAGAAACAAGAATCAAGGAGCAACCCTTCTTATTCCAGTGTCGTATATTTATCTATATAGAAAGTAGCACATGCATGCCCATGATTTATCTATCGATATATGACTTCTGCATACCTTTCACGCCAATATTTCAGATCTTTTTACCAATCAAGAAACAGAAACAAGATATAAGCATTTTTCCAGCACTTAAGTACATGTGGTTAAATAATGTTTCCTCAGGGGACCTGTCCAAATTGTTCACGACTTCTCTTCATATTTACTGGTAACCAGCCTCAAAATAAATTGTTCTACCTTGCTGATATATTTAGAATATGTAAAGGGCCACTCTGTTTTGGAGTTTGCTATCTCTTCCGTTTATGGTAGTTAGAAATTTTAGGTGCTTGTTTCTGTTGTCCTTTCTATTTGCAGTTTAGTTTTGTACTCTTGACTGTTGGCATGGATATATATGCATGATTCCTAATCTGGTTTGTACCCATGTTCCAGTCTTTCCACAGCAAGCATGGGAGGGCTTATCTCTTCGATAAGGTGTAAGTGTTCTTTGCTTTCCAGTCTTCATGGTTAAGTTCCTTGGACTTAATACGACAAGAGGTCACTGTTGTGGTTGTCCTGGTAAAATGGAATCCAATAGATGCATGAAGGCTTGAACATTAATATCAAATTTTCCTTATACATTTTCTTCTTGATGTTTTAAAATCATGTTATCTGTAATAAACCCATTTTATTGCAAACATATTATTCAACTTTTCACATTTTTCATAGACGATTTTGTTGATCATTTAGAAAATAGCAGTAGATGGTCCCATTAGCTTTATTATTGTTGGCAATGTATATTTTCTTCGTCCATTTGTGACAACGACAACAACAATATTACCTAAGCCCTTTTCCCAATAAATTTGAGGTTGGCAATATTAATCTTTTTTCCGCCACTTTGATTAGTTCATTTCTAGATCTACACAAACATCTAAATTACGTGATATGTTAATTTTTTGACTACACCTCCCACTTCTAATATGTAGATTGCATTACTCTTATGAACGAGAGCCTCTTTAGGTCTATGGCTCTACGCAAAACATGTCTGAAACACCCAAGTCGTCTTTCTCTTAATTTATTTCAATTGGAAGTTGAAACCACCGCCAACTTGTTGGTTTATATTCTTATTTCTTATCTTGTATATTTTAGTATGAACACATGTGCATCTTAGCATCTTCATTTCGCTATGTTCATCTTAATGGTATTTTGTTGTTTAGTACTCCTACACCCTATACATAAAGCATGACTAATTCATTGGTCTGTAAAATTGTTTTTGAAATTCTTATTACACCTCATGATAATCACTTACAGTTACAGGGGTGCCTAATAAAATTCTAGTAACATATAGTACACCTGATATTATGGTCTTTGATGCATAACAGTGCAAATGTCACTGTTGGAGAGAGAGAAGACAGGAAGATGATAACTGGAATTCACACAGTCGTCGACACATTCTGTGTGGGTTGTGGCTCAATTGTGGGATGGAAATATGTGAGACCTTTTTTTTGACCTATGGTGATGTTCTCAATGTTCACATGCATTTCCGCTTATATGTTTTTGGTTAATATCAGGAAGCTGCTCACGAGGAAAGCCAAAAATACAAGGAAGGAAAAGTCATTCTTGAGAGGTATACAAACAAAAATCTGTGTTGTTGGCATTGTATTTCATATCAAGCTTCTGAATTGTGTGTTTTTGCTGCTGAATAGGTTTAAGGTGCTGGGTCCTGATGGAAGCGAATATATTCCAGAACCCTACATGGCCGGACCTGGAAGTGATGCTGATGATGTTTGATTAATTTCTCAGATTTTTCCATAGCCGTTCGACTCTATTTTTGAACTGTACATCCTTTGCCCTCCTTTTGTATTTTCTCCCTGTCAAGTTTGTATTCAGTGCAGACGCAAGGACACACTTAGTAGTTTTGAAGTTTGGTTCGAATTTTTTGTCAGAATTTATTAGGCAGAACAAATTATTCGCATTTTTGCATTTTTGCATTTTTTGCACCAATAAAGTAGTTAATGCATGACAAAGTCTTATAAGGGTCGAAGTTATGGTCGGGTAGAAATACGTGGAGGCCAGAACCAGACGAATAGATCTGAACTGGATTGAATTGTACTGTTCAGTCGGATTGTGGCAAAATAAAATGCAAATTCCAGAAATTTTTAGTCGAGAATTAGACAACCATTAGTAATCGGGTAATAATGGGTAAATTGCCGGATCTGGAAGAGGGTTTATGAGAAAGGTCTTTGACAACAATAGTTTATTAAGTAAAGAAAAACAAATCCTATAATTCCCCCCCACCAAATTACCACCATATTCTTTAATCATTTGAAATTCAAACAACGGCCATTTTATTCATTCAATCCCATTCAAAACTTACTCATCTAAATCCCATTCAAATCTTGCCCTTCCAATCGCCATTTTTGTGAATAGAGGTTGACGAATTCATTGTTAATTGGTATCATTAACCGCATAACGAAGAAGAAAAGCACGATTGATCAAGGTGCAAATAACTTTGTCTAAAAATTCGCATTTTTTAAGATAAAATTCTCACAAAACTAGAAATTCGCTTTTATTTTGTGAACTTCATAGTGTCTAAGTTGATCTTGTTGGATGGATTAGTGGCCCGGCTCGGCCCATGATCACCGGGACCCAACTCGACCCGTATAGAGCCGACTTGGTACATGATCATCTTCGCCCAAGGGATGGGCCGAGCTCAACCCGTATAGAGACAAGCTCGGCTCATCTCCCACAGGCGAGTTCAGTCCGGCCCACGAACTTAGCACGTTAATTTTTTTTTTTTTTAATGGAATATTTTTTTGAGGATTGTTAAAAATTAGAAAAAAAAAAAATTACATGAGCCGGCTCATTAAATGAAAGGACCAAACTGGCTCGATAAGCTCGGGTTCATGATGGGCCGAGCCGATGGCCCATGGGTGACTCAGCCCAATTGTCATTTCTAGGTGAATATTTATGATGGCTGATGATGTGCAATTTTTATTATTGTAAAATAGTGGGTATTTGGACCTTTTAAATATATGAAGCTTTTTACAGTTAAAATCTGTAAGGCCTTTAGTCACTTTGCCCCCTTTGACTAGGCCTGTGTCACAAATTCTCGGTAATTGGTTGTATTTTTAGTGACCAACTTATAACAAAATAAAATTTCGCTGTAAGTGTAGTGACCATTACTATATTTAACCTGATAACATTTGTATTGCACGTGAACTTGCAAAGAGAACATTCAGTCTTGCCTTCTGTAATTATAGCTAGCATTATCATCTTGTTGATATGAACTAAGCTTTTGATAACATTATACAAAGTTCTCAATCTTATGGAAGCAGGAACCAGACAGCAGCTCAACATCAGTAAGCAATACAATGGCAAGTCATCAGACAATCATTGTACTCGTTAACATAAGAGATCTTGCGACCTTGTCCTTAACGAGTTTTTATTAAAAGATACGTGCAAGAACTCATTTCTTCGTTGTTTCCTTCTTTTTTACTTGCTCTGCTTTTCTTTTCCGTGAGTTTTTATATTCTAAGGTGAAAGACGAAAAACATAAATGAAGAGCGAAAAAGTATTATTAAGCGGTCACATTAAACTCCTTAGCTCCCTCACATTCAACTAATGTATTAGGAACATTCATTTTCTCCACTTCATGTACCGATGCTTCTTCAGGCATCAGAATCAAGCCTGGCACTAGAACAGGAACCCCTTCATCCGAAACTAGGCTTGCTTCATCTTCTGAGCTCAATGAATTCTCTTCATTGATTTTTGAGCAAGCTATACTTCCTAGACTCGATAATTTGTCACTTGCATCAAAACCCGGCTCTTCATTTTCCTCGGTAATGCTTTCTGCAACCATAGCCGGAGGTTTCTCGGTCACTGGCTTCTCCATTTGACTTGCATCAATAATCCCATCACTTTCCTTTAGTTGAGTCATGTTCTGGGCGACCATTAGCAATTCAGAGTTCAAAATAGACTCGTCATCTTGATCAGTAATGAGTTCTTCCTCTGTAATTTTCTGGAGTTGGGGGTCGTCCCAATCCTCAAAAACAGTTATTGTCTTTCCCTTTTCCCATGTTTCAAGAATTCGATCAGGCCCCGGTTGCCACAAATTAGTTTCAGTATCTCCTTTCAGTATGAACTTGTACTTTAGCAATGTGCCACTGGGAATATCCTATTGAACCCGTAACGAAATATAGGAACATCAGATTTAAGGTTTTGAACGAAATAAAGACTTGTCATCATTCATAGACGACGTTGCATATCCTTACCAGTTCAACGTTCCATACATGCCCATCCGACCAATGTAATGGTACTGCATCAGATGGATCCCAGAACCCGAAAATAGGATCATCTCCTACTATTAGGATTTGCTGGCCAAATCTGCATTCCTTTTGTAATTTAAATCTGACATGGACAGTCTTGGATTGGTCTGAAGATCAATAGAAACCATATTTGAGAGACAAATGTTCGAGAAATTAAGCTATAATTGAAACAAAAACACCTATACAAACGAGACTGAAAAATATGACAATCGCGGATAAAAATGAACCTATATGATATAGAATGCTACCAAAATAAACTAAAGATTACCCAGATCGTATTTGATCAGCTTTTCTTCTTCATTTTCAACAAGAGTCTGCAAAAAAATGAACACAATGCCTAATCACAATTAAATTATATCTGATACGAAAAAAAATCTTGATTCTTACTTACAGGCACTAAAATATCTTTTTCTTTGTGCATTTTATGTTTTATGCAAATTGAAAACACAATGCCTCAATGTACGATATCAATAAAAGTTTCTGATCATATGCAGATCGAACTTGATCCATGATAACATATAGCTTTTGTTCTCAAACGAGCTAAGATCTTGTGAGGCACTTTAAAGATTTAAATCCCGCATGGCTTAAATATGAAAAGAATAAAAATAAAGGAAACTAAGAAATAAAATAGCAAAATAAAGCTGTCATAACCCACAGATTTCTTTAATTTTCTTGCCAGTCGAGATAACAAAAAACATGAATAAAAGTTCATAAATTTCCAGCACCTGAGAGTCAGATTTTGACAGAGCAGAAGCTGCAAAAATGGAGTAAATTGTTTTGCGTTTAAGGGAGACAGAAAATGAAAATCTAGCATCAACATTCTTCCGATGTTCAAAAAAACCAGTTTCTGGTCTGCCCAGAAAAGAATCTCTTGGGCACCAAATGCCTCTATCTTTTTCTCTATATTTGCATGAAAAAATCTTCAAACATGAGCCTGTTAAGGTTTTCATCACTCACATTTAAGCTTAATCTAAAATGGGTTCGTAAAAACACAAGAAAATAATGATTAATGATTCCAAAAACTGCTCCCACTGTGTGTGTGTTATTTTCTTGGGGTGTTAATGGATCAGTGGCTAGAAGTGTGTGGAGAATGGGGACGTGTAAACTGTATATAGAAGAAAATTGGAGGGGTGGAGTAGGGGGGTGAGGGGAAGGAGGAACGGATCGTGAACCAGCTGGCTCTTCCTTGTTACCAGGAGTCGAATCTAACGTTGAAATCTCAACATACTTCGAGCATTTTAATGCAAGAAAATTGGTTTTACAGGTGTAGATTAATCTCACATGTCTGTAAATTTACCTCTTATTATCAGAATTATTATTGTTTATTGATATACATATGATCTCCTCCCCAGCTATTCAATATTAAACTTTCTTTGGTTGGAAACATTTTTTGGATTAGTGTAAGTATTTTTAAGCTATTCAATATTAAACTTTCTTAAACATTTTTGTAAGTATTTTTTATTTTTGAAGGATGGGCCGACAATATGAAATACTCCTTCCAACCAAAATAGACTTACTTTCATTTTTACACAAATTAAAAAAAATTAATTAATATAAATGAAATCATAAATTTTACTTACATTTTTCTTAGTATACCCCTACATTGAATAATAATAGTTAATATTCGTTGACAACAAGACACGTTTAATAATGACATATTAAGAATTTAAGAAATCAGATATACTTTCAACAAGTAAAGTGGACTATAATTTAGAGAAAATTGTCAATAAGTCACTTGTAGATGACTTGTTTCAAATTAGGTCAAAATATTTTTCAAAATTGTGATCAAGTCATACTCTTCAACATTTTTTTCATATTAATTCTAAAATTACCCCTGTTATTTATTTTTCTCATCGGCGTCTTCTTCCACCTTACAAACCTCCTCTGCCGCGACTGAGTAGTCAGCGGAAGTGGAGGTGAATTAATAGAAATTGATGACAATGTGGTGACTTTTGGTCCCATAGATTCTCATAAGCGGCAATTGCGAAAAGGATCTTTAGACGAACCTCAAATTTCTCTGGCGCGCCACACCTCCACTTCCCATGCCATCATGAGCTTCACCCGGAAAAAAAAAAACCTAACAAATTAGCCCATTTTTCCTGGTTCCCATACCACCACAGCTTCTAATTTTGATCTGACAGCAGTATCTTTATTTTACTGAAAATTTTCAAGTTAAATATGATTTTTAGAAAATGATGTTGCTGGTTTTGATGAATGGTTTGGTAGCTGTTTTGTAGCTGGGTGCTGTGGATGTCTTTTGTTTATTTCCTGTTCGATTGCCTGTTGTTGGGATGAGAGTGCAGTATGATTCCGTCATCCTCCATTCCATTTTCCACAAGTAACCCATGATTGCCCTTCGCCCTTTTAACGAGAGATCTTGCAAATGTCTGTTGCCACTGTCTATGCAAAGAGAGATCTTGCAAATATTGAGTGAGTAGGAGATTAGGGATAGGGTGTAGCAGTGGTACCACGAGAATGAGTATGCCTGTGCGCGGGTTTTGAATTTTGGGAATTTGAATACCAATGAAGTGACCATGATTTGTTGGTGCAAATATCAGTTTAAATTTCTGTAGAGATGAAAAAGTTTGATGTGGGCATGCTTTGACGAAAGTTGGCCATTAGATTATTCTTTGCGTTGTTTAATCATGTGTGTTGTTTAATATTGTATTATAGAAAACAGTGCATTGTTTGTGATGGGATAATCGTATAAGCGAATGTTTAGGAATTATATTGGTTTTGGCATGATTTGTTACTTTAAATAGCAGTTTGAATTTCTGTAGGGATAAAAAAGTTGTCCATTAGATTATTCTTTGTGTTGTTAGTCATGTGTGTTGTTTGATACTGTATTATAATAAAACAGTATAACAGAAAACAGTATTATAAAAAAAAGGGCATAATATTTTCATACGTGCTCATAATTTTTATTATAATATATTTTCGGAATCATCTCGACGAGCCGGTCAAGATTAGTCGCTTTGTCATTGCTAATGATGGATTTTAGCCGTTTGAAGTCTTCTATTTAGTTTAAAATGACAATATTTTAGTTTTTCTTGTCTAAGCAGTATCATACATACTAAGACAGTATCATAGATAAATGTATCTTAATCTATCAATATCATACATGAAAGTATCTTAATAAAATAGTATCAGAAACTAAAACCCAATAACAATATCATAAATTAAAACAGTATCATAAGTTGAAATATTATAATAATAAAACAGTATCAAAGATAAAAGTATAAATAAAACATCATCATATATAAAACTAAGTACAAGATGTTTTTAATTGTTGAAGTAATAATACAGTATCATAAATAACACATTATCTAGATAAAACTGTATCATAGATATAACTAAGTAGAGATGTTTTACTGCTTGAAATAATTATATTGTTTTTAAAATACTCCATTACTAGTACAAGACCATTGATGCTATTTGTATTCAATAACAACATCGTAGATTGAAACAGTGTCATATGTTGAAACATTATCATAATAAAATAGTATCTAAGATAAAAGTATAGTATAAGATAAAACAGTATCATATATAAAACTAAGTACAAGATATTTTAATAATTGAAGTAATAATAACGTTTTTAAAATGCTCAATTAGTAGTACAAGATCATTGATTATGTTTGCATTCAATAACAGTATCATATGTTGAAACATTATCATAATAAAATAATATTAAAGATAAAAACAAGGTATAAATATACCAATACACATTATCTAAATAAATCAGTATCATGGATAAAACAATATCATTTATAAAATTAAGTACAAGATGTTTTAATGGTTGAAGTAATGATACTATTCTTAAAATGTTTCATTAAAAGTACAAAATGATTGGTACTGTTTGTATTCAATAACAATATGATATGTTAAAATATTATCATAATAAAATAGTATCAAATATAAAAGCATGGTATATATATACAAATGTACATTATCTAAATAAAACAGTATCATAGATAAAAATAGTATCATAGATAAAACAATATCATACAAAACAGTATAACAATAAAATAATATCATTAAATTAGTATTTTTTTTTTTTTTTGCAATTACAAAGATATGTTGGTCTTTTAGCTCTAAAATATAATTTTAATTGAATTAAATTTTGACCATATAACTTTAGAGCCTATAAGTGCAACAAAAGTGAACGACCTTGAATTTATCCTATAATTTATGACAAATAAATAAAGAAAGTAAGTTTATTTTCGTGTGACGGAGACTAAATTTTATACAAACACAAAAATAGAAAATATTATGTGATTTTATTTCAAAAATTATTTAACTGTTTTGAGAGTTTAAATCGCGCATTTTGAGTTTTTGGGTGTTCTGACTGAAAATAATGAAAACGTCAAAAAATTGTTAATTTTTATGTTATAGTTTTACCTTGTTTTCAAAAATGTATTTTTAAAAATACATGACCAAACAAGTTTTGAGTGTATTTCAAATTTAAAAACTAAAATCAGTCACACTCTTATTTTTTTAATATAATATAAAAGATTAATTACATCATATACCACTGAATTTTATATTCTATTTCATTTATACCATCGAACTTTAATTCGTTTTAATTATACTACAAAATTTTAAAATTACTTTCAGTTAAACCATTTCGTTAACCAATCGTTCGACGTTACACTATCGGGTCGCTAATTAGCTGATGTATCTCACCACGTGTAAAAGTGTTGTCCACGTGTATGAAGTTTAAAATGAAAAAAAATACCATTTTGATATAAAAGTCGTATTTGAAAATACATTTTTGTATGAACTATTTTGACAACCTTTGGCTCAAAGTTGTTTAATTGATGTCAAAAACGTGTTTTCATTTTAAACTCCATACACGAGGACAACATTTTCACACATGGTGAAATACATCAGCTAATTAACGACCCGTTAGTGTCACGTCAAACGACTGGTTAATAAAGTAGTTTAATTGAAACTAATTTTAAAGTTTGGTAGTATAAATGAAATGAATTAAAGTTCGGTGGTAAATGAAACAGAGCAGAGTATAAAGTTCGGTGATATATGATATAATTTACCCTAATATAAATGGTAGAAGATGCGTGGTATGTGAAGATATTTATATATATTCACGAAAATATAAAATTAGTGTATTGTTGTAAAATTATATATAATAATGAATGACTATTTAGTTTTATCTAGATATTTATGTAGTCATCTACTTACTCCAGAAATGAATATTCTACTCATATTGTAACTTCCTTTGGAATCCAATAAATAAGGGTCATTGTTATAATAAATTAACACATTATCAGCACAGATTTAATTTTGTTAATCAAAGCATAAATTAAATCGTCATTTATTTCCTAGCACTTATGCTTAGTGGTAACTGGTACGCACTTTTTTACTTCATATTGGATTTAATGCTCATTATATAGTATAACTTTTGAATATTTAAAGACGTGCTTGATTTTAATCATGACAAGAAAAAAGTCTATTGCAATGAGTATAAATCTATTAGAATGTACATGCATATATTTTCTACTGTACATACATCTACATGCATGTTTGGACTATATTAATATCTTAGTGTTATATAATGTCCTTTCAGATCTTAGTATATTCTTTATTGGTCGTAATCTTTAATTGTTTTATTATTAGATTAAATTTTAAATATTTATACATATGAGTTATTTAATATATACCATGTGATTGTTGATCGATGTAGAACAATAAATTTGTTTGCAATATCACGATATTCCAAAAGAAATTACATTGTAGATTTTTTTTTAAAAAAAAATACAGCTTGAGAATATTTTATTGCTCCGGAATAAACACAATTTTACATTATATTAATATTTTAGTAGAATATTAATTGCTCCCGAAGAACCTAATTTTATAAGATATAATTTTATATATGACTGTTATAATATTGCTCCTGAAGAGCAAATCTTTACTTCAGAATAAAATTTAATGTTTTAAAATAATTTGTTGTTGCTCCCAAAAAAACATAACTTTATATTGATATTCTGAAAGAATATTACTTGCTCCCGAAGAGTGTAATTTATTAAATTTAATATTAATTTATTGTTTCTGAGAACAAATCTTTGTAAAGTTTAATATTTTAAAATAATTTTTTGTTGCCCCCTGAAGAAACACAACGTTATAATAATATTCTGACAGAATATCACTTGCTCTCGAAGAACACAATTGTATAAGATCTAACATAACTATTATGTTATTGCTCCTCATGAGTAAATCTTAACATAATTTAATATTCTAAATAATAATATGTTGTTGATCTTGAAGTAGCACAACATCATATTAATATTCCAATAGAATATTACTTACTCTCGAATAGTATAATTTTGTAAGATGTATCCATAGCTTTTAAGGGCTGGACTGAATCGAATCCCACCCCTTTTACTAGACTATATCAAAACTTTACTTGCTGCCGCTACTTATTTTTGATTGCTCAATTCTAGAGAAAGTGCTGCAAATGAACCTTCTACTAATTAATTCAAACTAGTCTAAGAGTGCCTAATAATGAGTATTATCTAGGTTATTGCTCTCGAAGATCGTAATTTTAAATAATCTAATATTATATATAAATATTATATTATTGTTTCGTTGAAGCATAAAATGTATACATGTCAATCTTTTAAAAATAAAATAATCTGAAGAAGAACAATTATTAGTATATTAATATTTTATAAAAAAGATTGTATTAATACTCTTGAAGAAGTATAACATTATGAATATCAATATTCTAAAGAAAAATGATATTGTTGTTCATGAAGAAACATAATGTATATAAATATTTTAGAAGAATATTGTGTTGTTGATCTTGAAGAAGCACAACTTAATTAAACGAATAATATAAGATTGTTCTTGAAGAAGCATAAATTTGTACATTTCAATATTCTAAAAGAATATTGTTTTGTTGCTTTTGAAAAGCACAACTTTACATAAAATAATATTCTAATAGAATATTATGACATTCTCCATTAGAAAACACAAATTTAATTACATCAATATTTTAGAATAACATTTAGTTAAGGTTATCGAAGAAACATTCTTTCTTATATATACAATTATTCTTAGAGATGTTGTTTTGTTCTTAAAGAAAATATTTTTGAACAAATATTGTGTTGATATTTTTGGAGAAATATCATGTTGTATTTTTTTAGAATCATAAACTTTATATAAATATATATATCAATATTTTATAAAAATTTTGTATTGTTGCTTTTGAGGAATGTATATTATAAGATTTATTTTTAATTGTTCCTTTTCTGAAGAAACGCAATTTTACAAATTAATTAATATTTCAAAATAATATAATATTGTTGTTTTTGAAAGGAAAAAAAAAACACAACATAATCATATAAATTTTCTAGAAGAATATTTTGTTGTTGCATATGAAAATGCACAAATATATATTATGTTGATATTCTACTCTAGTAAAATATTATAAGCTCCTGAAAACATAATGTTATAAGATAAGATAATTGAATTAACTATTGTCGCGAAGTTCTTTAATCTAAGAAATTTTATATTTTGATATGTTGTTTAGATTATTTAAATTTCAGACATGGCGGCAATAGTTACGTAGCTATTCTACATACACGCATCTTATGAATCCTTGAAAGAAAAAGATAAAAATGATTAAAAAAATATTATGTTATTTATTCTCTTTTAATTTGTACTACACAAATATAAGTATAATTGAACAAGTACTATGTTGAACCAGAAGTTCAATGTCTTAAAAAATTTATTGATTGACATTACTTGCTAAACCATACGGATCAATATGATGCGAATAATTAATGAGAATAACTATTGAAAACTATAAGATTTTTCAATATAATGAATTCTCATGTGATGCGTATTCTCATGGTATATAAACTAGTGGGTATTCACTAGCTAAAATTGAGATTAAATTTTCTACATTTTTGAAAATTATTTAGGGTGATATATGAAGATATGTCATCCTCTATGTTGACCATCTATATATTATTTGTATCTAATAGATACATTTACTAGATAATTATATAGTGTTATTATTAATAACTTGAAGTTTGCAAGATTACTTGTTCAAATTTTAAAATTATGAGCATAATTTTTAGATTATACAACCAAGATGGTGTTTTTTCTTGTCAATGCTAGTGAGTCTAAATCTCAAACTTTTAATAAATGTTAGTTGGGATGACGATAAATAGTTTAGAAATATTGTTTGTTAACACTTCCAATTGATTTATAAACTATTACTATTGAGAACAAAGTGCTTCCTATTTTTGTCTAAAGAATGTTATTTTATATACAACAAGAGTTATACACATCATGTCAACATCAAAGTGATCACCGCTATAGTTAGCTTATGATCAAAGCATAATATTACCCATCTAATTATTTTTTATAGTACAATAGGTCCACCATAGTACACTGAGATGGACATTAAAGAATACTGAGAATGCATGTTTAGTGTGAAACTTTATAAAATATTTTAAGTCTTAACAAGTGATATTTTATAACAAAGTTCTTCAAATGTCATTTGGATAAGAAAATTTTCTCAACATTAAGGGAAGAAATTAAGTATCTGAAAAGAATATATAAAAATGTAGCATATTATGTTTTATAATAAAGAAAAATATTAACAATATCAAAATAACTTTTTTTTCCCTGATACGTAATTTTTCTCTATTTGTTCTTGTCTTCATCTTCCTCATCTAATCCATGGAGACTTATCAATCTAAGCCAATACTCTCTCTCCCTCTCTCTTTTCCATTATCTCTTAGGCTGCGTTTGATTGCAAGTATTTTTTCTATGGAAAAAGCATTTTTTTTTTACCTATTTTCCAAGCAAAATGGTGTTTGATAGTCATTTTTTCTCCAAGTAAAACGTTTTTTTCATTTCTACATAAATAATCGTATTTTTCCTTGAAAAGCCAGAAAACGTTTTCTTATGGGGGATGAAGTTTTATTTTCTAAGTAAAATTTGTCTTCTAATTGACAATCGTCGGAAAAACAAGTTCTTGACAATCAATTCTCTAAAATTCGTTTTCTTTATACCCAAATTCAATACTTGCAATCAAACGCACCCTTATTGTCAAAGTTTATGTATTAATGTATATGAAAATTACAATTAATTTATGAGTTAATTACGCCCACAGTCCTTATTCTTTTAACTTTTTAATAATATAATCTCCATTCAAATTTATTCGCAAATATCGTTTACATCATTTTATTAATTCACATTGATGATCCTCAAATGATTTTTTTTGACAATTTTGTCATTGACTTAAATAAATTAAAGAGAAAATAAAATGAACAAATTGCATTTGAAGTCCCATAACCTTTTTAAAAGTGTAAATAAATCGTAAACTTTTTATTTTTTAAAAAAAAAAAATAATTATAAAAAAAACCAAGAACAACCGGAGGGGATTTCTCTCATATCCTCCCTCCGTTCGGAGTTTGGGCTGGGAGGGAGAAACCATCGATTGCGTGAAGACTAATGATGATATCTCCCTGGTTTTTGCGAAAACCAGTTGTGGGTGTGGGGATAGGGTGGAGTGGGCTGTTTTGGGAAAGATGACCCTTTTGTATATACTTTTTTTTAATTATTTTAAATAATAGAATGTGAATATACCATTTCGTTATTGTTAAATTGGTCAAATTTAGATCACGAGCTTGATTTTTTGTCAATTAATAGACATATGGACGAAATCTGACTAGACTTCAAATGTCCTTTTGACGAGCATAATTAGAAGGTTTGGGAGTTGATGCCATATTTTTTATTATTTTAATTTAAAAATTGTAAAATAAAAAATAAAAACTTTAGGATTTATTTGTACTTTTAAAAAAGTTAAGAGTCTTTAATTGTAATTTTTTCATTATATTTTCTTTTTTCTGTTAATTTAATTTATTTAAATCAGAGATAAAATTGTTGAAAAAATTTATTTTGGGACCATCTATGCGAATTAATAAAATAATGAGGATAATATCTGCGAATAAAATTGAATAATGATGATATAGTTACAAATATGAAAGAATAGAGACTGTAAGTGTAATTAACTTTTAATTTATATATTATATATAAATATCTAAAATGTTATTATTAAAATAAATATTTTTCCTATAGTTTAACATCTCTAGTTATAATTAATTAATATAAATTTTTAATAACTAGTACTACTTATTTGCAATTAGATTTTTTAAACTTATCCAAATTGACAAACCCAAAAGGCTTATAGGTCCGAACATAAGTGTATTCCAAGTGTCGCCACTTCCCTCATGCGATATCATCCTTTTCATTTCATGTATGGATGCGATTTCTCCGTTTCGTCACATATATTCCTCTTTTAATCCTTAACAAAGAAACCGGCTATTCCCAGTAGGGCCAGTCACCCTCACCACCCTCTACCCCTATTTTTGTCTTTGTGCCGCACCACTATGACGTGTTTGGAAGAGAACAAGTGCTTACTGTTTGTAAATTATAAACAATGGATCTTACGCAAATATGTAAATAAAAGTTATGGATCATATGTAGAGGTGGCAAAATTAGCCCGGCGATTCAACCCGGATTTTGGGTTGGGCTGGTCTGGTCCAAAAAAATTGGGCTATATATGGCGGTCGATCCTAGCCCATAATTTCTTTTTTTTTTTTTTTTTTTGAAAAAAAAAAACTATTTAGCAACGACATTTCGTTTTTTTTTGAAAAAGGCAAACCCGAATGTTAACATTGAAAACTAAATAGTAACAATGAGAGCTTCAGGGAGGTGCTTTGTCTCGATTACCCACCAAAGTGATGAGATTGAAGGAGTTGAAGCTTTAGTTACTTCTTTCTATTGCAAACTGATTTTCTGATCCCCGATAAATGATGGTGCTTTTGCATGCAATGGCTGAATAGCATATCATGGCAGATGCAAGACCAAATAGAAAGAAGAGTTGTTAATACTTGAAAAGATCAAATTTCTCCACTAAATCAATAAAATACAGTCTTAGCATAGAAACATTTTTCTAAAATGCATTAAGAATAATTTTGAGCATTAGCAAAAAGAATTCACCTGGACTATCGCCAGTATGTTGTTGTAGGTTCGAAGATCAGTTGTAGCATTCTGCTTCTGCTTCTTCTTCTTCTACAGGATATGAGAAAAAGATAAGGTGAAATCAATGCAAGTAGATGGACCAATCAACGATCATTCTGCCTAATACAACAAAGAAAAATTTTAATTTTATAAATTAATCTTTTTAAAAATATCAAAATATATTTTGTCTAAGTTTATCTAAGATTGTATTAGATGCAATGTATTAGATTGTATAAAAAAAATTTAAAAAAAATTTTAAAAAATAAAATTAAAACTGGGTTGGCCCAATGAGTTGGGTTAGACTAGCATATTTCTGGCCCGCATAAAACTGGAATGGGTTAGTCCAGTCCAGCTTCAAGTGTGGCTCTGCTCTGGTGGGCTGGGCTGGCCTGCCAACCCAACCCATTTGTCAACTCTAATCTTATGAAATGTGTGAATGAAAATGATATTTGACCAACTTATAAATGACACTCCAAAGTCCAAAGATAAGAAGATGTTTTTCCTTATTTCTGAGCAAGTCTCATTTAATTAATTGTATAGTTTTGAGTATATAAAGTCACACATTTAAAATAAAAATTTGTTAACTACGAGTCTACGAAGTTAATAAGGTTGGTCACATTTTTTTTCGGATTCTTACATAACAGAATTTTAAATTAATAATTAAAATAAATTAAATATGTAAAATAATTTAGTATACATTGACTATGCTGAAATTTTTAAGTTCTAAAATTCTAACAATGACCAAAATAAGAAAATCATAATAATAATCCTAGCACTACAATCCTAGAAATCAGCCAAAAAAAAAAAAAATATTCGAAATTAACTATCAAAAGGTCCTTATGGTCTCTGTCTTGTCTTATCTTTTTTCCACCAAAGTTACCTCTCACCAAACAGACCCTGACCGGCTCGTCCGGTGACTGAAACCAAAGTACACATTCTCTCCCTTTAACTCAGTCGTACTATTCTCTTCTCTGAAGTCGCTTTAGATTCTTCTTCTCTCGACTCCGCGATCACCGATCACTCGTTATCTTCAAGGTACGATTTTATTTTATATTTGTTAATCTTCGAAAGAATTTTTGTCAAAATAGATTTCGTAAGAGGCGTAGTTTGTATATAGAAAAATCTATTATCGAACTTTTATTTTTCAAATTTTTAGCTTAATATTGGTTGCTCGTGCTTAAATTCCAGAATATTTATCTACTGATATTGTTATTTTCTCGTCAAACGTAAATTCTTAGTATATTGTTGGAAAATGCTTAATCCGTGCTCGAATTTGGTTTTAATTGTGTTTTTATTTGCTGTTTTCTGGATATTAATTCATGTTTGAATAGTATAAGTTTTTATTTTTATTTTTTAAGGAATTATGTTGCACATCTCTGACGATTTTTTGTACGTTGAATTGTTTCTATATGATAAAAATTGGAGATAGAAGATAATAATAGAAAGATAATTTTGATTGATGAACATCGATTTTGGTAATTTTTACTTTAGTACCTTCATTCTCAATCGTTCAATTCTTCTACTTTTGCTTGTTTTCACTTTTATTAGGCGAAAACACACATGGACAGTCACTCTTCTCTCTCTTTCTGTAGGCGTGTAGCGCTCTGATTGTGTGGTGTGCACTGACTTAATTTGTATAAAAAACTGCTCCCTTGTTTTGCTTCTAGTTATTAAGCAAACAATTTTTTATTGTCTGTCGTTTTTGTAGTTTTTTACTCATTAACACAGCGCGCTGCTACATAAACATCATTTTCAGATTTCATAAATATAAGCACAACTTCTGTATGACAACAAAATTTCACGCATGTGGAAGTAATTTGAATTTGTGTAAAGTTGATGCATGTTATCCACATGTTTAAATTTGTAATTGCCTTGTAAATCTGTAGTGAAAGTGGCAATTTTAATTCGAGATCTGCCGTTGTCTAGGTGCTGGAATCAATGAAGACCAGCAGCAGGGGTAAAGGGACTGTGAGAAAGGAAACAAAAGAAGCATTGAAGCCTGTTGATGATAGGTCAGAATATTTTGAGTTAAACTTTGTGTTACCAATATATCAACTATATTATCCTGAATTCTCTGTTTTACATTATGCTATGAAGATTAAATGCTGAGTGAGCAAGTTTTGATTATGGTTAATTATAAGTTTACCATTCATTGCTGGATAAAGCAATTGCAATAACTTTACAGTGATGAATTGTCAGTATCTTTTTGTTTTCAGGAAGTTGGGAAAGAGAAAGGCGGCAATCAAGGCAGATAAAAGGCAGACTAAGAAGGGGAAGGCAGCTAAGAAAGACCCAAACAAACCCAAGAGGCCCCCAAGTGCCTTCTTTGTTTTCCTGTACTAAATACTATTCACCAATTTCTGGTCTTGGGAGTTTAACAGTTGAGTTATAATTGTATAATTTGTAGCTTGATCTGAGTTATGTCTTGATTTTATTGTAGCGAGGAGTTTAGGAAGACTTTTAAGAAGGAAAATCCTAATGTCAAGGCCGTCTCAGCTGTATGTGCTCTGTAACATTTTTATATGCCTTACTTATGATTACAATTTTGGACATAAAAATTACTTGGTTTTGGTATGTGCATCTGAAGGTTGGGAAAGCTGGTGGAGAGAAGTGGAAATCCATGAGTGCAGCTGTAAGTGCTTGAAGCTCTTCTATTTCAGTATGATTTCACTACAGACAAATCATTTTTACTACTGAGTTGACTGCTCAATCCTGTTTGTTATATGTGATTTACCACTATGAGGTTTAAAGAACTTAGCATCTGAATTATGACCTTAAGCAATCAGCTATTAGTTAGTCAGTTACTTCTTCAGCAAGGGTGAATTAGACGTGTTTTACCGTGGGACCATGTCTTTATGTTGATACCTTGATTATGGTTAAGAGGCGTGTTTGTATGTTATGATTTATATCCCGTGTTTTCTCCTGTTGGCAGGAAAAAGCTCCATATGAAGCTAAAGCTGCGAAAAAGAAGGCCGAGTATGAAAATCTTATGAATGCCTACAACAAGAAGCAGGTAAATGCACCATCTATTTACTGCCGATTTCTGTCGGTATAATGTGTTATCATCAGTTAATCACTACTTTTTGGACTTCTTATTGGTGGTATCCCTTATTATCTTGCATTTCATTGGCAGGAAAGCTCTGCTGATGAAGGTGGCGAAGAATCTGAGAAATCGAGATCTGAAGTTCATGATGACGATGATGAGAGTGGGCAGGTATAGTGTATAGCGCATAACTTCTGAGCTATGACTTATTCTGTTTCATTTAGTGTTTGTTTGCCTATGCTTAAACATACTTTCTATCCCCACATTTCGTAGAATCTACAACTTATAAGCACTTAAAAAATAATTTCAGCACTGCCAAACATGCACAGCTTTTAGTAACTTTGAAAACTTAATGCCTGATAAGCCAACATTGACCTTTACACACATTTTCAATAAATGGGAAACTTCGTCCTGAGTTCTCCATATTAGAAAGTTGCCCCGGTTTCCTTAACTATAGGCTTTTTTTTAACTAAGTAGCCTCAAATGTGAGGAGAAGATTCTTGCTTAATGTACATACATAATTACGGTTTATCAAGTTTGTCAAAATTTCTGTGGTCAGTTGACTAATCTGGATGGTTGTGTTTGTGCAGGAGGAAGAAAGATGAGGGGGAGGATGAGGAAGAAGATGACGATGAGGATGATTGAAGTTGGAGCCTTTTTGAGGTCTTTTTGTCTGATCCATGGCATTGATACTGGATATGTATGTTTATACTTTTAGCTTAAGTTTGGAATCTTAAATAGATCGGCCGCAGTATGTATCTTATGTAACGTGTATTATGTTATTATCATGCCAGATCGCCGAATACTCAGTGTGGGCTTGTTTGTTAGAGTTCTTTTACTGCCTAACAAATTTGAAGGACATATGTATCGTATACCGTAGGTATTTGGAGGATCAGAATGCTGAATTCTGGTTGGGCGCACACTATTTATGAACCTTTGATATGTTAGTCATATATGGGAAAAAATTCTAGTTATGGAATTCAATACTTCCTGTCACTATTTAATTGACGTGTATGTTTGGGTCCCAAATATTTAATACACTTGTCAATTAAATATTGGCAGGGAGTATTGATTATTCCATATTCTGTGTTATTTAATACACTTGTCAATTAAATATTGACATGAAGTAGTGAGTACTCTATATTCTGGGAGTAATAAGAATAAAATCCATATGTAGATACCATGCTAATAATATCTCGATATATTCAGAAAGATTGCTAGTATGTCACTAGCGATTTTGTAGCTTATAGAACTATTTATTTGATTGTATACATTTTGGAAACAACTTGGTTCTATCTCTGTCAACTATGACTTTTTCTTATTCTAGTTGTTTAGCAAGTGAAAATTTCGTTCACTGCTTTTTATCGAGAAATGACTAAAATATTGTTGTTTATTCACAATATTGTTTTTAATTTTCAATTGCTTATTTTAAAACTCCATAAAATAAAAAAAAGTAAAAAAAATCCTATCACAAACCCTAAAAATAGTACATACTACAATACTACATCATTATTTGTAGACACAATCCATCATCGCGTTTGCACTGGCCACCACCATCGTGACCATCGCAACTGTGTGAAACCACATCTACCACCACCACCACCATCTAAAACTACTCATTCTCAATTACTTATTTTCAAAATCCTAAAAATTGCTATACAAATTAGATTTCCACCCCAAACGTTAAAAATATAGCCCACCACCACAACATTCGCCGCTACAATCCATCGCTGCACTGGCGCCAACCATCATCATGGCCATTGCCACTGTGTGGAACTACATCCACCACCATCTGAAACCATTCCCACCAGCAACTCTAATGGCTGTTGCCTCATCTATCACTAGATTTGAATTTTAAGATTTGAATCACATCCACCTCTTTGGTTCTTTTTCTCGAATTTTGTGATCTGATTGATTGGATATTCAACTTTCATGTGTAATTTTAAATTCAAGAATGAATGATGTGGTGATTGGAAACCAAGTGTCGGACAAAAGGTGGTGTTAAATTTTTATGGTGATGGGAGGCAGCCGCACTGGGGTTTGGATTTGGTGTGTGGGTTGGGTATTTGTTAGGATGATGGTGGTGGATGGCATTGATGGAGATAATCGTAGTGTTGGCAGAAGTGGTTGTCATCAGTGATATGCGTTAATGGTGGTAGCGACGTTAATGGTGGTAGCGGCGGCGGAAGTGGCTGTGGTGGTGAAGCTAAGTTTCCAACACTTACGTTTCATGTGTTACAAAAAAATGTAACATATTATGTTACAAAAAAATGTAACATATTATGTTACAAATGTAATACAGTATTTTTAAATGAAGAATGTTAAACAGTTTTTTTTTTATTTAAATAGTTTATTTCTGAAATGTGTAAATGTAAGTTAAAATGTAATGTTTTAAACAAGAATGTTTTTTTTTTATTTAAATAGTTTATTTCTGAAAATGTACCCTTTTCTTTTTATCAAAGCTTCAATTGGTCTATTCAAATGAAGACTAGCCCAAATAAAAGTGGCCCTATTTGAATTTTATTAGATTATGTTTTAATTTTTTATCAATTTTACCGTACATCATATTTTTTTACTTGAGAATTGTAAAATAATTAATTTTATTTATTTATATATAAATGAATTAATTATTTTACAACATGTGATTGTAATTAAGTTAATTATGGATTTAAAATATCATTAACAGAAAATCTTACAATTAAGCGTCTAATTAAAATTACATTATACTTTACGTTGCTTCATTTCAAACTCTGTCTCCTGTATTATCTCATAACCTTCTCACCTCTATTGTCATTTTCTTATCTGTTAAAGGGAAATGAGAATTTTTCTACTCAAACAAAGGGTTTTTTTTTTTTATTGGGTCAAATTCTAAGCAAATAGTGAACTTCTTGATAGATCTAAAGAAGTAAGTGCACGTCTTTCTGCTTATGTGAAAACTTTTGTTTTCTTAATTTTTGTTTTGCTTTCCAAATCAATTGTTTGAGTACATATGAGAACAACAACAACAGTTTCTATACAAAACATTCTAGAAAGATATCTAATATTTACGAGAATTTTTTATATAATTAATTAATTATTATTTTCGCCCTACCGACATATTAGCAATGGAAAAAATGTGCATTTGTTACTGCCAATGAATATTAATGTTAACTGGTCAATGATACTTTACAATATTTTATCAAAGATTTGAATTTTATGTATATACAGACTGCTTGCAGGATAAAAAAAACTTTGTGATTCTAATTGTTGAACAACTTATGTCTCACGATTTTGTCTGTATTGTGTTAAAAATCAAATATGATTATCTTACTCACTTTTTCATTTGTCATTGTTACTATATGTATTATTGTAGGGAGAGCGGTGGAGATGGTTGTTACTGCAGTTTGTTATTACAGTGTGAGCGATGTAGATGGTTTCGAACAATCATTGTTACTATCGTTAGTGCATATAGTTGTTGAAAATTGAAATAATTTTCAATTTACACTTGTTACTACAATTTATTAATGTCCATTGTTTAAACAACTTGTTGTTTTGTTTTTTGAAACCTTAATTACTATCGTGTTTTGTTGTAGAATTGTGTAATGTTTTTATCTTAGCATGGAAGATTTTGATTATGCAATTTTTAATTTTAATTGAATTGATAGGATATAATATGGAGACAAAAGTAGTTTAGAAGAGAGAGAAATCTTAGAGAGAGGAGAGAGTTATTGTTATTATTTTTTTTTTTAAGTAACTTATATTTAATTGTGATTAATAAATAATTAACAATATTTTTTAATAAGATATTAGAATTCATGAGTAATTTTCAATTAATACATAAAATAATTCAGTATTTTTCTATTTTCATTTAATTTCTAGTGTATATATGTAAATTGCTCGTATATAATTCCTGCCTCGAACATGCACTCAGACACCTATGATTAAAGCTTCTTTCGCTTATGCAAATATCTCTGTCCAATACATTTTCTCTTTGTTTCTCTGAGTCTCGAACGAGTGAAAACTAAAAGAATGAGTCAATTATACTTGAAGTAACATAAATATGATGCAGACATCACGTCCACAATTTCAATTGCCAACAAATACTTACAAGAAAAATGAAAAATGGACAAAGTGAACTGATCATATATATACAGTCAAATGAATCCTCTGCACAAAACACAATCCAGTTCTTTAAATCCCTCATTGGAAATGAGGCTCGTAAGAGACTAGAGTTCGATCTGGAACAATGAGAGGCAATTTCTCAATGTACATCAAAAGCCTCCTCAGATTTTCCCGTGCAATTGTTGATAAATCTACAATTTCAGAACTGCTAGTGTAGATCCAAAGCTCTTCGGGATTTACTCTTTCAAGACTATCCCGACAGAAAGGGCACGAACGAGATCGAGCATGCCTAAAGCAACCATAATAACACGATCAATTGAACTGAACGGAAAATTAATAAATCTTTGACATATGATGAACACAAAACTCAAGAGTTGTCAAAACAGTGCAATTACTTTTAGTAGTAATTTCCTAAGACAGGGATTTGAGAATATGATCTGGGGATGATTTTAATGTACTTTGCTAATATAACTAACAATTTTTTATAAAGAATGACACGTTAGTCGACTTACCAGTCTGTATAGCACTTCACACATAACGAATGACTGCAGCTGGGCAGGACAACCTTCGTATTCATTTCCATACAAATTCCACATTCTTCTTCTCTCTCTATTTCGGTTTCAGACAACTTACCCTTGTCCATCTCGTCTCTCCTTCGGTATTTGGAAGCACAAATTTCTCTCTGTTTCCTATCTTCAATTTCTGTTATTCCTCTTTCAAGTTGCAGTAAAGAGGGGAATATCACACCTGATCAAAGTCAGTCGAGGTAACCCATGAGAAAATCCAAATTGCTAAATCCATTCATCCCAAACAAACAATGAGGTCATGTTTTGTATGTAGTACTAATATTGTCCAGTGCTGCATAGTACACCTTACAGAACAAGACATGTCGACCACAAGGATGTCCAATCCTAATACGAAAAAGAAAAGTATAATTTTAAACTTCTTGACAAATACTCACCATAAAACTCCCTTAAACTAGCTTTCCGTTCATGGACAGACATGGTGGTCTTACCATCGTCATAAGCCTGCAATTCCCATCCCCTCATCAACTTTCACAATAACAACGCAATACAGTTGATTAATCAAAATGAACTAAACATTATACAATATGCACAAGAGAACATAAAAATCACCTTGTAAATGAGGATCCTAATCATCCCAAGTACACCAGCAAGGTGACAATCAGTCCATTGAATAAGGAATAGGAAAATGTGAGCGCAGGGACTATACGATAGTCTCATCTGAAGGCACGCGCCATCGTATTCCCTTGGATATTCAGAAGCCCTGCATCTCAGAAGAATATTATCTGAGAACAGAACAATTGCAGCAGGGAGTAATAACTTTAGGCCATTTTCTATCCAAGATTACATTTTTCTTGTAGGAAAAGTGTAACCAGATTCAATATTTCCAAAAGGGGATATAATTCCAGAACCCTTATTATAATCTCATGTGTTCAATTTTGATTTTGAGCCTCCAATTACAATTTACATATCATTTGCAGATGATCAAAGTTTTGGACAAATAGCAATAAACAAAGCATAATTATGCATACTTTAATCCCATAAATATGAATGTCAATTAAACCTCTGATTTGGATCATCCAATAAAAATTTAATCCTATACTACCGAGAGCAATAATAACACGAAACACTCATATGGAGACAAAAGGAGATTGAATAAACAAAACATACAGAGTATTGGCATGTTGAATATCAGCTTCAAGTGCTTTGAGAGAATCTTTAAAAGACTTCCTCATGGGCCCTTTTGCAGTCTTCTTCTTCCTCTTTATTTCCTCTTATTCCCATTCAAATACTAAATATTTTCCTATTTTAACAGTAATCCCTTCTCAACAACAATTTTTTTTATCAGTTAACCTTCGAACAAAGTCCTTTAAATTCCCACTCTAAATTCCCAGATACAACGACTCCCCCATATACAACGATAAATAAACAAAACCCAGAAAAAAAAGGGGTTTTCAACTTTTATTTCCTGTACAAAAGAAAACACAGAAATCGAAGTATGCGACCAAAAAGAACAGGTATAGAACGCTAGTATAGTATGTGTTGATTGACAATAATAAATAATTTTGCTATAAATTTTGTAAAATTGGATTCTTTTGTTGATTGGGTAGGGTGGCGTGGAGTGGGGTAGGCTCACACCTCACAGCCACTGCTCACTCATACGAGTTTTCGCTTGAGGAACACGCTTCAGTTTCTGTTCTTTATAATCCAACAACAAGGCACTTTTAGCTGAGGAGAAGCCTTCTAATTTTACTAATTCACCCTCAAAGCCAAAATTTTATTTCGACTATATGTTTGAGCTTTAGCCGGAATATTTTAAACTTTTATATATCGTATTGAGTTTTGAGATTTCATTTTAAAATATCAATTTCAAGTTTTCGATTCAATCTTTATACAATTGACACGTGAGCCGTGTGTAGTGAAAGATGAAAGATACACGTCTTTTCTAATTAACAAATAATTTAATATATTATATCTTAATTATGATTTTTATATTTAAACAAAGTAATATTTCACCACAAACATATATAAATAAAAAGAGATTAGTGTGAGTTGCTCAAGATTTTGTTCTTAGTTACATATGCACGCTATTTAACCTATTGATTGCCTGAGGAATCAAGAAGGAATATTATAAACATTTGCAAACCAACAATCAAATATCGTAATTAGTACTGGATTAAGAAGATTAATGTTTAATGTAATTAATTTATAGATGAAAAGTCAAACTTTGGTTGTGAAATGTTATATCCAAGATTAAGACATTTTACTGGTCATTTTCTTAAATAAAAAAATAAAAGAAAATAATTAAATTAAGTTATTAGATATATTCTTATTATTTCCGTGTCCCTTTTGCATGGAATAATGCTATCCAGGTACTCAATTAATAGTGCTTAATGTGTACTTTACGCATAGATTAGAGTGCATTTATGAGATGGGGTCTTTATTAAACTAAAGAAAGATTATTAAATAATTATTATTACTGAGATTAATCCAAAATAAAGGCTAGTAAATTGATGATGATTATGATTTTTATGGATAAGATTATGCCCCATGAATTATTAATTAATTCAATCAGTGTGCGCACGTAGTTTCTAATGAAATGAAGAAAAAACAAAATTTCCCCCTGGTTTGCTGAAACAAAATAAAAGAGAAAAGAAAATTCTCGATTAACAAGTAAATCTTTTTGTAAATTATGAGTAGTGGTACTACATAATGTGTTAAAAAATAGATAAAAATTTGTGGATCCTACAAAATATATAAATAAAAATAATATTTGACTAGTTTATAACTACTTATAAATACTCTCAAACATGCTTCAGCGTTACTTTTACTTTTCCAAACTCCCATTATTCTCTAGTATTTGTGCTACAATACAAAGAGAAGAAACTTGGCAAGAAAATGGGTAAATTTAATAAATAGTCACCGAACTAATTTAGAATCACTATTTACTAACTCAACTTGAAAATGTTTCTAATTGCTCACTCAACTTCTCAAATAATTTACCATACATCACTCATTGTGAAAACGTTAGTTTAAGCAAACGAAAATTGTCACATGGCGAACGAAAAACTGAAGTGACATAATTAAATTGTTGAAATTGTTCACGTAACTAAATTGCAATAGCCAAAATGGCTTTAACTTGCTTTAAAAGACATTTCTCCAAGTTAAAAACATTTTTTCAAAATTGGAGAAACGTTATTTAAATCAATCTAAAGACGTGTTTCGCTATTTCGATTTTTTACGTCGACAATTTTAACAATTTAATTATACCACATCAACTTTTCATTCGTCAAATAGTAATTTTTGTGTGTCCATCTTAACGTTTTCTCAATGAGTGATAGATAGTAAACTATTTGGGAAGTTGGGTGAGTGATTGGAGATATTTTCAAGTTGAGTGAGTAAATAGTAACCTCTAATTAATTTGGTGACCATTTATTAAATTTACCCGAAAAAAAACCATGAAGAATGACTCAGGCATTAAATATTTATATGATAGAACTGAATCCCATGATCTTGTTACTAGCAATGACATGAAAATTGATTTGGGGGTCTCCAAATTGACATGCAAAAAATTTAAAACAACATAATAATGATGATTTTTTTTTTTTACAACCGTTTCTTACGAGTTTCATACCTTATTTTATTTATACACTATACTATACACAAACAGATAAATAAACTTACTCGCACCATTGTTTGACCTGATATCGTATCAATATGTTAGTTTTTCTTTTAAACATATAACTTAGACTACTAATGTGCAATGTCCAAAATAAGACTACAAAAGAAATAAATATCAAACTCTTCTTATTCACTTTGCCTTCTACAAAATTATCCTCCCAAATAAGAAGATCCGGTACACAAATGAAATTAAATATCACTCAGCTCAAAAGAAAAAAAGAAAAAAATCAATTGAACATGATATGCATTAACAAGAAAAGTGCATTTATTAATTTTGTATTATCATTTGAGAAATGAGCCAATATTTGTATATTATTAATTTTATTAGGCCAATATGTCAAATTGCCTTATATTAAATTGATATTGGGTATGTGGATCCAATTGCCATTTATTAAATTGGTATTAAGTCAAAGTTAAATTGTATATTAAAAAATTAAAATAAAATCTCTAAAAGTTGGAGGGTTCAGGTCTTCCTCTCCCCCAGCGCCTACCTCGGTCTGAAGTGGGAAAAAAATTCAGGAATTGGACATACAAAATATCGTCGTTGTTGGGAGTTGAATCCTCATTTTAAGAATATTCTTGGACAAGATTAAGGACCAGTTAGCGATTGAACACACAATAAATTGGTTGAATCAACTTTTACGATAACTTACAATCTTTCATGATCCTTGTCAATATTCTTCTATTTATACTGTAAAATGTTGATCAAAAGTTATCTGTCTACAATCTGATTAAGTCGCATTTCTGGTTTCACGCCTTTATACTTAGAACGTGCTCCTTTCATCTGGACCTTTGATTCTGTGGTTTCAATCAGAGCCGTTCACCGGAGTATAAAGGCCAATGTTCTCGCACTGCTGACGAGCAATCACGACAGATAAGAGTCTCTAGCCTTTTCTTCTTCCGCATTGCAATCTTTCTTTCTCTCTCTCTCTCTCCGAGTTACGAATACATCTACCATTTCTTTCTTTGATGATTTCTCTGTGAAATCACATCAGAACTATAGATGATTCTTCACATGTGAAAGATAAACTCATCTGTGTGTATATTTGAGGTCAATCACAGATTGACGCTCGGTCTGTAAAACTAGGGTTAGAGCGTATTTCTTGGTGTTGAACTCTTGTAACCTCTAAGACTTTGATTTCTTGAAAGATCTTGAAATGCATGAAGCCGTATCCACATTGTGGAGCTTCAACGGAAGTAGCCGACGGTTGGGCGAACCCCGGTCCTTGAGGACACAAAAAAATTTGGTGTTTTTTACTTTATGTTTTATTCT
The DNA here is from genome assembly GCA_023638005.1 of Forsythia suspensa. Classification (NCBI taxonomy): domain Eukaryota; kingdom Viridiplantae; phylum Streptophyta; class Magnoliopsida; order Lamiales; family Oleaceae; genus Forsythia; species Forsythia suspensa. The sequence goes on along the minus strand of CM042669.1, from coordinate 40,354,127 downwards.
TCTTGTTTTATGTTCTTCGCTCAAAGATCAAAGCAAAATCGTAACAGTGGTATCAGATCTTTGTGTTCTTGAAAGCCTTTGATGTTTGAAAAAGGGTTCTGGGTGTGAATCTTAAAACGTTTAAGGCCTCTTTTGGATGTTCTTGAAGGAGATCTGTAAGAATCCTCAAAGTTGAAGAAACTCAAAAGTTCCTAGGGTAAAATTGCAAACCCTAGGTTCAGATCAGATAAACTTGAAACCTGAAACTGCTTGAGTCGCATCTAACGAACACAGGGTGTTCGCTCGGTGATAAAACTCTTACCCTTTACTCATACTTGCTAAGTTTAGTTCTCACCGTGTATTGATTGTTTTGATCTATGCATAAAATTGACTATTTGTCTCTTTCTTGTCTTGATCTCTTTCGTTAAAGTGTGGTTTCAAACTGATTTTATGAGTAGTATGCTTTCTCTGTACTGTGTGACTTAGAAATCATATCTCTGGAGTATCTTCTCTTGTTATGAATTTTTATTGAAAATAAGAACACCCTTAGCCTCCTGTTTGGATTCATTCCCTTGACCTGAGAACAAGAGTCTCACGGAATCCTGGGGATCTCTGAACAGTGTATAAACCAAGACCTTAGATTTTTTCTTTCATGCTTTTATTTTGTGTAAAATACATGAAGGTGAAGATCTGAACAAGTTTTGCTGAAAGTTTTTTTGTGAGTTGTAAGTTGTACATTATCTGATTCTTTGTCCTCTTTGTTGTTTGTGCTGTGAAAAATTTCTTTTACCTTGTTCCCTTTTAAGATGGGAACAAGTAAGTTTGATCCTAAAATGTTTGATGGTAGAGGTGATTTTTCTATATGGCAACAAAAAATGAAAGCTCATTTAATTCAACAAAAGTTGTCTAAGGCAATTGATGGGTCTTTTCCTGATGATTTGACAAGTGTTCAAATGAAAGAGTCTGATGAGTTAGCTCATAGTGCCATAATTTTACATCTTGCTGATAATGTAATGAGAAAAGTGAGTGATTGTAAAACTACCCCTCTCATTTGGGATTAACTTGAAACTCAGTATCATACAAGGTCCCTTCCAAATAAAATCTATCTTTTAAAAAGGTTTTTGGCTATAAAATGGATCCTTCATGGACGCTTGAAACAAATCTTGATAATTTTTCAAAATTGAGTCAAGATTTGGCAAGTCAGGTGAAAATTTTTTCGATGAGCATCAAGCCATCATTTTACTAAATGCTTTACACGATACCTTTAAAGATGTGAGAAATGCCATTGAATATGGCGGAGATTCTTCTAACTTTAACTACTGAGATTGTGGTTAATTCTTTAAGAACCAAGAATTTGGATATTCAACAACAAAATTTGAATTACATCAAAGGAAGGATTAAATGTGAGAGGTAGATCACTCACTAGACAAAATGGACACTATGATAATCATCAAACCTGGAAAGAAAAAGAATTTTAAAGGAAAAGGTAGGTCAAAGTCTAGAGCTAAAGGTAAGAAGTGCTATGGGTGTGGAAAATTGACATTCTTGAAGTTTATGTTGCCATAAGTCAAATTATTGTTATTGAATCAAATCGATTGAAAAATATTTTTTTTGAAGGAGAATGGGTCTTAGATTCAGGCTGCTCTTTTCATATGACTTCAAAAAGAGATTGGTTTTCAAATCTGATTGAAAAAGATCTTGGTTTAGTAACTATGGGAAACAATATCACCTCAAAAATTTCAGGAATTGGAACTGTGTCTTTACAATTTGAAAATAACTGTGTGTGTACTTTTGAAAATGTAAGATATGTGCATGAAATGAAAAGAAATTTGATTTCTTTAGGTGTACTGGATGATATTGAGTTTTCTGTTAAAATTGATAAGGGTATGTTAAAAGTGGCAAAGGGGTCTCTTGTGATGTTCAAAGGGGTAAAACAAAATAGAATTTTTGTTGTAACTACTACTGCTTTAATAAAAAATCATTCTGCTCTTTCTGTAATAAATGAACAAAATGATACCCTAAAATGGCATAAAAGACTTGCTCATGTTAGCAATAAAGGTCTTTCCATCCTAAGTAAGAATGGTGTTTTTGGCAAAGATAAGGTGTCTGACTTGTATTTTTGTGAAACTTGCATTTTAGAAAAACATCACAAGTTGCATTTTAAAACTGGTACTCATAAGTCTAAGGGAATTCTTGATTATATTCATTCAGACTTATGGGGACCTTCACCAGTTCCTACTATGGGTGGCAGTGTTTATTTTCTCTCAATAATTGATGATTTTTCAAGAAAGGTTTGGATTTTCTTATTGAAGCATAAATCTGATACTTTTGAAAAGTTTAAACAATGGAAAACCTTAATTGAAAATCAAACTGAAAAGAAAATAAAGACACCGAGAAGACAATGGCTTAGAATTACAGTATTACGATTTTGATAATTTTGCAAATTGCATGGAATTCTAAGACATAGAATCGCGTCCTATACTCCCAAAAAAATGGGGTAGCAGAGAGAATGAATAGAACACTTTTAAATAAAGTGAGATGCATGTTTGGTAAGTTCGGATTACCTAAGAGTTTATGGGGGAAGTCAGAATGATGCATGCTATATTGTGAATCTGACACCTTCTGCTGCTCTAAATGATAAAACCCCTTTTGAAATGTGGAACAATGTGCCTGCTGATTACTCTATGTTGAGAACTTTTGGTTGTTCTGCTTACTCTCATCAAAGTGAAGGTAAACTTGAGCCTAGAGCTCAAAAATGTGTTTTTTTGGGTTATCCTCAAGGAGTAAAAGGGTATAGACTGTGGGCTAGGGGTCTTGGTGGAATAAAAGTGATAATAAGTAGGGATGTTACGTTTAATGAAAATGATATGCCTTGCTTAGACCCTAAAACAGCTGATGATAGACATGAAAAGAAAATGATTTTTCTTGACCATTCTTGATAGAGACTTAGAAAGACCTAATCCAAATTAAAAATTGAGGTGGAGTCGATAATAATCGACTCAAAGCAGATCTTGAAGATTACATTGAAACCTCAACTGACTCTGTTCTTGAAGAAAACTTCCAAATCCCTGATGAGAGTAGTCTTAGAAATTACCTAGGTTAGCAAGGGATAGAGTGAGAAGAAATATAAGAGAGCCACAAAGATTAGGTTTTGAAGATAGTGCTTCTTTTGCTTTCTTGAGTTACCAAGATCTGTGTGAAAAGGAACCTAAATCCTTTGAAGAAGCTATGAGTAGCATTCATTCTGTTGAATGGAAAAAGGCTATGATTGAAGAAATGAAATCCCTTAGACAAAACAAAACAAAACACAGGAGTTAGTCTCCAAACCTAGTTATAAGTCCATTGTTGATTGCAAGTGGATTTATAAGGTTAAAGAAGGGGTTTCGATTACGATCCGATTAGATTTAAAGCCGTTTAGTAGCTAAAGGCTTTACTAAAAAGAAGGGGTTGATTATAATGAAATTTTTTCTCCTGTGGTTAAATATACTACTATAAGATTGATGCTTGCTTTAGTTGCTCATTTCAATTGGGAACTTGATCAACTTGATGTTAAAACTGCTTTTTTACATGGTGAGTTAGAAGAAAAAAATTATATGTGTCAACCTCCTGGTTTTAAAGACAAACTGAAACCTACTGATGTTTGCCTGTTGAAAAAAATCTTTATATGGTGTGAAACAATCACCAAGACAATGGTATAAAAGATTTGATACTTTTGTATTGTATTTAAATTTCAAAAGAAATGATTATGACCATTGTTTGTATCATAAATGTGAACCTGAAAACAATATCAGTATATATCTGCTTTTGTATGTTGATGATATGCTATTGATTAGTTCCTGTGTAAATCAAATTAAAAAGCTAAAATCTGATTTGTTTTCTGAGTTTGACATGAAGGATTTGGGAAATGCTAAAAGGATTCTGGGAATGGAGATCATTTGAAATAAAGATCTTCATGAACTGAAATTAATTCAGACACCCTATATTCATAAAGTCCTTGATAGATTTGCTATGTCTGATGCAAAAGAAGTTAGTATTCCTTTAGGAAACCATTTTATAATTAGCAAAGATGATTGCCCTAAGACTGAAGAACAACTTTCTGAAATGAAAAATGTTCTTTACAGAAATGCTATTGGTTCTGTTATGTATTCTATGGTATGTACCAGACTTGATGTGGCTCATTCTATTAGTGTGCTAAGTAGATATATGTCTAACCCTGACCCTTCTCATTGGGAGGCTTTAAAATGGTTACTAAAATACTTGAAAGGATCTTCAAATGTTGGTCTGACACTTAAACATAGTTCAGAAGGAATAAAATTGAAAGATTATGTTGATGCTGATTATGCAAGTGATAGAGATAATAGGAAATCTGTAACTTCTTATTTGTTTACTATCTGTGATACTTGCATTAGCTGGAAATCACAACTCCAGCATATTGTGGCACTTTCAACCACTGAATCTGAATATGTGGCCATAACTGAAGCTGTTAAGGAAGCTTTATGGTTGAAAGGAATCTTGAAAGAACTGGGCTATGAATGTAAGTCTCCTGTCATATACACTGATAGTCAATCTGCAATTCACTTATGTAAGAATCCAGTGTTTCATAAAAGGACAAAGCATGTTGATGTTAAACTTCATTTTATGAGGGACATTGTGTCCCAAGAGTTAGTGAATCTGGAAAAGATCCCTTCCCAGTTTAATTCGGCAGACATGGGCACAAAAATTCTACCTTTATCTAAGTTCAAAAATTGTTTGAGTATCCTGAACTTAGATACAGGATAGATGCAAGTTAGTAAGAATTTTTTGTTTTGTTTTTTTTTGTAATTTTCTTTTCTAACTTTTTTTGTTTGTGCAGGTACAAGAAGCTATGAAATCAATTTGGATTAAGACAAATCATGCATTCATAAAGATCATAGAAGAAGTCTGTGATGGTTTTGATCAAGGTGGAGATTGTAAAATGTTGATCAAAAGTTATCTGTCTACAATCTGATTAAGTCGCATTTCTGGTTTCACGCCTTTATACTTAGAATGTGCTCCTTTCATCTGGACCTTTGATTCTGTGGTTTCAATCAGAGCCGTTCACCTGGAGTATAAAGGCCAATGTTACAGCATTGTTGATGGATAAGAGTCTCTAGCCTTTTCTTCTTCCAGACGCAATCTTTCTTTCTCTCTCTGTCTCTCCGAGTTCTGAATACATCTACCCTTCTTTCTTTGATGATTTCTCTGTGAAATCACACTATAGAACTATAGATGATTCTTCCTGTGTGAAAGATAAACTCATCTCACAGTATATTTGAGGTCAATCACAGTTGACACTCGGTCTATAAAACTAGGGTTAGGCGTATTTCTTGGTGTTGAACTATTGTAACCTCCGAGACTTTGATTTCTTGAAAGATCTTGAAATGCATGAAGCCGTATCCACATTGTGGAGCTTCAACGGGAAGTAGCCACGGTTGGGCGAACCCGGGTCCTTCCGGACACAAAAACTTGGTGTTTTACTTTTTTGCTTTATTCTTGTTTTATGTTCTTCGTTCAAAGATCAAAGCAAAATCGTAACATATACTTTTCACTGTTCTAAAAAGTTCGTCTAGGCGTGAGGCGCCTCCACACCTAGCCAAACTTCACGCCTAGACCCAAAAAATTTGAAACTCGTCCTTCACGCTTAGTCACATTTTTTTTCATTTTTTTAGAACATTAATACTTTCTAATGACTTACCATCTTTCCTTACCTCAATTTATTGATTCTGGTGCAATTGACTACTTGGCAAATAATATCACATCAATTCAAGATTTTGTGCATAAAGTTGAAAAGCATGATGGCACCGTTCTTGTTTTAATCTCTTTCCATAGGCCTACTTCTAATGTGCTTGTCGTTCCTTCATTTCCAATTCAACTTTTATCTGTGCCAAAATTTACTAACTCTTTAGATTGTGATGTTATTTTCTCTCCATCTGTTATATTTCAGGATAAAAAGTCAAAGAAGGCAATTGGTCAATCGAGTATGTTTCCTTTTATTATTGTTGAATCTAGTATCTGCAAGCTTGTCAATTTGCTAAGCAAACTTGTTACTTTTTGTTAGTTCATCTTTTGAAACTACTGAGTTGTTAGAATTGATTAATTTTGATTTATGGGGTCCTTTGACTTGTGATTCTTATAATGGTTATAAATATTTTGTGCTTTTTATTGATGATCGATCACGTTTGAATATATTTAATTATAATAAATATTTTGTGCTTTTTATTGATGATCGATCACGTGCTATTTCAATATATTTATGAAAGTCTAAAAGTGAAGTGATAATTATTTTTAAAGATTTCATACTATGTTGATTAACCAGTTCAATGCTAAGATTAAAATTTTCAAATTTGACAGTGTTACTAATTAAATTTTTGATAAAAAGTTGAAGTCAAAATTAATAATTAATTTAACTATATATTTCATATGACTCACAACTCTTTACAACTTTTTAACTAAACATTTCACTAACTTTTATAAAAAATATGATTTTAATCAAAATCAAACATACCCTAAATATATTAAAGGTTATTTTTCTGATTATCTTTATAATCATGAAATTATACATCATACTTATTTTGCGGGAACCCCACAACAAAATAGTGTGACAAAGAGGAAAAATTGATATATTCTTGAAAGAGCTAGGACCCTTGTGCATTATATGAATGTTCCGAAGAAATATAGGTCTCATGCGGTAGTAGAGTGCTTGATTTCAAGTCCCTATTGGAAATATTGAAGAGTAGAAAGTTAGATATTTCTCATTTGCGAGTGTTTTGTTGTGTTTGTTATGTCCATCAATAAGTTGTACATCGTGATTAGTTTGATGCTTGATAGTTGAAGTATGTATTCTTTAGGGTATTATTCAACAAATAAAGGGTATACTTGCTATAATGTACTCAATCACAAGTTAATTATCTCCCGTGATGTGCAATTTGATGAATCAAAATCGCATTTTGAAATACAAAGTTCTAACAGTCTGCTTCAAGGAAAGTACATATTTGATGTGGTTCTTCTTTCGACTACAACTAGCGTTGTTGATTCTCATATGGGAAAGAAATCAACCTGAGGATTTTTCAATTTAGAAATTGCAAGTGAAATTGTAGCTCATAATAAATAAATTCAAATTGGTAAAGTCGTCAACTAAGTAGATCGTACATCCCAATGACGATCAAGTAGACAGACTCGTTCTCCAAAAAGAATGAAAGATTTTCTCGCATATTATAGTGTCACATATCGTATGCAAGAATATTTGACATATGATAATGTGACATAATCACATAATGCATTCTCACCCTAACAATCAAGAATCAAATTTTTTTACAGAAGCAAATCAGACTCTATTTGGAGAAAAGCTATGGAGGAAGAACTAATGTACTCTTGATAAGAACAAAACATGGGAAATTATTAAGCTCACGTGAAAAGAAAATAGTGAATTGTTGTTGGATTTACAAAATTAAATACAAGAGTGATGGTACTATTGAACGACATAAGACAAGACGTATTGTTCGAGGTTTTATTCAAACATATGGGGAAGAATATAAGAAAACTTTTGTTCATGTTGCTAAAATGAATACTTTTCAAGTTCTTTTTGGATAAATTTTGATGTGTTTTGCATTCAATATTTTATCTACAAAAACTCGTGTAGGATTTTATTTTTACAATTTAGGTATAATTGTCTATAAGCTTAGCCAAACATGCTCCAAATATGGTTTCCTGCTATTTAAATAATATGGAAAAATAATTATATAACTCAATAATTAACTTTCGATAAGTTCAAAATCGAGACACCCCTAAACTCAACCTTTAGTTTTACATGCTCAACATTTCCTAGCTCCTCATGGAAACTACCCCTACCTCGACTTCATGTACAATTTTTATTAAGCTCCAGCTTCCATCTAATTTTCTTTTAACTAGAGAAGATTTGTCTACACGAACGTCCAAATTTCAAACTCTTAGGCAAAATATATTCTTTGATTTGAGAAATATTCAACTCGTTGTTTAATAATTTCTTGTAAAAATTGTAACATTCAAGGTAGTGACATCAAGTTAAAAACCACTAGAAGGATTGAAGATTTGACACACACCTCACCAATTAACTTTAATTAACTAAAATAGAACAGTTAAGGAGAGTATAAATCGAACCTCCACTTGAATATAGAAATCAATAAACTTAAAAGTATTGACTTTATCTTGTACCTTTAGAGACAAGTAAAGAAAATTCGCACTTATTGCATTTAAATTAGCATTTGATTATATTCACATTAATCTAATTAATTTTTTATATATGGTTGGTAATGTCACCAAGTTTGCACAAAATAAAGGAATAAGCATTCTTGATCAACACTAATTGCGGTTATCTTGTGCATAATGGTAAAGGATCTCATACCTAAACTCATTTCTTTCACCCCCTATAATGGTCAAGGATAAGAAAATTAAAATAAAAAAACTTTAAATTAACTAACTAATTAATCAATTAATTTAGTAGGTCCCATTTATTAATTATGATATTATGTACCAAAATTTATGTCATTAAAAATTAGTTGGCATGATAACGACGTCGTAACATATAATTGCTGTAATATGATCATAGGAAAAAACAAGACATACGGCAGCAGCCGTATGGATGACGGTCAACCAACATCGTATGCAATACATTAAAAAGTGGCTAGATTTTTCTCATCTAGGCAACACAATAAGTGATTTGGCACGAGAATTAAGAATATATTATTCTTGATAAATTCAAGATTTTCTCTTTTGCTAAATTTGTGTCGAAATGATAGTACTACACGTCTACGCTTCGATCACCCTCCACGTACTCCTTAAGTCATTTTTATCCCCAGCCCCAGCCCCCATAGCTTGCCTTTGTCCGTTACTTTAGTTTTTAGGGAGAGAGAGATTTGAAAAATTTATAAGGAACATTCTCCTCCCATCAATAAATATGATAAACTAGTATATCGTTTTTTTTTTTTTTTTTTTTTTTTGTTGCGGTGGAATTTGACCGTAGAAGATTTAAATGAATTGAGAAGTTAAGAAGAATGTTGAAGATTGAGAGATAGGGAGAGTTTTGTTTGAGAGGATGTTTGATTTTGGAGAATATAGGGAATAACAATAAGAAATTGAGGAATTGAGAAAGAGATATGTGTTTTGGTTTGAGAAGATGAAGACGTAGTGACGGACAAATGAATACTTTTTTGTGTGCTTGTAGCGAAATAAACCTCCCTAACTGTCGGTGATAATTATGATCTTTAATTTAAGCTAATTTAATAATTTAAATATATTAAAACCTTTTAAAATTTTATATCCACATTAAAACACATTCCGATAAAAGTTTTAATATATCTAGATCGATAGATTAGTTAAAATTAAACGCAATTATTTGTCAAATTTATTTATCATATACATTAGTAGGTGAAACGATGTCCAAAGTTATAGACTAGCTTTTAATTTATTGCATAGCTTATTATTTATTCGAGCTTGAAGTTATCTAAAACAAGAAGTATCTAAAATGTTATTTCAAACAGAATAAATTAAAAGAATATTATGGAGGTATACATTGCTCACAGAGATAACATTCCTCTAATTGTACTTTCCCGTTTCTAAAATCAACTCATCCAACAAATGTAAAACCTGCAAGTCCTTGCTTACTCCACACTGACCACTTTAACTGCTACGGCATTGGTCAATAGTAAAAAGAAAAAAATTAAAATTTTATTCATTGTCATGTGCAATCGAATTCTATGTAGACTCGACACAACTGATGTATGGAGATCTGGAACTATTAGAAGGAAAATAATAATAGACCTTTCCATTATCTTGGAGGAAGAATGAAACTTCTATGTTCTTGACAACAAAATTCCACTATGCCTATCTATTTACAGAAACATAAATGATGTAGGAATTCTACAAGACATCCTCAAAGGACAAACACGAACTATATGACCATCTAATGGATCTGTGCTATTGAGTGGATACAATATGCCCAAGGTAGACTCTAATGGTGTGTTTGATAGGCAATACTCAAGTACTGTAGAGTCCACCCAACCAAACAAGCCATAATGGTTGGAGGTTTAAAACTTCTTCACAGGCAGAATCTTGCAGAGCATCAATTGAGGATACACAATCAAGTCCAGCACCACCTCCTCATTTCAGGCTGCCTTGCAATCTATGACAACATGTAGGAAAAAATCTCCAAAATTAACGAAAATTTCAAGAATTCTGTCCACCATAACGTCTCTGCCTTTGCTGGAAGGAACGCAGAGCCTCTAAGAACTCGTCCTCTCCAAAATCAGGCCAGTGTGTATGTGCAAAATACAGTTCAGTGTAGGCCAATTGCCACAACAAAAAAATTACTGATTCTAAGCTCACCACTGGTCCGTATAAGCAGATCAGGGCATGGAAAATCGGTACAATTTGTTTCAAGTTCGTCTTCAATCAAGAACTCATTGATATCTTCGGGTTTAACGACACCATCTTTTACTTTGAGAGAAATACTTTGGCAAGCTTGCACAATATCCTTCTGACCACTATAATTAACTGCCACAATAAGGTGAAGTCGTGAGTTGTTCTTCGTTACCTCCAGTGCATCAGTTATATATACCTGTAAGGGCTTCGGTAGCTTAGTGGAGTCCCCAATCACAGAAATTCGTATGCCTGCTCTGTCATAAGCCATTAAGATAAATTAATCAATTTGTACAATCCTTCAGACAAGATGATTCTAGCGAGGAAAAGAAAAAAGAAAATGAAATCAAATTATACAGTCGGACACGAGTTGAAGAATAGAGTTACGATTGGAGACTTGGAGTAGTGGATCAGCAGCCAAAAACTCAGAAAATAAGGAAAAATAAAACACACACAAGTACATCTGAAAGAATATGTTGGGTAATGCTGCCCAATTAGCCCAAGACTCTTAAAGCCCTTTTAATACCGATTCACCGGAGGCCCAAAAGTCCAAGGAAAAGATCCGAGGCCCAAGCTGTTGTTATATACATGAGTGGAATGTTGATTCATCTTCACACCTCCCTCGGATGTTGACACGTTGCTTAATTGGATGGTCGATCTTCACCCTTCTAGTTTCTTCGATTCTCGAATGCCTTAATCTTGAAGTGAAGGGGCATTGTGTTGGTTAGTGTGTCATATCGCTTTTTACTCTCCCAATCAAGAACTTCATCTCTTCTTTTTCTCTTTTGATCTTTGATGAAAACCGTTGGTTTTCATACAAACTGAGTGTATAGATTTGAGGAAGGAAGGTTTATCTTGGTTCGATGTGATGAACAAGAACCTTTGTGGTTTCGTCCGAGAGTATCATTGTATATTGATAGGGTTTCTTGAGTAGTTGAGAGGGCTGGTGCAGTAATTCATACTTTCTTTGCTTTGTTCTTGACGCTTTTGCCTAGTGATTGAGGCGTTATCCCATTTGGGATGCTCAACGGGTGATGTAGGTCATTTTGAACATCCGGCCTTTGTGGCGAAACAATTTCTTGTGTTCTTCTTTCTTGCTTTACGCATGATTTTGGTCCGGTGTCGGTTGGTTAGGGTTATCAAGATCCATCAGAATAGTTTGAATAGGAGAACTTCTGACATCAAAACTAATATACAGAGTACTAGAAATGTCAGCATATTGCTAATCCGCTCTTAGAAACATTCATTTGAGATTTCACCCGACTCTGCACCATTCGGTGCAGCAACTCGTTACATTACTTTCACTTGGGCAAACACAACTGGCATGTTAGTAGAGAGGATTCGAGAGTTGTGGACAATATTATGGAAAAAAACAAAGAAATAAAAACTTAAAATCTTGTTCATTATATTGTTCAGCATTGAGTGCCAAACGTGCAACACATGCACAAGTGAAAACCAATTCCAGATATAAGAAAGAACACAATTTTATAATAACAGATTCAAAAATCAGAAGAACAACCTTGCATCGTATCAAAGGAATGTAACCTGGCAAACAAACATAAAATGAGAGGCAACTTGTTTATTTTCATCATTCATCCACAATGTTAGTTCAAGGTAAGCTAAAATAACATCAAGCTCAAAATAACTTTTTTCACATTAAGAATGTTTCACTAATTGCAAATAAATTCAACTGGATATGAATTCAACCAACCAAAATGGACAAGTAATCTGTTAATTGGTGTCATGAAGCTTACTTTGTAAAATTTTCAAGTTCATCTCTTAATCCTCTTTCAAACAATCCCATCAAGAAATCAGTTTCCACCTTCAAATTCCAAAACCCAATATAATTACGAAAATCAAATTTAATTAAACAAACGGAAAAGAGAAATTTTGTTAAGAATTTAGCTGACTTTGGGTCGGAACCAATTATTAGACGAGAAGGCGAACACAGTAAGAACTCTGATCTCCCACTTGCAACAAAGCTCCACGAGCCTTCTCAGTGCCCGAACTCCTGCTTCGTAACCCGACCAAATTGGCAGGCCCCTCATTCGCGCCCACCTTCTGTTCCCGTCCATGATGACTGCCACATGGGTCGGCATCAACTCTCTGAGAAGACCCTCCGGAAGCGAAACCGAATATTCCTCCTCCGGTGCACCATTCTGAACGACGCCAGTTTGCTGTGATTGAGAAATACTAATGGCGTTTCTAGGCAAAGAAGCAACGGGAGGGGACGGCAATCTGAGAGTGGGATATGGCAAGTGCGAGAGGAGTTTGGGTTTGAAGAGAGAGGGGGTGAGTGATAGCTGGAGTTGGAGAGAGCGCATTTCCATGAGTACCGCGTACTGAGTCTGAGGCTAGGGTTTTTAGAATTGGAGGGAGGATTTTCCAACACGGATAAAAATCATAATATTTCTATATTTTCCTCCTCTGAACATCAAATAACGCAGTTTGACCCGTAACGAAACCCCCAAGCCCCAACCTCAATATCAAGACTTTCAAGTTTCAGCCAATCAGATTCTCTACTCATGACATATTGCCCTTTAGAATATTATCACACGACGTCAATGATTTTACTTATAATTTTGTTAAAAACTAAAGTTAATAGTGAAAGTTGTGATGTAAAAGTTTGCAAATGCATGTTAATAAGGGAAATTGGCGCAAATGGTCCCTAACTTTTGTCACCATTGTACAAATGGTTCTTAGTCTTTTATTTTTGGTAGAGTGGTCCCTAACCTATCTATTTAAGTGCACAATTGGTCTTTATTTGATAAAAAAAGACAAATATATCCTTATTTTTATTTATAAATTTTTTAAATTAGATTCATAACCTTTGTAAAAAGTACAAATGTGTTTGATACTTTTATTTTTTTTAAAAAAAAAATTAAAAGAAACTAAAAAATTGATAATATACTAAATTATTTTGTATATTTTACCAACTATTATAAAATAACTAAAATTTAAGCTCATAATTATTAACAAACATGTTAATTAAAATTATTTTATTATTATTAAGTAATCATTAAAATTTAAACTTTAATTTTATCATTACAACATAAAAAAAAATAACTTTGTCACAAACTTAATAATCAAATATTATTATTTCATTGAGCTATTCGTTTATTAACTACAAATATTAGAGCTCAAATTGTATTTTTCATATTTTAATTTATTGTTTTATTATTGTTCAAAAATAAAGAACACAAAATGTGTAAATTAATTTTTGTTAGTATTTTTTTGTTAAAAAAAAATAATAAGATTGGTTCAATGTCATAAAATTATATATGCCATTTTATTATTTTATTAATTAATTTTTATTCAAGTTTTTCACATCACGTAACAATTACATATACCTAAAGCGCCATAATTTTATATTTTTCTCTTATGAAAAATTTATTTGACACAATTATAGTGATATATTTAATATACTAAATTAAACAATGTTTAATAAATGTATATGACTTATTTGTACATTTTGCAAATGTTAGAAATTTAATTGTAATTTTTAAACTAATTTTAAGGATATTTTATCAAATAATGACCAATCACAGATCTAAATAGATAGATTATGGACCACTCCACAAAAAATGAAAAGTTATAGATCATTTATGCACTATTGACATACATTAGGGACCATCTACGCCAATTTCCCTGTTAATAACTACTTAAGAAGTGAAAGCGTTCACTTGGGTATTTATCAAGTAGAGCTTGCTTGCTAACCATAACAAGGACTTCAACCTCCAATACAAGTCCTGCATTTTTTTTTTTCAAAAGGTTAAATTATCCTCACAGTTTCTTTTATTTTTGTAATAATATCATATACATTCAATTTTATTAAAAGATATCGTCTATATCTATTCATTAATTCGCATAAATATTCTCCAAATAATTTTTTTTGACAATTTTGCCTTCAATTTAAATAAGTTAAAATAATAAAATGAAAAAAAATTACAGTTGGGGTACCTAATTTTTTCAAAATGACAAAATAGTCTATTTACATTCTATTATTTAAAACAATTAAAAAAAAAACTTTTCACCCCAACCCCCTGTAAGATTGCAACCAAATCAAGCATTACAACAAATCAAGCACAAGAACAAATCAAGCAAAAAAACATTTTTCTCTACTTACAGGATTCAAGCCTGCTTTGGCTCCACCGCTGCAGTTAAAGAAAAACCCATCAAGAAGAATTTTAGTGTAAATTTTTTTTTTAGTAACAGTCCGATTTTGAAGTGGGCAGTCCAGTTTTCAAATAATTCTTGGATCCGCCCCTGAGTAGAGATGGTAAAAATATCCGATCCGCCTCGAACCTGATGGATACCCGATCCGAATGGAGCGAAAAATACCTGATCCACGGATCGTGGGGACGGATCGGAGACGAGATATCTGTGATCCGCCGCGGATCTCGGGGCGGATCGGATCCGGCTGCCCCGATCCGCCTACTACTCAATTTAAAAAAGGATTAAAATATTGAATTTATATTTTGTTTTATATGTGATTTGATAATTAAAATATTTTCTGAATAAAAAATTTATCATCTTCGACATATTGTGGACCTTGCACAAGGTTTAGTGATGAGGATGATGTTGTTTAAACTTTTATAGTATAATAGTAAAGCTTGTTTCAATATTTTTTAAATTTTTTGAATGCCAAAAAAAAATATGGATCAAGATACTCTGGATCGAGCTCGATCCGCCCGATCCGTGTCCGATTCGCCCGATCTACTCGAAAATGGCAGATCACGGAGCGGATTTAGATCTACTACAATTATTATGCGGGCGGTTTGGATCGGTAGATCCATCCTGATCCGCCTCGTTGCCATCACTATCCCTGAGGCTAGATGAAGCAGTTTGGAAGAAGCCGCGATACCTTTGCTAATTTCGATTGAACAAAGCACAGATTGCACCACAAGAGAGATAATTTGATTCTGATAAAAAGAGAATAATTTCGTTCCTTGGTGCAATACTGGTGGGAAGGGTGGTTTTACTGACTCATTGGAGCCTCGGAAGGAAATCAATTTTGTGAAAATTAAATGTGAAGTTTGGGTCCGAAATCGGGATAGAAACCCCCCAAACCGCACCCTCATTGTTGGGGTGGGGCTCGGCCTCCGAACCGTACGTGGGGAGGCGCGGAGAAGATTTTTTTTTTCCTTTAGTTTTAAATAATAGAATGTAAAAAGACTATTTGCACATTTACAAAAGTTATGGACATTAACTGTAACTTTTCATTTAGTTTTCTATTTTTTGTTATTTTAATTTATTTAAATTAAGGGCAAAATCGTTAAAAAATTTATTTAGGGACCATTTGTGCGAATTAATAAAAAAATGAGGATAATATATGCGAATAAAATTAAATAGAAATAATATTGTTACAAATTTGAAAAAATAAAAATTTTGAATATAATTTACCTTTAAAATGTTATTTATCTATAGTAGAACCTTCATATTGCATTTTTAATATAATTGAGTATCTTAATACACTATGCTATGGATATAAATTAATAGTTACTGTTTTTAGATTTTCTTAATACTAATGTAGATTATTTAAAAAATTATCATATAAGTAAAATAGACGGTATCTAAAAAAATCAAATTCAATGCTATTTGTCAACCTTATACGACAAAAAAAAAAAAAAAAAGGATATTGTCGATAATTTCGTCTAGATTCAGAAGATTTGTTAGACACGATAATTTTGTAATTTATTGTTTATATTTTTAGAGCATTGAATTTTGAGTGGTTATATTCACACTACAATTTATTACAAGTGCACTATATTTTAATTGTATTTAAGATCTTTAACTTTTGTTCAATATTGCAATTTTATTCTTAATTTTTTGTCATTGAATTTTTATCTTTAACATTCAATAATTAGCATATTTCATCATGGATGATGGCTTCTGTCGAGATATTTTGTTTACGTATTTTGAAATGAAGAAAAAATATTTTATCGTACTTTTGTATCTATTGTTTTTTTTAAAATATGACAAAAAAATAAATCTTTTTACGAATTCTCAACAAATGTTTTTTACGGAAACCATTATCAAATACAAAATGTGCTAATTAATGAAAAATTTGAAGATAAAAATATGATAAAAAAAAGTTGGGGATATGAATGCTATAATATTAAAAGATTAAGAATGTTAAATATAATTAAAATGTGGTGCAAAAAATAAAAAGTGTTGTGTGAATATAATTATTTTTGAATTTTCTATCTTTCTTCCAATTTTAATTATTTTTATTTTAGATTAAATAAATGACATTGTGTGTATTAGGTTGTTAATAGAATTGATTGTAGACTAATTTTAGATTTCAATCTTTATGCATTTAGATATCAACATTACTGTTGACATATGAAATAACAAGGGCCTAAAAAGAGACTTAAGAAAATTGTACATATAGGCCCATAATAAATGCCCGAATGCCCAAGTATATAGGTTTAGAAAATATGTCGGCCAGGCCCAACGGATGCCCAAATAAATTCGTATATAGGCCCAATAGAAATTGTCCAAGCCAGAAGGGCCCAAAATGGACATCGCCAGGATCAAAAACGCGCTCGGCGTTGGGCGATTAGAATGGTCAATCACGGCATAAAAGTAATCTGCTCATAAGTAGTTTTTCTCATTTTCTTATCATTGTTCCCACGTTGTCGGGAGTTACAAACTTGAATTATCATAAAGGAGTTACAAGAAGTTGGATCATCATGGGAAGTTACAAACAGCTTGGGATCATCATGGGAGAAATGGGCGGTTATTGAGCGACGAGTGATTGCTTCATGAAGGAGTTACAAGAAGTTAAATCATCATGGGAAGTTACAAACAGTTGAAATCATTATGGAAGAAATGGGCGCTTATTGGGCGACGAGGTGGTTGTTTGGCGATAAGGAAGAAATCAAGGCGATGAGAAGTTTTTATGCAAGATCAAGGAAAACGTGTGATAAAACCGTTTGACAAGGTATAAAAGAAAGGAGATTGATTGAAGTAAAAAAAAAGAAGGAACTCTCAAAAACAGAGAAAATGTAATTTCATTCTATTTAGTCTTAAATATTTCTTTACAAATGAATTCTAGTGTGCTTGTGCCTTTGGAGGCATTTCGTTTTGCTCTTTTCATCCTTTGTCATTATTGTAGTCTTCTAAATCAAACACCCTTGTTGGGACTTTGTCTCAAAAGGTTTGGCGTCCCTTACACATCGTCTCGAATCCTTTAATTGTTAGCGAAAGATACACATTCATCGCGAAACAATTTGGCACGATGCCCGGTGGACACTTTTGGTGTTAGAAGATACAAGAGGGTGGAACAATATGCCTCACAAGAACTTAGATAAGGAACCACCACCAATGAATTCAATCGTGATCGAGCGATATGAAGAACAAAAAAATACACCAAAGAACGGAGGGACAAAATCAAAGCCGTTATGAGCGAACGACGGAATTGAGTCCACGAACCATCGCGCGCATTACTTGGCGAACTCACGCAAGATGTCGTGGGACGAGTAAGCTTGCAAAATGTTCATGATATGGAAAAATTTGTTCAAACTGAAATGTGCATTACGACAACATGGCCAAACAATTAAGTACTTTAAATGAACTTATAACTAGGTTAGTAGGCGAGACATGTCAACCAAATTTGCCAAATATAGGAATCATTTCCAAGCTAGGACGGTTTGTAAGGCACAATTCACCGACAATGAACCCTATAAATCCTAGTCAAGGAATAGAAATGCCTTTTATACCATCGACGCCAAATGTGGGTGGAGGCAACGTGGCCAATTTAAGTGGTCATAATGTGGGATCGTCCAACTTGGGGGTAGCCCGAATGCAAGAGAAAATATGCCAAATATAGGACAAAACGCAACACGTGTTAACGAATGGGCAAATGTCCAAGTAAATGGCAATAATACCATGAGTAATGGTAATTTGGCCACAAACCTGTGTTTAAACAATAGACCTCAAATGATTCCACCGTGAATCAACCAATAGGAGTCCGTGATTATCCAAACATGGCTTTAAGAAACCAAATCACCGAGATAATGCAAGATCGATGGCTTTTGAATGCGTCCTTTCATTAGGCCAACCTATAGGAAGCCATATCCCGATTGGATAGACCAAGCCTATCCGTGGCCTAGGGGATATAAAGTGCCGGAATTTTCACTATTCACGGTGTTTAGGGAGGTCTCAACATTGGAACATGTAGGGCGATTTACACCGCAATGCGGTGAAGTAAGTGATTACCATAAAATAAGGTTGTTTCCTAGTTCGCTAACGTGAGTAGCTTTTTCATGGTTCATTAATTTGCCAAAAACTCTGTTCGAGACATGGCAACAATTAGAACAGTTGTTCCACGCCCAATTCTATAAAACTCGAATCAAGTCACCTTGGGCCGATTTGGCGAATTTACGCCAAATGCCAACCGAATGGGCTAAGTTTTTCTTCAAAGGTTTAAGACTCGCTAGGAGTAAATGCTTTGTGCCCTTACCCGAAAAAGAGTTTGTTAAGATCGCTCAAAGTTGTTTAAGTTTCGACTTGAAAAGAAATTTCGTGATAGGGAGTTTCTGATCTCTTCCAATTAACGCCAATGTGATTAGGTATGAGCGTTTGATAAGGGAAGAGGAACAAATGAAAAATTCCAAAGAAAGGACTTATTATAGAGACCCAAACTTGACGTTCACGTTGTGGATGAATATTATGATCAAACCGAAATATGTTTGGCCGAATTGATTAAAGGAGATGCTTATGAATGTCCGTTAATAATTAATTCGTGGGATGACGGCGAAAACGAGCCTCTAAGAGATACAAGCAAGAAGAAGGCTAGAACGTTTTAGTTCGATGTAACCAAAGCGAGATACTATATTTGATAGATTGTATAAAGACAAGCAAATAAAACCGAGCGATAAACACAAATTGCCAAATCCCGAGCAAGTTAAGGATAAAAATATTGTAAGTGGCATAATGCATGGTCTCATACAACTAATAATTGTTTGGTTTTTCGTCATGTATTACAGGGATGCCATCGAATCAAAGGGTGAATTACTTTTGAAGCTAAAAAGAAGATGGCGGTGGATGAGAATCCTTTTCCGCGACCACTAGGAGTCAATATGTTGTCGCAGGGTTTCAAAAGTGGTTTACCTAAATTCAAATTGGTAGTCGATAATGGGGACGAAGATCTTGAACCGCATCCCAGTGCTGTTCGAACGTCTCAAAGGTAAAGAAGTTGAAAGGAACAAAAAGTGTTGTATGCTAGATGTAGCGGAGAAATAGATGAAGATGAGGAGAAAATGGAAGTATGGGCGTCCACAATCATCCAAACGCAACCCCAAAATTTCCAACCTATTCAAAGACGAAAGGTATCACGACCTCACTTTGAAAGACAGTCGAGGCGAATGTATGATGGCAGGGCCGATGCTCAACAATAGAACGTTCGAGCCACGGCCCATCGATCGAATGTATGGCACTCATTCCAATACAAAGGCGGGGAAGGGTGATACCCTTTGATCAAATGACTAGGACACAAAGTGAGAGACGCGTCATCGAGAGAAATTATGGACGAATGATGAGGGCAAAGAACAAGAAGTGATACGTCCCAAATCGCCCAATTTCTCCAACACTTGTTGCTAAAGAAAATCTCGGAGATGAGAAGGAACATAATGTGAACGATTCAACAGAGAATTGCCAGAAGATTCTTCTGGTAGGTCGAAGTTTGAAAGACACAGCAAAGACGAAGATGAAGATGATCCTGGACAATCCATCACCATTCAGTTTGGTTCTTTACCCCCAATATTGGCTAATAATTATTTGCTTGCCAATGAATTTAAAAGCAAAGGGATGAGGGGCCACAAGACGATGAGAGGGAAGAAGCATGCACATTGGAATGCGAGGGAGAAATCGGCAAACCTCCCGAGATATCTATGGAGGAGAAGAAGAAGATGATGGCTTGACAGATGATGTGGAAGAAGAGATTGACTTAGAATCGAGAGAAAGAAAAGAGGAGTTTCATATAACAAATTGCTAAAACAAATTGTATCAAGAAGGTGTCCGAGAAGTAGATTTGTTGGGCGAACCATCCGGGCGATCTTTTGATTATTACGTGTTATACGGGGCCCAAGAGGAAAATGAGGGTACTGCGCTCGAAAAGTATGGATCACCTCCAACGATATTACCACCCCTACGGGTTGGGAGGAAGTGAGTAGGGGTGGGCGTGGAGTCGGGTTGGGTCGGTTTGGGCCCAACCCGACCCAAACCGATTAAAATCGGTTTGGAGAAATCAAACCGAAAAAAAAAAAAATTTGAAACCCAACCCGAAACCGACCCGAACCGACTCGGGTCGGTTCGGTTTTCGCTTCGGTCGGGTTCAAGAACAAAAAAAAAAAAAAAAAAATTTTTTTTTTTTTTTTTTTTTTTTTCGGTTTCGGTTGGGTAAACCCAACCCGAAACCGACCCGATCGGGGCCCAAAACCCGACCCGAACCGACCCGAGTCGGTTCGGTTCGGTCTCATTAATCGGTTTTCGCTTTTTTTGCCCACCCCAGAAGTGAGCGACAAAGAAGCTCAAGAGCCCCAAGACAAGATCGGTCGAAATGTTGCACGTAACCGACACGACATTTCGATCCAAAGGATGACGGAAACAAGAAGTGGAGATAGAGGCGATCGAAAAGGTCATCTTTAAGAAGCCAACGGCCAATCTAACCAAACATTTGAGGCCATTATATGTAAAGGCTCTAGTCAATGGCATCCATGTAGCCAAAGTTCTCATAGATAATGGGGCCGCTATTAATACCATTCCATCTAGAATGATAAAAAATTTGCAAAGACGGAGAGTGACTTGATCCCTCTTCGGGTTATTCTTACGAGCTTCAATGGCGGGGTGACTTGACCAAAGGAGTAATGCCTTTGGACGTGACGGTGGAACTATCACCAAAACCACGGTATTCTTTGTAATAGACGGGCCGACTAGCTACAATGTGTTGTTAGGAAGAGATTAGATTCATGGAAATCGTTGTATACCTTCGTCACTCCATCGATGTCTAGTTTTTTGAACGATAAAGGTGAGGCCGAAGTGGTGCAAGCGGATCATAGACCTTTTGTTACGAGGCGAACCCGATCGAGAAGTTTATGTATGAAGGAAATTATGGGCCCCGAGAGTAGTCCAAGATGGTGAAGAAACTCGGATCATCGCGCAGAGCGAGGAGCCATTATCAATAGATGCATTTAATCGAAATGTTCGATCAAATGAGGCCAAACATAGTGGCCGCTTGAAGAGCCAATGATTGGCAAAAAGATATTCAATAAATGTTGAAGAAGGTACCTAACCTTCAGGATGTCAAAGCCAAGTCAATGGCTTTCGAGAAAAGGTGCGAAGGAGAAATAAGAAAGAAAACGGCTTTAAAGATTTTAAGGGATAAATTAGCCGTGTTCAAGTTAGAAATGAGAATATTGGCCGAGAAGTGAATAAGGTGGATTGTTTAGATGCGTAAGACATCAATACAAGGAGTTTGACGACGATGTGATAGGAGTCATGAAGACAGGCACGCCCAAGCACAAGACCCTTTGGTGAAAGTAAATATTGGAGAGGAACAAGAAGATCGCCCAACATTTGTCGATCGGATGCTTAGCAAAGAGGTAAGTGACCGATTAATTGCTTTGTTAAAAGAGTATAGAGATTGTTTTGCTTGGGAATATGAACACATGCCCGGTTTAGATAAAAATTTGGTAGAACATAGGCTACCAACTAAGCCACACTTTAAACCACATAAGAAACCCCCAGACGTTTTGCTCCTAATGTATCGCTCAAGTAAAGAAAGAAATAGAACGGTTGTTAAAGGCGGTTTTATAAGGACGGCGACACGTTGAATGGTTGTCTAATATTGTACTGTATCAAAGAAAAATGGTAGTATTAGGGTTTGCATAGATTTGAAATTTGAACTTAGCAACGCCCAAAGATGAATATCCAATGCCAACGGTAGATTCCTTAGTAGATTCAATCTACTTTGGACATGTGATGTACTCTTTTATGGATGGATATTCGTGATACAACCAAATTTATATAGTCAAGAAGATATACATAAACGCATTCGAGATGCCCGGTGCTTTAGGATGTTTTGAATGGGTGGTCATGCCTTTTGGTTTAAAAATGCAGGAGCCACTTATCAAAGGGCAATGAATCTAATTTTTCATGACATGATAGGAGAATTCGTTGAAGTTTATGTTGATGATATAGTGGTTAAATCATTGAAAGAAGAAAACCATCTCCAACAATTGAAACGTTCATTCGAACGGATGAGACAATATAAATTAAAATTGAATCCGTTGAAGTGTGCATTTGGTGTTAATGCAGAAATTTCCTAGGATTCCTAGTGCATGAAAGAGGAATTGAACTTGATAAAAATAAAGCAAAAGCCATTTTAGAGGCTAAACCACCTAAGAACAAAAAGGAATTACAAAGATTCCTTGGGCAAGTGAACTTCTTCGACGTTTCATCTCTAATTGTGCAGGCTGAACGAAAAAGCTTTCTCGCCTCTTCTAAAGTTGAAAAATCGGGGCGACTTAAATGCGGAAGGAGGAGCATCAAGAGGCTTTCCATAGCACAAGACATATTTGTCAAATCTACCAAGATTAGTTTCACCTATCCAAGGTCGGCCAATGAAAGTTTATATATCGGCGGCGGAGTCAATAATGGACTAGTCGCCTGGGACGATCGGTTTGGAGAAGAAAGGGCGATATATTATCTCGATGAGCGACTTCATCGTGTGTGAATGTAATTATTCGCTATTGAAAAATTATGTCTTGCTTTGTATTTTACATGTACTAAATTAAGGGCTTACTTACGACTGTAACTATTTACTTAATTTCTAAAGTAAATTTGGTTAAGTACATGTTCTCTCGTCTGCTTTTGCATCAAAGGATTGGTCTTTGGACTTTAGCACTATCGAATTTGAAATACTGATTCATACCACAAAAGGCGGTAAAAATCAAGCATTGGCTAACTTTTGGCCGATCATCCGTGCTTGACGGGCGTAAGGAAATCGAATTAGAAGTCAATTCGCTCGAGCTAAAACCCCGGATTTATACTTTGACGGCTCAAAACCGCTAGAGGTGCGAGAGTAGGATAGTGCTAATAAACCCACTAGGAGTTTGTTACAAGTTTGCTTTAAGCCCTAATCGAAATGTGTACTAATAATCAAGCCGAATACGAAGCGTTGATTGTCGGTTTAGAATTATTATTGGATTTGGGGACGAAAAACGTGCTTATCCGAGGTGATTCTCAACTAATAATTTATCAATTGAATGGCGATTTTAAATGCCAAAGTGATTCTGTCATAAGTCAATATGGCATCGCTCAAGAGCTCTTGGACGAATTCGACCAAGTAGAGCTTCAATACGTTAATAGAATGTACAACGATCCGGCAAATGAGTTGGCCCAATGGGCATCGAAGTTATTCAAAATGTTGAATAACGATTACGCGTCTTGATGCGAACGATATTGCACTCGTACTTCAACGAAGGGCGAAGGGGTTTAATGTGCATTGTATACAAAATGGAGACGCATTGGATTGGAGAGAAGAAATACAAAAATTCCTGGAAGAACCCAATAAGAAGAGCGACAGGAAGTTAAAATTACGTTCACTGAACTATTTGCTGGTTGAAGGAGAATTATATAAGAAACGCTCAGATGGTGTACTTTTGAAGTGCATAAATTTGCAAGAAGCTAAAGTGGTTATGGCCGAAGCACATGAAGGAGTGTGCGGAGCACATCAAGTCGGCAAAAGATGAGGTGGTTGATCATCGTGAATGGGTATTATTGGCCTAAAATGGGCGAGGTATGCGTTCAAGATGCCAAAAGTTGCTTGAGTGTCAAAAACATGGCCCAATCCAAAGAGCCCACCAGGAAATGGTACCTATTATTAAACCATGGCCTTTCAAGTGTTGGGCGATAGACACGATAGGAAAGATTTACCCACCATCGTCCAAGCAACACACTTTTATAATAGTCGCTCTGATTTTTTCACTAAATGGGTAGAAGCGATACCATAAAAAGAAATTTCCCAAGGAAATGTCATTGAGTTCATTCGTGATCATATCGTATATAGATTTGGGATACCTCAAACCGTAGTGATGGACCATGGAACTTCTTTGAACGGGAATCAAGTGAAAGAATTTCGAGCGAGTTTGGAATCAAGTTGGCAAACTCTACGCCTTATTACGCCCAATCCAACGCCAAGCAGCTGTCGTCAAATAAGGTTTTAAAGAGTATCATAAGGAAAATGATAGGCGAAAATGCTAGAAATTGGCATGAATGCTTGAATAGGCGTTATGGGCCTCTGAGAACTTCGCCAGCGATCTAGTACTAAAGTGACTCCTTTCCAAATGACATATGGGCAAGAAGCAATGCTGCCTATGGAAATTAATGTGCAATCGATCAGAGTACGTTTGCAAAATAATATAGATGAAAATGAGCATACTGAACTACTTGTTCAAAATTTATTAGAATTGGACGAACTAAAGTTGAGCGTTTTAGATAGATTGCAAATTCAGAAAAGACAAGTGGCTTCATATTATAATAAAAGGGTTATAGCCAAATGTTTTAGCACGAAAGATTTGGTATGGAAAACAATACTCCCATTGGATAGTAGTAATCCAAAGTTTGGGAAATGGTCACCAAATCAAAGGACCATACGAATTAAAGAGGTGTTGCCAAATGGGGCATATCATTTAGAAAATTTGGATGGTATGAGGCACATGAGATCTATTAATGGCAAATATTTAAAGAAGTACGTTCCGTCAGTTTGGGATTTTGAACGATTAGAGGTTTAAACATTAAGGGATGCAATTCTATAAACGAATAGAGCCTTTCATTTCATCAGATAATTTGGTTGCCATAAGTGGTCGCCATTACAAAAAGGAAATGGATAAAACAAAAGTTGTCCTTAAAACTTTAAAATCCAACTACATCCTTCCCCAAATAGAGCGATTTGCTCTCTAAGTTTTCCCCACTCATCGCTATTGTTGAATGTGGCGGACGGATAGTTCATCCATAAACCCATCGTCCACTTCTAAACTTGAATAACGCTCAAGTAAAGATTTAGCCTGTTCAACTTCACCGCAGAAGCATTAAGCTTCTTGGTCGCTAGCCCGGCCTTACGATCGTCCATCTTTTCTTGGATTTCTTTCATCCGAGCGAGCCAAACTCATCATCAAGGAGTCTTCAACCATGACTTCAAGAAATCTCGTTCAAATTGTTTTGGCTTGATCGATTTCTTGGTGAAGGGATTCCTTTTCGGTTATGGTCATGACATATTGAGTCTTCTTGACTTTGAGCTCCACATTCTTGGCCAGACAATGCACTTATCTCTTGATGAATGACTTTCAACGATAACTTGAGATCGGTGGGGAGTTTGAGCGAAGGAAGCTCAAGTGCTTGAGTCATTTGGTGGCTTAAATGCTCAAATTTGTCCCGATGGTTGGCCGCACTAGCATGTGAGATATCCATGTCCATGAAGGAAGTATATTCAAGTCTTCGCCTTTAGGATGTTCATGTTTTCCATGGAGAAAGCACCGAGGCGTAAGAAGGACGATCGTCAAGACGAACGAGCGGCTGACTAGCCTTCACTTGTTCCCATGATGTAAACAAGTCCTCGAATAGAGCGCAAGATGGTATCGAGATCCCGTAAAGATAAAACAATTACTTAGTGTTTCTTTGGAAGTAAGCAAGGTAAGGGAAATCGAAAGAAAAATTACCTCATCAGTGGTCTTAGAGGAAGAAGGGGGAAGTGTGCCACTGGGCGATGTTACCGCCTGTGAAGAGTCACCCCTATCTGAACGTGATGGCTCAGATGCAACCGGACGTATTGGTTCAGGTACAACCGGCAAGTCAATTGGTCTTTCTGCAAAAGGACAAATGATGATAAGTGCTTCAAGAGTAAAGTCATGTCAAATGGTAGAATTCGAAAAATGATTACGACTATAAGCACATATTACCATCCGGTTCTACATCCGAAGGGGAAACGCCTAAAAAATGATGACGATTCTTCAACCGCACAGGCGATTGAAGCGGTACCGGTCTCCAAATCCTTCTCGTGCAAATCCACATCTATGGTCGGCTCGGACGATTGAAGAATTGAAGGGTCGGGCGATGGGGATTTTTTCAAAGGAGAAGTAACTCCCCTCTGGTTTAGAATACAAAGAGAATGTCAATATTCATGCTAAAGAGTTCTTTAAATGAAGAAAAATCGGGTTACCTTTCTTACGCTCGGAGGAGGAGTAGCACCATCATCATCACTCTCATCGCCGCCTTGATCCGACGGGTCCGATCTTGTGCCGCTTTACTACCGGATGTACCTCTTGCAACTCGCAGATGAGCGGGAAGAGAACCGGATTGAATGGTAAGTGCGAGAGAACGTCTAGTACGCACCGTCCGAGAAGCTTTGTAGGGGAAGACGAAGGAGCGGGTTGTTTGACGAATATGGGCACGGCGGGGATAGGAATCGGAGGAGAAGAAATGGAAGTTCTCAAGACCCCGACCCTCAAGTATGTGGAATGCTTGGTTGACATTAGTAGAGAAGAGCCTACGCTTCACCAAGGCCAAAACTGCTCAAAAGAGGATGAACGGCCAAAGTGGGATTGAAAGGAGCCAAAGAAAACCCGCTCATTAAGGAAGCATTACGCTCATCTATAGCTTGGGCCTCCACTTTGGTGATGGTATGAAAACGTTCTTGAAAACTCTTTGAGTAACAAGGAGGAAGGGGCCAAGTTCGGCCAAACCAAGTGTCGGGCAAAGAACGGGGAGCATAGACTTGACCCCGGCCTTGCATTAGTGCCCGTGAGAATGTCATGAAACAATTCTCGCCCGGTCAAGTATTGGACCCAACGGGCAAGACATTACTCACCTCGTTCAAACTAAGAGGAGGTTGGACGTGGTCGGGACTTGATGAATGGAGAAAGGAAAGAATGAGGGAATTGAATTTAAATTATAAAAGAATGTAAAGACGTCCCTTGGTTAGACATATCCACGGAGCTAATTGGTTAATAATTAGCCCGTAACAACTCACGGACACAGGGGAATTGAAGGAACACCAAGTTGTGGAAAGTATGCTCTCAACCACAATTGAGCGAGCGAAAGAGGCCCACTTCCGATGGGGAGAAGCATTGGTCCTGGTCGATGTTGAAGGTAAGCCATGCCTCTATAGAAGGCGGCGAAATGAGAACAAAGGTTTAAAGACCTACCAAGAGCTAACTCATGGGCGATAGGCAAATAGGCCATGGAAGGTTTAAGACTAGGAACACAAAGAATGTACCTACATAGCCAAACTTGGAGGAAAGCCACACGCCCGCATGTGTGGGATCTTTGCCCGTGTTTTCATAGAGCTCTTGCATGCACGAATAGGAGTCCGTAAACTTCTTATCAAACTTTGGAGCGAGGGAGGATATCAATATAGCGGGAGAGATGGTATCGCCCGAGGAGGAAGATTAACCAAAGCACCAACATCCCGTAGAGTAATCGACATTGGGCGAGGGAAAAGCGAAAGTATTGTACTCGAGAAGACCGTGCTTAGGGGCGATGGGGAAAAGAACTGGATCATATAGAGGGGGACGTGTGGCAATTTCAAAAGATCGAAAATCCTAGCACGATCAAAAAGCGCCTTCAGAGGGAGCATGCTTCATCATACGCCGCATGCCGAGGCGGAAGGTGGTATCGATTTGGGCCATGTGCGAATGCTTTTCTCGGATTGGCTTCAATGAGAATGGGTCCAAGAAAGGAGGTCCTTGGGTACAAGGAAAAAAGCGGGCCGCCGATCGCCCAATAAGTCTGCGTCCACGAACGAGCGGGCCCAAATAGAACTCGTTCATATCCGCCTAGAAGGTAGAAGATTTGATGGGTTTACGTAGGGTTTGGTCGAGAGGTCTTGGAAATCTTGAAAGTAATCTCATTATTGGAGGAAGCTCGGGCGTCGACATGGTTTCGAAAAATGGACAAGAAGATTGCAAGTGAGACGATCGGTTTGGAAGGATGAGTGGGAGGTAAAGAAAAGATGAATGAATAGTGTCCTTTTTATAGAGGGAGAAAAGGACGACGATGAGGGTCGGACGTGGGCATTGGTAATGGCGCCTTTTGGGGTTTATGTAAATCGTGCTTTTAGGATTTAGGACTTAAGGCGCCAAAAACTTTCGAAAGATGAAAGCCACCATGAATATGGCTAATTAAATAAGCAATTATGTTAATTAAGCCGTATTGAGGGTAATTGTTGACATATGAAATAACAAGGGCCTAAAAAGAGACTTAAGAAAATTGTACATATAGGCCCATAATAAATGCCCGAATGCCCAAGTATATAGGTTTAGAAAATATGTCGGCCAGCCCAACGGATGCCCAAATAAATTCAGTATATAGGCCCAATAGAAATTGTCCAAGCCGTGAAGGGCCCAAAATGGACATCGCCCAGATCAAAAACGCCGTATGCTGGGCGATTAGAATGGTCAATCACGGACAAGAAATAACTGCTCATAAGTAGTTTTCTCATTTTTCTTATCATTGTTCCCACGTTGTCAGGAGTTACAAACTTGAATTATCATAAAGGAGTTACAAGAAGTTGGATCATCATGGGAAGTTACAAACAGTTGGGATCATCATGGGAGAAATGGGCGGTTATTGAGCGACGAAGTGATTGCTTCATGAAGGAGTTACAAGAAGTTAAATCATCATGGGGAAGTTACAAACAGTTGAAATCATTATGGAAGAAATGGGCAGTTATTGGGCGACGAGGTGGTTGCTGGGCGATAAGGAAGAAACTGGGCGATGAGAAGTTTTTATGCAAGACTGAAGGAAAACGTGTGATAAAACCGTTTGACAAGGTATAAAAGAAAGGAGATTGATTGAAGTAAAAAAAAAAAGAAGGAACTCTCAAAAAACAGAGAAATGTAATTTCATTCCATTTAGTCTTAAATATTTCTTTACAGTGAATTACAGTGTCTTTTGTCTTGGCTGGAGGCATTTCGTTTCTTCTTTTAATCCTTTCATTATTGTTGTAGTCTTACAAATCAAACACCCTTGTTGGGACTTTGTCTCAAAAAAGGTTTGGCGTCACTTCTGCGTCGTCTGAATCCTTTAATTGTTAGCGAAGATCTGGCATTCATGCGAAACAATTACGTATGAATTTTTTAAGCTGTACACATAAATTGCAATCCATATATTCATTGAAGGCTCTCTTGCTCCTTTTGACATCAACAAATTAGATTCGTTAAAGAATTATATGAAATTAATTAAAATTTTATTAAAAACTAAAGCCATTAATTTTTAACGAGCCACAATTTTTTACAAATTTTCAATAACACATTTTGATCAATTTTTACGATTTTTTTTTTTTAAATTTTAATCAAAATCAAATACAATTTATTACTGGATTAAAAGAACTAAAACACCCAAATGCTTATGGCTCCCGGAGAGATATTCACCCCAACCTAGTTTCTGCACGTAACCACCAGTCGGTCCACAAAACCTCCCACAAGACTGATGGGTAGAAATCCGTTACACAATCTCCCATGGATTTCACAGGTACAATACACCAGTAATTGCACAATTTCCAATTAATTACGTTTAACATTTCCTTCCTCCTCCAAACCGCTCAATTCCTGTATTCTGATCCCATTTTTTATCCAAGAATGGAACAACTAGATCATTTAGATCAGGTTCCATCATCATCGGAATCTAGGAACGAGGAATATTCCGGTAATGCATCGGCATCGGATACACTGGTGTATGAGGAGAATCAAGAGTCTCCTCCGGAGCCGTTTCCGGAAAGGAATTGGGAATATTCCGGAGGTTTTCCCAGAGAGAATTATATGAGGACGGAAAACGGAGGATCGCAGTTTGTCAGAGACGAGAATAGCTCTTGCCTCTTCGTTGTTCTCACCTTCTTGGTTTCCGGTAATATTTTTGATCAATTTTTGGACGGACTTTTGTACGCATTTGTTAATATATTTTGGCATTTAACTATAATTGTATACCTATGGATGAACGTTTTGTGAAATCGCACGTCAAGGTTCTTAACTTCGGTTTATTTGTTTCTCAATTTTTTTTTCCCATTTCCTTTAATCCCTTTGAATCCAGAGCTGGAAAGCATGTTTGGCTAAGCCCAAAAGCTTTACTTCTAAAGTAATTGAGTAAGTCTCAAATGAATAATTCTCTTATTGGTAATAGGCTAAAAGCTGGAGGTATTATGGCTTAGTTTGTCGTTGTAGTTGGTAAAACCGTAAAAAAGCGGGAAATAAGTTACTTATTATAAGAGTTACTTCAAAATAAAGTAATTTTCCACTTAAAAAGTCAGAAAAAGTAAGTTATCCAACCATCTTTGGAGGTAAAAAAGTTACTTAAAAGTTAAAATTAACTTTACCCTTTTTTGACTTAGCCAGACATGCTCTCAGTTTTTGATATATTTGGCTGACTATAGTACTATGTTCGTTTCAGTATCTATAACTCTGATTTGGGGGGTTTATGGATCGACAACTACGCGACTTGGACCAAATTCATCTATATTGATAAAAATTAATCCTATATTTGTGGAGTATGTAAAGGTAAAAGCGATACTTTCCACAGTTTTAGATTGTTTATGGTATTCTAGATGTTTTATGCCTCTTTTCAATGTTAATATTAGCCTGTACCAGGTGGAGGAAATAGATTCAGGTGATGGGCCAATGTTGTATGGATTTTACGGAAGTCCAGTTCTCGATGTTGTGACAAGCTGGTCTGAGATTCACAAAACCACTCTCCGTGCCAGTACCCATAAGGTGAGTTTATATTGGACAGTTGGTATATTTCATACAATTTCAAGTGTTTTTCTTTCATTATTGGATAAATATATGTAACTCTTGATTTCAACTTCCTAATGGTAGAGTAACTTTTCATATTTTTTATGCCCTACTGTTGCAGGACTGGATACATTTCTTAAATGCGGGATCTCAAATAAACATTTCTTATAATGTGAATCCACCAAGCTCATCTTCTCTTGTCCTTGTTATTGCCCAAGGTATAGCTGAACTCTCCAACTGAAGTTCCCTTTAGATTTACTGCACTTGGAAAAATGAGGAAGCATTACAAGGCACTGTTGAAAAATGGGATGGTGGTAAAATGTAAATTATATTTCAAAGGGTGCATATACAGTGCTGATGGTTATAGATAGAAATTTATGTACATTTATGAAACAGTAACAGTGTAAAGTTTTCAGAATGTGCAGTAATTTGGTATGACAAACAAATGTTATGCCTGCAGTAAATTGGCCTAGATACATGCATGTCCGTTGCTCTGATTAGTCTTGCAGAGAATTGAAGAAATTTCTTCTCCCAACTTATATATGAAACTTTATGGTTAAAATAGCAGAAACCAACAATTGTGATTCCCAAACAGTCAAAACATTGTTTGTTTTCCATAAAACCTAGATGACTTGTAAACTGTTGCCAAAGTTTCAATAATTGCATAAGCATTTTCCTATGAGCTGAATTGCAGGGAATGAAGGTCTTGCTCAGTGGATTGATGATCCATCATATCCAAATACCACCTTATCATGGAACATCATTCATGGTGAGATGAAACAATAAGAGATTGTATATTTGCTGCATAATCTTTCTATTTTATCCCAACCAACTTCTTATCTACAGGCAGTGGCACAATCCAGCAGCATGTGTCTAAGTCTTCTACCTACTACATAGCAGTGGCTAACTTGAATTCTGAAGCAGTAGAGGTAAGTGTATCAAATGCATTTTGCTCTTATTTCTTGTTTCTGCAGAATCTTTTGGGCATTCTACTGAGCCCCCTCTGGATTAACTCTTCACCAGTCTATGCTTTATTGATGCGCTATATTTTATTCCTCCCTTCTGGTTTTTTGATGATTCATTGTTAAACTTATATGTTGTTTTCATGGTATTTGTTATGTCAAACAGGTGCATTTGAACTTCAGAATAAAGGCTTTCCTTTACAATACCACAGGGGCGTATTACAAGTGTACTCCTGCTCATAGTCAATGTGTTTTCGATCTGCGTTTCCCCGGCGGAAATGCTGCTCTTCTTACCTCCCGGGTAGAAAGTCTGTGAGTCTGATATCTTCTTTAGAATTGTTTTGAGAAAAAAAATGTTTGTCAATGAAGGGAAAGAAGTAGAAACTGGATGAAGTGCAAACATAATCAACAACAAAAGAGAAGACCTAGAAGCAAAAGTAGATAAAGAGTTCTTGCCATCCTGAAAACTGTGAACACAATCTACCCCATACCCTATAAGTAGTGAAACTGGCTTTCCTCAGAAATTAAAATGCTTTTGGCAGGAACCTTAATTTATTAATATTTAGATAGACAAATACGTAGAAAAACAACTGAGGCAACAACAACAGGGAATTAACAATATTACCTACCAATGCCTTTATCAAAAATATGTTATCTATTTACAAATTCAGAGAAGATTTTCAGTTAGTTCTTTTAAGATAAATAGATTAGATTTTATCTTACATTCCTATGCTTTAACAACCAGAGCCTGCATAACCTATGAATGATGCTCAGGTTTTCCTGGAACAGACCAATGAGTTATTATGTGTTATGAAAAGAAAACTGGGGGTGTTAGTCAGATCTATGTGCTTTCCCTTCTGACTGGAATTATTATTGTCCTTATTTTAATTTTGCGACGTGCCATATTGATAATATTATTGACTTGGACTTGTCTTTTTCTGTAGGGCATGGCTAATGGTGGCTGGCTTGTTAAACTGTCTTATGGACCCAGATGGATCATATATGTTGTCGGCGTAGGTAAATTTCACTGTTCAGTTTTTTTGGAAAGCGAATGCAATTTTATCAAATATCTCGGGATTTTCTTGATTAATTTCTTGTTCAGGTGGAATGACTGTCCTTGTGTTACTCGTGTATCGCTTTTTGAACCGTTCGCAATATGCCCGCCAAGATCAGGGCAGAGATCAATTTGGAGCTATACATTCTGAGAGAAATCCTATGCTTTTGCACAAAGACGGTGATCTCTCAAGCGGGGGTTCCTCTTATGACTCTGTCTCACAGGACAGTGAGTTTTCCGAAGAAGGGCTGGTGGGGGGGTCAATGGAGGGGAAGCCAGTTGAAGACGGTGAATACAGCAAAAAAATGATGCGCCTTTGTGCAATTTGCTATGATGCTCCGAGGGACAGTTTCTTCCTTCCATGTGGTCATTGTGTGGCGTGTTTTGCATGTGCGACAAGGTAGCTCCTCTTTGTCCCTGTATTTAGCATGACATTTAGGTTTTCTACGCTGAATCTTAAGTTGAATTTGTGTCGAGAGCTCGTTGGTTCTTGGAAATCAAAATTGAAGTCACATCCTTTACCATCTTTTATCGAGAAGCCCATCCCAATTTCGTTTGAGTAGTAGTTCCTCCAGAAATTTCATTGTGTAGATTCATATAAACAACACAATCAATAATTTACAAATGTGCTGAATCATTTTGTATGATAGAGGCAAAAAGTTTGTTGGACTTTGAGATTAGAAAGAAACATTTTAGGATCATATTTTAGTCTCTATGAATTTCTCCCACGGTAACACTGTAAGCAAATGCTAATTCAAGATGCTTTATTTATTCTGATTCGAAATTTGCAGGATAGCAGAGGCTGCCCATACTTGTCCTATATGTCGTAGACACTTCAAAAAGGTGAGGAAGATATTTACGGTTTGAGCAGCACATGATGTTTTGTGACGTGAATGCTGCTTTGTAGTATATTTCAATGTAAGTTACTTGTATTTAGTTTACAGTGTTACTTTCATCCAGTAAAAGCATTTACTAGGAAATGATATGTAGGATATTAGAATTAGAATGGCCAAACATTTGATGTTGTCCTGATGGCCTCAGCTTCAAACATTTTATAAATGAAATGGTTATGCAAATGTATCAAAGCGGTCGTATAAGCATCAAGTTGACCTATTTGTATTATTCTTTTTGTTGCCCTTTTCATATTTAGATCCGAAATTACCCCGATCTAAATTATAAATAATCGTGAAATTACGGCTAAATATATAGTCAAGATATGTTAGATATATAGTAGTCAAACATAATTGGATCGTAAACACGATTATATGTGTTCTTTACTAAAAATTCATAAGCGTCATTGTGTATGATGTATGGTGCATGGAGGATTGCTGCAAATGAAATTGAAAGTTTGAAATTTTGAAGATTTAAATGTTTATATTTAAAAGTTGGGAGAAGTAGTTGCTACAATCACTAAAATATTAGACACGAATGCTGCAATTTTTCTATTTTTATTATATATTTTGGATCATCAGCTTGTTACATTTCAATCAAATTAGATTGTTATTGGTTTTGATTCATACAAAACCTGTCAAGAGATCTACATTAGAAATTTAATTACTAAATAGTTTACTCATAATACATTTCATACAAAATAGAAGACGAAATATATAAATAGAAATTGATAAGATTTCACTCACTTTTCTTTTTTGTCTTTCTAAAATTACTTACAAATCGTTTCTATTTTCTTATACGTAGATGTTGTCCTCGGTCATACAAGTGTGCAATGTAAATAGCAAAGACTAGTCTCACAACAAAAATAATGACACTGGTTCTTGAATCAAAAATATATGCTCTAATTGACCGTGATAATGCTATAATAACTTAATAAGCAAGCTTGAACTTGACCATGAGCCTCTAGTCCTGAGAACTCCCTCCCAAACTCCTCAACAAGGATATTCTTGAACTCATCCACTTAGTGACCCGAAGTCTCTATCACGGCTCCCCTACCAATGCTATCACCTCGACCCACAACGTAGCCTTGGTATTGGTGTCATGACTTTTCTATTGATCGTTATCATCTTTGACTTCACCTAGTTCATATTCAAAGATTTTAAGTCAACACTAATCAAAGGCGAATTATCCTTGGGCTCTTTACCGTAAGGTCCACATGGATCTCTTTTCTAATAGATGGATATATTCACGCTACAATTTTTTATAAATGTACTCATTTTAATTGCACTTGAAGTTCTCAATATTTGTCATTGTAGCACTTACGTTCTAAGCTTTTTTTGTCGAATTTTTAAACTTTCATTAATTAGCACATCGTATCTTTAATGAGGGTCTTATGAAGATATTTTATTTATGTATTTTGAAATAAGGAAAAAATATTTTGTCGCAAGTATTAATTTTTTTTTAAAGAATATATGATGGACAAATAAGTCGTTTTACATATTTCCAACGGATTTTTTGGACGGAAACTCTTGTTAAATACAAAATGTGCTAATTGATAAAAACTTGATGATAAAAATGTGATAAAAAAAAGTTGGAGACATGAGTATTACAATGAATAAAGATTGAGAATGTTAAGTACAATTAAAATATAGTGCATCAAAAAAAATTGTAGTGTAAATATAATTATCTTAAGGTATTTGCGCCACCCTATAGAAGTCAACCTTTCGTGTCATCCCAGTCCTATTTGGACTCTATTATCCAGTCCTACTACTTCTCCACTTCGAGGAAACGTTCCTATAAATCCTACCACAACTAGGATACACGGTTGAATCGAGACTATCAAGTCCACAAGATTTCCTAATTTTACATGTATCTAACAAGTGCACTTAATAGTCTCGTACTTATATTCTCTCCGTGTTTACTTTCGACTATTCAAGTACAAAGAAGCTCTCGTATATCCTGTTTTAGTTATAGACATCAAGTCATTTCAAGAACGAAAATTAGTAGCTTTAGATAGTAACAAATTTTTTTCATTGCCGATAGAGTTGAAATCCATTGTATAAATCTTTCTCGACCTTTAAGTTTAACTTACTATTACATCTATTAAAAGATTGAATACAATATAGTGTTTAGCAAATTTGGAATTAATCACTTTTTATAAGTAAGTGATTGTATCTAATTTGGGTTCAATTTGATTGAATTAAATAATCTGTGGGTCAAATTCGAGATCTGATAACCACGCAGTCAAACCAACTCGATTTATTTAAGTAGAATTCAATTCACAAACAAAAACTAGTTATTATTTATCCAAATATTTTATGTATCGATAGTTTGCGATGTTTTACAAAATCTTCGCCTGCAAGTGTCTTGACAGAATGCGTTTAAACGATCTTGACTTTTAATAAATCTCATTCCGTGTATCGCTTCGTTTTTAGCATCGATCGCACATTACCATGCTTAAACGTGCATAGGCTCAATACTCGACGTCATCGTCACGCTGCGCATTACTCATTTTAGAACTTGATAGTTTGATACAATATTCGAAAAACTTTTAAGAGTTATTTCGATTCAGGTTTGGATTTGTCGGCTGGACCCATAAACAGTAATTTTATACTTCCGTAGAAAGAAACAAGAGAGCTGAAAGCCCCCGGAATCAGTAAACAAGAAACACAGAAAGAGTGTGTGAAAGAAAGAAGAAAAAGATGGGTGTGGATTATTACAAGATTCTTCAGGTGGACCGCAATGCTAAAGATGATGACTTGAAAAAAGCTTACCGGAAACTCGCCATGAAATGGCACCCCGACAAAAACCCTAACAACAAGAAAGATGCCGAAGCCAAATTCAAACAAATCTCCGAAGCCTACGACGTAAGAATACACTTACACAATTATGTACATATATTTACAACCCACAAGAAAAAGAGGAATTTTTTTAAAAGAACTGATTTTATTTTATTTTTTGGGGATTATTGCAGGTATTGAGTGATCCACAGAAGAGGGCAGTTTATGACCAGTACGGAGAGGAAGGATTAAAGGGGCAGGTGCCACCGCCAGGCCCGGGTGGATTTAATGGCGGGTCGGATGGAGGGGGCCCGACAATGTTCCGTTTTAACCCTCGCAGTGCAGATGACATATTTTCTGAGTTTTTCGGGTTCTCGAGCCCGTTTGGAGGAATGGGTGATATGGCAGGCGGGTCACGGGCCGGGGCATCGGGTTTCCCGAGGAGTATGTTTGGGGACGATATATTTGCTTCATTTAGGAATACTTCAGGAGGGGAAGGGGGTTCTGGTGGCATGCCGCGCAAGGCGGCCGCAATTGAGAGGAACTTGCCGTGCAGTTTGGAGGATTTGTATAAGGGGACTACAAAGAAGATGAAGATATCGAGGGATGTTATGGATGCAAGTGGGTAAGCCTCTGTCACTATACACTTGTGGTTCTTCACTTTTTTGGCTAGTTATAACGGAACAGAATTTAATTAGTGCCCAGTAATTTGGAACTGAATTTTGTTATTAGTGGATCGAACTGCAAATTGGTTTTAAACTATAAAAATGTTAGGTGTGTAGATAGTTGGCATATAAATTAGTTGAATGACAGTCAGTTTGATAGAAAGGAACAATCTTGATTGAGGGATTGTGTCAACACAGTTATAGTAATGCTATAGGGGTTAAGTTTTATTTTCGGAAAACAAGCTTTTCGTTTAAGAGGGACTTCATATATAGTGATATTTTGAACAGGTAGTCTAAGTGGAGACTTGTATAGTTATTATGGAACACGAATGCTTGTCTAATTGTTTTACCATAAGAATAGTATGTAAAGAATGTGTCCCACTTGGAAAACACGACATGTTCATTTTCTTCTCAAGTTGCTCTAGATTCAAGCTTTCTTCTATGTCTGATGAATGTGGATAATTCTCTTAGAGAGCTTTTCATTGTAACGTAGAAAAGTTTTAGTGTTAATCGTCCTTGACTGTTTTTGCTCACTGAAATTGAGTTGGAATGTTTGACATTATAGAAATGACAAGTTTATTGTCTTCTGAAATTGTTTTTTCCCATTAGCAAGGAGAGCTGCAAAAGCACAAGGTCTTACATTATTGTGGCTCAATTACTTCCTCTGTCGCAAAATAAAAGCCCTCCTTCCTCCTTTCATTTTTGTTTCAAAATAACATTGACTGACCCAAATGAACACTAATTTACCCCCCTTCCCAATTCTTCCCAAATGACTCTTGCCGTTAATGTATTGGAAAAATCCAACAACCACACCATCGCCAACCTCCCTACAATATTTCGGCACCTTTCTCTTCCTTTTTCATATCCGCGAGCCCCTCTCAGCACTTAACACCCTACAGCCTTATCACGCTACCTTCTCGCTCATGTATCTTGCCTCTTCCTGAACAACCTACTCGTTGACAGCCACACCATAGGAAAGGTCCAAGTGACCCATGACAACTGTACTCTCTCCTCCTTCAATGTCTCCATACTGAAAGTACCACTGGAACCACTTCCTGCAGCCTCACCACCACCTACTCTTATTCTTATATGACCTGACCACCACAGTCCTCTCTCTCTTTAAGTGAGCATATACTCGACTGCGCTTGAAGATTATTGTGGAAATAAGTTAGAAAATTATTCTCATTTTGAGTTCGGGTCTGCTCTAGATCAGTGGAAATGGCTGTAGGTTTTCTGAAATTCTTATGTTTCTTTCGAGTTCAACTTGAGGAATACTACCCCTTTTTTTTTTAATAAGATTTTTAAGCGAGCAATAATGATATGAGATCTACAATGGGAATGGTGGAGGATCTTTTTTCTGGACAAGCAATATTTCTTTTTCTTCTTCATCCTTTGCATTGGAAAGATATACTGAAAAATTGATACGTTGGAGTTTCTTCTATTTATCTCAGTTTGTAGTCATTCTTATTGGGTCCTAAATCAGAAAAATAATCTGAAATTAGTCAGATGTTGGTCTCATCTATTTACATGGGCACCAATTTCAGCATCCTTCATTTTCTGATGGTGAATCAATGGATTGATGGACTTTTGTACTTGAATCTCTCCTTCTCCGTCCGGATTTTTCGTTTCATTTTCTATGTTTGATAGATCTTGAGGAGAAGAAAGTGCAATGAATTAGCAAGATAATTACAAGGATTACGAGGACTGCTCTAGTGGTGGTTCCAGTGCCAATTGTAATAGTGGTGTGGAGAGTGGAACTGAGGGGTTGTGACTTGTGTAAGAGAATAATGGTGGACCAGGCTCTTACATTTATTTTGTGATAGCAGACGTTGTACCTTTGTTCTAATGTTTTAATTTGATTGCAAGGGTAGAATTGACAAAACATGCAGTCAAACACTCTAACCTGGAAAAAGCCAGTTCTAGTTAAATGAGGTTTGGTATGAAATGTGGGGAAGAATATTTATGGTTCCCTTACATACTCTGATTTTAGTGGAATAATCTCAGCTAAGTAAAAATATGTTTGGTTGCGTATCTTGGTATCAAAATTATATGATATATGATTTAAGCATTGGGTTATTTTTCCAATAGTCTGCACGGCCAAGCTCTCTCTTTTTCTGTTTCCATGTCAAACAAAATGTTTGCTTACAACCAGTACTTACAATACATCACCTTGTTCTGTATCTGTTGCTTCTTCGAAAAATCGGGTTTCTAGAGAACTACAGGGAAATAGTTCTTCTGAATCTTCCTAGTTGAACTCCTATTTGCATTTTGATGCTCATAAAGGACACCTCATATGCACGGTTGTGTTTCATAAAGTGTTCATTTAATGAAGAATTTTTGTTGGAAGTAATAAATAATAGGACAACTTCAAATACTGCATGTAAGTCTATTATCTTGAGGATCAACCCTCGATAATTTCTTTACTCCACTTTTCTACTTTCAGATGACTTTTGAGAAATTATTAATTTTTCATGCAATTTTTTCCTTTTTCATTACCAATTCATGGTGTAAGCTATGATGAAGACTTAAATATGAAAGATTGTGACTGAAAAGATGATGTCACAGGAAGATGATTCATTACCCTTATGCTTTCAATTTTTAATAAGGGACGAGGAAGGAGGACTGTTAGTCACACCTACTTAAGTACTTCACTCTCTGGCCTATGCTTGAGGTTTGTACAAGGCTTCACTACATTTGGCGAACTAGTTGATGTGTATATATATATATAGAGAGAGAGAGAGAGAGATAGTCCTATTCAAGAATGGCAATGACAAATGGAAAATTTTCCTGAACTTAAAAGATAAACAACTATTACAAGAAAATTAATTATTACTCACCTTCTAAGTTTATGCTTACAATAAGGTTGTGTTTGCTACACCGAATTAGAAAATATAAGGAATTAAGTATAAAATTATACTATGTATTGTAGATAGTAAAAGGGTGGATTAAGGTGGATATAATTTTTTAGTTTTTCATTCAAAAGAATGTAATTTGTACTATCTTTCTTATGCTAACAGGATAACATAATAAGGAGCGAGGAGAGGTGGGTTTAGGCCGGATAAGAAAAATAGTACAAATTACCATTCTTTTGAATGAAAAACAATTTAAATATTATCCACCTTAATCCATCCTAGTACTATCTACTATCTTCTCTAATTTTATGCGCAATTTCTTGTAATGTCTAATTTGATGTGCCAAACGTAGCTTAAGTGTGCAGTTTTGGAATCTCATCTCCCTCTTCAGGAAAGCAATGTCTATTGTTTCACCTGGGTTGAAAGGAACTTGACTGGCTAGCTATGCTACAAAATATTGTCTCACTTAGTTTGTCTGCCACGTTAGGAAAAATCTCCCTCACTAGGAATGCAATCTCGAACATTTCAGCTGGGTTGAAAATAACTAGACTCCGGCAAGCTATGCTACAAATACTGTCCCACTTAGTTTGTCCCCCTTTTCATTTCTGGATGTCCCACAATAAATGTCACTGTTCCAGAAAGTAGACTAATCTGGTTTTTGGAATTAAACCCTTTGTTAATTATTGCCACAAAACTAAGATGGGAAAAACTGTCTTTTAATTGACTCGTCTATGTGCTTTAACTGTTGATATCTCACCTACCCAACCTCTAAACCCCAACAGCAAAGACCCAGCTTTATTTGTTGTCAATCAATTAATATTTCTCTCTGCACCTGCAGTGCATGGTCGTTGTAGAAAATCAAATGGAGACCTGTGGAAAGTGTTTATAAGTCTAGTTGGTGAAGTGAGACGGGAAGTTATAACATTTAATGGAGATCCCTCCAAATCCTAAGTAGTGAACGTTGGAAGAGAGAAGGCTGTAGTTTCACCCCTGTAGGGCACCTACACAATGGCCGCCAGATACATCCGTACTTTATCTTTCCTTTCTTTTTTTGTTTTTGTTTTTTTTGGGGGCGGGGTTGGGGAAATGGGGGCACTTGGGGAGTGTTTGGTTGATTGGCCCAAGATGCTGTATGAATCTGAAAAAAATGTATTAGAGAAAAGCTAAATTTTGTATATCAATAGTAAAATCCTTCAAAAAGTGATTGAGTTTGCTCTCTGCATAAGATCCAGATTCACATAAATAGGTGATTTAAGGATTCAAAACGGATGGTAATTTTTGATTTATTCTCATGTACTTGATATCCACTAATATCTATTGGATATCATTCTTAAACTGCTACGTGGCTCAGCAAAATTTTAAATTACCTTGAATCTTTGACGTAGAACGCCTCAGAGGAAAAGTTGTGTAGCATGACCAACTTATAGAGTGTACGTGTATCACGTGTAAATGTCTTCGTTGGAAATGCTCATTTTTAACTATTGATTCATTTCTCTAATATCCTTGCTCTTTAATTGTATGCATGATTTCATGTCAGGACCACAGGCTTTTGATTGAGTATATACCATCCTTTATATGTTTTTATAATTCTTCTGTTGGCAGGAGGCCCTCCACTATGGAGGAAATTCTTACAATTGAGATTAAGCCCGGGTGGAAGAAGGGAACAAAAATAACTTTTCCAGAGAAAGGAAATGAAATGCGAGGTTTTATACCTTCAGACTTAGTTTTCATCATTGATGAGAAGCCTCATAGTGTATTCAAGAGGGATGGGAATGATCTAATTTTTACCCAGAAGATATCTCTGGTCGAAGCTCTGACGGGTTATACGGCACAAGTGACAACGCTTGATGGACGGAATCTAACAATACCCATCAATTCCATCGTTGGTCCCACCTATGAAGAAGTCATCAAAGGAGAAGGGATGCCAATCCCAAAGGAACCTGGGAAAAAGGGTAACCTAAGAATCAAGTTCAACATTAAGTTCCCTAGCAGGCTTACATCAGAGCAGAAAACGGGTATTAAGCGATTGTTAACTTCTTCATGAAGACGACTCTCCGCAATACTCATGTAAGCTTGGATTTGTTTTCTGCCTTTGTCTTGTTATGGGATAGAAATTGTATGGGGGATGATCCAGGTTTTCATCATTAATTTTAAATGTTTATTTATTTTATCTAAATATCTCTCTCGAAAACGCTGGTGATCCTTTTCTTATTGAGTCTGCTTTTGTGTCAAATTTTATTGCTTAGACAATCATGAGACAATTGATTGACACCTCAACTGAGTCCTATTCGAAATTTTCTATTCTTGTGTTGGTGATGCAAAGAGGGGAGATATTGGCGTAAAGAATAATAATCAAGTAATGTAAGAAGTCTGAGGTTCGTCTTGAATTTCAAGGTTGGCCTATTTTTTTCTTCTTGCATTTGAGCCATGTTTAGGCAACGTGTCGCCTCCCTCCTTTGCAATTTTTAGGGGTTAAGAATAGGGGCTCTTGCTTCTTTACTATATTGTTCAGTTGTTGGCATTGGCCTGATGTGTTTTTAGGTAAACATAGATATGCTTCTCTCTTCTCGATAGTGTTGTCATGCTAACTAAATCTAGTTTTGGCCAGAGCAGGAGTCCTTTGGACTCACCACGACCTACGTTTGGAAGCCATCTACTGAACTATCTACGGTCTATGGATCATTTGCTCTCCCCTTTTTGAAACCAGAAAACTCTGGCTGACGTGAATTTCCTTTAAAACTGTTTCTAGTCCAGGCGTATATGAATTAGATCATAATTCAAGCTCAGTGGCCTATGTGCATCTGTAGGGAAAAAATGCACTGTTAAATAACACGATAAATAAGCGGGGCGGGGCACTGTTAAATAACACGTAACGAAAAAGAGAATAAGAGAGAAAATGAGGGTAAAAAGAAGGAAACACAAAATGAGAAGGGACGCGCTAAGGTAAGCATAACGAAAATGTTTTTTGAAAAAAAAATAAATCGCTTCAAATCAGGCCATATATTAATTCAGGTTATTCAAACTGAGTTTGGGGCCCAAAAAAAGAAAAAAGATTGATGAGCAACTACACTAGTGCCCAAATAAGAGGAGCGGAGGGGGGCGTGGGATGGCATATTTTTTTGCAATCCTTACTTACTCAGAAGTAGTTCAAGACATCTCTAATTGAGATTTATGTAAAAGTTTAGTGACTAAATTTGAAATTAATTGTGTAAGTGCAACACATCATCGATCATTTAATATTTAAATATGAATCGAACGTCGATTTTACTAACGGGGAAGTAAACAAAGTTACTAATATTGAAAGCAAATTGAATTTAGTAATTTGATTGAGACAAATTAAAGATAAGAGATCCAATTGAATTTTTGAAATCTCAGTCCTAAAATTGAAATAAAAACTAGTTAGTATGAGGGCCTACATTTCATTTTCCTTCAACTTGGTCCTTGTTAATAAATTTTACCAAATAGGTTTCAATTCCTCTTCCAAGGGTCCAAACGACAGCGTGTCGTCGTGTCTGTTTTCTAATCTCGAGTTAACATGCACACTCATTTCTCACCGTCTTTCTCCCGGCAATTCCAATTCATTCGATTCTTTGAATCGCCTTATGTAAATTGTTAATAATTACTCAATAATTTGTAGATCCCGTAATTTTGTATCCAGAAATGGCATCATTTTCTTCAAATCCTCG
This sequence comes from Forsythia suspensa, assembly GCA_023638005.1. Taxonomy (NCBI): domain Eukaryota; kingdom Viridiplantae; phylum Streptophyta; class Magnoliopsida; order Lamiales; family Oleaceae; genus Forsythia; species Forsythia suspensa. The sequence goes on along the minus strand of CM042669.1, from coordinate 40,310,062 downwards.
AACTGTAGAGGAGATCTTCAAAGATTACAGCGCTCGTCGTGCCGGAATCGTTCGTGCTTTAACTGAAGGTACTCCCATATGTTCAATATTTTTTTGCACATACAAGTCTATAATGAATATATACTTGCACACGCTCACAAAAATTTATGTCCTTATGGTAATTTAATTTATTTAATCTGAGGTGTGGGATGGTGTTTTTACAGATGTGGATGAATTTTATGGGCTCTGTGATCCAGGTAAATTTTTTCCGTTCTATTATTTTACTTTTTTTTTTTTTGAAATATAGATTGAAGTAATTGTTCGTTGCATCGAAATTTTGAGTTTCTGACTTGGATTTTATTTGCGTAATAGATATTGAGAACTAGTAATTTCATGTTTATGTTAATTTTGTTGTAAATAATGAACGGTTAGTTTAAAGGTCAATTTAGCTGCTTTTTGGTTACTGAGAAATGTAAAAGAAGACAGTTGTGAGTCTTTACCTTTGCTTTACATTCAAATAGGTCCGTCAAGGGAAAAAAAAAAAAAATTGTTCTGAGGTATTAGGGAAAATTTTCTGCAAAATTGAACCACTGTTTTCTCTTTAACTTTTTACTCTGATTCGTTTGCTTTAATACAATTCTTTTCCATTATTATTCTTTTGTTGAAAGGTTTTAACTAAAAAGTACCATTTTAATTGTTATTTTGATTCTTGAATGAAGGTAAAAATTTAGGTTTCTGTTTCTTTCCTTCACTTTTACACGACAATGCTAATTCTAATGATGCTAATCTCTTTGGGATTGAAATATAAATGTCAGATTTAAGTTATTGGCTACTGCAAGATGTTCCTTTTGGTGCACAAATCCAATAAAGATAAAGCATCCTAGAAAGCTGTAGTTAGCATAAAGATGTTTTTGTCAGTTCAGTATTTTTGTGATCTGTAATTGTTAATTTAATTTTTTCATTTCTCTGCATTTTTTTTATTGGATTTACTGGTTTTATAGAGAAGGAGAATTTGTGTCTATATGGACATTCAAATGAAACTTGGGAAGTCAATCTACCAGCTGAGGAAGTTCCGCCTGAGCTTCCTGAGCCAGCACTTGGGATCAATTTTGCAAGGGATGGCATGAATCGTAGAGATTGGCTTTCACTAATTGCTGTGCACAGTGACTGTTGGCTGCTCTCTGTGGCTTTCTATCTTGGTGCTCGGCTCAACCGAAATGAAAGGTACTTAACATTTTTATGATATTTAGTCATGTGTCCTTTTTTGTTGATGTGTGGATGATAATTTGGGCTCGTCTTTATCAATGGCGTTTTTAATATGTTGGTGTGAACTACATGAGAATTTTTGTTCTAGTTGTTTTAAACTGGGTAGGATAGATATTGGTTGATTAGGTACAACAACTATTGGAACCGACGCACAATTAAGAAGACACTGAAACAAAAAGGAATCATTCAATTGGGTTTGGTTAGGTCAAGAAAAAGAACTTTATCCTAATTAATGAATAATGACAGAATTTGGAAATGCGCAAGGTTCCTAATTTGCCAAAAGTTTTAAAACTCAGATCTACATAACACCGAAATTCATCTTACTTTGAAATTCACTTAATATACATCAATTGATGGGTGAATGATGATTGGAGCTTTATCTACTTAAATGAGGGCAGTATATTTGATCTGACCAGCATACGGCTGCATGTGCTTCTACTATCCTCTATTTTTCTGTCTTTAGTTGCTCAGACTTTCTAGTCTCGTGAATTAAAGTTTTCTTATCCTAAGGAGAATAAAATCATTACCTGTACCTAGAAGTTATTGGCTCATCATATATGAAAAGAAAGTAAATGAAAGTGGAAAAGCACACATTTTGGGTTATATTCAGCTTTGACTGATTTAATTTTTTTATTTGAGATGTTACGTACTCCTTTTGAATTCGAATTTATCTCCTTTTGCAAACGAGTCAAAGGTGACATACCACTTTGATCTGGAAAAGTGCATGCAAGTCTTCATTGTTAATATGATCTTATGAATCTTGGAAGTAGTAATATTGCCTCAAATTCCCTTCCTTCAGAGATTTCCTATCCGTTGACTGGAAACAAAAAGCTTCTGATTTAGTTTGTGGTAGAAAATATTGTTGCGGGTCTAACTTTGATCAATACGACATGAATCAAAAGTGATCTAGTTTATGAAATTGGTATCTTTTTTCTTCGAGTCAAACCCATTTACTGCAGAATAGACGAATGCTGTGAACCTGTCTTGATTGCTTTTAAAACTTCAGAAAGTTGAAGAATTGAGATAATTTTAATGAATTGGAACAATAGGATAAACATTGCCCTTTACCTATTCGCTGAGGCACAAATAGTCTGATTGCATCAGAAATTAGCATTAGTTGCTGGTCTAGTTCAAGTCAAGACATTAAGCATCATTACTGAGCAGGAATACGACTTTATTGAGGCATGTACAAAGGTTGAATTGCGACCTCTGATGCCAGGTATTGTGGCATGGAGGCAGATTTTTATTGGATTTAGGTTTAACTTATCCTAATTGGAGGCGAATTACTGGGTAGTATAGTTAAAATTTTGTACTGGATTTTTATTTCCTTTCTCTTTTGTGGGGTGTTGGGTGGGTTGGGGGAGGGGTGCATTTTATAATTGGAGGCGAATTACTGGGTAATATAGTTAAAATTTTGTAATGGATTTTTATTTCCTTTCTCATTTGAAGGGTGTTGTGGGGGTGGGGGTGACCCAAACTTGTTTGGTCATATTGGTGCATTTTATTTTGAATGGTACAGTCCTTCACAGTGTACCAACGGTTTTTACTGTACTTTCAGGAAGCGACTCTTCAGCTTGGTGAATGATCTGCCTACAGTCTTTGAAGTCGTGACTGAGAGGAAGCCAGTAAGAGACAAGCCCAATGTAGACAGCGGAAATAAATCCCGTGGCAGTACTAAGGTAGGAAAGACACACAAGTATAAGCAGTGTTACTATATCAATTCTATCTTGGATTTTCCTCCCTTTTCTGAGATGAAAACTAAAGTTGGATTAAAACATTTGTGAAAGTTATACCATTGTAATTAGGCAGTGATATTTTCCGTTGGCAAGGTCAGTTGAACCAGGGCAAGCATATGACTGGAGGGTTGATTTCTGAACCTCCCCTAAACCCCCCAACTCCCACCTCCCCAAAGCTTCTTGAACTAGCTACCAACTCTAGTAGACCCTTGCCTTTCTCCTTTATTTATACCTTTGATTGCCCCTAATATCTTTGCATTTTTTGAGATTTACGTTTTTGTCCTTATTTGCAGAGATATAATGATGGTCAGGCTAAAAGCAACCCAAAACTGGCAGAAGAGAGTTACGAGGAGGATGAAGATGAACACAGTGAAACACTATGTGGAAGCTGTGGAGGAAATTATAGTGCAGATGAGTTCTGGATTGGCTGTGACATCTGTGAGCGTTGGTACCATGGGAAGTGTGTGAAGATAACTCCTGCTAAGGCTGAGAACATAAAGCAATACAAATGCCCGTCTTGCATGAAGCGAGGCAGACAGTAGTGGTTACTAAATCAACTGAGGATAAATAGTGTCAATTTGGTGGCCGACCAAGTAGATAGCAATATTACGTTTCTGATGTTTTTAGTGGATATCTCCTGTTTGTTTATAACAGATGATTGCAAAGGGAATGATGTTTGGTTTCTTCTCTACTCGGTGCTTTCCTCAAATATTATGGCTAATATGCAGGCATCGTTTTTTCTTTTTATGAAAACTTTCAATCTATGTCATTTATATTTGCTACATTCTAAAAGGATGACATGTTCAATCTACAAAATCTAAGACCACTTTGGCTGTTTCAATTTTTCTGATTTTGTTTACAGAGTGCGAGAGTATTTTATGATGTCATTTATTCAGTATCAACAAGATGAAAACCATGCTGCAAACAAGGGAAAATGATGTCTGTATATGCACTTGTTTTGATTGTACTTTATAAATTTAGGTCATTTCTTTGCTTCAGGAGCTACCCAGCAAGGTGTTTTGGGGCTATGGCTATTTCGAGATCGACGATCTATGTCAAAACCTGTATCATTCATATTCTTTAACTTATGGTCTTGACCTCATCCCTCGTGCATCAAAGCATTGTCGAATACTCAATTGTATGAACGAATTTCATGAATCGACCTCTTGTAATTTTGCACAGCTGCTTAGGTAACATATTTATCAATGACATCTTCAGATCAAGATTTCTCATTTTTTACGTGTTCTTTCCAAAAATACTTACGTCATGTCATGTATTTCCATGCTGTCATCAATGAATTCTTTTAACATACACTACACAAAAATGTGCTCTCAGCAACGAAAAGACCCTTACTAATGCTTCAATCTAGAGGTGGACAAAAGTATTCAATCAAATCGGACTAAATCAGAATCGACCCAAAACAAGCAATTCAGTCGAGTTCTTCTTAAGTTTAAATCGAATAATATGTATTAGAACCAAGAACCAACCATTTATGGTTCGACTATCGATTCTGAATCGATCTTATTGTTTTTTAATTTTTTTTTAGAAAATTCAGCCTAGAAAAATATTTTATTTCTATGTGTGTATTTGTATTGAGATAGAATCTTGTGTTCAAAATTTGATATGTTGTTCTTTTGTGAATGAATCAAGGTTTGGAAGTTATGATTTTTTAGATTCTTGTGTTGTTTCAAACAAGGAAAATGAAAACAGTTATTAAAAATATGACAACTTTGAAAACATTAATTATGAAACTGAATCCAACAGTTTGGCTCTATAATTCAAGTTTGAACCGATGTTTCTATTTATAAAATACCCAATGAATTTCGGTTCAATTCAGAATCGGATCGAACTAGACCACGTCCACCCCTACTTCCACCACTATTACCATAGATACTTCACTAAAAATCATTTTCAATTAAAATTGGAATTTATTAAAAATTATAAATTTCAAAAATCTTAAGCATCGAACTATTTGCTCGATGATGAAAAATAAAAATAAAAATAAAAAATTTCAAATTATCCAAGGATATTTTGTCAGTAAAATTTAAAATGCCAGAGTGAATGCAAAGGCAACGTACTTCTTCCGATGTAGGGTTGGAAGATTAAAACATACCTTGAGCGTCCCTTTTAATTTTCATAACTAAATTATCATTTTTAGCATTGATGTAGAATGTCATGAGCCTAGCATGTTTTAATACTAAAATTTTAATTTTACTCCTTTTTTCCAATTATGACAAAATTCACGTCAACCAATTCCTGCTTCGAGATTTGGAACTCTTCTAAGAACATTCCAAAATAAAGAAACTATAATTTCAAGTGATAAGATAAGTAATCGAAACTCTATACTTTTAGTTTGTCCACGAACATATGTGTATTCACATAGTTGGCATATTTTTCATTCTTTGTATTCGTTGAGGATACACATTCCATATCTTGTAAACTCCTCAAGGCAAACCTTTGAGTTAAGTGCCTTTTGTTGGAGTAACGTCCAACTTTTTTCACGAATTAATAATCGCAATTTACGAAGATCTTGTTTGAGTTGTCAAACTTAACTACACTTTATTATATGACTATTTAATAAGATTTTACTTATTGTTCGTTTTAAAAGAACACTTATATGATAATTCCACACCTCTTCAATCCATACACCATCTATCACAATCAAGCACTTCGTTTCCTCCTAAAATCGATTAAGTCCTTCAACTGAATTCTTTTAAGTCATTTTATACATCTCTTTAGTGAGCTTGGTAATATTATTTAGAAATGTGAGGAACACTTCTTTTCTACATTAAGAATAGGAAACATAAATTCATGCACGAGTGTTTCGATCACTCAAAAGATACACATTTTTCGAACATTGGAACACCAAAAGATACACATCTTTGCGGCGAATTTGTAAAGATTTTAGATCCAACTAATATATAAGAAAAATAAAATTTCTATATAAAAGATTTGTTTTTTCAATTTTTTTTCCTATACTAATTAAAAAAAAAAGAAAAAGATTTTTGGGTTAAGGGGGACTCCTGCAAAGGAGAGTCCCCCGTGTATCGTCCCCTGCATTTTTCGAACACATTCTTTCCATATAGTCATCCATGGATAATTATTTGAACTCACACTATACAAAAGTACATAGTTGCATAATGTTTCGATCAGTATAATCGACGATATTTCAACGAAATTTAATTTTTTTTAACTAAAATATCTTTCCCAACAGAAATTTTCGTTGGTAATACCTAGAAAATATAAAATTTTGAAACTATTAATTTACTACAATCTATTATGTCCTAACTATAGTAAAAGAGCCAATATGCGAGTCACTGTTCATAAGAATTGGTCCTCCCAAATCGACGCCGCTTTGAAAATAAGTGCGGGCTTGGTTGTTTCCTTTTCATTTTAAATCGGGTTTGGCGACCTTTTTTTCTCCCTCATTGTCCGACACACAACACCCCGCCATTTCCTCCTTTTTTACTCCCGATTTTGTCCGACACACACAACAACCCCCATCCCATTTCCTCTTCAATTTCAGCCATTTTACCTCTATCTTTAACTATTTCTCTCGCTTTCAGATTCTCTCCTCTTTTCTAACCTATAATAAAGGTTGCACTATTCATAGGAAACGGTCATGAATGACGAATCTGAGTTGTTTTGTGACCTTCACTTTGGATTTTTTTCTTTCTTTCGTCATTGTGTTCATTTTCTCTCCCCGACTGCGAAAAAATTCGTTCTCTCGTGCACCATTGTCCCGAATTTCCCCGCCTTTTGCGATGTTACGGTTTGTTTGTGGTGGGGAGTGACTCCCATCTTTATGGAGGCTTCGATCTATGGCTTTTTTGGTTTACCGTTGTTGTGTACTTTGATGTGTATATAGGGTTTTGCTTCGCCAATTTGTGAATCTAATATCCACTTCGACCAGTCGAATCTCGCGTCCATTCGTTTGTTTGGCGCGAGCTTTCACCGTTAAACATCTCCCGGTTCTTACTCCTTTTCAATACAAAATCGAAGCAGGTAAGATGGCTGATATTATGTAATTTAATGTTTTTTAGTGTTATTATACGTTGCATTACGTTGTTGTTTTTGTGTTCCAGAGATCCGTAAAAAATTCCCAAATTTGTCTTCAATATTTTTTTATTTTTATTTTTATTTTTTGGCTGATTTAGCCTTGTCTTAGTGTAAATATTGTGTATTTCTATATCTATGATTATAAAAGGAGCTTGAGTAAATTTTCTAATTTATTTTGATTTTTTATCCGATCTATTTAGGTATATGGAGGCTCATTCTGGATCGCAGAGTTGCTATCTTGAAGATTGAGTTCTCGGTTACTTTATTCTGTTAATTTATGGTTTGTATAATTTTGTGGGAATTCTTTTTTGTAATAAGATTTAGTTTCATGAACTGGATTATTTTTTAATGTTTTCAATTATAGCTGGTAAGTGTGATAAAATGTAAAATGATGTTGACCATGTGTAGGTACTCTTCCAAATGATTTTTATGCGACTTTACTTGCTTGGGTTATTGGAATCATAGGCCCCATTGACCAAGAGATGCTTGTTAAAAGACGAGATACATACCAGTATTTCACAAAAAAATTACATGCTTTATCAACGGAACCAGGTAATATTCTTATGCTGTTATATTCAGTCGTTACTTCAAATTACAAGCCTAACATACAAAATGCGTTATTAGATGCTGATATTTATTGTGCAATTTAAAAGGCATGTAAGTTTTTGTATCATGGTTTTGTATAGCATATTGACATTATATGGGAGTATATGACAGGCATGGTAGGATTGGGACCCGAATGAACATTTATTTGAACTGTCCTTATTTTGTATTTCTTATCTTCTTTCATTTAACATTTGACATTGGATTCCCATCCTCCATATTTTTTACCCATGTAGTCATATGTATATTAGAAGACTTAAAATTCTAGGTCACGTTTATAGGCTGAGTTCGGGGTTCTTATATCAGCTACTGGTTGGGTCGCCTCACATTTTGAGGATAATAAAATGTTTAGTATAGTTTCTACCGTCACCGAGTCTGTGAATGAATTTGTACTGTGATTGGCTACCTTGAGGCACGTGACCCTTTAGAAGGCAAGATGCTTTTATGTGATTAATGGGCACATGGATCAGAAGTAGGATAAAAAATTTAACATTTTGTCCTGTTTTTTTTTAGACTACAAATTTTAGCTAACTTTACGAAATTTCTCCAAGTAAAAATTAGGATGCTTCCATGTTGAAGCATTTGGTGTATTTGTAGTTTTTTGAGTAAGTTCATTGTGTAAAGCAAGCATAGATGTCAACTAGCTATAGTGTGGCACACATAACAATAAGAAAAAATCTAGGATAATGCACTAATAAGCTTACACAAAGTAGGAGCATGCTTTTGTCTCCACTTTGGTGTCATACTTCTTTCATGGTGCAACATAAAATAACTTAACTTATGTCGCTGCATAAAGAGTGCATAATTAGGAAGAGGTTGATTCATAAGTGAGTTAACAGAAGATTTATCAGAAATTCACCCGTTTGGCAAAAATATGCTCTTTTTGAAGTAATAACATATTGATATATGTTCTACATTTTTTTATGTTCTTATGTTCTATTTTTCTCCCACTATGGTGAATAACATTGGTATATGTGCCCCAGGCGGTGAAATCGGCCCACTGTCTGCGTGTCGCGGGTGGGCCGCTGATGATAAAGTTACTTTTATCATCAGCGGCCCACCTGGCGACACGCAGGCGAAATCAATTTCACCCGCCTCCCTGGGTAAATGATCGGCACTTTATTTACTAATCCAAATCAATCATAAAGGACCATATTTGATTTTTGTCACCAAGCTACCTCCAATTTGAATTTCATGCATTTCAGCTTAAAGAAGACCCTCATTCACCTTATGGGAATTGCATTCCAAGATGTTGTGTGTTTGAGCTCTGATCCCCAACATAAAATGATGGAGAAATTATCCAAGCCAAGTTAACTATTCTTCTTCTTTTTGGTTTTCAAAATCATCATCTCTGTCATTGGTCATTTGTTCCATCTCGGGCAAGAGTTTACTAATGTAGCTTGATTAAGGTTAAACCTCACACATAATACTTGGTTCATTGTTTTATTTTCTTGTTCGCATTTTTATTCTAAAAATATCTGCACCTTTTGGCAATTTGTTTCAATGCATGAATAGTTCATATTTCATTTGGGTAAAAAACACTTTTAGCCACTCAACTTGTAGTGAAAGTTTTCTGTCAGTCACCGAACTTGATTTTGTTCGAAAGTAGTAACTGAAGTTCGCTTTTTTATTTCTGTTTGGGGACTTGGTTAAAATCTGTTAGTTCTGTTTGGTGACTTGGTTAAAATCAGTTACAATTCCTCAATATTTTTTCTCGTATTGTGTTCTTATCTAATTATACTATATAATTTCTCATTTTGCAGATATTTCTTGAAATGGGTTTTAATTTACATAAATGGAGGCGATTGTTGTAGGATTTTTAGAGTGCTATGAGTTGGAGTACAGGTTTTGTCTTTGAGGCCATGATGATTAAAGTATGTACACTTTTAACTTACATACAACACCATTTTGGCAACAAAGAAAGGCCACGAACATTGCATCTCTTGATTGGGTTAGCTTTGATTATTTTTTTTAGTTCCATTAACCCGAAATTCTTCTTCATTTTCAAGAAAAAAATAGTTTGTCAAGTTTTTTTTGTTATGGTGGAGCATTATGGTTGTTTTCTACGGCAATTGAAGGTGCTTGAACCTTTAGGTTAGTATCTGAATATAGATAGCATCTTATTTTAACATGTTCAACTTTATTATGATGCTTCTTTGCGCGATTTTAGTTTAGCTCGATGGCGAAAATGTGGCATTTCTTCTTTCCAGTTTGTAGTCAATTTTTAAATGAAGTCTTGTAGGCATGTTATTAGTACAATTTATTGAGTATCAAGTAATTGGTGACATCCATTTTAGCTATCTAAGAGGCGATAACCTGGTTTTGTGACCAGTTTGTTGTGAGGATGTAATGAGAGTAAAATAATGTTCTTTCTACTTGTGCATGAGAATATCATTTGGATTGCACAACCTATTTAAAAGGTGATTTGTCCACTCTTGGATTTATGATTATAGGATTGTTCTTAATTTCATCGTATTTCTAGGATGACCCAAATTAGAAGCCATAAGGCAAAGAAGAATGCATGAGCTAATAGCTTAACATGGCATGGTAAATGATTGCCTCCTCGAGTGTGTGTGTTGTTTACGTATGATTTGACTTTTTCCGGCTCTTCTAAGCTGGATAATGGACAAATACTGAAATGCGATCCCGCAAAGGAAAAGCGAGGACGAAGCAAAAAGGTTATTCTATTTTCTTAATCTAATTTTTGGAATCATTCAAACTCAAGTTATTTATTATTGTTTAATCTTTCTTAGCATTTGCTTTGGTAAGATTTTCTTGATTTGAACTTTGAAACCGATCGAACTAGGGAGGCGGATGAGCGAAGGCAAATGATGTTGAGTCGATTCGACTTACGAAGCCTGGGTAAGGCGTAAGTTGAATTATGAAATGAGCGTGGGAAGTTATCATTAGTTATGGCGGGGGATTTGTGTAATTCCATTATGCTATTAGAGATATGTTTTTTGCTTTAAAGCATTTATCTTGTTTTGATTTGATTTGATTGAGAAGTATTGTAATATCTAAATTTTGCATGGAAATCTTGAGCTTAGAGCTTGTTTGGTGGAGCTTAAAAATTGGCGGTCATGTTCTTTTCTCTCGATGTTTGTTTAATGCATAGGTTTTACGAGGAGAGCTCATTTCATTGCTTGAACAAATCAATGTATACGATCAACTCTTGAAGAAACCAAAAGCGGTAAGTCACTTCTTGTTCACGCCTTTGTCTGTTTGAATCCAATCAATAGGATGTTATAAATTTGCATTTCCCTCATTTCTCGATTAGGAGACGTCCAAGCGTTCTTGATGATGATTATTCTATTTCGACTTGCTTCCTCATATTTGAGGGTATGGTACTCTGTAATTTATACGAGAGGTGTAATTGCCCTTTTCAATGTTATGTATACGTTTAATTACTCAAAACTCCTTAAAAGTACATTTAGAAGTCAGTCAGTTATCTGGCATGGTTGTCATATGTGAACCAAAATACAAAGATTATTAGTTAATAAGACCCATTGTCTGGCTAGCATTGAAGGACACGTTCAGTGGCTCACTTCTATATTGAACCATCTAGAGCATGTTTCTCTATAACTTTTATGTCATGTATTTCTCTGCTCTATTGATATCGAACTCATGGAGGGTATCTTTGAAGAGGATCAATTCAAAGTATTAGTTATAGTAGTGTCTTGATTATGTAGTTTGTAAACGAGAGCCAAATTGGGTATAAGTGGGCGTTGTATTATGTCACTAAAAGTTTATCAACTTAGAAAATAAATTTTATCTTCATAATGCCGACTTACATGCATGTTGAATTTATTTATTTTATTTGAGGCATAACATTTGTACAAAATTTAAAAATAGGTGGTCATGAGATGGTTTGATCTCAGTATTGAGCCACTCTATAAGAGGAGAGAAATTTATTTATAATTTAATTAATAAACGTTTGCATGTTTAAGATGGACATTTTTGTTGGCCATTTGCATTTGACGTAGAGCGATTGATTGACACCAATCATTTGGCGGTGATCTTCGTGCTATTTCATAAAATTTTAAACATTTACAATTAATTAATATATAATAAGTTATATCAGCTCTTAAATATGTTTTAAAACTAAACACAATATTATATTATAATTGCATGGAACAATACTATATGAAATAAATACATGTAACAAACATAATCCAAAGCTTTTTGTCCTATGTATAAATATTCTCTACGTATAATTCTTTGTCTAAACAAAAGTGACAGAAGTTGGAACAGATGCACAAGGAACAAAATAAAATTGTCTACTAGCTAGCTTGCTTGCTTTCTTTCTTTCTTTCTTTCTTTCTTCTTCTTCTTCATCTTTTTTTTTTTTTTTTTTTTTTTTTGTGTGGATAAATCGTCTACTAGCTTTGAACTTCATTAAAGAGTATGATATGGTGGATGAGAAATAGTGCAACTTTGAAAATATTTAGAAGAATGATTATTTTTAGAGTGAAAAGTCAAAATGTCTAATATTCTTGTGCGATTAAAATTTTATAGTAATTTTAGAGTGAACAAAATTTGTCATGACAATAGCTTTCAAGACATGAGCTACGTGGGTAGATAATCCAATTAACCATTGAATTAAGGTTGTATTTGATTCATACATTTTCATAAAAAATGTCACATTCGAGAAAAATAATGTCATATCGAGAGAAAAATATTTTTCTACTTTGGCTTTTTGATACAATATGGAAAGAAAAATGAATTCTAAGATACAACCACTTTAAGCATAAATTTGGCCACTTCTATAAAAAAAAACATTTTCTTATGGATCGGTGGATTTTTTTTCCAACTTACATGGAAATTTTTTTCTTTTTCCACCATTGACAATCAAACACAGCCTAAAATCAAAATATTTTTCTCATTTTTATCATCTTTGTTGAACTCTAAGACAAAAACACACAAACCATTGCAATTTGGGACTTCAACTCGTAAAACCAAACACTTGTTTCTTGAATGTAAGTTGTGAAACTCTCATTATCTTTCGAAAATTTGTTTTTTAACTTTTAAATTTTGATTTGAAAATAAAATTACATTACGATATTAAAAACATGAACAACATTGTTACGACTACAATCTTTGTCTCACATAACCTATCTATTTCATTAAGAATTAGCATAACATCGTCGGTATACACTTAGGTGCCTTGCGACAAAATTACGAGGTAACACACATTATTCTCCAAATACTTTAGAGCGAAAATAATTGTATTCTACAATTATACATGAATGTCGAACAATGGACTTCTCTTTCTAATTCCAAATGCTTTCCACAATCTGTAACCCTTGTCCTGCTTGTATTTCTCGAACTGTGTAGATTGAATTATATGCCCCTGAATGGATCTGGTTCCAAGGGTTCTTCTTTTGGTAAATCTTTTCACCAACAAATTTTTTTAGTTTGTACATGTTGGTTTACTGAGAATATTTGTGTCAAATTTAGGTAACTTTGACCAGTGATTTGGGCTACGTATATATTTCCATCTCCCAGTTAGGTGAAAACAAATATTATAGTCTTGTGAGCAATTCAGCGAAGAAGACGACATTTCTGTCCAACAATAGTGACCCCGCTTATTGATACAACATATTATGATTACAAATATTGGTCAATCTTTTGTTTTGACGAGTAACGTGTCGGCGATGTCCTCCTCATCATTTATGCCAAAGCATAACAATGATATAGATTTTAAAAACTCTTCCATGTGATAAAACTGGCATGAGAATGTGTTTGTTTTGTAAGCAAGAATTGCGCTGTGTTGTTATGTGTTTAGATTAGCCATTTAAATCTAATGTGTATCTTCAAAGCACCCGGTTTTGTGGGTCGAATGGATATGGTATAAGAGTATTTTACACGGAAACTTTGTGTTCAATTGGTTCATACATTACGTTCACATGCACTTGAAGTTCATAGTCGTGTCCTCAAAAATTAATCACACCAAGCTAACATCGATCGTTCAACTAACCAACAATGTACATATAAAGAGAAGGTGGTAATATCAATATTTTTGTCCATTTTCTCTGCTTCTCTGATAGCATATAATACTAGATTACAAAAACCAGCTACTGGTGAGTTGTAGAATTGTTTGCACTTGAATAAATTATCACACAATGCAAAAAAAATGATCTCTCCACGACCACAGATGAAGACTGTATTTAATTTTGTAAGTTGTATAATAGTATGAATGAATGATAATTGTAAAATTAGATTTCTCAACATATGAGTCCTATTAATAGGCCTAGACGTCTTGTTGACTGGTTCGGGTATTTCAGTATCCATAACCAACCATTACACTCTCTAAACGAATAGATATTTTGAGTTTTGAATTCAAGTATTTGAATCAAATCAATTGAATTGGGATCTATGGATGGCGGGTTTTGATCTACCGTTTACATCTTGGACAATTAAAGTTTTGTCTTTGTTCTCCTCATGCTAAGTTGAGATACGACGTATCGTAAATAGATTGTACAAATTTCCAAATTCTTAAAAGCGTGATTTGATTTCAAATTAAGGTATCCACGTGTCCGATCCAAGCGTAGACGCATCAACTCGCTTTCTTCTCACGCTTATTAAATTATTTTCTCAAAAATCGGACATGAACTTCGAATATGGTAATGTTACAATCTTGAATGTTCGGTTCCAATTACAATACCCAATCCCATCTACTAACGTCTAACGTCAAATGAATTGAAAATTCAAAGTAGCAACAAAACCGCATATGGAAAAATACATTAATAAGTATTGAATTGTTCAAAATTTAGTCGAGACAAATAATGTATAGATCTGAATAATACTTTCAATAGTTATTAATTCGACAAAGTCAAATCAATTGCAACAAAATACCTTACTATTTGACAATGTACAGCCTCAATAGAGGCACATGTCGGATATTCTATTTACCTAATTACACTTTTGTATCTTTGGTTTATCGCAATTAACTCAAAACTCTTGCTTTATCAGGCGCTCATACCCTTCCGCCGTTAATTGTACCACATATCTTGTATTTCCATTTAATTTTAGCCAAAGATACAACACATCAAACCAAAATCACGCTATTGATGAATTATTATGCAAATACATATTATTGTGTATTGTACAAGGCCACACACACACACACACACACACACACATATATATATAGACATATTTTCATATTGACCTATCGATTAAGCGGTTGTTTTCTTCTTGTGCTTAGGTTCGTACATTATTTGTTCTTTGTACACATTTTACCATTATTTACACAATCATACAAGAAGTTAAGTAAATAAATAGGTAACCCTTTTCCACAAATACATTAATAATTTTTCATATCTTACACCTATACCTTTTTTCAATATAGATATTCAATCTATTATAGTAGGTAACAGAAAAATGAAAGAAAACTTTTCTGCTCCCCGGTCCTTAGCCGCCCGCCCCCATAACCCGCCCCCCTTCTCCCCCCTTCCCATTACTCAATAGGACAATTCTTCACACATAATTAAGGGAGCCAAATCACACTGATAGCTTTAATAGTTTACTGAAATTTTGTGTAGTTTTTTTTTTTTTTTTTTTTTTTTTTTTTAAATTATCGAAGGATATTCTATCAATAAATTTAAAAATGTCAGAGTGAAACGTGCAAAGTATTTGTGTCAATGTAGGGTTGAAAGCGTTGGAAAATTAGTGGTGTTATGCTATGTTTGGACATAATTTTATGTGGAACACGTTTCTTCATTTCGCGTGAATATCGAAATCATATATTTACTTGACAAAATTGATGATCGGATGAATAAGAAATTGAAGCTCAAAGAGGAGTTTCAAAAAAATTGTTGAAGGAGAAAAACAAATAATTTATTCTACATTGGAAAATGACAAGAAGTTTGACTAGTATTTAAGTGACCACATTTTACAAATGTGTAATCTTGTGAGGCATATAGGCTGTCTCTTGCGCGTGCCTGTAGGGGATTCTAATCACGGACCGATTTACACATCGGATCATTGAACTCATGTGTAAATGCGACCTGCGTACACGAATCCAAAATGCGGTTAATGTTGTGTTAATTCTGTAACACACGAAACTAACATGTTTAATGAGAAATTAAAATGTCACCTCAATTTGCCGAAGCAAAAGTTTTGTGCTAAACTTACTGCTTGGTTCCACGGTTGTATCCTGAAAAACGGACGCTTAGTAATCCTAAAAACACATACGGTGAGGGAGCGAATATGTTTTAAAGACACTAAATATACAAGCCTCGATTTGATTAAATCTGTTCTTTGTAAAATTAATTTTCAATATTATGCCGTTGTTATAATTTGTTATTCTGTTTTTCAATTAAAATAATAAATATATTATATTATTCTGCATATTCTGTCTAACAGAAAGATGAAGAGGTACATTGATCATCTCATTTAATTTTCATAAAGAAATCACTGTAGAATTAGCATAGCATGTTGTAAACATGACATCTTTTAAGTTTTAACAAGACCATTAGACCCCGTTTCTCCAATCATTAAATAAATTCCCAAGAACAATATTTTTCAAATGGTGCTCTTGAATATCCACCAACCTTATCTTGTTCAAGTATAGTCTAAATCGATCGACAATCAACATACGAACTAGTTCTAGCCCCACGTTTAAAACTCTTGTAGAAAATTTCAAAGTATAGAAAACATGCTTTCAAGTTATAAGGTAAGTAGGTGGTTGAAACTTTGTACTTTAAATTTGTTCACACATATTCAAAAGCAACTCAAACAATTCAGGGCCTAAAGCAAAATTTTGAAAGGATCTTTTACTAGTCAACCATTTTTTTTAACATAATGAAATGTCTAAGAAATATTTAGCCCACCCTAGGCCTATGTTTAATCTTCAAACTAGTATTAAACTTTAACCCACTTAAAAATGTAATCCTTGTTCCATCCTGGTCTACAGACTACATATGCATATGTTTTGACCATCATTGTTCAATCTTGTTCATTTCTTTGCTTAAAGAGCTACCTCAAAAGGTTTCTTGAAGGGCATAGGCATTCGAGGATCGGACAATCTTTTGTATCAACAACCATCTGTTGTATGTCATGTTCTTGCACTAGCCACTTACACATTACAAATTGGTTGTACCTATTAATCTATGTTTGTCACGCCTCTGCACTAACCACTTACACATTATAAATTAGTTGTGCCTATTTATCTACTTATATCACGTCCCTACACTAGCCACTTAAACATTATAAATTAGTTGTACCTAATTTATCTAAAGTACTATAATTGGTTTTGATTTCAAACAACATAGTGCTTATTGAAAATAAGCTATGTCCACTTTAAATATGAGATAGAAACAAGTTTCATCTCATATTAAGATAAATTTTAGATTAAACTAATTTTCTAACACAATGCATCCCAAAGAAAATTATACCTATAATCACTGGCAAAAAAATCCTAATTTCTTGTTAATTTATTTGGATTAAAGATTAAAATTAAGTATTAAGCTTAATATGCTTTATATATTGTAATATTGTATCATATATCTTGCAATTCATTCAAGAAATTCAAATATTACATCATATATAATACAAAATTCTTGGATCATATATAATATTGTATTTTCCACGAAATTTATGTGGAAAATTCCATAGAAAACTTATCCACTCGTCACGTGTCCTTTTTGTACTTCAAAATAAAGATTTTTAAGGCACGTTGATCACGACAAAACAACATTTTTTTCAAAACAAACCTATTTTTCAAAGAAGTAAAGCACATCCATTGAAATTTCCTGTGAATAAAACAAAATCAACGTCGTAGTTTCAAACAAAAGAACAGGGTTGATGTGATGTGTATAGACTGGTGTTTTTCTTGTGAGAGAAAAATGTGTGAAAGAAAAGTAAAAAAAAAGGGTAAGAAAAGTATACATTTACGGTAAAAGAATATTTAATTTAAGTAACACTTGACAAATTTTTAACAATATTTTAAATTAATATAACGTTTATTCAAAATAAGTTTAAAATTGGTTGTATGAATGTTGTCACCAGGGGTGGAGATGGGGTGCGGGAATGGACTATAGTCCAGTCCTACTCTCGAAAAAATTAATTTTGATGCGCATTTTTGTTTTGTTTTTGGATTTAGTACCAGTCCAATTTTGAAATGCAAATTTCTTTTAAAAAAAAAATAGTAATCCTCCTTCTAAAAACTTATGACTTTGCCCTCCTTCTTAAAACTTATGACTTACTTACCAATGTCTTGACAACACTTCAACCACTGAAATAGCAGCTAATTATTTCATTCTCAATGGTGCCGAAATCTCTCAATAAAGCAGCTAGGCCGTTTTCCTATCTCTAAAGGGGCTTACTCATAAAGATAAAGGGGGCTTTACCCTGATGCAAGTAGTCTCCGCGGCTATACTATATCAAATAGCCTAGGGCGCTACTGTACTAGTTTTTTTCGGGTTCTTTGCTAGCCAGACACCTGTCAACCAACCATCCAGTAACTATCAGTTCTTTCGCAAGCCAAGCCAATATGCCTCGATCCGCCCGAGGAGAATCCGAGTGAAAGCAGCAACCAGAGTGATAGTAGCGTGTGTCAGCAAACAACTCTAAGCTAAACTGATTACAGATAGGTAGTGCGGACTACACTACTTTTCTGTAATCACCTCACTCACTCTAAGGTGAGTGAAGTGCCCTACTTCTATCTCACGGGTAGTGGTAGTGTAGCTGGGCTATTGATCCTGGTGAAGGAGCCCTATCAAGTAAAGGCCGGGCGAGGAGTGATAGAATAGCAAGCAGGGTCACTTCCGCAAGCAAAGCTCTTTCCTGTTCAAATAAAGCAAGCGGTTAGGAAAAAAAATAGCCAAGCAAGTCATGCCCCTTTCTATCACGGCGCGCTATTCTCTATAGAAAAGAGAATAGATTCTCTCTCTTTATCCTATAGCGGGATTTTGGTAGGACTCCACCAGAGGGAGTGACATGAATCCACGTCGACGTTATTGATTTCAGATATGGGGAGCACTATACATAGATAGAAGCAAGCGCTACGAAAGCAACAACAATCCCTACCTACCCCAGTCCATCCCTTCACCCGGATAATGACCATTTAAGCACCTCTGGAAGCAGACAGAAAGAGATGGCAGAGTAAGCACCTCGTCCTTATACTACTTTCCCTGTGTTCTATCACTCCCCCCTATCACAACAAGGCAGGCCTGCCCAAGGAAGAAATCACAACCAGGGCTATATTCACCTCTATGTTAGGTAGCCTCCTCACTAAACACAAGTAAGAGCTAGCTTGCATTGAGAATGATGGGTCCTCCGAAGGACTAGTTTTCAGCTTTACACACTCTTATATATTAATTAATTTAAGAAAAAGAGTCAAAATTCCAATGATTACTTATCACAATTCTACATACTGGCAGAAAATAGAGTAGTATGATTGGCTCTATAATGGAAATGCTCTGTCGTAGAGCTTCGCTAGCAGTGTCGAGCTTTGCTCGCGATTCGACTGGAACTAAGGACCTGAATGGAATTCATGCTGCTATCTAAAGAATGAAGAAACCGCTACTGAACGAGAGCGAGTGAAGTGCTTACGCCCCTTTAGAGATAGGGGCGAGCCAAAGATAAGTTGTAGCAACGAGCTACTAAGGAGTAACTGTGTTGAAGCTTCAAACGTAGAGCTCGCGACGACTTCGAGCGAACTCCACGAGTGTGCCGAAAAAGACTAAAAAGAATCTGTGATAAGTAAGCGCCTGCGTTCAGTAAATCGCAATTCTTTTTGTGTGTCGGGCAGCGCGCGTTAAGATTCGTCGCGTGATTGTCCGGGCGAGGTAGGAGATCTATACGAACAAAGCAGCACAGGTAGCAGTGGTTGCCTTTTATTTTATAGGGGGCTCGACTTTCCCCTTTGTCACTATCTCGCCCAGCATATTTGTTTATTCAAGTCCCATATTCAGTTGAAAGGGCGGATCCAGGAAATGACATAGGGGTGGGTTGGGAATGGGGAACCTGCCCCAATTTTTTTTTTTTTAAATCATAATTACTTAAACCCATTTTTATAAAAATCTAATTACAAATTGTCAATTCAAAATTTGATTCACAAATAATAATATACAAATTCAAATTTTCAATTCACAAATTAAATCATAAACTCTCAATTCATAAATAACAAATACAATTACAAAAGTGTAAGTTAGCCATCTCGTACCTTCAAACAATTGTAGAGACTGCCAAACAATTAAGATTGAGATTTGATTTTTTTTTTTTATTTTATTTTAATCCACCTTTGGCATTCTTGTCGGTTGCGGGGTGAAAGATTAAGATTGAGATTTGACTTATGAGAGATAAACGACGGAACGAGTGAAATGAACGACCAAGGAGGAGAGTCCAAGCGAGGGTTTCAAATTTTGGGAAATTTGCTGACAATATGTGTCTCTGTGAACTGGTTTGGCTTAAATAAAATAATCTCAAATTCATGAATATATTCAACAATTAAAGCATCTTCCCAGTTTTGTGTACAAACTCGTTTCTTTTTGAATATTCCTCTACAAAATTTTCTTCTTTATTAATCCCTTTGACCAAGAGGAAAAATAAAAAAAAAAAATGATTACCCCAATAAACTTGGCATAAATTCATTTATCCACGGACCTAATAAATTATTTGGGCTTTGGGTGTATGTTTGGGTGTGGGATATGTCTATTATATTAATTGTTTCAATTTTTTTGGCTTGGGCTTAAAAAAATTTCTACGAGTTTTTTTGGTCCGGATGGGCTTGAGCCCAGGATCCGCCCCAGTCACAAGTTTCATGTTGGACGCAATATGAATATTGAAAATTATGATCAAGGATTCCTTTATCAACCATCATCTACTTCAAAGATCCCTACTGAAAGGAACTCCATTTGTTAGAACATCTTCTATTTAGTCTATGTGGTTTTGATATAATGTTTCGGTGGGTATTATTATAATACTAATCGGGACATTTGTCACTTCTTATTGGATGAGTGAAAAGTGAAGTTTAGACTCATCCAATAATAAATATTATATGAACAATATAACAATATCTACCAGAAGCATTAGATCATCCCTACGAGCCTCTGCACCTATTTTTTTTTTTTTATGAACCTTCAGTTGAATCAGATTTTGCTGAGCCAAAATACAGAGACGTGTAAAGCTTAATTTGCTTTAGCAGTCATTTGACAATTCATTTCCGTGGTACTAAAGCTCATGAGGTAATGCAAGTGTGTCGTAGGCATCATAGACCATCATGCCGTTCTTTGCCCAACATGAAAGTAGCTTCTGAATCTTTAGCACTAGAAAGGAACCCGGAGCCACCATATTAGACTATCGTAGTTTTAATTAACCAGCCACTATATTTTTTTTTTATTAGTGTACTACATTTAAATTTCTTAAAAGATCCATAATTTTTACTTATTATAATATTTATGTCCCTAACATTCTTATCATCAACCTTAAATTAATTAACATATATTGTCTTCGATAACGTTTCTTGTCCAAAAATTTTATTAAAAAAGAACAAAATGACTTGTTTTTTTCTCGTATTTTTAAATAAGCTAATTAAATACATACAAAATTTTGATTAAATATTTGTCTTTTATTTTAAAGCACACTAATAAAATTTTTAAAAGAAAATTATTAGTTGGAACAAGATGTGTTAATTGATAAAATGTTAAATATAAGAATATGATAAAAAAAAAAGTTAAAGATATAAATGTGACAATAAATAAATGTTAAAGACTTTTTATACAATTAAAATATGGTGCATCTATAATAAAATGTATGATCAAAATTTTCTTTAAATCTACACAAATTACGTTTTAACCACTTAAATTATTTTCAGTGGGTGTCACATTGGCGTCTCTACCAAACGAGGTGACTGGTCTAACTAAAATCGCATTTGGCATTTCATTGGTTAATACGTTAGGTGTCTCTTACCCTTTGCACAGGCAAAGATGTGACAGGTCAAGTTGAATGAGTGCGACTTTTAAACCTCCACTAAAACGTGTGTTTTTAAGTGCACTTTTAGTCAAAATATTAATGGGAATATTATCATTAATTGTGTCTTTTTCACTAAAACCATCAATCAAAGCTTAAAAGTTGTTGGACTAGTCTATATTTTGAACTTCTACGTCTTCAATCATATGGCATATTTAGTATAAAGACCATATTTGATAGGATTTATTTTAATGTTTTCACTACGCGGATTTGACAAGAATGTCACATATGAGTTTGCGGGTCCCATCAAGGGCCAACTTGAAATTCACTCAAATTACACATGTTAATTTTGAGTCTCAAGACAACATACATCCTCGCATAACCTTGATTGTGTTCTACTTAGTGAACCTCACGGATGGCTTTCATAATTATAGCAAATCCCTCCCATTACAGTTCTTCGTCGAGGTGGTCTTCGCATGCCCACGAAGCCCCCCAGATATTCTGTCATCTTAAGATGACAAAATCTTAGTCACATTTAGAGAGATAATTTTAGAAAAGATTACTTTTAATTGACAAGATGACTCCCACAAGAAAACTTCGTGTCAATTCTAAAAAGCAGTAGCGCAATATTCGAGATTGAAAAGATAAAGGGGGTGAAATCTTGGGGATCGCGGTATATTCAGAATTAATCTTATCTCCACAAGGAAAGAAAATCCAATCGTGTAATTAATTGATTGCTGGTTTTAATGGACTAGTCTATCTCCTATAAATGCTCGTCTCCTATTTATTCAAAGTTACGCATTATTCTCTATCCAAAACTCTTATCAAATATCTCCTTGCTTGGTTCTTCCACCCCCAAACAATCCTCATATAATCTCGTATCGATAATTGACTTGACAGTCTGAGTGAATTGTGTAATTTTATTATAATTGTGTACTCATATTTATAGGGTTTTAGTTTCGAGAGTTGACAACTCTTTCAATTATCACTACCTTTGTTTTTAAGAAATATTCATGAGATGATTCAAATTTATTTATATTTATATTTCCAATTAGAAAGAAATATAATTACTTATATTTATATCTTGATTTACGTTGGGTATTAATTAATAAGCTCAAATCAAATATTGATATATATGAATCACAAATACATTTATAGCCAGGGGAATTATATAAACTGATGGAAAGAGACATGAAAAACCATACAACATAATTATTTCGGGGATTTTAATGATTCAACTTGGGACTTTCCGCAAAGGCCCCTTGTCCTAATATAAACTCTGTATTCATCATATGTCATGGGTGAATACAGTGCTGGCTTGTCTTCCGTAACTAGCTCCTCCACAGGTTTGATGAGCACGTCACTTTTTGGATTGTAGAAGTAAGCAAGGGACACTCTCTCTTTCTCTGAATTCACCATCACTCGATGTTCCACGCTTTTGTATGTTGCATTACTCAGCACCTGTAATACAAAATTGTTTCAATTATCGACAAAACGAATGCTCCTTCATTTAAAGAGAATAAGACAGGCTGTTCTCGCTTTATCTAATGATCATAGGTGAATCGAAAGCTAAGGAAAACAACTTTCAAAGCTTCTCTAGCCAAAGGCAGAAAGGGCCGGGTGTGTATAGTGTATAGTGTACCATGTACGTTTGGTAAATTTTTTTATAGATTATAAGCAGTAGGTCATACGGAATGTATAGATAAAAAGTTGTGGGTCCTATAAAATATGTGGATAAATATAATGTTTGACCAATTTATAAATACTTATAAGCACTAGTATATATACGAAATTTTATGTAGGTTATTGAATTTTATACTATTTTAAGTTTACTGTTTCATTGCCTTTTAGTCAAAATAACATACATGAATAAATGATTAAATTGTAACGAAGTGTACATATATTAAAAAATACCTAAATAAAAAACAATAAAATAAAATTTAATGACAGGGAAGTAGAGAAACCTGAATTTGATCCCCAATATTGACAATGAATGCATTAGGAACTGGCTTAACTGTTATCCAGTTATTAGCATGTCGGACTTGGAGCCCCGGAACGCATTCATCGGGTAAAAGAATGGTCATCCCACCCGGGTCAGAATGTGATGAAATACCCAAAGTAAGATCCGGTTGTGGGCATTTTGGGTAATAATTTGCCCTTAAACATGCACCAATTTCACCTCCAAAAGCTTGTTCCAAATGATTTTCTCTCAATCCTAGGGTTACTGAGAAAATCTTCATCAGTTTTCCACCAAGCTTAACCACTTCTTCGCTGTACTTCGCAACCAATTCCCTGCAAACATGTTTCGTGAGACGACATAAAATTTAAGTAATTAGAGACGGAATAAATTTAATTTTTTATTAGGATGCACAGTTTCTTCAAAATGGGTGACGGCAAAAATGTGATCCTCGAACATTACGCACTAAGAAAAGGTGTACAGAAAATTTTACGGGTTGGTTACCTGCATGAATCTGGTACACTTGGCCACTTGTTCTGGTCTCTTAGTGACATGGGAAGATAATGAAGGAAGAAATAGTCACTCCAATCTAATGAAATGCCCTTTTCAACCCCAAGCCGACTGCCATAACCTTCATACGTAGCCGGCGAATTTGCATATTGTTGTTTCAGTTCCAGTGGGAGTTGAAAGAACTGCCGCCACACCTCCCGTATAGCAGCCATTAGTTGGTGGCTAACGCCGTGGTTCACCACCTGAAAGAAGCCCCACTGGCTACAGGCGGCGTAAAGGAGACTGGAAGTTTCCCGACGAAGGGATTCTTGATCGGAATACAAGTTCTGCAAATCAATAACCGGGATATTAATCTCTTTGTCCACTGGTTCAGAAATGGATGGCCTTTCGGAGGGTTTTTTGACATAGCGTTCTGGGATTACACGTATTCCACTGTCCGACAAATGTTGAACTCGGACAACAGGTTCTGGCCACATTTGTAAGCAATTCATCATTCTTAAAACTCACAAAATACACAGACACTGAGGTGGGATGGAGCTGCAAATATATAATACAAATAACTCTAGAGAGAGGTATCTAAAGTTTGTGAAGAGTCTTCGGATTTAATGGAAAAGTTTGTTTAATGTGAACACATAATTAAAGTTGTAGAACGTACAGCTGAACGTGAATTTCATGGTTTTTGTTGGTATTGAATTTGGACAAGGTAGCTGAGATTTAAGAATAGCGTGACTATTCACATGAATATTCAGATCACAAATCAAAAACAACGTGATATATATAATTATATATATAAATAGTGATTGAGTGAGTGTGTGTTTTATATATATATCGTATAAGAAGAAGAAGAATCTATCACTCACAGAAAGTAGGGGTGGGGTGGGGGGGGGTGGGGGTGGGGTGGGGTGCTTGATGAATGAGGAGTAGGGGGTATATGCATATATATATATGCACAAACATGGAGTTACATTCCGGCGCCGTAATCAATTTGAGTTGTTTTGTTTATGGCATATGGCAAGCACCCTCAGTGCATGTCCATGTGGAGCAACATGTGTCTATCATGTTTGTTATTGTTTTATTTATAAGTGCTTATAAATTAGTCAAATGTTATTTTTATTCACACATTTCGTAAGACCTATATTTTTTTATCTATTTTTATATACATATTCCGTAAGACACACTACTTATATAATCAATATTCTTAAAAGCGTAAAGCGTGGAGGCTGAGTTTCAAGCTTTTTGAACATAGGCGATAACGAGACAAGGGTAAGGCGAGGGCGAAGCTTGAGGCGTGACTAGGCGTTGAGGCCGAATTTCAAACCTAGGCAAAACCTAGGCGAAATTTAAGTGGACTTTTTAGAACAATATAAGCTACAAAAAAAATTTACCGAATATTCTATAAAACTTACTGTTTATAATCTAATTATTTATTGTAAAAATTTTGGGGTCAATTTATTTATTAGAATTTTATTTGGCATAACAAAATTAGTCCAAACTTTAGATGCTTCAACTTCAAATTAAGGGAGCAAGAACTTTGGTTTGGGGACTTTCCATTTAGGTTATAAGAGCTTCTCCAATTCTTTAATGGATTGTTAACAACTATTTGTTACATAAATAAAATAGATATTGTTTACAAGATTTCTTTTCAAAGCAATTTGATGTGGCAAAAGAAAAAATAGATATTGTCTAGAGTTCTATTTAAATTTTATAATTTTGTTAGATATATTGACTCAACAAATTTTATATTTTCCATGAAAATTTATATTTCATCAAAACATTATACACCTTCAAATTTTATAATTTAACTTGTCAGTATATATTTTAATAATTTATTTTAAGCAAATTAACTATTACTAATTGTAAAAAATTTTATATGATCAAGTTCGAATGACAATTTAGATATATCTATCTCATTTTTGATGAGATGTCTGACCAAAAAAGTAGTCGGGGGTGATTATAATATTCAAAACTATAAATGTGGAAAATTAGTTTTATATAAACGTTTGTAGATGTGTCAAGACGGGCCGGCCTGCCGAATCCGCATCGGCCCATCCGTTTTGACCCGGAATTGCGGGCCGTTCACAGGCCGAAGAGGTCGAACCGAGGGTCGCATTCACGGGCAGTGTGGCGAACCACGGGCCGCCCGTGAACCCAAGCGAAGCCGCTTCACCGCTCGAGCGGTTCGACCTTTAACCGCTGGTATATTTTGATTTTTTTTTTAATAAATAGCAGAGAGCCTTTTAAAGTGAAAGATATAACAGATGCGTGTTGTTTTAGTCTTTAAATATATTTTTAAAAAATAGGAATTGAATTAAAAAAATGAAAAAATATGAATTTATCATTGTTATTTATTTTTAGTTTAGTAATTTAACACATTTTTTGCTATATATGTAAACATTTTTTTTAATTATAATAGGTAACTAAATTTTTTTAGTAAATTTAAAAAAAAATTAATTTTTTATTCATACGGGTCGAATTGGGTTGAACCGCGGCCCACATGGGCTCGACCAGAGATGGGCCGGGCTTGTATTCAATTTTTGTAGATTGGGTTGACCATGCCCGCAACCCGCCATGACGCGGGCTTTTTCTAATGATGGTCGTCACCAGATTTCATCGGAAGCGGGCCGACTCGGTCTGTCTGACTCGGATTGACACCTCTAAACATAAGTAGATATCTCTAACATTGTGATAAAAATTATGGCTATCTTAAAAATGTATATTTCATGAAATTTTGGATTGGACTAGTAAATTGATTTATGTTTATTATGTTCACTACGGTTCAATTACCAAATGAATTATATTTTTAATTAAAAGTTTACGCTGGTCAAACTATATTAATCAGAACCCTTGGTCCGTATTGTGTAACGTCCAATCGATACTAAACCAGCTACCTAGTTTGATAGGGTATGGGCAGGAAAAAAGAAAGTGTATTTATTTTGATGCTATACTTAACTTGAAAGGTACATTCATGCCATAACATTTGGTTTGGCCGGATTGAGTTATACTCGTACTGGTACACACTTATGAATCACGATGATTTTGAATACTTGGTCAATTAAAACGTGATAATTTAAAAAAAAAAAAGAATAAAATATTGTAAATATCTAATATTTTACAATATTTATAGTCATTGATTTGTTGAATTTCAACTATTAAATTATTATTAGTGAATTTTAGTAAGAGTGATTTATGTTAATTAGAGACTTTTTGCTAGCATAAGACGCGTGTTTGTTAGTTATATGCCATTAGGCGCTAAAAGCTACTTACAAATAAGATATCTCGTTTGTTATATATAGTATTTTCTTCATTATTTATAGGATTGTCGATGATACCGCATTTCTTATTTTATACAAATTTTTTGAAAATAGTTTTTCTTTTGGAGGTAATTCTTACTCTGAGTTAATCTAAGGACTTTATTGTATGAGTTCCCAAAAAAAGGTTCGATCAAACTAGAGATGGTTCAAGTGATTTGAGAGTTTTAGGTAAAATTGTTGAGGGGACCTTTTTAACAATATAAAAAAAAATGTTAAATAATGATCACTTACAAAATCAATATTTGTTGGTGATTCAATCAGAATCACCAACAACAATATTATTAGTGGTTAGATGTACCTCACTCAATGATTCCTAACGATATTGACGACTCTTCGATAGCTGATACTCGACGGCAAGTCGTCAATATCAGCAACGAAATGTTATTATTTCTGTATTTTTTAAATATTTTTATAAGTTTATGGATAAGTTCAAATATCTTTTTATTTTTTATTATAATATTATCGACATAAAAGTTATGTTTTTAACTGTTAATTTTATTAATGATGAAATTTTCTGCTAGTATTTATTTATTTATTTTTAGTACTTTATTTATTGAAAAAACTTTTGTCAATAAATTAAATTTATTAATCTATTTATGTTTTTTTACTAATTGAAAAGTTGTAATTCAAAATTACGACTTCTAATTGTTGTAGCGAGAATTTTTTTTTGAGTAATATTTAATTTTTTTAAATATTTTTATTACTTTAGGTTACGATGATAATTCTATTAATAAATTAAATTTATGAAGACAATTGTTTTCTAAATTATCACCGATGAAACTCCAATATTAATTTTTATTATTATTTTTAATCGTTATTTTGTTACTCGTGAAAATTTCTAATATTTTTGGAGCCTCACTTAAATTTGGGACCAGCTCTGAGTGAGACACTTGTGTCCAAATTTCGACATGAGCTGGAAGTTTCCTTGGCATAGTTAAAGAGTTATCTTGTTTTTGAGTTTTTGTCCGATCTGAACTCATTTTAATTGCTTGTGCATTATGTTAGATTTGATATGATCTGTTTTAATCGTTTGAACAATTCTTCTTTGAGATTTTTTTGAGTGGATTGTTACCATCAATGTATACTCTTTACAACATTTCATAGATATTTTGTCGTGTATCTATACAAACACAACATGCTCTGTGTTACGAGTTGACCTTTATGTAATTTAAAGTCCGAATGATGTCGTGTTATATATTTTTTAGGAGATGATCTTCTACTCTCAAGAGGGCAGATCTTAAATTGCTCACATACTGACACCTCAACAGGTTTATCTTGAATTGCTCACCATCTTGAATTCTTCACTCTTCTTGCACCTCAAGGGTGGACAAGATATCCTACCCCTTTGCTAGAGCGGAGACCATTGCTTATATTTTTTAACCTATAATATTTATGAATGTGAAAATTACTTCATTATCAGAATTACACACAATAAAACTAATTTTCCAATCATTTGGTTATTAGTCCCCGTTTTCATATATATATGGGCACCGTTCTTCTTATCAATATATTTAACAAAGAAATTTGACAAATAATCACAATTATTAATGTCAATCAATCTAACGGTCTAGATGTATTAGCACCTTTAAAATATTTATATCCATATCTAAATACATCCTAATAATTTTTTTTAATACATCTAGATCGTTAGATTTGTTGAAATTAAGAGTCGTGATTATTTGTCAAATTCATTGATAGAAATAACGGTTTCCATAATATAAAGCAAGTGACTATTGTATATGTTTTTCATTAACATTGAACAAGTTGGATAATTTGAGTGTAACAATGAAAGTTAAGGGGTTAATTTGCAAAAAAATAGAAAAGTTGACCTGCATATTCATATATATGTTTTGTAGGTTAAATTGTGCAATTTATCTTCTTAAAATTTGGGGATTTTGGTTAAAATGGTACCTAACATATGTTTCTAGTGCGTTTTTAGTCCATAACTTTTTATTTTTAGCTAAAACATCTATAACCTATGTCTTTAGCCGTGAAATTGGTCTATGTGGACGAATTCTATACAAAACCTCTTTTAGTTTAGCGCGTGGTGTATACTCTTTTAATAATAAAGGTATAAATTTGTCAATTCTTATATACACAATAAAAAGAAATAAAAAATAATAATAATCACATTCTCCCACCCAACCCAACCCACCCCAACCCACCCCACCCCACCCCACCGCCGCCTTGGAGGGAGAAAAAGTCCCCCCCACCACCGCCATTATTGGCAGGAAAAATGGTGGGAGAAGTCCCCCCAAAATAATGACACATTTGAAGGACTTCTCCCCCCACCTTAGAACTGCCATTAATGGCAGTGATCGTGACAGTGGTAGTGGTAGTGGTAGTGGTAGTGGTAGTGGCGGTGGTGATAGTGTGGTAAAATGGGGATAGGTTAAAGAATGTGGTTATTAATTTTATTTCTTTTATTTTTTTAAATTTTTTTTTATTGTGTATATAAGAATAGACAAAATTGTCCTTATTATTAAAAGTAAGTGTGCATCATTGGCCAACTAACAGAGATTTTGGATGAAATCTGTTTATAGGACTAATTTTTCCTTTAAAGGTATATGTTAGGGACGTCTTTAGGGGTGGCAAAACGGTTCGTCGGCTCGGCTCGTAAAAGCTCGGCCCACCGGACACTCGGCTCGTCCGAACCACGAACACGAACTAAGGCCGAGGAGAGAAAAAAAAAACGAGCCGGCTCGTCCGACGAGCCCACGAGCTCGTGGGCTGAGTAGGCTCGTGCAGTTTGCTCGTTGGGCTCGAGGACACGAGCCCACGAGCGGGGCGAGGCCCACCAGCCGGCTCGGCTCGCTGGCTCGTCCACAACGGTCACGAATCGTGACCGTTGGATGATCATCCAACAGTCATTTTCATTTTTATTTTTTAATTTTTTATTTTTTTCCTTTCATGATTTTCCTATAAATACCCTATTTCTAAACTCATTTTTTCACATTTCAATCTTTTATCTCTCATTCAATTACATACTCAATCTATTATAAATTCTCAAATCTCAATATTAGTGTTTTAAGTAATTAGTATCTAGTATCTTATTATCTAGATATTACGCTATAATTTTCTACTTCTACTAATTTTCTACATTTCTATTTTCTAATTTTTACGTTCTACTAAATCTTCATCTTCTCCTATTTTCTTTCTCTATTATTCCAAATGGCATACAACCGAAGTGATGATGATTTCAGTAGTCTTAATGAAATTCCAATTCCAGATGACATTATTGATCAGTTTGGTGGTAGCACTGATCCAATTGATTTAGAAGACATTCATGACGACGCCAATACACATGAAACTACCATTGGCTCTAGCACTAAACGAAAAGCCACCAAACAAAAGGCTAAATGTCGGGAGCATTTTTAGTTGGTGCGACCGGTAAACTAGTGAACGGAGTCCCCGAGTTCAAAGCACAATGTAAACACCGGAGAAGTTTGCTTGGCGTAAGAGATTGGCACGACCCATCTAAACAGACACTTCAAAAGTGTCAATACAAACATGGAGGTGTGGATACAAATCGGGCACATCTCCGGTTTGGATCTCCGGGGGCGGTCTAGTGATCCTACTCTCAACAACCGGATATACTCACAAGAACTTATGCGACACGAAGGACTACCTAAATTGATAGCAAATGTCGAGTTTCACTATGCTTGGTGGACAATCCTCATTGGACTACATTCATCAAAAATATCTACAACCAAGGTATGCGTTAGTATTTCTAAATACACTTCAGTAGAGATACTATTGTTAGATATAATACTAAAAAGAAACTATTATTAATGAATAAAATGATGGTGTTGTAACATTAGGGATATGCAAAAAAATGATACATGGTAGCAAAATAATAATTGGTTAATGCATAAAAAGTAATAGCATTTAAACAAATAGACTATCCTCATAATGGAAATATTATTTATCAAGTTTTATTAAGTGTGTTACATGAATTTAAATGTGATTCTAAAGCTCGTAGTTTTACATTTAATAATGCATGCCCAAATAATAGAGTAATTGAAAAATTAATGCAACATTGTAATCCACAATTTGATGGTATTTTATTTCATATTAGATTGTGTGTGCCATGTGTTTAATTTAATTGTACAAGATGGATTACAATTTATACGCCCAATTAAAAAAAAAAATTAGATTTGCTATTAATTATATTTCGTTTTCACCATCAAGAAAACAAGTTTTTGCCGCTTTATGTATAGAAAATGGGTCTGCAATCAAAATGTTTTGCAACCGATGTGGCAATAGGTGGAATTCAACATATCTTATGATTGAATCGTGTGAAGGTTATGAAGATTGCATTCTCAGATATTATAATGGCCGACACTCACACTGGCACGGCTCGTAATATGATTTAGAATTACATGATTGGAAAATATGTGGTCATGTTAGAAAATTTTTAAAAGTTTTTACCAAATGCATGTTCCGGTGTTTATTACCCAACTACTCCACTTGTTTTAAATCATTTCTATTATATTGCTAACAATTTTCATAAGTATAAGAATTTTGCTCTTTTACTAGTATTATACATGTCATGGAAGCTAAATTTAGAAAATATTGGGAACAATTACCTATGTTATTTTCATTAGCATGTATCATGGATCCTCGACTTAACTTAGAGGGTACA
Source organism: Forsythia suspensa (assembly GCA_023638005.1). Taxonomy (NCBI): domain Eukaryota; kingdom Viridiplantae; phylum Streptophyta; class Magnoliopsida; order Lamiales; family Oleaceae; genus Forsythia; species Forsythia suspensa. The sequence continues at coordinate 40,278,082 of CM042669.1, read as the reverse complement.
AAAGTAACAATAATGACAATTTCGGATAAATTAACTTTTGGAAATTCAATCATGTGTTCTAATTTAGAACAAACTTTATGTTCTATGTATGATATTTATCTTTGAAAAGGTCGGTACAAACGTTGTACGACCCCCTAATCCAACATATACTTCGTCATCAACTCGATGACATTGACTTATGGAGTTCGTCGCCAAGACACATAGACCACTCGAGGTCAACAATTAGTTGGTTCTTCTTCTAGTTCTTCCTTCCCTATTCTAATGATACACCCGTAGAGTTAGGTAGGTATTTTGCACATGATGTAATTCAGTATGTTAGATGAAGAGGAGAGAAAAAATTTTGATATACTTAAATGGTGGAGACAACATCAACGTAGTTACTCAATTCTTTCCAAAATGGCACGTGATCTACTAACACCTCCGGTGTCAATCGTAGCATCGGAGGTCGCATTTAGTATAAGTGGCGGGGTTTTATCTCGATATCGGTCAAGACTCAAAGCCACATTTTAGAAAGTTTACCGTGTCTAAAGGATCGGGATGATGCCGAACTTGAATTCAAGACAAAGTGGATGAATAATGTCTCAAGAACTTGAAGATTTGAATATGGATTAATCATATCCGTAGAATCGTAGTAAGTATTATTTTGCATTAATATTTCAGATTTGAAGAATTTTTCTTATTTTAAAAAATTGTACACGTAACATCTTGTTCAGTGTACAATTTTAACTCCACTACTTTTAAAGTAGCCATCCCAAGCCCGTAAAAAGAGGAGGGTTTTTAGTTTTACATTTTAACATAAACGATTTTCGATTATGTATTCTTTTTATTTTCAAATTCAAAAAATGTAAAACACAATAAAATAGAAGTGGATTTTAATTTTAATTTTTAACATAAATGATTTTTATTTCTACTTTCTTTTTATTTTCAAATTTCTTTTTATTTTCAAATTCAAAACAAAATTTAATCAAATATGAGGATTTTAAAAACATAATCAAGATGATTCAATAAAATTTTAACATAAAGATAAATATTTAATCTTTAACATAAAGATAAAAATAAATAAATGATTTATTTTAAATATTTACATTTTGTTCTTTAATAAAATAAATAGAAATTAGAATATAATGATTTATTTTCAAATTTTAAACAAAAATAAAAATAAAAAAAAAGGTCGAGCTAAACTTTTCTAACCTAACCGTGGAGTTTAAACCGAACCCACCTCCTCCCAAGCTCAATTGTCCATCGAGCCGAGCTCGTGATTTATGAGCCGAGCCGAGCATTGCCATGGTAGACGCCTTAATAAAATGATAAATTAGGGACCAAAATGCATTAGAGACATACATTAGAGACTATGCACCAAAATCCCCGAATTTCATGTAGATCGATCCACCCAATAATTACTAGTGATGGCAACGGGCGGATCGGCTGATCCAACCGCCCCATAATAATTGTAGGAGATCCAAATTCGCCCGATCATCATTTTTTCAGGCGGATCGTAGTCCCGTCTCAGATCTCGATCCATATTTTTTTTGGCATTCAAAAATTTAAAATATATTGAAACAAGCTTTACTACTATACTATAAATTTAAACAACATCATCCTCCTCAATTTCCTCATCACTATACTTTGTGCAAAGTCCACAATATATCGAAGTGATGAATTTTCTATTCAAAAATATTTTAATTATTTATAAAATAAATAATCAAATCACATATAAAACAAAATATAAATTCAATATTTCAATCTTTTTTTTTAAAATTGCCTGGGCGGAGGCCTGAGGTCTGGTGGTGGGCGGGCCGATCCGATCCGCCCGAGATCCGCGCGGATCACGATATCTCGCCACGATCCACCCAAATCCGATCGCGGATCGTATTTTTTCGCTTCATTCGGATCAAATATCCATCGAATTCGAGGCAGATCGGATATTTTTGCTATCTCTAATAATTACCTTAAACTTTGATTTATCTTTTTGACCAATTAATATCAAGCTGCATCAATAAAATTATATCAAAATCTATTTTATGTTGGACCATGTAAAATTATATTTCAAACTTATCTTTTTGACTACGATATTAGACATTTATACATCTATCTAGACTTGAGTAATCATAATTTTCTACTACATGAAATATTTATTAAGCACCATTATATGTTATATTTAACTTGCACCACATCTTACATGGATGATGTCCTAAGAGCATCTCCAATACAACCGTGGATTATAATAAAAAATAATCTAAGTCATCTTAAATTGCTTACATGGCAAAGAAAAAAGTGAAAGATGTCTAGCACATCGTTTAAATTTGAACGATGTGCTAGACATCTTCTACTTATTTAATGTTTATCGAAATGTGTTAATTTTTTTTTTTAATTTTTTATAATTTATCTCCATCAAAATGTATGTTAATAATTTTTTTAATTTATCTACCAATATCTCTTATACATGTAGACCACAATTTTTTCAATTCACATCTTAATTGGAGATTCTATTTTTTCTGTCTCTATTTTATCTAGACATAGTGACACTTTACGTCGTAATTATCCATTTTGTTTAGCCAAACTAATAGGGCAAATTGTTAGGATTTTGAAACAATTAATAAATTGGTATGGTCCTCAATGGCAGCGGATAATATTTATAGTTTAATGATTAATTAATATTTAATACGTTTGTTTTTTAGGAATAGGATCAAAAATAGTGTGTAGTGTAAATGTTAGTGTACTGTCCCAATACAAAAAAGTATACAAGATAATGTTTGGCCGACATCAAACTTGTTTTTATCTATACCACGTGGTCAACAACGCCAACAGCACGAGACTTTCTATATACTCACGTGCTTAATTATTCACCTCACGCCTCTTTATTTTTTTAAGATAATTTTTAAATTTAAAGAGCAAAATTCTTTATTTTAAGAAATATTTATTATTTTTTCTCATTTTTAATTAATATACATATTTTTAGATGTCACTAAAATATTTAAATATTATTTGAATAATCAAATAATAGAATATCAAAACTTACAACTTATTAAACACAATTATTATTTTGGAGTAATAGCTAGCTTAATAAAATAGATGTGTTGACAATACTAAATAAAAATAAAGTTTGTTTAGTATGAGTTAATTTGAGCAACATTCACTAAAATTTATTAAAATTTTCAAAATGTCATTGAAGTAATTTTTTTAAAAGAGAAATAGTCACTCAAGTTTTAAATAGTTACACTAATGATCACTTAGCTAAAAACAATAACCTAAAATATTATGTAGCACTATAAAATTTCAACGTGGATAAAAATGACGTTAACTAATACGCTATCACGTCAAACAAAGTCGTATTAATTGCAGCTAAATGCAAAACTATCAAACCCATATTGTTCAATTCTAGTAAGCATGCAGTTGATTAATGAAACTTCGTATTTTTGTTGATGAATTTTTTAATGTGGAGCATTTTTGTCTATAGTTGCATATTAGTTAATGTTGTTTGTGCCCACATTAGAATTTAACAGTGATGCGTATGATTTTATGTTAACATTTCCAATTGAGTGGTAATTAATGTAACTGTTATAAACTTGAGTAACTATTACCGTAAGAAAATTACTTCAATGACTATTTTGAAATTTTAAATAAAATTCAATGACCGTTATTGAAATTAACCCGTTTAATACTACGTATGAAATTGTCTTTTTAAAATAATTTTTGTACATTTAAGGACCTGCTTGAGAATTTTAGATACTAGTTATGGTGTTTTCTTAAAATATTTGTTTTGAACATTTATAAGAGGTTCGATTTTGGATGGTTTTAGTAACGGTTTTAAAACAGTCGAATTCATGCTTAAGAGATTATTATTCAGGATTCTAAAATCTTTTTAAAAGAATAAAATTACATATATCTACATATTTTAAAAACATATAGGTATATGTAAGCAAAATGAAGTAAATGTGTAAGTTATAATTCAACATGACTTTACCGTTTAACCAATCATTTTCTGTTGTGTATTGACTAATTTTTCTTAATATTTTTTTTTCTTATTTTGCTCATTAATTACTTACACTAAAGTTTATTAAAAGCTCATATTTGAATCATCAATATTTAGAAATGAAAATATATAAAATTTTACAAATAATTGAGTAACACAAAAAATATATATATATATATATATATATATATATATATATATATATATATATATATATATATATATATATATATTTGGAGGTAAGAGGCAAAATATGCATTTGGAGCAAAGATGAAGAATATAATATGTGGTAAAATTGGAATTTTTTTTTAAATGGCCAAAAACTACTAATTTGAGTAGTTGAAAATACAATCTAAACTATACTACATTGATTTTGGGTAATTTTAAACCACTCAAAACCAATGTCTCAAGAAACTAACAAGTATTGAATTTCTCAATTTTTCATAAATGGTGTCAACCAAAATCGATCAAAATCAATGAAAAATAATTCCCAAACATACCCTAAAAGATATTCCTAGCACACAATATTGCACGAAGCATAGTTGAAGAAAATTGAGATGAAATATGTGTATTGAGACTAGTATTATTAAACCCGGACCGGCCGATCCAAAAATCAACGACTCGGTGCTCCAACCAGTCTGATTCTTAATTTGACCGCCCAACAATCGAACCGTTTATGATCTGAAAAAACCGTTGGTTTTTTGAGCAACCTGGTGATCCGTCCGAGTCTTTACATGATGAAATTTTTCATTTTTTTTATTAGCATATTCTACACAAAAGATGTACTAAGTACTTATTCACTGTATTAATAAGTAGTCTCGTACTTATTTTGGTAAATACATTTTCTGATAGTGATGATTTTCTATTATATATATATATATATAGTGTTTTGTTTGATTTGGACTTGCATAGTGATATTTAGTCATAAAATTAATATAATGTTAATTTATCAGAGTGTAAATGTTTATGATTTAATATTATATTTAACAAAAATAGAAATGAATTGATATAACGATTCAACCATTGGACCACATGTTGAACCAGCAATTCAGTGACCTGTCTCTTTGTCGGAGTTGATGTTCGAGTCGGATTTGATAACTATGCTTGAGACAAAAAGAGTCCAAAAATAATTATTGCTAAGACGACACATTTGAAATAAATTAAAACTAAAAAGACAACCCAATAATCCCAAAGGATAAGGACATAGACTACATTATTGTGATGATTCAATGCATTTGTTTATGAGTGGAAGTGGAAATAATTCAGTTTTAATTTGGATTTATTCTTTTTATTATTAAAATATGTAATATAGATTGCATCAACAATCAAATCAAATCAAGGTCTTGTTTGATACAGATTAAAAATTTATATTAATTTTTTTCAGCTGTCATTTTTGACTTTTCAACCCACTTTTAACGTGAAAAGTCAACAATTTGAACTCAAATAAATCAATATTAGTCAAATAAATCAAAATTTAGTTTATAAACTAGTATGTAATCTCTGTCAAACAATTTTTAAATTAAATGATAGAAAAGAATTTTTATCTTCGATTTTAAATTTATTTATTTTTATACTAAAGGAAATAATATACATTTGAAGTTAGCTTTCTCTAATAATAAGTGTGAACAATTTATTACAATTAATATTGAGACTCCCTTTTAAATTCAATCAAACCAAAGACTAGGACTAGTTTTTAAGTCAAATGAAATATATCCATCAAGGAAAACGTGATATCCATATCTTATTCACTTAAAAAGAAACTAATTAATAAATAAAATTAGAGAAATTGGAGTTATTTTTCAAAATTAAAATTTAATCCAATTTTTTTAAATATTATTTAATTATTTTCTTTTTATATGGATGATAAAGTGAAAGAATGTTTACACAATAATATAATTGGCAAACAAATAATTATAAACAACATATTAGAATCAAGTAATAATTAAAGACATGTTTGGTGTAATACAACATAAGATACAATTAAAAAGATTTTAACTTATTTTTTCTTTATTAGTGTCAAACATGCTTAACACTCCATCCATCATCACAATTTTACTTGGCAAATTTCACACGAAACCCCGTCCTCCTTTTCTTTAACATGCTCATAAAAAAGGAACCCAAAATACACAACATATTTGATCGTATTTAAAAGTTATTTTTCTAATAGGTTAAATTTTATTTCTTTTAAAAAATAATTTGAAAACCATGTTCAGTAAAATAAGGTTAAATTTCACTAATGGTCTCCAACATTTTGTAAGCGTGGTGCTCATGACCTCCAACCTATCATTTTTTGGATTCATGTCCAAATCTTTGAAAATTGTGACACTCATGTTCCCAACTAACAAAAATTAGGTATTTGAACATTAAATAGTCATGTGACACTCATGTGCGGACTCAATAGATTAAATTATCCAAAAAGAGTTTCTTTATTCCAAAATAAACGAGACGATGACTTTAACTTTCAATTATAAGTTCAAATAGGGTAAATTCATATTTCATGAAACCTACCATATTGCTTAAAGTCATTTTTGTCATCGCGTCAGTGTCAAGTAATTGTTTAATATTCAAATAAATGTTTTTTGTTAGTTGGATATATGGGTACGTAATACAATTTAAAAGGTTAGAATATGGGTGCAATATATGATAGATTGAAGACATGGATGCAACCTTTACTAAGGTTGAGACTTTTGGTAAAATAAAAGAATCAATATATAATAACTTGAACTATTCTTAACAAAAACCTTTTAAGTTAGAAGGCAAATTTCAATATAACTTACATAAAAACACAAAAATAGTTTAAATATTAATTATATGGGCCCTATTTATTAAAAAGTAAATGAAATTTAAATGGTTCTATCATCTATGTACACGTTTTATATTCCATTTATGTATATTCCCAATAGTGGAAAAAGTGGTAATATGACATAAATGTTCCAACCATTTGATAATGGTAAACACCTCCCAACTATGTGGCAAACACCTTGGATGGGTTACGTTTGTTGCATGTTAAACTTTAATTCCTTTTTACGATAATAATAATAATAAATTGAATGAAACTTGACACAAATAAAATATATAATTTTGTAGCATTTCATTCTCATAGTAAGAAAACAACTATTTTCTTTATACGAAAACACAAAAAGTACTTTTAACTGCTTTCTCGCTTGAGCCCCGTCCCTTAGAGGTTCTACGTTTAAAAGCAGAGAAGGACTCATACTTTGGGTCATCTCCTTAGGCTCTCTTTTTGGAGTACACCCTTGGAGATGCCCTTGTATAAGAAGGAAACAAGACTTTTACATTTAATTATCACGACAGATTTTAATTGGGATAAAAAAAAGATTATAAACTTTCTTATATCTCTCACGTTGAAAATCGACTCTCTATGCAATGAAATTGTTAAGATCACTCGAACCCTAATCACTTGAATAAATGTTCAGTATAATTTCAGAAGTATTGTCATTCCCCATCAATGTGCAATCCTCATTCTTTGGGTTTGGTTGCAAATTGGTCCCCATGCATTTTTAATTTTTTGACATTTAAATCATCAAGCTTTCATTATCATTCTTTTTAGATTTTTTTTCCTCGTTTATTTGAACTTGTACAAAAAGTGATCGAGCACAAAATGAATCGGACAAGAAATAAAAGCTGCATAAGATAAATGACAAACATGATTAAACGTCAAATTTCAATCGACCTCAAATGTTAGGACATAACATGCTCTGTGTCTAAAGTATATACTTTTCTTCAAGAAATACACTCATGATATCCACCCAAACACTTGGTCACAATCATATCATATTAGTCGCGAGTTTGTCTCTATATAGCGAGCTAGTTGTTTATTGTTTAGGTAATATTTCTTTTTTTCTAAAAGAATATGTAAATTAAATAAATGCATAAAAAGTAAATTATAACTTATTTTTAACATATTAATCTCTTGCCGAACAGTTGTTTAAGGTTCTTTATAAATTAATAGATTTTGACACATATTGTTTTCTTCCTAAATCCTCTATTTTAATATTAATTTTATGTATCATTTTGTCACATGTTTTATTTTTAATTTTATTATTATTTTTAATGCTCGGAGCTTAGTGCTGTTGCATGTGGACAATTTTTACAAGTAACTTTGAAGACTTTTCTAAATGCTAGAAATGCAATTTAGACCATATGCTATAAATTCTACTATTATAATTAATTTCACTCACTCATAGATTAATTACAACTATATATACACTTGATAAAATTAACTTATTTACTTATAATTAAATTTGTTTATATTAGACGAAATCAGAGAATATAATAAATAAAAATTTATTTATTTTTATTTTTAAATATTATTTAATGTATTTTTAGTATAATTTTATATAAAATAAAAATTGTGATGTTTTATCTTAAAAAAAGCACAATCAAACATGCACTTAGGACTGTTCAATATTTGACAAACGTGCCATTTGATGGTTGTGGACAGACAGACACAATGTGTTACATCCCAACTACAGAAAGTTGAAAGATGAGATTGTGCAGAACCAATTGGAATTCCACTTTTACGTACTAATTTTTCTCATCATAATTATGTCTCAAAGTGGCATTTGTACTGCCTAATTTTCAATCATTACAATAATATTTAAATCATTTGAGCACGTTCGACAAATTTTAAATTATAATTTAAATTAATCAAATTTATTTTTTATTATGATCCATAATTTACTACTAACTTATTATCTACATATTAATAAGTACTTGTTTGGTAAAATATTTTTTAAATTATAAGTAGTGGATCCTACGAAATATGTAGTTAAAAGTAGATAAAAATTATGAATTTACGAAATATGTGGATAAAAATAATATTTGGCTAGTTTATATATTGATAATGCAATGAGAACTAATATGATGTCATCATGCATTATATTACACTTATAACAAAAAACAATTTTCATTGTGCATGTCATTATTATAACAAATTTTAGAATTATCTGCTTGTGAGAGTGTTTTTATCTCAATTTTCAGTCAAAGAATATTTTTTTTCATGTCCCAATACATGGTGCTCCAATCTATATTAATCTAAGTGATTTCAATTAAATAATAATTAAACTCTTGTATTCTTATTCTATTACTATTTACATAATTTTAATAAAAACTCATGACAAGTTTAGTATTTGATGATGTGAACTGAATGGCACTTAATAGTAATATTGAAGAAGAAAATAAATTAGTATGCCGCTTATTTGGTGGGATCCGACCGTATAAGTTTATTCGTGTTGAAGAATAATGAGAAATGAACAAAGTTGTGAAGAGAGATTTGAAGAATGATGAAGAAAAATGAAAATGAGAGATTTGAGAGGAAAAAATCTTTTTAAATTAAAAACAGACGTACATGTTTTTTTTATTGTGAGTATGGATGAAAACTCTATACGATCGTGATTAAAATCTTATAACGAAGAAGATTTAACATTTTGTAGTCTTTAAATTTTAAAATTTTTATATAATAAAATCATATCCAATTGGCCCCATACCTAGGGCAAATCATAAATAGAGATAAGAGTAGTCAAATTCCTTATGGAACATGTTAAGACACATTGCATCAGGCCAATATGCAGTTTTTCCCCCCACCCACCATGCACTGGAATTATTTGCCCCCATCATTCTCCTGATTTTTGACAACTATGCAAGATCTAGTGGTGTTCCTCACACACAAAAGCAAACCCTACCAATTAAAGGAAAACATGCAAAAGAGATAAGTTCACGATGACACGTGTGGTACATTGAATTAGACATAACAACTAATAAAATTATTTCACGATGGGTCTATTTCTTAATTACTTCTAGTCATATCAATCTATGTATATTAATTTTTTACATGTGTGGACTCAAATTATAGTCCCAGGAAAGGGAATAGAAGAAATATATATAGTTTCAAGAAGCCTGAATATATCATGTACCATGCCCTAATCAGTAGAATGTTTCAGAAGTGATACAATTATGAGATGATTTGGGACTAAAACAAATCTGATTTTAGCAGGGTTGGGATGATCATTTGTAGCCTCTTAATACATATTTTTGTGCGAGCAGAGATGGCGATGGGCCGGCTCGGCCCGTCCCAAAAAACATGGTCCGGACCGCCCGTGGTCCATCCACGGGCGGTCCGCGGACCCGTGTAAAGGTTCTTTTTTGTGAAGTTTAAAAAAAAAAAAAAAAGAAGTTAAGATAAAATTTTAAATTGCCAATTCAAACCCTCCTCTTTTTTTCGGGCTTAGGACCGACTACTATTAGCGTAGACAAAGTTAAAATTGTACACGAACAAGTTGTTACGTGTATAATTTTTTGTAAATTTAAATATCAAAACTTACAAGTTAAAATGAATAAAAATGAAATGAATTTATACAAAATATTAAATATATTTATTTTATATTAAAAATGAAATGAATTTATATTAAATGGACCACGGACCACGGCTTGATCCCACGAGCTCGATCCACAAGCTAGCCCGTGAGTTATTTTATGGCCCGGTCCGGGACCGTGTCGTTCAACGGGCCCGGGCCGGTCTTTTTACTAGTCGGACCGACGGCGACCCAATCTGTTTGCCATCTCTATGCGAGTGGGTATATCTATGTTAAATGACTATATGTACTATTCCAATTGTACGTCTTCTAATGAAGTCGAGAGTATGCCATGTACAATATCTAAGAACCACAGACACACCACCGACATCGGTGTGTTGGCGTCAAACATGTATCAGACATCGACACATCGACAAGTTGGTTTAAAAAAAATGTTCTTTAAAAACCGATTAAACTAGAATTTTCAAAGATTTCGTGGTTGTACACATTTCCGTCATGAATCTAACCTTTTTCCAACAAGATTTTGATGCAGTAGTGACGTGTTGTAGGTAGATCTTGAAACCCTACGTGAGTTGGGGAAGATGAAGTCTCAATGTTGTACAATGAATTTCATTTATTAAAATACAAAAATTGTTACAAATTAGAATTTTGATAAATTAAAAAGTGGATGATCTTCTTGTAGCTGTATAGTTGCAGGATTCTCTTATTAACGATCCAGTGTTGAAGACGAGGGGTCACGTGACTTGAATCCTAGACTTCGAGACTTGTTAGAAATTTGATTTGCTTGAATCTTCGAGGCTTGGATTTAATTTGTGAAGAATATTTTGATCTTCTTGGACTTGTTTCAATTCGAAGAAGATTTTGATTTTTTTGAGCTTTTTCAAATTTTGGATTTTCTCTTAAATTTGCTTTTGGACTTAGTGTCTTTTTTATAGAGAAATCTCGTAATCATCTACTTATTATATTTAAAATAAATATTTTAAAATTTGGAAAAGTAGGACGGACTTCCATGTTGTTTTTAACACAAATTGGTTATAATAGACTTAAACTTTAATAAATTTAAGTAGATTATTATTTTTAGGAGAAATTGTCTATAAGTCTCCAGTCGGTGACTTGTCTCAAATTAGATCAAAACAGTTTTCCCAAAATTGTTATTAAATCATACTACTTCTGCCATATTTCAATTCATTTCGTATTTATATTAATTATAATTAAATCTTATTTAAATTTCAGCGCAACAATGCATGTGGCTACTATCTTCTCCCACACATCCTGTTGGCAATTGCACCTTGTTGCCGGAGTTTCACGACCGTTGCACGGCCACCAAACATTTTCTATTGTTTACTCAAAAATATGTTGCATCTTATATATTAAGTATTTTTACATAATTCTAGTTGGAGAAGATATCTCTATGGTTACCTAACCATTGGCTTTGGTTTACATAATTTCATGGTATATAACCCAAGTTATGGACAATTTTGTAAATCGCGACCGCATGAATCCGAGAAACCCGCTTGTGGTGTTTCGTGAGCATTTTAGTAAGTCAAATATGCCGTCGGACTTCATCAAATTTTGATATGTGATAGCTAAATGAGTATTCTATGTTCTCTGAAAATTTATATTTTTTCGGTTATTGTTTTCTATGTCAAACAAATTTTTATTACTCCATGATCGGGTGAAGAAATTTTAGTAACACCGCCTTCTTTATTTTGACCAACTCAAAAATATGTTGCACCTTATATATTAAGTATTTTTACATAATTCCAGTTGGAGACGATAGCTTCTATGGGTTGCCTAACCATTGGCTTTGGTTTCACATAATTTCATGCTATTTATTTAAACTTGATACATGTGGCTACTATCTTCTCCCACATCCGTTGGCAATTGCACCTTGTTCTACTAGGGTTTTTGCCGCCTTTTTGTTAAATTCGCTATTTTTATTTTTTTTAAGATTTGACTTTACTTTTGTTGAGGACTCTAAAAAATAATAATAAATAAAAATAAAAAATTTGTCAAATCGTTAACTAGTTCCATGAACAAACATTTTCATCTTTGTTTTCAAAATGTACCATTTTGATCTTTCTTAATTATTTTTATATATATTCGAGCTGAGTGATAATTTTTTTTTAATATTGATTTTGCAATTAAACTTGCACTTCCCAAAACAATCCAACAAACCCAATAATCAAACAAATGGGCTAAAAGCCTATTTTAGACATTTTTAATATTTTTTAAAATATATATTTGATGTATATATAAATAATTAATACCCCAACTATTTTAAAATGTATTTTTTTAACTCCATTTAACTTCACTTAAATTTTGTATTTTTTTGTTTTTTGTTTGTGTGTTTGTGTACTACTATTTCTTCCCACCCATCCGGTTGGCAATTGCACCTTGTTGCCTGAGTTTCACGACTACGCCGGCTACCCAAACATTTTCTCTTCGTTTTCGTGTGAGTGATAATTGTGATTTTGCAATTTTTTATTGTTGTTTTTTTCAATCATGTAAAAGATAAAGTTTTAAAATTTAACAGCCTGCCATCATTTATCAAGCAATGACAATGATTACGATAAGTATTGGACAAATCCTAAATTGTAAAATTTTGAAAATAATTGCTTCTTGAATGTTATTTTGTAGGTGAATTCAGTTTTTATGAATGATTACGCTTATTTTTCTTGAATTAGGTTCTTTTTGTTGGAGATATTGTTTATATATATATATATATATATGAATACAATTATTTTATAATCATTTTTTGTTCGAATAAAAGAAAACAACATTTGTTTCCATACATCAACATTTTTATGTGTTTTAGGATGTTACGCGTTCATGTGTATTGTTTGATTTTATATCATATAAAACAATATCTTATTAAAACGATGATCACAAACAATGTCTCTTATTAAGAACAATATTTTAACATTTTAATATAACGATATCATCGCGATATAAAAGTATTTTAATATTTTAGTATTAGTATATTTGTAAACAATGACAATATTACATATACTTAAAATAGAAAATTATAACCCAACAAAAGAACAATATCATAATAAAACAGTATCAGAAGTAAATTTGTATCAATATCTTAATAACAGTATCATAGATAGCAGTATCATATGGTTAAAGATAGCAAACAAGTTAAGCAAATGTAACCGTATCAGGAGCTCATTATTATCAAGCACATACTTAAGTGAGCTCAAATGTTATGTTTTAACAAAAAAACTATATCACTGTGTATATAAATAAAACAATATCATAGATAAAAGTATATTAATATATCAGTATCATACATAACACTATCTTAATAAAATAGTATTACATACACAAACTACAATCTAATAAAATAAAAGTATCATAGATTGAAACAATATCAAACATTTTGAATGAAAATAGTATAAGTGATTTTGTACTACTAATAGAACATTTTGAAATAATATCATTACTTCAACCATAAAACATTTAATTTTGAATGTGTTTGTTTGATAGAGTTTAAAAGTAGTTTTTAGATATTTTTAAAAAAGTTGGTGAAATGTATGGTTAAAAAGTTGATAAAATTTGTGAGTCCCATGAAATATGTGGTTAAAAATGAATTTAAAAAAAAAAAAACAGTTTAAAATAAACATGGCCAAACATGCTTTAATGTAACGAAAACTGGTGTACAATATTTAAAGTAAAACAATATTAAACATTTTTCATAAAATAGTATCATAATAAACGGGATTGATCTACTTCCCATAATGGGAGCTCTTATAACCACCCCCCAACCCACACCAAAAAAAAAAAAAAAAAAAAAAAACTAGACACGTGTCCAGGTGGGGTTGGCCATGAAAAAATCTTATGAAAAAGTCAAGACATCGTCTCCATCCCCCACCCCACCCACCCACCCACCCCCACCCCACCCCACCATTACTCAAAACACCGGACACATGTCCGGTTGGGGAGGAATGGGGATAGAGATGGGGTTATAAGAGCTCTTCCATCATAGTAAAGTAGATCAATCCGCTCGTAATAAAATATTATCATAATAAAATAATATCGTAATAAAATACAAAGATCGTGTTTCTAATTAAATTATGATTTTTGCAATTTTAAGAACACGTTTATCTTCTAAATTTTCTATTGTTTTTAAAAAGTCAAGCTTTAATTTAATTAAATTTTTAATATATGACTTTAGAAGTTTCATAAAATAACTTTTTAACCCAAAAGTTTCTATTGTTTTTTTTAAAAAGTCAAGCCAATTTATTTATTTAATTTAATTTTTAATATCTACATACCACAAGTTTCTTTCAAAATTGAGGAAGACTTCTACGTACTTGTTTAGGGTCTAAAAAAAATAAATTAACCCTTACGAGCCTGGGGCAATTATTCATTTTTATTTTTATATTAAAATGAGTCAATCATTTGCATGAAACTAATGTCAAATTTGATTTATATTTGAGTATTTATTTTTTATGCAATAAGTATAGAATTTTTTATTTCTTTACACAATAAAATTAAAAAAAAGTTAAAAGTTTTAGTTGACGTGTCAACAGCAGTACTCTTTCAAAAATTGGGTATCGAATATGTGTTATGTAAAACACGCATATCCATATCGGTGCATCATAACATAACACTATTACTCGTCCAAGTCATGCCTTAAACTCCCACAAAGGACACGAGAATCCTCTCTCATTGAACATATGCATTCAAGATGAAGCTGGTTCTTGGACACAAATACACCGTAGAATTATCAAATTTCCTATTTCAACTTGTCAACAAGAAATACTTCGAATTTTAATAGAGATGAGAGGATAGGATCGTGCAGGGCAATTGGCATATTCAGGGGCTACAAGATTCTGTTTTACCAAATCAACACTTTGAAGAGGCTAATCAGATGTACTTGTCTCGTCCATGATCCTTATAAGCCACCAATCAATTTGAACCCCGCAAACAATGAAAAAGAAATCAAGTGTGAAACACATTAGCAATGCCTCGATACTTTATACTTATAAACGAAACGATGAACTTGTGTATATTTACTCACACAGGTTAATAGAACCATCTTTCATCAACTTTATGCTTAGACTATTGAATCTCCCTCTTGAGTAATGCCGAGAAGCCTTTCTCCAATCCGTCCCCGTTTTCATCATAGCAACGAATTCATCATAACTGATTCTTCCATCCTGCATTCATAATGCAATGATTGAGGATAAATTCATCTAATTTAGCAATTCGATGCCCAAGAATTTGTTTTCACCTTGTCTGTGTCAACCTCCTGGAATATGTCATTTGCTACATTTGCACAATCATCTGCTCCGTCCTCCATTAATGAATCTTGAAGCTCATCAGGCTCGATATAACCATTGCCATCTTTGTCGAAATAGGAAAAAGCCTTGTGAAGATGTTCATCATTGGCCATCCTCTGTAGATGGAGTGAAATGGCGATAAATTCTCCACAGTCCATGGTTCCTTTACCATTCGTGCCTACCTGTAGCAATATAGTGACGTGAGAAAACAGGAGACATCAAGTAGCTCTTAAAACAAAAAAGATTGAGGGTACATTCAACCAGATTTCATTTTCGATAGAATTCTAATTTGAATTGAACTTTCATATAATCCAATCAGATCCAGGTCCTGGTTTGGATCATATATATTTGATAGGATTTGGTGCCTGATCCAGGAACATTTAACCCAAGTCTAATCTGTTCACAGCCCCCAATCTCACTCATTCCAGAAAACTGGAAGCATCTCATCAGATTGACCCATAAGTATATGTGATATACTCGGTGTGATGCTTTGGTTTTAAAATACTGGTATCTGTTGTGATGACAGTTTTGGAGTATTGCCATACAAGTTTTTGGCATGAAGCAAGGCATCCTGTATTTGTATGTCCAAGCAGGCTGTGTAGAGATGTAGGTGGTGGTGTGTGCATACAGGGTAACGGGTAAACTGTACTAAGCCAAAGCAAGTGAAGGAATTCAGTACTGTGTATTTTCTTTTTTCTTCTCATGTTAATTTGGAATGAAGCGAAAAGATAAAATTAACAATATTTATCATCTTCCTTTTTTTCTCCAACTCTCCTCATTTCAATCACCCTTTCTTTTCTTCAGGAAAAACTCAAAAAAAAGGAAAGGAGAACTGGGTCCATTTTGATATCATATCGCCTTGAAAAAAATAGCTCAGAATATAATGGCTGTAAAGAATATTGGAACCCTCAAGCTCACATCATGGGAACTCTCTATTACCGGTTAAACACAATGGAAAAACTTGTAAGGCTGTAGACTCACAGCTTCAATAAACATTTGTACTTCAGACTCTGCCAGTTGTGAATTGAACTTTTGTAATCCAACCTTCAGTTCTTCAGTTGAAACAATACCATCATTGTCAGTGTCTATCTTAGCAAACATCTCTTTTATGTCTTCGACTTCTTCATGGGACAAGAAATCAGCAATGACCTAATCATAGAAACAAAAGTTCAAATGTTTTTCTGAAGCACCTTCATTGGAGAAAAGGACAAAAAGAAATTATAATAATAAACCAACCCTCAGAGCCTTCCTCTTGAACCTATTCATCAAGGAGAACTGCTTGAGTCTTGACTTGACAACATCTCCAAGAGGAACATTTGGAGCCTTCTTTGCATTTTGAAGCCAAGGATGTTCTGTAAACAGAAACTATTATCCATTAGGTCAAACATTAAGAAAAGTCAATCTTATATGCTTCAAATATGATCATAAGTTTCGAGGCATCTTAAACCTCAAGAAAATCTGCATCAATATCATTGTTAGAACAGACAACTGATTGGGGATTCCTCACTGCATCCAACAATAGCTATCTGAAGCAGAATACTCAATAACCAACTTTATAGTAATTATCTTTTTCTTCATTTTTACCCACAAATGTTTTCCATTCTGGTTACAGGAAATTTAGTTTACAGCAGCGACCTCACTAAAAGGTTCCTTTTGTCGGATATCTTTTGTCGGATATATTGGACTTAGCTTTCCCACGATGAAATCCATACAGGATTGCAGCATGAGTTTCCATAATCCACTGCCGAAGGAAGGGGCAGGAAGTATAGGATCATTTATCTTACAATAAATAAAGAGCAAGGAATCTAAGCTGTGTACAGAAATTTAGGTTTTCAAAAACAAGACCTCAACCAAACTATAGTAAGTATAAAATTCTCCTATAAGGAAAAAATTTATAGATACATTTATTTTCTTTATCAATTACCAAGAAAACACAAACCTTGTCTACATACCTCAAAAGTGACATCATCTGGGGACCTGAAAACTAATTACCCATCCTCTGATATTATCTGGTACCTCAACTCCACTCAATCTGACAACGCAAAGATAATTTTTTTTCCTTATGGAGAATGGTTCTCATGGGCAACTTGTTTGATAGTTACTGTAAGTTGTAACCAATTAATAACAAGCTAGATACTTTGTTCAACGACGGACTTCTAAATAATTATATATTTCAACATTTTCTTCCAAATTGAACTTTCCATGGAGCAGAATCAACTATACATGCATAATGGGACACGAATCTAGAGCAAAATAATTGTATTGACATATAGTAAAATGATAACTTAAAAACTAGTACTCATTTCAAGATTCATTAAAGAAGGCAACCAAGCAAAAATGAACAATAATTCACCAAGAAATACTTATATGCACAAAGCATGATATAGAAGTTTAAAGAATGGTGGTTGTCTCAACAAAATAGATTTAAAGGCACAATCAAAATGTGTTTTACATATTCAACAAAAGCAAACGTGAACAATATTTTACCGAGTACTTGTTTTGCAGTGAGTCGAAGCTTAGGATCTGGCTCCAACATCTGTCGTACAAGATTCTTGGCACTCTCTGAAATGCTTGGCCATGGTTCCCTTTCGAAGTCTATTTTCCCACGTATAATGGCCTGAGCAACACCTTGTTCAGATTCTGTGCAAAAACTTGCTTTAGACAGGTGAATAATCATGATTGCAAACATGATTTAAAGAATATGGAAAAATGTAGCATCATTCAGAGAAGCTGGTCTGAACTGCTGTGAAATGCCAAAACACGTGATTTCCAATGAAATATAAAGCATTATAGGTGAGACGCATACAGTCCTAACACTACAAACTCTAAAGAATTGGAAAGCAGATGGAAACCATAAAGCAAGTGTATGCATGCACAAGAACAAGAAGCACACCACAGAGAGATATAGACTATTTTGAGGAAATTCAAATTACCAGCCCAAAATGGAGGAACTCCACACAACAAGATATAGAGAATCACTCCAGCACTCCATATATCTATTTCTGGTCCATAGTTTCGCTTGAGCACCTCTGGAGCCATATAGTAAGGACTTCCCACAATTTCAGAGAACTTCTCACCTAAAGTTTTCAAGAGTTAAAACCAGTTGTAGTAACTTATACATTAAGATCATCAAACAGATACAATAAACATGTTTAGATCTAAAAAAGAAATTACAAGGTACTTTGTATGATATATAAGCATATACAAGGATGAGAAGCCATCGCAAATTATTCCAGCATATACATGATTGTTATACTAATTGCATAATTACAGAATACTAAGTACAAACTTTTTCCTTCATATAATCAGCCTAATTTCAATATTAATAAGCTTCAAATTTATTAACCCTAGTGTTATACTAATTTCATAATTACAGAATTTTAGGTATAAACTTTTTCCTTCATATCATCAGCCTAATTTCAGTATTAATAAGCTTCCAATTTATTAACCTTAGTGTTAAAACCCATTTCGAAGCTAAGTTCCAACCTATATGCCATTGAAATAGTCAATCTTACTTGTAGCCAACTTCCAGAATTGTATCAATAACTGAAGTGGGGCAAGGTTTATTTCCTTCTTCACACCTTTCCTAACATGTGACCTGGGCTGATATCTGATCTCAACAAACAAATTTTACAGAAGTGAGGCAGACCAGAGACAAATGCAAATGGTATGAAGACAACAAAGAGCCAAGCCAAAATCAAACTCTGATACGATGTTACCCAAAATCATTTTGTGGAGTATCCCATCTTAATTCTAAACCATTCTAGAACTGTATCAAGCAACAATTGAGACAAGGTCCTTTTGTCTTTCTTCACAGTTCACACTTTGTAATTCTTACAGAAGTTCTGAAGGATCAAAAGTGCAAAAAGAGCAGATTCCTATTACATTAGAAGTTCTTTTCTACGGAAATGGCCTGTTGCTTCTCATCAATGCCAGTGAACAGACCAGCTGGACTGGTAATGTATAACTCCTACTAACGTAGGAAGCTCGAGCGAACAACCACTCAATTTTGGAGGAGCGGAAGGGGCAAAGTCAACGACTGAGGCCAGAAGGTACGACCCGGTTTAGAAGAAAGTAGAAAGATAGGTTTAAGATTGGCTCTATATAGTAGTTATATTTAGGAAAGCTCAATATCTCTCGTGGTAGTTTCTAAGGAGAGAATTCCTATAATCTGTGCTAAAAACTTTCTTTCCAAAGAGGGGTACCTAAGTAAAGTATGTTGACACTTAAATTGTTGAAAGCTGTCCTTGCCATTGAAAAGAGTGCCGAGGCCTAAATAAAGTCATCACATCAGTCCCAAGCGTTTGGCTTTCAGGCTTGACCATTTGATTGGAGGAGTGAACCAGTGACTCAATCCTTGATTCTAGTAGATTTGCTTGGAGGTGCTTCTGATTCTTGATCTTTTCTTTTTCATCACGCGAGATAGAGAACTGTTATATCATCAGGGTAATGATCCATCAACCTGCTAGTTATTTTTATGGGGCAGAAGCAAATCGAGAACTGGGGCAACAAAATAGTTTTTAATGCACATTTAGCAAGAACTACAAACACAAATAGCTTCTCGTTAAGAGAAAGGAAATAAAGAAGTTTCTAATGATAACTAATATGTTGAAGCAGGGCGGGACACAAAGGAGCGGAAAATCTAACAGAGACATTGTGGAGATTCTGACCAAAAATTAAACATTCTTCTATTTTTTTCTTCTTTAGCATAGGGTATACCTCCTATTAATGAATCATAATCCATCTATATAGATTTTTTTTTTTAAGATTAGCGAAGATTCACAATCAGCAATTTATGAGACTTGAGAAGAAATTTAGAGAAAGAGAGGGAGAAAGAGAGAATTATTAGAGGGAGAGAATGTAGTTTATTCAATAATCAAGTCTAACTATTACAATGCCTAAACCCTCTTTATATAGAGTTTAAATAAACTTGATTTAAGTAGGAAACTAAAGAAATAAAACCTACTTTAAGTCAAACTAGAGAATTACAATAAACTAAAATAAATTGATCTAAACTTGACAAGTCTCTGACATTATATCTAATAGGATCTCTATCATTCTCCCGACTGATAGAACTTGATTATGACGAGATAGACTGCAACTTCTCATCCAACGAGAAAAATCTTTTTTCTAAATCAAGTTTCAAAGATAGAACAAACCGTGCAACTCATTCACAAAAATATCAATTGAGTAGCAACAAACTAGCAAAAACTAGATTGGTTGGTTGACATAAACAATGAATTACAATACCGGTGGCTCAAATGTGACAAGGGAACAATTCCGTTATATCGAAAACAAATCTTTCATTCAAGTGTAATAAGGAGCATGAATTTCATGTGATTGAATAAGAAACTTTTTCTTAACGTGTAAGATATTGTGCCAATGAAACACGAAACCAAACATAGTAATCCTTGTTAAAGTATCGGTGCGTACATTAATGTGTCACCTCAAGAGACAATACGAGAATAGTGTTCAAATCTTTGTTTAGAGGTCCAAGCGAATAACCAATAATACTTCTCAGCGGATCATGGCTACAGGAGGTGTACAGAATTGATGGAGAAGGCCAATAATCAGTCAGCTGTGACCCACCGAGGGAGGTGGTGTGTTTGACGACTATGGGCTAACCAAGAGACAGTGTAGATGGAAGTTAGAATATCGGCACCTGCAAAGCTCAATAATGATTGTTGTGTTGGGAGATGGTGGACGAAGCAGCAGCTGCAAAATGGTGGTGGAATCGCCTTCTAATGTAGGAGGCCATGGTGCTCCTAACAGATTTTCTAGAAACCAATTGTAAGAGATGGTTGTGTGGTTGTGGTGGTGATGGTGATGGTCGATGATGAATTGGAGATGATGGTAGAGATAATTGACGGTGGCGATGGCAAAGGACCATACAGAGTGTACAAAAGCCAGCGAGGGTTTCGTGGTGGTAACATATTGAGGTTTCAAGGCGAATTGGGTCAGGTTGTGCATTTGGAGTTTGGGTTGGTTGGTTGTTGGACCTGGGGTATTGTGTTGGGCTTGGGGTGGGTGTTTGAATGTTGGCATGGGCTAGGTTTGTGATTGAGTATGGATTTGGATTTGTTATGTATGTTGGTCAGGCTAATGGGGGAAGAATTGGTTATGTTTGGTCTGCGGGCTGGTCTATGTGAAGACTAAAGAGTGGCAGTAGTTGATGTGTTTCAGAGTTGGGCATTGGAAACGGCCGAATGGGCTATTGATATCTTCATATGGGCTATTTGTGAATAGAAAAGTTGCAAGACGGAAACAGTACCAGTAGTAGAGCTTCTTCTTTCTTTTTTATCCAAATTTTTCTCTTTTTTTTTTTTTTATTTGGCTAACTAAAAACAATAACAAGGAGGAAAAAACAAACCCTAAATCAAATTCTGTTGCACTGGTGAAACTGCAAAGAAAATAAGAGACTTGAGAACAAATTATTAAGAGTGAGGGAGAAAGAGAAGAAGGGGGAGAATAAGAGAGAATTATTAGAGGGAGAAATCTGAGTTTATTTAATAATCAATTCTAACTATTACAATGCCTAAACCCCTTTATATAGAGTTTAAACAAACCTAATTTACAAAGGAAACTAAAGAAATAAAACATAATTTAAGTCAAACTAGAAAATTACAATAAACTAAAATAAACTAATCCAAACATAACAAGTCTCTAATATTTTATCTAATAGGATCTCCATTACCTACACTTTAATATCTGCCACACTCTTGCAAAATTAACATAATACCCTACAACTGTGGTATGTTTATATTGAACCATCAAACATTAGTTCATTCATATTTTTATCCAGGATAACGATTCCAAAGAAACTTCACATCATTTCATTGTTACAGGGAAACATGCCCTTTAAAATAAACTATAAATCAAGTAAATTGAGTAGTTAAAATAACAGAAACCAACCCACTGAAGTAAGATCTTCATGCATTTATAGATAACTTACAGGATGACAATCAGCATAATTCACAGGACTTTTCACTTTTCTACCATCACTTTTGCAGTACTCACGCTGCTGTACCACAGTTAAGAGTTATCCGACCTAGCCCAGTCAAGGCCACTTGTTTATAATGAAATCCTAAAGATAAATATTTAGTAGAAGTGCATTTGACATGTTAATTATGACCTTACATACAATGACAAAAAAAGAAAAGTGAACATCTATTTTAGCCTAATAACTTCTACATGTGTGCAAATTTTATGAGAGACAGAAGCTGGCATTAGAAAGTTTATTGTGGATGTGTCTTTAACTTCTTCAATGATGGCTTTTGAGTTCAGGATATGATTACATGGCATCATGGTATTTATTGTAGATTTGCAACAAACTAAAATAGAGAAACAGATACCCAAAAGGGGCAAAAGAGTAATGTTTGAAGGAGTTATTCAGGTGGTTATATTGACCTGAGTTCCATTAGGAGAGGAAACAAAGAGACCAATGACCCCCTGCCAGCTGATTATAAGGGAGCACACATTTTGAAAAGTAAAAATGACTACTTCATTTATACTAGTATACCGCTTCTTTTGCGGTGGAATCCGACCGTACGCTATATTATGATAATAGATTGAGACGGTGAATTTTGGAGATGATTGGTGAAAGGAGATAATCGATTGAGGTGATGAATTGAGAAAATGATCCGATTTTGGAGATGATCCGTCGAAGAAAAGCAAAATTTGAAAGAAATGAAATTAAAGACGTTGTGACAGCGTGACACATGGACGTGCTTTTTTCTTCCCATAGCGGAGAAAAATCCCTACGGTCGTGATTAATCATATCTTCGTTAGCAGGAAATATTTTTATTGGCCAATCGAATTAGAAAACCCAAGACTCAAAACTGTGGTAGCCATATCATCTACATCAACCAAGTATCATAGGACTGAGCTGTGATCAGATAAACTTTGAGGCAGTGAAACCTTGATGCAACCTATAGTAATAGAGAAACTTTTGCTACTATCCCCACTGGATCTCCTCGTGGCTGCTTTATTGTACATATGCAAACTAATGTTTAGCTACTATCGTTGCTTTAGTACCTTAATTAATTCTATTTGTGTCCTATTTTACTGAGCATACGGTCTAATAATACTAATAGGAGAGAGGCTCTGTTGCCTCTCCCCGACTGGGCAAAACAGGGGAGGGGGTGGGGATAATAGACTCTTCTCCGGACATAACCTACTCTGACGCACAGTTTCCTTCATAGTTGATAGGTTCAATCTCCTGAAATCCCGATCTAACCATAATCCAACATATTTGTAATTCTTCATTCCATCAACCGAATCAATGAACTCATAACCAAGCATTTCACTCACTCTTCGTTAAAACACACACTCAACTATGGCTAAAAAATCTCCAAATTTCTCTGTTTCTTACAAATCATGAATTCTAAAACTACCCAAATCCTACCCATTTGAATCAACAAATTCATTTTATCCTTCCCCAATTTTGATATAATAAGTCCGATTTTCTCGAGAAGGATAATTGCCTTCACCTAAGTATGACACTCAGTCCAGACAAGCAAATTTCATGGATCATCTTTAGGTCCAGCACAGCACTGGTACAGGCAAATCTCGGGTGGCAACAGTACTTGTTGGCATAAATGGTAGACACAGTCCAGCCAACTTCTTCCATGTCCCTCTGATTCTAGACCAAAACCACATACCTTTGCTCTCACTTTATTATTGCCAATCATCTTCATGATCCATCACTACATTTCAAAGAAAGAGAAATACCACTTTTTAATTTTATTTAATTAAATTCCTTGGTTCCTCTCATGTTGCATTTGATAAGCATTGTATTGACCATACTAGTATACCGCTTTTTTTTGCGGTGGAATCCGACCCTAGTAGAGGATTTTAATGGATCGAGAGGTTGAGAAGAATTGGAGAGAGAGAGAGAGAGAGTTTTGTTTGAGGGGGGTTTGATTTTGAAGAATATGGAGAAATGGTGAGAGAGATATATGGATTTTGGTTTGAGGGGGATGAAGACGTAGTGATATAAATACTACTTTTTTTTTGGCCCCTGGTGAAGAAAACCTCCCTACGATCGGTGATAAGCTATTTTCAGGGAAGATCAACAGTTTAAATGCAGTTAATCTATTGATATTTAATATATTCGAGGAAGTCAAGGTTACATTATATTCACCCTTTCTGGTACTTCATAATGGGTCCACACAAAAATTCCCCCACCCCAACAAACACAAAAAAAAAAAAAAACAAAACCAAAACAAAAAATGGAAGATACAAAAAGACTATCCTTGATTCTGTTGAGAACACAGGCTTGTTTCCGAACTAGTCCACCAATACAATTCCTGTATAAAATTCTGTTCTAGGTGATCTATTTGCAGAGGTCATAAGAACTTAGTTGAAACTAGCAATTTTAGCATTTAATATATACATATGCGGATTAGTATAACATTTATGTACGTACTACTTTAGCCTGAAAGAAGTAAAACAGTTAATAAAGTGCAATAACATCAAATTAATTCTACCAATTAACTGCATTGCCTCGTGAACATTATCCAGAAGTAATTAAAATTATTCATTTACCGGGCTTGAAGAAGATTGACAACCCAAAATCAATTGCCTTCAGAGGCGAATTCTCCTTCTTATTTGCAAATAAAAATTCTCAGGTTTCAAGTCCCTGTGGATCACCCCGTGCTTGTGGCAGAGCTGCACAACCTCAACGATGGTCCTAGTGACTGCAGCTGCCGCCCGCTCCGTGTAATGCCCACGCGCCACGATCCTGTCAAAGAGCTCCCCACCCTCGCACAACTCCATCACCAAATGCACTGCATTTTCGTCCTCGCATGCCTCCTTCAAGCTCACGATGCTCGAATTGCCAGGCAAATGCTTCATAATCGCCACCTCCCTCCTCACATCCTCCACATCCACTGCCGTCCGCAGCTTCCGCTTCGATATCGACTTGCAAGCCAATAACTCCCTCGTCTCCCGTTCAATGCACAAATAAGTAACCCCAAATTCTCCTCGCCCCAGCTCCCGGTCAACTAAATACTTCTCCTCAATATTTTCCTTAACATCGTTCAAAACAGTAATAGCCTTTTTAGTGTTGCCAGCGCTAGACTTGTCTTTACGGCCCTGATCGTGGCCTGAAAAATTGGACGACTTCACGTCTTCTCGGGCGACAGCCGCCGGAGATCTGCAGCAATTTCCCATTCAAATCGAGTCCAATTTATTAAGCAATTTCGGACTCTAGCAGAAACCCTAATGCCTAATTGGTAGCTAGGGTTTCACATGATGGGATGTAAAACCCTGAGCCCCATTACGAGTGTAGACACAGTAAAGTAGAGCTTAGGATCAAAATGTCACTGATTTTTCACATAGAGATTTTTCACATAGAGAATGTTTATGTGGGTCTTGTGCTGCAATTAGTGGTGCGTACGGTAACGGTTCAGATGCTAATGCATTTTGTTGGAGTAGGTGCTCTTTTGATTATTTTATTATTTTTCAATTGCATTAAAAATACATTTCTGTGTAAGGTTGATTTTCTAATATTTTGCTTCAAGCATGAATTTTGTCGGGTAACTGCAAGTTACTGGACGGTCGGAACAGGACGGGAAGAAGAGACAATACACAACAGGGAGTAGTCAGGGTTCATGAGTTGGCGAACCACTCACATTATCGTGTCAATTAGTAATCAAATCGCGGAATCACAATAAAATGAGAAGTTAGAGACAATACTGTCAAACAAATAATTTAAAAACGATGTTAAAACTAAAGTTTATAGTACATTATTAAACATTTCAAAAATATATGTCCGTTTTGGTCTTACAAGAATACGTAGCTTTTGCCTTGCATAATTTTGTATCAACAATTAAAAAATATGGAGAAAAAAATATATGGTTGAGATGGTCACAAATGATTGAGGAAGACATTTATAAACTAGAGCTTAAAGATTAAAATGAGGGTATCAGAGTATCCCAATATATTTTATAGATTGCTATCTAGGTGGTATAAATATTAAAAAAAAATTAATCTATAGATTGGTGTATCTAATAGATTGCCATTTAGGTGGTATAAATATTAAAAAAAAATTAATCTACGTGACATTGGTGTCTAATGAAGTTTAGACTTAGTCTCCAATACATTCTATAAATTGGTATCTAGGTGGATTTTATTTTATTAAAATAAATACTAAATCATATTTAAAAATATGCACAATGAAGTTTTTGAATTTAGACGTAAATTCAAATATTGTCTATTTTTTTTTTATATCACGTCAATTTAAGAGAGTTCTTAACAGCTTACTTTGAAGAAGATTTTTTAAAATATTATCTATTTTACTTATATCATATGTCTACCGTCTACGATCGCATTCAAGATGTTATTACTAAAATGACATAAAAGGTGTTTTTTTAAAGAATCAAGAGAAAAGATGCCATGTCCCATGTGTTGTCTGTTTGATTTGCAAACAATTGATTTGTTAGGGGATCATGTTGTCGGGCTTCTTTGTATCTATCTGACATTCTAATAAATTAAATAAGAATTAATGTCTCTCCTTTGTTTATTTCAATGGCCCCTTGAGCTGCATAAGTGGATTATTTTTGCAATTTCTACTTTTAAAAGACATACCATTTTTCACTCGACATGCATGTTTTGTAAGGAAAATGAAATTACTTAACGTTATTAAAGAAAAACATTAAGTGATCATTAAGGTGTTCAATTATTTCTAGTTTTTCAATTTTAAGATTTGTCCAAAAGTCTTTAGAACTCCACATGTTGTCATCGGAGAAGTGCACAATTGAAGCTGGATAAAACTTAATTGTTGAAGAAGTGGTCACTGTCATGACGATAATGGAGTGACTTTAAAACTCTCGTACCAATTGAAGATATCAATAAAATCAAATTTAATACAGCCAAAGAAATCTAAGAGCTACAAGAATTATGGGACTTATTAGAGATGACTAAGGAAAGTGGTTTGTAGGATTTATGGACAATATTGGACATGCGTCAAGCATAATAAGTAAGATTTCGTATATATTTCAATGCTCGACCGTCATCGAAAATAGAGATAGAGTTACTTTATTAAAAGAGATGGATATAACTAAAGATCTAATTATAACGTCACTGGAAGATTATGGTTTATTGCGTCAAAGACTAAATATTGAGATGATACACATGTTAAGACAAGAAAACTGTTGTGTGAACCAACTTGTCAATGCTCATTTTGGAAATTTCACCAATGAGCTGCTTTTGTTTCTCCCTTTCTGATGTTCTAAAAAAAGGACTAATTGAACTATTTATTACAAAATTATGTGCATTCTATTCCACTCAACTAGTATGTAACTAAGAAGGTCGAAAATGTTAACTTACGGGTAATTCTCTCTTTTGACAACACGCATTATTAGAAGTCTTCTTTATTTGTCCACGTTGAGCTGAGATACGAAATTTGTGAACTTAATTTTTTAAGTCAAATCATTGCATGTTTGACAGTTTTTGATAAAAGTTAGTGAAATGTGTGGTTGAAAAATTGATAAAAGTTGTGGGTTTATAAAATATGTAGTTAAATTTAACTGTAACTTTAACTTCAGCTTTTTAACAACTTTTTTAATTTTTCCAAACAGGGATTAATATGATTGTCCTTTCTACGTCCCTACCTTTCGATTTTTTTTTTTTTTTTTTTTTTTTTAATGGAAATATTAAGATGAATGTTCCTATGCATAAATGAAAGGGGAAATTGCAAATGCGAAGGGATGAAAGTTCTGAACCCAATAAAGGCCCATATGTTGTAAGCCCATCAAATAAAAGCTATCATAGAGCCCGCAAAACAATTTTTCTTGGTTAAGAAATGGAGAATTGACACAAATACTAATACAACAGGACACACAACGATTCGTAATCAATTTTATTCTAGATTTTTATTATTATTATTATTATTATTATATCAAAAGTGGGCCAAAAATCAATTATGATACGCTTAATTTTTAATGTTATTTAAAGCCAATGAAAGAGATTCTTCATTTCTTAATTGGACCGCTATCCCACGGTCCTTGCAAGGAGGTAATCACTCGAAGACTTGTTAATAATCAACCATTATAAATTATTTGACATCAATGCATGATATTTCATGCATATTATATATATATATATATATATATATATAGGTGAGAAGAATGCTATTTGATAAAATAAATTTTGCATAAGAGAATTTTTATATTGACTTTCTAAAAAAAAAATGTTTTTTACGAGATTTTGACTTTAACATACAAATTTCTATACTAACTCTCCTAATATGTGACCATATAGTTTTCTTATTGTTGTCCTTTTCATTTCTAGAAGCAATGGACTTTTCATGTGTGAAACAATATAACAATTAAATTCCATTTTTATTGACATGAGAGAGGTTGAACTAAAAACGCGGTATCCATCCCTAAGTAATTCATATATTGCAAGATAGAATTACATATGTTGATAGAATATAAAATTAGAAGATGTTTTAGCTCGAAATCGATATGTACACAATCGACAATAGATGACCACCTAAATGGCCTGATAATAGGGACGGCACAAGCAATTCACTCGTCTTAGGCAAAAAAATTTAAGGGAATCTTTAAAAAAAATTATAAAAATTAAATATAGCAAATGATCACAAGCAAAAAAAATTTTCGATGATCACCAACAATATTAATGTCGGTTATATTGTCGACGATTCTAACATAAATCAATATTTGTTGCTGATTTGGGATGGATTTATCGACGTTGATATCATTGGTTATCACCGACGCACCTTCGTCGGCATTGTTGACAAATAAATTGTTGGTGTCATCGACAAATGTTTATTGTTTCTTTATTTATTAATTTTTCAATAAATTAATGAAGATAACAAAATCATTAAACAAAAAAATTTAAATTATCTAAAACATCCTATCGATAAATTTTAAAATGCCAGAGTAAATGGAGCATCATACTAGGAGAAACTAGGGTTTGCCGGTGTATAATCATTAAAAACAAGGGTTCGAAACAGTGAAAGAGGTAGGTATCGACACTTTATGAGAAACGTGTTGACACCTACCCATGGAGTCGACACCCATGAGGCTTGGTGTCGACATACCACCAGGGTGTCAACACCCTTGGTGCTGGATGTTGACCCTAGCACTTTGAACTCAAAATTTTAGTTTCGATTTGTGCGCCAAAAAAATGGTTGCTCGACTTGATCAAATCAGGTCTCCAACTTTACACTTTCAAATTTTTGGTCCAAACCTAACTTTTTACTTTTGTGGGTACTAAACTATAAATTACAACTCCGCTATTGGAAGCCCAAAAAAGGGCTAATATTACGTTTCTATTTCATTTTTTATTTTCAAAGTTTAATTTTGTGAATTAGTGTAAGTGAGTTGTTTTGGCCCTTTCGGGGGATTTATTTTATCTACAAAGGAAATAACGGGAGTTGTGGATCAAGTAATGCGTCGGACTTTTAAGAGTGATGTTTTATTTAATTTTGTATTTAAAGCGGATATGGGTCGATCTCTATCTATCCAATATATAATAATTCATTGTTGAGGTGGCATCACACGATTGGTAGTTCATGGTCCCACACTCATTATTTTTACCAATCATGTGATGCCACATCATCGTGGACATTATAAGTGGGTAGGATATCAGCCCTATTAAACGGGAAGCAATAAATGAATATACATGTATTCCTACAAACTTATAGTTTGTCATTGGAGGTTTATTGACTTCTCAAAAATTAATATTTTAAAAGGTCTAAGTTTACTCGAAATAATTTTTAAACTTATATGTATCTTATTCAATGTTTTAAAAACTGACTCAGGCATCAACTCGGAAAAGAGAAATGGTCAAGGGTCAAAGGATCGAATCGGGTTTGACCCGGTGATTTTTAAAAAATTCAAAAAATAAACAAAAAAATGAAAAACAAGTTTTTAGAAATCATAAAATTGCTCAAAAGCAATTTTTTTGATTTTTCGTTCTTTTGATCCATTTTGTACAGGAAGGGATGAATTTCAATGGACAATTACAATTAATTGTGAAAAGAAATGATTTTATACTGTTCAATGGGTTCCTTAAAATCGGACGAGTCGACATATTTTTGGACGGATTTTTAAATAGAGAGTTTTTCTCCATAACAAGCCCGATTTTGGTCTCCGGTTTCTCAATTTTACTAGTTGAACCTGCTTGGTCGGGCCAGTCTTAATAACATTTATCTAATCAAAATAACAAAAATAATGTATAGACTCGTTTGAAAGAGTATTGACCTCCTAATTGAGTTCTCCAATTTCATCTCCAAAAGCATTAAAGCGCTAAATGAGTTCTACATTCTTTAAATAGAGAATTACACAACCATTATCTAAAATATAGGCAAGTACACTAATTTTCTACAAAATACTTTTATAGTAGCTAAACCAACTAACAACAAATTGACTTATTCAAAGGAAGAAAAATATCAAAAATTTTAATAAACAACTAACTAAAACTAAAAATTTATGATCGTAACATTCCACCACATTTCCAAACTAACATCCATGTCGATCAACATTGTCAACACTGATCTAACAGTAGTCTTTTCCTCGCCGGCGGCTTCACTTGCTGATAGTCCTATGCGCAAACATAGTACCAATATATCATAATCTAGCCTACAAATTGCACTATCTTTTACTCGAATTGATGAGGTGGTTAATTGGCACCATGCTACGTTTCGGAGATTGATAATGGATTTCATACCCTGCTTTGATACGAATCAGTGTATTTATTTTATTTACCTTATGTTTTTAAGATTTTAATTTGGTTAGAATGAGTCTAGCTTATCATGAGTATTTGTATTTGTTTGCTAGTGGAGGATATGTGGCTGAAGCACCACCAAATGCTCCGCGTTGCAGCATTCGGAAAGGGCTAGCAACTTCACATTTGCTGGATGTTTGACCTTCTTTGCCCTTTTATGTGTCGGCACCAAGAACACTTTAATGCAATCGTGCTTGAATAAAGATTGTACTTTTATATCAAGAACTCAATCATCTAGCATTGTAATTCTTTTTTACAATTTGATATAATTTTTACTATTTTTTCTAATTGTTCTACTCGTTATTTTAACAATTTATTCATGTCCAACTATAATATCAAATTATATAAACGCGTATTTAATCAAATGATTAAAATATTAAATATACTCGCTCGAAGAGGCTTGGCCTTCTAATTAAGTTTTCGAGAAACTCAACCCCAAAAAGTATCAAAATACTAAATGAATTATTCTCTCCCTTTCAATTATTTCTCTCTTTAAATAAAGATACATCATACAATATAATTCCACTAATTCCTAAGAAATAAACACACCATTTGTTTTATATTTTAAAAAAAAAATAAAAAATTCTTAGTGGTCCTAGCCCAAATTCCAAATAACTTAACTCAAAATGACCCAAGCCACCATTCCAAATTGTTCTAATATAATTTCAGCCCGGAGTCCCAAACCAAACCAAATTGATTAACACAAAATTGATACAAGCTACACCTCTACAGAACAACGATCAACCTTGAATCCGATTGCAGGTTTTCTTCCAGTTTCACTCCATTTCCTCAACTTCAAGCTCCTCCAATAAGTCGAAATCAATACTAAATCCGTGAACCCAACGACTGCAAAATTCAACGGATAATTGGGCAAAATTTTAGAAATCATTTGTGTGTGGGGGGGTTCAATTGTCCAACGAGCTAATTATATCGATCCAAATAGACTCGATTTTTTAAGGCCAAATTTTTATTGGATCGATCCAATCCAATTCAAAATTCGAGTTATTTGAACTTGCCCGCTGAACTAATCCATTTTACCACATTTATTCTCATAACTTCAATAACTAACTATTACTCCTTCAAAATAAAAACAATATCACCACTATAAAATAAAAACAATAAAAAATAGTTATTCTAAAAAATAAAATTGAGATCTTAACACGACACGTTTTCATGTGCAATTTCCTAGTTTTGTTCTCGTCTCTAATTAGTAGCTTCTATTTGCTAGGCAAACGTAGATGGGAATCCAAATGTATGCAACGTACTCGCGGCTATTGTGTGAACAAAACAAAACGTGGGTCCGACATTTCAACTGTTGGGTGTTCTGCATGACTGACACGTGGAATGACACGGTTGGCGAGCACACTTGGGAATGACAGGATCCCGCGTATTGGATTAGGCCCACCACACGAAATCCAAATCTTTGATTAAAGTATTTACCCTATTCTTCTCTGGATTTTTCAAATCCATGCAAAAGCTTTGCTATATTTAAAATATGATGAGAAGCCTCCAAAGTACAATCTCCAAAAGCTTACGTTTCCCTTTAGTCCTCTCCAGCACACGGTTTGCAACTTTGCATTGCCAGACAATGAAAAATGTTTAAAGCGTCATAATGATATTCACGCAAATAAATAAAAAGTGAAAAAAAGACTCAAAATTTTACGAACTCTACATATAGAGACAAAATTGTCAATTTGTATATACAAAAATATCAAATGGACTATATCAAACGTCTTATTTAAAAATGAAATGACTTCTTAACTATCTTTGAAATAATTAAGTGGTTCGATAGGGGGGCGGCATGTTTAGCAAACAAAACAATAGGTATTGTTTAGGCTCTTTAGAGTCAAAATTGTTGACATGTACAATTTTTTTCTAGATCTATAAAACTACATTATGTACGGAAATATTTTGCTGATGCATGTTAATTAAACTTCTTAATTAATGACAGATTAGAATATAATTTACTTGTCTTGACTAATAAGATATCCTTAATATAATTTTTAACTATATAAAATAATAAAGACCAAAATTGATTTACAATAAGGCACTCATTTTGTCACCTCCAATACGCGGTTTAGACCCACTATAAAATTATTAATCATGTCCATGACAAGGTGCACACTAGCACTTACGTAAAAAAAGGGAAATAGATGTCATATAAAATGTCCAATACTTTCTTTTGCTCTTCGGTCTAGTCTACGAAGTATGTTAGCAGTTATTTTTAGCTATTGATTTCTTCGTTATAATTGTAATTGAGTCGCGAATTTTAAATTTTCAACAAATAGTCCAAAAAAATTATACATCTTGGATAAAAAGTTTGCCTTTTTTGAATGGTCGATGGCAGAGGACAATTTGATCAAGTCGATTGCATGTTTAATAGTGTTGAAATTATTTTTTAAGTGTTTATAATTTGTGGGAATTATAAAATGTTTGAATAAAGTAAAAGTATGTTTGACTATTTTAAATTATAATTTAAATATCAATAAAGAATTATAAAGGTTTTGACGGCTCAAAATTCATGAAAATATCATGTAGTTACATACTGATTGATAGATATTATAAACCAATATTGGTATATTTGAATCGAAATTGTTAATTTTTCAAACTTATTTTAACATGAAATGATAAAATTGTCATTTTCTACTTTGAAATAGTATTTTGTTGAAGAAGGGTAATTTGTCTTTTCATGTTAAAAGTAATTTTAAAAGTCAAAGTAATTTGAAAAGTCAAATATTTAGGTGAAAATAAAGCTTGTTAAACAAGAATTACAACGGGTCACAGGGAATAAAGCCCCAAAAAGTCTGTTCATCTGACCTATTTTTCCTCGTCGTAAGCATGACCTCAGTCAAACGTAATATGAACAAATGTGTATGCACAAAAAATGTAAAGATATTTACAGATTAATATAATATATATATATATATATATATATATATATATATATGGAGAGAAAGAGAGAGAAATAAGTTTCCGCGTAGAGGGATGACTGATGAGAGTTTGGAAGAGACTGTGTGTAGGAGAAGAAAAGAATGAGAGAGATAGAGAGAGAAAGTAGTAGTTGCTTTCTTTTTTTTTTTCTTTCGTTTTCTGATATCTGAACGGGAAGCACAACGCTCTCTTTTGACACCTAGGCTTTGAAATCATTCTTTTTCTTTGACAATTCGATAATTCACACCATATATTCACACTACTCTCTCTCTCTCTCTACATATATATTAATATATATAGTTTCTCTCTCTACTTTTCTTTTTTCTTTTCTCATTCGATCAATCTTCCTATCTTTCCATCTACCTTCGTCAATACTCATTTGGTGCACCGAATCGATATCTATATATTTCTCTCCTTTCATACTTTACCATGGAGGGTCAGCACCACCCTTACACTAGTGTAAATATAGATACAGGCGGTGGCGGCGGCTCCGCCGATAGGTTTCCTCAATGGAGTATTCAAGAAACCAGGGATTTCTTGTTGATTCGGGCAGAGCTCGATCCGACCTTCATGGAGACTAAACGTAACAAGCTTCTTTGGGAAGTCATCTCCACCAGAATGAAAGAAAAGGGTTACAATCGAAGCGCTGAGCAGTGTAAGTGCAAG
This sequence comes from Forsythia suspensa, assembly GCA_023638005.1. NCBI lineage: Eukaryota > Viridiplantae > Streptophyta > Magnoliopsida > Lamiales > Oleaceae > Forsythia > Forsythia suspensa. The sequence continues at coordinate 40,243,130 of CM042669.1, read as the reverse complement.
TGGAAAAACCTCGTCACCCGATTCAAGGTAATCCACACACACATATACATCAGTATACATAGACAGAAATTAAAATCTTATTTTATGTGTTGGAGGGAGGATTTAAGAAAAATAATCTAAAATCTTGTTTATTATACAAGACGTGCAATTATATAGATGGTGTAACTTGTAGGGATGTGAAACTATGGAGACAGAAGGTATGCGTCAGCAGTTTCCATTTTACAATGAACTCCAAGCAATATTTGGTGCAAGAATGCAAAGAATGCTATGGATTGAGGCTGAAGGCGGCGGAGCAAGCAGTTCAAAGAGAAAAGCAGCGGCAGCACAGCTATCCTCGGATGAGGAAGACGATAACGAAGACAGCGATGGAGATCAGAAGGGTGGAAGCAAGAAGAAAAGGAAGATTAAAATCAATACAAATCCCAGTAATTCGAGCAATTTGATCACGAGTTTAAGGGAGATCATGGATGAATTCATGAAGCAACAGATGCAAATGGAGATGCAGTGGCTGAAAGCATATGAAGCAAGAGAAGAAGAGAGAAGAATAAAAGAAATGGAATGGAGACAAACAATGGAGGCTTTAGAAAATGAGAGGATAATGATGGATAGAAGATGGAGAGAAAGGGAAGAACAAAGGAGAATTAGAGAAGAAGCTAGAGCAGAAAAAAGGGATGCCCTTATTACAGCTCTATTAAATAAGCTTAGAAGAGAAGACATGTAGCCTTCTGCTGATATTTCTTTGTTTTTACTACCTTCTTCTGCACAAGAGAAAAAATTAAACGTTGATAGAGGTTTGTCTTCAAACTCTTATTTTACATTAATTTAATGCTTTTTAAATTGTGGATTATGTTTTTTGATTGTCGTTTGTTCGTTCTTAATTCATGATATATAGATATATTAGAAGAATTAAGGATTAAGGATCACAAAAACAAAAAAAAAAAGATTGCAATGCTAAAGAACACCACTAGTTAAATAATTTTAAGTAAGAAAAATAAGCTCTTGATCGAACCGTATTTTGTACCAAACATATACTATACGGTTCACATTCATGTTTTTGTGCATCAAAGAAATTGGAAAATGTAGATTGCTTTGTATCATAAATGGAAAAGCCAAAGCCACTAAAAAAAAAAAAAAGAAGGAATTTTATTAATTTGGTCTCAAATGTTAGATTATGGCCTAGTGGAGTTTCTGTATGATTAGCTAGTTTATGCATTTTGGAGAAGAGATGTCAAATTAAGAATTGTAGTGGTAGTTAAAGGATGAATACCGAAATATTAACCAGCATATAAAAGTTTGGACTATTCTTTTTAAAAATATTGATCTTTTAAGATGGAACTCAAGTCTTAATATGATATCAGAGTTCATTAAGCTCAAATGAATAATTCGATCCGTCTAAAGCTCAAACAAGCATTTAGATTTCAAGATTTATGTGCTCAAACGAGCCACCATCTTGTAGGGACATGTTAAAAGATGAATCATACATCGGTTAAATACCGAAATATTAACCTGCATGTATATAAAGGTTTGAGCTACTCCTCTTAATAAGGTTGACCTTTTTAAGATACAATCTCAAGTGTTAATAGTTGCTATGCATTCATATCAAATGAAAGAATTGAGGAACATTCTAGAATTTGAATATAGAGAAATTATGGGTGCTGCAAAATCAGCATTCTCATGTAGCTTATGTTAGATTAGGTTTTTTGAAAAGGAAAATTTCGTGTTCATTGAATCTCTCTATACGAACCTTTCTATGTCCGACACTGAGCTTGAAACAACTCCATGCCTTGAATTTTCGTCTTCTTATCTAGATTTAATTATGACATGAGTTCCTTCAAATCGAAATGATAGCATTATAATATCATCAAACACGTCAAAATTCACTTGTTATTGTATGATGTAGCTAATTAATTAATACGTCCAATAAAAATATGATTTAAATTACGCGGTCTTGTTTTTAAAGTCAAGGTTATATTGATGCATAATTAACTGATTTGTACATGAACTCCAAATGATGCAATGTCACGCAAGGTGATCTTTTCTGTGTGATAAATCTTGAGTTACATAATTAATTCTATTTTGTCAAGAATAATGATGATTATTGATAATTGTCATATTATTGTGTTCCAATTGCTAACATTCATCACTTTCCTATATATCTCTCCATGATTAAGCTTTGTATTGTCATTTTTGTAATTTGATGTTTTGTTGTCGAATGTTTAAATTCTGGGAGAAGGGATATATTTATTTAAATTTTAGTTTTGAACACGTCTTCAGGACGAATTCAATTTTTCACGCATGTACAATTTACATAAATAGGTGGTGGTAAGACTTAAATACTTTGAACCATGTCATTTAAATACTTATTATCCGATACATATTTTTGTTTGGTAGAATCGATCAATTTGCCTTAATTGCCTTATCCTTTCTTGTTCTTTAAGGCGTGGATCAAACCTGCAAGATGAATGTGCTTTATGTTTCGATGTCATAATTTCTCATATGACTTGTCTGAAATTGATCGGACAAGGCACGAGGATAGCATAATAACTTGTTTAATACTCGTATACCATGTTGGATTAATTATTTTATCTAAAATTATATATGTCTCGCTGGGGGTGGGGAAGAAAGACATTAGCAGCTGCAGCCTATTGGTCGCATGTGTTTGGCACGAAGAGTTGAATTGTATTGGACAATATCTTATTTATTATATATATTGTCTAGTTTTATTCAGTAGTATGTACCAAATGTTTTAATTTGTTTTCGAAATTTTTTTTTTTGTAATTAAGTTGTCCTAGAATTTCATTATAATTAGGAAACTTTCATTAAGTTGTCTTAGAATTTCATTATAAATAGAGAACTTTTATTTGGTTGTTATATATATATGATTCATCTCTTGTAAACAAAAATCATCATTCATTATAGTGAATTACTGCCGCGGTTGATGGCAAGATGTAATCTCACATTGAGGAGAACATGTATAAATTTTTATGTTCTTTATTTTTTCGCTATTTATTTATTGCTCTAATTCTAACAACCAAACACGCGATTAGTGTTCGAAATAGCCGAATTTGTTGCAAAGTAATCCAAAATTCTCTAATAAAATGTGCATAATTTCTTATAATCTAGGACAGAATTTAGCACTGGTGATATGAAGATTTCAAATATTGATAATCTGATATCCAAATATATATTAGTATAATTTGTTCTCGTTGGATTTTGTTAAAAATTAGCTTTTTAGCAAATTTTAATTAAAGTTGATAAAATATATAACTGAAAATTTGATAAAAGTTGTGGTTCGTATGATGACAAGTCAATTTTTCATCTCTAAGTTTCATTAGATTGTATTAATTTGAGTATGTCCTTATATTTTCCTGTAATTCGAATATTACATGTGTCTCAATTTGTTATGGTCACTTGAATTTAGAAGCCATTTAATCTTTTTATTTAATTTTGACAGTCGATAATTACTACATGATATAGAAGGAAAGAAGAAAAATAATTTTTACATAGTCGACCAAAAAATTTTGAGAATAAAAATTATTTTGTTGTCGACATGATGCATGTAGCTAGTATGTGTTGTTTGACAAGTGACAACGATGTTCCTTGTATGCTACCACTAACTATGTTGTGCAGGTGCAGCATTGACACGTTTATAGACCACATATTAGAATTGGTGGAAAAGGGTTATGTAAATTATTTCTTGTTTGTTATCTCATTTAGGAGTCCAATTATTTTTTGTCAAGCTTTTGGATATCTCTCTTGCTTGGTAATTATGCATTTAAAAGTATTTTGATAAATTACTTTTTCTCACTTATAAGTAAATTAAGCTACTTATTTTATGCCAAGAAAATGGTTACTTCCGAAAATAGACTATTTACTCATTTCTAACTTTGACAAACAAAAATTTCTCTATTTTACAATTTACTTATTTTCTTATGAACTTATCATTTTTTCTCAAAGTATGATTCATTTATTTCATTGTTTATTTTTTATGAAAAATTAAATAATATAGTTATTTAATTAATAAATAAGTGGGGAACAAAAAAAACTCAACGAAGGGTCATTATACAATGTTTCAAAGTTTAGGATCATTATACAATGTTTCAAAGTTTAGGATCATTATACAATGTTTCAGAGTTTAGGATCCCCATAATTTCTCTAGATCGGGATCTTTTTGCAACATGTGGAAAAGGAGAAAAATAGATCAATGTGTTAGACTTTAGAAAAAGCTTGTGTCGAGATCTTCAAAAGTAGTTGCATCAATCCTTTCTTAAAAGGATATATAGGTAAAATAAAAAATTTTGATTTATTTTTTATTCAACTTGATCACAACCAAGTTATCTCAATTGACTTCACTAAAAAATTCGACTTGAAAAACAACTCATCTAAATCGAGATTGCTCAAAACGAGTTCTAAATCTTTTTGAAGGAATTGTGTTATCTCTTCTAGAAACATGTTCTGTTAAAATTTCTAGTCTTGTCTTGTGTTTGTTTGGTAAACATTTTTATAAATTATAAGCAGTATTTCTTACGAAACGTATAGATAAAAATAATATTTGATCAATTTATAAGTACTTATAAGCACACATAAATATAGTTGTTCTTAAATACTTGAGCTTAGTCAAAGTCAATAAATCATAAATTTGAATTTGACTCTTGATTTTGTTCAAATATTTGAAATATTTGAAAAAAAAAAAGAGGAGAGAGAGAGAGAGAGAGAGAGACAAAATTAAGAAAATTCTCAACAATAACTCTTGCAGCTAGGGTTTATACAACTTTATTCCTAATCAAGTGTAAAATTGCACCCCTAATCCCTACTCTCTTAAGGAATTAAATAAAGGCCCCTTGTTAACAAAATATCATATTTAATTAATAAAAATAGGGAAATTGGCACAAATGGTCCCTAATCTTTTCCTTTATTGCGAAAATAGATCTTCACGTTAATTTTTTTGATATAAAAGTCCATAACCTATGTTTTAGTACGTAATTGATCATTATTTGATGACAAAAGACAAATATTATCCTATTTTAATTAGAGAAAATTACAATTGAATTCACACCCTTTGCAAAAAGTGCAAAATGTGTCCGATACTTTTATTTTTTATAAAAAAAAGTTAAAGAAAACTAACAATTTTTATTTTTTGAATTCACACTTTATTGACCAAATTGATAATATACTAAATTGTTATTTTTCTAACTATTATAAAATAACTAAAATTTAAGCTCATAATTATTAACAAATATGTTAAATAAAATTATTTTTTTATTAAGTAAATATATTATTTAAAATTTAAAATTTTATTTCATCTTTACAACGTAAAAAAAAAAAAAAATTGTCACAAACTTGATGCTCAAGTACTTTTGTTTGATTGGCTATTTGTTTATTAACTACAAATATTAGAGCTTTAATTATATTTTTCAATTTTAATTTATCATTTTATTATCGTTCAAAAATAAAAAACACATAACGTATAAATTAATTTTTATCAATACTTTTATGTAAAAAAAAAAAAATAATAAGATTGGTCCAATGTCATAAAATTAAATACGTCATTTAGTTATTTATTTAACTTCATTTTAATTCAAAATTTTCACATTAAATAGAAATTACATAAATTTAAAGTACAATAATTTTACATTTTTCCTTATAAAATATTTACTATAATGATATATTTAATATTCTAAATTAAATATTATTTAATAAATGTATCGAATTTATTTGCATCTTTTACAAATATTAAAAATCTAATTACAATTTTTTCTAATTAAAAATAAAGTATATTTGTCTTTTTTATTAAATAAGGATCAATTGTAAACAAAAACATATAAGGTAAAGATAATTATGCTAAAAAACCAACATTAGGAACAATTTTCACATTGAGGGAAAAGATTAGGGACCATTTACGCCAATTTCCCATAAAAATATTAAAGAAGGTCAAACCTTCATGTTTCGGACCGCATCCAAGAAAAGACGGTTGTCTTTGTTCAATTTATTGGGAACTGAACAGTGACGTCATCAAAGGAAATTCAGTTCTTACATTTAAGTCTGTGCAATTGGTGTCAAAAACCTTATTCCTTCCTAGTGCAGGCTGGAGCCGAAATTGTTGGCTTTTCTTGCACGTGTCACGTGTATATCTCCAAATTCATGGTTGTACATAGTGGGCCAATCACTCAAATACTTTTTATCGATCTTCGATGTTGTTTTCTATTTTAAATGTCATTGATACAACAATAAGGGTGTGTTTGATAGCTTTCCATAGAAAATCTGCAAATATTTTCCATGTAAGTTAGAAAAGAAATTAGCCGAATGGGTGAGAAAAAATTTTAGGAAGTGGCCAAAATGTGTCTTTGAGCAATTGTCAGACGAAAATATTTTCTATTTTCCATGTCTTCAATCAAACACAAAAGTGGGAAAATAAAACACATTGATTTGACAATTTTCCATGGAAGTGACATTTTCCAATAAAAAATTTGTGAATCAAACACACCCTAAAGTTAAAGACCATAAAATTCGGGCGTGATAGTATTTCTAGTAAAAGATTGTCTAACATGTTGTCTGTTTTTTAGACAACTTGTTAAATAGTCTTTCACTTTATCATTCGACTCAAATTTTAAAATAAAAATAAAAAATTACCCTTAGTCATTGAACTTTTTTTTTCACACAGTATATTTACAAAGTCATTTCAATTAAATCATTCTTCTCCAAATATTATTTTATTCGTCACTTGTCATTTTAAAATTAAGAAATTTGATCAAATGACAAATATAATTTTCACACATGACATGCTTTCAACGTGAATGCATGTATCACTAAAATTGCGAGTGACGAAATGATGAATAACAAATATTTTCAATAACAATTCGAAAAAAAAATTGAAGTAACAAAACCACCATATAAGAAATGAGGTTCTCACTAAATAGTAATGTTCAAAATATTGGACCGGCTATCAACTAAAAAAAGAAAAGCAACAAGTCAAGAGTAAAAAAATCGAACCAGTTTGAATTAAAAAATTAATCCAAAAATCTCACAAAACTTGACTTTAAATAAACTTTTCATAAGTTTCAATTAAAAAATTAAAAATTAATCCAAAAATCTCACAAAAAATTAAGAGAGAAACGAAGAAGAACAATGGGATAAATAGAAAAGAAATGAAAAAAAAATTAGAAATGAGTAATTTTACCTTTGAAAAAAATTGAACTGGAACACTATTAAAATCGAACCGGTTCTCTACCGATTTTCCCCTAAAAATGATTTTTTTATGTCCAATTAAATTGGTAGGCCGGACCGGTTTTGCGACCGGTTGACCTACCTACCATCAATATTAATGATGCATCAAATTTTGTGTTTGCTAGAATTATGATTCAGCCTACTCCATACAACAGGGAAATAAATCAAATTTACTGGAATTATCGCCTTCACTTTCGTCGGCTTAATGACATATCAATGGTACAACAAGGGATATTTGCTGAAGAGACCATTTTCCCAATAGGAAGAATAAATAGACACCATATTTTTCCTTCACCTAGTACAATATGATTTTTGACAATATTTTAACTTTTATCTGAGTATATAATAAATGAAATCGAGCGATTTACTGCAGGGATTCTCTTTCTTTCCTAAGTAAGTCGAGCGAAAATCAATGCAAACTGCTGGCAATGTCAAAATTCAGGATTGGATCGTGGTTAAAGTCGTGTGCAGAGGTCATTCGATGGAAGTCTGGCTCGGTAATTTACCGTGATCTCCTCCATTGCTCCACTTAGATTTATTAGAGCTGCTAAGCTTGGGATCAGTTTGGTAGTATACCACATCACCAGTGTCACTAACATAGTGATCCTGCTTCAAACTTTTCACCAAATCGCTAATAAGGTGGAAAGGCAGAGGACTCGATTTCTTGGGTTCCCGATAGTATTTCCCGAGGACAGGTTTAGCTGCCTCTGTCTGCAAAGAAAGGAAAGGCACAGAATGTCAAGAACTAATCAACACTATGTAGAGTCACATATCAGTCATGACAGCTAATTAATGTGGTAAAAAGGTTACTCACTGCATCTACTAAATGATAGTGTGGTATTTGAGGGAAGAGATGGTGTATCACATGCGTTCCAATATCGTGGTGGATGTTATTAATCCATCCATAATCGCGATCAAGAGTCGTGAGTCCTCCCCTGAGATAACTCCACTCCTACACCACAAAATTAACTCTTCTAAGGGATTAGTCGTGATCAATTACTTAAGCGAGAGAATTCATGTATTCAAACTAAGGGAAATCGCAATAGATGCTACCCTATCTAGTCAAGTTAGCCGTATATTTCTTAAGATAAAAGGAATAAGAGTACACAAAACGAAAAGAAAGCATAAAATTAAGACATCTAAATACCTTTCCTCGGTACCAGGGAAGTTTATCTTCATGCCCATGGTGATGAAGGTAGGTAACAAGATCCAACCACATGACAAAACCCTTAATAGAAGCAAAGTCATATTAGAAGATTCCTCTATAGTTGGAAATAAAAGCAATGTGGACTTCCCTCTTTTTCTTCCTTTTTCCGGGACTGAAACTAAAGTTCTATTTTGACAGCAAGCAATATTACCAACAATGGAAAATTGGAAATTACCCAGTATGGCACACCGTAGAGTTGCAACAATTTAACCGGACCAAGTACAAAGGACAAACCAATGAGTGAAGCAGCCATTGCCATCCAGCATATTGTCGAAGTGATCACATTTTTCCTCTCGTTCGGAACGAACAAGTCACTGTTTGGATCAAAGTGGGAACCAGTCTTTCCCGGACTCCTATTCCACTGTGAGACGACAACTTTTATTAACTTACCACACGATTCTAACCCCCCAAAAAAAAAATGAAGAAAGAAGACCATAACCAGAGAAGCTGCAGACTTACAAGGTAAAAAGGATAGGCAAGCATGGGGAAAGGCACCGCGAAACGCAACGTTTGTGTAACTTTATCCAAATTCTTGTAAATTTTCTCAGGCAACTAAAAGTACAAATAAGGATAACTAATGCTTCAGAACCAAATTGAATAAAAATTACTAGCCCAAGGCCTGAAAAGCAAAGAATCCATTAAAAGAGCAGAGCACTAACCGGATGCCACGATTCATCATTTTCAACATGCCCGTGGTTCTGATGATGAGTTCTATGGCTAATTCTCCTGTAAGAATTCATCCAATTAACTTCTCAGAAGACAAAATGTTCAAGTATTCCAATGACAATGTAACAATAAGGGCATGTTCGCAACACAATATTGGACAGTATTGTAGAGAATAACAGACAAGATATTAACTTATGTTTCTTCCCCAATCCTATCCCGTGCTGTCCCGTTCAACATAAAAAAAATCACAAAGTGTCTTATTAATTTAACAATTGACACGAACAAGAAAAGGGAAGAAGAAAAAAGCAAGCAGGAGCATACCATCCATGGAAGGGCACAAGAATTGAGGAATGCAGGAGATGTCCAACAACACTGTTCAATTTCGGATTGTTCGAAAAGCTCCCATGACCACTGCCATTCAATATAAGGGATAAATCATAAAATCATACCCACACATCAGCATCTAAAATCAAAATCAAAATCAAAATCAAAAGCAAGCACAAATGTAGCCCCTACACACACACACACACACACACACACACAAAAACACTAATACACACAGAAATTTATTCAGAGCCAAAAAATAAAGAAAAATAATGGGATATATGGAAGTAGTAAGTACCAATCGTGGCCAAGAACAAAGAATGCCCAAAACATGGTTCCCTGAGCAGCCCAATAAAGAGGCCAAATGAACCAGTTGTTTAAATAAGCTGCAGCTGCTGCTAACCCAAAAACAATAGCCACATCCCTCGCAACATAGCTCATAGATCTCCATGGATCCTTAACCCAACAGTGCTTTGGAATGGCTGCCCTTATATCAGCCAATTTGAATGGCGGGGGTGCCCCATAATCAAATTCTCCTCCTCCTTCCCCAATCCCATTAACACCATCAATTTTCTCCTTTTTCTCCCCTTTCTCATATTCCTCCAAAGATGCAATCCTAGATGGAGTGCTCACTTTTAAAACCCATTTTTTGTCACTTGAAAGCCTTGGAATTGACACTGGAGAGGATTTGGGATCCAAAATCTTCTTGTTTGCATGTAAAAATCCAACCTTTAGGGGATGGGTGTGGTTTCTTATTGAATTTGAGAAGAAACCCGTTCTGGGCTTTGGAAAATTTTGAGGGAGGGGTCTAATGCCGCATTCTGACAAGACCCAACTGGCCATGAGTGAATTCTGTGCTTTGTACGCAGAAGGTTTTCAATTCTGCGTCCAAAGCACACAGAGAAAAAAGGAAGAAGAAAAGATGAACGAATAAGAGAAAGCAGAGGCTTATATTAGCCAACGAAAATATCCCTGTTGCAAATTGGAACAATAAATAAAATAATCAAATATATGTAAATATATACTACTAAATTTAACAAATCCTCATTCAACTTTATCAATTATTATTCATTACTCACTCAACTTTAAAATATTATTCATTACTCACATATCTATATTGAACCATAGATAAATGAGTGAGCAATAGATGATAGATGGAAAATAATTTGAGATAGATAGGTAAACAATGGGTAATATTTTAAAATTACGTGAGCAAATGGTATTGTTGAGTAAAATTAGATGATTATTTGTTAAATTTACTCGTAAATATACATACACATACATATATACAATAGAATAAATTTAATAAATAATCACCCAACTTTATTTAATATTACTACTTGCACATCATTTAAACTTTGAAATATAATTCATTGCTCACCCATCTATCTTAAACCATTTCTCATTCATCACCCGACTTATTTCCGTCAATCAACTTTAACAAAAATACCACGTGGTGGACGAAATCTTACATAGCACAAAAATCAGTTAAAATCTGTCACATGTGGTTCACAATAATTAACAAATGCTCATCCAATTTTACCCACTATTACCACTTACTAACCTAACTTTGAAACATTATTCATTGTTCACCCATCTATATTGAATCATTTTCCATCCATCACCGATCCCAATTTCATCCTTCTATCTTGACGAAAAATAACACGTGGCCCATGAAATCCTACATCGCACAAAAATTCTATTAAAATTGCTACATGGCCAAAAACGCATACCACATAATATCAACTATTAGGCCACCAAATAAAACACACTTTCATTTTCCACATTGAAACAACCATCTCAGTTTTCCAAAAAATCAGAAGAAACCCCATAACGCTCACCAATCCTCTTGTAAGTTGTAGCTCGATCACGTCTTGTAATTGCAATATTGGTCTCTCATCTATTACCACATTAGCAAGTTGGTCTATAAGTTTTAAACAACGAGCAAGTTAGACTGAACTTTTATTTATAATAATTACACAATCAGTCTCATGTGGCACAAAATGTCCAATTTTTTGTAGCTAAGTTTTATTTTGTTGAGGAAAACTTGACAATTTAAAGAATATTTAGATAATTTATGTCATTAGGGATTGACTATACAATTATAATGAAAAATTAAGGAAACTAGCTTGTGTGTTTCAAAAGTTGAGGATCGTCTTGCTAAAGAGAATAGATTTTGGTCCATAGTGCAATTTTCCCTTTTATCTGATACATGTCCTTACTAACGAACTGCGAATGTAATAAACGTTGCCACGTTGGTGGCATTAGGGTTTTGTTGGCCCGTTGTACAACATTGACCTAAATAGCACCAATAATATGATAAATTATAATCGTAGCACTGTTTTGTCGTCTATTATTAATACTCGTGTCTCATATTCTTAAGGTAAATGTATACTATTATGTATCGCTGATCGCTCTCTCATTTATCGCGACCAGTGGGTCAAACTTCTATATATTAATAAATTAGTACTATTTGTGTACGTCTTATTCTACGTTGGTCAAGAATGAAAATAATATAAAAAGACATTTCTCATTTATTTATGTTACCGAATACAACAAAATAAAATATCAGTACTTAAATATAATTGAAAAATAACAATTGTCTCTTTATTCTCCTCGGCCAAGTAAAGAATTTTCTTTCATAAAATGAAATTTTTACTTTGCTTGATTAAGGTTGAGTTAGAGACATCTTAGTACATGTTTGGTAGTACTGAAATTATATTTTAAATTTTTATAAGTTGTGGGTTCTATAGAATATATGAATAATAAATAGTTAATAAAAATACGAGCTACAAATAAGTCTTTTTATCCTATCTTAACAAAAATTTTAGACGTAAACTGTCATCATGAAATAAGATGTGTTAATCAATAGAATATCGATGATAAGAATGTGATACAAATAAGTTGAGAACATAAGTGTGACAATGAAAAGTTATGAACCTTTCATATAATTAAAATATAGTGCATTTATAAAAAGTTGTAGTGTAAATATATTTATCCATATACTTTTATTTTTTCAGTCTCTTTAATTTTAATTTGAAGAATGATCATTTAGGCAATCAAGAAATCGGTCTCAATTATCAACAAGTTGATCTCAAAAACCAGTTGAAAACATTAAAAATAAAGAAATGAGATCTTTAATCAAGGATTAATCCTTTTGTTTGATAGGTTATTGAACTCATTCAACTCTAGTCGAGAACAATAAAAACTTGTATCAATAAAATTTTAAATTGTATCAATTTATTTCGAAAGGGTAAATTCATTTATTTTTTTCAAATACAAGACTTACAGAAGATGTGTTTCAATTTGAAAGTGTGAAAAAAGTACTCAAAATATTATTTACCATGCTATTTAGTATTTACCTAAATTAATTTCCCAAAAGGGAAATTTGAAAAGTATGATACTTGAAAGCAAATTGGGGAATAAGATTATGATTTATAGGTCTAATTATATATTAATTGTGATTATGACTTTTCTTGCAATCACATTTTGTTTGATAAAAAATGTAAATCACATGGTTTGGAGTATGAAATTGACCCGACCCACAAAGGCCCTTATGTGGATACAATAATATGAAATTAAAAAGGGTAGGGAATCTATAATGGCAGACCACCACATTGCAATAAGGTAAATCTTGAGAGATCGTGAATATATATATATATATCTTAGTATTTTAAAATTCAATCTAGAAATACACGTGAAATAAAACATAAAATAGAGTTTTAAAAAAGTTAAAGCTTCGCCTTCTTCTTTTGGACTGTGGGACAAAATTGATATAGAGAAAAAATGGGACCTAGGCTTCTTTTGTAACCATCAATCAATAGAGTACTACTCATGATAAAAATTCAACGAACTTACATGCCTATACGTAATTAGTATTCACTGCATCAATGATGTCAAATTTTAATTAACTCTCAAAGTGTCTGAATCTCCTGGAATATGATAAGTAAAACTATACGATCCTACTGAGATCGCTATGAGAAAGGTGTAATTTAATCCAAGTTAATCTGTTATTCTACGCTACTTGAGTTGAAAAGATTTGTTGTTGAAGTTGTTTAACTAAAAGACTAAAGAAGTATGCTAAATGGATGAATTGAGAATTCAAGTTGTGTAAAAACACCAAGGTTTCGTAATCCACCATTGTCCAATTTAGCAATTATCCAATCATTCATTAATTCCCAAGAAAACACATCGACAACCCGAAATCAATCTATTGTCGTCCCTAAAGATTTATCAATCAAGTCCGTAAGAAGAATATCAAATATAGGCTCCCTTATGCTTCAAACATAAACCACTTAAGCGTTTTTCGTATCAAGCTCAATTGAAAGAAAACAAAGAATCAAAGAAGTTCTAAGATTCTATGTATCCCAATCGAATAGAAGATGACGAAAAATCAAAAGCAATTAATAGATCATATTATATCACCAAGCATGGATTAATTAAATCAACATCTAACTATCAAAAATACATGATATTTAAGATGAAAGAAATCATATTTAATTAATTTAGTCAAGAACAAGCCATAAACGTTAAAGCTCTAAAAGGAATTAAACGAATAACGGATTAATCACTTAATCAAAACAAGGTTTCATCGCTCTACCTTGGCTAAAGAAAACTAGAAAACATAATTAAACTAGAAAACAAGAATTAATAAAACCCGCATGGATCTTAGGAGAAGAAATCTTCAAGAAATCTTGATAGTCGAGGAAGTCTTGATCTCTTGTTCTCTTGATGTCTTCTCTCGATTTGCTCCCCAAAAATCCAACCCGTGTTATGAGAATGTATCTCATATTTATACTACTTTTATTGTCCCACAAAAGATCCCAAGAAGACCTAAAATTCGCTCAAAACGCTTTCCAAGTTGGATTGGGACTCAAAAAGGAAAGAAAATAAAACGAAAAATCCGCAGCTGAGATTGGCTCGGGCGATCGCCTGTGCTATTCCTGCGATCGCCTGTGAGGCTGCGCTTTGCTCTCTGCTCCTTGCCTTGGTTCGTTGGGCGCCGCCCGTAATTGCTTCTTCTCGCGATCGCCCAGCTTTTGTTGTTTGTAAGTTTGCAACTTGGTCCTTCCCTCGTTTCAACGGCCACCGATTTGGTCCTTCCACTTTAAGTCTTGATCATTTCAGTCCTCCAACTTTTCATGACATCAACTTTGGTCTTTCAACTTTACAACATCGCCAGCTTTTAGTCCCTCAACTTTGCAATATCTCCGGTTTGGTCCTCAACTTTGGGTTGAGTGCAATTGAGTCCCTGGACTTATGAGATATCTTTTAAATCATTGCTCTTTTGCCCAAACTTCTCCAATTGTTCACCAACGAGTCCAAAACTGAAATAGAATGATAATAAACTAGATTAAGTAGAAAAGCAACTATTTGACGACATAAATGATTAATTAAAGGCACAAAATAAGTGCATAAAACGCACTTATCAAACACCCCAAACTAAACCTTTGTTCGTCCTCGAACAACAACAAAACTAAAATATAATTTAAACTAAGCTAATTGAATCAACGAAGAATTAGTCAATGTTAAACTCCTTACCATATGCCTCGTGTTCAAAAATAAAGCAACACTATTAGAAGGATATCAAACAACAAAGACAAAATTTTCACTTATCCAATGTTCGACCTTGTGTGAGTGTGTGAATAGCCAAACATTGAACTTATGCATGTATTAGACCATGACCACTATTGTGTTGTTGATATTTTAGCAATCTCGAACCCTTTGTAGTCATTTATTCCTTACACCTCTCGTAGTTATCACACTTCTAAAGCTTTTCTCTCAAGTCCCGGGTGTTCTAGCGAAATTGGTTTCTATTGATCATTACAATGCTCTTTCTTTTCAACAAAAGTGGTAAAACTTAGCACTTGTATTCGAGAATTAGGATGGTGAGAGATTTCTAAATTCTCATCTTCGGCCTCAAAGTTCTAATCTAGCAATCCTTTCTCGAGCACTTCTACTCTTTTTATTTATTCAACTCATGTTACAGCCTTACATCCTGTGCAATACTTCTCTTTCACTAGCTTTACAGGTGACCCTTGTAGCGAGCTTTGGGTCGATGACTCCCAAGTCGAGATGACCATAGGGCACCAGTTTGAAAATACCCTAGCAGACTTAATTGCTCGAGTCCCACAAAGCTAATAGAGGAGTGAAGATGTAAATTTATAAATGTCGCTCTCTTCTTCTTCTTTTTCTTTTTTTTTTTTTTTTTTTTTTGATACAGACTCATGTAGCGAGCTTTGGGCGATGACTCCCAAGTCGGATGACCATAGGGCACCGTGTTTTAAGATACCCTTACAGTGCTTAATTGCTCGAGTCGATCTTTCATTTAAATTTATCGGTTCAAGTAGTGCTCGGTTTAGATTACTTGACTATAACCCATTCAACCAAAGATGAGACCCGAAAACCCAAACCATCAAAAGTCCTAGAACAAAAGTAGTAACTTTAACACCCCAAACTGTTTCTCAAAAGCAGTTTAGTCACTAGCTCTAAGAATGTAGGAATGTAATGTTTCATCATGATACTCACGATCAATAATATCAACACAAACACGCAAGTCATGTCTCCAATAAACGATAAGTCAAAGTGGCTATGTGCTTCCATAATCGTGTCTAACATGGATAAGTATTCATATAATAGAACAAGTTCCAATCTTGTCTAATAGTCGACTAAAAATGTGCTCAAGTTTGAACAGATATCATCATTGGCGGTAGGATATTCAACAAAGAACTGCATAAATTTTTATTTATTTTTATTTATTTTTTATTTATTTATTTTTTTCGAACCATTTCGCCATACGTGAGACTGTAATGATAAGCAAATCGAAGTTCTTAAGTAACATGATATTTTATAACCCACTCCCAAACAAAAACCTTACATTGTCCCCAATGTAAAAATAACATAAAGCACACGTAGTATAAGAGAAAAGATCGCCATACTCCCGTGGATAGAAGTGGAGAAGAAGCATCCGGCAGGTGAAAGATGTGGAACACCGTGGACACCGCAGATCGAGTTGCACAAAAGCGCCCTAAAAGAAAAACAGAGAAAACAACAAACAAAAACAACGAAAGCAAAAATTGTTTTTTTTTTTTTAAAAAAACGATTTTCAAGTTTTTTTTTTTTTTTTTTTTGTTTATTTTTTTTTATAAAAAACGATTTTCAAGAAAGAAGGGCGGGGTCACCCAAATTAATTTCCTCCTCCCCTCGCGAGAGTGAAACTCAAGTATGGTTTTAAACGTTGGCCATTAATTTTAAACAAATCTCCATTTTTGGATTTTCGACTTCAACAAAGACCATGGGGATAAACAAATGAGAACAATAAAAGGGCTCCACCATCGGGACCGTAGCTTACACCGGAAATAAATGCAAAGTAGAATTATATAAGAGTACTTTCGACGACTGGACTAAATGATTTTCGACTATGTGCTTGTCATGAAAGACCTTCATCTTGTGCTTGTAAATCTTAGCATTCTCATAGGCATCATTTCGAATTTCCTCAAGTTCGACCACCGCAATTTTCTTTTGACCGCTTCCGTGCATATCAAAATTGAATTTCTTAATGGCCCAATAAGCACGATGTTCTAACTCAACCTAAGGAAGGTGACGAGCTTTCCCATACACCAATCTATAAGGGGACATCCCAACGGGTGTTTTAAAAGTCATCCTATATGCCCATAATGCATCAAAATGAGTCGTAAAGACCAATCTTTTCTATCGTCGAACTGCTTTCTCTAAAATATGCTTGATTTCACGATTTGAGACCTCAACCCCGACCACTAGTCCGTGGATGATATGGGGTGGCCACTTTATGTGTGATGGAGTATTTTGCTAGAAGGGTTTGAAAATGTTTATTGCAAAATGAGATCCCCATCACCGATAATGGCTCGTGGAGTGCCAAAGCGAGAGAAAATATTGCTTTTCAAAAATGCCACTACGCTTTTGTGATCATTGGTCCTACAAGGAATTGCCTCGACCAACTTAGAAACATAATCGACACCAACTAATATGTAAAGATAACCAAAAGATGGGGGAAAAGGTCCCATGAAATCAATCCCCCAGACATCAAAAAGTTCAACTACGAGAATAGGATTAAGCGGCATCATGTTTCTTTTCGAAATGCTTCCCATGCGTTGACACCTATCACACGAAGAACAAAAAATATGAGTGTCACGAAAGAGAGTAGGCCAGTAAAAACCACATTGCAAAATTTTGGAAGTAGTCTTTTTAGCACTGAAATGGCCTCCACACGCGTGGTCATGACAGAATGATATAACACTGTGGAATTCACTTTCTAGGACGCATCTCCTTATAATTTGATCAGCACAGTATTTAAACAAGTAGGGATCGTCCCAAAAGAAATTCCTCACTTCAGCCAGGAATTTAGTTCTATCCTGTTTAGTCCAATGTTCGAAGTTTGCACAGTAACAAGATAGTTAACAATATCGCGAAACCAATGCACAACATCAATATTCATGAGTTGTTCATCCGAAACAACTCATTTAATGGTAATTTATCCCGCATGAGTCAAGCACAATTCGAGATAAATGGTCACCACAACATTTTCGCACCCTTTTTGTCCCTAAATTCAATGTCAAATTCTTGCAAAAGCAAGACCCACCTAATCAATCTAGGTTTAGCATCTTTCTTAGTTAGAAGATATTTGAGGCGACATGGTCGAAAAAGATAATAACTTTACACCCTACAAGATAAGATCGAAATTTATCTAAGGCAAATCGACTACTAGCATTTCTTTCTCTCGTAGTAGAATAATTTAATTGTGCATCATTAAGAGTCCTACTAGCATAGTAAATAACAGAAGGCAACCGACCTAATCTCCGTCCTAAAAGCTCGCTCCTACAAAGATAATCGGATGCATCACACATAAGTTCAAAAGGCAAAGTCCAATTAGGTGGTCAAATAACAGTGCGAGTGGTCAATACTTTCTTAAGATGTTCAAAAGCTTCTAAGCATGAATCATTAAAGATAAAGGTACATCTTTAACAAGTAAATTGCATAAGGGTCTAGAGATTTTACTAAAATCTTGAATGAAACGCCTATAAAAACCCGCATGCCCAAGGAAAGATCTTACTTCTTTCAACGATTTTGGAGGTGGAAGATTGGAGATAAGATCAACCTCGGCTTTGTCAACCTCAATACCATTGCTAGAAATAATGTGGCCAAGAACAATACCTTGTTTCACCATGAAGTGACATTTTTCCCAATTTAGTACTAAATTTTTTCCTCACATCTCTGCAAAACTAAAGTTAGATGGCGCAAACAATCATCAAACGAGTCACCATACACAGAAAAATCATCCATAAACACCTCAAGAAACCTCTCAACCATGTCAGAAAATATACTAAGCATGCATCTTTGAAAGATAGCAGGTGCATTACACAAACCAAATGGCATTCGTCTATATGCAAAGGTTCCAAAAGGACAAGTGAAAGTAGTTTTCTCTTGATCTTCTAGAGCAATGGGAATTTGATTGTAACCCGAATAACCATCTAAGAAGCAATAATAATCATGCCCACTAGTCTATCAAGCATTTGATCAATGAATGGAATAGGAAGTGATCTTTTCTAGTGACTAAATTCAATTTCCTATAGTCAATGCACACACGCCATCCCCAGAGTTACTCTAGTTGGAACCAATTCATTGTTTGCGTTAGTAACTACACAATGATACCGATTTTTTTGGGACAACATGCATGTGACTTACCCATTTGCTATCGAAATAGGATAGATAATTCCAAATCTAACAACTTAAAGACTTCAGCTCACAACATCTTTCATGTTAGGATTTAACCTACGTTGCATCTCTCTAGTGGACCTAGAATTTTCCTTAAGATGAATATAATGCATGCAATCTGCAGGATTAATACCTATTATGTCAAAGAATGGTCCATCCTAACGCCTCTTTATGTTCGATTAAAACACCTAACAACTTACCTTTTTGTGCATCATCAAGGGCAAACGAGATAATTACAGGTAAAGTTTCTGCCTCCCCTAAGAATGCATACTGCAAAGTGTCGAGCAATGCTTTGAGCTCTAACTTGGGCGGTTGTTGAACCGATGGGATGTTCTTCTTCTCACCGATTGAAGTGGCTCAATTTTCTGCCTCCACTTACTTGTATCCATGACAGTGTTGACTCAAGCAAAGCATTTACCTCATCTATAGCACCATCAACATCAAAATCTGTACTAAAATGGGTTAGACACATCATTAAAGCATCATCAAAATTCGTTGAAAAACAAGAGTCATCAACCAACGCTTCTATCATGTCAACATCAAAGAACATCCTCGTTGTCATGTGGTTGCTTGTTGACATTGAAGACATTCAATTCAATTGTCATGTTGCCAAAGGACAACCGCATGACACCATTCCCGCAATTAATTACAAAGATTAGATGTGGCTAGAAAAGGACAACCAAAAATCACAGAATAATATGCTTGGTGGAGTCTCGAACAGTGTTGAGTATCAAGTACAATAAAATCAACAGAAAATAAAATTTATTAACTCAGTATCAAAACATCCTCAACAATGCCACGAGTACTTTCACGGATCTATCGCCAAGTTGTAAAATAACGGATGTTGGTTTTAACTCGCCTAGTCCAAGTTGCATGTACACGTAGTAAGGAAGAAGATTGACACTAGCTCCTAAATCTAACAATGCCTTCTCAATTTTATGGTTTCCTATGATACAAGAGATAGTAGGACAACCTCGATCTTTAAATTTAGGAGGGTGTTGCTTTGAATTATTGAGCTAACCTGCTCAGCTTAAGAATGCCTTTTTACGTACATGTAATTGTCTCTTTTTTTAGTACATAGGTCTTTCAAAAATTTAGCATATGCAGAGAACTTGCTTAATAGCATCAAGTAAAGGGATATTTATGCTTACCGCTTGAAGATGTCCATCATGTCATTGATAGAATTACCTTGCTTTACCTTTGTCGACCTCTCGAGGAAATGGGGCTTTTGGGATGTAGGATGGCTCATTGTCTTCTTTGTGAGCTTCTTGGACTCGAATCATCACTTGAGGTAATACACCGGAGAAATTAGTTGAGGCGTGTTTTGCTTTGAAAGATCCACTTTGTTGTCAACCGTCATTGCCCTCTCTCAAAGTCATGATGGCCTTAGCTTCTTCATGTTGGTTACTTGAATCTGCTCCAATATTGTGCACCCTTTTAGGATTAGGAAATGGTGACTAGGAATTTACCTTTTTCGATGGTTGTTGCCACCGTTGTTGTCTTGATGAAGCCAGTTGCCCCATCATGTTCTCCATATTGAAATGGATTGTGCCTGTGAGTTCGGCTGAGTGCGCATCTCCTTCTTGAACTCAGTGATGGTGTGATTCTCGATGCTCCAAAGCAGACTTGTGTAGCTTTTGTCAAGTTTTGAAATGCCTCTTCCCATGGTTTAGCCGTGAGAAGTTTTGGTTAAATTGTCTCAGTCTGGGGGGCTTGACTGTCAGTGTTGTCTGTTGACTACCCCGCGACCAAGAAAAGTTGGGGTAGTCCTCCAACCCGGGTTATAGGTGTTGGAGTAAGGATTGTAAGGAGGCTTCCTCATCATGTTGAGGGCATTAGCTTGCTCAAGACCGCTTACGTTTCCGGAGGACTATCGATGTCAATGAGGTCAATTTGCGAGAGATGTCCTCTATCATGCACTTGACTTCTTTGATTTCTCGAGCTAGGTTCATTGCTGCGAATCTCATAGATACCCCTTTTCTTTGCTCGATTCTAGAGGATCTGCCTCATTGTTGTGAATTGTCACCGCTTTTGAAAGAAGGTCCAGATCTCGTAGCATTTTTAGACATAAGCTCTCCCCGCTTGTGGCCATCAACCATTCTTGAATATGTGGTAGCAATCCTCCAAAAGTATTGGCATAAATGCCATTTTTCATAGCCGTGGTGTGGACATTTCATGAGAAGCCCGTTGAATCTCTCCCAAGTTTCATAGAATGGCTCATCGCCTTTGCACAAACTCAAAATTTCCTGCGAATAGCATTAGTTTTGTGAACAGAAAAGTATTTCTTCAAAAATTTAGCAACCATTTGTTCCCAAGAAGTAATACTATTAGCGTGCAATGTATTAAACCAAGATCTAGATCTATCTTTCGGAGAAAAGGAAATAGATCGAAGTTTAACATTATCGAGACACATTCTCATATTTGAATGTTTCACATACAAAGATAGAAATCACCAAATGATTATAAGGTTCTTCACTATCTAAACCATAGAAAGATGGGAGATGCTTAAGCACCCTCGGTTTAAGCTCAAAATTCCTAATGTGACCGAGGGGTATTGTATGCATGAGGTGCTCAAATTAGCTAATGGACTAAAATAGTCCCCGAAAGGTCTCTCCTCAATTTCATCCCCATAGCTACTATTGCTTGGTTTCTTCAATTTTATCTAGATTAGTGGCTCGCTTTTGTTGGTGAAAAGTCCTTTCAATTTCACTATCTAGATGTTCTAGCTTAAGTTCTAGAGATCTACGACCAAGCATGCACAATGCAGATTTTTGATTTTTGAAATTTTTTTTTAAATAAATAAAAAAAACGAAAATAAAATAAACAAAATAAAATCCTAAATTATAACTAGTCAAGAATGAAATTAACTAAAATTAAATTAACCTTCAGACGCAGTCCCCGGCAACGGCGCCAAAAACTTGATGTCAAATTTTAATTAACTCGCAAGTGTACGAATCTACCGGAATATAGATAAGTAAAACGAGGTCGATCCTACAGAGATCGCTATGAGAAAGGTGTAATTTAATCCAAGTTAATCATTATTCTACGCTAGTTGAGTTGAAAAGATTTGTTGTTGAAGTTGTTTAACTAAAAGACTAAAGAAGTATGCTAAATGAGATGAATTGAGAATTCAAGTCGTAAAACACCAAGGTTTCGTAGAATCCACCATTGTCCAATTTAGCAATTATCCAATCATTCATTAATTCCCAAGAAAAACACATACGACAACCCGAAATCAATCTATTGTCGTCCCTAAAATTTATCAATCAAGTCCGTAAGAAGAATATCAAATATAGGCTCCCTTATGCTTCAAACATAAACCACTTTCAAGCGTTTTTCAGTATCAAGCTCAATTGAAAGAAAACAAAGAATCAAAGAAGTTCTAAGCATTCTATGTATCCCAATTCGAATAGAAGATGACGAAAAATCAAAAGCAATTAATAGATCATATTATATCACCAAGCATGGATTAATTAAATCAACATCTAACTATCAAAAATACATGATATTTAAGATGAAAGAAATCATATTTAATTAATTTAGTCAAGAACAAGCCATAAACGTTAAAGCTCTAAAAGGAATTAAACGAATAACGGATTAATCACTTAATCAAAACAAGGTTTCATCGCTCACCTTGGCTAAAGAAAACTAGAAAACATAATTAAACTAGAAAACAAGAATTAATAAAACCCGCATGGATCTTAGGAGAAGAAATATTCAAGAAATCTTGATAGTCGAGGAAGTCTTGATCTCTTGTTCTCTTGATGTCTTCTCTTGATTTGCTCCCCAAAAATCCAACCCGTGTTATGAGAATGTATCTCATATTTATACTACTTTTATTGTCCCACAAAAGATCCCAAGAAGACCTAAAATTGCTCAAAACGTTTCCAAGTTGGATTGGGACTCAAAAAGGAAAGAAAATAAACGAAAAATCCGCAGCTGAGATTGGCACAGGGCGATCGCCAGTTATTCCTGCGGCGATTGCCTGTGAGACCTGCGCTTGCTCTCTCCTTGCCTTGGTTCTTCAAGGCCGCTTGCATTGCTTCGAAGCGATCGCCCGACTTGGTTGCTTGGTAAGTTTGCAACTTGGTCCTTCCTGCTTCAACTGTCCACCGATTTGGTCCTTCTACTTTAAGTCTTGATCATTTCAGTCCTCCAACTTTTCATGACATCAACTTTGGTCTTTCAACTTTACAACATCGCCAGTTTAGTCCCTCAACTTTGCAATATCTCCAGTTTGGTCCCTCAACTTTGGGTTGAGTGCAATTGAGTCCTCGGACTTATGAGATATCTTTTTAAATCATTGCTCTTTTGTCCAAACTTCTCCAATTGTTCACCAACGAGTCCAAAACCGAAATAGAATGATAATAAACTAAATTAAGTAGAAAAGCAACTATTTGACGACATAAATAATTAATTAAAAGCCAAAATAAGTGCATAAAACGCACTTATCAATCAAGAGAACGGGTCGTCTAAACCCACGAAGTGCACCAAGTCTAATATTCATTTATGATCATGTATAATTAATTGGACTTACAAAATTGTTAAATTGCCGTGCAACTCATCTTAACAAAACAAAAAGTCCAACCAATATTAGCACAGTACATAAAAAATTCAAAATATATTCAAATAGTAACTACGACTTTCGTTGAATACAAAACAAGAAATTTATATAAAACTTGTGTATTTTCTATTTGTAGAATTGTTCTCCTTGTGCCGTCGAGTTTCACGTGAAAGATGAATAATAAAAAAAAAAAAAAAATAAAAGAGAAGTATTATATAAATTAGTGTATAGCGATATAAAAATAAATAAATATAGAGTGACGGTATTCAAAAAGAGGGGAGAGTAGGTATAAACGGTGTTCTATTTTATTTCTTAGCGATTTTTTTTGTGATAATTAATATTTTGTCTCTATTTTTTATATAGAGATATTTTTCCAAGTTGCATTATTATTATAGAAGCAATTTGTCTGGTAGATGTCAAATTCAACCAAGCCTAATATGATCATTTGTCCCGGTGGCATAACCTGGAGTGGAGTGCAAATTGAATTAAACATATAAATTTTTAAATACATAATAATACAAAATTATGTATTTTTTAGATAATACATTGATGAAGGCTTTTCAAATTCATTAATATTGTAACATGTGAAATTAGGGTGCCACGTGTGACGTGTTGTATGGTGTACACAATATTCTAAAAAGCGTAAAGTGTGGCTATGTGTGAAGGTCGAAACAAGTTTTTTTAGCCTTTGCGGAAGCGAGATAAGATAAGGATAAAGCGAGGGCGATGCGTGATGCGTGGCTAAGCGTGAATGTCGAACTTCAAGCCTAGGCGGAGCCTAAGCGAAGCTTAACTTTTTAAAACAGTGGGTGTAGGTGATGGCACCTGTACTTGTTCATATTTAGTCAAATTATAAATATAATTTTTAAGTAAAATAGAGACAACATGTAGATCAATATTTCCTTTTCGTGTGAGTAATTTAAGCTCAATAATTTAATTTGTTTTATTAGAAAAATTGCAACAATACAGAAAATTAAAATAAAAGAAAGAAAGAAAACCCAAAATCCAATGGAGGCACCCATGGTTAGGGATGGCAAAATGTCTCACCTCGCCTTACCACACACTGTTAGGTAATTGGAACGGGATGGAGATCATGGTCTCCGCCCTAAATTTTTTGAATCCACATAGAATCTTTTTATTTTATTTTATTTTTATGTTTTATAATGTAAATCGTATTTAATAACATAAAAATTAATATTAAAAATTAATTATTTAATTAAACGAGACGATAAATAAGAATTTTTTAATCCCCTCCCGCTTCGCTTCCAAAACCGCCCCGCCCCTACCACTAGTTTATCCTGCAAATTGTTGAGTTAACCCAACTAGTTGTACGTGACGAATTTAATTTAGAGCCGGTTTGGTATGAATTATAAACTAGTTTATTTGACCAAGAATTATCAAAAATATCATGCTACAATTTCAAATTTTTTAGTGAAATAAATTATTTTTAGTCAAATAAACTAGTTTATAATCTACTTCAAACGAGCTCTTAGTTTTTTGTTCTTTTACAATGTATTTTGAAAGGCATTTAACGTGTTCGACAAAGTAGTATGTTGTTAGTATGTTGTTATACCAAAGTTTTAAATGATGAACATCTACTACAAGAACACTAGACCTACGAGCACAAAGATTATGAAAATGGAAATATTATTTTTGATATTAAATTAAATTAGTAAACTATAAACATAATTTCAAACCTATAATTGATAACAAAATTGTGTGCTTAAACTATATTAACTTAAAAATATAATTGATTATAGAAAACAGAAGCAAAGGCATAAAGACAGTTTCAATTAGGAACTAACAAACGATTCAGAGATTTCTCAAACATTTAAATCTCAAGTTAGTTAGGTATATTATGAAATAGAACATAGTGTAAATGGGGATGTAGCTCAGATGGTAGAGCGCTCGCTTAGCATGCGAGAGGTACGGGGATCGATACCCCGCTTCTCCATGTTCTTACAATACCTTTTTGTAACGCTTTTATCCAGAATCCCAGTAGAGTAGCATTTCACCTTGGCCACGAAATAAATTTGCTGACCCATTCTCGAGATGTTATAAAATTTTGGACTGTAGAAATATTTTCATAAATATTGCCAAAAACACACAATTAATTGAATTCTGAAGCTATTCTTTAAACTCTAGCATAATATACCATCTTCAAAACATTGTTATAAATATATAACACACATGAAAATAGAGATATTTGTTACAAAATTTAGGGCGTCCTCTCAATTTATATTTTTATGAACTTTAAAAATTTATATAATTTTTTAGAAGTAAAATTAATATAATTTTGAGTGTCTCCAACTCAAATTTTAATAAATTTTATTAAAATATAGGTATCTCGAACTAGATCCCCCCGCCAACCCCAACCCCAACCCCAAATTCTAAGTGTTTCTAATAATTCATGGATTTCTAAAGATTTCATTAATTGAAAGATTTTAGTAAATTTCGATATTATAAATATGGGTAATTATATTATCACAACATTATTTGTTAAGTACACTACATTTTAATTGTAATGAAAGTTTCTAACTATTGGTCATTTTTGCATTTATGTCTAACTTTTTTTTAGCAAATTTTTATTATCAAACTATTAATTTGCACGTCTTATATTTGTCTAACAAATTAACTAGGAGGACGTAAAAAAAAAATTGACTCTAATATTTTTACATAATCAAAATAAATAACAAATAAGAAAGTTTGACAAAATATTTTTCTCTCATTTCAATGCACATTAGAAGAATATTTAGACAAAAATCTTCATAGGAGACAAGATGTGAAAAATAAATGAAAGTTATTGATAAAAATACGATGAAAAAGATAGAGACATAAATGTCTAAATATCAAAAGTTAGGGGACTTTTATTGTAATTAAAATGTGGTGTGGATAATAAAAAGTGTAGTATGAATATAATTACCCTAAATATAAATACCAAGCTCTTTAGAAATTTCAGTCGAACCCCTCAAATTTACATAGATTTGAGTAAATTTTTAATTCATAACTTGTTTTATATATTTATTTTTTCTTCAAAAATTAAATGTTTATTTTCTGATATAATGCACTTTAAATAACTTATTTAATTTTAAATAAAACACATTATATTCATATAAATTTAATAAGCTAACATGTACAAAAAAAGTCGGTTTTAATATTTGAAATCCATAAAAATCTATAAGAATTTATAATATAGATTTATGTTAAAATCTTATAAAATCTATGAAATTTATTCAAATTTATGAAATCTATGGGAATTCATGAATTCATAAATTTTAATAAATTCATTAAAACATAGGTGGATGACACCCTCTAAGAGAATTATAGATTACATGTATTTTATTATAATGATTGATCAATAATCTGCAATTTTGTTGAATTCTTTAGGAGTTTCTATAAAATTTAAATCATCAATATAAGCTATCACAATTACAAATCCAATATTTGTCTTTTTTTATGAAAATACTTAGACAAACATCACCATTCTAATAATATTATTTCTATAAATATTCGCTAAGGCAATTATACCATATACGTTCGAATTGTTTTAATCAATATAATAATCTTTGCAATTTGATTTATAACACAGCTATGTGGAATGAATCATTTTCTTCTGGTAGTTTAAATATTTGAGAGATTTTCATGTATATGTTACTATTAAA
Organism: Forsythia suspensa; assembly: GCA_023638005.1. Lineage (NCBI taxonomy): Eukaryota > Viridiplantae > Streptophyta > Magnoliopsida > Lamiales > Oleaceae > Forsythia > Forsythia suspensa. Next base: position 40,215,733 of record CM042669.1, on the reverse strand, counting down.
TTAATCATACACATATGCAGTTACTACATCCATAAAGCGTATATCAAGATTTTGTGAGACAACCAAAATAATTAAAAATTTAAATATAATAGCGTCTATCACGGGAGAATACATTTCCTCATAATCGATCCCAAGTCTTTACGAGAAACAGTGGACTACAAGTCGAGCTTTGTATCTTATAATTTTATTGTTCTCATTACTTTTCTTGATGAAATCCAACTTATATCCTACAATGATTATATTTTTAAAAGTTCGAACTACAGGTTTAAACAATTTGCATTGCTCTACAGAATTTACGTTTGCCTACAAAGCTTTTTTCAGTGTAACCAATAATTTCTACGTCAATATTCTTCAATGAATTTCTTTAATATCCTCATAATCGTTCATACTATCGAACACTACAAATTGTAAAAATATTGTCGACAAATATTTTTTTCGATTCAATTTATTCCTTTTAGTAACATAACTTTATCAAAATCTTTTTATTTTACAAATTTCAGGTACTTGAACCTCTTATGTGGTATATAAACATCTTATGAATTTATTTGATTAATCTGTCTTATGGTATCTTCTAAAGAATCACCTCCTTAATAAGATCATCTTTTGTTTCTTCTTTCATGGATATTTTGTCTTTTCAATCAATTTATGTGACGCTTCATCGGCAACTTAGATTCACTAAATTGATTTTTCATTACACCGGATCATACTGGGACATTGATCCTAATTGGAACATTTATAACTCTACTAGTAATGTGTATGGGCGTAATCGAAGATATAAGATGCAGGACCTAGGTACTTTTTAAAATACTGTTTGGATATAACATAAAAAAAAAAAATTATTTATCTGAACATTTCTGAACATTTTTGCTACAAAACTTTTGGTTCACATTACATATTTTTGGCTTACATTACTTTGTGCGAGGATAAATATGATGTATTTCATGTCATTTCTCTTTTAGCTATTTAATTTCTCCATTTAATGTTGTGATAACTATCTCATAAATACTGATAATCAACAAACAACACTATATTATTACTCGTTACGGTTCAAAATATATTATGTAAAAGGAATTTAAAGTCTAACACATGTTCTCAACATTCTTTGAAAAGAAAACCAATTTTGATATAAGAACTTTTAATAAAATGTTGGCTTAATATGCACAACTCGTGATGTATATAACATCTCCAAATAGAAATTGGAAACTTTGTTCTCATTAAAAATATTTTAGCACTTATATTGGAGGTATTTATAAAATGTTATTGGCTTAATTGCTAAACTATCTTATAAATGAACATAGGCAAAATGATGTTCAATATTATCAACTGACATATAATAATAATAATTCTTAAAAATTTTGGATATCACACTATTAGCATTATCAAGATGAATTATTGTGGCCCCCAAGGACATGATAAAATAGGAGGGTTCTCTACGGATGATCGAGGGTTCGAATCCCCGCGGTACTTGGAATGCAACATTTAATGTTGGAAAGCAATAACTATATTGGAAGGCAGTGATCCACAGAGAGAAAAATCATCGAATGTCCGACTCAAGTGTGTATAAGCTGTGACCGCATCTGGATTTACCTGGGTGGCGAACCAGGGAGGAAGGCCGCCACTCCTCAGGATTAATCAGGCGAAACTTGGAACATGAGTAATCCAATAAAAAAAAAAAAAAAAGATGAATTATTGTGATTATATAATTATATAATATGAATATTATACTCATAATTGAATAATTGAACTACTAATTCCCAAACATCAGATTGCAAGTGGATGATAAGCACAAATTGTCACATCTAATTGTTCCATGTAGAGGATAAGTAGGCCGACATATATCACCCATAATACATTCTATAAATGAATAGAATTCAATACTAACTTTAACTTATGCAAGTTGTCTTGAGAACAAACAAAGAATAATGTGATTGAAAAATCTTCTTGTTCTTCAACGAATTTTCTTAATAATTACACATTATCATTGATCTAGGATTGTCTTAACTAGTTATGCCACTAGTGGAGCTCAGCCAGCGATCGAGGAAGGAAGAAGGCAGCTGATGAACGGACAAATTAGAGAAACCGATGCAGTACTGGGGACTTTGAGATTGGCCATGCAGAGTTTGCTGATTCGTGCAAATCTATTGAGGGCTAAAACAGTTCAAGTGGTGGTGGAAACACTGAGGCCCTCTCCAAATTGTGAGATTCTTTGTGGCAGCGATGCAGCTCGTTGATTTCAAGACATGGTTTCGGTTACACTCTAAAAAGTTGCGCGGCAAAACAAGAAACTCACAAGATAGAGACGGCAAGCCAAGTCATGTTAAAGGCCTCAGCTGGGTGCAAGTCTAGCTCAAAAGTCAAAAGGAATAAGTTGTGCCAATGATTTCCAAGAGAACCCGTGCAGAAGAGCAAAAGGCAGGGCTGCCAGCAAAATTTATTCCAAGAGAAGACCAAAAAGCGAGGCTAGCAGGAGTAAGTTGAGCTTGTGACGAGTACAAGACTAGAAGGCAAAGCAGATCACACCATAAACTGTTTTTACTAGCTCTCTATTTTGAATAATTAAATATAGAGGAATCATTGTGCTTGTCATTGGCTAGATTGACATGAGAAGACCGTTCTTGCCACTATTGAAGTCCACTATAGCGAACATCTAGAGGTGTTCCCATTGCCATTGACAAAGATCAAGAATTACGCGTAGATGCCATTTAAAATCAACAATAACCAAAATAACATGAACTGAATCTTTAATAAATTTAAAACACGAAATAATATTGATCAAAGTAGTCTTAAGATTGTTGACAAATGGTAAACTGCATGTTTAATTCACGAGCGAGCAACTAAATAAATAATCAATTCAAACAAGAACAAATAGACATAACAAAATCAAACTCAGGTATAATACAAATTTTTTATTCAATGGAAGCAGTTCTCTCTTTCTTAAAGACGAAGTCAGTCACAACAAATGAAATAAAGCTCAATTTACAGTTGAACACTGTAAATATTTATCTTATTTCTACCATTCCAACAAGTCACAGATGTAAAATGCGCATCCGACAATGAAGAAACTGACAAAGAAGACCCCCCCACTCCCTTAAGGACAAACACCACGGATAGACTCCAAACCAACAAAGCCCTCCTTTGACATATTTGGTCTCCACTCAAGACACTCGATAAATATCTCTGATCATAGACTGCTCCTCACAGGCCACGCCAATGGCCTTTCCTTGTCTACTTGCAATCCATGCAGCCAAGATATTTGATAAATATCTCTGAACTTAAACTTAATATATGTGGGTCACTTCGTCTATATCCTTTAGCTTGACTAACAAACAAATTGTTGGGACAATCTAGTTGATGAAAATAGTGCTAATACAGACACGCGACAAATTAATTTACTGTCAGGGACGGTGAAGCTGGCTGCTGGGCAGCAACAAGAAGCTGCTGATTTCAATGTGCTGCAATTGGAGATTGTTAAAGATGCCCAGGCCATGGATTTGCATCAGCTAGAGCAGGGTGTTGGCCAGAATTTGATGGGCTTGGAAGTGGGTCAAAAAGAGGGTTGAGGTAGCAAAGACCTACCACAACAGATATTTGGGCAGGGAGATACTGCTAAAGGTTCTGGCCTAATCAATAATTAAACCAGAGCTTGCCGCCTAATCAATAATTAAACCAGAGCTTGCCATTCTTTGGTGATTGGGAAAAAACTTAAGTTAAACATGGTGTCCTTAATTGCTTTAGCCATTTATGTTATGTCGTTGAGGAGTTAGTTAAAAGAGTACTTTCAAGCTATATCAAATCATGGAAATAAAATTAATCAAGATGCCTCTACTCGGTGAACCAAATTCACAAAGAGCAGGGTAATACAAGACTGGCCAATATAGCTTGTAACACATTAAAAGGTACTAAGATGGAGCTAATTCAAAATCATATCAGCGAAGGCCTTAATATTGAGCTAGAAAATTGCACATTAAAAGGTACAATGACTTGGGAAGGATTTTTTCAAGTCAAGGCAATTAAAGGCGAGTAGGAATAGTTATACATGAATACATTCCCACTCCAAGAGACTTATGTGAAGGATATAGCTATATACAATCAGATTTTGAGGAAGGATGAGATCCCCCCACCCCCACAACTTGCTTCCTCTAAATATATTATATACCCATTCAAATATACATGCACTCACTTATTAGTTTGAAACTCGACCAATAAATTCAAAAATTAACTCAAAACTTGCCACTAAATTAAAAAATTAACCATATTACTCGTTACAAATCCTAATATTTCCAATTACACTCTAAGTTACTTCTACACCGCAACAACCTTTTACACCCACCATCTCCACCTCTACACTCGAAACTGGCCCCTAATTCAAAAGTTAACCACATTACTCATTACACATCCAAATATTTCCAAATTACCCTCTAATTTACTTCTACACCGCCACAACCTTTTCACTCACTATCTCAGCATCCACCATTACCTAACTTACATTCTAAGAACACATCCTTTGCAGGCCTATAGTTCAGAATTGTTGATTGAAAACTGCAACAGCCCAAAGTGACCCAGAGTCATTCGTTGAAGCAGCCACAAAACTGGAAGGGAAAGGACCATAGGACGAGCAAAGCAACTCACCAAACAATCTCAACATCTATCATTTTAAAAAATTGATCATTGGCCATTTCAATTAGTCATTATAGTAACAAAGCATAAGAAGCTCTAAGCACTGATAATTATGCTTACCAGTTTTAGTTGATCAATCCCCCAAAAAACTCAGCACACTCCCAAAGCCACGATGATCAAGCTATCAAAAATGATAACCTGTTCTGGTACATGAAATATCAAACAATTGTCAATATGGATAAGCGGCTAAATCCAACAGCACACTGAACTATAAAGCACAATTTTCTCTTCACAAATAAAATCCAGGTTGGATGTTTACTCTGAACCTTCCCATAGCAGTCCACAGAACTAAGAATCAACTCAGGGCAATACCACCCATAATATGTACAATCATTCAAACTTGCACAAGAATTGTACAATGTAACATAAATGCCTGCAATTGCATCAAAAAGTATCACCCGCAATTCAACTAAATATGCCAAGAACCAGAATATAAATTTGATTTTAGTGGACCAATATATGCTAAATGGAACGGCTGTGTCAATAGTGAACCAGCTGATCTGGAACTACTGAGACAACTGAACCCAATCAAAGCATTGAACTTGAATCACCAAATATGTTCAGGGAAACAATTTGAAATAAATAAATTTTATAACATTCACAACATTATAGTGATCAACAACAACGTTGGCAGGTTGAAACCAAAGGTATAAATGAACCCCGATTAGCTTCAGACCCCAACTAATTTCGTTAAAAGGCTGAGAATGTAGAATAATGAAGCTTATATAAAATAATGGAAACAGAATTTCATTAATTGAAGAAACAGATAAAGATCTAAGACAGATCGAAGTACAATCATTTAAACCTACCCCTAACAGAATCCAACATTTATACACAACTTCCCCACCAACGAAACCCCATTTCTCCAACCCTAACCCAATCAATTTAACCACCAAAGCCATATAAGGTCCTCCCCTGCCTCTTGAGGGCGTACACAACGTCCATGGCGGTCACAGTTTTACGTCGAGCATGCTCAGTGTAGGTGACAGCATCACGGATGACGTTCTCAAGGAAGATCTTGAGGACGCCACGTGTCTCCTCGTAAATAAGCCCGCTGATGCGCTTCACTCCACCACGACGTGCCAACCGCCGAATCGCCGGCTTCGTGATGCCCTGAATATTATCCCTCAGCACCTTGCGATGGCGCTTAGCACCGCCCTTTCCCAAACCCTTGCCGCCCTTTCCTCTTCCAGACATTTTTTTAGGAGAGAAATCTGAAATTTCAACGGATTTGATTTGTGATGTGTGAGTGAAAATGGTGTGATTTGGAGGGCTATATATTTGGTGAGTCAGAGGAAAAGAATACTTGAAAACCGTTGGATTTTGAGTATTTATCGACGGTGCATGATGGTGATCCGCGTCTAATGCCTTTAGGTACTATCAGCCATTGATAGGAATTGAATCGACGTTGCAAACTATGCTGTATGCTGGACGCGGCTCGTGGTTAAAGGCTCTTTTGAACATTCATCCAATAGAAAAAGTTTTAAAGTGTTTAATTTTATTTAAATTTTTGTTTGAAGATGAAATCAATAATTAATTTTAATTATATATTTTATATGACCATTATTTTTTAATCCTATATTTCATATTTCATGAACTCTTATCAAAATCTAATAAAAATTAATTTTAGATTCTAGATTCCAATGATAAATTATTTCTACAAAGCAATTGTAGTATAGTACATTGAAAATAATTTGTATTATTTTAATCAAATTATTATTCTAGACAAAAAAAAAAAAAACTATTCAATTTCTCTTACATTAATTGAACTTTTACATTAAAAAAAATGTTTAGATATATACAAGTTATATTAGAACATTGGAAGATTTAGGGGGCGGGACCGAACTATAATAAAAAAATTGTTTTATAGTGTAAAAAAAAAATTATTGCAAAAATTTTTTATTTTAATAACAGTCCGATTTTAAAGTATAAATTTTATTTTATATTAGTAGCAGTCCGGTCTCCAAAATTATTAATTCTGCTCATGATTTGAACAAATAAGATAAAAAATAATAACATACAATAATTAAGAAAAATATTACTTTTGCATAAAGGCATGCCTTCCGTAAATTTAAAGAAGCTTTAGATTATAAAATTATTGCAATATTAATGCTAGATTACAAAATTGTTGTGTGATATTAATGAAATATGTCGAGGACCTAAATTAACATAATTGCTTTTTGTGGTTTGGAAGAATTAAAGTACAATCTTTCCATAGGTAAGGAAAAGAAAAAAATCTAATCAACTTCAAATTTATTGAAAATAAAATTTAATTGTTATTTTAGCAATCAAACTTTCATATTAATTATTTCAAAATTCCAATCTTCCTTGGTTCAATCAATGATGGATCAAATGATAGTTTCACTACACTCTTAAGCCTTAACGCATATTTAGTAGTGTTAAAATTATTTTTTAAAATATTTAAAAATTATGCGTTCTAGATAGTAAATTATGGGTCATATAAAAAAATATGAATAATAAATATATTTAACCAATATAAATTATAATTTAAATTAAGACAAACCCATTTGGTAGTGATGTAGTTATTTACCTCACCATCATTCGTAACAAACAACACGAGGAAAACGAAAATGACAAAAAATCAAGATTCTAAAAATTTCAACATGAATGCAAGAAAAAGAACTTGTGTGTCAAATAGTGCATTTCATAATGTTGATACAATCGATATTCCACACCGAAAATGGTAAGACGAGCTATCCTCGACTTGACACGATACTCTCACAACTCACCTCTTGCATTAGTAATCTGATTTTACCAACCAAAAATTGATCACTGCTTAAATAAAGCAGAAAGTTCACCCTTCTCGTACATGGAGCTTAATATATCACAGCCACCAATTAATTCACCATTAACAAAAATCTGAGGGAATGTAGGCCAGTTGCTATACTTCTTTAATGTCTCCCTCAACCCATAATTGTATTCTTCATCCAGCACATCTAAACTTTCATAATCCACCCCTTGACTTTCAAGAATTGCTACAACCCTTTGTGAAAATCCACACAATGGAGCACTTCTTGATCCCTTGATGAAGGCTACCACCTTGTTCTCCTTCACTAGCCTGTCAATGAGTTCCTCTAAATGGACTGTCAATTGGACGTTGCGACCTGGTGTCAACCTCAGATCAGACTTTTTCTTTGGAGGCATTTTTACCCATGTTGAATTTCCAGATTCATTACCAGGAGGTACCTTTCCGGATGCTGCTATATGTTCTTCCATCCATGATTTCCAAGCTTGGGTTAATGCAGTTCTATCAGGCTCATCTACCACCCCTACCTACATCAGAAGAACATTTCAGTGATTCAAGTGGTCAAAGGCAAACGAGAAATATACAGAAATATAAACAATTTTCATCATAACAACTCAGTTTAGTAAGCATACATGTTCCTTCCATTAGCCAAAAATAACCAACATCAAGTGTTCCTATACTTGCGGCCCCGGTGCCGAAGTTAAAATTGCCACGGGTCCAAGGAGCGTAGACTTTGTCCATTGAAGCAGCCACAAACTTGAATTGAAGCAAATTGTTATGTAGACCCTGCCCATCAACATCCATGTAAATATTTTCCGGAGTAGATGAAAGGGAAGGAGGTGGAGAGGGAGATCCAGGGTGGTTTTGTGAAAGGATTCGAAGTGGAGGAAGCGAAGAATTTTCCATTGTTTGGTTGTAAAGAACAAATATGGATGGGATGATGACAAATCTCTCTTGTCCATCATTTTTCATCACCCAAAATTGGCCTGAAAGCTAGGAAGATAATGAAGCTGGGGATTAATGAAGGCATATCTTTTATCTTCACATTATCATGGTGACATTTAATTGGAATATCTTCCCTTTTCTTTTTAGCAGTGCTAGTTTATTGCTTTCTTTCTTCATTACCCATGCAGAATGGATACATGCGGAAGAAAAAGGCAAGGCTGCAAGTCACTCGATTTGACATTGTAATATCCCTACCCATTTCTATCTCGCCAAACAATGAAGAGAAATGGGAGACTCATTCCTCTATTAATAGCAGGAACTTTTCCACTTTCCCTCACCTCCCATTTTCCCGAACACAACGGTATGGTCTGTCTAGAATGGCGGAAAATAGGAAGGAAGGAAATGATGACTGTAAAATTGGAGAGTGGAAGATGTTTTCCACTATTAGGTCCCATCATTCAATATCAAAACAACAGAAAATGTTCCCTCTCTGCCGCATTCAATCCTTTGTACCAAAGGACGCGAGAGAACAACATGCTTACCTTCCTTGTATGCATGAAAACATTGTTCCAGCCATTTCCTTGTCCAAACTTCTACCCAACAATTAAGACACTAGGAGCAACTACTGTCAACTTAGCTTAAAAGAAACAAAATCCAATTAAGTCCCTTACAAGCCTATGTTTGGTAGGAGGAAAATGTGAAGAAGGAAAACAGTGATGGATCTATTTATGTTCACAGAGGAAGAAACCTTCCATTTCTCTTTATTGTTTGGTAACAGTGGAAATCAGGAGAAATGCAAATATGGACATGCAAGCCTAGTTTGTTTTTTTACACTTATCCATGCAGGGGGAACTAATGAAGAGAAAAGAAAACTATCCATTTTATTTACCTTAACCCATAACAGGTAAAACTAGGTTTCCGAAAATTGACAGGAAAATTCGATTGTTATTTCTATTCCTCTAATTACTAAATAACTCCCAATCATCACTTTCCTCTCGTTTTTCCCCCCGATTTTAGCTTGATGAAAAATTGTGAGCAAGAGAATTTTCTTCGACCCCCTTTCCGAGTCCATTCCCAACAAAACAATTGGCAACAAATCCATCCCTCTCTCAGTCCTTCCAAGTTTCTCTCGCATCAAACACACTTAAGCCGGAATGTCCAGACGGAAATTAGACACAACGTATGCAACATTCTCTGATACTCTGTCAACGACATACCAATGATAGACTCAACCCACAGTTCACTGCATAGTCGTCCACTTTATTAAATCAACTAGTTTGCATTCAGATAAAAGATACCTCCCTAGGGTTTTCAACGGTAGAAAATTCAATGAAGTAATAATTTAACATCCAATCCAGCGCAACACATAGTTTCCTTCTTTTTGTTCTGTAAGTCGCACAATTAATTTTACCAATTATACGGACCACTGAAACAGAGGCAATGAAAGTTGATATAATTATTTTTACGCATTGCAGAACTATCTAGTTCAGTATATTCCTTCAGGTTCATCATACTGATTTCCATGAAAATCTCATGTTATTCTCTTTCACACGCGTATCCAATTGCACCTCATTCTTCGAGAATCAGAAAGATCATTTCAAGTTTGAATTTGTTCATTTGGAATCTGGGATCATACCTTGACAGAGAAACAGAGTTCCGGAACCGATTTCTTGTGCGTTAGAACACTGGCGGCGACATTTCGAGATATGCCGACGAATTGAAGATCACCACTATTATCATAAACAGCGTACACGCCGGAATCTGAGGGGAATATTCCGGATACTAAGTCATTTTCCTGCGGTACTTCCACCAAGTCAGTCTCGAAAGCTTCTTCACGGCCGAAACGACGACGTTTGGATAACGAGGTCTGGCTGCAGTTTTGGGCCTGAAGGATATGGAGGGGAAGAGAAGAGAGGGCTTTGGTAGGGCATAGAAGGAAAGAGTGGGCGTGTTTTGGGAAGAAAAAACGCGAAGTGAAGAGGTGATGTGTTTTGGAGATAAGAGGTTGAAGGTAGCCATCGAAGAGTTATTGAAGTGTTTTGAGTGCCAGAGAGAACATAAAATGGGAAAGAGAGAATAACCTGGGGAAGGCACTCCTCTCTATTTATCTTCAGTGCAGGTAAAATCGTGATTTTCGTTAATCATGACAACAGTGAAACTTTGAGTGTTACCACCTCTGTTTGACTTTTCTTAAAATTTAATAAATAATTTTAATCACATATTTTATATAATTTATAATTTTTATTAATTTTTTAATCATATATTTTATTAATTATTTTATATAATTTATTTAAAAATTTACAAAATAATTTTAATCTGATTCTTAAAGATTGAAATCAGAGAGAAAATTTTTGTTTGAGGAGATTGATTTTTATTATAAAGTTTATAAGCCATTTGAGAGAATCTAATTAGTCTATTATTTTTTATTTTATTTTTTGTCCATAGTGGAGAAAATTTCCGTACGATTAGTTATAAAAATGTACAAAATAAATCTGATTTTTAGTTAAATCAAACGGACACTTAATATTTTTTTTAAAAAAGTAAGCCAACTCTTAAGTCTCAATTATTGGTATTAGTGACGGTGTATATGGTATGTTTGAAAGTGCTTATAAATATTTATAAATTAATCAAATATTATTTTTATCAATATATTCTATACATCAACATTTTTTATCCATTTATTATTCAATCATAAGTATGTATTGAATCAATTTCGATTTTTTTTAGAACAATCGTCATTTTCTATTGGTATATAATGAATTTAAATCAATTATCCAAATGTAGTCGTAACTACTGAAGTAGGTGTTGTATAGTAACTCAAATTTTGTCGCACTTAATTTTTGCTGCCGCATTTTTAAATTTGATGGTTGATACTTATAAAGGAAAAATCTCAAGACGTTCGATAAGGAGAAAGTTTGAAAAGCTCTCAAATTTTGACCCATCACCGCACGTTGTAGAATTGAGAGATGTGCACGATTTTTAGCTGCATGACCCCACATTTTTCGGTGAAAATCATTTTGACGAGAATCAAATCTGCGTTCTTTGGAAGATTTTTTCTCTCACGGTTGATCGCCTATGCATTTGATGGTTAATACTTGACACCATAGTTGGTTATGGCATTCTTGTTGCACCCTTGTGCTTGAGTTCTTACCGTGTTTAAAGATTTGTTATTTTCACTAACATTCGTTCAAGTTTGTTAAATTTTTTAAAATAATCATTAAAGTAAATTTTTTACATGAATAGTCAATCAAGATTATAACACTTACAATAATTTTACTTGTTAGTGGTTAATTCAATGCACCACAAACAACGTTAATAATACGTCGGTCGATAAAATTGTGTAAATTGCAAATAAATGCATAATTGTTAAACACATTGGCTCATATTTATTCGGTTTTGGTAAGCAATCAATTGACGAGACTTCACATTTTTGTTAGCAAATTTTTTAAAGTGTGATATTTTTAAATTTTTTAACAAACTTCAATGATAGTTATCAAAATTAATCCGTTTGAAGAATAAAAGTTGCACATGTGAGCAAAAATATAAAACACAATCTCATATGATATTGTTTTTCATTTGACATTATTCGATAGTGGGCATAACTAGTCAAGGAATCAAGTAGAATATTTTTTTTTTAATGCGAGTTATGTTGAGAAGAGTTATTTACATCTATTATTAGTTAAATATTAAATTAATGAAAGTTACAATTTTCTCCCTATTATAGTCAAGAAAAGGTTTGGAGCCGAGCAATAATGAAAACTTGAAATTTTTTTGGTGAACATCGATAAAAGCAACAAATTCAGAAATATAATAAAACAAATTATGAGCGTACAAATTAATTTAAAGGTCCAACAGTTAAAAAATATAAAGCAATATAAAGCGTGGCTAAATATAGATATCGAACTTTGAATTTTTGAACCTAGACGAGGCGTGAGCCGCCGCTACTACACTCAGATGAAGCACAAGTGAAACTTTTTTAGAACAGTGAGTAAATATTTACTTTTTTGCAAATTCAGTAGAAATGTTAAAAGAGTGGTTATATTGTCATCATATTTTCTTTTGTTGCGTTACTTTTTAATTGTACTAAATTTATTAACTTTCGTTTATTGTTGCATTTATGTCTCTAACTATTTTTTTTAACTTTTATTTCATAATGGGTGGTTTATGACCATCATTATTTTCTTTTATTGCACTGCTTTTTAATTATAATAAATGTCATTAATCTTTGTTAATTGTTGTACTTACGTCTCTATGCTTTTTTTTGTCAAATTATTATTCTCAGTCTTCCATTCATTGAAACATTTGGTCATTGACAATGGTTTTATCCAAATATTATATTAGCATAAATTAATTCGGAAGAGAAATGTTATGTTTAATTTTTATATTTTATATTTTATATTTTATTTGCTTATTTGAAATATAATAGAGAAATTATTATTTTTACAATCAGCTACTTTTTAGATGAAACTGTCCAAAATTCTAAGAATTCCGGGGCGGCCCCACCCCGCCTCGCTCTCAAAATATTTTACATACCTACGCTTCGTCCCCGCGACTCATGAATTTGCGGAGTGGGGCAATCTTTTGACCCGCCAACCGTCCAGCGAATTTTTTTTCTTTTTATTTTATTTTTATAAAATTGAAAAAAATTATTAAAAATAAATAAATTTTTTAAAAAAAATATTTGTAATAAACAAAACGAAAAAAATTCAAGAATAGGATTGTAGTGTAATGGTTGAGATTTATAGTTTATAATTTCAAATTCCATAAATTCTCTCGAGGCGAAAAAACCCGTCCTATTATCCGAATAAGCGAAGCGAAGCGGGCAAGGCGATGGCGATTTTAACAGGTTCGGATCGACAAATTTTTTTTTTGCCATCTAGTAAAGGATGACAAATAGATGGAAGATTCTTTATTTTTGATTTAATCTTTTGAATGTAAAGATTATCTTCTTATGTTCATTGCCACTTATAATTTTTCTTTAGCTTTTTTTTGAAGAAGAGCACTCATTTTTGCAATGTTTGGAATAAAAGATTCTCCATAATTTAAACAACATCCTTACAAAATTCCCAATTTGCCCTAGTTTAGCGCTGTCAAATTGGTTAAACTTGCTCCCCCGTCAGTAAGAACGGTGTATGCTTTTATATCCCGCCAGCCGTCTAGAAAAGTCCAGAGCTAGGGTTTCGTTGAGCAATCGTCTTTGAGGTAAATAAATCTCTTCTCAACAAAATCTTATTTTAATATTCCCGTCTTCTCTGCACAACTTGTTTGAATTTCTCATCTTCATCATATTTTCGTTTCTTTTATATATAATTACAGTAAAGTCACGGTGAATTCAAAGATGGCTGGAGGTGGAAATTTCGTCCACAGAGTTTTATCTTATGTAGCTAATGAGCTGATCGTCAATGGCCTCGCCAATAGGTAATTCATTCACACATATACACATCAAACACAGACAAGAAAGTTTCACTTCTTTTTCCCCCTTTCGCTCGTTTTCCTGGAATTGTATTGTTAAGGTAAAATAAGTTATGATTTTGAACAGCGTTTTAAAAAAATCTCTATCTATGGTATGTTAATGTAATTTATTGGTGAGAGGAGAGTTTTCTATTCAGCTTTTTTATGATCGACGGTTTGCCAATGATGATTCATCGTAGGCTTGTAATGATTGCGGAGATGACAGCAGTTTTTTCGCAAAATCTAATGATCTGAGGCTTTTCCTTGTGTTTTTAGAATTATACATTTTCAATATGAAAAGGAAATCCAGCATTTTGGTCCTATATTATATTGGATTATTGTGCCAAAAGAGTTATATTTTATCAATGTTTCATGTACATTTTTTTTTTCTTTTGTTGTTTGGTCGAGGTGACTCCATGAGCTTGTGTTGCCATGGTAATGTGCTAGAGTACTCATAAGCAAGATGAAAGAGAGGGGCTCTTCAATACTTTGTACAAGGGCAAGGCTGTCGCTGTTTTAATTTCATTCATAGTATTTATTATAATGGTCAAGATGATGCCCAAAACACATATAATTATTGAGGGACTCTTCAATACTTCAAAGTTTGAACAACGGAAAGATCGTTACCATTCTTTCTTTCTTTTTTCATTCAGAGTAACTCTTATAATTGTCGAGATAATTTCCGAATTTATCTGGTTTTTGTGGCTTTTCTATGCTGTGTATCTCATACAGTTGCACAAAAAAATTGTATGCTGATTCTAGTTGAACTTTGATACTGCACTGAATATCAAGAAAAGAGAACCTATGAAGTTAAAGATGAAATTGATAATTTCTAGTCGGTTGCTGCCTAGCTGGTTTCGCCTTGTGTTTGCAATTTGTATATGCTTGTGAATGGATGTCAAAGCCAACTTTGTATCTTGGTCATTATTAAGATCTCCCATGCATCTCCTTTACAAACATCATCATACTGAGGCTCTCTTGCTCCTCTTGTAATGCTTATGTTTTAGCTGTAAATAGAAAAATGTAGATGCATACCTGGGCTACAGATTACAACCTGATATAGTAGCTGAAGCTTGGTGGATGTGAAAACAAAGAATGCGTTTTCTTCATTTTATTGCCACATTCATGCTAATCTGATATAATATGTTTGAAGATATGTATGCACTAGGTTGGACTTCTTTTCCTCTGGCCAGCTGCATCTCTTTCATGTGTTTGAACTTTGAAGCAATTTCCCCATCTTCAAACGTGTGACTGTTGATTCTTCCCTTTCCCTACAGCAGTACAGTTCTATTGGTCTAGCTCTTAGTCTGTTGGTATATAGGATGTCTAGTGTGCTAGAGTGCAGTTGTCCTTCTTCCTATTTTATGCTGGAGATGAATTTTTGATATGCATACAACTTCTCGTAGAATTTATTTATTTCTTTATTTTATTCCAGTCGTGCATTTCAGAGATTTGCAGTAAGGACATCAAAAGGATGGAGGATCTTTCTAATGTGGGTATGTACATTTATCCTCTTTCCTTGTCTTGCATATAATCATTATTATTTGTTATTATATGCCTTAAATACTGATGCTGCTGTCATTGTGATTGATTCAATTCTCTGCTTTATGCAGCGGCTCAGAAGAAGAAAGAAATTGTTGAGCAAGTGAAGGACGTGTCAAAAAATTTTGAGGTTGGTGCTTCAAATGTGGAATGTATTACTTCACATTGATGCTGCCTACGTTGCATTTCTTCTTTCAAATAATGAGTTTCATAAGTACTTTCTAATGGAGCTTCTTGCTTTATTTGCAGTCATTCAAGAACCAGTGATGCTCCGGTCTGGCCGATACAGGAAATAATGATAGATGTACAGTACACTTAAAGTTCTTGCATTTATATTTGATGGTGATAACTATGGCCGGCAATGTTTACTTGTCGTGAGAGAGATTTAGGCTGAAATCGCTTATATCACTGAAGTTCTTATCTTTGAAATGATTTTTCTTCGAATGTGTGACTTTTTGCTGGAGTTTAATAACTTCTAAACGCACGTTCACTAAATGAACTATTAACAGGTAAATTTCATTTGGAAGTGCCCTCGAATATACACATTGAAATCTTCAGAGTTTCACATAATTTATCTGAATGGATAAGTATTTAACATTGAATTTACTATTTCCAGATTTCACTTTTTTAACTTTCTAAGGTAATTCGATTTATTTTTCCTCTGTGTTTGGTAAGATTGGTTATTATTAAGCATGGAATTATTCTGCTGCTGAGTTCCTCTTGATTATTTTGAGGTGCGCCTTTACCTTTGATTGCCATGATAGCTTGTTATCTATTTCTGGATGTTTAAGTTTCAGCCATTCGTGATTTCATACTTGCATATTTTCCCACCTTGATACAATCGAGCTTTTTTTAAAAGCATAATTCTATTAACAGAAGATGACCACGTTCACGGGTTCATTTTGTCATTTAGTTTAGAATCGAACGAGCTAGGTGTAATAAACCATTTCAAGCAACTCAAATTCTGGTGATTTAGATAATTAAGTCCTTGCCAAATTTGCAAGGGTCTTGTTCTTCAATACAGTGCTACATTATGTATCTGGTACTGTTCTGCAACCCGTTAGCAACATGGTGAGTCAGGCCATTTAGTTATCGTGGTACAAATGATGGCCTAACATTGGTCGGGTGATTCTGCCATTTTTTTCTAAATGGCTGTTCATGCATTTTAGCATGTAAATTATTAAATATAACTATGTATTTTCTTCCGTCTCCTCTTTCTCGTTTATTACATTTAAAATAATTTCATTTAAAATAATTTCAAATCCAACTTATTTTATTCGCTGAAAAAGAGATTTACAAGTTAGAATTCAACTCATTTCAAAGTTAGAGTTCAACTCATTTTATCCATGAAAAAATTTATTTTTAGGTAGAAATTTACATGATCTCTACTTTTTAAATCACGATAGAAATTGTGGATTTTGTGATATAAATCATGAAAATATGCATACATTTGTGATTTTTGTTTTAAATTTATGTAAATATGAGTTCTTTTGAAGTAAGTTAATCAAAAAATCCGTTAAAAATGTGTAAATTTGCGTTAACAGATTTGTGGGTTATTAAGACCAAAATTGGCCTTAACAAACTATATGGTCGGTTAATTTTGGCCTTAACAGACTAAATGTCTAATAATTGTTAATGCAAGGCTGTTCTCCTCTCCACTAGTGGGGAGGTTATTTTTCCCATTTGGACAAATGTCTAAATGGGTTTGGAGGAGGAAAAAGTGGTCCAAATGAGGAAAAAATAACCTCCCACTAGTGGGGAGGAGAACGATTGTCAATTATACTTATTAAATGATGATATTCAAGTCCTTTCTACTTAGAAGGGATTTTTTTTAGCTTAAGGCTATATATATTCGTACTACATTTTTTATATTTGTACTACATTTAAATTGCATAAAAAGTTTATAACTTTTACTTATTATAACATTTATGTTCCTAATATTTTTTCATCGTATTTTTATCACCAATTTTTATTTAATTAATACATATTGTCTCTGATAATGATTTTCGTCCAAAAATTATATAATAAGGAACAAAAAGAGTCATTTTCTCTCGTATTTTTAAATAAAGAAATAAATAAATAAATACAAACTTTTGATTAAATATTTTTTTTCTCATTTTGAAGTACACTAATAGAATTTTTTGATGAAAGTCGTTAATCGGAACAAGATGTGTTAATTAATAGAATGTTAAATATAAGAATTCGATAAAAAAAGTTAAAGATATAAATGTGACAATAAATAAAAATTAAAGACTTTTTATGTAATTAAAATGTTGATTGAATATAATCACCTTTAACTTAAATGATCTAAGTTAGGTGCTTTTCTAATTCAGCTTGTTTGACACGGTTATTTAGCCACCGCAGCCACCAGTTGACTCATCTTTGTCTAATTTATCTTACCATACATGTCACATTGTCACTGGTCGATTTTGATGGTTATGATGTCTTTTCTGGAATGTGAACTAATTTAAATTTTGGCCATGGGTCTTCTGGTGGAGGAACTGAGGAAGGAATATCACTCGGGTCTAGGCCGGGTTTTCTTTTTAGTAAATTTTGGGTTGTGTTGGAAGTAGGAATTCCATATATTCGGTCTAGTCTTGTTTGAATCAGTCATTTTAATTATGGTTCAAATGATGGGTCGTGACGGTGGTCATTCAGCCAATTTTACTTTGATTCAAACGTCAAACCTATATTCTTAAGAAATTAATGGTTGGTGAAGTTTTGTTATTATATATGAATTCTATGTATTAAAGAATTTCTTTTATATGAAATGTTGTGTAGCATGCACATAACGTAATTATTACTTAAAAAATATATAGAAAAACGATCGATATTGTTAAAGAAACTTTCAAAGTCAAATTCATGGTTGTGTAAGACCATGAATATATATTTTTTTCCTTTTTGTCTCGAGTAGATTTTAATATAAAAATAAAAAAATTATAATTTATAACTTATAGAACATTTATTATTAAAAGTGTGTTTAAATTAAGTTCCCTAGTTTCTATGATCTCCACGCAATATTTAGTTTTGATATATGGAAAGTTTGATCTTTATTATTGGTAAGTATGAATTTTGACGCAAATAGTTTTTAACCTTAGCTTCTGTATAGAAATGCTTCTTAATATTTATTTTTTGAGTAAGGATAATTATATTCACACTATACTTTTTATTATTCACACTATGTTTTAATTACAATAAAAGTTCCTCAACATTCGATATTTAGACACTTATGTCTCTAATTTTTTTCATCATATTTTTATCATTAACTTTTATTTAGTTTTCACATCTTGTCTCCGATGAAGATTTTTGTCTAAATATTCTGCTAATGTGCATTGAAACGAGGGAAAAATATTTAGTCAAACTTATGTATTTGTTTTTATTTTAATTTTGTAATAATATTAGAGGCAAAAAAAAAAAAAAATTACGCCATCCTAATTAATTTTTTGTACAAAAATTATCATCAAAGACAAATATAAAACATACAAATTAATAGGTTGATGATAAAAATTGGATAAATTGCAGCTAGTGTTCCCAACCTTTGATTTCATTTGCACTTGTATCTTCAGTATTTAATTCTTGGCATCTATCACCCCAACTTTTTTTTATGATTAGCAGCTAATAATTATAATTTAAGCTCATAATTATCAATAAACATGTCTTTAATAAAATTGTTTTTTTTTTTATTATCAAGTAATTACAATATTTAAAATTTAAACTTTTATTTTATCGTTATAAAAAAAAAAAAAAAAAACTTTGTCACAAACTTGATTTGCAGTTATTGTCCACAACTTATTACTTCATTTGCACTTGTTACACTTGTCACAAATGTTTTATATATTAACTGCTTAGCTGTTACAACTGTCAATTAATTAATGTAATTAATGTAAATTAATTTACAATTGTTAATCACTATTATACAATATTTGTATAAAATATTTGTTAATTAATTAATGTAAATTAACAACCATATTATAATAGTATAAAATGTTGTAAATTATATAAAAGGTTGAGGGTATTTTGATCACAAAGGGCATTAGTTGCTAATTATATAAAAAGTTGAGGTGATGAATGCCAAGAATTAAATATTGAGGATACAAGTACAAATGAAGTCAAAGATTGAAGACACTAGTTGCAAATTACCATTTATTTAATTAAGTTATATGTTTATTAACTATAAATATAAGAGATCCAACAGTACTTTTTATATTTTAATTTATCGTTTTATTTTCGTTCAAAAATAAATAACACATAATGTGTAAATTAATTTTTATGTTAAATAAAAATATAATAAGATTAGTTCCCTATCATAAAATTATATACGTCATTTTGTTATTTATTTAACTTAATTTTTATTAAAATATTTCACATCACATAACAATTATATATATTTAAAGCACAATAATTTTATATGTTTATCTTATAAAAAATTTAATTAACATGACTCTTATGATATATTTAGTATGCAAAATTAAATATTATTCAGCAAATATACGGGACCTATTTGTACATTTTGTAAATGTTAGAAATTCAAATTAATTTTTTCTAATTAAAACTAATGACATATTTATCTTTTTCATCAAATAATGACTAATTGTGCAACAAAATAAATAGGTTGTGAATTTATGTGTCAAAAAATAAACACTAAAGAACATTTTTGCACTAAAGACAGAGATTAGGGACTATTGGCACCAAATTCCCTTGTAAATATTTCGATGTCACTTTGGTTACAAGAGAGAAATGGTTAAGAAGCACTATTGACATCTTCTGTTAAGGGAAAGTCTCGAAGGCGAAACTCCTCCACCCGCTGTATAGTCCCATTGATTAAGCGGGTTGAATCGAGGGATGTGTATGACGTGGCGGGGACCGAAGGAGAGCCAACAAATCCCAACCCCAAAGACATGCACTCCCACAATATTTCATTGAAAATCAGTCCCACACGAAAATTGAACATGCGTTGCCGAAGAATTTCTCCCACGTTATCTCAGGCCTTACCAACAGTACTATCGACATCTTGTTTGGTAATCGGGATGTTTATTCAGATGGTATAAGTGTAACTAGTCTTGTCTAGTGTCTACTGTCTAGTACTTCGACCATTGAAAGTGTACTTGCAATTTATATAGTATATCGTGCTGTTTTATTTACTTTTTACATTTCATGTTTAAGGTGAATGATTGAGAAAAATATTATAAACAACATGAAAATTTGAATTTATAAAATGAAAATCTACAAGACTTTATTAATTTCTCTACTACAAATTTCATCAATTTTTTATTAAAATTTACTAAAAAAACTTTGCAAACAACGTTAAAAATTCAAAAAAAAGGTAAAAATCAATCTATTAAAATCTAAACAAAATCAGAGTAATAGAGATGATGATTACAGACATCAAAACCTGTGACCTTAATACAACGGCAACAGGTGACTTAACTCTATCACCTACTAATTTTCTCTTTCACTTATCCGTTGACACGTAAGCATATCTTGGTAAGGGGCTAGCACGAGGTGATTTCCCGGGAGCCTCCGGCAACCTCTTTCCGCTGTTATCATAATAAATAACGCCGGAGAAATCCAACGGTTCACATTTGTCTCCCATCAATATATTTCTCTGCCACAGCCCTTCATCTCCGAACGAACTATCATCATCATCTCCACCAAACTTCTCGCCGGAACTTTTCTTGCGCCGGAATTTCATCGCCTTGTTGCTCACGGTAATTAGAAGCTGCTTCGGCTTAGTCAACGGAGACTTTGGCGAACCGGAAGCCAGCTTCTTGGCGGCCCGGCTGGCATGTTTTGTGCATAGAGACCAAAAAGAGTGAAGGGTTGTATTACAGTTATAATTGGTTTCTTGAATGAGCTTCCACCTCTGCTGGCGGCGGTGCGGTCGGGAGTGCACAGATGTGCTAAACGTACCATTTTCTGGTTGTTTGGTGATGAATGTAGGATTATGAGGTTCTTTATATAGGTGAAAAGCAAGTGGATTTTAGGCGTTGACTGATCTTCGCCTGTGCCGTGTTTTGTTTGTCAGAATTCGGTCAACTATATTGATTCTGCATTTTATAATATTAAGTTGTGATTATCTGTAAATAATGCGGATTATAATACAATTATTCAAATATTAGTGCGCTTGCATTTTTTAATTTTTGGATTAATCTGTTGATTTGATCATTAATTCAATGGTTCTCCTTTTCTCCTTTTTTTGGGTGATTGAGGTAAATGCTCGTGAATATTAATATTATTAAGAAATAAATAATAAATCGTGAGATATGTAGATAAAAATATATTTAATTAATTTGATTAAATTAAATTATAATTTAAATTTAATCAAATATGGACTTAGTAAACATGTTAAAGCAAGTGAGTAAAACATTAAAGAGATTCAAAGATTATAGAAAAGCAACATAAATGCAGTATGCTAGTTAATAATGTAATGTGAAGTCTCCTGAGTTCCATTATGAAAACCAACCTGCATATTGATTGAGTCAATAAATGAAATTTAAATTAGTCTTATCAAATTCATATTTTGTCTTTAAGATTGTTATACTGATATACACCTAGTGTTATATGATCCCTCGCGGGATATTAGTGGTGTCAATGGAATTGGGTCGGATAAGATCATTTTCTCGTAAGATTGGGCCGAGTTTGAATTTAATGGTGGGCCGAAAAATATTTTTCAATGGCCCATTTTAACCTACATACTAAATTTCAACAACGTTCCCTCATTCTAAGGCACACAATTCTAAACCTTATCCTTATTCATCATTTCTCCCACACTTGATATATTTTATTTGTCGACAGTTGACTTTATCGTCGGAGGGCAAACAATCGTTGAAACCGCTTGGGACACCATTTGTCTCCTAAAGTGTCATAGTGTGCAAGTAACACATAGGTAGACGAGAATGTAGTCGATATTGGTTGTGACAGTTGAATCATATAGATTCAACAAAGATAATTTTGTTTTCTAGTGTTTAAGAATAGTATGAATTTTTATTTCTATATAAGCGACACTCTATACACAAAATCAACAAATAGAACTTCTACCTTTATTCTTGAATTTAAACATGCTATTGATGTTGATTTTTGTCACACAAAGGGAAATTTACTTATATGAACATAGATTCAATTAACACAATATAGTAAAAGAGATTATGAAGGAAATTTGAAATAGTAATAGCACTAATTGTCATATGTCAATCTCATTCTCATGAGATTGTCTAAAGAGAATATTTATATATGGAGTTGTTTTATGGTATCACGGAAGGGACATATTGGAGGGGTCTAGTGTTGTCCACTTGGCTCACTATGTGACTTCAATATGTGCAATTGAGTTACTTAGTTGACTTAATTTTCTTCCTTATGAATTGGTCCAAAATTACCAACTTTAATCTGGCCCTTCTTGTTTGGCCATCAAAATTGACTTAATCAATTAATATTTTGTCTTGTCTTAGAATTCACGAGTTTGAGCGCTTGCTCATAAATATAGTGATGCATCACGCGTGATAGATAATTAAAAAATATTTTATTTTGTTTCTTCTACTAAAGAAGCCGACATTTATCAGTTTTATCACTTTCAATATTACTAAATAAAAAGATTACATAATTTATGTTTAAGTCAAGTTAAACATTTCGACAAAAATATTAAACACACATAGAAGCATGGATAGTGTATGATTGTAGTTCAAATCTTGCTAATTCACGATCTTCTTTGACTATAAGACATTCAGTATTTTCGCATTTTTAAAGATTTTTTTTTTTTTTTTTTAATATTGTCTATTACTGTATAATTTATTTTATATAAGAATATACGATATTTTAATGCCAACACCTGAAAAGTAATAACAAGAGGATGATGGAGTCAACTCGCAACTTCTGGGGCCTAGTTTGTTCCTGAGCCCACCACACTAGTGAAATCTGGCCATTCAATATGCCTAAATTTTATGTGACCTTCTTATCTCACCATACTTTGACATTGACTATGTCCATATCTAAATTTAATACCAACATGAAGCTTGATAATCTTTTTAATTAGAGATCAAAATTTAGATATGCATTCCATATTTGATCTTGTTAATTAGAAATCAAAACGAATAATGATATTTATAGTCGTTCATTATCGATAGTCATTTTATATGGCATTACTCAATTGAATGAATTATTTAGTTTAACTGATTAATGTATTTATAGCAATTAATTATGAATAATTCATCCAATTAAGTAATGAATCGACTATGAATAATACAATCAAAACACTAAAAAATACTAGAGAATACTTCAATGAATCACGTGATGTCTTAAATGTGTCAAATCAATCAAATACTAAATCCAATTTTACCATTATTGTGCACACGTTTGAATTTGATAGCGTCGAAGTTATTTTTCAAATATTTATAAGTTAGAATAATAAACAAGTAGTAAATTTGAATTCTACAAAATGTAGAATAAATATTATATTTGACCAATTTAAATTATAATTTTACTATCATTATCATACAATAATTTCACAGAGCTGATCTCTTGCCCACAAGGGGGCTGGAGATTAATGCCTAATAATTTCAAACTAAATTTTATTTAAATACTCTTGAATAAAAGCTCATACAAGGGCACAATAAATTGTTACCCAAACTATATGTCTATTAATTAGAGTCATTTTTTATATCTTTAAGGGTTAGTTACACTAATGGTCCTCATTCTTTCAGGTTTGTAACGATTTCATCCTCATTCAATTTTTTTAGCAGATATCATCATCATTCTTCTATTTATTCGCACAGATGGTTTTCAAAAATTATTTTGACCATTTATTGACAATTTTGCTCCTGAGGTAGATAAATTAAAATGATTATAAAAACAACAATGAAAAAATTACAATTGAGATTCTAACCTTTTTAAAAGTACAAGTAAATTCCCCCCCCCCCACCCCACCCCACCCCACCCCCCCACCCCAATTAAAAATATCATTTTTTATTATGGAAAGAGGCTTCGCCGACTGCCGCCGGAGATTCAAGATCTTTTAACGGCACACGCAATTCACCATTGTCTTTATCCCCAAGTGCACGCAGACATACAATCTTGAAAACAAGATTCAGGCGGTCCTGCTGGAGCGCCGACTCCTCCACCATGAACTTCATCGAAAAATTCCATGTGGAATTGGTGTCTCCATCGTTGTCTACTGGCGTTTTCGTCTTCTGTTTCGTAAATTTACACACAAATTTGATACAAGAAAAATAAATCATGGTGGGGTCTCTTTCTCTCTCTTAAGTATTTTCTGTTCTCTCTCTTAATTTGAGTTGATTCATATTCACCGATTTTCACATAAACTGTTGTTACTGATTAATGATTTTTCGAATGAATTGTGTATGTTTTCTTACAGTTGGATGATAATTCCAGCTTCCACAGTGACTTTTAACTCTATTGACAAAGAAATTCTTCAACGCCTGCATGATTCATGGGTTGGGGTGGGAAGATGATATATATATATATATATTAAAAATTATTTTAAATAATATAATATAATATAATAAATTATTTTGTTTTTGTTAAATTGGTCAACTTTAGATCACGGGTATAATTTTTTTGTTAATTAACCGACAACTGAACAAAATCTGTATAGACTTCAAATGTCCTTTCGGTAAACATAATTAAAAATTTTGGGACTTGATTAAATACTTTTTATTATTTTGAGTGAAAATCTATAAAAAATAAAATAAAAAGGTTTATGATTTATTTATACTTTTGAAAAGGTTTGGGTCTCGATTGCAATTTTTCATTATTTTTTCTTTTTTCTATCATTTTAATTTATCTATCTTAGGGGCAAAATTGTTAATCAATTGTCAAAATAGTCATTTGGGGACTATTTGTGCGAATAAATAGAAGAATTAGTTAATATCTCTAAAAAAAATTAAATAAAGATGAAATCGTTACAAATTTGAAAAAATAGAGATCATTAGTATAATTAATCCTATCTTAACTATGGTTGACACGATAAATTGAATAAAATAATAAAAAATTTGTTCCCACTTTACATTTACCACATAACACAAGTTTCTTGCGTAATGGACACTAGGGTAGCAAATAGCAGACATTTGAATCTGTCCACTAGTCTTGGTGTACATTGTGTAGTGGTGGTTTACCCACTTGGTTAGGTCACCTCCCATTTCATTGTGATCTTTTAAAAAAATTAATTTTTTTAATAAATAAATCATTAAACTTTATTTATGTTTTCTTGTAAATGAGTAACTTTAATATTCAATAATTAATACTATAATGAGAAAAATATAATTTCAGTGTGTTTTGTGTATATCTCTAAATTTATAATGTCAAATGAAAATCATGTGATGTGACATTAAGGATCAATATTATAATGAAAAACTTGCATCTTTACTGGGTGTAACATTAGGTTTTCTTAATAGTGATAAACGGGTTGAGCAATTCAATTCATTTGGACTTGGTTCACGGCATATTCGAACTCGCTTAGAGATGAGTTCGAACTGAACAAAGCCCCCATTTGTTTTTACGAGTCTACTCATGGCTCGTGGGCCAAATATTCACTAAAGTGACCGTTTAGATAATTTCAATTTTATTTATTTTTCAATTATGGTAAACAAATTTCCTATATAAACCCTGTTTTTCTTTTTCATAAATCTCTTTATTTTCAATCTTAAATTATTATAATCTCCATATTAGTTCTTTTATTGTGGAATCAAAATTTTTATTGTCTATAAATTTACTTATTTGAGTTATTTCTGTCTAATTCTAATATAAATTCTCTTAATTATACATTTCTATTACCTATCTTTTTTACTTACAACTTACATATATTATTCCAAAATCCTAATAGATTACAACAAATTTTAGAAAGAGGCAAATTCAACCAATTCCTAGGTGCTTCCAACACAAAACTACACAATTTCAACCCCGCAAATTGAATTCCTGGATCCGCACAGTGTATATAGTATATGGAAGAATAATCTAATGTCTTTAGTGGACAAAATAAGAAGTGTCCACTGAACACTTGTCCAGTGAGCATTGGAGAAGTGTTTGACTTGTTTGTCAAATACTTTTTCATCTTCCAATACCTATTGGACACTTGTCCAATAGACCAAATAAGGAGTACCTCACTAGGGACATTATATCATTTTTCATAGTATAGGAAAATGATCTAATGCCCCTAGTGGGCCAAATAAAAAGTGTCCACTGGATACTTGTCTAGCGAGCATTGGATGAGTGTTTGATTTGTTTGTCAAACACTTTTTTATCATGCAATGCCTATAATATATGAGCCAAAACAAATTTTAAAATTTTTGAGAATTATTCTTTACAGATACTTTTTTATTAATGTAGCCTTACACTTTATTTGATTTTGTATTGATTTGCTCATTGTTTAGTAAATTGATTTCTCGATTCTAGAATTTTGATTGATTTTTTTGCAATACCTAAGAAGTATGTTGTTAGCTGCTAAAGAGTCAAGTATGTTTTCTTGACTATCTCACCAATTAAAAATGTACACATAATCAAATAAATAAAAGTTAATTTTAATAATAAGTATGAACATATTAAATAATTATATTTATTTAATAATGTGTACTTTCTGGTGGGATAGCCAAACATAAACGATTGGATCATGAGATCCGGGCTTCTTTGCTAAAACCCTTTATTCGTAAATTCCGCGGCAAGAGCAAGACTATAGTTGTTAAATATGGAGGAGTCATGATGAAGTCCGAGCTCTCCGAAGCTTCAGAATTGCGGACATTGTCCTTCTCTCCTGAGTCGGCCTTCGCATTGTCTTTGTGCACGTTGGTGGGCCCGAGATCAACCAGTGGCTGGGAAAACTCAACATCAAGCCCAATTTCCTCAATGGCCTTCGAGTTTACGATGCCTCAACCATGGAAATTGTGTCAATAGTGTTGGTTGGTAAAGTGAATAAACATCTTGTTGCTTTGAAGTTTGATCAATAAGGCTGGTGCAACTGCTGTCGACTTATCTGGAATTGATGGTCGTCTTCTGTATTAACATATATTTACTTACCATATTTTATATTCACCTTGTTGGTAGAATTGTATTTATAGAAAGATATCATATATGTAATATTTATATATTTAGGCAGATTTCTTTTCCTACTAGTATATATACATTGTACTCTTGTAATATTTATTATTCAATCATTCATACAATTGAATCAATATAGAGAATTATTTCTCCATACATATTCTCTTTTATATTTCTTCATCTCTTTCATATTTCTTCATGGTATCAGAGAGACAATTCTGAGCAACGATGTCTGATACAAAAATCATAGAAGCGACGATTGCCCAATCGGATCCCATGGCTCTACAGCAATCCGATCATCCCAGCTTAATTCTTGTTTCTAAACCACTTGATGGAAACAATTATGGACAATGGAGTAGGGCTATGAGAATTGCCCTCATAGCCAAGAATAAAATTGGCTTCATTGATGGAAAGATCAAAGTGCCAGAAGCAAAAGATGAGAAGTATTCTATTTGGGAGCGGAGTAATCACATGGTACTATCATGGATACTTAACTCAAGACATCCGGATATTGTTTGAAAGTATCATATACTCCGAATCTTCCACGTAAGTATGGAACGACCTACGAGATCGATTTTCTCAAGGTAACGACGCGCGGATATATCATATTCGTCAAGAAATTACCGAGTTTCGACAAGGAAATCAATCGGTGTCAGCTTATTACACCAAATTAAAAGGACTATGGGATGAATTGGGTTCTTATCACAACCCAATTGGATGTACTTTGGAAATCTTAAGGCACTAGCTGCAATGGATGAGAAGGAGAAGGCCATGCAATTCCTGATGGGGTTGAATGATTCTTATTCCACAGTTCGTGGAAACATACTTATGATGAGCCCCTTTCCAGATACCAGAAAGGTACATGCTATTTTAATGCAACATGAAAGACAAGTTGAAGTTGCAAAAGATCGTGAATGACAACATTCAATCAATTGGGAGAAATCAAACCGAAAAGTGACAATCGGCCCAACCGGCCGACCGGTTCATCCTACCGGCCGACCGCTTCGACGAAACCGACGTAAAAAGTGCACCCACCGTGGGATGACCGCCATATTGTTGATACACTGCTATTTATCCATGGCTTCCTCCGTGGCACGGGTTTTATGGAAAGGACGTGAAGCCACAAAACAAACGCTTCACAAACATTGCCGCTTTCTACACCGACCCAAAGGAAGGAAAACCCTCACAACCAAGGAATACGGGCGAGATCATGACACTTCTAAAAGACAAGACGGGTAATGATAAGTCTCATATTAATACATCGTATCAATTCATCTACTACCTCTTTGAGTAATTCATGGATTATTGATAGCGGGGCACTGACCATGTGACGAAAGATGGGATCGTTGAGAATAAATCCATACCAAAGCACAAAATTGTTCAATTACCGGATGGGGTCATGCAATTATTAAATCTATTGGTATTGTGAACTTAGGGAATAATATGACTGTTGATGATGTGCTTTATGTTCCCAACTTCAAAGTTAATCTGTTATCTATCAGTAAACTTACTAGAAAGTTAGGTTGCTCTGTAACATTTTTCTTTAATTTTTGTGTCATGCAGGATTTGACTACGAAGAACACGATTGGCTTGGGAAGGCAGAGTAACGGCCTATATTCCCTTTCACAAAGACCGCAAATACATCATACTACCACTCGTTCTACTAATCTGTGGCATAGATGTCTTGGACACCCTTCAGCCTCACCTATTCAATTCCTAGCACAAAATGTCTTAGATATTAGTTTTGATTCTCACGATATTTGTGATGTATGTCATTTGGCAAAACAATCTAGATTGCCCTTTAAAGTTAGCCAAATTTCTAGTAATAAACCATTTGATTTAATTCATTGTGATATCTGGGGCCCTCATAAAATTTATTCTTATTCTGGTGTTAGATATTTCCTTACAATCGTTGATGATTTCTCTCGCTATACTTGGGTACACCTTATGCGTCACAAATCTGAAACTCAAGGCATAATTAATAATTTCTTTGCTTGGGTTAAAACACAACACAACCTGCCTATAAAAGCCCTAAGATCTGATAATGGCCAAGAGTTTTTATCCTTGCAAGCCTTTTTAGATCAACATGGTACCAATTTTCATAAGTCCTGTCCCTATACCCCACAACAAAATGGAGTTGTAGAGAGAAAACACCGCCACCTCCTTAATGTAGTCCGTGCCATTCGATTTCAAGCTAACATTCCATTAAAATTTTGGGGGGAACATATCAAAACGGCTTGTTATCTTATCAACCGGATACCTTCTCCTTTACTTTCACACAAAACACCATACGAGAGATTGCACAAGAAATTACCATCTTATTCCTACTTGCGTGTCTATGGTTGCCTATGTTTTGCCACCAACCTCAAACCCAGCCATAAATTTGACACAAGGGCCAGACGATGTGTGTTTCTTGGTTACTCCTTAGGGCAAAAAGGATACATTTTATATGACCTCACCGATAGAAGACTAGTGGTGTCCCGGGATGTTGTGTTCCATGAAACCATATTTCCATATGCCTCCCAGCCAAATGAAGACATCAACTCCATTCCATTACCACAATCTATGCCTCTGGATGTTGAAATGCCACATTTACCTTACCCTGATGACCAACATATAGCAGAAACAGATTACTTGCCTGCAGGTCCCATACTGTTCAAATGGTCGACCTATCCGACATCATCCGTTTCATCAGAGAGTTCATCCGGTCGACCGTCTGGTCAGCCGGTTCCATCATCTGTTTTAACAGAGAGTTCACCCGGTCGACCGTCTGGTCACCGGTTCCATCATCCGTTTTAACAGAGAGTTCACCCGGTCGACCGTCTGGTCAGCCGGTTCCCTCATCCGTTTCTACAGAGAGCTCAGACGGTCGACCGTCTTCACATTTCGGTCGACCGGTTGAGCAATTTTCCCCACCTTCACCTGGCAGATAGCCAAACCAACCTCCTGTCATACCCAATGACCAAATTCGACGATCCACAAGATCAATTGAAACCCCAATTCACCTGAAAGATTACTATATCAACCATGCTCTGCCTACTCAAACCGGGTCTCTTCCCACAAATCCAAAGACTCGACACCCTATATCAAGTATATGTCATATAGCAATCTTTCTTCTGCTTCATCGTGCCCTTACATACAATATTTCTCATATTGTTGAGCCAAGAACATTTGAGGCAGCTTGTTAGGATCCCAAGTGGGTAGTCACTATGAATGATGAAATCCGTGCTTGGAAGAAAACAACACTTGGTCCCTTATCCCACTTCCTCCGGGTTCTCATCCTATTGGTTGTAAGTGGGTGTTTAAGGTCAAATTTAATTCTAACAAGATCTTGTTGAACGTTACAAAGCACGGTACCGGTGGCAAAGGGGTTTACACAACGAGAAGGGATTGATTATAATGAAACTTTCGCTCCAATTGCAAAGTTAACAACAATCAATGCTTACTCATTGTCGCCTCTATTCGCAATGGGCGCTTCATCGATGGATGTACACAATGCATTTCTTCATGGTGCCCTTGATGAAGAAGTCTATATGACTCCTCCACCGGATTTCGTCGACGGGGAGACACCATTTAGATGTCGACTTCATAAATCTCTATATGGATTGAAACAGTATCTCTCATTCTTGGTTTCAAAAATTTTTGTATCTCGCTATTATACGCTTTGGATTCAAACAATCACATGCGATTATTCACTCTTTACCAAGGTCAGTGGTAATTCATTTACAGCTATTCTATTATATGTGGATGATATGATTGTCACAGGAAACGATAAAGAAGCAATTTCTTCCACGAAGACGTTTCTTGCATCTCAATTCAATTGAAGGACATTGGCACACTAAAATACTTTCTTGGAGTAGAAATTGCTCGCTCGAGATCAGGGATCTCGATAAATCAAAGGAAGTATACTCTTGACATTCTTCAAGAGGCCGAATTACTTGGAGCAAAACTTGCAGCATTTCCCATGGAGCAGTCATCAAAATTTAATTCGACAGATGGAAAATTGTTGAAAGATCCCACATATTATCGACGGTTGGTCGAGAAGCTCATTTATCTCACCATTACTAGACCGGAAATCTCATATTCGGTCAATACACTCAGTCAGTTCATGCAGGCACCTAGACAACCCCATCTTGATGCAGTTCACCGATTGCTCCGATACTTGAAAGGAGCACCAGGACGAGGATTATATTTTCCATCAAGTCGAAAATTGCAGCTAGCAGGATTTTGTGATGCAGATTGGGCTGGAGATATTACTACACGACGGTCAGTTACGGGATATTGTGTATTCTTGGGAAAGGCACTTATATCATGGAGAAGCAAAAAGCAAACGATTGTGTCCAAATCTTCAGCAGAAGCAGAGTATAAGGCAATGGCTTCCATTACTTGTGATACGTGGTTGAGACAGTTGCTGACAGACTTATGTGTGGATCACCCACAAGTAGCAACCTTATATTGTGACAATCAAGCGGCAATACATATTGCGGCTAATCCAGTATATCATGAGAGGACAAAGCACATTGAAATAGATTGTCATATTGTTCGTGAACGAATCATTAAGGAAGAGATCAAAACTGCATATGTTTCAAGCAGCAATCAGATTGCAGATTTATTTACTAAAGCACTGGACAAGAAGGCATTTCACAGTTTCACTCGCAAGTTGGGCACTTTTGACATACATGCTCCAACTTGAGGGGGAGTATTAACATATATTTACTTACTATATTTTATATTCACTTTGTTGGTAGAATTGTATTTATAGAAAGATATCATATATGTAATATTTATATATTTAGGCAGATTTCTTTTCCTACTAGTATATATACATTGTACTCTTGTAATATTTATTATTCAATCATTCATACAATTGAATCAATATAGAGAATTATTTCTCCACACATATTCTCTTTTATATTTCTTCATCTCTTTCATATTTCTTCATTCTGACTGCTCGGCCCTCTCCCCATGCCGTGCAACTTGGGTTTGTCGGGGACATTGCCAGTGTTGATCCCTCTATAGTCTTGCCGCTTGTGGATAATAACCATATCCCAGTGATTGCCTCTTTAGCGGCTGATGCGACGGGGCAGCCATATAATATTATTGCGAACATGGCGGTTGGTGAGTTTTCGCCGGCTTTGGGTGCGGAGAAGTTGATTCTGTTGACGAGACATGGCGGCGGGATACTTGGATGACGGTGATGATCCGAGGAGCTCGGTGAAGGAGATTGATATCAAAGGGTGAAGAAAATGATGGAGCACCGGAATATTGCAGGTGGGATGATCCCCAAGATGAATCACATGTGAGGTCTCTGGCTCAAGGTGTTCGGACAGCCAGTATTATTGATGGGCGGCTGGAGCATTCATTACTTCTTGAGATTCTCACAGATAACGGGGTTGGAACGATGATCACTGGGTAAACTACTATCCATAAGTATTGGCTTATGATTAATTAGCTTTTTATCTACATCATTGATACGAATATGTGTAATTAATAAAAATTTAAGAAGTCAGTATCTACATGAAAGAGACGTGTTGCCAAGAAAAATCTTAGATGACTATGAGATATTTTTGAATAGAATGTTTTTCTTTTTTGTAAAATTGTTGATTGAAATCTCTTTCAAGGCTGAAAATTTGCCTGCTATACAAGCCATTGAATACACCTTGTAAATTAATGTCTAAAGTTTATTGACTCTACCAGCCTAGTGAAGTCATCATACATTAACAAAAGAAATGAAAATTACACGACTCATATAGATTAAAAACACAAGGTCTTTTAGTATATAAACTATAAAGGTACTGTTCCCAAGTTCCGCCTGACTCCCCAAGAGAGATCTTTCAATTGAGTCCCTGGATGGAACATGCAAATGTAAGTCTTATGAACGAGATGCTGTATGTGACCCCTTGCACTTATTACTGAGAGTCATGTTTTCTACTTCTCTGCAACTGTAAGGGTGGGAATGGGAGTGTACATCTGCACCAATTATTTGCCTAAAATCATAACTCGGGCGGGAAGTATGGTTTTAACATATTGCTCGCTTGTAGCCAATAGTTAAGCCATTGCCAACTTTTTCAAGCCATTGCATAAATTCTTTCATTTTTGGTTCTCGTTGGTACTAGACTACTAATATATCACTATTGATACGATACATATTCTTATGGCTCCTTTGTCGAATATGGTTGTATTTTTACAGACCAATCAATATATTATCTTGACAATAATGTATGTAAGGTCATAGTGCATGTATCTGTATGTTTGGTTGCACTTTATTGAATATGCATTTTTTTGAATTTATACATGTCTCATAAAAGCTGTGAGAAATATAATACATTCCTGCAACATCATCTATCTGATGAGATTCTACAATTAGCTACCTTTTATGTACATTTAGTGTAACAGATTGATGGCTGTTGCTTCTTTACATGCATTTGTAAGATTCTAATCCAGTGATGAATTTATTGCCCCTGGAAAATCTTTGGTATCAACAGATTGATTTATTCTCCCCTTTGCTATATTCATAAGATGCCTCTAAAGCTGAGTTGTTTCTAGTAATAGTCGTCCTTTTTCTCCTGAGAGGAAAATTAAGCAAGAATACAAATTTCTCATTAAGGAAACTTTCATTTAGTTCTATTGTTCATTTTCCTCAAGAGAACACAGGATTGTTGAATCATGAAATGTGAACTTAAAGGAAAAGAGATTTTGGGGGAGTGGTTTTCCATTTAAAGCTCGGGAATTTTCTTTAAGTTCTTAGTTTGATATCGATATTTGTTACTAGTTGTTTTAGCTAGCATCCTTTTTAGATTCATTAAGATGTAGCTTTTTGGAACTTGCTTTGTAGATATAGCCATTCAGATTTGTTAGAGGAAATTACTGCCATCATGCCCAATCTATGCCCCTTTTGCACTTGTTATCGTCAACTTTCCATTTTAGGAATTTGTGGTCTCTAACGACAGTTGCTGCCCAAATTAACTACTAAGTTCGCATGAAATGACTGATATAGTGTAGCATCTTCAAGGGGATTTTTGGAAATTCGTTTCTAGACAAGATTACATTGACGAGGACCTCTATCCAAGTAAATCATCCTAACCTCGTATCTAATATTAGGGTCATAAGATTCGATTGGGGGCCGTTTCTCAGGATCATACTCAAGGTCAAAGGCATCTACATTGATATCAACTCGAGACTTCTTAGTACCATTATTATCAACAGGTAATGAACTTTGTGAAGGTGTCGAACTTGAACTCGAAGTATTGATAGCATTAGAAACAACACTAGAGCAAGTTGTACCAGCTGGTCCAGCTTCAGGCTTTCTTTGAGGTTGAAAAAATCTTTTCATGTCTAATATCTTGTCTATAGACTGTAAATTAGTCACTCAACGGTTCAAGACTTCAAGTAATCAAATTACGAAAATTATTCCCCAATCAAATTATTCAATCCCAAGTCCCAACTCAAATTATTCAATCCCAATTAAAATATTTAACACAAACACAACATAAAATTATTCACCACTCAAATTATTCAAAAAAATGAGCTTGAATTATCTTTTTTGAGCTTTTCATTTTATCATTGGGTTTGAATTGCAAAAAAAAAAAAAAAGGGTACAAATAATAATCAATATCAACAATTTAAGCTACTAAGAATAACTAATAAAATATAAGCATTAAGCACAATAAATTAATAACTAAATAATAAAATAAGACAAAAACAAAACTACTGAAGTACAAATCATTGAAAGTTGAAACATCAAACAACTTTGTTCAAACAAGCACACCTAAATTAGACAAAGATTCGATTTCAAAAATGAAAAAAAATCGAAAAAAAGATAAAAAAAAGTTCAAACCTTTCTTCTTCAAACTTCAGCAGGAGCAGCGGACAAGCGTTCTCTCGAGCTTCGCCTAAATCGTCTTCTACAGTTCTACTTTTATCGAAATCGCCTTCTCACATTTCTACAGGCTCGGGCCTCGGGCTGTTCATGTTTTCGTCTCCCATTCCAGGTTTTTTTCTTCCCTCAATCTTTCTTCAAAGCTGATTTTAAAAATTGCAAATGGTGATGGGTCATTTTTTGCGGATTGAATTAATTGGAAAATTAATGTTTGATTGGGCTGGAAATATATTATAAATGGGTATGAGTTACACTTATTTGGACTTTTTATTTTGGACCAGACTACAAATATAATTGGGTCAGACTACAATTTCTATAAAAAAAAACTACTTTCCTATTGGATCTAGGCTGGGGTTGGATCGCGAAATTTCAGCACGGGAGGACGCGGGGTCTCTCCATGTGACCCATCCATCCCTGTAAACAATACCATGAACATCAACGTACATACACAATAAGATATACCAATCGAAAATCTAAAAGAAACCAAGTAAACTCAAAAGAAAACTTAATTGGATAATCTGATTTTCGAACATAGAGACCTCATGATAAGTAACAGAATGTTGCAAATGCGTGAGTTCAATCCATCCCACAGGTTCTATACCATCATTTCTAAAAGTGAAGCTCCAAAGTAAACAAATTTCAATAGTAAATACTAATTTTTTCAGCAGAAGACTCAAAAATCGACAAAAAAATTAAATCAAACTTAATCTACTACACTACTCAACAGTTAACGACTTAAACTTTTAAGGCACCCTATTGAAGGGCATGCAAAGACAGAACAGGTGAATCAAAGTAAGGGTACCATTTACATTCACCATCAGGATCAGTTGTCGGTTTGCCACAATATGATATCTAACTACTTCCATCAACTTGCTCTTCATTTTATAAAGAAATACGTTGTGACCAAACCTGAAAAAAACAATCAATGGGGTTTGTGGGCACAGCATGGGTTGTAGAGATCTAGCGATGTGTTGTTAGGTAAAATACTATGTATTGCTATCGTGGAGACGAATAAACGTTTTGTAATCCATATTCCAAAAGTCCAAACTCATTCGTGGTCAACTTTAGTCATGTTATGTTAAAGGTATCTGGCCAGTTAATTAAATTGTTGAGATTTAAAAGTGAAACAATATGCTTATTATGAAAAGATTCCAAAATTTATAAACCACATTTTATTCTAGATTTTCTTTTCAAAAAATGTTGAAAACTACCGAAAACGATGTTAATCTAAACCAAACATGTTTTTATTATGAAAAGATTCCAATATTGTACATTTTAAACTCAAAATTGTTGAAAAGTATGACGATGTTATCCTTCATTTCTTTCGTTATATATTTCACATTAAACTAGAGTGGTAGAAATCATGTTTCAATTTCTTCGCATTAAGAAATTTATTTGTTCATTCTTATAAGTTAAACTGGTGCAAATAGTTCACAACAATTGTTTTTTAGTACAGAAGTCTCTAATCTATGTGTTTTGATGTGCAATTACTCATTATTTAATAAAAATGATAAATATGTCTTTAGTTTTAATTAGAAAAAATTTTATTTAAATTATTAAACTTTACAAAAAGTGCAAATAGTTTCGGTACATTTATTAAATAATATTTAATTTAGTATATTAAATATATCATTATAGCCGTGTCAATTAAATTTTTATTAAGAGAAAAGTATAAAATTATTGCACTTTAAATATATGTAATTGCTATGTGATATGAAAATTTTAAATGAAAATTAAATTAAATAAATAACAAATGGCGTATATGATACTATGACATTGCCAATTTTATTATATTTTTTTTAACATAAAAATAATAATAAAAATTAATTTATACATTATGTGTTCTTTATTTTTGAACGATAATAAAATGATAAATTAAAATATGAATACATTAAAACTCTAATATTTGTAGTTAATAAACGAATAGTTCAATTAAATAAAATTAATTTATATATATACGTGTTCTTTATTTTTGAACGATAATAAAACGATAAATTAAATATGAATACAATTGAAGCTCTAATATTTGTAGTTAATAAACGAATAGTTCAATTAAATAAAAATTTTTGAATATCAACCTTGTGACAAAGTTATTTTTTATGTTGTACCGATAAAATAAAAGTTTAAATTTTAAATAATATAATTACTTATTAATAAAAAATAGTTTTATTTAACATATTTATTAATAATTATAAACTTAAATTTTAGTTATTTTATAATAGTTAGTAAAATATACAAAAAATATAATATATTATCAATTTGGTCAATAAAGTCTTAATTAAAAAAAAAAAAAAAGAACTCATTAGTTTCTTTTAATTTTTTATAAAATATAAAAATATCGAACCCATTTGCACTTTTTATAAAAGTTAAGAATTCAATTATAATTTTTTTAATTAAAACTAAGGACATATTTATCTTTATAATCAAATAAGGATCAATTATAAACCAAAATACATAGATTAGAGGCTTTTGTGCCAAAAACATTATGAGACCATTTTCATACTGAGAGCAAATATTTGAAACCATTTGCGCTAATTTCCCTTCTTATAATTGACTTCATTA
The DNA here is from genome assembly GCA_023638005.1 of Forsythia suspensa. Classification (NCBI taxonomy): domain Eukaryota; kingdom Viridiplantae; phylum Streptophyta; class Magnoliopsida; order Lamiales; family Oleaceae; genus Forsythia; species Forsythia suspensa. The sequence goes on along the minus strand of CM042669.1, from coordinate 40,177,871 downwards.
AGAGGAAAACGCATTTAATCAAATTCAATCCATTAATCTTGAAATTTTGGCTCAAATGGTCCCTAATGTTTGTCTTCAATGTAGAAATGGTCATTAACTTTTATTTCATAACAAAGTCGTCCCTAACATAAATGTTTTCTTGTGCAATTAGTCCTTTTTATAAAAAAAAAACCAATATGCCCTTAATTTAATTTGAATAAATTACAGTTGGATCCTTTGTTTTGAATTAAAATTTATTAACCAAATTAATGATACATGCAAAGCGTATATTTTATGAACTATTATGAAATAATTAAAATTTATGTTTATAATTAATTGTTATAAAAATTATTAATTTTATTATTAAGTAACAATAAAATGTTAAACTTTTATTTTATGGTTATAACAAAAAAATAAAAATAATTTTTTGTCACAAATTTGATCATCAAATACTTTTATGAGTAAATTACATCAATGTCCTAATTCTTTCAAGTTTGTAGCAACTCCATTCAATTTTAATCTCACATATCATTCATAACCTTTAAGTAATTCACACATATGATCAATTTTGACAATTTTCTTAATTTAAATAAACTAAAACATCAAAAATGAAAAATAAAATGAAAAAATTGCAGTTGAGGGTCTATAATATTTTCAAAAGTACAAATAAATCATGAACATTTTTTTTTTTTAAAGTTTTCACTTAAAATAATGAAAAATATGTGGTCAAGTCTCAAACTTTCTAATCTTGATACATACGTCTCTTAGTATATGTGCGCATGAAGGACATCTGAAGTTTGAATGGATTTCGACCAAAAATTCGTTAATTGACTAAAGTCAAGCCTGTGACATAAATTTGACCAATTTAACAAAGATAAATTTGTCTTTTCACATTCAATTATTTAAAACAATATATAAATGGAGAAAAAAAAGAATTAAAAAAAAAAGGAAAAAATCTTATTCCCCCATCCCACCCCGTGCAACTGCACAAAGCTGGAAATTTTTTGGACAATGAAGAAATTGTGAACTCGTCTTCGAATAATGATCGAATATGCTCTTATTCCATGAAGTTGTCTTCGAATAATGATCGAATATGCTCTTATTCCATTAAGTTTTTAATAATGTGAAAGTTAAGAAATAAGAATACAAAGATTTACATGATTTGACAATAACCTACGTGCAAAGGAGAATGTTAGAGAGACGAAATCTTATTAACATGTTAATGGATGTTAGTAGGTTACAATGACATCTTATACATAGAAAAAGATATGGAATAGGAAAAGATGTCTTTCAATATTCTAATAGAAAAATGTCTTCCAATATCTAAATTCTCCAAGAGTTTTCCTACATATTCATTTTAGTTTGTGGATGGTAACAATGCAGTGAATAACGTGAATTGATGCAAGTACAGATGAATTCTAGATTATTACAGGTAATCTCAACTAATTTAAGTTAGGGAAATTTGCGCAAATAGTTTCTAACATTTGTTTTCAGTGTAGAAATAGTCTATAACATTTTTTTTGCACAGAAGTTCCTAACCTATATATTTTAGTGTGTAATTGGTCATTATTTGACGAAAAAGATATATATGTCATTAATTTTAATTAAAAGGCATTTCAATAGGATTCTTAATCTTTGCAAAAAGTGCAAATATGTTCAATACTTTTAATTTTTATAAAAAAATTAAAGGAAACTAACAAGTTTTTTTTTTTTTTTTTATTTGACACTTTAGTGACTAAATTGATAATATACTATTTTTTGTATATTTTAAGAACTATTATAAAATAACTAAAATTTAATCTCATAATTATTAACAAAAATGTTAAATAATTTTTTATTATTAAGTAATTATATTATTTAAAATTTAAACTTTTATTTCATCGTTATAACATAAAAAAAAAATAATTTTATCACAAACTTGATACTCAAATACTTTTATTTATTTGAGCTATTCGTTTATTAACTACATATATTAGAGCTCCAATTATATTTTAATTTATCGTTTTATTATCGTTCTAAAATAAAGAACACATAATGTGAAATTAATTTTCATTAGTATTTTTATATTAAAAATATATATAATAAGATTGGTTCAATATCATAAATTTATATATGTCATTTTGTTATTTATTTAACTTAATTTTTATTTAAATATTTCATATCACATAGAAATTATGTATACTTAATGTACAATAATTTTATGTTTTTAACTTATGAAAATTTTAATTGACACGATTATGGATATATTTAATAGGTTAAATTAATTTGTACCGGATTCATTTGCATCTTTTTTTAAATGTTAGGAATTCAATTGTAATTTTTTTTAATTAAAACTAAAAGTATATTTGTCTTTTTCATTAAATAATGACTAATTGCACATCAAAACACATAATTAAAGAACTTTTGTACTAAAAAATAAATGTTAGAGACTATTTCCACACTAATAGCAAAGATTGGGACCATTTCCGCCAATTTCCCTTTTAAGTTTATGATTGAGATGATATGAATGTCAAGACAATTTCATTCATTTAAGAGTATGTTTTGGTTGTTAAACAATCTTATATGTGTCGTGTGATGTTTTGGTTGTTAAACAATCTTATATGTGTCGTGTGGGTGGTATGTAAATAAGATTTGTTATGATATGATACGCAACCATGTTTTAGAAGAAAGGATGTGGATTCAATTTCGTGTTCAAGCAAAAAAAACATTAGGTAAGGCCTTTAATATCATGCTTAACAACAAAAACCAGATTAGGAACTTGTTTTATACAACTTAAAAATCTACTATAAAATTAAGGGAAATTGGCGCAAATGGTCCCTAACGTATGACCTTAGTGCGCAAATGGTCCCTAACCTTTCATTTTTGACAGAATGATCCATAACCTATCTATTTAGGTGCACAATTGGTCCTTTTGGACTGATTACGTTAAAAATCCATTACAAACATTTCATTTAGGTGCGCAAATGGTCCATCTTATTTGTTTGTTTTTTTTTTATTTGTAAGGGTAAAATAGTTAAATTACATTGTTTTTCAACCTTTCAATTGGCGCAAAATAATCCATAACATAACCTCGCTTTTAATTAAAGAAATTTGCAATTAGATTCCTAACCTTTACAAAAAGTGAAAATGAGTCCAAAATTTTAATTTTTTTTAAAAAAATTCCACCCCACCCCACCCCACCCCCCCCACCCCATCTTCCATCTCAAAGGGAGAGTCTCCATGGAAAACACCGATATCCCACGAGCCCTCATTATCCTCTTGGCACCCCAAGGTAGTGACCCCCCGCGCACATTAGCCGTGAGCATTAACCGCGCATACAGGCTCCCAATAGACCCCAACACCACAAATGAAACTAAAAAATACGCAAAAGTTGATGACAAAACGCACTTCTCATTCCAATTACTATGTCCATTATTAATGCCATTGCTCTTGCAGCTATGCCACCGCCACCTGCACCACCCGCCGCCGGCCGATGACCCAATTGGGATCGAACCCATTTCACTGTCGTTGCAGTTGCGAATTTGCATGTAACAATCAAGAAGAAGAATAAAAATTCTATAGAGACCTTTCTTCTTCTTTATTTATACATAAATTCGTGTATATATATGTGTGTGTGTGTGTGTGTGGTGTGGGGTGGGGGGGGGGGGAGTAGATGTTTTTCTTTCTCTCTCTCTCTCTCTCTATATATATATATATATATATCTATGTGTGGGGGGTGTGGGGAAAGTAGATATTTTCTTTCTCTAAAAAGCTTTGATTTTCAAGAAAAAAGAAGTAAATGAAAATGGAAGACTTGGAAAGGTGACAAAAAGACTACAAACGTGTTTTGGGGGAGACATTGGGAGAGAAGGCATGTGAATTTACTTAAAAAAAATTGAGGAAGATGGTGGGGGTGGGGTATTTGAGGAAGATAGTGGAATTTTTTTAAAAAAAAAAATTAAAGTTTTGGACCCATTTTCACTTTTTGTAAAGGTTAGAGAATCTAATTGCAAATTTCTTTAATTAAAACTGAGGTTATGGGACCATTTGCGCCAATTGAAAGGTTGAAAAACAATGTAATTTAACTATTTTACCCCTACAAATAAAGACAAAACAAATAAGAGGGACTATTTGTGCACCTAATTGAAAGGTTTGTAATGGATTTTTAACGAAATCAATCCAAAATGACCAATTGCGCACCTAAATGGATAAGTTAGGGACCATTCCGTCAAAAATGAAAGGTTAGGGACCATTTGCGCACTAAGATCACACATTAGGGACCATTTGCGCCAAATTTCCTAAAATTAAAGTTAACAATTAATTTTAACTATATATTTTACTGGGACCTACAATTTTTATTAATTTTTCAACCACATATTTCATCAATTTTTTATATCAAAATTTAGCTGCTAAAAAGCTCCACCAAACCAACGCTAGGTTAAATCTCCGTTTGGAAAATCTAAAAAAAATAATTACAAACATGCCACTATAAATGGATGAACGATATAATACCTTTAACTACAAAATTTTAAATTCACTCTATATATATATATATATATATATATATATATATATGTTTCAAACGACGACGACCAATCATGTGGAATAGCCGGTCTTTTCTCCCTGTTCATGGCCACCCGTAAATTTGGATCTTGATTCATGCCATATACACTTGGCTGGGACCGGATATTTGACTTTCTCTTCCTTCTGAACCACTACCTTCCAACATAATTGCCTTCTAACATTAAATGTTGTCTTCCAATGAGAAATATTCCTTGGGTGTCACGAAATTCGATCCTCCGTAGAAACCTCCTACTTCTACAACTCTGCCAAGCTCAGCCCGGGAGCTATATAAAATATTTTATAATACTTTACATATCATATTTAATTAATATATCTTTGTTTTAACTATGTTTCATTACTTTGTTTTTTTTGTTTTTTCTATTTTCCAATAATTGTGTATAAAGATAATGTGATATTTTTTATTTTTCCCCCTTTCAAGTTTCAATTTCCCATTTATTTCTCGATTTTTTGGGGTATTATGCTCTCTGTCGACTGGAAACAGCTCAAGTTCTGTGAAATTTGGGAGGAATATTTGACCAATTCTACAGCCACACAGAGTGCTGAAAGAGTCAAAGGTGTCGTCATACACAAACAAAAAGTCAACCAATTCCATTCTAATATTGCTCCATTGATTTTTGATGTCAACTTGTCAATATTGTGTAGTTGGTAAGTGATGAGTGAGCAAGAATTTCGAATTGCTTTTTTTTTTTTTTTTTTTTTTGTACATAAAACTCAAATATAAATATTATCTTTATATATATTATTTACCTACTAATATATTTGACAAATAATTACGATATTTAATTTTAGTTAATCTAGCATTAAACATTTGTTTGGTTGTGTGTATAAGAAATTTAAAAGTTCTAATAGATATAGATTGCTACATTAATTTAAATTAAAGACTGTGATTATTTATCAAATACATTGATATGTGGAACGGTCCTTTATTAATAAAAAAGAATTATGTAGTCAACTATATATACGAGCTTCTTATGTGCTATATAAGTTCATATGGCATATTATTCTTCTTTTTTAGGACTTGTTCGGTGTAGTTTATTTTCTTCAAAAAATGGATTTTTTTGTTATTTTATTGACTTTTCAAACTTTTTTTTAGTGTAAAAAGTTTGAAAAGTCAAAAATAGTAGGCAAAAAAATAAATTTTTTTGGAAAAAAAAAACGATTACTAAACAATCCCTTAATCAAACAATTATAAATATTACAATATTGAAGGAAAAAAAAAAAATAAACTTTTGCCAAAAACCACGAACACTGCTTATGGCTAGCCATAAGAGAGCCACAAAGTTGATGTTACGTAGTATCTGTCTACTAGCACACATCCAACACCTACGTGAATTGGAACACGACTTGTATGTCAAAATTAAATAGCGAACGTCAAATAAAGAATTATACAAGAGTTAATCAATCTCGAATATCATTTTAGCAAGAGTCGTACGGGTAGGCCATCCTACATAAACGAAACAAGTTATTATTAATCAAATTCCATCAACTTGTAATCAAGTCAACTTGTTATCATTTTAGCATGCATGTATATGTCAGTGTATATATACCCCACCAAACCTAGTGAGTAAATAATGACCAGTGCAATTCCAATGAGGCCATTGATAACAATGCAGATGTATTTTCTCCGGCGGGTTGCGTGGATTTTTTTCTTTGGGCTTCTGTCTGCTGCAGCCGGTACAAATTCTTCAACAGCTGCCGCTGCCACTGCCACAAACACTACCATAATATCTACTATTACAAAAGGCGCCACCATCACCAAGCCAGGCTGCCCACGCCAATGTGGAAATCTGACAGTCCCATATCCATTCGGCGTAGGAAGCGGCTGCGCCATTGGCGAGTGGTTTGAACTCAACTGCAGCACCGCTTTCAATCCTCCCAGGGCCTTCATTGGCACAATCCAGATTTATGACATTTCCGATAGCCAAATGCGTGTTTCCAATGTGGTGGCAAAGAAATGCTACGATAAATCCGGCGCCGTCATCCATCAAAACACGGCATCTTCGTATATCATTGGGACGCCGTTCAGTTACTCAGAATTAAACAAATTCACCGTCATTGGCTGCGATGATGTTGCATTAATGACCGGCCCAGGCGGGAATTTCACAAGTGGATGCGTTTCTCTCTGTTCCAACAAAGAAGATGTGATCGACGGATACTGTTCCGGCATCGGCTGCTGCCAAACGCCCGCACCAAAGGGTTTACAATACTACATCACCAGCCTCAGTAGTCTGAAAAATCACACCAATGTCGCGTCCTTTGATCCCTGCAGCTATGCATTTCTCGGCGAAGAGGAGAGTTTCACCTTCCGCGGCGTGGAGGATTTATCCGATCCCAGTTTTATGGAGAGGATCCTGGAAACTGTCCCCGTAGTTCTGGACTGGGCACTTGGAAATTTGACTTGTCGGGAAGCTCAAATTTCCTCGGACTATGCTTGCAAAGGTAATAGTTTCTGTGTTGATGCAGACAATGGTATTGGAGGGTATCGTTGCAGCTGCAATAAAGGTTATGAAGGCAATCCTTATCTGAATCCAGGCTGCCGAGGTTTGTTTTTAAGTTCACGAACACATTTATTTATTTAAATTTACTCTTCAAAGAAAGTGCAAAATTTTTATAATTGGGTGACGTTTACATTCTTCGTTTTTTCCATAATTTTGCAGATATTGATGAGTGCGCGGATCCAAACAGCAACAATTGTGAAAGGATTTGCATTAATAAACCAGGAGGGTTTAACTGTTCTTGTCCACACGGGTACTATGGCGATGGCAGAAAGGATGGACGAGGTTGCATTGCTAATAACTCCGAGTTTCCTGTAATTAAGGTTTCTTTAGGTAATTCCTTAAAATTGTTTAGCACATGAGTACAGAATACAGATTCATTTGTATCATTAATTATTCTTTTATTTGGTTTATAATATTACAAAAACAATGTGCAGGTATTGGATTTGGGTTCTTGTCACTAGTTATTGCAATAACTTGGCTATACTTTAGCCTCAAGAAAAGGAAGCTCATTAAAATGAGGGAGAAATTCTTTCAGCAAAATGGTGGTTTGTTACTCAAACAACAGATTTCTTCAAATGATCAAGGCAACACAAAAATATTTACAGCAGAGGAGCTTGAAAAAGCTACCAACAACTACGTAGAAGATCGAATTCTTGGACGAGGTGGTTATGGTATCGTCTACAAAGGAATCCTACCTGATAAACGTGTAGTTGCTAAAAAAATCCCGAGTAATGGATCAGAGTCAGATCGAGCAGTTCATTAATGAAATGATTATTCTTACCCAAGTTAACCATCGGAATGTGGTGAAGTTATTGGGATGTTGTTTGGAATCAGAAGTTCCTTTGTTAGTTTATGAGTATGTTTCGAATGGAACTCTTTACCAGCACATCAATAATAAGGGTTCAATGACTTGGTTATCATGGGAGAATCGTTTGAGAATAGCCTCAGAAGCTGCCGGTGCACTTTCATATCTTCATTCAGCAGCCTCTATGCCTGTAATTCATAGAGATGTCAAGTCTGCCAACATTTTATTAGACGAATATTACACTGCAAAAATATCAGATTTTGGAGCGTCAAGATTAATCTCCTTGGATCAAACTGAAGTGACAACTTTAGTCCAAGGGACACTCGGATATCTTGATCCCGAGTACTTCCACACAAGTCAACTAACAGAAAAAAGTGACGTTTACAGCTTCGGAGTGGTTCTTGCAGAACTTTTGACAGGGAAAATACCCCTTGATATGCAGAGAAGCCAAGAAGAAAAAAATCTTGCCACATATTTCATCATGTCGGTGAAAGAAAATCGTTTGTTTTCAATTCTTGAGCCTCGGGTTTTGAGGGAAGGAACTTTAGAGCAACTCCAATCCATTGCTGAACTTGTCAAGAGATGTTTGTCCTTGAATGGTGAAAATAGACCTACAATGAAAGAAGTGGCAATGGAACTTGAAGGCCTAAGGAAATTCACTAAACATCCATGGGCTAATCAGTCTGTGCAAGAACAAGGTGTTGGCTTAATGAATAATCAAAGTGAAGCATCAGATCTTTATACAGCTCCAATCACCTCAAATGACTTGTATTCTATTCAAATGGGGCCCTATACCAGCACTGGAGAATTCTCCGGACAATACCGCTCCGACAGTACTCTGTTGATGTTTCATGTAAACAGCCCTCGGTAATAGTTTGTAGACGAGGCAGTCTTAATAAGTGGATAAAATAGGAGCCACATAAACTTGCGTAACATCCACAATTTATTCATTTTGAGCCACAGAAGTAGTTGGCCAAGTTACTTATAAGCTAGTATAAGCACACACAAACATGAGCTATCACTTCTTTGTTTTACGTTCCTTTTTGGTTTTCAATATGTGTTTGTTCTTATGAAATCTCTTTAACCTTTTATGATTAGTGTTCTTAAAAAATTTCTATTTGGGGTGGCAACTGTTCGGTCCAGCCTCAACTAAAAATCCATAAATAACCCTTCTTCATTTTTCTAAGAAGAAGGCAAAGAAGAGGAAGATCCAAACCATCCCTATGGGGTGGATTTATGGCGGGGGCTATTAGGTCCAGCCTCAGTTCAGAATCCAAATAACCCAACCTACAATGGTCCAAGTGCTAATTCCCAGCCCAAAATTTAACCCACACCAACTAGGCCAAGACATGAGGCGAGGCCCAAAAGGCGGCCACCTCAAGCTCAAAATGGAAAGCCCAAGCCGAAGACCAACCCAAATCGTTTTAATTGAAGTATGATTTGATTTACGGGTTAATAACATATATGCCTACATTTTATCTGTCGTTTGCAAAACTACTGAATTTATTCATCATAAATTAAAATTTACTAACTAATAAGAAAAAATTATTTATTAAGTAATCTGTCACGAACTTAGATATTAACTGTGTGACGTAATGCAACTAAACATGTAACATGGATACATGATTTTATTACTACTGGATTAGACAATGATTATATCATCACCAAGTAACAAGTGAGGTAATGCAAATAACATGAACATGTAACATATAGAAATTATGACATTGCTGTTATTATGTGAATGATGGTAACACAATTCAATAACATGTGAATTCCTTCAATTAATATTAATATAACACAATCAACCAGGACTACATACATGGTAACATAAATACATTGTTTTAGTACTACATGATTAGACAATGATTATAACACCAACTAGTAACATGTTATGTTCTGCAAATAACATAAACCCGTAACATAGATACATGATTTCATTACTATGAATATATGAATGATGGTAACACCGTCCTCGTAACAAGTGGACACATTAAATTAACATTAATTTTTAACACAATTAACATTAATATGTGAAACAATTAACAATTAACATTAATATGTAAAAGACCAAAGAAAACAAACTAAAATGTTTTGGCTTCAAATGTAGCTTAATTTCATAAAACATTGGACACGTAACAAAGCATAATCTAAGTGATGCATGCTTAGAGCTTGGTTCTAAATTGTAGGCAAAATTGCATTGCTCTGTTATTTCATTTAATTCCCTTTTTAGTAAACACGTTTCCTTTTCCATTTCTTTTTTCCTATTTGATTTGCACCTGCCTTTTTTTCTTTTATTATTGCTAGCACTTTTGTTTGTTGACCAGTTAGCTTTACGGCTTTGTTAAGTTTGTTAGAGTTCTGGTTAATTTGAGATCGTAATTTCTTTTACAGATCATTGAATAGAATCCATATTTCTGTTTTGAGATTTTGCCCTCCGCTGTGAGAGTTTTGTCCTTAAGTCTTTCTTAATGAAGTTGGGTTGAAATGGGTCTGTATTAATCCTAAACTAAAGCTACTACCAAACTCACACAGCCACATTGCATCTTGATAGAAAAGTCACAACTTTAGTATCTTGCTTCTATTACATAGACAAAGGCAATACCGATCGTTGCTATCCAATGAAGCATAAAAATCTCATTACTGAATAAAAATAAAACTATTTCTAGTCTTTTATTTTTGACAAGAAGCCTGTAAAAAGGATCCCAGTGCTCATCAAAATGTGGCAGAAAGAGAAATGATAAGTAAATTTATGCATCTGCTATTAACATATCCATAAAAAAATTTAATTTAGGAAATTCCTAATTTTACCGATGCATTTTAAGAAACTGATGTTACTAAAAGAAAATAACACATTTTCCCTTTGAATCAACAGGAACTAAGACCTTCTTCTGCTGCACGATCTTTTCTTTTTTGCTGCTACGGCGTTTTCTTTTTGTGGTTGAGCCATTGCGCCTGAATGGAGGTTTTTGTATTGATTTGTTCACACTGCCATTCTCAAATTACTATATAAAAAAAATTTCAACATTATTACTGAATATACGATTCAGATTAGATATTTATGTTTTCACGACAGAAAAATAAGATTATGATTCACAAGGAAAGAAAAAGAATACACTCACTGTTGACACAGATCTGTAATTTAATTATCTTGATTGTGCTAAACCAGTCGAATTTGGGTGGGTATGGGGTTTGTGAGATTTCTTCTTCGTTTCTGAGAGAGAAGAGTACAGAAAGTGGTTAATTGTGTTACGTGGAAAACTAAAATACGTGAAGGCTATTTTAGTCTATTTTATATATTATTGCCATTAATTAAACATAATAAGATTTGGACCTTAAAAGTAGCCATTTTGTTATTATTTGAATTTGAATTTCAAAATTTTATATTATTAATTAATTACTAAATACAATAAATCTATATGTTAATTAGTAATATTAATAAATTTTAAATAATTAAGTATAATTACAATTTTTAAGAAAAGGTAGGTATGATTCCTAATTATCACTTGATTTAATTGACATTTCAACCCAAATTGATCTAATTTATTTTGAGTGAACATCAACCTAACTAGAAAATGATAAGTTCAACCCTAAATTCGGTTGCAATACTTTCATCTATTTCCAATGTGGGAATAGTGGTAAATGATCGAGTGACCGATAAATTTATCTAAATGGCATTTGACCTATTTTATAATATAAATTTTCTTAAAAATATATTTTAAAATAAATAAATTACTGAATATAGTTTGTGTAAATTCTGCTTTATTCTATTTCATACAATTTCAAATTCATTTCTACAACTTATATATTCTTTATCGAAAATGAGACTTTCAAAGTTCGCCGTTTTGTAAAGAAATTGACATTTCATTAATCTCAAAACAAGATCATGTTGGGAATTAAGACAAATTCTTTTATTGCCCACAAGATCCCCTGCTCGAAAAAAATAACGAAAGAGAAAATATAAAAGATAGAGAAAATTTATAGATCGTCAAAAAAACTTTTCACTATATGAAAATTTGTTACAATCATATAGATTTCACTCACCCAAATTTCCAAGTATCTCAAAAAAAATAATATCCTAAATTTTACCGCACCCATTAATTTCTACTATTTGTACAACCCACAAAGAGAACAAGAAAAATAACTAGGATGCTAGGCTTACAATTTTTCTCTCAGAAAACCCTCATGTCACAACTACAAAAGAGAATAAACTATGTCAATTTATAGTTAACGAATGACCTAATTTTCTTACAAGTTTAAACTGCCAAAGAGTCTAAGATTTGGAAACTTGTTCAATTTTAGTTGACTTAGATATCTTCCAAGTTTCTACTACCAAAATGTCCAAGATTAGGAAACTTGTAATTTTAGTCGACCTAGAAGTCTTCCCTTTCAACAATTGGTGCATCTTTTAATTTTGGCAAGTTTTGAAAAAATATCCCAACAATCTCCACCATGACAAAAAAAGAGTCAAAACTCAATTATCTCTTCTGCAGCTCTTCATTTCGATACTTAAAAAAAACCGGTAAACTTTGACAATTACAATTCTTAAAACAGAGAATTAACATACTCCATCATATAAGTATAATCACTTAGAATTAACGAATTATAAGAATTTCATCGGCTCATGTCGAATAAATTTGCTGAAATATTATGGTGCAACTCCCTTGCTTGACTTATTTGGAAGTTCATCAGCCATCGGCATCAATTCTACCACACACCTTGCATTAATATCAAGCAAATGTCCGTGTACAAATATGTGGACCCGCTAGTAGTAACACATCCTCTATCATGACAACTAGCGCATGCCACGAGAATGTAAATATTTACTCAAGCGACATCATCGTTTTTCATAAAAAGAGACATATTGCCCATATCTGATGTCGAGCAGTTAGCCGAGCCTGCTCCACCTTTTGGATAATTTTTCCTCACGTGGCCAGGTTGTCCACAATTCCAATAAAATACTTTCTTTTTCATGGAGTTATTCTTCTTCCAGTTTTCAGCAACAAGTAATGAGTTTTCAGATGAAATATTACTTTCATTACTCAACCTTCTTTCTTCAGAAATTAATTTACTTGTAACTTTTTCTAAACTCACAGGTTCTTTCCCATACTTCATAATTGGTTTGATGTGTTCATAGATAGATGGAAAAGACCAGATGAGTCATAACACTTTATCCTCATCATCAAGTTTAACTCCAATAGTCTCCAGTTCAAAAACGATCACATTGAGAACACTCAGGTGGTTTGAAATTATTGTACTTGCATTCATTCGCAGAGAATGAAACTGTTCTTTCAAGTACAATTGATTTGAAAGACTCTTTGTTTGATACAACTGTTCAAGTTTTTTTCAAAGTTCCTTTGTAGCAGATATTTCATGAATATTTGCAAGAATATTTTTTTGTTAAACATAGACGTATCGTAGTGGCACCTTTCAAATCCAAATCTTCCCAAACCTCATCGCTCATACTGGATTTTAGTATCTTTGTCAGAGACAGGAGTTGGTTGTCCTTTCAAAGTCTTGTGCAATCCATACTGAATCAAAACATCATTGACTTGTACTTGTCATAAGTCAAAATTAATTCTTCCGTCAAATTTCTTCACGTCATATTTAATAGACATATCTTCTCTCATACCAACACTATGATCCGATGTTCGATATCATCGTTGAAATTGAGACAAATTTCTTTATTGTCCACAAGATCCTTGTTCAGAAAAAAATAACGAAATAAAAAAATATAAAACATAGAGAAAAATTTATGGACTATTAAAACTTTCACTATATGAAAAATTGTTACAATCATATAGATTTCACTCATCCAAATCTCCAAGTATCTCAAGAAAAATAATATCCTAAATTTTACCGCACCCACCAATTTCTACTCTTTGTACAACCACAAAGAGAACAAGAAAAACAACTAGAATGCTAAGCTTATAATTTTTTCTTCAGAAAACCTCCAGGTCACAAATACAAAAGAGAATAAACTATGTCAATTTATAGTTAACGAATGACCTATTTTTTTTACAAGTTTAAACTGCCAAGGAGTCCAAGATTTGAAAACTTGTTCAATTTTAGTTGACATAGATGTCTTCCGAGTTTCAACTACCAAAACGCCCAAGATTAGGAAACTTGTAATTTTAGTCGACATAGAAGTCTTCCTTACAACAATTGGTGCATCTTTTGATTTTGGCAAGTTTTAAAAAAATATCCCAACAGATCAAACAAATGCAAGAAATTCCATTTCAAGTTTAGAATTCAACTCATCTCAATTTTTGTACATTATTTCCTACTCCTTTAGTTTATGGTAGAAAATTATAAATTGTAAATTTTATAATATAAATCATGATAATATCTATACATTTGAGTATAAACTTATGATATTTGCTTTAAATTTCTATAAATTTGAGTCAATTTGTGAATGATTGAATTGGTTCATTGAGGAACATTGTATTGTGTTTAACCGACCATGAGTCTATTATCTTTTATTGACATAATCCTATTAGTTTGTTATGAATCATCCGTAACAAACCAATAATAACAAACTCATAACAGAGCATGAGAAAGATAAGATTGTTATCTTTCATTGACATGATAGTCTGTTATGAATGATTCATAACAGACTATAACAAACCAATAATAACACGAATAATGCTTCATGTACATAATGGTGTACATCATCCTTTACAGATGCTGAGTTGGCATTTCTCCTATTTTAAATTAAAAGTGAAAATGCATTACTGGGATTGTTGCACAAAAATGATTCCGCCAAATTAGAAATCACTATTCTTGCCGCCTAAATTTCTAATTCCGCCAAAATAGAGAGACCATTCATACAAGGGCAAGCGTGACTCCACCGCTCACCCACCGGCGACATTGACTCCACAGCTCGCCCCTTCATCTTCTCCGGCAAGATTTATCACAATGATTCAATGAGGTAATATTTTGTCTTGCTTGTTTTTAAACGAGGTGCGAGAAATCGATTTAAAAAACCCCCCAAACTATCATCACCACCTTCATCTTCTCCGTCAAGATTTATCACATTGATTCAAGTAGGTAATTTTTTGTCTTGCTTGTTGTAAAATGAGGTGCGAGAAATCGATTTAAAAAACCCCCAAATCCCAACACCACCTTCATCTCCACCGATATCGAAATTAAAGATTTACATGACGAAATAGAATTACATGGTTCGGTTCGGTCACTGTATGAAATAGATTTATATGAAGAATTTGAACTCATGTTATTTTGAATAATGTATTTTCAGTATAGGTGTCATAAAATTTTAATTATGATTAGTAAACTAATTAGATTATTCGGTGCATTTTGGCTACAACAATTATTGAAATACATAGATTATCTGGTGGATTTTTCTTCATTATCAGCTGTATTTATTTGACCTTTTAATTTCTTTGTCACATGAATAATTAAATTGTTAGTAATTGGTGTACAATTTTCAATTTAAGGTACTTTCACAATGATAGGCAAGAATAAAGGAATTTGTCATAGTTGTAGACGGTCGGGTCACTACTTGCAGGAATGCCTGAGAAAACAACGATGCCCAATCTGTGGTGAGGGATTTGTAAAATGGATGGAGGTGGAGAAGAAGACGGTGAACATAGGGAAGTTGTTCTTTTGTTGTAGTAGCGATTATGGATTTTTAAATGGAATGATGTTACGCCAAAAAGGAAATCGTAACAAATGAAGGTGAATCAAGTTGCGCTTGTTTGGCTAAATCATGCCCAAGGATGATCTTGAAGATTTTTATGTATTTTCAAAAGCTTGGCTGGGATATCTCAAGAAAAAGACGTGGAAATTTCACCGAATGTAACCATTCGCAAGGGAAAATCAAATGCGTAAGAGAACAGAAAGAAAAGGAAATTGAAGCATTTAAATTATGTAGTTAAATTATGTATTTTGGTTTTGGACTCACGAACTCATTTTATCAAAATTTGTAATGGTTAAATTATAGAGAAAACTAGCATCCGTGGTAACTTAGTTGATTATAATGTGTGTTGACTTATTTGGTTAAATTATGAAGAAAACTAGCATTCTGTGTGACTAACTTGGTTAAGTTTAGAATTACATATCAAAAGAAAAAGAAAAGATTGTCATCACTACTGCAGGAAGATGGAGAAATAATGACGATTCTAGTAAGAATCTATTATTACTCAATGACGCAGAATGTCATGAAACCATTGTGATAATTTGCAATAGAATTACTCTATGCTGATCTCATTTTGCAAGACCTCCATTGCTCCATCGGATTTCCTAAAACTCTCCTTTGCATTCATCTATCCTATCGCGCTCATTTCACGACATAAATCTAATAAATTCAATTCAATCGATGATCTCCAAATAAGTTACCACAACAGATTCTTGTATCATAAACCTCAACTTCTTATATTGGTATTATTATAATGTTCAACTATTAAAAATAATGGAAAAAAGGAAAAAATTCCCATTAGCACAGGCGATCGCCCGTGCCAGTCTGAAAAAATAAATTCAATAAGCCTTGTGCACCGTGAGCTCAGAATTTAGAATGTCGTGTGGCGAGACAAAGAAGAACTAAGAATGCGTTAGTTCTTTGTTTCAAGCACCCCATCAATGAGACCGAACTCCATTGCTCTGCAGGGCGTAGAGCCATGAGAAGATTGAGGTTAGTACGTTAGTGAATTGCTATGTTTCGTAGTCAATGTTCGAATTTGAACATGAAACGCCTTGCTCACAAAATTGCTCGCAATGATAAATCAAAACCATAAATGTACAAATAGCCACGCTTTTATCACATAAAAGCTTTCTTTCCTTCCAGTCCGGACATCTTTAAAGATTTTTTCACATTTACGTTTAATTCCAACTCCACTTTGGTCATCTAATAAAGCTTTCAACACTCTAGAAAAATTGACAAGATACATATGAATGAACCAAAGACACACTATCCACTTCTATACCATTAATTTAAATCACGAATCGAACTAATTCATTGTTCAATATTCCCAAACTGTAAACAGATAGAATAAATACTAATACGGTTCGTATTCATTTTGTTGGTGGCAAATTGGTCCAAACATATTCATCCCATGCTCCAAACACAGCATCTTGTCTTGGTTGTAATTGTGGCGCATATATTTGTATAGTGGGTACATCCATCCCATATGTAGGCAACAAATTTAATTCATAAGATGGTCTCCATTGTTGATATTGCGTACCCTACAAAATATGATGTTAATATTGTTAATCAAGGGAAGTTAATATAGAACATCAAAACATCTGCAAATATAAATACTTACTACTAATCACAGCGTAAGAGAGTGGTGGTGGTCGTGTGAGATATTGTCTTTGCCTCAACCGATGGAATGAAGTCAACATTCTCTTGTACATTAGTCTCCCTCGATGTGTTTGATTTATTTGATTTCAAATGTGCCTGTCCAACATTTGGTGGTTAAAAAAACACAAATATAATATAATAAAAATTATTGCCCAATGTAATGACGGCTTATTTGCACAAATGGTCCTCGACTTTTGCACTTACTGCGGGTTGAGGACCTAACTTTTCATTTTTGGCGGTTTAACCCCTATTTCAATATTTTTTGGCGACAATAGTCCTTTTCAACAATTTCCATCCAAATGGCTGTCAAAATTCACGGTGGAAGTTTTTTATTTAAAAATGCTTATTTGCACAAATGGTCCCTGACTTTTGAAAAGAAAATTTGCAACAAAAGTCCCTAATATTTTAGAAAGTATTGAAAAGTCCCATAACCTTCTAATCCTAACACATATGACCCTAAACTTTTTGACAATTTTATCCCTAACTTAAATAAATTAAAATAACTCACAAACCTTTTCAAAAATACAAATAAGTCCTAAATCTTTTTATTTTTTTCAGATTTACACTTAAAATAATAAAAAAAGTGTCATCAAGTCCCAAAACTTTTAATTTTATTCACCAAAATAATATTTAAAATGTGTTTGATTAAAATCAAATTTTTAGTAAAAGTGATTGAAAAATTGTGGGACCATAAAATGTGTGGTTAAAATTAATTGTTGACTTTGACTTTTAGCTTTTAACAAAATCAAAATTGTAAACAAACAGCCTTAGAGTCTCACAGATTTTGTCAGGTGGTGCATTAATTAACAAAAAAATTATACCCATGATCAAAATTTGACCAATTTAAAATTTTAATTTATTTTTATATCAATTACTAGAGGTGGCAAAATGGGTCACCTCGAGATAGCCTGCTCTCTCAGGTCGGGCTAGTCCAATAAAGGTTGATCCATAAAAATTAGGTCAACTTAGTCCCAAGTCAACTAGTTGACCAGCCGGCCGAATAATTTTTTTTCCCAAGTCCTTACCCCACACTTCAAACACCCCACCCCAGCGACCCACATTTCAAGGAGAGGATGATGATGGGTGTTTGAAGTGTGGAGTAGGACTTGGGCAAAAAAAAATTATCTGACCACCTGGTTGACTAGTTGTATCTGACTAAATTGACCAAATTTCTATTTAATCAATTTTTATCGATCACCACCACCAAAGACCGAGCTATCTCGATCGCCCAATGGTCGCCCATTTTGCCACCTCTAGTAATTGATATGAAAAATAAATTAAAATTTTAAATTGGTCAAATTTTGATCACGTAGGTATAATTTTTTGTTAATTAATGTACCACCGGACAAAAAATGTAGAGACTCTAAGAGTTCGCTTGTTTTCAATTTTGATTTTGTTAAAAGTTAAAGTCAAAGTCAACAATTAATTTTAAGCACACATTTTATGGTCCCACAATTTTTCAATTACTTTACTAAAAAATTTGATTTTAATCAAACACATTTTAAATATTATTTTGGTGAATAAAATTAAAAGTTTTGAGACTTGATGACACACTTTTTATTATTTTAAGTGTAAATCAGAAAAAATAAAAAGATTTAGGACTTATTTGTATTTTGAAAAGGTTTGTGAGTTATTTTTAATTTATTTAAGTTAGGGATAAAATTGTCAAAAAGTTTAGGGTCATATGTGTTAGGATTAGAAGGTTATGGGACTTTCAACACTTTCTAAAATATTAGGGACTTTTGTTTGCAAATTTTTCTTTACAAAAGTCGTGGACCATTTGTGCAAATAAGCATTTTTAAATAAAAAACTTCCACCGTGAAATTTGACGGCCATTTGATGGAAATTGTTGAAAAGGACCATTGCCGCCAAAAACATTTGAAATAGGGCTAAACCGCCAAAATGAAAAGATAGGTCCTCAACCCGCAAAGTAGTGCAAAAGTCGTGGACCATTTGTGCAAATAAGCCATGTAATGACAATATACCTTAGATTTTTTTGCAATTGTTTCCAATGCCCCTTTTCGCCGTAGCTTCTTCTGAGCTCCTTTTGTTCTCGAGCATTTTGGATCAAGAATGTTTTGACTAGCATTATTCTCCACTTTACCACGTGTAGAGTCAACTTGAACACTATTTTGGGATAATGATTACTTCACAACTTGGTATGGTTTTGAAATAGCTAAATCATTGGATCGAAATTCGATCCACTCCATAACCGCCGTGTTCTTTCTTCATCATCTCGCTACCAAGTCGCCTATGTTTGCAAACGCGAAAGTCATTTTTTCATATCTTAATCTGCAAGCAGTGTACTCATCCAACCATCGTAATTGATTGAGAATCATGAACTTTATGACATCATTACGTATATAAACACCGAAATAGCATGTTTGCAAAGTATGCCCCTAGATGACAATTGCATTCAATGTAAGCATTGTCTCTCAGAAATGAAACTGTAAAAAAAAAATTCTTAACTCTATCGTTGAATATAATATCCTCACGAACCGCATAATTCGTGATCGAACCACACTCTTCAGTTGAGAGAACTTCGCAATACACTTTTTCAGTAAACTCTTCTTGAAATTTCCTAAATTTCGAGATTGTATAAACTTCCTGAAATTGTTTCTCCATTTCATACTTCGTCGCACATGGGACCATTTGTGAAAATAACTTAAAATCTGTCTGAAACTCTTTTTCCACCTTGCTCCGCAATGCACGCTCATACTGTTCAACAAATTGCTTCAAAAAAGTTTTCGCGTAGACATACCCATCAAAAAATGCATTCATACTCTCACTCCGTTGAGTCGTTGACATCTCCTCCCAAAAACTGTTTTTTAAGAAACATGGCACCCAACGGGTTCTGTCCTTGTATAGTCCTCACAACCAATCATTCTCTTGCATTTTGTACAGCTTCAATCATCTGCTCTCAACCCTCTTCAAACTCTCCGAATGTGACAATCATACACTAAACCATGTATATCGTAAAAATATAGAACCCTTATGAATATGGTTGCCAAATTTTTCGTGTAATTTCTTTAGTATATACTACAAACACCATCTATGCTTTGTATGTGGAAAAACTATTCTAATTGCATTTTGCATAGCCCGATCTTGATCGGTAATAATTCCATTCGGATCCTTATCATGCATACATTCTAGCCATGTCTGAAATAGCCAAATGAAAGTTTCTATATCCTCATTGGAAACAAGTCCACACCCAAGCAATGTACTTTGTCCGTGATGATTCACTCCAACAAAAGGAGCGAAAGGCATGTCATACTTGTTAGTCAGATATGTTGTATCAAAGGTGACTACATCGTCGAACTCCTTAAATGCTTGTCTATACCTATTATATGCCCAAAATACGTTCTTTAATCGAGATTCTTCATCCAAATCCATACTAAAAAAAAACCCAAGACAATTTGTTTATATTTTCAAAAAGTACGCTTGTATTGCTACTGCATCTCCTTCCCCAAGTCGTAACCGCCTCACATTTTCAATGTAGTTTCTACAATCCTTCTCGATACAAGTCATTTTCTCATACCCACCGCTTCAACAACAAATTGAGTTATAACTTTTGTGCGATGAAATTCCAGCTATATCATCTATTTCAAGCTTCCGTTTCACACGTGCACTAAGTTCTCTATTGCATCGATACAACCTAGATTTTGAAGGACTTGTTTTATGATTATGATCAAGATGGACGGTGTTAAGTCGCCATGTTCCACAAATATCTGAAGATGCTGTTATCCTAGCTTTACAACCCTGTTTGAATTGTTGGTTGAGGCTTGAAAGAAGTGCTTGTACCACTATTTCTTCGACCCTCACGACTACACGTAAATGTCACGTATCTTAGATTCCCATCATCATCCTCTTCAAATTTTTTTTCTCACCGAAAAATCTAGATGATAGGTGTACCGCTTTGTAGAACTCGAATACTTCATTTTCATCCGTAAACTTCATCCCAACCTTAGGTGCACACTCACTATCTCCTCCTAAAATTTCATCATCTAATATGTTAGCATTGTCCAAACTTTCGTCATCCACATTTTCAACAACAATATTTATTGTCTCATCATCGGAATCGACTATTTGATTTTCTCGCAAATTGTGAAAAATACATTAAGAAGTCATTTTCATAACCATTCCAAATTTAAAACAAGCAGGAAATATTTTAATTTTTTCTCATTTCTATCAAAAAATAAAATTTCGATTTTTAGATTTTACAACAAGCGTAATACATTTTATAGGAATCATATGATAGTTTGGGGTTTTTCAAATCGATTTCTAGACCTCATTAAAAAAAACAAGACAAAATATTACCTCATTGAATCATTGTGATAAATCTTACCGGAGAAGATGAAGGGGCGAGCAGTGGAGTCAATGTCGCCGGTGGGTGGAGAAGTCACGCTTGCCACTGTATGAATGGTCTCTCTATTTTGGCGGAATTAGAAATCTAGGGCGGCAAGAATAGTGATTTCTAATTTGGCGGAATCATTTTTGTGCAACAGTCCCAATAATACATTTTCACTTTTAATTTAAAATAGGAGAAATGCCAACTCAACATTTGTAAAGGAGGATGTACACCATTATGTACATGAAGCATTATTCTATAAACACACCATAACAAACCAATAATAACATACCATAACATATTCTAACCAACTTATGGCCAGTTAGGAATTCTGTTAAGACTAATTCCTAACCGATATTAATCGACAAGAGTATTTAAGTATTTGACTGCAAAAGATGCCTTTACAAATTAAATTTTGTAAGTTAGGTTCTTTGCTTAGTTGATATGTTTGACAAAACCATTTAGCCAACGCGGTTATTGTCACTCTATTTTCTCAAATTCAAGCTCATGTCAGCCGAAATCAACCATAAATATGTTAACCTTCTTCCCCAACTAGCGTATGGGCGAGTGCGACCAAACAACTAGATGAGGCTATAGTCATAGTTACTTTGATAGGGGACATCAACTTCTTGCTATTTGTGTCGATCTAAATATTGCACGAATTTAATTGTTAATATTGGAAGGATGGTGTAATTTAATGTGTCTGTGAGCACCCGTATAAAGAAGTATAGAGACATTTAATTAAGAAATAGTCAGTGAAGAAGGCAACTTTGCCGAGGTTATCAATTCCTCTTTTCCCTGTTGCCTACAATGTAATTGGCGTGTTTGAAAATTCCGACTGGTGAATTACTTTTGGTGTTGATACCAGCTAATTCTAGTGAGCCAATGTTGATTGGATTTGGATAACTGATGAAATTATTTTCAGTTTCTTTTCTTGACTTGATATTTTGTTTTTGTGCTAATAGCTCGGGATAGAGCTGTTAGTTAATTGGCCATTCATTCATGTCTTCTATTTGGAGCTGAAAAGGTTCCACCCCTCCACACCCTCCTTAAAAAAAAAAAAAAGGACGGGGAAAAGTTGAAGTATTTAGATGCTACCCTCTTCGGTCCTCACCTTCCCAAACCTGAAAGAAAAGAAAATATGTTTTGAGGGGTAAAGATCGCACAAAATGAATGTTCATTCAAAAAAGGAGCCCCTTTAAATGACACGAACCCCTCATTCTTACTTTTACGCTTCTTGTTCTGTACCTAGTTTGTGACTAACCTTATGGGTTTGATTACATCTTTTATTATTAGAATCTTTGCTCACAATCTAAATTGTTCGACCCAAAAATTTGAAACAATTAATATAATAGACATTACATTATATCCAAACATAAGTCCAAAGCCCAAACCCACTTCAAAAGGATTTAAAAAATCGTCGGGCACAACTTTCTTTAACTAATTTTAGATCTTGAATATTTCTGTGTAATGAGTTCTTGTAAGTTTTTTAAAGATTATGACTTATAAAAAAAATTACATTCTCGTAAAAATGGATTAAATAATTGTAGTTTGAAAAAAAATAAAAATCGGGCGCTGCCCTCGAACCCCCGTGAGGAGAGGTTCCTATCTTTCCTAGTCCACCCCTTTGTCATGTCCTGGATCCGCCTCTGGTTGTGAATATGAAATTAAATGTGATGTACGCGAACTCTTTATTTTCTTACCATCCAGTTCACATCTTTAATGAATTATGTTTCTGTTGATGACAGAACAAGAGATGTGACTGAAGCAATTCAGAAAGTTGTCGCTGCTTATGACTGCAAGATTGTTGAAGGGGAACAAGGTTGTGCTTAGCGTCCCTGGTCCTGAGACAAGTAAATGAAGCTGAATTTAGGAAAATGAGGTTTATTCTATTGATATTGTTACAAGTAGTGGCAAAGGTAAGGTAATCTCTATGTTGTATGCTTTTATAGCAGTATGAAGTAATTTTGGTTTCTATGCACCCAAACATTACTAACTCAGAATTTGTGTCACACTTGCAGCCTAAGCTGTTGGATGAGAAACATATGACTATTTACAAAAGGGTACCACATTTTTTCAATAAATGCACTATGTTTTAATTGTATTAAAATCTTTAACTTTTTATTCATTGTCACATTTATGTCCTTAACTTTTTTTCATCGAATTTTTATCTTTAACCTTCCATTAATTAATGGATTTTGTCCCTAATGATGATTTTCATCCAATAATTCTATTAGCTAGCTCTAAAATGAGGAACAAATATTTTGTCGTAATTTTGTATTTATTTAATTTTTACTATTTAAAAATACGAGGGACAAAATAAGTCTTTTCACTCCCTTTTAACGAAATTTGTGGACGAAAACCGTCATCATACTAATTAATATAAAGTTAATTATAAGAATGCGATAGGAAAAAAAATAAGGACGTTAATGTGATAATGAGTAAAGTTTATGGACCTTTCATGCAATTGAAACATAACACACTTACAAATAAGAGTAATGTTATTGATAATACTTACTCCCCGATAATAACATTATTCATTAGATTTAATTATTCATAATTAATGATTATAAATACATTACTCAATTGGAATAAATAATTTATCTAATCGAAGAACGCCACGCAGGACTGTTGACAAATCTACTCATTATGAATAGATTATTCCACAAATAAATATGGTGTCAATAAATTTAGCCTTTACAAAAGGGCCGTTGACAAGAATTATCACCTGAAGATGAAGGCCTTGCGATTCATATTTAGTGAGATAAATCAGAAATTTCCTGTCCTGCCATTTATTGCTAGGTTTGCCTTGCTCTTCAATATTCTTTATGGCGTTCAAGTATGTTTCTACTACTGCTCCTCAGTTCTTTCGCTAAGATAATGAGCAGGATGAATGTAGGCTTTGGAAGAGAAGCGTGCTCGACTGGGACTGGTAGAATGTGTAAATCACAATCTTTTGGAGCCATATCCCGTACTCCACGAGAAGCCTGGTACAGAAACCAATATTGATAAAAAATCTAAATTACTTGTCACCTTACCAGAATATTTACTAGTTATATGATTTACGTTTGCTACATATGTCAAAGTTTGACTGCTGGTTAGCAGGTGACCTAGTTGCATTGCACATATCAAATTACTGTTTTGCTGATGCCAAATGGGTCAGATCGCATCCCGTCTCATCCTCTACAGGAGCTGCAGCCTACCAAAACAATATATGATCCAGACATAAAAGCCTGGTTAGCTTTGGGCCCAAAGGCCAAGAAGAAAGGTGGTGGTGGTAAGAAGAAGAAAGTTGGAATTAAAAAGTTTACCTTTCATCATTGTATTCACCATGATATACATTTCATTCAGGCATTACAACTCGTTATAAATGAAAAATGTTATTGTGCAGTTACTGAATCCATGGACGTTGAACCGAATGGCACCACCTCCCAAGAATGAGAAATTTCTGACTCGTATTTTCTCCATCCAATTTTGGCCGCTCTATTGTATTTGGTTGCCTTTTTGAGCTACTGAATGTACACAGTGTTGTTGGCCTTTTATTTATCCTTGTAGTCTTAGATAGAAAAAAAGGTCTATTACAATTGAAACAGGGAAATTTACCTGAAGAATTAACATAAAATCATGGAAGTTGGCCACAAGAATTGATCCTGTTGGATTAATTCGGTGAATTCTTTTCTTGATTTTCATCTCAAGTGTTTGCATATTGTCGGATGGAGCACTCAATCCCTAGATTTAGTCCCTCCCTATTCATGGATCAAACTTAACAGTTGAATTGTGGGCTATATGTAAATAGGCTTATACCTCGTTAGAGATAGAGGTTGGAGAAATGAGGTATTCGAAACAGATTCAACAGAAGCCATTTATATGTAAAGATGCAAACAAGACATAATACCGAATTTTGTTCTTGCTTGACAAGAAAATGTTTAGAGAATCTCCAACCGACTCAATAGATTGTGGTTGACGCCAAGAATTAAATAGAATGACACTTGTTAAGTAGATTATATGAATGAATTGAATGACAAGAAGTCCAAAATTCTCCAATAAATCCTTTTACAATCCAATAATATTGATTATGTGGCATTTATTTTTTTTTTTCTTTTCCAATTACAAATAATAAAACTATCCAAATTTTAAAAATTAAATGCAAAAAATGGATAAAAATTACGCTCATCCAATCTCACATAGATTATGTGGAGATATGAAAGAAGATTTCACATTTTCTATTTTTTTTTAAATTACAAATAATATATCGTCACCTCAAAAATTCGACATTCAATCTCACATAAAGATCTAGATTGGAAAATAATTTTAATAGACATTTTTTACAGATATTTGATACGCCATCATTTTCTCCAATCCATCGAATGCAATCAAATGCATTAGAGATGCTCTTAACGAAACCTGCACACAAGGAAAATGCAAGATGAAAATTTGATTTTTATTAGAAAATCAGCGGCATTAGTCTTCTCTTTTTAGTAGATATAGCTGGAGTAGCTTTAGTTAGAAACCATAATTATTATTTGTTTTGTAATTTATTTTTTCTTCCCATGTACCAAGAACTTGGTGCATTTAAATCCAGTAATTAGTGTTAAGTAGTAGTCTAAGAAAGATCTCGTAGATGTGCTACATGGCTGAAATTTAAGCCAATTAAGAAGGCCAAAAGATTAAACACAATAACAAACAATATTTTAACTTCTTTATATCTTTAATATCATCCAATCCATCTTATCGAACACATCACAAATGTTCAACATGTGCCCTACAATCACTTGGCAGGAAAAGGGATTCTCAATCTCAAATCAGCACTACATTCCGAGTATATATTTGATGTTCAACTCTCATTCCTTCTTTTCTGGTTGGATCGCCAACATTGAGCAAAGCCTGAAATTGCATAAAATTATCACCCTTCTGCCTAAAAAACTATGCCATGAAGGGGTTGCACTATTTACAGTGTTGGTTGAGCTGGAAAATACGAAACAGAAAGAAAAAAAGCACCAAATACTGCCCAACAAATGAAAAACAAGCCCTGCCAAAACAATGGAGTTTCAAGAAAATCAAAGAATGTGTGAAGCGCCAGCTGCAAGTCAAGCCGGTGTAACCTACAAAAACAAGGAAATTAATGTCAGTCCAATCATTTGCAGAAAAACAGTTGTAAGCAAACCCACGTGTCTATCAGGTGTATACACACAGTTCACACACTAGCAATAATCTCGGCAGCAGTTCAAGAACTAGCCAACTATAGTTCCAACCTGAGCGGAATTATAACTAAGGGCAGACTAAACACTCACCATATCAACAAGGCCCAAAGCCTCGCATGTTAAGCTGTGGGCTGCATGTTGAACTCCGACGACTAGTCAAGGCATGTGATTACTTGTGTGTAGACTCTATTCATAAAGGTTTTTCCCATTCGACTTGCTCCTTAACATCAACAGGGGACTCTCATTGCACTGGTCTTTCTTTGCTCAGTTACTCTTGTACATAATTGAGTTAGTACTCAATTAGATGATCAGGGTCTAATGAATAGCTTTTTAAGTTCTTTAAATGTATTACTGCATTTCTATTCTTCTAAAATCTACTTCCCTTGTTACCGTAGTTAAAAACAATAAATTGAAGACTTCTATGCGACTCATATACCTCGGGTTTTCACCTTTGACGCTATAACTCACTCACTCTTGCACCAACACCTGCACGCTTAAAGTGAACTTGTGACTAAGGTATGGAGCTAAAGATTTTTTACTGCTTTAGGGCATGTTTGGCTGTGCTTACAAGTAATTCAATTTTATTTTTTAGTTAGTTATTTTTCGAACACAATTTTCAAAATTACTTTTATTTCTAACTAAACTTACTTTTTCTAGATGATAAAAATAAGAAACCCCCTCCCAGATTCATTTCCTTCTGATGGAATGCAGTAGCTTTTTCTAGGATTAAGCAACTTACCCCTATTTCCTTCCCTTATCACTGGCTCACGTGCAAATGCATAAAACTGCTCTCTCCAACGTACGCATGAGAAGTCACCTCTAGTCTGGCATTTTTAGTGCCTGCTTTAATTGCCCAAATGCTGCAGGATGCATTCTAGAAATGGCTGCATTAAATGGTTCCCCATGAAGAGCAGCACAAGTTTGGAGATTTTCTCTCACTGAGTTCTCCAGTGAAATCTGGTTTATTGGGTCAGAGAATTTTATCTGCAAAATGAAACAACTAAATAAGTAGAAAATTATCAGACCAACTATTCGTGATTCCATGAAATACAGAAGCAGTATACCTGTCTCCTCCTCAACTCTTTGCTTGGAACTTGTTGGCCGCTGGAATACATGTTATCACTACTGTAGTCCACAAGGTAATTTGAATTCCAATCAGAAAAGAATATTAGAGCATCTGTCAACCTGATCAATCATACTAAGACAAGGACAGCGATATGTATCAAACCTTGATTCTTCTTCAGTTAAGTCCTCACTTCCACCTAATATCACACTTGTGCATACGCTACGAAGAATGAAATACAATATCACATTAAGGAATAAACCTCTGCCACTAGAATAGCACATTATATTATCAAGACGAATTTGATGAAGTACCTTAGGATCTGATCAAGTTTATCAAGTACTTGAGGCAATCTCAAAGTTAAAATTATAGAAAGAGCTAAACCAAATGTCTTCCTCTGAGTGGAAGCTACATTGTCAACCTGCAAACATTTCCCAGAAGGAACATGTAAGAAAAGAGGTCCACTTAGAAATGCATATTAGAGAGGAGAAAAGGGTAGTAAACACTGAAACTGAATCCTAATTAGCTCAATGAGAATTGCAAAATCACAATGATGCATATTCAAAATATGATTATACAGTTTGAAGGCCATCGGTGAGATAGCACCCCCAGAGGAGCTGTAGGAACAAAAATGCAGAGTACTCCCAAATCAATCCCACATTTTCAAGACATCATATGGCATGGCAGCATTTAGGTATCCAGAAAAAAAAATAGTCATTATAGGATAAGGCTGTTCACAGATTAATATAGAACTAAATTTTAAGTTTTTATTCCCTCAGAGGTTTCAAGCACCTATCTAAAGCATGTATAGCTCCAGGTCATGGACCCAGAGTAGTTTTCTACTTATCAGTTAAGATGGTACCCGGAAATATTTCTACAACATGTGGCATGCCAGCATTTAGGTTTCCAGGAAAAAAAAAATCATTATAGGATAAGGCTGTTCACAGATTAATATAGAACTACATTTTAAGTGTTTCTTGCTTCAGAGGTTTCAAGCACTTATCTAAAGCGTGTATAACTCCAGGTCATGGACCCAGAGTACTTTTCTACTTATCGGTTAAGATGGTACCCAAAATATTTCTCTAGCAGTGCCTGACAGTTATTTGTCCTGCACTGCTTGTAAAAGCAATGAAAGGTGTCTCGTCAACCTGGTATAGATCGCCCCAAATCAAGAGGATAAAACCTTCCCTTTGCACCTCAAGAAAGTGTCTTCGCTCAAAGAGTAATTAGAAAAGACAGTCAAATGTGCAAGAACTTTCAAACGAGGATTACAAAAATCCAAATAAAAGCATAGGCAGAGGCAGAGGCAGAGGCATGTGGTTGTACGCTTAGTAATAGATTTGCTAGTGTAGCACTAATGACAAAAGACAAAATGTAATTAACAAAGATGCCCATAGTTAGGAACAGAAAATTTGAAGGGGTAAACCTGCAGGTATCATACCAAATCATATTTTTCCAAGACGAAAGGAACTAAACAGAAGGCTTTATGGTAAATTGCGTCACAACCAATACGCAGACAGAAATTACTAACCTTGTCAAGCCATACATCTACCAGGCAAAGAAGTATGCTTTCTTCACTTGGGAATCCAGCTTTCTGTATAAGTGCTAAAAGTGATGGTTCTGATGTCAGTTGCGCAAGGTAATTAGTGTTCATGACTAAAACCCTTGCTAGTATGGCTGCTGAAGATGCTTTCACAGCTGTTTTAGAAGGATCATGATCATCTCCTCCAGTCAAGCATATGGCGATTAATTTCTAGCAACATTTTGCAAAATTTGAACTTCATGAATATGTCTAGAGTGGAGGATAGAGAAAATGGAGAAACCTAAGGATGCTACTAGAGAAAACGATCAAAGGTAAAGCGAAGAACCCCAATTACCTGTATCGTTGTGCTGATTAACTGGGGCACTTCCGTCGGGAAACACTGCCAGATTGCAAAAGCAGATGAATATTATTTACTCAAAATTCATGTAATGTCCAACACAATTGCATCTCATTCAAAGTCAAATCTCAAACAAGATGGATTCAACATCTTAAGAGTCCAGATTCAGTTACAGCATAGATTATAGCCACAGTCAAAAAAGGCCAAACCACTGTTAAAATCAGAACAAGACAAATTTTAACTCCAAGTTTAAAATGCAATCTACAAATTTACATGCTATTTGAAATTGTAAAAACTGGTTTGCTACCTTCACCATCAAATTTTAACTCAAGTTTAAAATGCAATCTACAAATTTACATGCTATTTGAAATTGTAAAAACTGGTTTGCTACCTTCACTATCGTATTACTCTATCAATAAAGCTTCAATTAGTCAGATTAATTCAGTTGCAATGTCGATTTTAATCACCAATTAAAAACCAAGCTACTTTATAAAGGCCAAGACATTATAGAAATCAGATTACCGACTAGCTTGATCCCCTATTATAAAATGCAACATGCAAATGCACAAGTCACTTGAACATGTAAAAAACAATTTGCTTCACTTAATATCATAGTGCTCTATCAATAGAACTTAAATTTATGTAGCGTTGAGTCAGATAATCAACTACCTGAACTAAAGTATCCACAAGCGGAAGAATTGAAAGCAACCCCCTATCATTGACATTTCCAACAACCAAATCTAGAAGTTTTGCAAGAGTAGATGCGTGCATATTGAGAAATTCTATTCCACCCAAAACTATGTAGCTTTCAATGATGCTGGCAGCCATCTGTGTGTCACGTTATATGTCAAGAGAATGTAATCTTCCAATAAATGCAACTGGTAAAGAGTAACTCCAAACCTTTAAGTGATCAAAGCTTCTTTCCAAGATTTCCACTAGACATGGGAAATGGCCCAATAGCTGAGGCACTATTGAGGGGGCATGAGAAAGAGTGGCTTCCCACAGCTGCATGACAGCAAGATAGACGGGGCAAAAAGAAAAGTTAAGCCACGCAACTGATTAGGACCACTTGTGAAATTAGATGTTAGAAAGTACACTGAACCACAGACCTGCATGGTATCTTCCAAAAGTTCATCAGGGCTATCTACACTGATCCCACTGTGTAAAACGGGGACTACAATGTTGTAACAGATAGGTGATTGATAACCAAGTGCAACTACAAAGTTCCTGAGTGCTGCCAGAAGCTGAATCTGCAGAAGGCTTTCACCAGAGGATTCTTCCCAGGCCTATGAAAGCATATTTAAATCAGCAAAGTAATCTAATATGCTGGCAGCTACGCACTTCATTTAAATTGTTATTTATATGTCTACTAAGTAAGACTTCATTTTTTCCTTTTGAACGCATAAAGGGGCAAAAATGGCCACTCAAGTGAATGTTACTAAACTAAGAGTTTACCAGAACAAGAATTGGTCTTTTCATTTTTCTACTGATCCCAATAACTGGAGCATGCAAACAAAATGCAATTGTTACCAGTCTGGGCAAATAAAAAACTCAAAAATGAACCATCTTATCTACATAGCACAGATGCATGAATTCTGCTCAACCTTGACTAAGTTGAGCAAGAAAATCAAGTATTCAACAAGGCAATCTTCTGGCCTAATAGATTTCAAAAAGGATAGCCTGTGAAAATTAATAATGGAAATGGGAGTTGAGCCTCATGTCCACAATGAACATGTGGATTCAGTTCCAGAACTATTAATAACAAAAATCCGTAGGGACATGGAGATCTTTTAAACCTTCAATTCCTTACAGTTTCAACTTTTTCTTATTGTATTCCCCCTTCTTTTGCTTGTGGTTGAAAGGAAGTGGGATAGTTGAACAGAAAGGTAGGGATTACTTTCTTTAGAATAGAAAACAAAATGCAGTCTTAACTTGTATAAGGCAGTCTACATATAACAAAACTATATAAATACGCTTAGAATCGATACCTTCTGGAAAAACTGCAAAGTAGAAAACAAAATGTAGTCTTAACTTGTGTAAAGCAGTCTACATATAACAAAACTACATAAATACGCTTAGAATCGATACCTTCTGGAAAAAATGCATCAACTTGTTTGCATATGGAATAACTTCAGTGACCCGTGCGATAAGACAAGAGATCGTATTCAATACTTGAACCTGAACATGATGTTTATCGAAAACAAATGTTACATAGATAACTTGGTCTATAATTATTGAGGAAGATATGATCTGAGTGAAAAGCAAAAGCATGTTGAGATTTGGAATTTGATTAGAGAAGAAGGCAAAGTTGCTACAGAATTATGGTGCATTTTCCACTGCAATTAATAATCGCTGACAGACAGACCACATAACAAAATGAGATGTGATCCGGTGACTTCAAAGCAACAAGGAATTAAATCAGATTTCTTCATTAAAATTTTACATAATCAGATCTTTTCCTCTAACAAGAATTTTATTTTTCATTGAATTATACTTCTAGGCCACTCAACTACTACCAAGTATTAAACATTAGTACCTAACACCAAGTTAAGTTGAATAATAATATTTCAAGGTCTAGACATGTCAAGATGTCATGAAAGCATCATATCTATCTGTGTCCCAACACTGGAAGTTTTGTTCATATACTTTGGCCAGATAGTAATAGACTTGCAATAAAAACCCGCATGTCAGTGGTAGGTAAAAACCACATACAAGTTGAGACAATATAAAACAAGGGCACGAGTTTCATAGACTAGGCTTTTGGATATACATCAGAATCTAGATCCACTAATTAAGAATACAGCTAGAAATTTGCTTCCAAGAAACGAGATTGACAAAAATTTGTGAAATTCATGCTATTTTTATGCATTAGTTTATGAAACTATAAGCATCCACACATCATATACGATGGATAAATTTTTTGATACATTGAGAATACACCAATTGAATGTTTAGAAAATCTACAAGAAAAGATTTGTGAACATGGAGTGGTTGAAAATACATATTAATATTTCCCTGGAATACAGCACCAAAAGAAATAATTTGCACAGTTTCACTGCAGGGTGATCATATACAAGCTTATATTGGTCATGAATATGCACTGAATAATTTCAACTCCAGTAAATGGACGCATACTGCAAATGAGAAAGAACAAAAGGGCAATAATATGGGACGTGTGATCAACATAAGCCAGAACAGAAACTACAACGTACCTTAGAGTCGAACTCCTGGACTTCATCTACCAGTTTGAAACAAGAATCCCAACATACTGGAAGAAGATCCAAAAAATCTTGTTCCGAGAAGTTTGCATCTTCAATATGGAAATACAAGGACCGTGATGCTGCCAACTAAAAATGAAGAAAGAAGAACTTCAACAATTTTCCAGACCAAATCAAAGCAATTTAAATTAGATTTTTAAGAAAATGCAAAATGACTGGAAAGACTGAAGGTTTGAACAAAGTGTAATATACCCTGACACACAAGTCTCTGTCCTGAAGCAATTTTATTAAAGCACAGTATACTGGTCTTCTGGTGTCATCTTTAATCTGCAAGAAAGCAAACAAGACAACAAAATTTTCAGAAAACAAATTACAGAATATGAGATGTGCAGAAACAAAAAATCTTAAGATTTAATCCAGCATAGTATAACAAATAACCATGCTGTTTTATTGTTGATGGATATACAGTCTCATTAATCAGCCAGTCAAGGTCAAATGACAAAGTGAAAATTTGGTAAAGTCCGAGTCTAAGCCCAGTTATATACACTAAAATCCAAATTTTAATCCTGCTTAAGACAAAAGGTGATCCAACCCAAGTCTTATAGATCCTAAAATAGTACTGACACAGTGATAATACACGGAGTTTATTATATCTTGCATATGGAAAAAATCAGGAATTTTCTTTTTACATGCTCGTACTCTCTTTTATCAGTAATGAAATATGTAATTAACTTCCCTTATGATTGGCATAATGAGCTTAAAGTGTATATATATTTTCTCGCTGAAGCAGAATGCAAATGAAGACTATGGGGCCCATGCAAACTCAGGTCATAGAGTCCACTGATGGCTAGCTATTCAACCTCAACTTTGGTTTATATCATTAATTATGATGGATATCGAAGTTATACTTTTGATGAAACCTGAATTCAAGTGGAAGTCCAACTGCAATTTGACCCTTGGGGACTCTACTCATAGAATATAAATTGATATTGATATAAAAGAACTGAATACATTCTCAGGTAATGTGTAAATGAAATTGCATGTAAAAATAACTCCTAAAGTCCCATCAAAATACTTCCAGCCTATTCATTTCTACAAAGTTAATTGAGCAAAGTTCATAGGTGAATACAGGGAAGTGGATTTCTTTTCCTTTCTATTGCTGCATCAGTCTAATTGGTAAATTCAAAAGGATAAAAAGTTGACCGATCAACATACTGTGTTTAAATGTGTTTTAACTTCAGCTGCCACCTTTATTTACAAATTACAACAACTATTCAGATCAAGCAAAGGCACATCCACATTCAAGCACATACAGCAACCAAAGCGCCAACAAAATCCATCCACAAGCTCCCTGATAGAGGCAGAAAAATAGATAGAGTGCAGGAAATCAGCAGCAGTAAGTCAAATGATATCAAGAATATTACCTCAGAAACCCATTGCCCCAGAATTAATGCAACTTTCCTGTGAATGATTCGCATGTTTGGATGATCATTTGTAAGTTCAAGAGATAATGCACCATTGAACCTAGGTAAAGTTCCAGGGGAACGTTCAGTCATAAAATTATACTGCATAAACTTGATAACAAGTTGGAAAGGAAGTAGGAAGATCTCTTTTGGAATTAGCATGTAATGTGGCCTGGAATAGAGAATATTAAAATCTGAATCATAAGGAAAACAATTAGAAAGAGTCAAAAATTTAACATGACAATGTAAAAACTTGATGGTTTTGAGTATGCATAATCAACGTTTAAAAAGGCTTAATCGGGTATTGAAGCATTTATCTCAATGAGGCGAGGCGTAAGCCTCAGGATAGAACAATAAAAGAATTCAAAAGAATATAAAACTACAAAAATATGCTCATAATATAACATAAACCATTTTTTAAAAATCCGTAATAAAACTAATTAACAAAATTAAAATTCTAACTTGAAGAAAATAGAAATGATAAGTTCTCAAATTAGTATTCATTTAACAAAATCATAATATTATGAAAAACGGAGACAACTCAAAAATTTCTTATATCGTCACTACTTATATGATTTTTAAGGGAATCATTAACATCGCCATCATCATCCTCATTACAAGTTTATTTTCATTCTTTGTCATCATCCCCCAATTGCAATGGTATGTTCTCCTTCCGTTTTCCTTCTGTGTAGGTAGAAAAATGAAAATAAAAGAACACGTGAAACATTTTAAGTATTAAAGAAATAACTCAAAAGCTAAGGCCAATAATTAAATGTTTGAAAAATGCAAGGCAAACAGCTGAACACCTTAGTTGGCTTGAGGCGTAGGCTTAGGCTTAGGTGTAAGCCTCAGTAAGCCGAGGCATAAGCCTCACAAATGGCATTTAAGGCTGCTGGTTTTGAGGCGTTTTATGATAGCCTCACATGAGGCGGGATTCGAGGCATAAGCTAGTTTTTTAAAACAATGTGCATAATACAAAAAACTGTCATGAAGCAGGCTAGCCCCCTGTGTCAATGACAATGTAAACCTGTCCCCATTTCCACAAATGTAGAGTGGTCATCAAAATCAACTTAGAATCATTAGGACGGGTAACAATTCAATTAGTTTACTAGGGTTTGCATCAATGCATATATATATCAATAAACTGGAGGTATGCTTTCAATTGGAGCTGTGTGACAATAGAGCTGTATCAAGTTCTTTTCATGCAAAACTGTTTCCACAGTACAATAGGTTACTGCCAGATATCGGCATTTCCACTGACAACATGGTCAACCTAACACAAAGTTGGCCAATTCATGCAAGTCAAACATGATAACCTCAAGTGGAATAAAGGAAAATACCCACCAGTCTTTGAAGCTCAGATAATTTGAGAGCTCATAATAAACATATGAAGCAGCACCATAAGCAGCGTCCTTGAGAAGCAGTGCTGGAGTTATTTCATTAACAGAAGAAGGGCAACCATTCATTGCCTCTTGAAGAATGGAAACCACAACAGGACCTAGCAGCTGTAAATATGGTGGATAATAATCGGCAAACAACCCCTTCCACAACACATACAAAAGGGAAATAGCAAACTCTTAAAGAGTCAAACATAGAGTTGAAGAAACCTACTTGGCTGTGATTTTCAAACAAAACAATGTACAAGGCTTCAGCACATGGCCTTAATCTCTCCGACCACAAAACTGAATCCTGTTCATGATGAAAAGACTCAGGGTTTTGGTACCACTCTTCCAAATCACTCGTTGTTAAAACAAAATACCTGCTTCAGAATAGTAGCAGCACTAAGAAGATATACAACAAAACACGAGAAAAGAAAAGTGACAAGACAGGAACAATATATCATCCTAATTATAAACATCACCAACAGCACCATAAATAATATTATTCTCCTTCTGTAAAAGACAAATTAAACGTGAAAGTCAAAAGAACAAGGACCAGACAACAAGTTCTGCAGTGAATGCACAGTTCAAAAAATATAGGATCTTGAAATTTGAAGATTTGAAATTTCGGAAAAATTCTATTCATTCTAGAGTTATTTCTTGCCAGAACAATATTCATCCAATCACCCATAATTACTGTGAGACTGTAGGAACTTTACCAAAACATTACAAAAATTCAAGGCAATTCGACAGAACAATCAGAAAGATATCAGGGACATGTATTGTTTAAATTTTGCCAAGGATACAATAGAACGGTTACATACAAATCAGAAGAGAGCCAATTGCAGATATGGTCCTTTTTCCATCTTAGGAGGAACAAGGATGAGAGAAAGAGAGAGAGCCATTTCACATTATCTATATAAGCATATGATGCACTAATAAGTCATCAAATATCCAAATCACATGGACGTGGAAGAATATCATATATCTCAAATTCTCCAAGTTCATAACACAATACAGAGTATTCGAAATCACATTTGAATCAGTTGAAGGTAGTTGTTATGTATTTGAATGAGCTTGCAAGTACTACATATATATTTTAGGGGAGATTCAAAACAATCATATACTACTACCTAACATTGTTAACACCTGGTGGAAGCGTCGTTCCAATGAATATACACCACCAGAATCTATATCAATGCATAGAACTAGAAAGTAATAATAATAAGAGGAAAAATAATCTCTGGATGACTTCATTCTCACCTCCTTATTAGCACATTACATAACAGCACCACTCGTTCACTAGGCAAAAGGGATACAAGGACACCAGCAACTGCAGTAGATACGTTTTTCTTCATCTGCTCAACAGTGATTCCATTGTCATCCATAACACGACCAGTCAACCATGGCTTGTATTCTTTACATTCCAGAACAGACTTTACCATTGACATGCATTGAATCTGAAATTCTTCAAATGACAATATATCTGGTTCGGGATTTGTGATCTTGTTTAAGCAAAGTCAATGACAGGCACACAGACATTTTTGTCGCCAAATGAATAAGGATGTCTGCACTGAATTGCAATTAGAATCTTCATTAATTTAGTGCATGCCTTCTTCAAGAAGTCCCAGAATTTGGGATGT
Source organism: Forsythia suspensa (assembly GCA_023638005.1). Taxonomy (NCBI): domain Eukaryota; kingdom Viridiplantae; phylum Streptophyta; class Magnoliopsida; order Lamiales; family Oleaceae; genus Forsythia; species Forsythia suspensa. The sequence goes on along the minus strand of CM042669.1, from coordinate 40,140,515 downwards.
TTCTCTCGAAAAGATGAATCTGCAATTGAACTGTACATCAGTGTATTTCAAATTTCCAAGAGAAAGTTAGAAGTTGCTAAAATATAAACTAATAAGTGAAAATTAGAACACTTAATATGTATGATGCGTAACTAATCCACTTCCAAAAAGATTCAGGAAGGACAGCACAAAGCTAAAATGAAATAGAATTATGTAGTCAATATCTCCAACACATTCTTTTCTCCATTCATTGGATTAGAATAAAAACATCAAGCTATAACAAGACAGCAAAGAGATAAACTGAATGGGTTAATTATACAAGGTAATGAAAGGTAGCTAAGGATACTGGGGTTTCGGATGTGTATCGATCAATGTAGAATAACCTAAAACTAAAAACTAAAAATTCAAAATGAAATAAGTGGAGGAATCTCACAATACGGGATAAACGATTGGATGGCATTCAACAGGACTGGAGATATCTCCTTGACTGGCCGTACCTCCTAAAAAACAATTAAATCCATCAACACAAAAAAAGTTTAAAAAATTGAGGAAAGTGCAAAATGAAAGATCCAGTGGACGAAGAACCAAGCACCTGTATAGACATTGCGTCACTTGGAAAACCAGAGACTATCAACTGACATATAATTTTTGAACACAGAAACCATCTTTCACAAGTTAGGTAAAGATCATCATGATGCAGCTCAGAAGCATTTTGAGAAAGCACAGAAAAACCGTGAAATATTGTCTGTGCATCACTCTGCCAAAGGTGCCAGCTGTAATCGAAGAATTGGGATGCTATCTGGCAAATGAATACCATCGAAATATCAAGTAAATATGAGTATAATCCCTTATAATTGGTATCAATCAGCAGCAGGATAAAAAGAAAAAATTATATGGGAAATCAGTGAAATATTATGAGTCATATATCAATTAAGTGTGAATTCACAAATTCACAAAGTCAAATTCCAAATCTACTAGAACTAAAATGAAAAGTGATTGTGAATTTGTGCAAAACAAAAAGCTTTGACCTATATCTTGAATAGCATGTGACAATAACCTTGTGTTTGACAACAAGGAAGAGTGTGCACGCTTATATTCACTTTCTCTTCTACAAAAAGAACTATGAAAATGGTACAAATGCCCGCACCTCAGCAAAGGTCCTCTGGTCTGAAGTAAGGCGTTTAGTTGACAACTCCTTTAATGTCCGGAAAAGGATCATGAATACTCTATGAGATGATAGAATATCAGCCGATTGAAGCTGTTGAGCTAAGATAGAGAACAGGTCTGGCCTGCATGCGCAACAACTCATTAGTTTTAGTACACAATGGTAAGTTGATAACAAAATAAAGTATAATATAGAATACACTAAAACATCATATTCATAACATGACAACATAACTAATGTTTAAAAAGGCTTAATCGGTACCGAGACATTTTAACTATGGTTGGTGATGTGTAAGCCTCAAGTCAGAACAATAAAATAATTTGAAAAGAATATAAACTACAAAAATATGCTTTTTAAAAATTATAAACCACCTTAAAAAATCAATAATAAAACTAATTAACAAATTTAGAAGTCTAACTTGCAAACAAACATGAAATAGATCAATAAAATAGAAAATAGTAAGTCTCAAATTGCTATTCACGTAATAAAATTAAAATGCATTACTAGAAGTAGAGACAACTCATAAATTTCTTATATCATCACTACTAATATTATCTTTAAAGGAATCATTAATATCATCATCTTCGTTGTTCTAAAGTTTTTCTTATTCTTTGTCATCATCCACTTGAAATGGTGTATTCTCCTTCCCCTTTTCCTACTGTGTAGGCAGAAAAAGAAAATAAAAGAACTGTAAAACATTTTAGGTTATAAAGAAATAGCCAAAAAAGCTATGTCCGGGATATGCAAGATAAGCAGGGAACACCTTAGTGGCCTTGAGGCGTGAACCTCACAAATGGCACTTAAGGTGTGGGATTCGAGATGTTATATGGAAGCCTCACATGCGGTGGGATTCAAGGTGACCTCAAATACTTTTTCTAAAAAATAAACCTAACTGTGGAGTGTGGAGAAATTTTATGCCTTGAGAAGAAGATGCCTTTACCAAATTATTGAAGAATTTAAGCACGTAAAAATCATGTTTAGATCACAAAAATTATAAATATTTTGATCAGCATTATTCATTTAGACGGGCATCCTGAAATAAAGTTTGTCCCTATCTCGATAAATATGAAAGAAATATTCCATTATTCTTCACAAGTTGAATAAGCTAAATCAAGTCTTCCCTATAGAATTCCGGCAATTGCTTTGCCCAAAATGTTGAGAAAATAAGGTAAAATAGATAGAATGACAGCACAAGCAATATTTCATTATGTTGCATGTGGATTGGAAAATTGGAGTAGAAGTCATACCATTCCTTTGGATAGTCAATACGAGCAATTTTTGAGATGAGAACAGCCAATGTAAGAGCAATCTGTAATGTCCAAATTCATAAGCAACGTGAAATTACAAAAACCAAGAGGACAGCGCTTAGAAGAGAAGAGAGCTGCATCATTTAAAATATGAGAAATTCTTTGCAGAAGGCATCAATATCAAACCAACAATAATAATAGAATAGCAGTTGATAACAGTAACCAAATAATTACACTTTATTATTGTAAGAACCTATAAACCATTATTTCCAGTCAATGGTAAGTAACTACGTGAACCTTAAAATAATTAACATGATATTAACAAACTTTACCTGATAATTCTCTTCTCTCAAATGTGACAACAATTTTTGCTTCAAATGCATTTTCTCTTCATTGCTTATACCCCTGCAAAGACACTTCTACAGTTGGATCTGGCACCATAAGTGAAAATTTATGTTTATGCCAATAATAGAAGACGTGATCGCATAGAAAGGCAACCAAACCCAGGGACCAAAAAACATAACGTAGCATCATGACATTAAGACTGGATAGCACTAAAAGTCTTCCAAATGGGGCTTGAAATGTGAAGAATGATACTATATATTGCACATGCGTCATTGTAAAAACATGTGACTCCCTAATCACCGAAACACTTGAATGAACATTTGAACTACTGCATCGTTTGCAAGTGTTTCCAAGATTTGTAAAAAGATGAATGGTAACGACATTCGTTGAAGTCATCAATCTAGGGGTCATATTTCTCCTCAAGATATCTGTTTCATGAAAATTACATTTTGTTACTAAATGGGTATCGTTGAAAAATATTCACAGCTCATGCAAAAAAAATATGCTAGGTCTTCTAATTTGGTATCTGTTCCAAAAATTAAGATTTTAGAGTGCAGAAAGAGTTGAAATACTATATGGCCAGCACAAGAGTGATTGTTAAAGAAGCCATAAGGAAAAACTTAACTGCACCTCCCATGCCAACATTATCTACAAAATACAAAATACATAATATAAACATAAAAATACCTATTGGACAACTGATATTAAAGGCAAAAGCAACAGAAATGCATGAAATAAATAGATAAAATACATACGTGGAATCGCGCCTGTTTCTCCAATACCGGTGTATACTGTTCTTAAAATACACTGATGCCATTAATCGTACATCTGCCTGAGATGCTAAATCCTTTGCTGTTATTACTTCCTGCGCCACATCAATATCCATGACTCAAACCACCAAGTTTCAAATAAGACTGACACATACCCGCTGATTATACATCAACCATTCTGTACGAAAATAAAACCCAGGGAAAAATAAGGGAAGAAAGGGAGAGTAAAAAATAATACCATGAGGCAAGAGCAGAAACCGGGCCGGCTTTCGGACTGCGCGAGGGAATCTTCGGCCGGCTTACGCACGGTTTGGTCACCGCTCAATGAATTGGCGAGCAATGTGTACATCGCAGGCAAGTCCGACGCTGATAGCGCCATAGCTTTTCTGAAACAACGAATTTGAATTCGTCACAGTGTACGCGCGTGAACGCGTGTGTTAGAGAGCGAGAAGAAGACTAATGCTGTGGCGATTTTGGATCGATGTGACGAGTAGAAAAGGTTATACTTTGACACGTTTGGAGTTTTCACTTCAGGTCAAGGTTTCCGGCGAAAATGAGTAAATTAGATGTCCGGCGGTAATCTGTTGACTCCGGCGAAGAGCGGATAAAGGTTAAAGCCTCTCACCGGCAAGAGGCTGAGCTGGAAGTAGTCTGAGGAGGATGATGCTGTGCTGGCTTGTTTTCTGGGTATTTATAGCAGCCCTATTTTCGCTAACATCACCATTTTAGCTTATTTTCTTTTGATTAGGGAAACAAAATTACCGCTTTAACTTATGAAAATTCTTAAGCATTCTTGGATTTTAAATTGTTTTTATTTTTTGGATGTTGTTTGTCGGTGAATTGCAATCAAAGAATGATAATTTAAAAGTAAACACGTAGTTGACCAAGTTGAAGCTTTAAAAGTTATTTTGTAGATTAAAAATTATAAGTTCTATCGAATATGTATCTAGATAAAAGTAGTAGATTTTATAAAATATGTGAATAATAATAATAATAATTAGTTTATAAATACTTATAAGTGTTTCAAAATATCATTGGGTACTTAAAAATCTTTATCAAACAAACATTTAAGCTCTTATCTATAAGTGTTAAGAAATTATTAATATTCGATAAACATAGAAGTGGCAAATGGGTCGAGCGATTCGTGGACTCACTAGCTCGGCCCATATTGGGCTCGAGCTCGTCCCACGTAACATAGGCCAAGCTAAAAAAAAGGGCAAATAGATGAGCCTGGGCCACAACCCGGCTCGTGGAGAGTCACATTTTTGTGACCTGTGACTTTGGGTGGGTTGTTTATTACTGTATTTTATTTTATATTTTTGAAAAAATTTGTTTTTTTATCCTTATAAATACTCCTCGCTAAACTAATTTTCTTCATACATCAATCTATTAATCTATTATATACTCAAATTCAACAACAATTCTCAAATCTCATTATCTCGATATTAGTTTATTTATCATTTATTGTCCAATCTCAATATTAGTTTATTTATTTCTATATTTCTAATTTTCTACTACATCTTCTACTATTCTCTTTATTATTTATTTGAAATGGTTTACAATCAAAGTGGTTATGATTTCAGTAGTCTTGATGACATTCCAATTCCTAGTGATGTAAATCTTGGTGTTGATTATGGGAGCACCGATCCTATTGACTTGGATGACATTCAAGAAGAAGTCGACACAAAAATAAATACAACTACCGATTCGAACACTAAATGAAGAGCTAAAAAGCAAAAGGCAAGGTGTTGATAGCATTTCGATTTGGTGCCTACTTGTAAACTAATAGACGGACTTCCTGAGTACAAAGCAGAGTGTAAAAATTGTAAAGAAAAGTTAGCGTGCCAAAATGGGATATGCACAACCCATATATACAGACACTTCAAAAATTGTGTGTTCAAACACGGATGATTGGAATCAAATAAGGCCCAACTATAATTTGGATCTCCCGAGCTGACTCTAGTTCTACTTACAATTAGGCTTGTGTGTCGGGTGGGTCAGTCCGAATATTTCAATACCCGAAACCACCCATCACAATTCGAATATTTCGTAAATAAAACTATTCGGTTCCACGTAATTATTGGAACCAAACCCAAACCAGAACTATCTGTTCCGATTCTAGTTCAGTTCTACCCATAACATTTTCTTTTAAAATTGTGAGTTGACAAAATTGCAAACTCTTTAACATTAAATTATATTAGATATTAAATTAATTTATCAAAAATATAAATATTAATTAGAAAAATAGATACCAAAATTACAAATTCATAAATTATAGTTTGAAAAAGAAAAACTACCCCCAAAAATTGAGGATTCGTATCGATTATAGAGTAGTTTCGCTTTCACCGTTTCACTGTGTATTGAATGAGAAAGAGATGGGCGTAAGTGCGAGACAGAAGACAATGTTTGTATTGAGTATCTGAGCAAATATCGATTAAGAATTTGAGATTTAGGTAATCAAAAATGGGTTAATTGAGTTTGATTTTAAGAGTAATGGGTTTTGTACTTTTGATTTGGGTCTTTGATAGTTGGACTTTTGTCTTTGGTACTGTAGTGTTGGATTGTGGGTTATTGAGTTATGGTGAATAAATTGTAAAAAGTAAAAAAATTATAAAAAATAATAAATTTTGTTCTAATCGGGTACCCCACAATTCTAGTTCAAGAACCAAGAACCGACCCAGATCCAATCGATTATCGGTTCTGGTTCCTAATTTTATTTTTTTGGAATCGGACCGAAACCTCCGGTTCCGATTAAAATACCTACCCCTACTTACAATCTAAACAATTAGCTATATTTACAAGACAACATGCACCGCAAAGGTATAACGCAGTTGGTGGCAAGTGCCAAATTTCTACTTAGCTTTGTAGAAAGTCCTCATTTCATAAAATTCATACAAATATATCTACAACCAATGTACAAACCTTTTGTTAGGAATGGCAATGGACCGAGCCGATCCGAACCGACTCGGCCCATAAAAATTGAGCTCGACTTGTCTCCAAAAATGCCGCTCGGTTCGACCCACGAGCTCGTGGGCTGAACGGGCCAAGCCGAGCTACCCACGAGCTCGGCTCGGCCCTCAAATTTAATTTTTTTTATTTTTTTGTCTTTTTAAAATTTGAAAATAAAAAAAAAAATACAATATCGAGAATCATTTATGTTAAAAATTAAAGATTGAAAATTCTCATCCTTTTTCGGAGCTTAGGACCGGCAAAAGTAGGTGGAGTTAAAATTGTACACGAACAAGATGTTACGTGTAAAATTTTTTTTATTAAAATAAGAAAAAAATATCAAATATTAATACAAAATAATACTTACTACAATCTAATTAATCCATATTCAAATCTTCAAGTTCTTCTGACATTATTCATCCCACTTTGTCTTGGATTCGAAACTCGGTGTCATCTCAATCCTTTAGACACAGTAAACTTTCTAAAATGTCGGCTTTGAGTCTAGACATGATATCAGACAAAACTCTGCCACTTGTACTAAATGCAGCCTCCGATGCTACATTTGAAATCGGAGGTACAAGTAGATCACGTGCTATTTTTAAAAGAATTGAATAACTATGTTGATGTTGTCTCCACCATCAAAGTATATCTAAATTTTTTCTTTCTTCGTCATCTAACATACTAAGCACATCATGCGCAAAATACCTAACTAACTTTACAAGTGTATCATTAGAAAGGAGAAGGGAATAATTAGAAGAAAAACCAACTGATTGTTGACATTGACCACTCATACATGTACTGACGTAATTCCATAAGTCAGTGTCATCAGTTGATGACGAAGTATATGTTGGATTAGAGGGTCGTACAATGTTTGTACCGGCCTTTTCAGCATAGACCTCATACATAGAACATAAAATTTGTTCTAAATTAGCATACGTTACTAGATTTCGTAAGTTAATTTATTTGAAATTGCCATTATTGTTACTTTTGTATCCTCTAAGTTAAGTCTAGGATCCATAACACATGCTAATGAAAATAACATAGACAATTTTTCTAAATATTTTCTAAATTTAGCTTCCATGACATGTATAATATTAGAAAAAAGAGTAAAATTCTTATACCTATTAAAATTGTTAGCAATATAATAGAAATAATTTAAAACAACTGGAGTAATTGGATAATACACACCAGAACATGCAGTTGTTGCGTCAAAAAAAACTTTTTAAAAATTTTCTAACATGACCACATATTTCCCAGTCATGTAATTCTAAATCATATTCTGAATCGTGTGAGTGTCGGCCATTATAATATACAACATTCACAATATTCAAGTATAAGATATGTTGAATTCTATCTATTGGCAACCAATTTTCTATACATACAGCAGCAAAACTTGTTTTCTTGATGGTGAGACCGAAATATAATCAATAGCATATCTAATTTTTTCTAATTGGGGTTGTATAAATTTTAATCCATCTTGTTCAATTAAATTAAACATATGACATACACAACGAATATGAAATAAAATACCATCAAAATCTGGAATACAATATTGCATTAATTTTTTAATTACTATATTATTTGAGTCTGCATTATTAAATGTAAAACTACGAGCCTTAGAATCATATTTAAATTCATGTAACACACATAATAAAATATGATAAATATTATTTCTATTATGAGGATAGTCTATTTGTTTAAATACTATTACTTTTTGATGCATTATCCAATTATTATCAATATAGTGTGCAGTTGCAACCACGTATCTTTTTTTGTTACAATATGTCCCTAAGTCTGATGTAAAAAATACAACACCATTGTAATTATTAATATCATTAATAATAACTTCTTTTTTGTATTATATCTAACGATAGTGTCTTTACGAAGTGTATTTCTATAAATATTAACGTATTTTGGTTGGAGATATTTTTGGATGAATTTCGTCCAATGAAGATTGTCCACCAAGCATAGTGGAAACTCGACATTTGCTATCAATTTCGGCAGTCCTTCGTGATGTATGAGTTCTTGTGAATATATCCAGTTGTTGAGAGTGGGACCAATGGACTCGGCTCCCGAAGATCTAAACTGGAGTTGTGCCTGATTAGTATCTAAACCTCCATGTTTGTATTGACACTTTTTGAAGTATCTGTTTAGATGGGTCGTGCCGACCCCCTTGTGCCAAGCTAACTTCTATTGACAATGTTTACACTGTACTTTGAACTCAAAGACTCCGTCCACTAGTTTACTAGTCGGCACCAACTCAAAATGCTGCCAGCACTTAATCTTTTGTTTGGTGGCTTTTCATTTAGTACTAGAGTCGATGGTAGTTTGTGTATCGACATCTTCTTAAAAGTCTTCCAAATCAATTGGATCAGTGCTACCACCAAATTGATTAAGAATATCGTCTAAAATTTGAATATCATTAAGACCACTGAAATCATCATCACTTCGATTGTATGCCATTTGAAATAATATAATAAAGAGAAGATGAAGATGTAGTAGAAACTAGAAAGTACAAATATAGAGAATTAGTAGAAGTAGAAAATTACAACTTAAATTATAGAGTAATATCTAGATAATGAGATATTAGATACTAATTATAACACTAATATTGAGATAATAAAATTTGAGAATTGTTAATGGATTGAGTATATAATTGAATGAGAGATAAGCGATTAAAGTGTGAAAAAATGATTTTAGAATGGGAGTATTAATAGGAAAATAATGAAATTCAAAAACAAAAACAAAAAAATATGTGACCAACGATCACTTAATCGTGACCGTTGGATGATCATCCAACGGTCACGATTAAATGACCGTTACACGAGCCACGAGCCCAACGAGTTAGCTCATTTTTTGACCCAATCGAGCGAGCTCGACCCTCTTTTTTTTTTAGAGCTTGGCCCTAGCTCGTGCTCGTCCCTCGACGAGCCCGAGCCCCGAGCCCGAGCTGGGTCGTGCTTTTATTGGCCGAATTGAGCCCGAGCCCGAGCCCGGCCCTCTTTTTAGAGCTTGCCCTCGCCTCGTCGCTCGTCCTCGTCCTCGTCCTTTGACGAGTTCGAGCTGGGCCGAGCTTTTATGGACCAAACCGGCGAGCCCACGAGCTTTTTGTCACCCCCTACCTTTTGCTATGAATACTCTTTGGCCAGACACTATTATTTTATTTAATAACAAAAAATATTATTATATGTGTTATTAATAATTATACATGTGTTGTATTTTTCACTTCGGACTTATAGTCAGTACTAACCACAAGTGATTTATGGTTGCCAATGCACACTACATTAATAAACATTAGATCATGCATAAAAAAAAAATAGCATTTAGAATAATTGACTATCCTCATAATGGATTTAATATTTTTCATGATTTAATAGGTATTTTACATAAATTTAATTGCGAAACGAAATCCGTAGTTTCACATTTGACAACGCTGGCCCCAACAATATTGTAATTGAAAAATTAAGTTAACATTTACATCATAAATTTGATGGTATTTTATTTCACATTCGTTGTATAAGTCATGTTTTTAATTTAATTGTGATAGATGGATTATAATTCATATAAGAACAATTACAAAAAATTAGATACGCTATTAATTATATTATGGTCGCACCCTCATAAACAAATTTTTAGTGCTCTATATGTTGGAAATGAACTTCAAGAAAAAGTTTTGGCACCGATGTAGGCCATAGATAGAATTTAACATATTTCACACTTGAATCTTGTTAATGGTATGAAGATTCTATTACTGCATATTATAACGGCCGACACTCACACGATCCAGAATATGATTTGCAAACATATGATTGAGAAATCTTTGTTCATGTTAGAAATTTTTAATAGTTTTTTACGACGCAACAATTGCATGTGCATGTGTATATTATCCGATGACTCCATTAGTTTTCAATCATTTTTATTATATTACTAATAATTTTAATAGGTAAAATGATTTTGCAAATTTTTCTAATATTATATAGCGATGGAGGCTAAATTTAGAAAATATTGAGAAGAATTATCTATATTATTTCTATTAGCGTCCATTATAGATTATAGACTTAACTTAAATGGTGTAAAAGTAACCATAATGGCAATTTCAAAAAAGTTAACGTACAAGAATCCACTAACGTACAAGAATCCACTAACGTACAATAATTTAGAAAAAACTTTTATGTGAAATGTATGAGTTATACGTTGAAAAGACCGGTGAAAATGTCAGACAACCCTATGTTCCTACACGTGCTTCATCATCACTAGACAATAATGACTTATGTAGTTACTTTAGTTCAGTTAGAGGTAGTCAAAATAGTAGTGAATCTTCTTCTTCTTCCATTTCTCGTACTACGAATGTAGGATTATGTGCTATTGATATACATTTAGAGTTAGCTAAGTTTTTTGTCCACGATATGCTAAGTATTTTAGATGATGAAGAGAGAGAAATTTTGATATACTACGATGGTGGAAATAAAATGAACGTCATTATCCAATTGTTTTAATTATGGCACGCGATCTACTAATACATCTGATATCAATTGTAGTATTAGAGTCTGCTTTTTAGTACATGTGGCAGGATTGTCTCGATATCAGGTCAAGACTTAAAGTCGATATATTTTAAAGCTTAATATGTCAGAAGGACTCTAAGGATACCGAACTTTGAATCAAAGATAGAATGGACGAAATGATGGCTGGAGAATTTGGAGATTTTAATAATTGAAATATTTGTAAGTATTGTTTGTGTAAATATATTTCCTTCATCTTACTTTTACAAAAAATTATACACATAACACTTTGTTCCTGTACAATTTTAACTCTGCTTACGTTAAAATTAGATGGCCCGAAGCCCAAAAAATGATGAGGATTTTAAATTTTTAAGTTTTAACTGAAAAAATTTCTCATACTTTATTATTATTTTTAAAATTCTAGAAAACAATATTCAAAGTTCAAAGTTCAAAATGAAAAAAAAAAGAAAAAAACGAAAAAGCTCATGGGCAACTCAAATGGTCGACCCACGAATCAAATGGTCGAGCAAATCATCCGTCGATGAGACGAGTCGATCTTAGTGGAAAACTGGTCGAGATGGCTTTGACTCGACCCATTGTCACCTTTATGTAAACATAACTCAAAACTTCATTACAGAAAGCACCATTGTTTTGGCCAATATAGCCAATACACTTATTTTTTAATACGGAAGTACAAAGTAGTGATGTATGAAAATTGATATGAAATTTATATAAATCACTTTTTCATTTTTCTCATTTAGGATCAACTTCTCATTCTTCACATGTCTTTCTTCTTTAGTTGTTGCTTCATCGGGTTTGATGACACGTCTATTATCTAAATTATCAAGCAATTGCTCCTCACTCTTTGTTGTAATGCTTGGCATGTGTTCTATCGGATTGGCTTCAGAGTCGATTGAGAAGGTGCCTTGTGGGCTCTTTGTCAGCAACTTTATCATCTGTTCAAGTTGATTCTCTATATATTTCAAAGCTGCATTTTATCTCTGGCGTAATACCTTTATGGATCTATTAGTTTGTTCTTGATGCATATTATTTGCCAACTGAGCGAAAGCCTCTTCCCATCCTCATTTCCTCTCTTGTGGTTTTTCTGTTTGACCTTGTTATTTTACCAAGAATAGTCTAAGTGACTTTTTTCAATCCTAATTGTAGGTATATGAGTAGGGATAAAAAAAATTTTGTGTGACTGGTGCTTTCCATAAATCTTTTAAGAGCAAGTCATCTCATCAATTTCAAAAAGTATATCATATCTCGCTATATTAGTCTAGTGCATTGCAATGAAATCTCCATAAAGCATGTCACATGTATTGTCCTCATCAATCTCAAGGTGTGCCATATTGTGTTGTTGATCTCCTAGCTCATCTTCCTTCCGTGACAGTAATGAAACCTAGAAAAATAAGTAGATCAGCTAAAATAATAATAAAAGCTAAAATTAAACAAAGTAAAAAGTAGAAAAAATCAATCAATGGCAATGGCACCAACAACTTGTTTGTCGATTTTTAATCCCGCAAGTAGAATGATTGTTAACAATTAATATAATAATAAGTGGAATGTCGAATTCATGATAACTAAATTTCTACGTATTTTACTTCAAGTAATACTAGCTCTAATTTAAAAAAAAAAAAAAACACAGTCAATTATTTAGAATTTTATGTATTTATTAACTTATACCTAATTATCTACTAAACTATATAATTAAAATAAGCAAACAAATTATTGGACGCAATCAAATCACATATGGCATTGGGAGTCCAAATTCACCATTGTTAACCTACTTTAATCCTTTTTTGATTGGTTACAATAAATTCTCATTATATGTTGACAATCTATATTCCTTATATATTAACTTGTTCTCTCGATACAAATTAAATCAATTTTCATAAATGACCCAACTACATCTCTATGATGGATGTGAATATATAAAGAATGGAAAGCTAGAATACCATCAAATATTGCATAACATAGAAGTATATATCTATCTCCTACCGGACTTAATGTCGTTTGTTAATTGAGCTAGACACATGTACCACTTCTCGACTTCAACACAAATTCCAAGTACTATCCTAAAATTGACCAAATTTTAGGATGACAATTAATTCAATAACAAACCATCAACAAAAACAAGAACTTAGATGTCTAGGTTAAAAATCAATCATTCAATTTTAATCAATAACCTCTCTCGATTATCAATCAATTCTATTCCTATATGTGAATCTAGCATAATGGCATAGTCCATTAATTATATGACACCATGATATTTATTACCATGTGCTAATTTATATTGAATCTCTCAAAATAAATGTAAATCATTAACGCATTTCAAGAGTCAAAACGAAATAAGGGAATAATAAACAGTTAAACCAAAAGCAAGAATAAAAACTAGCAATTTATTGGATTAAAGAATCAATAAAGTTTCATCAAAATTCTAGCCCCAAAAGTTTTAGCTTATCATATTAGAGTTACAAAAATACTTAATTAATTTGAAGTACATCACCCGGATTCTATGAAGATAGAAGATAATAGAAGATAAATCTTGACTCATTGAATTTCTTGAACAAACTTCTTATTCTTAATTGAAACCCAAGAAAACCAAGGTTAATGTCAATTCTCAAGGAAAATCTTGTATTTTTGCCTCATTTTCTCTCCAAAATTCGATATAATTCGACCCCTTACATTCTTCTTTGTTCTCATCTTCATAGCCTCCAAATTATGGTTGAAAAAGTCCCAAAATTTTTTAAAAAAAAAAAAAAAAAACAAAAGAAAAAAAAAAGCCAAAAATAGAGTCACGGGACCATCTACTCCATTGGGTGCCCACCGCTCTAACTAAAATTGATTGGTCACGGGACCATCTGCTCCATTAGAGTGCTCCACCAATGACATTTTTAGTGGATTGAACAATTGAGTTGTTTGGTGATTTCCCGCTTTTTTTAGCAGATATCGTCTTCTTCCATTTATTCTTCTGAGAGGGTCTCCACACTATTTTTCACTGACATTTTTTTTGCCCCTTGAAAATGGTCAATGTATCAAAATTGAGAGGGTCCTCCAAGAAGAACTTTAGCTCCGTAGCCCTTTTCGCGGAGGCGAACCCGACCACCGGAGCTCGATCATCCCATCTCCGAGGAGCACTAAGTGGAACCCCTAGATGCAAAGATAGCTTTGCAGTCCCTATTCTTGCACCGGCCACGAAGCTTCCTTCCGTGGTGGCCATCGGCTCCAAGTACTGCACTGCTGAGCAACAGAGGCCCCGCTATCCCCACTGAAATCTACACATATCCCACTGGCATCTCGCAAAGACAACGCCTAATATGGACTCGTAATCAAAACCCTCCAACGGCAATCCCTGAAAAGACTTCCCTGTTAGCCTCTGCAATGCCTCGCACCTGATCGAGGTCGCTTTGAAGCAATCCTCGAGTTTAGATTACAATTAATAGAAAGTGATTTCGCCTGATACTACTAATTTTACGAGCTCTTCATCATCTTTCAAAGGTAAAAGCGTAACTGGAATATCCATTGATTTGGGTTTGTTTGTAATTAATGGAGAAATGGGACAGTGGATGTTACGATCCTCGTCAAGAATAAATCTCTGTTAGTCGTGTTTCGAGTTCCCAAGCATCGTAGGAGGAGGGGTGGTGGATGGAGAAGACAATGACTTTTTGGGAAGGTTTTTTTTTTTGTTGTTGGGGAAGAACACTAATTTGAATAAAATAAAATTGTTTAAGATTTATTTGTATTTTTGTAAAGATTAAGGATCCAATTGTAATGTTTTCATTGTATTTTTTCTTATTATTTTAATTTATTTAAGTCAAGGGGTAAAATTGTCATAGAATTGTAAGAATAGTGAAAATAGTGATTTAGGGACCCTCCGTGAGAATAAATAGAAGAATGGGGATGATATCTGCTAAAAAAAAAGAATGAGGATGAAATCGTTACAAACCCCGAAAGAACGGGGACCATTAGTGTAATTAACCCTTTTTTAAACGGTCATAACTTATTATAGGAAACTCAAAATTGAGATCAATAAAAAGTGTTGGACTCATAATTCAATTATATTTCCAATGGTATATCATTTGTATTAGGAAAATTTTTGTACCAAAGTTTGTACTCTAATTTTTTCATATGCTATGGTATGTATGGTTTCTCAATTTGCTTATTTGACTTTATGATGCTTGTTCCTTCACTCTAACTCTAAATTATCACTCTAGAGTACCTTAAACTTATTGCTTTTATCTTATTTCTCATCTTCGATTTATGATCTTTACTTTGAAAACTTAATTTTTTCTCATTTTCTCGTCGATTTTACCAACGCGACTTGAGTTCGGGGCCTTCGTCCTACAATCGCGAAAATGAACAAAATTCAATAGTTATTGACTCTAAAATACTTAAGACTATACGAAAACTCTTCATTAAGGATTCGATATAAGTGTATATATTGCACTTATCAAACACCAAACCCTAAAATGATTTACCTGAGAAAGATTTGAAATTGGTCAAAATTTTAACAAAATTACTACTAAATATATGTGGTGCGGCTGTGATTTTGAAGATTTATAGTGGATATCTCACCTCAACAAAGATCGGGATGAGATCTCTATTGTGAGATTGTCGTGGGGAATACAAAATATTGAAAAGTAAGGTTCTAATTTCAATTTAAAATCATGCATATGGTGTTTTCTTATGTAACAATCTCTTTACGAGACTTTTTGCAAAGCCGATACAATATTCTTCTTGTATATGCTTTATCCCAAATGGGTATTTATTATGTATAGTTACACAAATAAAAAGAGACTTCATGGACCATATTCCAATGTGTTTGCCAACGAGTAGTCCTACTAATTAAATTGACCATATCTTTATTAATTTCGACTAGAGAGTTCACAAGCGTTACTCAATTTCAATCACCTTATCTTCTTTCTTCAAAGACAAATAGTTATGATTAAATATTTAGGAGACTCATCATGATCAAAACCATGCCCAATCGATAAAATGAGGTTATTGTAATGCACTAATTCTAATAAAACTTGCGTGTTGATTTGCTAAATTTTTAGTCATAAGAATATATATATATATATATATATATATATATATATATCATCGACCGTAATGAACTTGTAGTAGTTCATTGTGTTTGAATATGATTTTACACTATATATGATATTCAATATAAATGTGTTCTTTCTTGACTCATAATTTCACTCCCAGATTAGTTTTTCTTCTTTGTTGAGAAAAATTAATTCGGGGTAAATGTTCGTGAAAATTGCACAAAAATACTTAATTAATTGAAGTACATCACCCTGACTATGAAGATAAAAGATAATAGAAGATAAATCTTGACTCATTGAATTTCTTGAACAATCTTCTTATTCTTAATTGAAACCAGAAAACCAATCTTAATGTCGATTCTCAAGGAAAATCTTGTATTTTTGCTCATTTTCTCTCCCAAAATTGATTGGTCATTCTTCTTTGTTCCATCTTCATAGCCTCCAAATTGGGTTGAAAAGTCCCAAATTTTTAGTGGATCGAAAAATAGAGTTGTTTCAACGATGGCCCGCCATCTGATTAGCGCATTGAACAATTGAGTTGCCCACCAGCTCCACCAATGACATTTTTAAAGGGTTAATTACAATAATGGTTATTCTTCTTGGAGGGTCCCCAAATCACTATTTTTCACTATTTTGACAATTCTATGATAATTTTGCCTCTCGACTTAAATAAATTAAAATGATAAAAAGAAAATACAATAGAAACATTACAATTGAGCCTTTAACCTTTTCAAAGTACAAATAAATCTTAAACTATTTTATTTTATAAAAATAGGTGTTCTTCTCCAACAACAAAAAAAAACCCCCAAAAAGTCATTATCTTTTCCATCCATCCACCCACCCACCCCACCCCCACCTCCACCTCCACCTCACCTCCACTCCACCTCCACCTCCACCTCCACCTCCACCTAATCCCGACATACAACTCAAGTAATTCTGCTAAACATGCTTTCGGAAGAAAGCTTATTTGTTGAAAACAACGGTCGAATGTATCAAAATTGAGAGGGTCCTCCAAGAAGAACTTTAGCTCACGTAGCCTTTTCATGGAGGCGGGCTCCGACCAGCTGGAGCTCCGATCATCCCATCTCCGAGGGAGCGGTCATAACTTATTGTAGGAAACTCCAAATTGAGATCCATAAAAAGCGTTGGATTCAGTAATTCAATTATATTTCCAATGGTATATCATTTGTATTATGAAATTTTTGTACCAAAGTTTGTACTCTAATTTTTCACATGCTCGGTAGTTGGTTTCTCAATTCGCTTATTTGGTTTTATGATGCTTGTTCCTTCACTCTAACTCTAAATTATCACTCTAGAGTACCTTAAACTTATTGCTTTTATCTTATTTCTCATCTTCGATTTATGATCTTTACTTTGAAAACTTAATTTTTTCTCATTTTCTCGTCGATTTTACCAACGTGACTTGAGTTCGGGGCCTTCGTTCTACAATCGCAAAAATGAACAAAATTCAATAGTTATTGACTCTAAAATACTTAAGACTATACAAAAACTCTTCATTAAGAATTCAATATAAGTGTATATATTACACTTATCAGACACCAAACCCTAAAATGATTTACCTGAGAAAGATTTCAGAATTGCTCAAAATTTTAACAAAATTACTACTAAATATATGTGGGCTACTGTGATTTTGAAGATTTATAGTGGATATCTCACCTCAACAGAGATCGCAATGAGATCTCTATTGTGAGATTGTCGTGGGAATATAAAATATTGAAAAGTAAGGTTCTAATTTCAATTTAAAATCATGCATATGGTGTTTTCTTATGTAACAATCTCTTTACGAGGCTTTTTGCAAAGCCGATACAATATTCTTCTTGTATATGCTTTATCCCAAATGGGTATTTATTATGTATAGTTACACAAATAAAAAGAGACTTCATGGACCATATTCCAATGTGTTTGCCAACGAGTAGTCCTACTAATTAAATTGACCATATCTTTGTTAATTTCGACTAGAGAGTTCACAAGCGTTACTCAATTTCAATCACCTTATCTTTTTTCTTCAAAGACGAATAGTTATGATTAAATATTTAGGGAGACTCAACATGGTCAAAACCATGTCCAATCGATAAAATGAGGTTATTGTGATGCATTTCAAGTAATTCTAATAAAACTTGCGTGTTGATTTGCTAAATTTTTAGTCATAAGAAAAATATATATATATATCCTCAATCGTAATGAACTTGTAGTAGTTCATTGTGTTTGAATATGATTTTACACTATATAGGGGGTGGGCATCCAAACCGCTAAATCGCTCAAAATCGACCGAACCGAACCGAATCGGGTCGGTTTGGTTCGATTTTCACACCACAGCGGTTTGGTTTGGTTTGGTTTGGTTTACTAATTTAAAAATATATTCGATTTGGTTTGGTTTGGTTTGGTTTCGATTTGGGCAAAAAACCGAACCAAACCGCCAAATAAACCGAACCAGAAATGAGAATTATTTTATAAAATAACATGTCAAAAAAACAGGGTTGTAAATAATAGGTTATTTTATAAATGAGAATTATATTTATATTTTTTGTAAATTTTTGTTAATAACAGGTTGCATGTTGTAAAGAAAATTTGAAATGGGAATTATAAAATTAATTTTTTTTTGTGTATACAAGTCCAAAACATTAAAACCCAAACCGCCCAAACCAAACCAAGATTGGTCGATTCGGTTTGGATCGGTTTCATCCAACGCGACGGTTTGGTTCGGTTTCAGATAATGGCCAAACCAAATTGGTCGGTTCGGTTTGGTTTGGACCCAAAACCGAACCAAACCAACTCATGCCCACCCCTAACACTATATATGATATTCAATATAAATGTGTTCTTTCTTGACTCATAATTTCACTCCCAGATTAGTTTTTCTTCTTTGTTGAGAAAAATTAATTCGGGGTAAATGTTCGTGAAAATTGCAAGTGCACTATATCACAAAAAATAATATAATGTTAAATAATGTATCGTTATCATGAGCATCGTGTTACTAAGTATATATATGATAAAGATTTTTATAAATTATAAGTAGTGGATCATGCGAAATGTGTGTATAAAAAGCAAATAAAACATGTGGGTCATACGAAATGTGTGAATAAAAATGATGTTTGACCAATTTATAAGTTCTTATAAGCACAAACAAACATACACTAAATACTAAAATAAATAATTCTAACTTTATTTCAATAATCAATTTAAAAGTGATTTTAAATTACAAACTAAAATGTAACTAAAATTAAGTAAAAGCAGTTCAAAAATCTGAACTTGAGATTTATTCAACGAGTTTAAAGTGTTAGGATTGTCGATTTTACCATAGTTTATTCAGTTCAACTTCGCCCATCATGTTATGACGATATTTCATCCATGTTGGCAATTGAATTTATCTATAATATTTGATCGTCTCTCTCGAGTAAAATCAAACATACTTCCAACATACGAATTTACTATATTTCCAAGGTAAACCATGACATGTTAAAGTGTATTCAATCACAAAAATTCACAATAGATTGTACAAATTATAAAATTATATTTCTATCTCCAATCTAAATTTATTATTATTATTGCTCGATCTAAACATGCATATCATATCTCAGTCTCAAGATAATTCATAAATCATTCATAAATTTTCCAGAAATATGAAAGCAATATCCTAACGATAAAAATATAATACAAAATCATATTTGGAGTCAGAACTCGAAAAATGAAATCAAACCATTCAACTAGACTCATAGTTCGTCCTAACTAACGAAGTTTAGTTTGTCGTGATATTACGAGAACACAAAGCAAAATAATAGAAATACATCATCGGGTTTGAATTTAAAGAGAAAGAAAGATGAAGATGAATGTTGAATCATGTAGCTCTCGCCTCGGAATCGCTAGAATATCTTTTTCTTAATTGTTCTTTAATAATTCCCCCAGACACCCTCGCTTTTGTGTTGTATATCTTCTCGAGTCAAGAATTCTGTCCTCAAATATCTCAAAGACATGTTATATTTATAGTCTCAGGGTTTTACAACATATTCACACATAAAATATACCACAAATACCCTTGGTAGTCATCCAAGTCGAACTAAAATTGAATCGTGGTTGAAGAATTTTGTCGAGGCAAAATACTTCAGAGATGCTTGTTCTAAAATTGGAAATTTTGTCTAGGCAAAATTTGAAAAACGGTATGGTAGCTCGAAAGGAAACACACATAATTTTTTGTAAAAAAAACTCTAAATTGTAATCCGTAAAATGTGTTGAACTCCTGATTCAATAAGCTTGTCTTGAATAAGCAATAAAGCATGGGGCAGAGTATTGATGAGCATCTAATCTTGAGGCAAAGTATTGAATGAGCATCTAAGCTCAAAGAGAGATCGCCAAAAGTTCTTGACCCAAGGTAGAAATTATGATAAGATGCTTGAAAAATTTCTTACTCTCCTTATGCTCACTAAAATGCGAATTAGGAATAAAAGAGATAATAACCTTTCGTCACCTAATGTGAATCATTTAGAGTGCTTGTTTGGTAAATATTTTTATAGATTACAAACAGTATGTTATATGGAATGCGTGGATAAAAATTGTGGATTTTACGAATTGTGTGAATAAAAATAATGTTTAACTTGCTTATAAATTTGAAAAAGCTTACTCAAACATGCTCTTAAAACATCTCAAATGAATTTTAGGTTTGCCTAAGAGATACGATGACCATATCCATTGGGAGACTACTAATGAGGAGCCTTAAAGTATGAAGAGATAATCTTGAAAAGTACTTTTAGAGCATTTCCAATGCACTATGTCTTTTGAAGTCTACGTGATAGGTAAAATAGACAGGGCTTCTTATCTATTTGGCACTACGTTTATTGAATAAACGATCAAATTAAAAATTCATCTCCAATAGATTTCGTCTAAAACTAAGCTTATGTGGCATAAATTTTTTTTAATTTCCCTCGTCCTACTTTTTTTATGCTGATAAAAATACTGAGTTGAATTTAGACAGACTTCTAGATGAAGTGACTCAGCAAATTTAAATCCAACTCAGTCTTTTATCAAAATAAAAAAAATCGGACGAGTGAAATAAAAATTGAAACCAAACCAATAGAAATAGTGCCATATGAATTGAAAATATGTTTATTTACGTGTCACGTATACTTCAATAGATGAAGTGCATTAGAGATACTCTTAGAGCATCTTCAACAAATATTTATAAAATATTATTTATTTTAAAAAGGTCAATCTTTCAAATTAAACTTCAAAAAATCTTTAATTTAAAAAATATGTGAATGAAAAATGTTTCGTCTATATTAAAAAAAATTAAATGCTAATCATGTTGTAAGTCGTATTAAATATTATTCATTCTACTTACTGCTTGTTTGACTAAGCTTAAATTATACTAATTAAACTAGTCAAATATATTTTTTATTGATCTACAGTATATTACTCACTTCTTATATAATTTTAGTATTACAAAACATGCACTTAGTGTTTGTTTGGTGGAATTTAAAAGTAATTTGTTGACATTCAAAAATAGCTGCCAACAAGAACCCCACGCATCTTCTTCCTATGTGTATTTCCCAGTATACTTTGACCGCCACGTGGTTTATTCAACCACGTAGATAAGCTTAGTAACACACAAATATGACACTAGAGTGATGGAGGAACACGATGTGGCTGAGATAATAGCTTGAGGGCCCATAACTAACAACTTCTAAGGTGGTTATGAAAACTTGAAAACAATTAGCCTAGAGGACTTTGTTTTCTTTTGTGTATGAGAGTTCCAATTTTCAACATCTCCCTCTTGTTGGAATGAGTTTGCTATTTATAGAGAAATCCCAATTGATAGACCCCTTTGGATGCGTGACAAGTTGCTCAATGTTAAGGATCCTTGTGTCACATCTCAAGCATCATATCAATGGCTTTAATGAATGGGTCTTTTTCAGCTGCATGCTAGGAAGCTAGGATGTGACAGGCCATATTGTCAGGCCTACCATCATTTGCTGGATATGACGTGGAGTCAGAGAAGACTTACTACACACGCAATCACGACCACCCTCCTCGTCATAAAAGAACAGTCTATTCTTCTTAACCTCATTTGCATAAAAGAATAGCTTCTTCTCTTAACCTCCTATTCCTAAACCTCATCGGCATAAAAGAATAGCATCTTCTCTTAACCTCCTATTCCCAAACCTCATTTTCTCAAACCTCATCGACATAAAAGAACAACCTCTACTCAGCTTATCCTCTTCCCAAACCTCGTCTTCTCAAACCTCGTCTTTCCAACCTCATCTGAATAGAAGGTGATTACATGCTAGGCAAGTTTGACTTTGACCAGGCCATGTGAAGCACAACATAGGATTGAGATGTAATAATAGTCCCCAAGTTTAGAGCTCCATTATTTATGAGGGGTGCTGGACTTGGTAATAAGGTAAAGGTCACTTGAGCGTCTAGAGAATGAGTCATCACTGACACCACAAGTGACATCTTAATTTTGGAAAATGCTTGACTGAGCCGAGTAGCCGAGTCAACAAGGTACGCGAGGGAGGAATTAAAGCGTATTTCCAACAGTGGATAGCCCCTATTACAATAGTCCCACAAGCTCGGGGGCTGTCATTTATGTGAAGCGCTGAGCTTGACCAAGTGGAGAAGTCCCGAGTTGCAACAAATAAACTGTAGAGGATATTCGTAAGATGGAGATTCCAGCGAAGGCGCCTTCTTAGAGGCTTATAGCAGAAAAGTTGAGTTCCAAGCAGGAGTGGCTTGCTGCGGAAAAGCCTAGTCTCAAGTAGGAGATGCTTGGCAGTAGAAGAGCCTTATCCCAAGCGAAAAAGACTTGCTGCAGAAGAGCTTAGTCCCAAGTGGAAGAGGTTTGGCAGCAAAGAGCCTTGTCCCAATCGGGAGAGGCTTACTGCAGAAGAGCCTAGTCCCAAGTAGGAGAGGCTTGGTAGCAGAAGAGCCTTTTCCCAAGCGGAAGAGTCTTGCTACGGAAGAACCTAGTCCCAAGTAAGAGAGGCTTGGGAGTAGAAGAGCTTTGTCCTAAATGAGAGAGGCTTATTTCAGAAGAGCCTAGTCCCAAGTGAGAAATGCTTGTCAACAGACGAACCTTGTCCCAAGTGGGAGAGGCTTGCTATGGAAGAGCCTAGTCTCAAGTGGGAGAGGCTTGGGAGTACAAGAGCTTTGTCCCAAGCGAAGAGGCTTGGGAGTACAAGTGTCTTGTCCCAAGCAAGAAAGGCTCGCTGCAAAAGAGCTTAGTCCCAAGTGGAAAATGCTTGGGAACAAAAGAGCCTTGTCCCAAGTATGAGAGGCTTGCTGTGGAAGAGCCTAGTTCCAAGTAGGAGAGGTTTGGCGGAGAAGAGTCCTGTCCCAGTGGAAGAGGCTACTGCGGAAGAGCCTAGTCCCAGTAGAAGAGGCTTGGGAGTAGAAGAGCCTAGTCTCAAGTGGAAGAGGCTAATCAGAGAGATCTTAGTCCCAAGTGGGAGAGGCTTGGGAGCAGAAGAGTATTGTCCCAAGTGAGAGAGGCTTGCTGCGGAAGAGCCTAGTCCCAAGTGGAAGAGGCTTGGCAGTAGAAGAGCCTAGTCCTAAGCGAGAAAGGCTTGCTGCGAAAGAGCCTAATCCCAAGTGGGAGAGGCTTATGAGCAGAAGAACATTGTCCTAAGCGGGAGAGGCTTGCTGCAGAAGAGCCTAGTCTCAAGTGAGAGAGGCTTGAGAATAGAAGAGCCTTGTCCCAAGTGAGAGAGATTACTACAGGAAGAGCCTAGTCCCGAGTGGGAGAGGCTTGGGAGTAAAAGAGCATTGTCCCAAGTAGGATAAGCTTGCTGCAGAAGAGTCTTGTTCTAAGTGGGAGAGGCTTGGGAGCAGAAGAGCCTTGTCCTAGACGGGAGAGGTTGCTGCAGAAGAGCCTAGTCCCAAGTGAGAGAGGCTTGGGAGCACAAGAGCCTTGTCCCAAGCAGGAGAGGATTGCTGCGGAAGAGCCTAGTCTCAAGTATGAGAGGCTTGGGAGCAGAAGAGCCTTGTCCCAAGTGAGAGAGGCTTATTATAGAAGAGCCTAGTCCCAAGTAGCAGATGTTTGGGAGTAGAAGAGCCTTGTCCCAAGCGGGAGAGGCTTACTTATCAGAAAAGCCTAGTCCCAAGTGGGAGAGGCTTGCTGCGGAAGAGCCTAGTCTCAAGTGGCAGAAGCTTGGCAGTAGAAGAACCTTGTCTCATGCTGGCGAGGCTTGGCAGCAGAAGAGTTTTGAACCAAGTAGGAGAGGCTTACTGCGGAAGAGCTTAGTCCTAAGTGGGAGAGGCTTGGGAGCAGAAGAGTCTTGTCCCAAACGAGAGAAGCTTGTTACAAAAGAGCCTAGTCCCAAGTGGGAGGCTTGGCATTAGAAGAGCTTTATCCCAAACGGGAGAGGCTTGTTGCAGAAAAGCCTAGTCTCTAGTGGAAGAGGCTTGCCAGTAGAAGAGCTTTGTCCCAAGCGGGAGAGGCTTGCTACGGAAGAACCTAGTCTCAAGTGAGAGAAGCTTGGCAGCAGAAGAGCCTTGTCCCAGCCCCAAGCAGAAGAGTTTGCTGCGGAAGAGCCTACTCTCAAGTAGAAGAGTCTTGCCGGTGGCAGAAGAGCCTTGTCCCAAGTGGGAGAGGCTTGATGTCCCATGTAGGAGAGGCTTGTCCCAAGTGAGAGAGGCTTGGGAGCAGAAGAGCCTTGTCTTAGGCAGGAGAGGCTTGCTATGGAAGAGACTAGTCCCAAGTAGAAGAGGCTTGGCAGCAGAAGAGCCTTATCGCAAGTGGAAGAGGCTTGTTGCGGAAGAGCCTTGTCCCAAGTGGGAGAGGTTTGGGAGTAGAAGAGCCTTGTCCCAAATGGGATAGACTTACTGTAGAATAGCCTAGTCCTAAGTGGGAGATGCTTGGGAGCAAAAGAGTCTTGTCCCAAGTGGGAGAGGCTTGCTATGGAAGAGCCTAGTCCCAAGTGGGAGAGGCTTGCTGCGGAAGAGCCTAGTCCCAAATGGCAGAGGTTTGCCAGCAGAAGAGCCTTATCCTAAGCGGGAGAGGCTTGCAGCAGAAAAGCATAGTCCTATGTGGGAGAGGCTTGGTATGGAAGAGATGAGCTTTCCCTTGTTGAGAAAGGGATTGTTTGCAGTGGCCCTTCCAATAAGCCACGAGTCCCTCTTCGCAGAGGCATACGAACAGATTTTACACCAACTTCATTCGGTACTAGTGCCTCTTTTTAGAGGTTGTGTTCCCAAATCAAATGACTAAACGATAGACTTGGCGTTTCTATAATGCCAGTGCCTCTTCTTAGAAGCCTCAAACAAGCAAACAATCGAAACTTGATTTATAAATAATCAAATGATGGTTCCTCTTATCAGAGGTGTCACTTGAGCTCCAACGAGATACATGCAATGCCTTTGGAATGTTAAACCATTAATCAAGTTGGATAAGCTCATATGTATAGTTTTTCGGTGCCTCTTCTTCGAAGCACCTACACTAGCTTCAATTATTACTTGCGTAGCGTCCCTTATTCAAAAAAACTCCTTTGTTCAAGGAGGTTTAGACTTTTGATCACGTTTCACTTGTGGTTGAATGTGTGGTTTCTCATAGAAGGCACCAATCTGTTGACCTCAAAAAATAGCTGCCAACAAAAACCCCACCCCTCCTCTTCCTACGTGTATTTTTCCTGCACACTTTGACCGCCACGTGGTTTATTCAACCACATAGATAAGCTTAGTAACACACAAATATGACACTAGAGTGAGGGAGGAACACGATGTGGCTGAGGTAATGGCTTTAGGGTCCCTAAATAACAACTTCCCAGGTGGTTATGAACACTTGAGAACAATTGGCCTAGAGGACTTTGTTTTCTTTCATGTATGAGAGTTCTAATTTTCAACATCTCCCTCTTGTTGGAATGAGTTTGCTATTTATAGAGAAATCCCATTTGATAGACCCATTTGGATGCGTGACAAGTGGCTCAATTTAAGGATCCTTACGTCACATCTCAGGCATCACATCAATGGCTTTAATGAATGGGTCTTTTTCAGCCGCATGCTAGGAAGCTAGGATGTGACAGGCTGTCCCATCATTCGCTGGATATGACGCGGTGTCAGAGGAGGCTTTCTATACACGCAATCACGGCTGCCCTTCTCGGCATAAAACAACAACTTCTTCTTTTAACCTCATTTGCATAAAAAATATCCTATTCTCTTAACCTCCTCTTCTCAAACATCCTCATCCTAAACCTCATTTCTCAAACCTCATGGCATAAAAGAACAGCATCTGCTCAGCCTCTCATCTTTCCAAACCTCGTCTTCCCAACCTCTTCGGAATAGAAGGTGATTGTCTACTAGGCAAGTTTGACTTTGACCAGACCATGTGGAGGACCACGTAGGACTGAGACGTAACATGATTTTTAGGAGATTTTAATACAAATAGATTAAATGTGTGGTTAAACAGTTGGTAAAAAAAGATTTTAAAAAATTAAATTCTACCAAACATATACTTAGAGCATGTTCGCTGCTATTTTTCCAACTTAAAAATCCATTTTACAATAAATGTTTGTGGGTCATGACAAACAATCAGTATTCACTCTTGGAAAATAGTACACTTTTTCCAGTTATACACGCTTTTACTGAAAAGGGTGTTTTACCTTTCCATCCTTCAATTTAGTTCTTTGAAAATTGGTTATTTGAAGAAAAAGGGTAGGATTGTCCAATTTAATGTATTTTAGTTATTGGAAAACAATGATTACCTGTGCAAAAGATGGCCCACCATAATAAATACAAAGAAAAAAGACAGGGTCTAGATCTTTCCCCCGTCTGTTAGAGACCCCTCCTCTCCCCACTTACCAAACAAATGTAATAACCCTTCCTCCCCTCATTTATTTATACTTTAACCTCCACTTTCTTCAATCCCAACCTATTTATTTACCATCAAATTTATATCCACATTATTAATATAATTAAATATATTATATTAAAAATAAATTTTTATTATTATATTCATTGTATCTTTTTAAAAAAAATATAATATATATTAATTTTCATTAAGTTATATATTATTTATATCATATAATAAATAATATAGTTAACGTTAATTTTATTATTAAGATTACATTGAGACTAATTAATTAGTTTATATTTGAGTAACAAATTAAATTTTACTTAAAAATAAAAATAAATAAAGCGTGCAGAATAAATTTGTTCAAATTGATAATTTACACATAAAGAAGAAAGTAATATTACATTAGAAATAATAAATTAACGACGAGAGTTAAAGCGTGCATCATACTCCCGTAGGTTTATAGAATATGGTGCATTGTTACTGCTTGTGATCGAGTATTGTGGATTCAGAGCATGATATGGGTATTGTGGGTCCGGCGCATAATATGGCAACTGTGGGTCCGGCGTATGATACGCGTATTGTGGGTCCGACGTATGATACTATTGGTCTGACGGATCCTATGAGTATTGTGGTTGATTTGTGTTGTCCAAGCTGATAATCAAATTATTACCCATTATAAAACAAATGGACCAAATACTAATAAAACAATAAGTAAGGAAATATATAACATTTACTTACCTATTTTGCAACGTATGACAAATTTTTCTATCGTGACCACTAGTGCTACATGCGCGGCATTGCCTATTGGATTGAGAAAGTGCTTTCTCATTTCTCGACTTTAGACGCTTCCCACACTTTTTTTGCTCTAACGGGTTAGGATCACAAACAACTCGAGCCGCTTACGCTCATGCCGACATTACCGCCAATGTCAATATCTTTGACCAGATGCTAAAACTTTGGAACTCGCTCAATAGAAAAGTGCTCGAGCATCCATTAAAGACCCTCATCAACTAGATCCGAAAATTCATAAGATAACATAGTATGTCTGAACATTAATGAATGACCAGGATCAGTATGAACATATGAACCAGTCGTTGGATCGAACACTCTGGCTTGCTTAACATTCTTTGTCCACCTACGGAGAATATATTTCTCCGGCAATAGCATCACTTGTTTTTTTTTCATGTAGCACAACATTTGTCGGCATGGATTACCCTCAAAATCAAATATTTGACAATTACATGAGATATAGTCAGTGGATGAGAAACAATTAACCGGACGAGTTCGATCAGATGTTCTGCGTGGCTCAAAACGTTGGACCGCGTGCACTTTAGTTTCGTCGAGCTTGACCTCTTGGTGCGGATGTAGGAATTACTCTGTACTAGTTTATTATGGAACAAGAAAAGTTTTTTTTTTTTATATATATCTCACTATCCGATTCTCTATCATACGGTAGAGTGACCTTTCGCGTTTGAGTTAAATCGATATGGTTAGCGACTAACTCCTCATGCCTCGATGAACTAACGCCTTGTTAAACCGGCAAATCGAAATCATCGAAAGAGTTTTTCCTATCCACATATTTCTTCAAGAATAAATGGCCATCCTCCGATCTCGGGTATTGGACATGCCTCGAGCAAACACATGTTTGACGTGTGCACGGTACCAGCGACTACGTATTTCAAGCAAACCGCTAAACCATTCATTGTTACCTAACTTTGTGGTTTCCATCACCTCGATCCATTGTTGTTCAAATTTTGTTGGTGACTCGGTTGCTTGATAATGTGAACAAGCTCATGATCTTGGGTCATTATACAACACGACATTCATCTTCTCTGAAAATTTGTTTAGTATGTGCCACATACAAAATCGATACAACGTAGATGACAATACCATGGAGATAGCTCTTGCAATTGCGGCATCTTGGTTTGTGATGATCACCCCTGGGGCTGCATGATTTGGCATGGCTTCAATGAACTTAGTAAACAACCATACAAATGATTCGGTCGTCTTATCGCTCGCCATCGCATCCAAATATAATAATCGCCATAGTGATTCACTCCAACAAATGGACCAAAGACCATTGAGTACTTGCTCGTGTAATATGTTGTGTCCAACACAACGACATCACCAAAATATGCATATGACATTCGTGATTCACAGTTTGCTCAAAAATAGCGCACAAATTTGTTCTCGTCGTCAGTCTCATAATCAAAGACAAAGTTCGGATTTTTCTCTTTCTCGAAGATAAAAAACTTAATCAGTGTTTCTGCATCATGACCCCGCATTTCTTGACACACATCCCTTTGATAGTTCCTGATATCATTCTCCACACACCCAAGGGATGATGGACCTCCCGCATTTATCTCCAAAAGTCGAACTTGCTGACATGTGGGAATATTAGCTTCTGAAAACTGTGAACAAGAGCCTTCTTTGTTTTCGAGACATCCCTGTGTGACCTTAATATGTGTACCCTGCTAGGAGTGGCAAGTGGATGGTTATGTTCCTCAACAAATGTCTTGACAACCCACCCTCGCTCGTTTGTTGCTTTACCACTGATAATCTAGCATTGCACCCACAACGTATATGTCCACGGTTTCTTTCTCCATCTCGTGGCACAGCATCTTTACGACTCATCTGGTAAGTCTCATTCGTCTTACCTTCCTTATAGCACACATATAATTTCCAAACATACTCATTGGTCTCTTTTTTCTTCTTACTGTTTTCTATTCACGTATTAAACCCCGCTTTACGTGCATATTGATTGTAAAAATTGTATGTCTCATCGGATGATTCGAATTCCTGACCAACGTGGAGAATGACACTGATAGTCACTTGAGGAACATGTACATTATCACCACTCTCAAATTCCATCCCTACAAAAATTTACCGAAATAAAATACATCAATTATATGTGCAAATAAAAAATAATAATAAATTGTTAACAATGTTATCACTAACTTACAAATTACAAAAAATAAATCTGTATAAATAAACGAAAATAAAACAAATTAATAATTTATTACTAACATTTGAAAAATATGAAAAACAATAAGTGGGAGAAAATTTTGGTAAAATAAATTTAGAGAATAAAAGTGATTGAAAATGTTTGATGTTGGCTAAATTTGAGCAAAGTAAAATGTATTATGATAAGGAGGGAAAGATGTATTCGATAAAGAATGAGAAAAATTGTTAATGCTTGAATGATGTATAAATATGTAGAAGAAATGGAGAGAGGCATCCTGAAGCGTAGGCGAAATGGTAAGCGCGAGATGATGTGAGAAACTCCTCCCAACGTAAAGTTCGATTTTCATGTGTGATTTTCATTTGAATATCAGAGGTCTATCCCAGGGATTGGCAGCCGGGCTTCTCTCTCAAGTCACCGCCACTCAAGACATTTCTTCGATTCTGACAACTCGGTCGAGGGTTTCTACATGATAGAAGAGTTTTGCTTTGCGGGACTTTCTCTTTGACAAAGAAATGGGAGAGGAGGGCTATAAAAGATAAAGTAAATAGGGTAGGGGTAGAATAGAGTATGGTATAGTAAGGTAGAATAGGATAAGATAGGATAAAGTAGAGTAGGGAGGGTAAGGTAACTAGGGAGGGGAGGCTCTTTCTTTTTCTGATGGTTGGTTTTTTTGGAGCGGAGCGGGTTACAGTAAATTAGAGGGGGTTCTTTTTTTACGGCGTTGGGGCTGTTTTTTTCTTGCAGATGGGTGGCGGGCCAAAATTTCTTGCAGAGGAGTGGAGGGACGGGGAGGGGGTGGAGGCTAATTTTTTTCTTGCAGATGGGTGGCGGGCCAAAATTTCTTGCAGAGGGTGGAGGGGGGGGAGGGGGGTGGAGGCTAATTTTATTTTTTTCAATTCCTGCATGATAGATGGAGAGAAGATCTGGACCCCTCTAAATACAAAATACATTTTTCATGAGAAATGGCCACCAAACATGCTTTTAGTGACGTAAGCACTCTTTTCCCCGAAAATTGTCATTTTAATTAAAATCTTAGGAATTTGAATCGCAGCAGAGCATTTAGTGTTCCAATCACTAGACATTCTCGTGGGTCGTGTGACAGGGTCACGTGGAATTATTATATAATGACCACGTATAACGTACGACAAACCGTCTGTATGTATAACACGTGTGGGGTCCCAAAGCAAAAACCGGTATTCAGCAAAGCCAAATTAAGCTCCAGGTTTCAGTGTTTATAGTAACAGCAAGAACGTGGATGGGCTAATATCACTGTTAGGCGGAGCGAAGACGTAAAGTTTGAATTCTACGCGTAATTACATTTTACGTATCGTCTTTATTTTGTTCTTTGCCGTTTTCGCCTAAATTTCGTATATGATTCAAAAACTCAAATTCGACACCGACGCTTAATCACGCTTTACGTTTTTTAAAATATTGACTAATATTATATTATTATTCTTCATTGATGGAATTGAAAATCAACGGAGGGACGGGAAAATAGAAATACAAACACCACGGTTTTTCAAAACCAGGTCACAGCTAATAGAAAACTGCTTCTCCAATATGGTAGGCAGGTTTCGAGCTAGTATTAAGTACCACGTTTTGACCATTGTTTGTCTTTCTTTGAGCTGGGAAATATTTGTCCACCATATATTGTATTATCTTGTATTTATTATATTTTTTTTATTTAAATTTTATAGATAAAAATTGCCGAATATTTTATTATGTTGGCAAGTATTGTGTCTGGAAATGCATTGAATATTAATAATTTGTCTGATTTTACTTAAAAGTTTATTAAAAAATTAAAGTTTAAATCAACAATTAATTATAACTACACATTTCATGAAATCCAAAACTTTTATTAACATTTTAACTACACATTTCATCAACTTTTATCAAAATCTACAAAAAAATATAATTTTTAGCAAAACCAAACACCTAAACGGACACAATTTATTATACACGCGTCTCATTTCTTGTTTTAACATGGAGTGATTGAATAGAATTATCTACCTTTTGAACTAAAAAGAAAAGAAAGACGGAATTAGCTTCAAAATTGGCCTTTGTCTCTTCCAAATGGGGCCTCTTAGAGCATCTCCAATGATACGCGGTATTAATTTATAATAAATTGATATTTAAGTTCAAATTTGATTTTCAATATATTCTATGATTGTTATTATGTGTATTTTATTTTATTAAAATAAAAACAAAATTATATTTAAATATGTATAGAAAATTTATATATATGTAGGAAATCTAAAATTTGCAAAGTCAGCATGTCTAATAGAGCTTCTGAATTTCAACAGAGCGTTGGACATTATTTATTTTTTTGACATGTCAACTTAATCGAGTATTTGACAACTTGTATTAGAGAATTTTTTTTTTATATGGACTTGCACTGGAATGTTTACACACACAGTCCACAATCCACCGAATATGAAAAGAAAACCCCCAAACAGCCGCTTGTTTAAAGATGCTTCGTTATCACCACCTATAAATACCTAATTAACTTTTCACTCCCCACCCAACAAAATCATTTCAACAAATTCACTCTCTTTTCTCATCCCTTTGATCACCCTCTCTTCCTGTTTGCATTCACGACGGTATCTCTGTTGGGAACCCCTTGAGCATTGATAATGGATACCCAAATTGGTTCTATGGACTCTTGTAAGTCTGCTACGTGTACCGACGTGTGTAGCCTCCCGACAAATGGAGCTGTTTCCACCGTCCAAAACAGTGCCGTCCCGTGGAACTCGGTCGAGTCGACTCTCGGCCGCCATCTCGCGCGCCGGCTTGTTCAGATCGGCGTGAGCGACGTTTTCTCAGTCCCCGGTGACTTCAACTTGACGCTCCTTGACCACCTCATCGCTGAACCCGGGCTGAACTTGGTTGGATGCTGCAATGAGCTCAACGCTGGATACGCTGCCGACGGCTATGCTAGGGCTCGTGGAGTTGGCGCTTGTGTTGTCACATTTACCGTTGGTGGTTTAAGCGTTCTCAACGCGATCGCCGGCGCGTGCAGTGAGAATCTACCGGTGATCTGCATAGTCGGCGGACCCAACTCCAACGATTATGGTACGAACCGTATCCTACATCACACTATTGGGTTACCGGATTTCACCCAGGAGCTCCGCTGCTTCCAAACAGTCACTTGCTATCAGGTCTTTATAATCCGCACAATCATTTGATATGCATAGCTTAAATATGTCTATTAGATTTTCATTTTCACACACAATTTTTATTTATTGCTGATATGTTTCTTCGCGTTGGGGCTTACTTTTAGGCGGTGGTGAATAATTTGGAAGATGCTCACGAATTGATAGACACGGCGATATCGACGGCGTTGAAGGAGAGTAAGCCTGTGTATATAAGTGTGAGCTGTAACTTGCCGGCGATTCCACACCCGACGTTTAGTCGGGAGCCTGTTCCATTTATGCTCTCTCCCAAGTAAGTTTTAATTTCGAGAATTCTTTGCTTTTATAATCAATTAATGTAATTGTGGCATCATTTCAAGAATTTACTATTTAGTATAGTATAACTAGGAGCTGGTTAAACATTGATTTGGTATTGTAATGTGGATTAATTTTTTTAATTATTGTGGTTCTGTTTGATTCAGGGTGAGCAATAAAATGGGTTTGGAAGCTGCCGTTGAAGCAGCGGCGGAGTTCTTGAACAAGGCTGTGAAACCAGTGATGGTGGGTGGGCCTAAACTTCGTGTTGCCAAGGCATGCAGTGCCTTTGTCGAATTGGCAGATGCTTGCGGCTATGCTCTCGCAGTGATGCCATCGGCCAAAGGGCTAGTCCCCGAGCACCATCCCCATTTCATCGGGACTTACTGGGGCGCAGTGAGCACAGCTTTTTGTGCAGAAATCGTGGAATCAGCTGATGCATATTTGTTCGCTGGCCCAATCTTCAATGACTACAGCTCGGTTGGATATTCTCTCCTTCTCAAGAAGGAGAAGGCGATCATCGTGCAGCCTGATCGCGTAACAATTGCTAATGGACCTGCATTTGGATGTGTTCTAATGAAGGATTTCTTCGTTGCTCTTGCAAAGAAGCTCAAGTGTAATACGACTGCTTATGAGAATTACCATAGGATTTATGTTCCTGAAGGACATCCTCTCAAGTGTGAGCCTAATGAGGCATTGAGGGTTAATGTTCTGTTCCATCATATTCAGAAGATGTTGTCGAGTGAATCGGCTGTCATTGCTGAGACCGGGGACTCATGGTTCAACTGCCAAAAACTGAAACTGCCACCGGCATGCGGGTTAGTAGAGAAATCTATATTTGTGTAGTTTGATGTTGGCTTATAGTCTTATATGGAAATTTGGTTTGCAGCTATGAATTCCAAATGCAATATGGATCCATTGGTTGGTCTGTGGGTGCGACTCTGGGTTATGCTCAAGCAGTACCAGAGAAGCGAGTCATTGCTTTCATTGGTGATGGTAGTTTCCAGGTATCCATTCCTCTCTTATTTGCAAAAGGGAGAATAATTTGGTGTGAATTGTATTTGGCGTTAGGCTTATAACGTAGTGCAGCAAGGGATTAAGCCGTAATCTCAATGAAAAAGAAAAAGGGATTGCCCACATGACACATAGATTTGTATTGGTTGTTATGTCCACCCGCTGATACAGGTTTTACTATGAAGAAAGAAGAAGTATTACAATGGCCACACTTAATTGAAGCTAATGAGAGAGATTAATTTTAGTAACAACTTGCATTGTTTTTTTTCCTACTTATCATGGAAATGTCACAGTAGGGTTGTTTCTGCTCAACATTTAGGTGAATGTGCGTTGTTGATGGTAGCATGTCAAGGCTGTATATCTAAGCTGTGTATCTACTTGAATTGAACGTTGCAGGTGACCGCTCAGGACGTGTCAACAATGCTTCGATCTGGACAGAAGAGTATCATCTTCCTGATAAACAATGGTGGTTACACCATTGAAGTAGAGATCCACGATGGGCCTTACAATGTAATCAAGAACTGGAATTACACTGCATTAGTAGATGCCATCCACAATGGTGAAGGAAATTGCTGGACAACTAAGGTAATTGAGCTATCAATTGTCAAGTAGTAGATCAAATTATTCCTTTTTACTAAATCTTTCTCATCCTTTTTACTAAATCTTTCTCATCATTATTAATGTAGGTACGTTATGAGGAAGAACTCGTCGAAGCAATTGAAACTGCAACAGGAGACAAGAAAGACTGCTTATGCTTCATTGAAGTGATTGTTCACAAAGACGACACCAGCAAAGAGCTACTCGAATGGGGTTCTAGGGTCTCGGCAGCCAACAGTCGCCCTCCAAACCCTCAATAGACTACGGTGATTCTGCAAATTCAGTGAATTAGTTAATGCCACTATTTTATTTTGCACTATCGTTCCAAGTTCTTAATATTTCGATGTGTCGAAGATGTATTCTACCCGAGTGTTGTTACTTTGTGTGTATTTGGAAATTTAGATGTCTATTGATCTTTGTGCTTTCCAAATGTTGTCTTTTTTGTCTGACGGCTTATTTTGGCAGCTCAAGATATGATTGTCTCGTGCCCAAAAATTTTAGGGGCCCATAAGTAAAAAATTCTGCTATAGTTTTTTTTGTTATTTAAAAATAGAGGCTTAAACAGCTTAAACAGCCCAAGCATATATCCAATTTTAAAAATTATCCAATTAAAAAATTTATTCAATTAACCAATTAAAAAACTTCATTAAAATCCAACTCCAAAACCTCCTGCAATCATCAAACTTTGAAGAGACAATCGACAGTAAGAAGGAAACCATAGAATGATAAAAATATATAATAAAAAATTTCATTTTGAAGTAGGCTCAATTCACGGAATCACGATAAATTGGTAATGTATTGCTTAGTCTTTTGTATTGATTTATGCACTCTGTTATAATTTTTTATTGTTTTCTTTATTTTCAAAATTTTCAGATTTAATTGGTATAACCAGTTATTTTTGGCATTTTTAATTTTTGATTTTTTCAAGTTGAAATTGATCAAGAATTATCTTCGATCAACCATGTCACAAGAAAGATTGAACGGATTGACTATGTTATCAATTGAGAAAAAAATAGTTAAACAACTTAATTGTGCAAATTTAATTGATACTTTTACCTCTAAAATTGTAGGGTGTGTAGTAAAATATTTTGTGTATTAAAATTTTTTTGTCATTTTATTATTATATTTTGAGTATATGATTTAATTTTGAAAAATTCTTATACATTTTTTTTTTTTTTTAATACACACTACAAATTTGAAGACTTAATTTTTAAAGTTCAACTCAGGTTTAAATAGACTTAAAAGTCCTGCCCTGTCTTTTGGCCTGGGTGGTGATCATATATGACACGATAATGGAGGATGATGCATGTCTTTCTTGGAACCTACTCACGAAAACGGGATTTTTGTGGCCATCCAATATGGAGACCCTTCTGGATTTTATTTTATTCAGCCATTAAGCGCCTTCCACTTTCTTTAGGATGTGCCATTGCCAGCGCGATATTTTACTTTGTGGTCCTGAGATATGCTTATTTTGAAAATAATTTGTGTATTTCAATCAAAATGAGTACTTTTTTTATTATTATTTTAAAGCTGGATTTTAACTAATGTTTTAAAAAGTTCACCTAGATGGTATTTAGACTCCGTCTAAATATGAAGTACAATTTCTACGTCTAGCACGCTTCACCCTCGCTTAGGCTCATAAAAGTTTAAAATTCAACTTTCACGTTTAGTCAAATTTTACGTTTTTTAGAATATTAATTCTAACTCGCCTAACTTTCACATGTCTAAAGTAGGGCTCAATCGAAAAAATTAGATTATTTGTTTAAATTTAAATTATAATTTAATTGTTGGTTAAACATATTTTTTATTTACACATTTCGTAAGACTTACAATTTATCATTCACTTATTATTTATATATTTTTTATAATCCAAAATTTAGAAACACTTAAAAAATAATTGTAGTACTACTAAACATGCATATTATATAAAAATTGACATTGAAATAAGGAAGAATTAATATATCTAAGTTTTGAAGAAAAACAATAAGTAAAAATGAATTCAACTTATTTTAGCGATTAGACAAACATGGTCTTTCACTTTCTTTAGGATGTAATCTTTCCACTTATAACTTCGTCTGTTTATGCCAATAATTCAGGTTCAAATGTGGAATCACAGGAAAACCATAGAAGGATAAGTGTACCAAAAAGATATTGTCTACGTCAAATGAAATGGAATTTCTCGTGAATTCTATAGATTTTTAATTTTCTCATTTGTGTCAGCCGTCAGCCGTCAGCCGTCAGCCGTCAGCCGTCAGCAGTCAACCTCAAGGGGAGTCAATCCATTCCATTATCGGCCATATATTTCTGACAACAGATGCAGACTCGAGAGTGTGCGAGTGGTGCGAGTGCACAAAATTTCAACATTATAAGAGTACTAAATTTTTTTATTATATGTATTTAATTTTTTTTTTTAAAAAGTTAGAATATTTTTAATTATAAGTTTTTAAATAATTATAAAATTTCCCAAATATTTAAAATGATGCTTCAAAAAATTAAAATATTTTATTAGAATATTTATATGTTTTCCTAAATATACCATAATATTTATTAACATATATGACTATTAAGGCAACAAAATGTCTTCAGAGCTTTGAGATTTATTAAAAGTAATTAATCTATACTATATTAAAAAGGGTTTAAAGGGAGAAACATTTTGAACAATTATATCCTTACAAAAATTTTAAAATTTCATAATCACTCATTAATATACTTTTACTATTTTATTTATTAATATTTTATTGTTAATATTGCACATTAAATTTTTAATAACTTATTAAATGTACAATTAACTTTTTAAATATTTAATCTATTAAATTAAATATGAATAAGAAGTGAGTTTTTTTTAAAAAATTTGAATGGGAAAAATTGTAACTTTGTTTATTACCTCATTAAAATTCAAATTATGGTTGCCAAAACTAAAATAGAGATGAAAATATTATTTTTAAAAGATTACAATTATTATATTTCAGAACTAACATTAAATTTTTTTAATTTTTAATTTAATTTAATAAATTATATATATATATATATGAACGTATAATTATCTTTTAATATTTTATTTATTACTCATTTATTGTTCATCATTGTTGTACATTAAATTTTTAACAATTTATTAAATGTACAATTAAATTTTTAAATATTTAATCATTAAATTAAATATGAAGATGAAAAGATGATCTCATTTTTTTTTTAATTTTTGCATTACGTAGAAGATAGGAATGATAAATGAGTTTAAAAATGAATGAAAAAGTTGTAATATTGTTTATCACCGCATTAAAATTTAAATAGCTCTCAAAACTTAAATGGAGATGAAAAAATTATTTTTAATACATTTGATTACATTTACTATAGTTCAAAACTAACTTTTGAATATATATATATAAGTGTGTGTGTGTGTGTCTATATATATATCAATTTCATAAGATTTGATATTAAGGGTTATCCAATCATCAAGATTAAATCACCAAAAGGTCTTTACTGATTCAAAACTCATATCGATTCTGTTGTCTTGAATACAAATAAAATATCAACATTCTTTATTATAATATCAAACAATACAATACATCATGTAATCAAGAACTCGATTGTTTATCTTCTACTTTAACATTTTAATTATTAACAATTAAATATTTAAAATTAATTATATTATTGTAAAAACACGTGTAACACACGCGCCTAACTAGTACATCTAAAAGGTCCTAAAAGAGAAAACATTTACGGACCAAAATATCATCACTCGTATTTTAGATTTTTAATTTATCTTTGATCCTATATACTACATCTAAAATGCCCTAAAATAGAGAAACATTTTTACACTAAAATATTCTCACTCATAATTTAGATTTTCCAATTTACCCTTTATTAATTTAAAAACCTTTTAATTGTTTAAATTGTTTAAATTAAATTTTAGTCTTATCTTAATCTTAATCTAAAATGTCCTAAATAGGAGAAACATTTTGTATCAAAATATCATCACTTATATTTTAGATTTTTCAATTTACCTTTGATTAATTTAAAAATTCTTTAAAATTGATTCAATTAAATCTTAATTAATTAAAGCCTTTAAAACTTTTCGTCTATACATCTACATCTAATAATTAAATCTTAATTAATTATGACCTTTAAAATTCTTCACCTATATATCTACTTCTAAAAGGTCCTAAAGGGGATAAATATTTTTGGACCAAAATATTCTCACTCATATTTTAGATTTTTCAATTTACCATTGATTAATATAAGAAGTCTTAAAAATTGGTTCAATTAAATCTTAATTAATTAAGCCCTTTAAAATTCTTCACCTATACATCTACACCCACACATTCATTTCATGAATTAAATATAATTCATTGGAAATACTAGCCTCCAACTCTAAACATCACACATCACTCCAATTTACTATTGTATCAATTTATTCATGAGTTGGATACTTTTCAAAATAGTAGGTTTAAGATCGTAAACAAAATTATGAATGAACCATGGATCATGAAAATTATAGTGAAAAATTACTCTGCATGCCTATTAGGTAAAGTTTGTAATTGTTATTACCACAAATGACATAATAAAAGAAGAAATATTTTTCGACCAAAATATTCTCACTCATATTTTAGATTTTTCAATTTACTGTTGATTAATTTAAAAAGCTTTAAAATTAGTTCAATTAAATTAATTAATTAAGACCTTTAAAATTCTTCACCTATACATCTACATCTAACAGGCCCTAAAATGAATAAATTTTTTTGGACCAAAATATCTTCACTTATATTTTATATTTTTCAATTTACCCTTAATTAATTTAAAAAGCATTTAAAATTGGTTCAATTATATCTTAATTAATTAAACTAAAATTCTTCATATATATATCTACACCCACCCCTTCATTTCACGAATTGAATACAATTAATTGGAAACACTAGCCTACAACTCTAATCATCACACATCACTCCAATTCACTATTGTATCGATTTATTCATGGATCGATGCTTTTCACACAATGATGGGTTTAAGATCCTAAACGAAATTGTAAAGAAACAATAGGTCATGAAAACTATAGTCGGAAAGCCTATAATTGTTATTACCACAAATGGCATAATTATCTTGAAATAGATGTTGATCCTGGCAGCTTAGCAATCGCCACCGCAAATTTGCACCTGGCTTTGGGGTGTGTTACGACAGTGATGGTGGACATGGGTTTATTAGTGGAGGCACAATCGGAGAATAAATTACAGGAGAGATTGTTTGGTGCTGTCAGGATTTGTCAAATGGAGGTGGATTCTGCAACATTTGTTGATAATACCATGCCATCGAGGAAAGTTTTGCCTACTGCGAAGATGAAAGTGAAAATGAAGATGAATAATGAGTTTTATTTTAAATTTTATCATCAATAAGTTTATGATTTTTCTCAATCATGGTGAAAATTGAGGAAAAATTGAAAACGGTTGTACACATTACATATCCGTAATTTTGTACACCATACATTGAAAACACACACCTAATAGATACATAACCTTGGAATAAATGATATTTAGAAAACCAACATCACCACATATTGACAAAGGAGCACCAAGTGAATAAAGTTGTAAAGGAAACTTTTACTCATGCCTTAACTTTTATACACGAAAGATAAGATATACAAAGCATGGATATGGGTTATCAATTATTATTGACTTATCAACGCATCCCCTTATGTGGAAATGCCAATTTTATTTTCTTTATGTTAGAACTTTCGTTATAAAAGTTTAAAATGATAAGTTCGGACTATTATTTTTAAATTGAAATAATTTCCTTACAATCCGTTAATTTTAAAATATGGTGGTACTTGAAGTCTTTAAGGTTTTACAAGAATTTTATATAAAAACAATATTTAATATATCAAGTGTACCCATATTAACAAAAATCAACTTCAAACACAAAAAAGTAACCAAAACCGAGTTCGAGTTCAAATGGTCGGCAATCGGTAGTGAATATAAATCCATAACTTATAATTCTTGAAAACTATAATTTACTTGCGTGTTCTTTGTCTCGAGCTTCTTTTCAAGTTCATGATCAATAATGTTCAACACTCTATTGTTTATCTCGAATTTTCAAGCAAATTGTCAGTTTCTGTAATTTTTTAATCCTAGTGACCCGATGTACTAATTGAGGGTTGGATAGATAAAATAAAAAAATAACTATCGAACTTTTATTATTTAAAAATTTCAACAAACAAAAATAAATTCACAATGTTATTACAAAATCACGTACAAAGCACGTGTTCTTAACTAGTTACTAATAAGTGATAACATTCTCATAAAAGAAGAGGGAGTCGAAGAGTTTATCAGTCCGTTATCAAGAAGACTTCTATAGTCTGTTTGCAAAAAGAATTATTAATAACTCTTTAACGAAGAGAGTGCCAAAGGATTTTTTTGCTATTTTTAAAAGATTAAAGATTTATGTTCTTTAATTTTTAATCAATTTTCATTTTCCTCATTTATTCTATTATCTAGTTGCTGAATAGTCGAAAAAAGAAGCAATATTTTAGGTAATTAAATCTACATATATTTTGGTTCTTTTTTTTTTTTTTTTTTTTTTTTCATATATGCATATTTAACCGTCAAATGTATATGCATACTCTCGTATATTTTTTCGTCCATACTTAATTTCTGATTTTTCATTATTTTCTCTTATCATATTTATTTGTTGTGTTTTAACTGTAAATGCATCTCCCGTATATTTGTTGTTAATGTTTAATGTAAAAGCTTGCAAAATGCAAACATATTTGAACTGATTAATTTTTTCCACTTAATAAGAAAGACAAATAACAATCTACTTGTTTGAAGCTATTAAAATTTTATTTTTGGATCAACAATGTTACAAAAAAGATTGTATGAGCTGGCTTTGATATCTATTGAACATGATTTGCTAAAATATATTGATTACAAGAGTTTAATTAGTGAGTTTGCTTCTAGAAATGCAAGAAGAAATATTCTTACATGATTTTTGTGTTTCAACTTTTACTCGTGATTTTTGCTATTTTTGATTTCAAGGTTTGCCCATATAGAATTGCACGAAGAGGTTAGTGGGTTGGATAGTGCTTTGTTGATGAGTGGTGTTCTCCTCCCCCTTGTGGACAAGATGTAATGCCCACTCGCCGACATTGTTGAGGTGTCGTCAAGGGCGAAATACGAATAAAAACGCTTTTTACATCAACCGTCCCACCCGCCGACACCTCAAAGAGGTGCAAGAATACATCCCGTCCACAAGACGACTCGGAGATCATTCTCCCTTTGTTGATAACATATGAATTTTCAAAAGTTTCAAATATGCTTTTGAACTTTATTTGTACTTTTATTTTAGTGATGTGTAAAAAATAAAAAAATATTTAAATGTAATATTTTTACATTGAAATATTATTATTGAAATATAATTTATTTTTTTAAATTTATTTTTTAGTTAAATAAAAAAGTTACAATTTTAAATTGTCGCACAAGGTAACCAAAATCTCGGGGGAATCCTGTCTACAATGCCACTGAATCTTTTACCTTTTATTTTATTTTAATTAAAAATAACGGTGATAGTGCACATCCGGCTTTACTCCAAACGTTAACCTATAAATTGAGGGCCAAACAATAAATGCACGTGGCATCTTTAGCATAGTTCACAAAATCATTTTATGTCGCATAAGAAACTCTGAGTTGGTGTTATATATACATCAGAACAAATATGACAAAGGGAACACCCTATTTACTCGTACCATCTTCACTTGGTACGAAAACAAGTTGACCATTTTGGAGAAGACCGGCAGGAAACGAGGCTTGACAAGAGCTAATATGTGATATGAGGAGATGTATGTTTGGATGTGCACTTCGACACCCATGACACCTCAACTCCATTGAAAGGATATTGTCTTCATTTTTCAACACAACCTTGCCATGGTTGCTGACTTCCTGTATCACATCAACTGCATCCCGGAAGAATGG
This sequence comes from Forsythia suspensa, assembly GCA_023638005.1. Lineage (NCBI taxonomy): Eukaryota > Viridiplantae > Streptophyta > Magnoliopsida > Lamiales > Oleaceae > Forsythia > Forsythia suspensa. The sequence continues at coordinate 40,097,729 of CM042669.1, read as the reverse complement.
GGTATTGAATGAGTTCCAATGCTTCTTACTCTTGAGATGTTGCGAGTTGAAATCATGGCTGATCACATGAAGGTGCAGTTGTCGCATTGAAGGAACCTACAAGGGACAATTCATTTCGTTGAACAGAAGTTGAACAATACACTACTTGCAATTAGAAAACATGGAGGAAAAAAGAGAGAGAAAAACTACTAAACATTGTTTGCTGCGACTGAGGTAATGATTCATCCAATTTGCATATAAGAATTTGATTGGGTGAACAAACCAAGTTCAACCCTGGAAAAAATATTGGATACGAGTCTGACTGATGTATTAGAGTTTCAAACCCTAACCCTTGTTTTCTAAGAAATACTTTCAGCTATCTATCTAGCTAAGATAAGCCCCTTCCGTTGCATTTATTGCCTGAACTTAAAGTATAACAAAATAAGCTATGGTTATCCATAGTACACAGTTTTTTGCATTGGAAAATAAACTTCTTACTATGGTCATGATGGTTAAGATTGCTGCTTCTGTTTGCAACAGCTGAAAGCGAAAACTTAATTACTCCTCTTTCCCAGTATATTGATCAAAGATCACCGTTCATATCAACTGCCTTTGAGGTATAAAGGCACAAGGTTAACCAAGTTCCTTCAAGGTCAAAGTCCATACTGCTATCATTTATCCCCCAATTCTACTAACTCTGAGAGTATTTGTAGCTAATTCATCTTCTCTAGCATACATGTCATAGAATGCTTCTGTTCAATGTATTCTTATTACATCATTCGACTCATTCCCTTGTTCACACTATAGATGACTAATGCAAATTCATTCCTAAGCGTTCAATTGAGTTTGCCCAAGGCAAGTAGTCTTAACACTAAAGAGAGAGAAGTAGACGTGACAATAACATCAAAAAAGCACTCTACGGTCTATCAGAACTTACTGAATGGTACCCAAGGCGGAATGCCAGTGATTTATTTTCATCAAGAAACTTTTCTGTCCACTTCAACCCGACAGCATGCATTGTCTTTAACAATGAGAGGTGCTCTCTGCGTACATCTGCAAGAGCGGTCGAGACCTTCACCTCTTGCCAACACCAAGAGATGCCTCTGAGCCTGTGCGAAGAAAAAGAGAAGTGTTAACACATAAAATCATTTTTTCTCTTTCATGTGTATATGCCCAAGTGTGCATGTGTCAGAGAGAGATATGAAAGACCTTTGGATAGAGATCATTCAGTACTACAACATCATCCAATATCTCTATCACAACATTCTTATGCTTGTCAGGATGCATTGCAATGTTGTAAAGAGCCTTAGCCCATGAGCCCCAGGCTTAGTCATGCCTCCACCATCTTCCTTGTCTAGGTCTTCTTTTCCATATAGGTAATTTCTAACACCAGGTTTAGGGTCTTTCTGAAATCCCTTATATTTTTTTTTTTACATCTGATTCATAGACAGCTTCCTCTTGACCTTCTGACCACCATTTGTAGGACTTATCTCTGATTCTATTGATCTTCCACTGCTACCCTTGGAGGATCCTCCATAAGACCTCACTATGGATGCAAACCCTTCAAAAAGGGACGAGTAAGCTTCACGAAGTACCTCGCAGCCCTGGGCATAGTCATTGTTGAGAAAGTTTGGTCTCTGAGGATTCATATTTGGTCCTAAAACATGTATGACATGGGTTACGCCTTCCCTAGTAAACAATGGAGAAGTTGGAGGAAGTGGGACCACTACAGCTTTTCCAGGCTTAAGTGATCCAGCCCTTTCCTTGGTTGCACTTTCTAGTGCAGGACCTGCGGCACTAAAGATAGCAGCATTTACGCTCCACCTCCAGGTTTTAGTCGCCTGCACAAAGTTAGCCCTCAGATGATCTTCCCGAAATACAAATATGGCATATAAATACAGAATTGGAAAAAGAACTCAGAAGGTATAAAAAGGAAGAGACCAAACTGACAGCAAGCACTGTTCTTGAGAAACACGTGACAAGACTAAGTTGGCAAGTCAAACAATAAATAAAGGGGGTGACTAAGGGGAAACTGTATCATTCCCAAGCTTTGGGTGTGTGTGAGACCTCTTCACACCATAGCCATCAGGCTTCTATTAATAATCTCTACCACAAACAATTTTCAACTGGTTTGGACTGTGTTATTTCGTGGGATCCATGCGGAGACAGAATGCAATCCCAAACATATAAAGGTAATTATCATCTCGAGACTGTAAAGTTCCCTCATTCTGCTTACTATGTAAAGGTAGACATTTAATAATAATGGAGAGAGTGGTTAATTGATGAATTCCCCTCCTCTTACAGATATATGGAATGATCTGCTATCCCCCACTCTTTCTAAATCTCTTCCACATTTTCTCTTTGAAGATATTTCGTGTATCCGTATAAAATTGCATCCGGATGACAGATGAAACAAATAGATTCCAAACTCAGTTTAGTCGCATAGGTCTCTAGGACAATGTAACAAACTGTAAACATCGATAGTCCATCACACGTGGTTTTTGGAACATGGTCTTTCATATTTTAAAAGCTTACAATAAAATTTCCATAGATCTTGCTTATAGTATACATTTTTACCCCGTGCTCATAAGGCAATCACATATAAGGACTCTTTACTTCATGAACTGAATCCCTGTTGCTTTCTTCCAAGTGTACCAACATATCATTTCAACAGTACCATCCTTATTTCCTAACAACCCCAATTATCATTCACTGGCATCATCCTCACATGTTGTTTTATAACATCCCCACAGCACCCTGTCACTCTTCATATCATTTTCTTTGAAAAAGAAAAAAATGGCAGACACAAATAATTGAGAGATGAAGCATTTATTGGCACGAACCTTTGCATCAGAATTACTAGTAACAAGAAGAAAAGGAAACTGATAGTAGACAAGCTGTTAGATTTTCAGTGAATGAAAATGGTCAGTGTTTGTTCAATCAATTGCATAATACACAAACTCACCAATTGGCAGCATTAGCGATTACATTGCAGTTTAAACCTTCACCAGAATGGAGTCTGAGTTATAACTCCCACAACTGTGAAGAATTTATTGGAGTCACATACTTTTTTGCAGCTTTAGTCCCAACCGGAGACAATATTTTTGATCCATGAGACAAATCTACCAAAACAAGCCTAGCCTTTCCAATCTTACTTATAAACTCCTCAACTTTTTCAACAATAATGTCAGATGCCTTCTCCAGATTGAATTGAAAGTCAGCTGTAGAAATAGACGGAAATGCCAAAGTGGGAATATTGTATGAAGCATTGCCATCAGCAACAGAAGTCATTTCGACTGTCAAAATCCTTCCATCCTCACAAGCATGGCCCGATGGAACAGAACAATTTTGAGTACCCTCAATCCCATGGTCTTTCTCCTTGGAGACTTCATTATGGACACACTTCTGAGAGACATTTGCCTCAGATCTGGCGTCACCTGGTGAATCCACCTTTTTTAGAAATTTCATAATCCCTAGTTGTATTTTGGCATTAGCATTTTTCTGGTCAAAACAGTCAGAGGAAAGGGAATCTGACGGACCATGTGCATTATATGTATTAATGGTTTTTTGGACATCTTTTTCATCCTGGCAGAGTGTAATTCGAGTGAACCCTTCACCCAACTTAGGAAATTCTTTCTTTTGCAGCATCCGATTCACAACAGCAGCAGCTTTCCCACCTCGTAAGTTTCCCTTGTGCCCACTCCGCTTCACAGAACGAGAAATACAAAGCTTGGCAGGAAGATCAAGCACCACCGCATGCTTCTCAACTTGTCGGCCACCAAGCTTTAAAAAGTCCGCACACTGCTCTCTGTCAAGGTTGCATCTGTCTATGAATACACTTTTACCATCCTTTAATGAACTTCCTGCACTGGTTAGACACTGGATTTTTGTCCCTGCCTTGCCATTATTAATGGTGTCCTGCATTACAGTTAAAAGGAAAGTAGGACTCACTGAGCCAACAAGAGAGACATCTCAAACAGTGTCAACAGAAACAATGGAGTACTAATCACGCCCATATAATGTAAGAATTTCAGCACCAAAGCCACAGAAAGATCGAATTTAAGAGTGCTCTTCAAAAATGATAAACAAAAAAAGAATCTTTTGCCTACAATGACACATGAAACAGAAATCTAAATGCAGCAGGACCAGTGTCCATATAAATCTACCTGGCAAATGCACGATGAAATATAAAAAGAGGTCAGTGAACCTGTCGAAACAATTCATAAACATCGACAAATATACAAACCCGTACGTTGAGATATAAAAATCAAGCCCATTCACGCATTTCAGCAAACAGTTTGTGTCCATATAAATCTACCTGGCAAATGCTAGCCCAGGGGCGGGGACAATTCCTCATAACGTGATCACAGAAGGTGGATTTTCCACTTCCGGGTGCACCCACTAGTAACACCACAATAGGGTTTAGCTTCCCCCTTTCTTCTTCTTTATCTTCCTCTTCTTTGAAAAACAATTAACAAAAAAGGAGTTTCAGCAACTTATTTTCGTCATAATGAAAAATTTCATTAAAGTTGTCCACATCACCAAGCCACGTCAGCAATTCATTTCTCCCAACTTAAATCATCTCCTGCAGACTCTCTAATTCCGCCCCCAAATTGAAAACCTACTCCCCTTCTCTTCTCTCGTGCTCCACGTCGCGCCACCACCACCACGCCGGGAAGAGCACCCACGCCGGACGTCCACGCTGGACAGAGCACCCATGTCGCACCACCACCACGCTACGAAACCCAGGTAAATCCTTTTTCTTTATGCAATTTGGGTCAAACTCGACCTCTTGGTTCCTTTTTCTTTATGCAATTTGGGTCAAACTCGACCTCTTGGTTCGATTTGGGTATGTATATTTCTTCAATGGAAGTCCTATTTTTAGGGGTTAAACTGCTGCCGATGATTATTTTTACAGAGGCTGCCCTTTTCACTGAATTTTGAGTGTCTATGAATGGGGGTTGGGGATTATCAATGCCTGCACCTTGTTGTTAAAAGAAGGAAAAAATACGTTTGATCTCATTCAATCTAGTAGTTAAAATGTTAGAATCTTTTAACAATGAATCTGGTAGAATTAGCTGAGAAATGCAGTATTTATTTGAAGGACCTGAATCCGTAAATTTATTTGAAGGTCTATGCAACTGTACAATTTTTAAGCTTGTAGTTTTTATTTAAAGTTTTTCCGGCGTGGGTGCTCTTCCCGGCGTGGTCGTGGTCGTGGCGGCGCTACGTGGAGCACGAGATAAGAGAAGGGGAGTAGGTTTTCAATTTGGAGGCGGAATGAGAGAGTCCGGCAGGAGATGAATTTAATTTGGGAGAAATGAATTGCTGAGGTGGCTTGGTGATGTGGACAACTTAAATGATTTGACTTGTCCATGTTGGATGTGGGCAACATAATTTCCTCCCACCATGGGCAGGAGATCAACTTTCACATATTAATTTATCATAAAATAATGTCCCAAATTCTATGTTTGAATAAATGATATTTTCGATTGACTAAGCGCATGTTTGGTAGTGTTGAAATTATTTTTAAGTACTTATATTATAAGTTGTTGGTGAATGTGTAGATACAAAATAGATTGTAAGTTGTAGGTCCTATGAAATGTGTGGATAAAAAATATATTTTACCAGTTTGACCAGCTAAAATTATAATTTAAGCAATTCCAAACACGTGCTAACCAACCATTACTCTTTAATACATGTTAAAGTTTGGTTTAATATTACTGTGCTTTTAAGAGAATCAGCTTTTACTGTTGTATAGAAAAAATTAGACGTGAAAATAATAAGATAAGTATTTGATAAACTCTTGTTTCAAAATTGATATATGTTTTAAATTCAGCATTTAAGCGTTTGATAAACAAAAGTAATTTATTGCATTACTAAAATGTACATTGAGAATATAATAATGTTCTTTTGTATTATTATATTATTATTGTTGACGTTGGAAAAAACGCCGCACTTTTCAAGCCAACTTAATGTAAAATTTAGGTCGGACGTGACCGAACCGAACTAGATACTGAGAATTGTAATGTAAGACGTGTTTGTAAGCTCTTTTCGAGTATCTTTGTTTTTTATTAGCTATTGAATGTCTCCTTTTTGGGACATTTATGCCTCCTATTTATAGGAATACATGTGATGATGATATGCATTTAATGCCAAGTGAGCATTAAATGCTTACAAAGATTCTTCTTTTGGGCATTCGATGTAAAGTGACATCTCCGTGATGGGCGGTGATCGACGTCCGACACGTGGGAAGACGCGCCATACTGGTGACCTGAGCTTAACCGTAAGACTTGGATGAGAATGATCTCTGACCTGGAGTAAGACTTGTGTGGGAATGAGGTCTGACTTGGAGAAAGACCTGGATGGGAATGATCTCCGACACGGAGTAAACTCTAGATGGGTATGATCTCTGACCTGGAGTAAGACCTGGATGGGAATGATCTCCGACCTGAAATTACTTATCTGATGAAGAATTACTTAGCTAGTGTGACGGATCGAATTAGATATCTAGCGGTTGGTCTAACGTTTGACACGTGGGAAGGCGTGTCGTTGATGACGATGAACTTAGCGATGAACAATTTGTTGTATGACCTCGACCGAAGTAGGTTGGGTAAGAGCGACAGAGTAAGTAGGACCTCACGATGAGAGAATCCATCCGCATATAGGTTTGGTAGGACCTTATTCGTATGATTCAATGGAACCTCCACATCCGGAAGGAGAGTTATTTGGCCTACCATGATAGGTCGGGTCGGATATCAACAATTATCATGAGTGTTATGAAACTAGAAAAATAGAGGAGAATAGATAGAAGTCAAAACTCAACTGTGTAAATTTATTATAACAAAGACCCTTATTTATAGGTTCAAATGGGAGTTACAACCTGATTATAATACACTCTTCTGGAATAAATAGATAACTACATAGACATTTATATAAAGCTAAATAGTGATTCATCATTATCTATAATTTTACAACAATGAATAATATTTTAAAATTTATTTTTACTTTTATAAAAATATATAATATTTTCAAATATTTTTCTAAGATAATGCATTAATCATAATTATTTTAAAATAAAAATAAACGTATAATCATATACTACAAAAATCAATTAAATTTAAATTTAAATTATTTGTGGTAAAATATAATCTAACATCAAACTTGTCTAATAATCTAATAATGTTATTGTATTTATTTATTAAATTTTAAAGTCGTTTTTAGTATTAGATTTTGTAAGTATTTAAAAATAGAATTAATTCCTAAATAATTAATCACTCTCCACAATTTTGTCATATCGTGTGTGTCTTCGATAAAATAAAGAACTCGTCCTCTCAACAAATTCCAATCTCAACGGATCCATCTCTTGGCAATCAACAAGTCATTAAAATCCAAATTCCACATTCAAAATCCAATATCCACGTCCCGAAATTCAAAATTCTCATCCAAAATCATCATTCGTGCATAGCGATCTCTAGTAGGGATGGCGATGGGGTGGTCCGGGCGGGTCGGCCCCCCGCCCGCCCATGCCCCCATGAGACGATTAGGGCGCCCCGCCCGCCCGCCTAGACACCCGCCAATCATGAGGCGGGCGAGGCGAAGGGCTCAGCGACCCGCCCGCCCGCCAATGCCCCGCTTATTTTTTTATATATATATAATTTTTTAAACTAAAATCAAATTGTATTAGTATATTGACCAATTTTAAGATATCAAATTGTAAAACAAAAATACAAACAATATAACTAACACAATCAAATTGCTTCAATAAAACACAATTAATGAAATTCAACAACACATAAAATTAAAATTGAAATCTACAATCTTCATTTCAAATGCTCGGATCCATGTGTACTTTCTATTCAACAACGTTCTTGTTCCGACATTGTTCCGACATCCCGACAGCGGTGATAGACAAGAAATTATTAGCGCAAAAAATTATTAATACCAAAGTAGGATTTAGCTAATATGCTATTTCATTAAATTACGCTAATAGCGACAAAAATGTCACCCTTATATGTTATTTCACATAATCATGCTTGTAATTTCTTAAAAGATAAAGGTGAAACATAAAGAATCCTTTTGATGAATCCTTTCTTTGCGAGAAGAAAGAATAATAATATAGTTTTATTAACAAATAACATTCATAACAAATAGGCATTTTCTTGACTCAATGAAAAAATATAGTTTTAATAACAAATTTAGGGGCAAATAACAGAAAACATTATAAGTATCAATATAGTTTTAATATTTTGTTTTAGGGGCAAATGTCCCATTAGAATAAAAATAGGCATTTTCAATTTCTTGGCTCAATGGAAACCGAAAGCGAAAGGTTACCCTCTCTCATGCAGGTGGGTTGCAGTGTTGGGTCTTCGTAAAATGCAAAAACAATGAAAACAGAAGTCCAGATTGAACAAACCCATTCCTAATAAAAAACACAATCGAAGAGAAAATCACCATGTGAAAGAAATCAACATTTACCTGGAGAAGAGAAAATTGTGGAAGAACGGCCGATGAAGCAGAAGAAGAAGCAGCCGTCGCCGATGACCAACCGATGAAGAAGCAGCAGTCAACGGCTTGAAGAGATAAAATAGATGCGACCATTAACGAGAGAGAGAGCGATTTGAGCAATGAAAAAGACAAACATTGGAAATGAGGAAGAGAAATATGGATTAATGTTAGGGTTTGGATCTATAAATTAAGAAATTGTTCTAATATTTGTAAGAAAAAAAGGAAATATTTACAAGCTAACATTGTGGTGTAATGGTTAGAACTTTGAAAAAATTTTCTTTGAACCTTGGGTTCGAGACTTCCAGCCAACTTTTCATAAATTATACTTCCTTTTGTTTGATTTTTAAATTTAAAAAAAAAAAAAAAAAAAAATGCAAGCGGGCGGGTCCGGAGCGGTCACGGGCGCCCGGACCCGCATGACAGGCGGTTTTTTGCCCGTACCATGAAAAAACAAGGCGCGGGCGCGGGTCGTGGGTCAAATTGCCATCCCTAATCTACAGGCTACTGAAAATTTACTAGTCCCTTCAAAATTTTCTCGATTTTTCTCTCTGAGACAATAATCATCAAATTTTCGCTCTCTGATGCGTTACATTTTTGGTAGTGGAGGCTCAATTTCTATCAGGTTTGAATTTGATATTTTTTTCCCATTTATTTTTCAATCTGATTAATAGCTACAATTATGATTTTTTCTGATTTTTCATTTGTAAAAAATAAAGTCATTACTTTTTTTCTATTTTAATGGGTATTCTCGATCTCTACCAACAAACCTCACTAGAGCGGGCTATGTTTTTGTTTTTTTTTTTGTTTTATTTCTCTTACATTAAATTTTCACTTCAACATATTTAGGTAGAATGAATTGGATTATTTAAGTATTTAAGTTAATAAGTTTATTAAGTTTAAGCTCTCGCTGGAAAAGGCTCTTTTATTTTATTTTTTTATTTTTTGTATATAAATGTTAAATTTTTCACTTCAACATATATATGTAGAATGAATTGGATACTTTAAGTACTTAAGTTAGTATTAATGAGTTGGATCATTTAGGTACAAAGTTGATTTGGAAAGGTTTTAATCTTTTCGGTATAAATTATTTAATCCGAATAAGATTAGGTATAAGTTTAAGCTGCTTCTCAAACATATTTAGTATGAATGAATTGGATCATTTAAGTAGAAAGTTGATTTGGAAATGTTTTAATATTTTCGGTTTAAATTATTTGCTCGATGAATAAGAAGAGGTAGAAGTTAATTTGTTTATCAAATACAAAGTGGCTCACTATGATATTCTCTCTCTCTATCTAAACGCATATCCAGCGGTCGAATTTTGGGAACATTAACTTATATGCAGAAGACTCAATATTAATATCTTATATTGTAGGTTTAAATATTATTCCCAATTCTCTTGTAATACATACAGATTGTTGTATGATTACTGTGTGCGATGCTCAAACTCTGGTGGTTCACATTACTGACTTTGTTAACATGATGTGCAGTATTTATATATTTCCTATAAGGTTCATTTACTGCCAAGTGAATTTCCATTTGAGATTCACGTCTGATGTTAAATATTCATATGTTGATTTGTTGTATAGTAAATTTTATGCTCATTTGGATTCCAGGATTTTGTAAGCGAATTGATGTAAATGAAGGAAAGAATCCTAATAGATTCCATCAGGATTTCCGATATATAAAGTGGGTCCGACTACCTGCATGTTTCCTATGGAAGGAGTACTGGTTCTTCTTCCTTATTACTATATCATTCTAACTAGTCATGGTCCGACTACCTCAATGTATTTAGAAGAAAATGTGAAGCATAATTGGTTCTTAACCTTGTCTGAAACTTGTGATTACCAAATACAATTTACATTGTATTTATTTCCTTGTTTTTACATTACAAGATCTTTCACTTATGTCATCTTTCTTGTATATTGTTTTCTGTAAAAATTGTTCTTTTAAATGTATAATTAATGTCTATTTTTGTGATTTTATATTAAAAACTCAATATTATTGTTTAATATTTGTTTACAATATGTTGGAAGATGATAAATAGATTATTATTGCACTAATAACTCTTCAACAATTTACTTTTGGATTCATAGTAAATATTACTATTGTTTTAATTTTATTTGTTAATATAAATATACAATTACTAATCACTATTTTGTCATTCTTTTGCAGCTCTGCTTTGTGATATTGTCTTTTAATTGAATTTGAACCGTAATATTAACGTTGGATTCGACCGCAGATAAGCAGTATATACTATGTTAAAAAACGAGTCTACTCCATGAACTTACCGTTGCAGCCTCTGCGCACCAAAACCAGAGTGTTGTCGTCTAACCTGCAACAAATCAAAGTCATCACCAACATCAAATGGAATATTCAGATGAGAGAGCTCTCCAAAGCAGGCCAATACCAGCAGGCCATCACAATCTACTGCCAAATGCTTCGGTCCGGCGCCACCCCAAATCCCTTCACCTTTCCCTTCATTCTCAAGTCATCCGCCGCCCTTTCGCTCCCAGTTTCCGGCACACAGATTCACTGTCACGTCATCAAGTTTGGTTGTCAATTAGAGCCTTTTGTCCAAACTGCCTTAACGTCTATGTATTGCAAGTGTTGGTCGCCCGATAATGCTTACAAGTTGTTCGATGAAAGTCCCAAGTCGTGGGAGTTAACTGTTTGTTACAATGCTTTGATATCTGGGTATGTACAGGATTCACAGTTCTCAAAAGGGTTACTTTTGTTTCGTGAAATGAGGTTGAGAGGAGTTGCATTTAATGCGGTTACGATTTTGGGATTGGTTCCAGGGTGTACTGTTCCAACGCATTTGGATTTGGGGATGTTGTTGCATTGTTTGACTGTAAAGTGTGGTTTGAACAATGATTTGGCTGTTGCAAATTGCTTTTTGACAATGTACGTGCGGTGTGGGTCGGTTGAATTGGCCAGGAAGTTGTTTGATGAAATTCCCAGGAAGGGGTTGATTACTTGGAATGCGATGGTTTCTGGGTATGCACAAAACGGGCTTGGGACAGAGGTTTTGAATCTTTATCGTGATATGGAATTGTTGGGAATGCAACCTGATGCAGTTACATTTGTTGGGGTCTTATCCTCGTGTGCTAATCTTGGTGCGCAAAAAGTAGGTACTGAGGTAGAAGAGAAGATCGAACATTATGGGCTTGGATGTAATCGGTTTCTGAAGAATGCTTTGATTAATATGTATGCTAGGTGCGGTAATTTAGCAAGAGCTCGATCTATTTTTGACAAGATGCCGGAGAAAAATTTGGTGTCATGGACAGCAATTATAAGTGGGTACGGAATGCACGGGCATGGAGAGATTGCTGTGGAGCTCTTTGATAATATGATTAGAGAAGGTATTCAGCCTGATAAAACGGTGTTCGTCAGTGTTCTATCTGCATGTAGTCATGCCGGGTTGACAAAAAGAGGGATAGATTATTTTGATTCAATGGAGCAGGATTATGGTTTGAAGTCTGGTTCAGAGCATTATTCTTGTGTCGTAGATCTTTTAGGTCGAGCAGGTCAACTGCAGGAAGCTTATAAACTGATCAAATCAATGCCAATGGAGCCTGATGGTCCTGTATGGGGAGCCCTTTTGGGTGCTTGCAAAATCCATAAAAATGTCAAGTTAGCAGAGCTAGCTTTTACCAAGGTTGTTGAGCTTGAACCCTCAAATATAGGTTATTACGTGCTATTATCTAATATATACACAGAGGCAAATGATTTAGCAGGCGTGATGAGGATTCGGGTGATGATGAGGGAACGAAAGTTGAAAAAGGATCCGGGTTATAGCTATGTCGAATACAAAGGCATTACTCATCTTTTTGTGGCTGGGGATAGGAAACACCCACAAACAAAGAACATATACACGAAGTTGGCCGAGTTAGAAGATCTAGCAAAAGAAGATGGTGGACTAAATAAAAACGAGGAAGAGAAAAGAGATCAAGCAATTGTAAGTAGCACGAGAGTGCACAGTGAAAGGCTGGCAATTGCATTTGCACTTCTAAACACTGATTTTGGGAAGGATATACTTGTGATAAAGAATTTACGGATATGTGGAGAATGTCATGTGCTCATAAAGTCATTCAGCAAGATTTTGGATCTTAAGTTTGTAGTTAGAGATGCAACCCGTTTTCACCATTTTAAAAGTGGGGAATGTTCATGTAAAGATTACTGGTAAAATTTGTTTGTTTACTAGTTTACACAAATTGAGGGCCAAACAATAAATGCGCGTGACATCTTTAGCATAGTTCACAAAATCATTTTATGTTGCATAAGAAACTCTGAGTTGGTGTTATATATACATCAGAACAAACATGACAAAGGGAACACCCTATTTACTCGTACCATCTTCACTTGGTACGAAAACTAGTCGACCATTTTGGAGAAGACCGGCAGGAAACGAGGCTTGACAAGAGCTAATATGTGATCTGAGGCGAGGTATGTTTGGATGTGCACTTCGACACCTATGACACCTCAACTCCATTGCAAGGATATTGTCTTCATTTTTCAACACAACCTTGCCATGGTTGCTGACTTCCTGTATCACATCAACTGAATCCCGGAAGAATGGGGTGTTGAATGAGTTCCAATGCTTCTTATTCTTGAGATGTTGCGAGTTGAAATCTTGGCTGATCACATGAAGGTGCAGTTGTCGCATTGAAGGAACCTACAAGGGACAATTCATTTCATCAAAGAGAAGTTGAACACACTACTTGCAATTAGAAAATATTGAGGAAAAAAGAGAGAGAGAAACAACTTCACATTGCTTTCTGCGACTGAGGTAATGATTCAACCAACTTGCATATAAGAATTTGATTGGGTGAACAAACCAAGTTCAACCCTGGAAAATATTAGATACGAGTCTGACTGATGTATTAGAGTTTCAAACTCGAACCCTTGTTTTCTAAGAAATACTTTCAGCTATCTATCTAGCTAAGATAAGCTCCTTCAGTTGCATATATTGCCTGAGCTTAAAGTAGAACGAAATAAGCTATGGTTATCCATACTACACAGTTTTTTGCATTGGAAAATAAATTTCTTATTATGGTCATGATGGTTAAGATTGCTGTTTCTGTTTGCAACAGCTGAAAGCGAAAACTTTATTACTCCTCTTTCCCAGTATATTGATCAAAGATCACCGTTCATATCAACTGCCTTTGAGGTATCAAGGCACCAGGTTAATCAAGTTCCTTCAAGGTCAATACTGCTACCATTTATCCCCTAATTCTACTAACTCTATGTGAGTATTTGTAGCTAATTCATCTTCTATAGCATACATGTCATAGAATGCTTACTTCTGTTCAATGTATTCTTATACTTCATTCGACTCATTCCCTTGTTCATACTATAGATGAATAATGCAAGATTCATTCCCAAGTGGTCAATTGAGTTTGCCCAAGGCAAGTAGTCTTAACACTAAAGAGAGAAGTAGACTTAACAATAACATCAAAAAAGCACTCTACGGTCTATCAGAACTTACTGAATGGTACCCAAGGCGGAATGCCAATGATTTATTTTCATCAAGAAACTTTTCTGTCCACTTCAACCCGACAGCGTGCATTGTCTTTAGCAATGAGAGGTGCTCTCTGCGTACATCTGCAAGATGGTCGAGACCTTCACCTCTTGCCAACACCAAGAGGTGCCTCTGAGCCTGTGCGAAGAAAAAGAGAAGTGTTAACACATAAAATCATTTTTTCTCTTTCATGTGTATATGTGTCATAGATAGATATGAAAGACCTTTGGATAGAGATCATTCAGTACTACAACATCATCCAATATCTCTATCACAACATTCTTATGCTTGTCAGGATGCATAGCAATGTTGTAAAGAGCCCGAGCCCAGGATCCCCAGGCTTTAGTCATGCCTCCAACATCTTCCTTGTCTAGGTCTTCTTTTCCATTTAGGTAATTTCTAACACTAGGTTTAAGGTCTTTCTGAAATCCCTTATATTTTTTGTTTACATCTGATTCGTAGACAGCTTCCCTCTTGACCTTCTGACCACCATTTGTAGGACTTATCTCGTTTTCTACTGATCTTCCACTGCTTCCCTTGGAGGATCCTCCATAAGACCTCACTATGGATGCAAACCCTTCAAAAAGGGATGAGTAAGCTTCACGAAGTACCTCACAGCCCTGGACATAGTCATTGTTGAGAAAGTTTGGTCTCTGAGGATTCATATTTGGTCCTAAAACATGTATGACATGGGTTATGCCTTCCCCAGTAAACAATGGAGAAGTTGGAGGAAGTGGGACCACTACAGCTTTTCCAGGCTTAAGTGATCCAGCCCTTTCCTTGGTTGCACTTTCTAGTGCAGGACCTGCGGCACTAAAGATAGCAGCATTTACGCCTCCACCTCCAGGTTTTAGTCGCCTGCACAAAGTTAGCCCTCAGATGATCTTCCTGAAATACAAATGTGGCATATAAATACAGAATTGGAAAAAGAACTCAGAAGGTATAAAAAGGAAGAGACCAAACTGACAGCAAGCACTGTTCTTGAGAGACACGTGACAAGACTAACTTGGCAAGTCAAACAATAAAGGGGGTGACTAGGGAAACTGTATCATTCCTAGGCTTTGGGTGTGCGTGAGACCTCTTCACACCATAGCCATCAGGCTTCTATTAATAATCTATGCCACATTAACAATTTTCAACTGGTTTGGACTGTGTTATTTCCTGGGATCCATGCGGAGACGGAAAGCAATCCCAAACATATAAAGTTAGTTATCATCTCGAGACTGTAAAGTTCCCACATTCTGCTTACTATGTAAAGGTAGACATTTAACAATAATGGAGAGAGTGGTTAATTGATGAATTCCCCTCCTCTTATAGATATATGGAATGATCTGCTATCCCCCATTCTTTCCAAATCTCTTCCACATTTTCTTGAAGATATTTCGTCTTGAAGATATTTCGTGTAACTTACAGATAAAATTGCATCCGGATGACAGATGAAACAGATAGATTCCAAACTCAGTTTAGTCGCATAGGAGTCTAGGAAGATGCAACAAACTGTAAACATCAATAGTCCATCACACGTGGTTTTTGGAACATGATCTTTCATATTTTAAAGGCTTACAATAAAATTTCCATAGATCTTGCTTACAGTATACATTTTTTACCCCGTGCTCATAAGGCAATCATATATAAGGACTCTTTACTTCATGAACTGAATCCCTGTTGCTTTCTTCCAAGTGTACCAATATATCATTTCAACAGTACCATCCTTATTTCCTAACAACCCCAATTATCATTTCACTGGTGTCCTGCTTACATGTTGTTTTATAACACCCCCACAGCACCCTGTCACTCTTCATATCATTTTCTTTGAAAAAGAAAAAAAAATAGCATACACAAATAATTAAGAGATGAAGCATTTATCGGCACGAACCTTTACAACAGAATAACTAGTAACAAGAAGAAAAGGAAACTGATAGTAGACAAGCTGTTAGATTTTCAGTAAAAGAAAATGCTCAGTGTTTGTTCAATCAATTGCATAATTCACAAACTCACCAATTGGCAGCATTAGCGATTACATTGCAGTTTAAACCTTCACCAGAATGGAGTCGAGTTATATCTCCCACAACTGTGAAGAACTTATTGGAGTCGACATACTTTTTTGCAGCTTTAGTCCTAACCAGAGACAATATTTTTGATCCATGAGACAAATCTACCAAAACAAGCCTAGCCTTTCCAATCTTACTTATAAACTCCTCAACTTTTTCAACAATAATGTCAGATGCCTTCTCCAGATTGAATTGGAAGTCAGCTGTGGAAATAGATGGAAATGCCAAAGTGGGAATATTGTCTGAAGCATTGCCATCAGCAACAGAAGTCATTTCGACTTTGTCACAATCCTTCACATCCTCACAAGCATGGCCAGATGGAACAGAACAATTTTGAGTACCCTCAATCCGATGGTCTTTCTCCTTGGAGACTTCATTACGGACACATTTCTGAGAGACATTTGCCTCAGATCTGGCGTCACCTGGTGAATCCACCTTTTTTAGAAATTTCATAATCCCTAGTTGTTTTTTGGCATTTGCATTTTTCTGGCCAAAACAGCCAGAGGAAAGGGAATCTAACGGACCAAGTGCATTATACGTAATGATGGTTTCTTGGACATCTTTTTCATCCTGGCAGAATGTAATTCGAGTGAACCCTTCACCCAACTTGGGCAATTCTTTCTTTTGCAGCATCCGATTCACAACAGCAGCAGCTTTCCCACCTTGTAAGTTGCCTCATGCCCACTCCGCTTCACAGAACGAGAAATACAAAGCTTGGCAGGAAGATCAAGCACCACAGCATGCTTCTCAACTTGTGGGCCACCAAGCTTTAAAAAGTCTGCACGCTGCTCTCTGTCAAGGTTGCATCTGTCTATAAATACACTTTTACCATCTTTTAATGCACTTCCTGCACTGGTTAGACACTGGATTTTTGTCCCAGCCTTGCCATTATTAATGGTGTCCTGCATTACAGTTAAAAGGAAAGTAGGACTCAGTAAGCCAACAAGAGAGACATCTCAAACAGTGTCAACAGAAACAATAGAGTACTAATCACCCATATAATGTAAGAATTTCAGCACCAAAGCCACAGAAAGATCGAATTTAAGAGTGCTCTTCAAAAATGATAAACAAAAAAAAAATCTTTTGCCTACAATGACACATGAAACAAAAATCTAAATGCAACAGGACCAGTGTCCATATAAATCTACCTGGCAAATGCACGATGAAATATAAAAAAGAGGTCAGTGAACCTGTCGAAACAATTCATAAACATCGACAATATACAAACCCGTTGAGATATAAAAATCAAGCCCATTCACGCATTTCAGCAAACAGTTTGTGTCCATATAAATCTACCTGGCAAATGCGAGCCCAGGGGCGGGGACAATTCCTCATAACGTGATCACAGAAGGTGGATTTTCCACTTCCGGGTGCACCCACTAGTAACACCACAATAGGGTTTAGCTTCCCCTTCTTCTTCTTCTTCTTCTTCCCCTTCTTTGAAAAACAATTAACAAAAAAGGAGTTTCAGCAACTCTTTTTCATCACAATGAAAAATTTCATTAAATAGTTGTAAAAACGAAACGGAGAAAAACATACGCTTACCGGTGATGTGATTTTGAGACATACTTTCATGATCGATTTCCATGGCTTCCAATGTCTGGTTTCAGTAGAGAGTGTAGTTTTGACAACGGAAAGCGTGTTATGGTCGGGAGCGAGTATTGTCTTACAAATTTCTCTATTTCTCTAACTTTTCAATGCTGATTAGCGTGTATTTGCCTTTATTTTTATTGTAGATGACTCCGAGAATAACAATTTTTTTTAATGCATAAAAATAAATACGGCACACGGCTACTGACCATGTTGGGGTGATTTACTTTTAAATAATTTTTTTTTTAAATAACTCTTATTTCACTATTAAAATAACTAACTTATTCATAACTTATTGTCGTAATTTTACTTATAAGATTAACCAAACATGTATTTATTGAGTTTTGTTATGTTTGCTTTTAAATTGTATGAAACCAATCACTCAAAGGCATTTTCTTATAGTTAATCTTTATTTTTATAATAATATAAGAGCCAATTTGGCAATTTAATTTTCATACTATCGAACAAAACAACATCTTATTCGTGACATATTAATGATGTTATCTTTTTCTTTTTTTTTAAACTCTGATTTGGACCTCACTTTTTGTCGAACTACGTTTTTTTGCATTCTGCTTTTCACTCACCATTTGACATATCCATTTCTCCTTTAACTTGCAAAGTCTCCATCTCTCTCCTGCACACGTAAGCTCTGCATTCTATTCAAGAATTTGGCTTCAATTTTATCACCCTCCACAAAAAATCTAAGAAAAAAATTGAAGAAAATCTTGGTGATGGTGGTTGTGCGAACTCTAGGTCAAAGCTTGCGACGAGTCCTTAGTTGTCCAAAGGTAAATCAATTTATTTCACAAATGCAAACTCTTCTTCCGATTCTTCTGGTTTCTCTGATTCTACACAGGTGGCCATACATATGCATCCATATATATATATATATATATTGTTAGATTAATTATCTTTTTTTCTATTTCTAATAAAAAAATTGAATCTTTTATTTTATTCTTTACACCTACCCAATCGTCAAGAATTGAACTTTTGTACACCCATTTGTTTAATATCGTATCTTTTTCTCTTTCATTATTCTGAAACTGCCTGAAAACATAAATATGTAGAGTTAGGTACGCTTTGAAATTTTATAAAATAGGGGCTACTATTTTGGATTTTTTTTTTTTTTTTTTTTCTGTTTTGAATTGGAAGTAGCCTGTCTCTTGTCATTTGTCAATTTCATCTATATTTATATTTGCCATCTCTTTTGTTGCTGTCGAAAATTCCAAGAACAAGGCCCGTCCACGTGGTTCAAAAAGAAATACAAATCTTGTTTTGGAACAGTTTCTGCGAATTCTTCTGTTAGAATTGCAGTGCATGCTTCTTTGAAGAACGTCTTTTTCTAGTTTTACTTATAAGTTCAACCAAACATGTATTTATTGAGTTTTGTGATTTTTACTTTTAAATTGTATGAAACCTTTTATGAAGCACTAATAGTGCTTAGCACGAATCTACATAGCATTATATGTAATGCCACGTAATCAAGCATTAGTCTTAACTTAATGAAATTTCAACAATTTTAATATGTTCAGTGGAAATCTCAACGGACCTACCTAAAAAAAGAAATTTGCAAAAAGAAAATCTATCAACAAATTCTAGTGTAATTCCCCGCCCATGCCCGTCCGCTTTAAATGCCTCAATCGGGCATTTTATGGTTGATAGCTAATTTTTTTTAATATTTTTAATTTTGAAAATAATGGTTACAATCTAAAAATTAAAAAATAAAAATAAGCGCTTGGTATTCTCCATTAAGAAACGGGAGCTGGGGGGCAAAATTGCAAATGTAGAAGATTTTGTAATTATGTTTGCCATCCCTATCCCTTGATGTTTGCAATGCCTCCTTTTATGGTTGATAGCTAGTTATGACAGGAGTTCCATGCATCTACTTCAGGACACTGGGCTTGGCATTCTCCATTAAGATTACAAGCTGGGTTCATGATGCAAATGTAGAAGATTTTGTAATTATGTTTGCATAGTTGATGTTTAATGTACCTTAGTAAAGGATGTCAAAAGAATGGATTGACGAGCAATCGCAAGCGGTGGCAACTCGCAATATTACCTCTGTGGCAGTGGCTTTGACACTAACAATAATATCAATAGCAAATATGCAAACCAAAAGAATGTACATTATCCTACATTCCAGAGAATTAATAAGATGTACATATTTGCAAAACAAGACACTTCTGTGCAATAATTAAAAAATCTATTGTACAACAAATTGTCAATCCATTAGCACCATGCCCCTCTCTTCTCTTCCACTTAAAAGTTTTCTACATGTAATATGAGTTACTAGGTATCCATATCCATTTAGCCATGGCAATGGGCCGAGCCGGCTACTAGGTATCCATTTAGCCATGGCAATGGCTCGGCTCGGCTCGGCTCGGCCCATAAATCACGAGCTCGGCTCGGCCATGGGGACGAGCCGAGCTCGGCTCGTCGAATCGTGGGCTGGGTTCGCCCACGCGTTCGTGAATGGTCGAATAAGCCGCCGAGCCACACCACTTTTTTTTTTTTTTTTTTTGGGGGTGTTTAAAATTTAAAAATAAATCATTATATTCTAATTTCTATTTATTTTATTAAAGAAAAAAAATGTAAATATTTAAAATGAATCATTTATTTATCTTTATCTTTATGTTAAATATTAAATATTTATCTTTATGGTAAAATTTTATTGAATCATCTTGATTATGTTTTTAAAATCCTCATATTTGATTAAGTTTTTGTTTTTAAATACGTAAATATTAATGCAAATAATACTTACTACGAATACCCATATTCAAATCTTCAAGTGACATTATTCTCATCGAATTCAAGTTCGACATCATCTCAATCCTTTAGACACGCTTTCTAAAATGTCGACTTTGACACGATATCGGGTAAAATCAATATACTAAATGCATCCGAGTTAATTCACGTGCCATTTTGGAAAGAATTGAGTAATTACGTTGATGTTGTCTCCACCATTTAAGGATCATCTAACATACTAAGCACATCATGTGCAAAATACCTACCTAACTCTCTGGTGTATCATTAGAATAGGAAAGGAAGAACTAGAATAATTGTTGATATCCTATGTCTACGCAAATATCGATTGATGACGAAGTATATGTTGGATTAACCAAAAGAATCTCATACATAGAGCATAAAATTTGTTTTAAATTATCCACAATTTCCAAAAGTTAATTTATCCAAATTGTCATTATTGTTATTTTTGTACCCTCTCTAAGTTAAGTCGAAGATCCAATACATGCTAATAGAAATAACATAGGTAATTGTTCCCAATATTTTCTAAATTTAGCTTCCATGACATGTATAATACTAGTAAAAAGAGAAAAATTCTTATACCTATGAAAATTGTTAACAATATAATAAAAATGATTTAAAACAAGTGGAGTTGTTGAGTAATAAACACCGTAACATGTATTTGTTGCGTGTAAAAACTTTTTAAAATATTTTTAACATGACCATATTTTCCAATCATGTAATTCTAAATCATATTCGGTATCGTACAACATAACCTTTCAAGCATCAAATATTTGATTCCACCTATTGCCAACATCGCCATTACAAAACATTTTGATTACCTATACATGCTTGTTTTCTTGATGGTGAAACTATAATTAATAGCAAATCTAATTTTTTCAATTGTGGGCTTAAATTGTAATCCATCTTGTACAATTAAATTAAACACATGACACACACAACGTATGAAATAAAATACCATCAAATTGTGGATTACAATGTTGCATTAATTTTTCAATTACTATATTATTTGGACTTTATCAAATGTAAAACTACGAGCTTTAGAATCACATCCATTTTCCTTGGAAATTTCCACAAATCAAGACCAACCGAAAATGCTACCAAAGATAGTTTCATGTGTATCGTGTCGTGATGAACGTTTCTACTCATAAAAATAGAAATGTAGAAAATTAGAATGCTTAATAAGGAAAAAAACAAAACAAAACAAAAAAAATGGTCAAATGATCATTGCAGTGGGTTCGTGGTTCGACGAGTCCGAGTCCGAGTCCCGAGTCTTTGAGCTTTAATATCCATTTTCCTTGAAATGGATTGGGGATAAGAAATGGATTGCAGTAAAAACATCAGTGAAGGCGATGTTCTTGGTATCATTTTGAAAACAATAGACTTCGAAAACGCACAAAACCAACTAAGAGGATCTCTAAACAGAGTTTAAAAGCAGTGGATAAAATAACTATACCACGCACTCGGAAGTTATACAAGTCTTTGACTACATTGAAAAGACTAAAACTTAATTCAGAAATAAACTTCATCCCAAGCAACAAATGAATAAAACAATTGGTCACTCAAACAAAACCATAATTCAGAGAGCAATTCGCACTAGTAAAAACCCTTAATAAACCAAAAAGAGTTTTCACTATGTGCAGCTAGTCGCAATAAGATATGCAAAAGATGAGATCTGGTATCATTTTGTTATTAACTAACCAACATTAAGTAAATGGGTAAATACTACAGGAAATGCTTGCACGTAGCTCATATTCACTTATCAGAAAACCGAGTTATACTATGTAGGAACTAGGAAAGTAACTAATGTCTAATAATCAGAAAGGGAAAAAAAAGTAAAGACATATTCGAAGAACATTAATATAGAAAATTAAATTGTAATATTGTAACTTTCAGAATCATAGAACTCTCGTTGGGTTGCCAAAATGTAACAGAGTACTAAAACATATTGAAATTAACGAAAATAAAATAACTTGGAAAATAAGGAACCCTAAAAAAGACCCAAAGTTACGGAAGCTCGGGAAATTCAGGGACAGGACTACTTGGATCTCTGCCTCATCTTTCGGCGCTTCCTCTTCAACCTCCTCATCCTCTTCTTCTTCCACTGTTATCATTCGCAACAAAGAGTGGATGAATATTATATAGACAATAATTAAAAAGCATTGTAGTAATGAATAAATTTAGTGAATCCAGCAGGTTTTACCTTGGCTCTCATGGTAAGGGAGATAGATAAATCTCGAAGTCTCCTGTTAGAACCCTAGAAGATGGAGAGAGATTGGGGGTGGGAGTGTCAAGTGTTAACGGAAAACCCCGGGGCCCATACTTTATTTATAGTGAGCCCTATCGCATAAATGAAAGAGGTTTGGGCTCGTCAGGTGCTGGGCAGAGGACGGCCCAGTCCAACTTCACTGGGTTTTGTTATATTTTTCTTTGGGCAAGTTAAGGGTCGGTCTTGTTGTAGTTATGGACTCTAATATTATATACTCAAAATTCAATTTAATTAAAATTATATTTTAGCGCTAGAAGATCAACATACTCTTAAGATTTTCAAAAAAGTGCTGATTCACTAATATTGTTTTATTATGATACTACTTTTTATGATACTGTTTTATACGATATTGTTTTATTTAGATAATATGCATTAGTATATTTATATCATACTTTTATCTTTGTATCTATTTTATTATGATAATGTTTCAACCTATGATATTGTTATTGAATGTAAACAATATCAATGATCTTGTACTTAATTTTATATATGATA
The DNA here is from genome assembly GCA_023638005.1 of Forsythia suspensa. Taxonomy (NCBI): domain Eukaryota; kingdom Viridiplantae; phylum Streptophyta; class Magnoliopsida; order Lamiales; family Oleaceae; genus Forsythia; species Forsythia suspensa. The sequence continues at coordinate 40,074,553 of CM042669.1, read as the reverse complement.
TTATTTTATTGAATGCAAACACTACTAATAGATCATTTTAAAACATCTTATATTTAGTTTTATATATGATACTGTTTTCTATAATATTGTACTATTATTGAATGCAAACAATATCATTATTTTAACCATTAAAACATCTTGTACTTAGTTTTATATATGGTAATGTTTTGTTTATTATACTATTTTATATAGATAATATGATATAATACACTTACAACATAGTTTTATCTTTGATATTATTTTATTACGATAATGTTTCAACCTATGATATTGTTTTAATCTATAATAATGTTATTGAATGCAAACACTATCAATGATCTTATACTACTAATGGAACATTTTAAGAACAATATAATTACTTCAACTAGTAAAATATCTATAATATTGTTTTAATCTATGATAATGTTATTGGATGCAAGCAGTATCAACGATTCTTGTACTACTAATAGAGCATTTTAAGAACAATATAATTATTTCAACCAGTAAAACATCTATGATATTGTTTTATTTAGAAAAAGTGATATGGTATACTTATACCATATTTTTATTTTTGATAATATTTTATTATGATAATGTTTCAATCTATAATACTGTTATTTTATTGGATTGTAGTTTGTGTATGTGATATTGTTTTATTAAGATATTTTATGTATGATACTGATATATTAAGATACATTTATTTGTGATACTGTTTTAAAATGACAAACTAAAGATTGCCGTTTTAAACTAAATAGAAGACTTCAAATAGCTAAATCTATCATTAGTAGTGGCAAAGCCACTAGTCTTGACTTGCTCGTCGAGAAGATTTCGAAAACATATTATAATAGAAAATTTTGAATCACGATATGAAAATTCTCATGCCCGTTTTATTATGATTACTATTTTTTAGAAAAAGTGATAAAAGTTTATGAAATGTGTGGTTGAAAAGTTTTGGGTCGGTGTTAAATATTTGATAATCATTTTTACTTTTAATCAAACAAAGTCTTAATCACGTTGATCACTCACCGAACTTTTAAATGTTGTTGTCTACTCATTGAACTTTGAAAAGTTACGCTTCGTTAATCACTATTCACAATTTCGTAACTACTAATGAACGAAGATATACATATGGCTGACGGTATCTAATGACCCACATCAAATAAAATAGTATGATAATTTCTCCCACATTAAACTTTTTCATCAAACTATTTATAGCAACAAATCATTGCCACTCTACATAAATGCATCGGCTTCTTCCACCTCCATACCATGGCCACACAATAAAACAATATCACGATTTGCTGCTATTTGGCCACACATAAATACACAACGTAATATTCCTAATTCTTCAATCATTGCCTTCTTATTTATGCTTCTGAATACTAAGTAGTATTACCTTATCAAAAATGTAGAATTAAACATATTAAAGATATGAAAGTTTGTAAGTGCTAAACATGAAAACTAATAAAATTTAGAATTAGACATTGAGAAGGATAGTTATAAAATACTGCGTAACTTTCAAATTATAGCAGTCAAGCATTACAACAATAATAATCTTTGAAAATGTTTAAAGAACTCTATATCCAATCAAATCTCAAATTACGCTCCAAAAAACCTAGGTTTTCCAACAATTAGAAATACTTCCTAAAAGAAGAATCTTCTAAGAATTAACATGTAGGGGCAAAGTAGTAACAATAATTTCTCAAGTTGGAAAATAACATTTATGTTGGGTAGTAGAGTTTTTCTGTGTGGTTTGCTTGGTTGTTTGACTGGCGATGCAATGCCTTGTTCGACCTACAGTCCTATTTGTGGAATTCATAAAATTCTTTGACAGTCACTTTGCCGCGTATGAAGAAGTAGTGATTAGTGGGTGACATGAAAGCAAAATAGAGAAGAGAGATGAGTATTAGTGTATTACTACATTATTGAGAGGCCAAGGTTTAATTCTGGTAAAGTATTCTATAAGTTTATCGGCGTCCATTTTCAGTTTGTTTTTCAATTTAGTTATACCTAAAAAAATTATTAATTGTGATTACTTATTTGAAGTATACTAGTATCTATTTTGATAGATTGTGAAGAAATATTTTGTCACAGGAGAATTTTGCATTCAAATGTAGCAATGTAAGAGAACGGCCATTAATGCGAAATATGAAAAAATAAAATCCTACATTTCTCAAAGACTTGGGTCTTTTATAGAGTCTTTGATATCAATTCCAAAGTTACAACTTGACTTTCATCTTCAGTCTTCACAACTGAGTCAAAATGAGATTTCTCTTCTCTCATTGTTTTTCTTGATCTCTGTACTCTCAAGTTTCTGCTTCTTCCATGTGGCTCCAGTACACAGCCAATGCCTGGAGGACCAGAAAATATTGTTACTTCAAATGAAGGATAACTTTGTGTTCGATCCTTCCATGTCAATTAAACTTTTTGCTTGGAATCAAATCACTGATTGCTGTCTCTGGCATGGAGTATCTTGCAATAAAATTGGTCAAGTAATAGGTCTTGATATTTCCCTGGAAGCAATATCTGATGGACTTCAAAATTCAACCGGGCTTTTTGGTCTCCGATACCTACAGAGGTTGAGTTTGGCAGAGAACAGGTTCGACTCTATCCAAATTCCGGGTGAACTACATCATCTTACCAGTTTGACATACCTGAATCTATCGAATGCTAGATTTTTTGGACAGATTCCAATTGAGGTTTCGAGAATGACAAGGTTAGTAACTCTTGATCTCTCCGCCCTTTTCCCTGGATTTGAGCCCCTGAAACTTGAGAATCCAAATCTGAAAACGCTTGTTCAGAACCTTAAAGAGCTTCGAGAACTTTATCTTGACGGTGTTAATATTTCAGCTCCGGGGAGTGACTGGTGCCAGGCTTTGTCTTCCTCTTTGCCAAATTTAAGCAATTTGAGCTTGTCTAGTTGTCATCTTTTGGGCCCAATAGATTCTTCGTTTTCACAGCTTCGTCATCTTTCAGTTCTCCGCCTTGACAACAACAATCTGTCCACATCAATTCCGGGTTTCTTTGCAAATTTCTCGAAATTGACAAGCTTGAGCCTCATATCTTGCTCTTTGCAAGGATTCTTTCCGGATAAAATCTTCCAGGTACCCACACTACAGAATCTGGATTTGTCCTATAATGAATTACTTAACGGCAATCTGCCCCCATTTCCTCAGCGAGGATCTTTGAGAAGAATCATTCTTAGCTACACTAACTTTTCAGGTCCAATGCCTGATTCCATTGGTAACCTTGGCATGTTGTCTAGGATTGATCTGTCCAATTGCAATTTCAGTGGGCATCTTCCGTCCACGATAACAAATCTCACTGAAATAGTTTATTTGGACTTCTCGTCGAATAATCTCACTGGTTTAGTCCCACTTTTCAATATGTCCAAGAAACTCACCTATATAGACCTCTCTCGTAATGATCTAAGTGGTTCACTTTCTTCCATGCACTTTGAGGGACTTAATGATCTTGTATACATGAACTTAGGGTATAATTCACTCAATGGGAGCATCCCCCCCGCTTTGTTTGCACTCCCATCACTGCAGAGACTCCTACTTTCTAACAATCAATTTGGTGGCGAAGTCAATGAATCTTCGAATACACCCTCCTCTCAATTGGATACACTCAATTTGAGTAGTAATCTTCTGGAAGGGCAGATTCCTGAATTTTTCTTTGAACTTCCAAAACTTAGTGTTCTTGTACTTTCTTCCAACTTCTTTAACGGCACTGTACAGATGGAAAATTTTCAAAACCTTCAAAACCTCACAAGACTCGAGCTTGCTCACAATCGCTTGTCTATTTATGCAAGCAGCAGTTCTACGAGATCTCCACTTCCACAACTAACCAGGTTAAGCTTAGCTTCCTGCAAGCTTCAACGTTTTCCTGACCTGAGAAACCAATCAAAAATGTTCTTTTTAGACCTTTCAGACAACCAAATTAAGGGGGAAATACCTAATTGGATATGGGAAGTTGGAAACGGAAGTCTTGGCCATTTAAATCTTTCTTACAATCTCCTACAACATCTGCAAAAACCTTACAAAATTCCCAGTCTTAACGTTTTAGACATTCATAGCAACCAGCTCCAGGGTGATCTGCCAATCCCTCCGCCATCAGCTATCTTTATAGATTACTCGGGCAATAACTTCAACAACTCTATTCCAGCTGATATCAGAAACTTTAATTCCGTTGCTTCTTTCTTTTCTCTTTCAAATAATAGTCTAACAGGAGCTATACCTGAATCGCTATGTAATGCTACTAGTTATCTTCAAGTTCTCGATTTGTCTTACAATTCCCTGAGTGGCACAATTCCAAACTGTCTACTATCGAGTCTGAATCTTGGTGTTCTGAATCTAGGAAGAAACAACCTCAGTGGCGCCATACCGGATACATTTTCTCCCAGTTGTGGTCTAAGAACTCTAGACCTCAGAAGGAACAATTTATCAGGACAGATTCCAGGATCCCTGGTCAACTGTAAATTGTTAGAAGTCGTTACTGTTGGAAACAACTACATTGAAGACATCTTTCCGTGCATGTTGAAAAATTCATCCAGCTTGCGTGTCCTAGTTCTGCGATCCAACAGATTCAATGGAGACATTCGGTGTCATCCTGGGGCCTATAACAGCTGGCGAAATCTTCAAATCATTGATATAGCTTTTAACAATTTCAGTGGATATCTGTCCCCAAGCTTCTTCTTAGGGTTGAGAGGAATGATGCTCGACAATGATGCCCAACTCGAGCACAGCCATCTGAGATTTAATTTTCTGAATCTGAACAACTTTTACTATCAGGACACTGTGACAGTAACCATTAAAGGGTTAGAATTGGAGCTTGTTAAAATTCTATCAGTTTTTACTTCCATTGATTTCTCGAGCAATAATTTCCAAGGTGAAATTCCAGACACTGTTGGCGATCTAAGTTCACTTTATATACTCAACTTATCACATAATGCTCTCACCGGCCTAATCCCGAAATCCATTGGAAAGCTGACACAGGTTGGATCACTCGACCTCTCGAAGAACCAGCTAATTGGAGAGATTCCACAAGAACTCACAAGTTTAACATTCCTAACGTTCTTGAATTTGTCTTACAATAGGTTGGTTGGTATGATACCAACAGGCTCTCAATTTCAAACATTTTCAGCAGCCTCCTATGAAGGAAACCTGGGATTGTGCGGGTTTCCTTTGGACGTAAGTTGCAACAAAATCCCACCTACAAGTTTCGAAGACAGGCTTTACAATTCCAAGACTAAGATTAATTGGGATTATGTGAGTGCTGCACTGGGATATACTGTGGGATTTGGAATCACTGTATGGGTACTTTGGTTTGCTTTGTGATTTTATTCGATTTTAGTTAACATACACTTTAATTTTATTTCAAACCTTGTTTTTTTTTGGGTTTTATAAGGACAATTTAGGTATGGTCATGTTTGGCATACCTTTTATTTAACTTTTTTTTTTTTCATTTATTCATTGTCAACTACATGTTTCGCGGGATTCACAATTTTTTTTTTCCACTTTTCAACTGCATTTCACCAAAAAAAAAATTTCAAAATTTACTAAAAACTAGTTTTAAACTCCACCAAACAAACACTATTTTTCCTAAGAGGAGAAATCTATGAAAATTACCTTATGTTAATTTTTGAAATGAGAAGAGGTATATATAAGAGTATCTACAATGCAATAGTAGATTATTAAAAATATTGACACATAAGTAAAATACATAATGTTTAAAAAATTCATCTCCAATACAAACCGATATGGTAGGAAAAAATATATATATATATTGTCTAGAAGCTCAAATCAAGATTCAAAAGTTTCTATTATACATGCCGATTTAACAAAATTTATATAGATGTGATTTTGTTTTATTTTAATAAAATAAAACACAACTATACAACATTATTAAGTTGTAAATAGAACTCATTCAACTAATTTTAGATTCAAGTGTCTCTATTCATTAGACATTAATGTTACGTAGATCAAAAGTCTTTCAACTTGCATACTAATTAGATAACAATTCATAAAATGCACTGGAGCTGCTCTAATATTCAAATAAACTATGGGGTGTGTTTGTAATTATTCTAAAAAGTATTAATTTAATTCAAATTTAATTTTGAAATTTATGTAATTAATGTGTTTAGTGTACCTTGAGAAAGAGATCGATTCATAGAAAATCTCATTCTTTAGAAGTGGATCAAAACAGAACACCGACGACATATTTGTACAAAACTATAAAATAGAGGCACTCAGGCACAAGATATCTTTGCATGTAGTTTTGTCTAATTCATCACAACAATTATGCCCTTAAAGCCTTGTTAAATAAAAGAGTAAAGCTTTAAAGTTGAATATTTTTCTAGTCATAAAAAATAAAAAGCAGTAATTTAGAAAAGTAAAATGAGTACCTTCGCATAACTATTTATATCTCATGATGCTTTTGTGCACGTGTGCATGTATGTATAGATTGTGTTTCTAGAGGAGTCATCTCATGTTTCAAGTAGACAATTGTTATCTTGTCCACATTCAATTACTGATGTGACATTTATTTATTTAGACAATTCATTCAATGTGCAAATGCCACATTGGATTTGGGCAAGATAACAATTGCCCACTGAAGCAGGAGATCACTCCTTTGTGTTTCTATATTAAAGAGTAAAAATAATTTCCGTTATAATTATTCTTAACCACAACGATAGTCTTTTTTCTTTCTCGTCATAGTTTCATTAAATCTTTTATCATTTTCTCTATCTTTTACACCTTATTTTCAAAAGAAAAGCTCTCCTCTCGGCACTCTTCCTTGTATTTTTCTCAAATTTTGTTGCTTTTTCTATTTCAAGTTTTATTTTTCGCTTTATATATATATATTATTTTTCTTATATTAGTTGTTAAATATTACATCTAATTTCTCATTTATGGTAACATATTTTTAGATTGTGAAGTATTTTGTCCCCTTCCATAAATCCCCTTTGCATAATACACTCTAGTCATTCTACTTACTTTTTCTTTGTTCTTAATCTTGGTACTAATTTTATATCTGTTGATTAAATTATTGAGTTTTTATATTGTTTTGTTTTCCCCTATGCAATGATTGTCTTGTTCAAAATTGACACACCGGAATGGTGACAAGAATGTGTAGCACAATTAAAAATTGTTTTTGAAAAGGCATTTGCTACTACAATATAATTAATTAAGTACTGATACACGATAAGCGAGTATTGGCATGTCACTCGACTCTTGCACCTCAGGTCAAATCAGGTAACCACGAACTGAGATGGCCCCAGCCTCACAAGAAACCTCTAGGATTATGTATCTTTGAAGATCAAGAAACCAATCTCAAAGTCTTCTCTCTTTACTCTAGCCATTTCTGACTTTTCTCACTCTAGTGATAGAGATGATGGATAGAGTAGAGCGGCAGTGATCTATTGCCCCCGGTGGGCATTGTTATAATGTCCACCGGGACAAGTGTCATGCAATCATTGCATGACACTAAAGTGGGCCTTTAATATCATGCAATAATTGCATGACACTTATCTTGGTGGGCATTATAACAATGCCCACCGGGGGCAATAGATCACTGCCGCTCCTAGAGTAGAATATATAACTTGTCTCATGGAACCATATTGAACCATCTATCTAAAAGTTTAAATTGTTGTAATAGGAAAAATTAATTAATTTTATTTTATCTTCATCACACATCTTCACTTATTAGACCTAACAATAAGATTTGAACACGTATTATTTGCCCCCATATAGTAAATCACCCATCTAAAAGCTTATATGTATTGTTAGACGAGGCAAAAATTATTTATTCCTTTTAAACACGCTTACGAGCTCAATTTGACTTTGATGCTATTAATGAGAGAAACGTTGCAATGCATTTTGCAAAGAGATTATACATGTTTGGCTAAGTTTAAATTATAATTTATGTTATTACACTAGTCAAATATATTTTTATCTTCATTTCGTTTTGTGGGACCTCTGATTTCTTATCATTTATTATCCACACGTTCTATAAAATTCACAACTTATAAGTCTTAAAAATAATTTCAACACTACCAAACATGCTTGTCAAGTCATATTCATTGGACGCGTGAGTTTCGTCCAAATTGGGTTACAATTGTTCTTGATATTTATGAGGATGATTCTACTCGTTATACTTGTATTTATTTGACAAGTCATGTAGACTAACTCATTTAATGCATGGAGACAATTGAGAGTGGGGAAGACCAGAGAGTGCAGAAAAGTCGGGAGACTACCAAAGTTGAGGTCCCGAGTCAACACGCAAACTCACAGAGTCAATTGGGGTTGGTTTAGGAAGAAAATAGGGGACTGGAGTTTGATGTTGTATTGAAAATCAAAGCAAATTGCCCAATGAACGACAAAGTGTAGTATTCATGTCTGGTTTAATTTTTATTTTTGTAAGTGTTTACTAATTAATTTATTTCCTTTTAGACAACTTGTGTCAAAACCATTTATGTTCTTCAAGTTGCAGTGTCCCACCCTAGCCAAATAAGTCAATATTAGAGTTAGAATGACCAACTATTTTGGTGTTAGGTAAGGTACATTGACTGTTTTATTTGGTAGTATGTAATGAATAATAATAGACGCCGTTAAAAAAAACTAAAAGAAATTAAAATATTGTTTATACTATGTAGCCTAATTTAGTGTTGTATAAAATAAATGTTAAGAGACGGTAAAATAAAAAATGAGGGCATTAAAACTGATAAATGGATCGTGAGGATAATGTTATTTAATTTGATAAACATTATTAATTCATATTTTTCATAATATATATGTCAGCAAGTGGAGGAGAAAAGATTGGAGATATAAGTGTTCGAGACATATCTTAGTAGGCTTAAAGAATCTAAATTGAGTAGAAGAATTGAATTAAATTATTTGGAAACACTTTGAAAATGCACAAAAGTTGTAGGAGGGTTAAAGGAAACAAGAAGTCTTTCTAAAATACTTTGAAAATATTAATTATAATCAATTTCAAAAATAAGTATAAAATGTAGTACTTCAATTGCTTTCAAACAAGGGTTTTTGCAACTAATCATATGACAACAAGACAGCCACCCTTGAACTAACAAATGACAAATCCCTTTTGACTTGCTTACCCATATTTTTATTTTTATTTATTTTATATTCATACGATTTTTCTATTTTATTTTTTTAATTAATCGTAATTTGTTAAAAAATTCGATGATGGAAACACGCCAAACATTACTGAGTTTTGTCCAATGTGGTATTAAAGAAAAATGGTACCATCAAGTACAATCGAGTATTGCGTATAGAAAATGATATAAATGCCTCGGTCAGCATATGTACTTTTCAAAGCCATGAACTTTTTTTTTTCCCTAATGTTTGGTCATAGGACTCGATGATAATAATAAAAGAAAATGGCGCAAATGGTCCCTAATGTATGTTAATAGTGTGTAAATGGTTCCTAACCTTTCATTTTTGGTGAAATAGTCCCTAACCTATCTATTTAAATACACAATTGGTCCTTATTTGATAAAAAGACAAAGATATCCTTAATTTTAGTTTAAAAAAATTGTAATTGGATTTTTAATCTTTGCAAAAGGTGCAAATAAGTCCGATACATTTATTAAACAATATTTAATTTAGAATATTAAATATATCACTACAGTCGTGTCAAATAAATTTTTCATAAGAGAAAAATATAAAATTATTGCGCTTTAGGCATATGTAATCGTTATGTGATGTGAAAATTTTGAATAAAAATTAAGTTAAATAAATAATAAAATGACGTATATAATTTTATGACAGTGAACCAATCTTATTATGTTTTTTTAACATAAAAATACTAACAAAAATATATTCACACATTTTGTGTTCTTTATTTTTTAATGATAATAAAACGATAAATTAAATATAAAGAATACAATTTGAGCTCAAATATTTGTACTTAATAAACGATTAGTTCAATGAAATTATAATATTTGAGTATCAAGTTTGTGACAAAGTTATTTTTCTTTTTATGTTGTAATGATAAAATTAAAGTTTAAATTTTAATGATTACTTAATAATAATAAAATAATTTTAATTAACACGTTTGTTAATAATTATGAGCTTAAATTTTAGTTATTTTATAATAGTTCGTAAAATATACAAAATAATTTAGTATATTATCAATTTGTTGGTTTGTTATAATTTTTTTATAAAAAATAAAAAGTATCGAACTCATTTGTACTTTTTACAAATGTTAGGAATCCAATTGAAATTTTTTTAAAATAAAAATAAGAGTATATTTGTCTTTTTTATCAAATAAGGATCAATTACACATCTAAATAGATAAGTTGAGGACTACTCCATCAAAAATAAAAGATTAGAGACCATTTACACCAATTTCCCTAATAATAATATTAAGAAAGATTATATATTTATTCAGATAGAGTATTGTGTACCTTAATAATTTGTTTTAATCCACTTTACCATTGTCCTTGTGTTGTGTGACTTTATATGTGTGCTTCCTAGAATATTGGAATGCCAAAAGCTGAAATTGAATGGCCATTTGAAATTTTCTTTAACCTAATATTCCATTAGATGTTTCTCTTGTTCTATTAGAATTTTGTTATTAATATTTGATTTCGCATGAATTGTGCGTATGTATAAAAACTAAATTTCATTTTTACAAAATTAACATAGTTATTGTATGCATGGGATAACTTAAAAGTAATTGCATGAAAGGAATTTCATGCAGTCGACAATAAATTCACATGAAATACTTTTTATTTTATTTTTTTGGAATTGCAAATTAGATGCTATTTTTTTTTATTAATATGTTTCCTGTTGTCACCTGATGGGAAAAATGGGAATCTGACTAATTAAGGTCAACTTTCTTTGGTTGATAATCACTAAAAAATAAATTATAATTAACACCCAAAATTCCTGCCCTACTAATGCCATGACTTAGTTTTTTATAACTTTTCAAACGAAACCTCATCTTATAAATAAAGCGATTGAATTTTGAAAAGTCGATCATTTGATCAAAACCTCTTGTAGCGCATGTTTTGTAGTGTTAAAATTATTATTTTTTAAGTGTTTATAAGAATATTTTCAATAAAAATTGAGATTGGACTAAAAATTATACCATATTATTCCAAAATACTTATACGGCAAAAAAAAAAGTAGTGGATATCTAATATACCGTATGTCCACATTTAGACGGTGTACTAAACATCTTTCATTTATTTTTTTACAATAAATATCTATCGAAATGTGTGTTAAACTTCTTTTATTTAATTTTTTATAATTTATCTTTATTGATATGTGTGCTAATTATCTTTTATTTAATTGTTTATAATTTATCTACATTCTTTCTTTTATACAATTGGACCATAATTTTTCTAATTCACAACTTCGTTGAAAATGCTCTTCTATCTCCATTTTACTTACTATGTGTACAACAATCTACATTGTTGCATTGAAAGTTATTGATTTTATAAAATGTGTAAATAATAAGTGAGTAGTAAATTATGGATCATACAAAATGTATGTGGATAAAAAATTAAATTATACTTTAAACCAAAATAAACAAGTGCATAATCACACATCGACCATGAAAAAATATATACCTAGTTACTTTTGGTTCTTGGAAGACGAGATTTGATAAATTATTGACTATACAAAGTATTTTCTTTATTGTAGTTGAAATTATATGTTTTCTTCTCATTCGAGTGCGGTGGCAGCAGTGGTGGAGACCTGCAAAAGGTGGTGGGGCTTTTTCTCCCGTTTCCACTCTGACGTGATAATCAGTATGTGGTTAACTCAAATATGCAGAATAACAATATTGAGTATGTATGTTCTATTTTTACCTGGAGAGTTGATCTCCTATTTATAGGAATGACCCACAGCTATAGTCTTCAATGGTCATTAATGACGGGTGCCTTTTCATCTATTTCATTATTAAGAATTAATGAGGGACGTTTCGTCTTTCTCAACTGCTGTCGTTTCATATTTCCAATGGACGTAGATAACTGTCGTTCTATAAATCACATGTCTGATTAATGTGATAGCAGCTGAATTATGGTTGTCTATCTGCTGGAGGCGGGCATATGAGAACAATGAAGTGGGCAGACACTTAAAGCGGGCATCCCAAATAGAGCAGCAGTCATTTATTAAAATGTAATCATATTTATCATCAGTAGTCAATTTATTGCCATTTAAAACCAAAATATGGAGTATGTCTACTAATACTTATAAGTATTTATAAATCGATCAAATATTATTTTTATTTACATATTTCGTAGAACCTATAATTTTTACTCATTTTTTTGTTTTATAACAACCAACTTATATATTATAAGAATACGAGAATTCGGACAAAATATAAAAGACACGTTAGTTGGCCAATGAATCAGAATTACACGAGAGAGAGAGAGAGAGAGAGAATCAACCAAGAAGAGTCAACCCCATTGCCAGCACTAACCTCAACTATTAAATACATATATACAAACAAATCCTCTCTCTCTCTCTCTCTCTCTCTCTCTGGGTGTGTATTCAAACATTGAGTAAAGTCACAAGTTGTCGTATAAATATAGTAGCTCCAAAGTCATCCCATGAATAAAATAAAGCCGGGCCGACAATAAACGCGTGGAATACAATCTGTACGAGGCCCATAATAAGCTGCAACACGGAGTTCCCAGTTTTTTACTTTGAATTTCATCTCTCTCATCAATCAACCCTTATTGCTTTCCTTTAGTTTCAGTGCCAAATCGAAAGAAACAGTGTTCAGTTTTGAAGTTGATGGGTATTCTTGACAACAAATGAGCAATCTTTTGTTTTCATGGATTTTCTTGATATCCCTTTTCCAAATCTTATCTGGCAGAAATACTGTCTTGGTTTGTGGTCTATGTCTTGATCATCAACGGTCATTATTGATTCAATTCAACAAAAGCATCACCTTCAACACTACAGTTTCAATCAAGCTGGTAACCTGGAATCAGTCAGAGGATTGTTGCACCTGGAATGGGATTGTCTGCGATAGTTCAGGGCATGTGATCAGTTTAGAACTGGATAACGAATCAATTTCTGGTAGAATTGAGAATTCGACTAGTCTTTTCGGATTTCAGTATCTTGAGAAGCTGAATTTGGCTTTCAACAGATTCAACAGTCAGATTCCAAAGGGGATTTATAATCTTGCAAATTTGACATACCTGAATCTATCAAATGCTGGATTTGTTGGACAGATTCCAATTGAGGTTTCGAGGATGACGAGGTTGGTTACTCTTGATCTCTCCACCCTTTTCCCTGGATTTGAGCCCCTGAAACTTGAGAATCCAAATCTGAAAACGCTTGTTCAGAACCTTAAAGAGCTTCGAGAGCTTTATCTTGACGGTGTTAATATATCAGCTCCGGGGAGTGACTGGTGCCCGGCTTTGTCTTCCTCTTTGCCAAATTTAAGCAATTTGAGCTTGTCTAGTTGTCATCTTTTGGGCCCAATAGATTCTTCGTTTTCACAGCTTCGTCATCTTTCAGTTCTCCGCCTTGACAACAACAATCTGTCCACATCAATTCCGGGTTTCTTTGCAAATTTCTCGAAATTGACAAGCTTGAGCCTCATATCTTGCTCTTTGCAAGGATTCTTTCCGGATAAAATCTTCCAGGTACCCACACTACAGAATCTGGATTTGTCCTATAATGAATTACTTAACGGCAATCTGCCCCCATTTCCTCAGCGAGGATCTTTGAGAAGAATCATTCTTAGCTACACTAACTTTTCAGGTCCAATGCCTGATTCCATTGGTAACCTTGGCATGTTGTCTAGGATTGATCTGTCCAATTGCAATTTCAGTGGGCATCTTCCGTCCACGATAACAAATCTCACTGAAATAGTTTATTTGGACTTCTCGTCGAATAATCTCACTGGTTTAGTCCCACTTTTCAATATGTCCAAGAAACTCACCTATATAGACCTCTCTCGTAATGATCTAAGTGGTTCACTTTCTTCCATGCACTTTGAGGGACTTAATGATCTTGTATACATGAACTTAGGGTATAATTCACTCAATGGGAGCATCCCCCCCGCTTTGTTTGCACTCCCATCACTGCAGAGACTCCTACTTTCTAACAATCAATTTGGTGGCGAAGTCAATGAATCTTCGAATACACCCTCCTCTCAATTGGATACACTCAATTTGAGTAGTAATCTTCTGGAAGGGCAGATTCCTGAATTTTTCTTTGAACTTCCAAAACTTAATGTTCTTGTACTTTCTTCCAACTTCTTTAACGGCACTGTACAGATGGAAAATTTTCAAAACCTTCAAAACCTCACAAGACTCGAGCTTGCTCACAATCGCTTGTCTATTTATGCAAGCAGCAGTTCTACGAGATCTCCACTTCCACAACTAACCAGGTTAAGCTTAGCTTCCTGCAAGCTTCAACGTTTTCCTGACCTGAGAAACCAATCAAAATGTTCTTTTAGACCTTTCAGACAACCAAATTAAGGGGAAATACCTAATTGGATATGGGAAGTTGGAAACGGAAGTCTTGGCCATTTAAATCTTTCTTACAATCTCCTACAACATCTGCAAAACCTTACAAAATTCCCAGTCTTAACGTTTTAGACATTCATAGCAACCAGCTCCAGGGTGATCTGCCAATCCCTCCGCCATCAGCTATCTTTATAGATTACTCAGGGCAATAACTTCAACAACTCTATTCCAGCTGATATCGGAAACATTCTTTCCCTTTTTTCTTTCTTTTCTCTTTCAAATAATAGTCTAACAGGAGCTATACCTGAATCGCTATGCAATGCTACTAGTTATCTTCAAGTTCTTGATTTGTCTTACAATTCCCTGAGTGGCACAATTCCAAACTGTCTACTATCGAGTCGGAATCTTGGTGTTTTGAATCTAGGAAGAAACAACCTCAGTGGCGCCATTCCGAATACATTTTCTTCAAGTTGTGGTCTAAGAACTCTAGACCTCAGAAGGAACAATTTATCAGGACAGATTCCAGGATCCCTGGTCAACTGCAAATTGTTAGAAGTCGTTACTGTTGGAAACAACTACATTGAAGACAAATTTCCATGCATGTTGAAAGATTCATCCAGCTTGCGTGTCCTAGTTCTGCGATCCAACAGATTCAATGGAGACCTTCGGTGTCATCCTGGGGCCAATAACAGCTGGCAAAATCTTCAAATCATTGATATAGCTTTTAACAATTTCAGTGGATATCTGTCCCCAAGCTTCTTCTTAGGGTTGAGAGGAATGATGCTCGACAATGATGCCCAACTCGAGCACAGCCATCTGAGATTTAATTTTCTGAATCTGAACAACTTTTACTATCAGGACACTGTGACAGTAACCATTAAAGGGTTAGAATTGGAGCTTGTTAAAATTCTATCAGTTTTTACTTCCATTGATTTCTCGAGCAATAATTTCCAAGGTGAAATTCCAGACACTGTTGGCGATCTAAGTTCACTTTATATACTCAACTTATCACATAATGCTCTCACCGGCCTAATCCCGAAATCCATTGGAAAGCTGACACAGGTTGGATCACTCGACCTCTCGAAGAACCAGCTAATTGGAGAGATTCCACAAGAACTCACAAGTTTAACATTCCTAACGTTCTTGAATTTGTCTTACAATAGGTTGGTTGGTATGATACCAACAGGCTCTCAATTTCAAACATTTTCAGCAGCCTCCTATGAAGGAAACCTGGGATTGTGCGGGTTTCCTTTGGACGTAAGTTGCAACAAAATCCCACCTACAAGTTTCGAAGACAGGCTTTACAATTCCAAGACTAAGATTAATTGGGATTATGTGAGTGCTGCACTGGGATATACTGTGGGATTTGGAATCACTGTATGGGTACTTTGGTTTGCTTTGTGATTTTATTCGATTTTAGTTAACATACACTGTAATTTTTATTTCAAACCTTGTTTTTTTTTGGGTTTTATAAGGACAATTTAGGTATGGTCATGTTTGGCATACCTTTTATTTAACTTTTTTTTTTCATTTATTCATTGTCAACTACATATTTCGCGGGATTCACAATTTTTTTTTTCCACTTTTCAACTACACATTTCACCAAAAAAAAAGTTTCAAAATTTGCTAAAAAACTAGTTTTAAACTCTACCAAACAAACACTATTTTTCCTAAGAGGAGAAATCTATGAAAATTACCTTATGTTAATTTTTGAAATGAGAAGAGGTATATATAAGAGTATCTACAATGCAATAGTAGATTATTAAAAAATATTGACACATAAGTAAAATACATAATGTTTAAAAAAATTCATCTCCAATACAAACTGATATGGTAGGAAAATATATATATATATATATATATTGTCTAGAACTCCGTCAAGATTCAAAAGCTCTATTATACATGCCGATTTAACAAAATTTATATAGATGTGATTTTGTTTTTATTTTAATAAAATAAAACACAACTATACAACATTATTGAGTTGTAAATAGAACTCATTCAACTAATTTTAGATTCGAGTGTCTCTATTCATTAGACATTAATGTTACGTAGATCAAAAGTCTTTCAACTTGCATACTAATTAGATAACAATTCATAAAAAATCCTTGAAGAGGCTGCTCTAATATTCAAATAAACTATGGGGTGTGTTTGTAATTATTCTAAAAGTATTAATTTAATTCAAATTTAATTTTGAAATTTATGTAATTAATGTGTTTAGTGTACCTTGAGAAAGAGATCGATTCATAGAAAATCTCATTCTTTAGAAGTGGATCAAAACAGAACACCGATGACATATTTGTACAAAACTATAAAATAGAGGCACTCAGGCACAAGATATCTTTGCATGTAGTTTTGTCTAATTCATCACAACAATAATGCCCTTAAAGCCTTGTTAAATAAAAGAGTAAAGCTTTAAAGTTGAATATTTTTCTAGTCATAAAAAATAAAAAGCAGTAATAATTTAGAAAAGTAAAATGAGTACCTTCGCATAACTATTTATATCTCATGATGCTTTTGTGCACGTGTGCATGTATGTATAGATTGTGTTTCTAGAGGAGTCATCTCATGTTTCAAGTAGGGGTGGACAATTGTTATCTTGTCACGTGTGCATTCAATAATCTTGATGTGATTCGACATTTATTTATTTAGACAATTCATTCAATGCAAATCTTGGCACATGGATTTGAAGCGAAGATAACAATTCTTCACCAAGCGAGAGATCACTCCTTTGTGTTTCTATATTAAAGAGTAAAAATAATTTCCGTTATAATTATTCTTAACCACAACGATAGTCTTTTTTCTTTCTCGTCATAGTTTCATTAAATACTGTTATCATTTTTCTCTATCTTTTACACCTTATTTTCAAAAGAAAAGCTCTCCTCTCGGCACTCTTCCTTGTATTTTTCTCAAATTTTGTTGCTTTTTCTATTTCAAGTTTTTATTTTCGCTTTATATATATATTATTTTTCTTATATTAGTTGTTAAATATTACATCTAATTTCTCATTTATGGTAACATATTTTTAGATTGTGAAGTATTTTGTCCCCTTCCATAAATCCCCTTTGCATAATACACTCTAGTCATTCTACTTACTTTTTTCTTTGTTCTTAATCTTGGTACTAATTTTATATCTGTTGATTAAATTATTGAGTTTTTTATATTGTTTTGTTTTTCCCCTATGCAATGATTGTCTTGTTCAAAATTGACACACCGGAATGGTGACAAGAATGTGTAGCACAATTAAAAATTGTTTTTGATAAGGCATTTGCTACTACAATATAATTAATTAAGTACTGATACACGATAAGCAGTATTGGCATGTCACTCGACTCTTGCACCTCAGGTCAAATCAGGTAACCACGAACTGAGATGGCCCCAGCCTCACAAGAAACCTCTAGGATTATGTATCTTTGAAGATCAAGAAACCAATCTCAAAGTCTTCTCTCTTTACTCTAGCCATTTCTGACTTTTCTCATTCTAGTGAAAGAGATGATGGATAGAGTAGAATATATAACTTGTCTCATGGAACGATATTGAACCATCTATCTAAAAGTTTAAATTGTTGTAATAGGAAAAATTAATTAATTTTATTTTATCTTCATCACACATCTTCACTTATTAGACCTAACAATAAGATTTGAACACGTATTATTTGCTCCCATATAGTAGTAAATCACCCATCTAAAAGCTTATATGTATTGTTAGACGAGGCAAAAATTATTTATTCCTTTTAAACACGCTTACGAGCTCAATTTGACTTTGATGCTATTAATGAGAGAAACGTTGCAATGCATTTTGCAAAGAGATTATACATGTTTGGCTAAGTTTAAATTATAATTTATGTTATTACACTAGTCAAATATATTTTTGTACTCACTCATTCTGTAGGACCTACAATTTACTATACACTTATTATCTACACATTCTATAAAATTCACAACTTATAGGTACTTAAAAAATAATTTCAACACTACCAAACATGCTTGTCGAGTCATATTCATTGGACGCGTGAGTTTCGTCCAAATTGGGTTACAATTGTTCTTGATATTTATGAGGATGATTCTGCTCGTTATACTTGTATTTATTTGACAAGTCATGTAGACTAACTCATTTAATGCATGGAGACAATTGAGAGTGGGGAAGACCAGAGAGTGCAGAAAAGTCGGGAGACTACCAAAGTTGAGGTCCCGAGTCAACACGCAAACTCACAGAGTCAAATGGGGTTGGTTTAGGAAGAAAATAGGGGACTGGAGTTTGATGTTGTATTGAAAATCAAAGCAAAGTGCCCAATGAACGACAAAGTGTAGTATTCATGTCTGGTTTGATTTTTATTTTTTTAAGTGTTTACTAATTAATTTATTTCCTTTTAGACAACTTGTGTCAAAACCATTTATGTTCTTCAAGTTGCAGTGTCCCACCCTAGCCAAATAAGTCAATATTAGAGTTAGAATGACCAACTATTTTGGTGTTAGGTAAGGTACATTGACTGTTTTATTTGGTAGTGTGTAATGAATAGTAATAGACGCCGTTAAAAAAAATTAAAAGAAATTAAAATATTGTTTATATTGTGTAGCCTAATTTAGTGTTGTATAAAATAAATGTTAAGAGACGGTAAAATAAAAAATGGGGGCATTAAAACTGATAAATGGATCGTGAGGATAATGTTATTTAATTTGATAAACATTATTAATTCATATTTTTCATAATATATATGTCAGCAAGTGGAGGAGAAAAGATTGGAGATATAAGTGTTCGAGACATATCTTAGTAGGCTTAAAGAATCTAAATTGAGTAGAAGAATTGAATTAAATTATTTGGAAACACTTTGAAAATGCACAAAAGTTGTAGGAGGGTTAAAGGAAACAAGAAGTCTTTCTAAAATACTTTGAAAATATTAATTATAATCAATTTCAAAAATAAGTATAAAATGTAGTACTTCAATTGCTTTCAAACAAGGATTTTTGCAACTAATCATATGACAACAAGACAGCCGCCCTTGAACTAACAAATGACAAATCCCTTTTGACTTGCTTACCCATATTTTTATTTTTATTTATTTTATATTCATACGATTTTTCTATTTTATTTTTTGAATTAATTGTAATTTTTTAAAAAATTCAATGATGGAAACACACCAAACATTACCGAGTTTTGTCCAATGTGGTATTAAAGAAAAATGGTACCATCAAATCGAGTATTGCGTATAGAAAATGATATAAATGCCTCGATCAGCATATGTACTTTTCAAAGCCATGGACTTTTTTTTTCCTAATGTTTGGTCATAGGTCTTGATGATAATAATAAAAGAAAATGGCGCAAATGGTCCCTAATGTATGTTAATAGTGTGTAAATGGTTCCTAACCTTTCATTTTTGGTGAAATAGTCCCTAACCTGTCTATTTAAATGCACAATTGGTCCTTATTTGATATAAAGACAAAAATATCCTTAATTTTAGTTTTAAAAATTGCAATTAGATTTTTAATTTTTGTAAAATGTGCAAATAAGTTCGATACATTTATTAAACAATATTTAATTTAGAATATTAAATATATCACTACAGTCGTGTCAAATAAATTTTTCATAAGAGAAAAATATAAAATTATTGTGCTTTAGGTATATGTAATTGTTATGTGATGTGAAAAATTTGAATAAAAATTAAGTTAAATAAATAATAAAATAAGTATATAATTTTATGATAATAACCAATCTTATTATGTTTTTTAACATAAAATACTAACAAAATATATTTACACATTTTGTGTTTTTTATTTTTTAATGATAATAAAAAGATAATTAAATATAAAGAATACAATTTGAGCTCTAATATTTGTACTTAATAAACGAATAGTTCAATGAAATAATAATATTTGAATATCAAGTTTGTGACAAAGTTATTTTTCTTTTTATGTTGTAATGATAAAATTAAAGTTTAAATTTTAATGATTACTTAATAATAATAAAATAATTTTAATTAACACGTTTGTTAATAATTATGAGCTTAAATTTTAGTTATTTTATAATAGTTCGTAAAATATACAAAATAATTTAGTATATTATCAATTTGTTAGTTTCTTTTAATTTTTTTATAAAAAATAAAAAGTATCGAACTCATTTGTACTTTTTACAAATGTTAGGAATCCAATTGAAATTTTTTTAAAATAAAAATAAGAGTATATTTGTTTTTTTTATCAAATAAGGATCAATTACGCATCTAAATAAATAGATTGAGGACTACTCCACCAAAAATAAAAGATTAGAGACCATTTACACCAATTTCCCTAATAATAATATTAAGAAAGATTATATATTTATTCAGATAGAGTATTGTGTACCTTAATAATTTGTTTTAATCTACTTTAACATTGTCCTTGTGTGACTTTATATGTGTGCTTCCTAGAATATTGGAATGCCAAAAGCTGAAATTGAATGGTCATTTGAGATTTTCTTTAACCTAATATTCCATTAGATGTTTCTCTCGTTGTATTAGAATTTTGTTATTAATATTTGATTTCGCATGAATTGTGCGTATGTATAAAAACTAAATTTCGTTTTTACAAAATTAACATAGTTATTATATGCATGGGATAACTTAAAAGTAATTGCATGAAAGGAATTTCATGCAGTCGACAATAAATTCACATGAAATTAGAGTTGGGCGTAAGTCGAATTGGATCGGTTTTCGACCCAAACCGAAACCAACACAAAAAAAAAAAAAAATTCCGGGCCCGAAATCGACCCGAACCAATTCGGGCCGGTTCGAGTTTTCGTTTTGGGCCAATTATAGCTATAAAATTTTATTTTTAAAAAAAAAAATCGTGTCGGTTTCGGGTTGGGTTTTCCCAACCCGAAAACCGACTCAAATATGACCCAAATCGACCCGAGTCGATGCGGGTCGGATCGGTTTGACGATTATTTTGCTCACCCCCTACATGAAATACACCTTTTAATTTTTAATTCTTATTTTTTGGAATTGCAAATTAGATGCTATTTTTTTTTTTTTAATATGTATTTTCCTGTTGTCACCTGATGGGAAAAAATGGGAATCTGACTAATTAAGGTCAACTTTCTTTGGTTGATAATCACTAAAAAATAAATTATAATTAACACCCAAAATTCTGCCCTACTAATGCCGTGACTTATGGGGTGTATTTAATCTAGACTTTTAAAGATTTTGATTGACATTTTTTAAGTGACTTACTTTGATGGATTTTATTAACTTTTAATGACTTTTATATATTTTAATAGACTCATACAAACTTTTATGAATTTGTATAGATTTCATTTTGAAAGATTTTCCTAGACTTTCATAGACTTTTATGAACTTCTATAGACTTTTTTTTTAATTAAAAATTTTGAATATAAAAATTTAATATCCCACAATTAAAAAAAATGTCGCATGAGAAAAGTCTAGTAATAATTTATTTAATTGTATTAATATTATTAAATTCATAAAAATTGTTCTATTTAATTGTTGCAAGCAACTACGTCAAAAGTTAATGATATAAATTATTAACTCATTCCATTTTATTTTTTTTTGAGTAAAACTATAAACTTTCAAATGGCTTGTGGAAAAATAATAGCATGCAATTCTTTTTAAAAATATTTTTAAACAAAAAAATTTATCCAGTTTATAATCTTCTTTTTTATATTTAATAATCTATAGGTAACATATCATTATTAATCATGACAATTGCATAATAAATAATCAAAGTACCAATTTACGAAGAAAAAAACGCAACCATTATATTAAAAAAAAAACAAGAATGAAAAAAAAAACATTAATAAAAAACAAATTTTTAACCTGATGAAATTCATTAATAAACTATAATCAACAATTATATAAGAATTTAATTATAAATTTATCTTATTTTTAATGAAAAATGAAAAAAAAATGAAAAAAAAGAGAAAAAAAAATAGTTATGGGAATATTAAAGAAAAAATCATATTGTCTCTAAAAGTTCATAGAAGGAAAAAGAATAAAATGAAAAATTGGTTAGGAGAATATTGAAAAGAAAAGAAAAATCAAATCGAATACAGATATAAATATTATGAAAAAAAATATTGGTAATTAATCATGGTTATGAGATTTGTAGAAGGAAAAAGAAAGAAGATAAAAAAAAAATAGTTAGGAGAATATATTGAAGACGAAAAAATATTATCTTGACTCTACAATTTATTGAAGGAAAAAATAAAATAAAAATGTTACATGCTAGAAAAAAATAAGAAAATGAATTATTTTTTTTCCCTTAAAGTCTTTCAAAATTTTAGGAGTGAATGAGAGAGAAATTGTGATATCATTTATTTATACATTGTGCTTTAAAGTTTGTACATATAAAATGATCTATAAAGTCATTAAAAGTCACGGACGTTTTGAATACTTTCAAATTTCGTAGGATTTTAAAATGTTTGAATTGAATATCGCATGATTTTATAAGACTTTTTAAAAGTCTTTACAAATCTATATTGAATAATCCAAGACTTTTATGGAATTTAAAAAGTCTAAATTGAATACACCTAGACTTTTAAACTCCATAAAAGTCTTTAAAAGTCTTACCAACTCTTAATTGAATACACTTAGTTTTTTATAACTTTTCAAACGCAAACCTCATCTTATAAATAAAGCGTTTGAATTTTGAAAAGTCGATCATTTGATCAAAACCTCTCTTAAAGCATGTTTTGTAGTGTTGAAATTATTATTTTTAAGTGTTTATAAGAATATTTTCAATAAAAGTTGAGATTGGACTAAAAATTATACCATATTATTCCAAAATACTTATACTGGCAAAAAAAAAAAAAGTGGATATCTAATATACCGTATGTCCACATTTAGACGGTGTACTAAACATCATTCATTTATTTTTTTACAATAAATATCTATCGAAATGTGTGTTAAACTTCTTTTATTTAATTTTTTATAATTTATCTTCATTGATATATGTGTTAATTATCTTTTATTTAATTGTTTATAATTTATCTATATTCTCTCTTTTGTACAACTATACCATAATTTTTCCAATCCACAACTTCATTGGAGATGCTCTTCTATCTCTATTTTACTTGCTATGTGTACAACAATCTACATTGTTACATTGAAAGTTGTTGATTTTATAAAATATGTAGATAATAAGTGAGTAGTAAATTATGGATCATACAAAATGTATATGGATAAAAAATTAAATTATACTTTAAACTAAAATAAACAAGTGCATAATCACACATCGACTATGAAAATATATATACCTAGTTACTTTTGGTTCTTAGAAGACGAGATTTTATAAATTATTGACTATACAAAGTATTTTCCTCATTGTAGTCAATTTATAGCCATTTAAAACCAAAATACGGAGTATGTCTATCAGTATTTATAAGTATTTATAAATTGATCAAATATTATTTTTATTTACACATTTCGTAGAACCTATAATTTTTACTCATTTTTTATTTTATAACAACCGCTGCTTATATAATATAAGAATACGA
Source organism: Forsythia suspensa (assembly GCA_023638005.1). Classification (NCBI taxonomy): domain Eukaryota; kingdom Viridiplantae; phylum Streptophyta; class Magnoliopsida; order Lamiales; family Oleaceae; genus Forsythia; species Forsythia suspensa. Next base: position 40,050,633 of record CM042669.1, on the reverse strand, counting down.
GAATTCGGACAAAATATATAAGACACGATAGTTGGCCAATGAGAGAGAGAGAGAGAGAGAGAGAGTCAACCCCATTGCCAGCACTAACCTCAACTATTAAATACATATATACAAACAAATCCCCCCTCTCTCTCTCATTCTCTCTCTCTATTCAAACATTGAGTAAAGTCACGAGTTGTCGTATAAATATAGTAGCTCCAAAGTCATCCCATGAATAAAATAAAGCCGGGCCGACAATAAACGCGTGGAATACAATCTGTACGAGGGCCATAATAAGCTGCAACACGGAGTTACCAGTTTTTTACTTTGAATTTCATCTCTCTCATCAATCAACCTTTATTGCTTTCCTCTAATTTCAGTGCCAAATCGAAAGAAACAGTGTTCAGTTTTGAAGTTGATGGGTATTCTTGACAACAAATGAGCAATCTATTGTTTTCATGGATTTTCTTGATATCCCTTTTCCAAATCTTATCTGGCAGAAATACTGTCTTGGTTTGTGGTCTATGTCGTGATGATCAACGGTCATTATTGATTCAATTCAACAAAAGCATCACCTTCAACCCTACAGTTTCAATCAAGCTGGTAACCTGGAATCAGTCAGAGGATTGTTGCACCTGGAATGGGATTGTCTGCGATAGTTCAGGGCATGTGATCAGTTTAGAACTGGATAACGAATCAATTTCTGGTGGAATTGAGAATTCGATTAGTCTTTTCGGATTTCAGTATCTTGAGAAGCTGAATTTGGCTTTCAACAGATTCAACAACATTCAGATTCCAAAGGGTATTTATAATCTTGCAAATTTGACATACCTGAATCTATCAAATGCTGAATTTGTTGGACAGATTCCAATTGAGGTTTCGAGGATGACGAGGTTGGTTACTCTTGATCTCTCCACCCATTTTCCTGGATTTGAGCCCCTGAAACTTGAGAATCCAAATCTAAAAACGCTTGTTCAGAACCTTAAAGAGCTTCGAGAGCTTTATCTTGATGGTGTTAATATTTCAGCTCCAGGGAGTGACTGGTGCCCGGCTTTGTCTTCCTCTTCGCCAAATTTAAGCAATTTGAGCTTGTCTAATTGTCATCTTTCGGGCCCAATTGATTCTTCCTTTTCACAGCTTCGTCATCTTTCAGTTCTCCGACTTGACAACAACAATCTGTCCACATCAATTCCGGGTTTCTTTGCAAATTTCTCGAAATTGACAAGCTTGAGCCTCAGCTCTTGCTCTTTGCAAGGATTCTTTCCGGATAAAATCTTCCAGGTACCCACTCTACAGAATCTGGATTTGTCCAATAATGAGCTACTTAACGGCAATCTGCCCCAATTTCCTCAGCGAGGATCTTTTAGAAGAATCATTCTTAGCTACACTAACTTTTCAGGTCCAATGCCTGATTCCATTGGTAACCTTGGCATGTTGTCTAGGATTGATCTGTCCAATTGCAATTTCAGTGGGCATATTCCGTCCACGATAACAAATCTCACTGAACTAGTTTATTTGGACTTCTCGTCGAATAATCTCACTGGTTTAGTCCCACTTTTCAATATGTCCAAGAAACTCACCTATATAGACCTCTCTCGTAATGATCTAAATGGCTCACTTTCTTCCATGCACTTTGAGGGACTTAATGATCTTGTATACATGAACTTAGGGTATAATTCACTCAATGGGAGCATCCCCCCTGCTCTTTTTGCACTCCCATCACTGCAGAAACTCCTACTTTATAACAATCAATTTGGTGGCGAAGTCAATGAATTTTCGACATCCTTGTCTCAATTGGATACACTCGATTTGAGTAGCAATCTTATAGAAGGGCCGATTCCCGAATTTTTCTTCGAACTTCGAAAACTTAATGTTCTTGTACTTTCTTCCAACTTCTTTAACGGCACTGTACAGATGGAAAATTTTCAAAACCTTCAAAACCTCACAAGACTCGAGCTTGCTCACAATCACTTGTCAATTAATGCAAGGAGCAGTTCTACGAGACCTCCATTTCCACAACTAACCAGGTTAAGCTTAGCTTCCTGCAAGCTTCAACGTTTTCCTGACCTGAGAAACCAATCAAAAATGTTCTTTTTAGACCTTTCAGACAACCAAATTAAGGGGGAAATACCTAAGTGGATATGGGAAGTTGGAAAAGGAAGTCTAAGTCATTTAAATCTTTCTTACAATCTCCTACAACATCTGCAAAAACCTTACAAAATTCCCAGTCTTACCATTTTAGACATTCATAGCAACCAGCTCCAGGGTGATCTGCCAATCCCTCCGCCATCAGCTATCTTTATAGATTACTCGGGCAATAACTTCAACAACTCTATTCCAGCTGATATCGGAAACATTCTTTCCGTTGCTTCTTTCTTTTCTCTTTCAAATAATAGTCTAACAGGAGCTATACCTGAATCGCTATGCAATGCTACTGCTACTAGTTATCTTCAAGTTCTTGATTTGTCTAACAATTCCCTGAGTGGCACAATTCCAAACTGTCTACTATCGAGTCAGAATCTTGGTGTTTTGAATCTAGGAAGAAACAACCTCATTGGCGCCATTCCGAATACATTTTCTTCAAGTTGTGGTCTAAGAACTCTAGACCTCAGAAGGAACAATTTATCAGGACAGATTCCAGAATCCCTGGCCAACTGCAAATTATTGGAAGTCGTGACTGTTGGAAACAACTACATTGAAGACGTCTTTCCATGCATGTTGAAAAATTCATCCAACTTGCGAGTCCTAGTTCTGCGATCCAACAGATTCAATGGAGACCTTCGGTGTTATCCTGGGGCCAATAACAGCTGGCGAACTCTTCAAATCATTGATATAGCTTTTAACAATTTCAGTGGATATCTATCCCCAAAATGCTTCTTAAGTTGGAGAGGAATGATGCTCGAAAATGATGCCCAACTCAAGCACAACCACCTGAAATTTAAGTATCTGAATCTGAACAACTTTTACTATCAGGACACTGTGACGGTAACCATTAAAGGTTTAGAACTGGAGCTTGTTAAAATTTTAACAGTTTTTACATCCATTGATTTCTCATGCAATAATTTCGAAGGGGAGATACCTGAAACTGTTGGGGTTCTAAGTTCTCTTTATATTCTCAACTTATCGCATAATGCTCTCACAGGCCCAATCCCGAAATCAATTGGAAACTTGACACAGCTTGGATCACTAGACCTCTCAAAGAACCAGCTAACAGGAGTGATACCACAAGAACTCACAAGTTTAACATTCCTTTCGTTCTTGAATTTGTCTTACAATAGGTTATTTGGGATGATCCCCCTAGGTTCTCAATTTCAAACGTTTGAAGCAGCCTCCTATGAAGGAAATATGGGACTGTGTGGGTTTCCTTTGAACACAAGCTGCAAAGACAACAAATCGGCACCAAAGTCGGCACCAAAGTCAGCACCTATCTCTACAAGTATAGATTTTGAATGGCAGTTTATATTCACGGGTTTGGGATTTGGGGTTGGAGCAGCACTCATCATTGCACCTCTTGCATTCGTCCAGAAATGGAGGGAACAATGCCATAAGCAGCTGGAACAACTTATAAAGCTCATTTTTCCGAGGTATGGGTTCAGTTATGTCAGGTATGATGGGAAGGTTGAGGCTGCAGAGAAAATTGAAGACGAGACTACCGATGAGGAGGATGAAGATGAAATAGAAGATGACACATTCCGCGGTAGGTATTGCGTGTTTTGCACAAAATTTGACATTCAAAGAAAAAATGCCGTGCACAATCCAAAATGCACATGCCACTATTCACCACCTATGTTCTATTCTTCTCCTACATCTTCTTCTCCATCTTCTTTGTTAGTCATATATCGCTAAAAATTTTGAGCCCCCCTTCTTGATTTTTTTTGTATAGATACACAGGTAAACATTAAAGTTTGTAAAGGTTGATAAGAAAGAAAGTCTTTTCTGATGTTAACTTGATTTCTTCTTGAAACTCAAATGGATTAAACAAATGCTTTAGTTAATATTGGTTTAGGAATTTTATCAAACATATGAAACTCAAATGGATTAAACAATTAATCAGTGTATGGTTACTGGTTACAAACCAGATAAATTAAACTACAAGTTCAATTACCAGTAAATTTGATCAACAAACAGAGTTTAAACAAATTATTAACATTCCAGATGATTGAAGAACAAATTGAAAAACAAAATGACAAGAAATAAAGAAAAACACGAGAGCTCTTTAGTATCTAGGAGTAATTAAGAACGGAACGGTACCCTATTGGAGACAGAAAAAGACGATCAAGCCGGAGAATTGTACAGATATTTGCTTGCAAGCGGGAGTTGAAGCTAAAGAACAATCGATGAAGCTTATAGTACAATCAAAAACTTGTCGAATTTGGTACAATATGGTCATAATAATTTTAAATTATTAAAAAGATGACAAAAATGCAGATTTAAATACAATAATTTTCAATGGGAATTAATAAAAAATCATAACTTCTTAAATCACATTTTTTTATATTACATGGTAAAAATTAGCTTAAGTTAAGCACATTTTTTACATAATAAATAATTCAGGAATCTTACAAATTTACGATTTCTATTCGTAACAAATTAATGCAACTTAAAAGGAGATTGATCTTTATTCAACTCAGAATATATTTTACAAATAAATTATAGAATATATTCTTAATTTTTCTTTCTTGCTTATTCTATTTCAAACAATTTTTAAATTACACGTTAATTCTAGAAAAGAAAGATTTCAAAATTTAGAACTAAAAAATAATAAATAATTTATCTATATAATTAATATATTCTATTATTTGGAATAGGGTCCACAAAAGCTAGAAAACAAAAAAGAAAGTGGAACCTGAAGTCCTCAACTGCAAATGAAGCTTGTACTTTTTCTTGAAAATGAAAGAAAATTTCATGGAATCTCCGAGTCGCCCTGGCCATGGCGAATTAAGGCTCTGCAAAGAGGACAACTGGAACGAGTTCTTAGCCACTTGTCAACACACTCAGAATGAAAACCATGGTGGCATACAGGCAAAACCTTAACATTTTCTCCTTGTTGAAACATGCTTAGACATATTGCACACTCCGATTCTGGGCTAGAATTCTTGTTGTTGTTGTTGGCACTTGATCCATATGAAAACATTGGGAGGCTGCTTATTGTGGCGGCGTCGAGCCCCGCCGGAAACCTCGACCTAGCCAGTGATCCATGATCAGGCTGTGTGGTGGGGCCGCTGCCACTGCGGCGATGGGTGCACACATAGAGAAAGTATACAAACAAGAAAGTGAAGAAAAATAACAAGAACAAGAATAAGGCACCAAGAAGTGGGCTTTTGTCATCAATCTTGTCCTTGATGTCTGTGAAATGAATAGGTTCAAAATTCTGTGTAGCCATGTATCTATCTATATACAAGTATTCATAAGAAAATTGGGTTTGACCACATGTAGCTCGGAGTTTTAAGACAAAACATGATGAGTTGCTTTATTTATAAAGGAAATTGTGGATGCTTATCAAAATAGCTTTCTTCTTATTTTGTGCCTTTGTGGGCATGTCCTTTTTTGGTTCTTCAACGGATCAGTTTAGCCTGCTATATAGTGACGTTTCTGCCTTTTTTTGTGAAACCTTTAGCCCATATTAGACAACCTTTCTGGGTTAAGAATTTCCTGTAATTAGCTATATTAAAAATTGACCATGTGTAGTGTAGACTTCAATTTATTTGGACTCTGTTAAAATTCAGATAATACTGCACAATATTCGTAAATTTATATTTATTAAATCTCTTTAAATTTCAATAATTTTATTTTGCCATGAACCTTATTGCTAATTTACAGGCTCAAACAATCCCTTATGATATGTTGGACAAAAACACGTAACATGTTATGTTTGACTGGTTATTCTTAATTTCAAATGCACTTTTTCATAGTTAAAAAAGTAAAACCATTACAAACATTCCATATATACATAGTCTTACATTGGAAATTGGAATGACACTTAAAAATATCTAGTAGTAGTATGCATCAAAAGATACAATTTCTTCACCTTGAAAGCAAGAATTTGGTAACCCCACTTTAGGGAATTGATCAATTTGAGGCCCCAAATAATTGTTTTCAGGACACAGATCATAATGATCACTCTGATGATGAAAGGGAAGTGAATTTGGTTGAAGATACAGCATTGGATCATCATTTACAAAGTTGATCATGGCCGTCTGATGAAGTAATATCTGAGTTTTGAGGAACTTAACGTACTGAATTGCCTCCTCCAACATGGACACTGTATCCATTCTTGATCCACCGGGCACCAGGCTCTGCAAAATCTTAAAACGGTCGCTGATTCTGCGCCGCCGTTGCCTGGCTGCAATGCTTTGCGGATCAGTCGACAGTTTCATAACTTTTCCTTTCTTTCCACCACCACTTTTCGTCTTGTCAGTGACTGAAGTGGACTCGCAAGAATTGAGATTAATGCGTGAGTACGAGGAGTAACCCATCCAATACTAAAAAACACGGAAAAAGAAAATGTTTTAGGACATAAGTTGATAAGAAGAGAGAATTGTCCATGTGATATATATATAGTGGGATAGGTGACAAATCTTCAGCCAATCTCTAGGTGGGGATACGGGTGTTTAACCTAGGACATAGCCTAGAAAAAATGTAATGTAGGCCACGCAAAGGTTGTTGCTTCACTTTCTAAGTTTAGTTTTTCATTTAAGTGCTTGTTGGATAATAATTTTTTTGCAAATTATAAATAGCAAATCTTATAAAGTGTGTTGATAAAAATTGTAAATTTTATATATTATGTGAATAAAAATAATATTTAATCAATTTATAAGTACTTATCAACATCCTCAAACATGTTGTAAATAATTTTAAATGAGTAAAAAAAATATATTCTCAACTTTTTCACTATCTAATGCCTAAGGTAGACTTCAACACCTTTATTCCTACTAGACATGACCTTCAATCTAGATATGGACAAACATATGATATTTCTAACAATGAGTTTAGACTTGAATTGTCTTTCTCTATGACATAGTAAGTATATAATAAGAGTATGTTTTGTAAATTTTTTATAAATTATAAATAGTGAGTCTTATAGAATGTGCAAATAAAAAATAGATAAAAATTGTAGATCTTATAAAAATATATAAATAAAAATAATATTTAATCAATTTATAAATACTTATAAGCACCGACAAACATACTCAGGTATATGGTAATTCCAATTTGATCTCTTGAGCGTGAAAATGAAACATGAGATATAGAGCTAACTAGGTGGTGGTTTGATTAAAAAAAATATATATTGAATACTTTGTATGTTTAAATATCATTTTGAATTATTTAATTATTTATTTATTTATTTTTGAAAAATGAAAAATAGCATGGAGTACTGAGTAGACACATTTCACTGTTTAGGCCGGTTAGAATGAGTGGTTCAAATCCCAAGGAAATTTAATGAATCCCAACAGAGAGGGGGGCCTAAATTAATTTGTCTAAAGTAAAGAAACCAAGGGTTTCGTTGTTAGCCTCATAAATTTGCCAATTTTCCTAGTATTCACACTGTTTAGTTAAACAAAGTAATTGTGCATGTTTTTTCTCGTTAGTGAGTAAAGTACTTTTTGATAATTGATTAGCATTAGCTCTTCTTTTAAAGGGTATTTGCACATCAACAATGGTATGTCCCACTCACATCAGCACCTCGTACAAGCTCATTCCAAGAAATACTTTGCATTTGATTAATATTAAATTGGTCGGGACAATTCATACCATATCATTCATTTACTCGATAGTGCTTTTTTCATACTTGAAATATTTTGGACTCAAATTGCCAAATCTGCCCTTGTGATACAAACTCTTAAGAAAAATTGTATATACACACACGCTGTCGGCATTAATGATAACTAGAACGTACCAAATTACCTCAATGGCACTATTGAATTGTCATGGTTTTATCTTATTTTGATGTGGTTTTAGGAGGAAAAGTAAATTAGAAAGCACCAAGATGTCATTGTGTCATCACATATACATCAGGAGCAGCAGAAAATGCAGTGACTGACTGATGTGAATGGGGGGAATTGAGGGAAGCAGTTAAAAAGAAGGCAATTTCAGTTGAACAAGTAACTATAATTAAGGTTCTACCCAACCCCGTACGAAAAACCCGCGAGTTCATGTGCTCTTGTCCACTGTATACAGTACAGGGAGTTTTTCTGTACTATAGTTCTTATAGGTCCAACTTTTTTATTTTATTTTTTTATACATTCACTCAGCCCACTCTAGCCTCTTCTAAATCTTTGTTTGAGAGAAACTAGTAAAGAAAATTAGAAACATGAATTCATGTGATAGTACTCACCTTCACTCTAAGAAATAAGGCATGTTTAGTAAAATAAATTAAGCATAAAATGAGAGAGAGAGAGAGAGAGAGAGAGAGAGAGAGAGAGAGAGAGAAGACATTGCCGTGCTTTGTTCTAGACAATTAAAAATGTATTGAAATGCATCAAGTTATAAAGGTAAGACAGATCCGTGATCCGTTTCTCTAAACCTCGATCATGTTGATCTCGACAATAGAGGGCCGTGACCTTAACGAATAGAGAGTTAAAGAGCTATTGAGGTATTTGGGCCTAACAAAGAGGAAACTAGTAATAATATTAATTTTAGCACATGTTTAGAATTGTTTAAATTATAATTTCAATTGATCAAATTAATTGAAACATAATTTTGATCCACACATTTTATAGGATCCACAATTTATAACTTATTTTTTAATCTATTCATTCACTAATAATTTATAATTTTAACACTTAAAAAATAATTTCAACACTATCAAATATGCTTGCTTGAAATGCTCAAAAGATAAGTATTACTTTTAACATTATAAAATACTCATTACGTTATTCACTTGTTATATTTCCTTGACTTTGTAGCTTCAAGAGTAAAAAAAAAAAGAAGCTGATGGGACACTTAACCGAAGCCCTGTTACTTCAAAATAGACCTTTGCTAAACGCATGTGATACAGTGATAGTACAGGGACATGTATCACAATTTTGCGTGCAATACAAAGATATTTGTATTATAAAATTGTTTTAAATATGTTTTTATCAAAATAATGTTCTTACTTAAAAATTTATAAAATATTCATTTCCTCTTATGATAATTAAATATTTTTTCCTCCTCCAAACGCGACGACGACGACGACAACTGACAATAATAATAGAGACCTGCAAAAAGTGGCAAGACTTCTTTTTCCCGTTTCCACTCCGACATGATAATTAGTATGTAATTAATCTAAATATGCAGAATAACAATATTAAGTATGTGTGTTATCTTTTTACCTAGAGGGTTGATCTCTATTTATAGGGATGACCTGCAGTTATAGTTTTCAATGGTCATTAATGACATGTGCATTTTCATCTCCATCATTATTAGAAATCAATGAATGATGTTTCGTCTTTCCAATTATTGGTGTTTCATCTTCACAATTGTCAATGGTAACTGTCATTCTATGAGTCGCATGTCTGGCTAACCTAATGGCAGCTGGGATATTGTTGTCTATTTGTCAGATGCAAGCCTATGAGACCAGTGAGACGAACAGACCGACAAGGCGAGCGAATGCTTGAAGAAGGCGTCCCAAAAAGTGCAACTATCATCCACCAAAGTGTAATCATATTTATCATCATAAGTTCCTCTACTTTTCATGGACCATTGTCAATGAGAAGTATAAATATTGTCTTTCAAGTAACTATTTCTGACCAAAAAATCAAAAAATAACATATGTAATAAATAATTATTTCTTTATTATTATTTTTGTAACGAAAATCACATGGAATTGAGTCACTTGGCAATGTGTGGTCAAGTAATGATTTACCATGTGACCAACCAAATATAGACCAGATAATTTGGGCCTAATTTAAACCTAATATATGCTTAAATCTCAGCCCCATTTAAGGGAGATTTTTTTCCTCCTATATAAGAAAGGTAGATGAAGATATTATTTGTAGTATTCTCATATCTTCTCGATTGGTTGGAATTGTTTTCAGAGTGATCTATTTTTTTCTGTTTGAGTTATAGAGGGTTTTTCTTCTTTCTTCGTCTAAGGTAATCTTCTCTGCGTTCCGTAGTCCGATTGTCATGAAATTTGAACAGCAAGTTTACAACTCATTGAAGATCAAATCCAACGATTAAGATCAAGATCTAACGATTATTTCGGGATGTATTATTATCTAAATAGTGACAAATTTGGTGATATACTTTTTTGTTTTGTCGCTTTTGAGTAGTGTTTTCAAGAACTTGTTATTGAGATAGTTGTGATTAGGTATATTGTTAGTATTGCTTCGGAAGAATTCCGTATTTGATAGACGATGATTATTTGTATGCCAAGAATTGTTTAGTTCTTGATGGTTTTGGTGTACCTCTAGTGGTATTTAGGGAAAAATATTGTATCCATTATTATTGATTATAATGGAAGATTAATTGTTGTTGGATTGTGGATGTAGGCACGTTGTCGAATTGTGTTAAATATTGTGTCGTTTATTTCGAGCATTATTTAGTTTGGTTATTACTCTATTTTATTAATTCCGATTAAGTTTATACAAGAAATAGAAAAATATTTATTTCACTGCTTTGTTCCTAATATATCGTGTTCAATATTTATTGGTCATTGATTGAATTTTCCAACACACACAAGTTAGCTTGTGTGCCCACAATATTATCTTATATTTTAATTACTATCTTTAGGAAGCTAAAAAATATTCCAAGAACAACTAACCTTACTTTTCATGTCTTCACTCATTGATTAGTCGATACGAGATATAAAGTTAAGCTAAAATATAAGACGAGCATAGTTAATCAATGGCTCCTAGCCTTTAATTTTCGAGAGCGTTGATACAAATTCTACATTCATAGTATTTTTCTCTTTCACATTTCTCTTGAATTTTGCGATTCACAATTGAAAGTCAATAATAGTCGATTTAAATGTAACAATTGATATTAAAATCAGTGTTGATACAAATTTTATATTCATAATATTTTTCTTTTTCACGTTTCTCTTGAATTTTGCGATTCACAAGTGAAAGTGAGAGTCAATAATATTCAATTTAAATGTAACAATTGATATTAAAATCAAAATTTTAACATGCGCAAAACATGACAAAATAACATGTTCAAACCTCAAACTTTATGAAATTAGACATGCTTACAAAGTCTAAATGTAATAAATTGGTTGTTAAACGTAGTAATAATTAAGATCCCTCTAATCGAGACCCTACCCCCAGTCATATTTTTTTCATAATGTCCGCTTTAGAAGAGTTTGAGCCCATCTTATCTTCCCACATATTTCTTTTTTCTAGTCTCCAATGATTTGAACCCAAAACATCTACCCACCTTATGATGCATTTAAGTTGAATGCTGGTAGCAATTGGTTGTTTGTTTTATATATTATTTTAATTATTATAATAAAATTAATATATATTTTTTAATATAACCATTATTTAAATAGCACTATCAATAATTTTATCTTTTATTTAATTAATTTATTTAACCTTAAAAAAAATACAAAAATAAAAAAGACAAGCCTTTTTACAATCTAAGCCAGCATAAGAACATCTCCAATACAACAATGTGAATTGTTGTACACGTGACAGATAAAATAGAGACGGAGAGAAGAGCATCATCTCCAATGGGGCTGTGGATTGAAAAAATTGTAGTCCACAAGTATAAAAGAGAGTGGTAGATAAATTATAAAAAATAAAAAATAAAGGATGTTTAAAAGTAAATTATAAAAAATTAAATAAAAAATTTAACACACATTTCGATAGACATTAATTATAAAAAAATCAAGGTTCTAAAAATGAATGTCTGAGGATAGCTTAGGCGGCGTCTAAGCGTGGCATCGCGACCGAAATGTAGGAGCGATGCGGGCGATGCGGCGGGGCGGGCATCAAGCTTCTAAACTTTTTTAGAACACTAAAAAAAAAAAATGAATAGAGGATATCTAGTACATCGTCCAAATGTAGACGGTGTACTAGACATCTTCTACTTTTTACTTTGTCACGTAAGCAATTTGAGTTGATGTGGCACGCTTTTTAGTGCAATCTATAGTTGCATTGTAGACGCTCTACCTTCCATTTTAAATGTCCAGATAATGTGATGATAAGGTGGAGGAGAAAAAACTCATGTGGCAGCATTTATTGTAGAAGGTCGTTCAACATGTCGTTAAGTTTTAGATATCATGTTACTCACTGGCAGAGTCAGGGGTGTCTTTGGGGAGACCGGATCCTCCAATTTTCTGAGATTTTTTTTTTTTATTTTGTAATTTTTTTAATATGTAATTTAACTTTGATCTAATATCAATTTAATGGATAGCAAATGGACCCATTTACCAAATATCAATTTAATGTTAGGCAATTGGACTTATTGGCCTAATAAAATTAATAATACAAAATTACAAATGATTGACCAATTCCTCAATTCAGTACATGTTCACTCATCTGAAATCTGAATATCACATTTCTCCTACCCATTTTTTACATTGAGTAAATCAGAAGTTAGATTACAACATTCTAATATCTACAAATTTATCCCAAATCACTCAACAATCACCCTATTTTAATTTTTCTCAAATTTTTAAATTCAATACCTAAACTTTACTAATAAATCTTCAATTATCAGACTATCGAAAATATTAAGACGATGTGCAAGACGTTGAAACATGTGACAAATTTCATGCTCGTCACACTATTGGTAAATTCTTTAAAGTAAAGAGAATATTAAAAATCAGTCGTTTTTTATAAATAAAAATTAATAAAGACGCTTTGATTGTGAATGCATATCGTGTTCAATTGATTTTTTTTTTTTTTTTTTGCCTTTTGAGCTTGAGTGATATTTAATTTCATTTGTGTACCGGATCTTCCTATTTTGGAGAATAATTTTGCAAGAAGGCAACGTAAGCAAGAAGAATTTGATATTAGTTTCTTTCGTGGTCTTATTTTTGATATTGCAAATTAGTAGTCTAAGTTATATGTTTAGAAGAAAAACCAACATACTAACGCGAAATCAGGTCAAACTATGATTCGGGTGAGTTTGTTTATCTAATTGTATATAATATAGCATAAATAAAATAAATTATGAAAACTCGTAACGAACGTTTGTAAAAACAAAAATCCATCTCCAATCTTTTTGTATGTTAATTTAGAGACCCCCAACTCAGATTCTTTAGTTCCGCCACTGGTTATATTGTCTTCCACTCATTTTTTTATTAAATTGTATCTATCTCGCCTATTAATTTTCTCTTTCCATTTCCTCATTTCACTATCTCTCTACTCATTTCTTTTCTCCCTCTCAATGTTTGGGAAACCAAATCGGACAGTTGTTCGACCGAAAAAATTGAGAACCGACCTTAAAATCGATTCAAATATTGCAATTAACCGTCCAAAGAAGAACCGGAGGCACCGAGTTTTTAAGAGGTTCAACCGCGAACCAGGTTCGCATTATTAGGTGGTTAAATCGGTGGTGTGACTTAATTTGGTCAAAATCAGATTTTACACCCACATTTCAAATTTTTTTCTTCCTTCTTTTCTTTGAGGCGATCACGAACTTCTTCTCTCATTTCGATTTCTTTTTGAAAATCTTCTCCATTTTTTTTTTATTTCTATTTGACTTTTCAATTCTTCTTTGTCGTTCGATTATTGTTCTTGGATTCTTGCTACTTCATGTTCTTGGATTATTCTCTCCTTGCTTCTTTGATGTGCAGTGCGCAGCTTCAATGGATGTTCGTGTGGGTTCTTTCAGTGACCCAGACGGACTGAAGGACTTGCTCATTTTCTTGGTAAAAAAGATCAATTCTTTTTATTGGGATTACCTCAATTTGAATGATTTAGTTGGCCCAGCAATTGATTATTTTATAATGTAGTTTAGGGAGTATAATTTGTTTATATTTGACTTGAATGTTTTTTTAAGTATGTAAAATTCATACTTACAATCTACGGCTTGGCGTCCTTTGTGATGATATTGTATTTCAATCTGGCTTGGCGTCCTTTGTGATGATATTGTATTTCATTCTGGCGTGATCAGAGTCGTCGAATGGAATTTTTATTTGACTCTTATCAGGATAGAAGAAATTTTGAATTTTTACCATTTAAAATTAAGATTGGTAGTGTGCATTACATGTATTTCAAGTTTCGACTATTTTGAACATTTTCTATTAATATTGAATATATACATTATAAAAAGTCTATTTGAAATCCATTTTTGTGAGTTATTTTGTTTATAAATATTAGTTTATTTACAAATAACTTATTTTTAGGAATTATGAAATTTATAAATTATTTTTTAATTTTTTAAATTAAAACCGATTCAACCCAATTCGATCTTTTAACCATTGACCCGTTGTCTTTTCCTCGATCGATGGTTCGTCCAATTTTCCAAACATTGCTATCTTGTCATATAATTTTGTTAAAATGTGTATAACATTGAAGATGTTCTAATACCGTCAAAATAAGACCGAATGTAGTACATCGCACCTTTCTATTAGTTTGCTTTTTTATGAAATAATATTTGCACCACAATATTTAATTATCACACTACATTTTAATTATACTTAAAATCTTTAACTTTTGTCCTATAGCATTTACATCCCTAACTATTTTTTCATCAAATTTTTATCTCCAACTTCTATTAACTAACACTTCTCATCCTCAATAATAAATTTCCGTCAAAATATTTTATTTATACTTTGATATAAAAAAAATATTTTATCACTTTTATATTTATTATTAATTTTTAAATATAATAAACAAATAAATTATTTTACACCGATCTCATCAAAATTTTTAGACAGCAACACTAGTTAAAAACAATGTATGCTAACCAATTTAAATTAAGAATAATAATGCAACAAAAAATGAAGACTCGAGTATCACACTGAACAAGAATTAAAACAGTAACACTTGTTAGAAACAATATATGCTAATCAATTTAAAATTAAGAATAAAAATGTGATAAAAAAATTGAAAATATAAATATTACACTTAACAAAATTTAAATTTTTTAAATATAGTATAATAAATAAAAAATCTAGAGGACTATAGATTAATTACTTATTTGGTAAATTTTTTATATAAATTATAAACCGTGAATCTTGTAAAATATGTAAATAAAAATTATAAATCGGTTGATAAATAGATATTTTACCAAATAAAACACTATTTTTTTCATTTCTGGCAAGTTATACCTGTTGATGATGCCACAATTTAAACACATGTTTAAAGTATTATTACATTTAAATGATGTATCTATATCTATGTCTATATCTAATAGTATAAATTTTTTGATCAAATTTACAACTTTTATTTATATATATATTCTGTAAAACTAACTTATAATCTAAAAATCTTTACCAAACAAACCTAATCATTCGTAACAAGTTAAACTTTTAAATGTAAGTAGTCGTACCACTTTCAGTGGTGGCGATATGTTCTTCTTAGCGCCTTGTCCTTCGCCGGTGTACTGCCTTGGCAACTTTCCCTCGTGATTTACATGAGGAGATACTAGCCTGAATTCATCACTTGGATTTGCCATTTCTTGAACCTTCTTTGATTAATTTCTCTTCGGACAAAATAGGATAAAATCTATTTGATTTGTACATGTCAAGAAATTCCTCGCGTATATAAGTGGGAGTTTGTTTTGTGGCTTTTGGGTAGTTGACACGTATCATAAGAAGTTACGAGTTAGCAATAGAATTTACCCATTTGCTGACACGTTGTTTGTAGTGGAAAGCAGTGGACAGTTCTCGACAAAGGTTTGGGGGAAATTAGCGCAAATGTCCTTAATTTTGTCCTCAATATAAAAATGGTTCATAATCTTTATTTTTTGACACAAAAATCTACATTACATATATTTTAGTGCGTAATTAGTGCTGTATTTGATTAAAAGACAAATATCTTATATTTTAATTAGATTCTCCCAACCTTTGTAAAAGTGTAAATATATTTGATACTTTTATTTTTTTTTTAAAAAAATTAAAAGAAAATAACAAATTGATAATATAATAAATTATTTTACATATATTTTACGAACGGTTACATAATAATTAAAATTTAAGCTCATAATTATTAACAAACGTGTTAATTAAAATTATTTTATTATTATTAAGTAATTATATTATTTAAAATTTTAATATGTCACAAACTTGATATTCAAATATTTTTATTTAATAGAGCTATTCGTTTATTAATTTATCATTTTGTTATCGTTCAAATATAAAAAACACATAATGTATAAATTAATTTTTGTTAGCATTTTTATGTTAAAATATATAATAAGACTGATTCAATATCATAAAATTATATACGTTATTTTGTTATTTATTTTATTTAATTTTTATTCAAATTATTTCACATCACATAGCAATTATATATACTTAAAGCACAATAATTTTATATTCTTATGAAAATTTTTATTATTACGACTATAATTATATATTTAATACATTAAATTAAATATTATTTAATAATTAGATCGGACCTATTTGTACATTTTACAATTATTGAAATCAAATATAATTTTCTTTAATTAAAACTAAGAATATTTTTATCTATTTCTTTCAATAAAGACTAATTGTACACTAAAACACATATATTAAAAATTGATGTGCCAAAAATAAAAGGTTGGAGACCATTTCTGCATTAAAAACAAAGGTTAAGAAACATTTGTGCCAATTTCCTAAGGTTTGGCCGTTGTATGGTTGGCGTGTCAACATGTGTAAATATGTGGCGGATAGCGTAAATGTACCCGGATAATGCGTCGGACCATCCATCTGGAAGTGGTTTCAAGATCCGAAACTGTGATATTGTAATCCAATTAAGTTGAAATATATAGAAATTTCATATTAAAAGAGTGTAATTAAAATGTGTAGATATTATTTTGATCATTTCACAAAATGAGAATTTAAATTTTACAAGTTAAACATCTTATTTGAGTTTTAAAAATTTGGAAGATATTTTCTTTTTATAGTTATTTTTTTTTTTTAAATATTCATCAATTTATCAAGTTCAATTTCAAACTTAATTTCCCAAATAATTAAACAAATCATAAATTTTTATATTAATAACATAACTTATTAGATTTGTTATTTACTGTAATACTGTGTATTGTTAAAGTAATTAATATACATTAACAAGTAGGTTTGATTTACACTAGAAATTCATAATAGGAAGCTTAAAATATAAAATAAAAAAAAAATGCATTAGGTTATAGTGATTAAACACATTCTTATCATCACGAGACTTTTATGTAGTTCATTATTTGTAGAGTAATATTGACAAACAGTGAATATTTATTTTTGTTACTATCTAGATTTTGTGAAGATTCCACTTAGTAAGAGGGCTCTGGTGAAGGCCTATTTGGCCCTTGTACCTATCACACTTGGCGGTCTATGTCCTCGCAATCCAATATCTAGTCAAATAGAGTCCATGAAGGGTGCTTAACAATTATTTAAGTGTCGAAGCATGTAATCTGGTGATAGAGAATTGATTGAGAATCTATCGACACGTAGATAGTAAAGATTTCGAGGTCTAACAATTTTAATTGAAAAATTAAATAAAAAGTGGAAAGAAAATAAGAATGAAAATGCATCACTTTGCAGACTCCCACCTTTACCCCACTTCCGGTTGGATGATAGTTTGGGAGTAGGGATAGAGGGTAAAATCATCTTTTGAGTAAACATATTATTTTTATTAAGGTATTGTAATATATATTTTTATTAAATACATCATATTTTAATTGCAATGAAAGTTTTCTACTATTTCTTCTATTCACATTTATGTCTCTAACTATTTCTTTTACCACATTCTTATCATTAACTTATTAATTTATACATCTTATCTTTATCGTCGATGATAGTTTCTGTTCAAAAAGTTAATTAGGAGAGCGTATTTTTTTTCCACTTCTCATATTTTTATATAAGCAAAATAAATAAAAAATAAAAAGTTTCACAAAATATTTGATCCTTATTTTAATGCACATTAGCAGAATGTTTGGACAAAAATCGTTATATGAGACAAAATGTGAAAATTAATGATAAAAATACGATGAAAAAAGTTAGGGATATAAGAGTTAAAATATCAAAAGTTGGGGGACATTTATTGTAATTAATAACGTAATGTAGATAATAAAAATTGTAGTTTGAGTATAATTTCATTTTTAACTATCAATCGAGGATTGAGTGCCACAAAAACTTTAATGCTGAGGATCCAAAGCTAAAACAATAAAGTTATAGAGGTAAAGACTATATAGATATAGGTCGGTGGTGTCCACTATAATTTTTCCTAAAATAGTTTTGCTTTATTTGATATAACTAAAAAGGATAAATCATAATGAATTACTATTTTTTTTTAAATCTATTTTTCTCTATTACAGAAATATTCGTTTTAATGGGATGAAAATTTATATTGAGTAAAAGTGGTGATCTAGCACTTAAAATAAAAATAAAAATGGGTTACCTCTCTTATTCTTTCACTTCCCTCTTAATTACGTGACATGCAGCTTTTGAAAAGAAATAAGAGAGATTATATTTTGAAAAGAAACAAGAGATATTCATATTTTTATATCTTAAAGATCATGAAAGGAATTTTTGAGATCGGGATACTATTGAAAAAAAAAAAAACTTCAACTTAAAAATCGGATTATTACTAAAAAAAAAATTACAGTATTACAAATATTTTTTTTTGGTAGACGGGACCGGGTTATATTCTGGTCCTGCCCCTTAAATCCGCCCATATTCAAGATATTCATTTATCCAAGTTGTATTGTAATTGCCACTTGACCTTATTAAATATATTAAGATTATGTTTGCTTTATTGTTTATAAGTCTTATAAGTTAATCAAACATTATTTTTATATATACAGTTTGTAGAACTCATAATTTTTACACAATTTTTATCTATCAGTAGAACTTACTACTTATAATTTACAAAAATCTTTACCAAATATAATCAAAAATAATTTTGTTGCCTTATGTCACAGTTAGAACATGTTTGATAGAATTTAAAATAATTTTTTTTTTTTTTCTAAATTCATTTCAAGTATGGATCTATAATTACAATTTTTGAATCACAACTTTCATAAAAAATTTTACTTTTCAACTCTACAATTACTAAAAAAAAAAAAAAAAATTTACTTTTCAACTCAGATTAAAATTTCCCATTAATAATTGTCCAATTTTCTGTTGCTCCTTGAAAAGGACACCTCTCTTAAGCTTTTCCCCCAAATATTCAATCCAAACCTCTAATTTTGCTAACAGAAGTTTCACTCTGCAAAACCCTAGCAGATTCCGCGATGAAGGGTTCAAATTCAAGCCCAGAAAAGGAAAAAAAACAGCAATAGTGATGTTCAGAAGAGACAAGAGGATGATGATCATGGGCCTAGTTCCATAAGCATCACGGTTTCACATGGGCAAAACCTGCACGACGTCGTT
Source organism: Forsythia suspensa (assembly GCA_023638005.1). Classification (NCBI taxonomy): domain Eukaryota; kingdom Viridiplantae; phylum Streptophyta; class Magnoliopsida; order Lamiales; family Oleaceae; genus Forsythia; species Forsythia suspensa. Next base: position 40,031,204 of record CM042669.1, on the reverse strand, counting down.
GTACCAGCTAACTCCACTTTTGGTATTTTCTTCTTCCTTTTCATACACTTTTTATTTTTAAGTTTTCGTCTCTGTGGTGTCGCAGTAACTTGATATTAGGATTTACGGATTGTTTAATAGTATTTTTAGTCTACACGACACAGTATGTGTTGCTTTGGTATTTCTGTATAAATGGCTATTTATATAATAATAATCTATGATTGCTTATTTGATATGTGGTCAATAATTTTGGGGCATTACTTGGTTTTTAGGTTTTATTCATGTTTTTTTTTTTTTTTTTTTTTTTTCAATAGTTTTCGTTTCTGCATGCTTAATAATAAATAGCGTAAATCGAAAAACGGAAAAATAATGTACAACAACAGTGAGTAACAAATGAAATCAGAACTATTCGATTCCAAAAGGATCCGGGCATAAAGAAAATGAAGGCCGAGTTCACTCGTATTGAATACCAAAAAGTAAGAAAAATGAAAGGAAAATGAAGGGACGACGGTAGGCTTACAGATTCCAGACGGATTGAGTCCGGCGTTAGATCTGTAATTCCGATCTGTGCATGTACGAATGTGCGCGGAGGAGGCGGTTTAGGTTGGAAAACTGTGGGTATGGGTATGGGTATGCAGATGGGAAAGGGAAAGATAGGGCAGACGTTTTTTTTTGGGTGAGATCTGTGTTTTTTTTTTTCCTCCCTACAACCAAAAACAGCGTCGTTTTGTAAATGACAAAAAGCGACGCCGTTTTTGGCGTTGGATGAACGATGGCGACAAACCCACTCTTATATGTTATTAGGAGAGATTTTGAATTTTTATCATTTAAAATAAAAATTGGTAGTGTGCATTTACATGTATTTCAAGTTTCGACTATTTTAAGTATTTTCTACTAATATTGAATATATATACATTATAAAAATCTATTTGAAATCCATTTTTGTGAGTTATTTTATTTATAAATGTTAGTTTATTTATAAATAACTTATTTTTAAAAATTGTGAAATAATTTTTTTAATTAAAACCAATTCATCCGGATCTTTTGACTCTTGACCCCATTACCCATTGTCTTTTCGGATCGATGATCAATCCGATTTTCCAAACATTGCTATCTCTTATCATATAAATTTTTTAAAATGTATATAACATTGAAGATGTTCGATACCGTCAAAATAAGATCGAATGTGGTACATCGTACCTTTCTATTAGTTTGCTTTTTATGAAATAATATTTGCACCACAATATTTAATTATCACACTACATTTTAATTATACTTAAAATCTTTAACTTTTGTTCTATAGCATTTACATCCCTAACTACTTTTTCATCGGATTTTTATCTCCAACTTCTATTAATTAACACTTCTCATCCTCAATAATAAATTTTCGTCAAAATATTTTATTTAAATACTTTGATATAAAAAAGATATTTTATCACTTTTATATTTATTATTAATTTTTAAATATAATAAACAAATAAATTATTTTACACCATCTCCTCGAAATTTTTAGACTGCCAACACTTGTTAAAAACAATGTATGCTAATCAATTTAAAATTAAGAAAAATAATGTAACAAAAAATGAATACAGGAGTATTAAGAAGAATTAAAACAGTAACGCTTGTTAGAAACAATATATGCTAATCAATTTAAAATTAAGAACAAGAATGTAATAAAAAAAGTTAAAGATATAAATATTACACTTAGCAATTAAAATTTTCAAGTACAATTAAAATATAGTATAATAAATAAAAATCTAGAGGACTATAGATTAAATACTTATTTGGTAAATTTTTCTTATAAATTATAAATCGTGAATCTTGTAAAATATGTAAATAAAAATTATAAATTTTATAAAATTGTGTTGATAAAATTAATATTTAATTAAGTACTTGTAAACACTCCAAACAATTAAACATGCTATTACAAGAAGTTGAGTAAAATATGTCAAACTGTCACTTATTATTACACACACGTAGAAAATGCAGGGAGCAACAGTTGGGAAAATGTGAAACCAAATCAGAATTTGGCCATTAAAACAGCCTCCCCTACCACATGCCCTTCAATTGCCTCCAACACCTTCTGTTTTGTCACCTGAAAAGAGTTCAAATTTTTAGATAATGTTGTTCTATTATAAAATATCATATTATCATTCTCAATTCAAATCTTACATTCATCTTGCTATCAAATTATAAAAAATTATAATTTAAATAAATAAATATGTTCCTACCTTATGTCCAAAATGCAGCTCATCATCCAAAGCATAAAGCTTGAACACAAATCTATGCCCATGATGTGGCAGCACGGGCCCACGCCATCCGGGCACTTTCCAATCGTTGTGCCCCTCCTTAATCCCACTATACTCCCCTCCCAACTCCTCTTCCTTCCCGGAAAACCCCTCTGGCAACCCCTTCACCGTCGGAGGTATATTCACCACCACCCAATGAGTCCACGGCACAATCGGCCCATCGGGTTCCGGTGCATCAATATCCTCCACCACCAACGCCAAGCTCTTTGTCCCTTCTGGCAAGTTATACCTGTTGATGATGCCACAATTTAAACACATGTTTAGAAGTATTATTACATTTAAATGACGTATCTATATCTATGTCTATATCTAATAGTATAAATTTTTTGATCAAATTTACAACTTTTATTTATATATATTCTCATTAAACTAACTTATAATCTAAAAATCTTTACCAAACAAACCTAATCATTCGTAACAAGTTAAACTTTTAAATGTAAGTAGTCGTACCACTCGAGTGGTGGCGATATGTTCTTCTTAGCGCCTTGTCCTTCGCCGGTGTACTGCCTTGGCAACTTTCCCTCGTGATTTACATGAGGAGATACTAGCCTGAATTCATCACTTGGATTTGCCATTTCTTGAACCTTCTTTGATTAATTTCTCTTCGGACAAAATAGGATAAAATCTATTTGATTTGTACATGTCAAGAAATTCCTCGCGTATATAAGTGGGAGTTTGTTTTTGTGGCTTTTTGGGTAGTTGACACGTATCATAAGAAGTTACGAGTTAGCAATAGAATTTACCCATTTGCTGACACGTTGTTTGTAGTGGAAAGCAGTGGACAGTTCTCGACAAAGGTTTGGGGGGAAATTAGCGCAAATGTCCTTAATTTTGTCCTCAATATAAAAATGGTTCATAATCTTTATTTTTTGACACAAAAATCTCTGTTCTATATATTTTAGTGCGTAATTGGTCTTTATTTGATTAAAAAGACAAATATGCCTATATTTTTAATTAGATTCTCCCAACCTTTGTAAAAAGTGTAAATATATTTGATACTTTTATTTTTTTTTTATAAAAATTAAAAGAAAATAACAAATTGATAATATAATAAATTATTTTACATATATTTTACGAACGGTTACATAATAATTAAAATTTAAGCTCATAATTATTAACAAACGTGTTAATTAAAATTATTTTATTATTATTAAGTAATTATATTATTTAAAATTTTAATATGTCACAAACTTGATATTCAAATATTTTTATTTAATAGAGCTATTCGTTTATTAATTTATCATTTTGTTATCGCTCAAATATAAAAACACATAATGTATAAATTAATTTTTGTTAGCATTTTTATGTTAAAATATATAATAAGACTCGATTCAATATCATAAAATTATATACGTTATTTTGTTATTTATTTTATTTAATTTTTATTCAAATTATTTCACATCACATAACAATTACATATACTTAAAGCGCAATAATTTTATATTCTTATGAAAATTTTTATTGACACGACTATAATTATATATTTAATATATTAAATTAAATATTATTTAATAATTGTATCGGACCTATTTGTACATTTTACAATTATTGAAATCCAAATATAATTTTCTTTAATTAAAACTAAGAATATTTTTATCTATTTCTTTCAATAAAGACTAATTGCACACTAAAACACATATATTAAAAATTGATGTGCCAAAAATAAAAGGTTGGAGACCATTTCTGCATTAAAAACAAAGGTTAAGAAACATTTGTGCCAATTTCCTAAGGTTTGGCCGTTGTATGGTTGGCGTGTCATCATGTGTAAATATGTGGCGGATTGCGTAAATGTACCCGGATAATGCGTCGGACCATCCATCAGGAATTGGTTTCAAGATCCGAAACTGTGATATTGTAATCCAATTAAGTTGAAATATATAGAAATTTCATATTAAAAGAGTGTAATTAAAATATGTAGATATTATTTTGATCATTTCACAAAATGAGAATTTAAATTTTACAAGTTAAACATCTTATTTGAGTTTTCAAAATTTGGAAGATATTTTCTTTTTATAGTTAATTTTTTATAAATATTCATCAATTTATCAAGTTCAATTTCAAACTTAATTTCCCAAATAATTAAACAAATCATAAATTTTTATATTAATAACATAACTTATTAGATTTGTTATTTACTGTAATACTGTGTATTGTTAAAGTAATTAATATCCATTAACAAGTAGGTTTGATTTACACTAGAAATTCATAATAGGAAGCTTAAAATATATAAAAAAAAAAAAAAGACTTTTATGCATTAGGTTATAGTGATTAAACACATTCTTATCATCACGAGACTTTTATGTAGTTCATTATTTGTAGAGTAATATTGACAAATAGTGAATATTTATTTTTGTTACTATCTAGATTTTGGAAAGAAAATAAGATTCCACTTCCGGTTGGATGATGAAGGGATAGGGTAAAATCCCATATTATTTTTATTAAGGTGAAGGCCTATTTTCTATTTCTTCTATTCAAAAAGTTAATTATGAGGCGTATTTTTTTATCCTTCTCTTTATCGTCGATCATATTTTTATATAAGCAAAATAAATAAAAATAAAAAGTTTGACAAAATATTTGCTCCTTATTTTAATGCATATTAGCAGAATATTTGGACAAAAATCGTTATATGAGACAAAATATGAAAATTAATTGAAAGTTAATGATAAAAATATGATAAAAAAGTTGAGGATATAAGAGTTAAAATATCAAAAGTTGGGGGACATTTATTGTAATTAATAACGTAATGTAGATAATAAAAATTGTAGTTTGAGTATAATTTCATTTTTAACTATCAATCGAGGATTGAGTGCCACAAAAACTTTAATGCTGAGGATCCAAAGTTAAAACAATAAAGTTATAGACGTAAAGACTATATAGATATAGGTCGGTGGTGTCCACTATAATTTTTCCTAAAATAGTTTTGTTTTATTTGATATAACTAAAAAGGATAAATCATAATGAATTACTATTTTTTTTTAATCTATTTTTCTCTATTACAGAAATATTCGTTTTAAATGGGATGAAAATTTATATTGAGTAAAATATTGATAAACTAATGTTTTGTGGGTTCAACGTGTTAAATTTGACAAATTTATAAGATAAACTCATTGTTTTAGGAAAAAATTAAACTTTATTAGGAAAAAGTGGTGATCTAGCACTTAAAATAAAAATAAAAATAGGTTACCTCTCTTATTCTTTCACTTCCTCTTAATTACGTGACATGCAGCTTTTGAAACGAAATAAGAGAGATTATATTTTGAAAAGAAACAAGAGGTATTCATATTTTTATATCTTAAACATCATGATAGGAATTTTTTGAGATCGGGATACTATTGAAAAAAAAAAAAAAAAAACTTGAACTTAAAAATCGGATTATTACTAAAAAAAATTACAGATTAAAAATATTTTTTTTTGTAGACGGGACCGGGTTATATTCGGTCCCGCCCCTTAAATCCGCCCATATTCAAGATATTCATTTATCTAAGTTCTATTGTAATTGCCACTCGACCTTATTAAATATATTAAGATTATGTTTGCAATTGTTTATAAATCTTATAAATTAATTGAAACATTATTTTTATATATACAATTTGTAGAACTCATAATTTTTACACAATTTTTATCCATCAATAGCACTCACTACTTATAATTTATAAAGATCTTTACCAAATATAATTAAAAATAATTTTGTTGCCTTATGTCACAATGAGAACATGTTTGATAGAATTTAAAATAATTTTTTTTTTCTAAATTCATTTCAAGTATGGATCTATAATTTTCATCAATTTTTTTTCAATCACAACTTTCATAAAAAAATTTACTTTTCAACTCAGATTAAAATTTCCCATTAATAATTGTCCAATTTTCTGTTGCTCCTTGAAAAGGACACCTCTCCTAAGCTTTTCCCCCAAATATTCAATCCAAACCTCTAATTTTGCTAACAGAAGTTTCACTCTGCAAAACCCTAGCAGATTCCGCGATGAAGGGTTCAAATTCAAGCCCAGAAAACGAAAAAAACAGCAATAGTGATGTTCAGAGGAGACAAGAGGATGATGATCATGGGCCTAGTTCCATAAGCATCACGGTTTCACATGGGCAAAACCTGCACGACGTCGTTGTACCAGCTAACTCCACTTTTGGTATTTTCTTCTTCCTTTTTCATACACTTTTTATTTTTTAAGTTTTCGTTTCTGTGCTGTCGCAGTAACTTGATATTAGGATTTACGGATTGTTTAATAGTATTTTTAGTCTACACGACACAGTATGTGTTGCTTTGGTATTTCCGTATAAATGGCTATTTATATAATAATAATCTATGATTGCTTATTTGATATGTGGTCAATAATTTTTGGGGCATTACTTGGTTTTTAGGTTTTATTCATGTTTTTTTTTTTTTTTTTAATAGTTTTCGTTTCTGCATGCTTGATTCCTTTTTCCTTTCTATGTTTTGAAGTTTGATCATATCAATATTTCAACCCAAGAGTTTCTATTTCTATTTTGAGGAAAATTAGATTGCTTTTGTTGGTTCTCGAATGAAGTAGCACCAGGTGGCAATTTATGGCCCATGTATAAGCCTTGAAGTGATATATATATTTTGGAGCGGATTACAGGAATTAATAGTGAATATTGTACCTTTTCTTCACTGGACTAAGTTCTTCCCTTTCTGAATGTTTTGCTACTTCAGTTTTTTTCCTCTCTGTTTCCCTTTTAATGGACGTTAAGATGGTATGTGTATCTCATCAATGGTCATTGTTGAATTGATCTGTATTGTGAGGTTCTTCCTGCTATGTCATATTTATTTTTTGGGATGGGAAGTTGCTTGTTATGAGATCCTTGCTGGTTCTTGTTTTACTGGGGTCATTGGGTGACCGCAACACATGCTTATGATATATCTGCTTTATTAGTTAATGGACACTTTCTGAACTAGGATTGGCATGCACTTTTGAAAGGATATCTGGTGCGGTTGAACGCATCCAAGTCTTTCACTGTACATTGAGAATTGTCACTACTTAAATACTTCTTGGTTCAGTTTGGCAAGTATTGGCTTTTTGAATGCAGGTGATCTTAAATTAATGGTTACCCAAAATATTGGTTTGGATCCTGAGACGCACAAGCTCTTGTTCAGAGGAAAAGAAAAAGAAGATAATGAACATCTTCAGTTGGCAGGTGTGAAGGACATGTCAAAGGTGTTACTCGTTGAGGATAAGACATGCACAAAGGAAAGACCTGTAGAAGTTGCACAAACAAGTGTGGTTTCGAGAGGAGGTGCCGCTGTTGCTGAAATCAGAAAAGAAGTTGACAACCTTTCCGAACAGGTTGATCTCTTTTCCTTGGTATATATTTTTGTTTTTGTTTTTCCTTTTGGTGTGTCATGTTTCTTTGGACACTGTCTAAGTGGCTTTTTGTTATTGTATCGCAGGTGTTTGCATTGCAAGCTGTCGTGGATGGCGGAACCAAGATTGATGATAAGGATATTGTTTATGTAACGGAGATGCTTATGAGACAATTGCTTAAATTGGATAGCATTGAAGCTGAAGGAGAAGGAAAAGTGCAAAGGAAGATGGAGGTTAGTCATGTATTCTGCCTAGGTGATTATAGTTTTTGATCTTTTTGGTTTCAAATGGGAGTCTAAGCCCTCACCGTTACTTGTCAAAAGAAAATCTGTTGTTTCTTCTCATCTTTTCTTTTTGGGTAAAGATGTATTTGTCCTCTTGAACAATCGCTCATTCACATGGTGACTCCCTAGCCCTTCAATTTCATTGCTAAACTCTCAAATCAATGATGTGAGCTATTCCAGTTTTTCAACATAAATGACAATTCATTTGATAATTAAATAATTCGGTTGCTCTAATTAAAACTTTGAAATGAATAGGAAATACAAAAGATATTATCCCAATAGCCTAATTCAATAACTCTGCCTGTGCAGTTCCTTTCTACCACCACTACTGCTGATGAGCACAACCACACAAACTTACCCCCCACAATATATGCCCAACCACGAGCACCACCTCCTCCAACCACTATCACTGTGTTTATTCAAATCCCCACCACATTACTGTCCAACACCCTGACCACTCAAATTCAAATTGGGGAACCTTTCTACGAGAATCAAATGAATTAAATCTAGACCTGGGATTTCCTTGAACTAACTGAAACCCTCGTTCATGTGCAATCCATATCTGAAATCTGCTCGGCGGTACTAATCGTAGCATAACTAGTTGTTGATCTCTCAACAATCATGTGCAATCCATAACTGAAATCTGCTGGTGGTAGTAGTCGTACCTTAACTGGTTGTTGCTCTCTCAACAATGATGTTTAATATTCTCTTGAAAACCCCCAATTAGTGTCACGAGCGTCATCAATTGATGTTCCTCTGGAATGACGAATCATAATACCGAGATATACATTGGGCTGTAGCTGGAGACATTAAATGTGCTAAAATTTGTTGGTTTTCTTTCTTCCCTATCCAAATCAATCTATTCTATTATTGACTTTATTTTATTTTGTTTGATATTTAGAGGATTACTTATTCTCTTACTGCTTGTTTGGTAGAGTTTAAAATATTTTTTTTTTCTTAAACTCATTTTCAACCACATATTTTATGGGACTCACAATTTTTATCAACTTTTCAACAACACATTTCATCAACTTTTATTATAATCTCCTAAAAAACTATATTTAAACTCTACCAAACAAACACTTAACAATTGTAGTTACACTTCTTTAATAAAATTGCGTTTCTTATAAAATAAATAATTAACTTGAAGTCACAATGCAGGAAACGATAAAATTGTTAGCAATTGTATGAACATGTATCTTTGTATGTTATATATATAGATTCCAATATATTTATTTCTTTACTGATATATTCACTGAAGAACTCCCAGTTAATTATAGGAGTACTTCTGTATGGACCTGGGTATTTTACCAAGAAATCTATAACACTATATATTCTGTTTAGGTGCGCCGTGTCCAGAGCTTTGTGGAGACACTGGACATCCTTAAATCAAAGAACTCCAATCCCTTTAACAACACCGAGCAGAATGTGTCAGTTTCGACTGAGTGGGAGACATTTGAATCTGGTTCTGGAATTGTAAATACCCCGCCCACTGAGCCATCTTCTACCAAGGTAACTCAGGATTGGGAACAATTTGACTAGTCCATTTCTGGATTGTACGATCACAGAATACGGAATGCAAAATGCATTCAACACTTCCATTGTTTTGATGCTAAATTGACATCTTTGATATTCGAAACCTTTTCTTTTGGCTATAGCATAGTAACATTTTTATTTATAGAGGCAGTGGTTTTTATTACCTATCAATCTGTATTGGTGCAAATTGATCTTTTACATTCTTCCCTTCAATGCTTTAAATTGTCCTGTCTTCCCAAATTTAACAATCGAGGCTTGATGTTCAATCTGAGCTCATCAATACTCCAAAAGGGCCTTTGACGATAGTTCCAAAGTATGTCTACATTTTGTTTGTGATACGTTCTAAGGGCCAGATTGATTTTAGAGCTCAATTTCTGGTTGTCTAATAATTCAAAATTATTTTAGGTGTTTGATAAATTTAGAAAAAATGATTCTAAAAAAATTTATATCCATTGCAACATATTTTGAGAAGTAGTAAAAGAGTAGTTTCTTATATTCTAATTTTAACTTTTTGAGTTATCTATTATCAATACACAAATTTTAACTTTAATTAATTAAATTATGTCTTAGATTTATTAGTATTTTAATTAAAATGCATTTTCACAAATAATTTAAATTTAAATTTAATTGATTTTTGTACTTACGGCTATGATTTTATTTTATAATATTTATAAATTTTGAGATTTAATAGATATTTATTAATTTTATTTTAAAATAATTATGATGAATGTTGAAAAAATATTTGATAATATTATATATTGTTATAAAAGTAAAAATAAATTTTACAATACTAACAATAATAATAATATAAAAAAATATTATTATAATTAATGTTTATTTTAGTAATTTTATATTGTCAAAACAATAAATTATTTTTGTTTACCAAACGTTTAAATGTTGATTATATACGACAATTTTGAAACAACAATTTATTAAACGCTTATTTAATTCTTTATGTAGTACATTAAAAATTAATTCTTTTAAAAGTACATTAATATCAAATCAAACATTATTAAGATCTTTCAACCCAATTCTGCTTGATGGCATTTTCTGCTTGGGGTCGACCGAAAAATAAAGGTAAAAAGAAGGTATCTCAATTGACTAAATCACCCATATTACATTATTCCTGGTTAGTGCTTGGACAACAACTTTCGTGTAATAAATACGAGAAAAATGTTACAAGGATTGAATCCTCTTGTAAGTACGAATTTGCACAACCCTCTTATTAGTAATCCGATTATTGAAGACGAAGGGTCACACGACTTCAATACTTGATTTGTAAAAGACTTTAAATTTATGAGACTTAGGGTCTACTTAGAAGTTTTTTTTTTTTACCAGTTTTGGGTGACACCATTTATGAAAAGTTGAGAAAACTGACGCTTGTTAGTTTTTGGGCACCAATTTTGAGTGGTTTAAAAAACACCCCAAAACGGTGTAGTGTTATTTGGGGTGTATTTCCCAATCCCCAAAATCAGTAATTTTTTACCGTTCTTCAAATTATATTTCAATTTTACTATCTCTAAAATAATTATTTCTAAATCTACCCTAAATGTAAAATACATATTTCATTCTTCCTTAAACACACATTTTGCCTATTCTCTCTAAATATTAATTTTCTTATATGTTATTGAATTATTTCTGAAATTTTTTGCACTCGAATATATATATTTACATTTTAATTTTTACATACTTCATATTGTTTACACATAACTATTTTTTTTAAATATATGATTATATATGTAATTTTATTTTTTTTAAAAAAAAACTTTCATTACCGCTGAATAATAAATTCTGAAGTATGAGTTGGATTGTTTTAAAAATTGCTACAAAAACCATCCAAATTCGGACTCTTCATAAATACCCAAAATCAATATTTTAAAAAACTCTCATAATCGATACTCTAAAACTCCAAACTAAACCCTTAAACTTAAAAGAAATTTCTTGTACTTCTCTTCTTCTTTTCTCCACCTTGGACTGATTTTTCTACTTCTTGGACTTGCGTGTTTATTTTCACTTTTGTCCTTATCATATTTAAAAATTGATAATTTTACTCATTTTAAAATTTTAAAATTATTTTTTAATATTTTTATTTTTAAATATAGTAAATGTAACCCACATTTTTTTTAAGAAACATAACAAATGTAACAATAAATATTACATAAGTAAAAATAATATTTTTAAAATAAAATAAGTGAAATAGTATTTTTTGTGGTACATGGTGAGACTATTCCAATAATATATTCCCAAAAGATTCATTATTGGGAAAGAAGAATGGAAATTTGAGCTTCAAAATTTCATTTAATGTGGAATGAGATTTTTACGATCATGGGCGGATCTAAGAATTTTTTTAGTTCGGACTGCTATTGAATTTTTTTTTTTTTGCACATTAAACCGAGTTGTTACAAAAAAAAAAAAAAATTTATAATAATTTTTAACACTATAAAAACGCTTTTTTCCGAGGCAGAACTGGACTACCTTCCTAAATCCACCCCTGCTTACTACAGATATTTATTGGACTTAAATGGGCTATTTTATCTTTTACAGCCCAAAACTTGTTTACTTTCTCTCTATTCTATTTGAAGGAATTAAATGAATTTCACTTGGTCAATACAAACATGCCATGTACACTGTGGAGAGGATAAGATTTCCCTCTATTCTATTTCAAGAGGACTCGCGTTTCCTTTCTCTCATCCAATAGAGATCACACGTAATCAGATTTACTTTTGGGCTTTTGAACATTTTACGGTTGAAAGTCCTGGGCCAATGTTTGTGTCTTCAAGAGAAATTTACATATATTGGCTATATATTGATTTAGCACTATGGACAATTAACTTTTTCATTAATTTTGGTGGGTTCCATCGATAAAAACTAAATAGTTTTATCTTGTGCCCTATAAATCTTCTTTCATATCTTTAAATCTAAGTGCTTATTTGGTAATTTTTTTTTAGATTATAAGCAGTTGATCTTACAAAATATGTAGATAAAAAGTGAATAAAAATTATAAATCCTCCAGAATGTATAGATAAAAATAATATATGTCTAGCTTATAAGCACTCTCAATTATGCTATAAAAATGTTAATTTGTTGCAAGCTCGATGAGTAACAACATAATTAAGTTCATTGTTTGGTTTAATTTAAAAAATTGAGGTCAAAGTCAACATTTAATTTTAATCACACAACTAATGTAATCGACAACTTTTATCAATTTTTCAATTACATATTTTATCAACTTTTATCAAAATCTACTAAAGTTCTTATAAAAAACTGTGACATACCTAAGTAATCTTTGTGTCTATTTGTCTGGATGGTCGTGTTTTTGTGCAATGCAAGAATTTCTAGTCCTTCAAAAGCTTGTTTTAACTTTGGCAATCTAATTGAGGTAGGAATTGGAGTACAGAACTACATAGATATAGAACTTTAATTTCGTAAAAGGTTGTCCCAACTCTTGGGAGGGTCATTCGCATACTTGCTTACTTTTCTAGAGTCAATGATATCGCTATTTTTTGGACTTCAATTACAATTTTCAAACTAAAAGAGTAATTCATTCGAAAAAACTTAAAATTACTAGCCTTATATACTTAAATGTTCAACCCGACTCTAGCTAAACTTATTAAAAAAATAATACACTGCAAAATTACCCACAAACAACTCGTATTTTGGGTGTTGAATCATTGATCGTCCATGTTCAATGGGTGATATTCTATAGTCTATAAGGCATTAAGTTCCAATTGCAATTATAAGAGCAAATTAATACAAAAATCAAATCGGAAATTCAATTCACAAGCACGAAATGTCAGAACGATTCACTCTCAATGTGTGAGTTATGTCAACTTGATGTTACAAAATTTTCATTATAATGAAGAAAAAGTGGACTAAGGATCACTCTAGAGTTGGTGAATTTCCGTTGGTGAAAAGGTGATTTTTAGGAGATCTACTCTCTTATAAGAAGTACCGACTTCCCCTTAAAGTCTTTTATATAGAGCATGTATATTAGGATAATCTTCATACGAGTGAATAAATATGATTAGATTCAAACAATCCAATATACTCATAACTTGTTTCGTCTAAACAACATGTAATTAAGAGCATGATTAGACTTCATATAATCCAATATAAAAAAAAATTCCAAGTTAATTTTCTTCTCTTATTCACATGAAAGGTTCAATACTAATAATATTGGTAAATTAAGAGCATGTTCGGTTATGTTTAAATGTAAATCAAATTTACTTTTAAATTAATTATTTTATCAAATATAATTTTTAAAATTAATTTCTTCACTAAGAAAATTTAATTTTTCTAAAAAGTAAGTCAAACACGCTCTCAAAGAGAATAAATTCTATGCCGAACACTTTACATGAAGTAGCAATATTGATAACTAATCGATAAATAGAACAACATAAAATGCATTATTACTTTATATGGTTATTGGGTATGATGAATTGGACAATATTAAAAAGAAGAATAAGCTAAAAATCTTATCTATAATATTGTCTACTCGTGTCCAATATTGAGTAGCTAACATGCCCTATAATATTCATACTATAAGAAAACAAGAAAATTATGCATTGGGTGAACAAGTACCTCAAGCTCTCACTTAGAATTACCCTAATTCATAGAGTCAGATCCAGAGTACTTGCCCCTCTAGCCTTTTCAGTACTAATATCATCTTCTTTTAAGTGCTTCTTAAGCTTTGAGAATGATGGAGTGTACAGTGACAGGGATAAGTTGTTTTCATCATTCCTTGATTCTACCCCAAGTGATAAATTCAAATCCATGTCAGAATCAGAGGCCAGTTTCCTCTTTATTGCTGTCTGCTTTTGGAAATTTGTCGTTGTGTCGACATTCTTGAAACCAGCGTTCTTAAGATTATAGAGTCGCGCAGCTGTTTGTGATTCTCCTGTACCTGGAACCTCCGGATTTCGTGAGAATCTTCGAAAATCTGAAGTGATTTGCCCTTGAAATTTCTGTTGCTCCACAGGGTTTTGTCTTGCTTGACCTGGCCAGGATCCAAATTCATCTTTTAACTCATGGGTGCGCCTAATCGATTCTTCATTACAGTGTCTGTTCAAGATCCTTTCAGTGACTGTACTATAAAATCCGGGTTGGGTTTTGTTAACTGTATGCTGCCCCATAGTAGAGTATTGCATCCATTTCCCATGGCCATTCCAAGAAGCATCTGCATATCTGGAGAAAAAACTTTCAATCTTGATACAGAATTCAACTGAAGACGATAATAGACAAGATTTTAACTTACGGTTATACCTAAAGGCAGAATGAAGAGGAAGCTGACTTAGATTGTAGATATTCCGATCTGGCACGACCCATGAAAATTGTGTGATCTTCCCTCACTATAACATAGAAGGATTTGCATAAGCTACTAAAATGAAAACCCTAATTGATGCTCCAAGAAATTATAAAGAAATCAAGGTATACCTTGACTGGGCTCATCAATCTTCTTGTTTCTATGCATCTGTTTGAACATAACCAAATAAAAATAAAATTATATTTTCCATTCGAGGGGTAATTGAAAAAAATTGCAATTTTTTACCTGTAAATGGCTCTTGATATGAGCAATATTGAGTTCTTTGATGTTCATCAATTGAAGTACCATCTTTGGTGTTGCTTCTGCACAAGAAATTATTAAATTAAAAATTAAAAAACAAGTAAAAATAAAATAATTCCCAAAAAGTTCACATGAACCCTAGCTACCCAAGTTAAAACTCACTATCTTGTCCACCAAGTTTCTCTACAGCTCGAACAAATCGCCAATGGAGATCGGTTGTCCACCGGAGTCGAGGCGTCTTCGATCGAGCATAAGGTCTCACGGTAGGCTTGAAGTTATCAGTCTCTTCAACTGTACTATTGCTTGAACTTCCATCTCCATCTTTTGACTTGCAAAATTCATAATTAATTTTCCTCTCACTACTTTCATCCTCATGATCATCATTTTTCTCAGAAGGGCTTTTCTTGGAGCATTCTGTGTCACCATTAATACCCTCCATCTTTTCTTGATCTACAGTTCTATATACATTAAAACCCTAGATCAGGAGAGGAAGATGGAAGACCTATTTCTCTCTCTAACAATAATTTAGAGGAAATCCATAGGAATCTGACCAGTAAAAGTACATATATGTAATTGCATGATCATCACAATTGTCCACCTGGTTTAGAAAAGCAATTTTTTTCATGGAAATAAGTACTTATTTGTTTTAAACAATTCATTTAATAAATGACTTAAAAGTTGAAACTGCTGCCATGGTCTTTTGGTAGACTAGTTCAACTTATGTATATATATTTTTTATTCTAATTTCGAAAGACTGCAAAACTCAGAAATTTGAGTCCAAATAATAAGTTCAAAATAAACTTTTCTTACTGTTTTGTCTGTTTATAATATTGGATAGACAAACCTCGAGACCAACCAATTTTGTATAGTAAACCAAGATAAAGTTGCATCAAAACTGTGAGATTCTAACGTCAAACAATGGGTTATATATAAAAGTCTTGTACGCAGTTTCACATTTACTACAAGACAATCCTGGAAATCCCCACACCCTGCTCATCGATTGAGTGATTATAACTTGTACATCTTATAAAATGTGTGGATAAAAAAAATTGTTGTAAAAAACGTGAAACGTGGTTAGGTGTGCAGGCCAAAATTCAAACTTTTCGGGCCTAGACAAAGGCGTGGCAAGAGCGAAGCGTGAAAACGTGTTTTGTTGTTTTTAATATTATTTTAAATATTAAAAAAAATTCAAACAAAAAGGTGCTGCGCGCCTAGGCCAAGCTTGGGGCACGCATTTTAGTTAAAAATATAGTTGACCAAAAAAGCGCGCCTATGACCTAAGTGAGGTTTGGAAGCCACTTCTAATCACGCTTTTTAGAATAGTGATACAAAATGTCTTCGATCAACTTAAATTATAATTTAAACTTAATCAAATTAAACACACTGTGAGATATAGCAACATGCATGCACAACCAGTTTCGAGCTTTTCTAACATCAAATTTTGATCTTAATTATAAAAATAAATTATAATTTTTATATACAATGTCTTCATAGCATCCAATTTTTTTTTTTTTTTTTTTTCAAAATGATATTTTCATGTATGTTTCGTATAGTATTGAGTTTTGTGTTTTAATTTCTGCACAACCAGTCGCTAACTGCCTACAATTTTGGGAGATCAACATGTCAAAAAATATGTTGGTGAAAAAAAAATAAAAATTGTAGCTGCCATTGAATCGGGAATCACGGGGTTTGTTCTTATACTAAACCCGGGGCCTCACTCACCTAATTCCATACAAATTATAAGACCAATGTTGTTATAATGTAGCCCTACTTAATTAATTTAGTTTTTTGGGTTTGTATATATGAAAAAATAAGATCCTTGTCCTAGTTGACAACTTGACTTTAGGGGCTACACTTGTTATTTAATAAACTAGAGCATCGTTTGTTGTTGTACATTATTTCAGAATTCATTATATGGTTTTGAAGTTAAAAATACTTTTTATTGATCCAACATAATTGATGTTGTATGGTTAAGTCCCTTCTAACGGTAATCAAATCCTTTTTTCCTGGCAATGGCTTCAAGCAATTCCAATACATGTCAATACCTATAGTAAAGGGCGGGACTAATTCCCCAGGTTTCATTCCAGCTTGAAAATCAGTATTTTGCAAAGTATAAGATAAGAAATGAATCAATCAGCGCCGCCCACTGTGGATGTGGTATGGTGAGTGTAAAAAAAAGACTCAATGTAGATTTTTCCACGTCACAGTAATCAATTCCCAAATTCCAAACCCTCTTCCACAAACCCATCCAACTCTCTCCCTTTCTGCCGATGAATTCCATGGCCAAAGGTGTTTCCGGCCACCACCACCCATGTTGCGCCAACGCCATTGCCATAAACCACCACCACCGGCTACAATCGGTTCTTCCTTTCTACACTTCCCTCCGCACACATTTGTCGCCACCACCCGCGTCGCGCCAATACTGAGAGACCACAACCCCACCACCACCCGCACACACCTGCCACCACCACCAGCGTTGCACACATCTGCCACCACCAACAGCGGCCAACTAATATCAGATTGCAATTTTTCCAGCAAATTATCAAAAAAAAAATTTCAAATTTCTGTGAAGGGTTCCCCATATCGTTAGAGCAACTGCTTTACGGGTCGTCACGGCGTGGAATGGGCGGTGAAATGCGCGGAATGGGCCGAAAACGAGGCGTGAGAGAAATAATTAGCAGTGGGGCACCGGCGTTTGGACGTTCGTGAAGGTGTTGGGGTTTGGCCGGTCGTGGTCGTGAAGGAGGCGCTGTTGGCGCTATTGGAATTCACCTACAGAAAGGGCGAGAGTTGGATGGGTTTGTGGAAGAGAGTTTAAGATTTGAGAATTGATTACAGTAACGTGGACCAATCCACGTGGAGTTTTTTTTTTTTTTTTTTTTACACTCACCATGCCATATCCACAGTGGACGTTATAAGATTCGTCCACTGTGGGCAGAAGAACGACACTGATAAATCAATATAAGGAACAAAGTATAAAGACTGGAATATAGATGACAACGGAATGGGGCGGGCGGGCCACAATTCTGTCCCCTCCCTGTCGGGGAATTTCTTCCCCCACACATGTCTCCGTTTACTGCTACTTTTTTTTTTTAACACACTTGTAAATGTGATTTTCATTGAATTTTTATCTAATTATGTTTAAGATCGATGTCCAACATAAATAAATTATTTGATTTAGTATAAGAATGCATTTTACATAATATGTTTACTAAACAAAATGAAAAAAAAAAAAAAAAATCGAGGAGTTGTGGTGTAGTAGTTTGGAATTTGGATTATTCTTCCCAACCAAGGTTCGACTCATTTTAGTCCCATTTCAGCAAAATAGTTTATAATTTACCTTGAATGTTGTGAGGCCTTTATATAAGTATCTATTAAGAACATGTGTCACAGATATGTGGGTATCGAAGGGACACATAGTGATATACGGTGGAAAGTCCGTTGAGAATTGGGACCTCAAATATAATCTCTATGAAAATATAGGGCCGAGCTTAACCATGGCAAGGTCAGCCTGCTCTCGCAATCACCCCTTGGTGGGGACGGTCGACCCCACTACAAACGGGCAATGGGTCAGTGGAGTTTGATTGCTCGATTGGCCTACTAAGTGGCCGGTACGTGGCTGCCCGTTGGCGAAGGAGAGTGTTCGAGTTTGACCAGTCCTACGCGTGGGTGGGACAGTTGTACTCTTCCCGGAGCCACTTCCACCATGGTTTATGATTTAAGTCGACCGGGTACGATTTATGCTTTTGTGGTTTTCTTAAATTAATTAGAAGGCATGATTAATTAAGTTGGCTAATAATAAAAATTGGCTAACAATCACCTATCATCAGAAATGTCGTATGGTGACCGTTGACCAGATATTTTTGAATCAAAGAATGAATTTGAGCCTTTCTCATGTATTTTGTCAATAATCTAGAATTAAAATTTGAGACGACTTTGTCAATGAGCGAGTTTTGGTGTTTTTTCTTCATATTGTGGTAGGCGAAGTCAAATTTTTCTAGTCAAAAATGAACTAATTAGGGTGCAATTCGTATAAATTATAATAAATTACAAATTAATTTTACCAGTTAATATCAAATTTTAAAGCCCGGTATTATTTTTTATGTTTTCAAGAACGAAAAAATGGCACAACTCCCCCTTCCAAATTTTAGACTTTATCTAGGTATATTTAATAAATATTTTTGTAAACTATAAAAAGTGGATCTTACGGAATATGTGAATAAAAAGTGAGTAAAAGTTGTGAGTCCTACGAAATGTGTAGATAAAAATAATATTTGACCAACTTATAAATACTTAAAAACACTGGCAAATATACTCTAATATATCCTTATGACATGTCATGTTTGTTATGTTATGCACTAAAAATGATAACCGATAAACATCTTACATAATTGTCTTTCTTAAACGCGTTCCATGAAATATAGGTAATGTGGACATGACAAGAGTGGATGATATTATAAAAAGAAAAAATATTAAAAAATTGATTCATTAAACTATCTAATAATGTATATTAAATATACTAATATTGTTTTCAAAGAGACTTGAATTTTTTATCATTCATATGAAAAGGGAGGACATGGTGGAGGAGGGCTAAGAGTATATATAATGCATTATATGGTTTGCTATTTACATGGCATAAACATTAGAAGACTTTCGATTTAGACATTCAAGTTCAAATGTATTATATGAATTGCTATTTAGATGGATTTTATTTTATTAAAATAAATACAAGATTAAATTTAAATATGTATAAGAAATTTAAATATTGTTGAGTGAAAGATGTGTCTAACGTAAATCTGCCCGCAATCGATTTGAGTGTTAGACATTCTTATTTTTTTTTCTCACACAACTTGACAGAGTGTCTAACAACTTGCATTGGTGAAGAAATTTTTAAGACATTACCTATTTCACTTACGTGGCAGAACTTTTTTACAATCAACGCTTGCATTGATACTCTAATAAGTAATAAGTCCATAGGATTAAACTATGAGAAATGAACTCTTCCCCAAATAGCCACAGGACACGTGTCATGTGGCCTTCATAACTCCTCCCCACTATGGGGAGAAGATCATTTCCCATTAAACTATATATAGTAATGTTGCTTAATTAGAAAATATGGAAAGGGAGAAATAAAAGAAATTTGTTTAGATTAATTAATATCTCCAAATAAAGCCCTTTCACATTTAAATTTCCAAGTTGGTGACCTACTATCGAAAAACTTGGAAAAAACAAATTAAAAGTAAATAATAAATAGTTTTGGACTGTATTTTACAACATATTGATTTTTATTTTTCTTATCTATCCTCGTGTATTAAACTTGGTAATAATTTGAAAAGCGACTAAACTTGAAAAGGAAAGACTTAAACATTAATTACGGTTAATATGCATATACATCTGTATGGGCATTTTAAATTTATCTCGTATACATGATACTTTAATGTTTTAAATTACATAATTCGAGAAAACAATTAAAATTAACGGATTCAAATCCCATCATATGAAATTGTGCCCCTTACAAGACAAACATGCGATCGTTTCAATAGCTTTCTGGACGAAGCTATATATTGAAAACATCACGAGGTTACACAAATAAAGACAACAAAGGGAAGATATATGAATTTGTTAATCCTAAATGCTGACATCCAACTGTACTACTGATCAAGTCAACTCCCAACAGTAGTCGTGTTTTATTGCCCTTTTTTACATGGTTTCATAGGAAAGCGTGTGTGTTGCTATTAATGCGGATCTACATCATCAAAGAATGAGTATGTCTGTCCTTTTATGCTCTCTCTCTCTCTCTCTCCCCCACCCCTCCTATATATATAGGCTTTATACACATTCAAATAGTAAAAGTTTGAACTCATTCTTACACACTCGTTGTATATGCAATTATGCATTGAATAGAATACAAGTGTGTATGTAAGTAATTGTTTATGTATATGTACAT
This sequence comes from Forsythia suspensa, assembly GCA_023638005.1. Taxonomy (NCBI): domain Eukaryota; kingdom Viridiplantae; phylum Streptophyta; class Magnoliopsida; order Lamiales; family Oleaceae; genus Forsythia; species Forsythia suspensa. The sequence goes on along the minus strand of CM042669.1, from coordinate 40,010,253 downwards.
TCAGCGGGCTTCATATATAACTACTCCAACATTCAATTACAATAAATTAGTGTTATTAAATTTGAACCGATTTGATCGAAAAACGGAGACCCAGTTCTTCAATCGATTCGATTCTCTTCATAATTACTACCGCATTCAACAATCAAAGTGTTATTAAATTTGGACCTCGAAAAAACTATCGATTTTTGAAATAATCCGGTGACCCGTCCAAATCATTACATAATAAAACTTTTCATTTTTTTTTTTATCCTATTCTATCCAAAAGATGCACCAAGTACTTCTACACTCTATTAATCAGATGTTAATAATACAATAATTTATGTTACTTTTTACAAGAATTAATTGATAATACCACTAGTCTAGTACTTATTTTACTAAATATATTTCTACTATATATATATAGTGTTTTGTTTGATTTAGACTTGCATAGTGATATATTGTCATAAAATTAATATAATGTTAATTTATTGGAGTATAATAATTTATGATTTAATGTTATATTTAACAAAAATAGACTTATCGGTTCGACATGAATTGATCCATCGATTCAACCACTAGATAACCGATTGAACTAGCAATCCAGTGACTCGCCTCCTTGTCTAGGTCGAGTTTGATAACTATGTCCGTAATTAATAAATAATATTACTCTTTCGTATTATTTCACTATCATTACACAATTTTCCAAATTGCATATTCTTTTATATAAGTTAAGTATAAATTATAATTCTCAACAATTATTCTCTTTCAATAAATGATTTTAATAACGAAGTATTCACAAGGTGCTGATATAGATATAGATTCTTTTATTGTGTACTCTCAATTAAAATATGGAATATGTTGTTGTATAAAAGAAAAAATAAATAATTGGAAATCTTTTAAGCCATTGCTTAGAAGTTATAACTAAGAGTAATGTTGTTTAATTGTGGGTATGAGATTATTACTCTAACTATAAAATAGCATATATAATTTTTATTCATCATTTTTCCCATTATGACAATAGAAAATGATCTAATGCCCACTACAGACATTAGATACAATGCTCAACGTGTCGGTGAGCGTTGAATATTGAATGTTGTCATAATGTCAATTTTTACATTCAGTGTCTATTGGACAAGTTGTCTGGTGAACATTATATATCTAAATATAGATATTAGATCATCAGCAATTTCTAGCTTCTAGAGACAGTAAAAGAAATACTTGTCAGATTTCCTTGTGGCATAAGACTGTAATTACCTATCCAATTAAATTATTATTTTTGTCCTTTTCGTAATAGACACGTAATTTGCTGATTCTTGTTCCTAGAATTTATTTGAAATCACCTTATTATTAGAGAAATAATATGGGTAGGGCAAGTGTTAGTGAAAGTAAATTGGCTTTTAAAAAGAAAGAAAGTGATATTGTGTTAAATAACGTTGTTCTTTAAAGATGCAAATATACGTGTCAAAAATAAGTAATAATGATGTGAGTTGAGTATCGTCCCACGATAAATATATTTCTAGTTATAAAATCAAACATTTCAAATTTTAACTGAACTTTGAATTGTTTAAAACTAAGTTTATACTAAAAATTCTAAAGACAAATTTTTAGTGTTTCGATAATCTTGGAGAAAAACTTGATGTAAAAGAGTAAGGACTTTGGTTCCACCTTTATTCTTTAGCTTTAGTTCTCAAATCCCGCAACAGACCAACAAACTAATTTGAGTTAATGATCAACGTTCTTTATTTGTCTAACGATATCTCTCAAGTAAAGATTTACTAAATTCCACATGAATTTTCTCTATCTTTATGAAAATTGAGAACACATAGAATTGCATTAAAAATAAAGAACATTCAATTCTAAATCACATAAAGTGGAGTATACTGTAATAAGATTATTTTTATATTTTCCTCTCTTCTAAACTAAGGGTGTGTTTGATTCTTTTCATTTTCCATGGAAAATGAAAATTTTCCACCCATTTTCCAAATTTTGATCATGTTTGATTGGCAAAAATTTTCCATTAAAATACATTTTCTCTTATTTTCCATCTTTCGTTTGATTTTAACTTTTGTTTTCCATGGAAAATGTTTTCCATGTTTTTCATTTTTACCATATTTTCCTTGTTTTCAAGAAAAATATTTTCTTTGTGGGATAGGAGAATTTATTTTCCATGGAAAATTTGTTAACCTTTTCCAACTTATTTATTTTCCATGGAAAATTTGTTAACATTTTCCAATCCAAATTTTCTTGGTAATTCATTTCCATGAAAAATATTTTCTTTCCACCCAAATTTTCCACTCAGAATCAAACACAACCTAAATACTTAAGCAATTGGGTTAATGGGTTAGAGATAACAAGTAACAAGGGTGACACTGTTGCCACCACATCTCAAAGAAAGTGGGTGGTTTATCCCGCTTCTGGGGCAAGAGATCATTGGTGTAATTAATGGTATAAGAGTTAAAAGCATTGAAAATCTCACTAAAATATGATGCAAAACATTTATGAAATATAGTTTTTGAATGAATTTAGTTAGGACCTCACTTGTTCTGAATGAACTAGACATGTGTTAATACTTATACTAGTATTAATATTTAATAGTATAAGCATATGTTTGATATAGATTATAAACCAATTTTTTTCATTAGTCAAAATAATTCTCATCCACACATTTATTTGATAACCACTTTTTATCCAATATTCACATAACGCTATAATATAAGACTAAAAATTATAATTTTTAAGTCAAATATATGCTATAGCTTTTTGATATAGATTATAAACTATTTTGATCAAAATCATCAATAATGTACATCTTATAAAAGTCAATTTTTATAATAAACTATTTTGATCAAAACAATCCAATTTATAAACTCTAATTCTAATTCTTAAATACAAAAACAATAATTAACCGTTTGAGACTATTTTTTTAAATAAAGTTGATTTTTAAGATGGAAGTGTATGCATGATCAGGCACCATTTGAGTCACTAGGATGGAAATTCCCTATTCGTCTTGCGGAAACGAGAATAGCCATGGAGACTCTTTTTTCTAGGTCCCGGGACTCTTGAGGAGTTCCTCCTAGGTATCAATTTTCAGGCAGGAACCCGGTTTGAGGGACAGATGCTCAGAAAACTTTATCGAGGCTAAGCAGATTGTGAATGAAAGAGAGGATTTTTTATTGGGTCAAGACTGAAGGAGAAAGACAACACCAGAGGGTCTTGGAGTGGAGGGGTACACCATTGATAAGAGTTTCGACTTGGACGTGAGAATAGAGTCACGAGAAACTATTTAAAGTAAGCTTATCACAGTATACTATACAGAAATGAAAAGGTACAATATACAATTCATGATACCATAGAAACTTTGTTCACAACAAATGTTATTAGGAAGAGGTGCTACTTTTTTCAGCAAAACGTAAAATATGCAGGGTATAAAGTTTTTTGAGCTTCAAACAGCATATGCAGACTAAATTTATCACTAATTAGCACAACTAACCTACCTGAAGTATATGGAAATTCGAGGAATATCGACATCGTTTCCTGCATCGTCTTCACAGATCACTACAACATCAAAATGACGCCAGTGCGGAGGCAACTCTGCTTTCCTTACTTCCCTGACCAGATCCACTAACTTCCGATCCATACGTTTTTTGTGCCTCGGGTCCATTCTATAAAGAGAAAATTTTTCATAGGTTATGCTATAAGCATTTAGGCCTTTGTTTTTGAGCCATTGAAGCAACTCTCTTACAGTCGGGTTATCTCTCAGAATCCACCTGTCCCAGACGGTCCAGCACATGTCCTGATGCTCAATGACCTTGGGTGGAACAGGTTCGGCCATTGAGATCAAAGGAAGTGCTAGGTTCACAAAAGTGTTGCGGTAGTGTTCCAGTTCGTGACGCCCATCTAGAACCTTATACAGCTCTAGGCAAACAAGGCCTGTAGCCATAGCCGTGGAAGTTGCAATTGCAGGGATGATTCTCCCTGCGATAAATTTGGCCTTGAGTTTATCGACTTCAGGAATACCATAATTTCTTGCCCTCATGTTGGCAAGCCCAGCAATCAGGTCCATGTGATAGTTGGTATCATCGTCCTGCATATTTGGAACATGTTTGTTAAGATGGATATGCTAGTAGTAAACAATATTAACTAAGAAAGAAAAATCTCGTGCACAATACTATATTGTTTTGTTGAGTACTATATATCAAACACGCCGTACAAGAACTTGATGGGGTACACCAATATATAATATGTCAATGCATAGCTTTCCTACTGCTGAGAGAATTTATTATTCTGTTTTCTGTTCAAGGAATGAACATTTTTACGGACTTATCAAATAAAGAGGTTTTTCAAAAGGCCTTATTCTTCCAACTGTGATTATGTGCGCTGTTAATAACACCTCAAAAGGCAGTGATGAGTCTATTCTTAAGAATAGAAAGCAGTTGGTGGTTTAATATCCCAACAGGGATATCCAGATATACATATGCCGAGGACATTTGGTTTCAACAGCCACGGTATCATTCAATAAAGAATAATGGAGTCTGCTGAGTCATTGTAAGTCTTGGAGAAGAAAATATTCAAGATATGCATATGAAGTTGTAAAACATATCAAAGTGCATATGCAAAAACGCTCATGTATGCAGGAAATTGCTGGGAGAGTTGAGCAAGAGAGGAAACAGATGGGCATGCAAACCTTTTCAAACTGAATAGGTTGCATCTTGTAGCCTGGTCGCAACTTTTTCCGACACAGTTCTAACTTCATGACCAACTTATTGATCAAAGCATCATCATCATCTATGGACTCAGTCGAAAGAGTGGTAGCTTTATCATCCGTCACAATCTTTGGCTGGAAATCATGGACAATCACTTTGTCCACCGCAGCGGCAAACATTTTACGAGACATAACCCAGTCAGGGATTGGGATGCCAAAGGCCTCTGCTTGCAATATAGATGCTGCCATAACAAAGTGAAGGTGGCTTAGGTCATCGATAGAGAACTCCAGCGGGTGTGGAAAACGCTTTGGCGCAGACCAGAATGGTACCCCACTACAGGTAACAGTATCCTCTGGGAAAGTAAATGTCAACTGCTTGACCCGATTCACAAAGTAGTTTTCAAAGCTGGTTTCACAAAGAGCAATCGTTAGAAACTTGCAGAAGTGATGCTCAAATCAACTACCAGGAAAATAAAAATAACATAAGCATACTTAAAGCGAGCCCAAGTAATGCAGTCTTCGAATGTGTCACATTTGTCACTGTCAAGGCATTTAAGAACACGTTCCAAATTGTCCCGGGCTTGTGCATCACCAGAATTTTTCATTGCAGATATGTAGTCACTTGGGCTGCTTAAATATGTGTTTACTTCAGCCGGTGTCTTTTCAAATAGACCTTCAAATTCTGAACTAGCCCATGTTAAGCAATGGTCAATGTTGTGGGGGAATGACTGCACTATGCACATGGGTGTCTCTCTTTCAGGTGGGTCCCTTGAAGCACCATAATTTTCCGTTATGTGAGGGATTACCATCTGAGTGTTGCACTTGGCACCCAGTGTTCCTGACTCCAGGAGCGGTTTCTGGAAATACAAACACCTCTGATCAATATAAAGCCTGGCGTTCACATTGTCTAGGGCATTAATGACGACACTCAAGTTTTCCCAGAATGTATCATCAAACACATTTTCAGTCTCAGGGCTTGCACGGTTTTGCAAAGCTTCAACATGAAGGCAGGGGTTGATCAAAGACGCAGCTGAGGCAGCAACTGTTGATTTTGCCTGCCCAATGTTCCAATCGCGGAAAAGGAATTGCCTGCTAAGATTGCTTTTTTTAATGACATCATCATCTGTTATTGTTAGCTTCCCTCCTTCACCACAACAAACACCCATCAGAGCAACATTCTTCAGAAACTCGCACCCCAAAGCACCAGATCCGACGATGAAAATTTTTGCATTCTCTAGTTTCTTCTGTAGCTTAGATCCAAATACTGAGATTTGAGCATCATAAGGACAATTCAAGGGCTTCAAGTCGTTAGAATCCAACGATTCTCTGGGAAGAGATTCAACAGAGTCGAAATAGAAAAACTGCCACCAAGATAATCAATCGAGTAATATTCAGAAAGCATGTCAGGTTACAATTCAAAAGATGAAAATTAAAGCTTCTAAATCATATCCTGTGAGAACTGAAAACATTATCAAGCTCTGTCTAGATTTAGTTTTACTATAAACTTGAAAGTCGTGTGTCCAAATACACACTTGGGCTAGTAACTGACCTGGAAAAGTGGGTGAAATTTCCCCGAGCAAGCCTTCACAACTTCCTGACCAACAATACCACCAAACATGGCAGCCATGGGGTTTAGCACAGCCCTAGCACCAAATACAAAGTTTCTAAGAAGCTTTTGGTCTATATCTTGAAGTTTCCCTTCTGGCAAGCTATTATTAATGTCAGTAACTAAAGATATTAATTTTTGGGCATCTTCTTCAGATCCAGCAAGAGGGAAGCGTCCCAAATTCAATATAAACTTATCCAACGCCTGAAATGCCAAATGCAGGAGGGCTGGCCGATCAACCTTGGAGAAGTCACTAAGGAGAAAATCACCAGGATCCTTAAGTGCTTCTTGCAATGGCTTGAAGTTCAACACTTTAGGTTCCTTCACTTGTGTGGCAATACCACCTTTTGCATATGTAGCATAGTTTGCGGTGTCATCTTCAATAGTGAATGAGTAAGGCCTTGCATTTTTTATTTTTCTCGCTTTTCCATCATTCAATTCTGTCATCCCTTGCACTTCTGAGAACACCACTAGATCGCCATCCTGAAAGCCAAGCCTCTCCTCATCAACACATGCCACAAGTGCAGGATTATCCTTGCTAATAGAGGCAATAATTCCTGTGTGTGGATCCTCACCATCAATATCAAAAACTGTGAACTTAGGACCAAAATCACAAAATACACTGCCAAAAAGGCCTCGAACTTCAGATTTGATGAAAGCAATTGGAGGCTGGTGCTTGTGGCAATAATCATCAAATTGAATAGCCTTCTCGAAGCTGATATCGGTGAAAACAACAGCCTGGTGATAAAACAGAAAATTTTAAGAATATTTTCCAATCCTGTGAAGCAGAGCACAAAACATATAGATTGATTTACCATCAACAGGATTCATTCCATGGATATTCTGAGCAGGAGTCAAATAGGTAAAGCAAGCAAAAAAAAAAAACTGAGTTTATATTGTAAAAGTTTTCAAAGTAATGTTAAATAATCATTAGTTAATATTCCATGTAATCTTCTAGTGGAAAAAGGAAGTTGGGGAATTTTGGTACAAACGAAATAAACAGAATCCAAATACGAAAACTGATTTCAATATATAAAATAATCATACAAGCAAATACAATTGTCATTAGACTTATAATAAGACGGAATAATGGATTATTACTGTAGACAAAATTTAACAGTGCAAAACTTGAAATGCAACAAAATGATCTTCATGAATTACAGAGTAAGATTAATAAAATGGATTCATATAAAGAATGAAATGAATTGACCGAGTGAAAAGAAAAAAAATGAAGAAGATAAGCGATAACATGAAAAACCTAAAAACCAAATTGATAATAACTTAAATGAAGAAATTGCTACCTGAAAATTAGAAAGTTGCTCTTTCCTCAACTCATTGGTTAAAGTAGAGATGATCACAGAATTGTTAAGTTCTTGCAATTTCTGGACAGAGGCAAGAGCCCTATTCTTCCCCAAATCCTCTTCAGAAAAAATAAAACTGCTAGACAAATCCCATAGTTCCACAGTACCCTCATCGTGTAAGGTCACAGATTTTACACCAGCAAGAATAAGATTCTTGGCTGCAAAACAAACACGTCTTTCTATTACACAACCTTTTCCAACAGTTGATACAAGCTAGAATTCCAAATCATCCTCCACGGCTATTGAAGATAGATAAATGGCATTATTTTCAAGAGTAAATACACATCATAAACACTATGACTACTAGTGCTTGGTAAACCCCTAAATTTGTTTTCGTAAGAAGTCATATCCAATTACTTGACCCGAATTTTGTAACCATAAATCTTGACTCCATTCCGGCTTGAACTCGATTAATCTATATTTACACGGACGCAAATTATATACACGCACATATTCATGACTCTTGACAGCAGGCACACATGCGGGCACAGAAATTGATGCGGCAATGGTGTCTGGTGGTCCAATGGAAGTGCTATGATCATGATGCGCCAAGCACGAACGTTTATTTTGCTCTTAGCAAACAGCCCACGAATCCCATATAAACATCATTTGTGCCCTACAGTATGAGTTTGGGTTCACAATTCAAACGGAGATAAAAATTTATCCCAATTTCATATACCATCAGATATCTACGTAATCCAAAGCATGAACACCACACTGTTAAAAAACATATACTGATTCCCAAATTGTCTGGTACTTTGCCCGCTCTCCTTTCGTGGTGAAGGAGAGAGAGTTTGTTTGCAATGATTTCGAGCAAAGGAAAACCTTGGCCAACATTTTGCACGTACACATATATAGACACTTACATGTACAAACACAAGTATACAAGTACATACCGATTTCTGCACCAACGCCTTTCATGCCGGAGATGAGAATATTAGACGCAAACAGTCGGAGCATGGTCTCAAGTCCGTACACAGCGAGTTGGCGGCTATGGAGATCCTCATCTATGTCCGGCGGCGATGGCTGTCCATCTCCGCCGATCGGTGCTTTCCCATTCCCGACTTCATTACTCCCCTCAGTTTTTCCTCCTCCCATATTAATTGTCGATGACGCCGTCTCTCCGCTGACTGACATGGCAGTGGAAATAAAACCGCAATGCTTCTTGTTGATCAAATTCTATCACTCCTCCGAATGCTGATCTCTTCACAGGAAGCACAAATTCCAGCGAACTGTTTGAAATCACCATTTTTAATCAAACTTTATGAAATGCTCAAATAATCAAACTCAAACTCGATTACTTCCTAAAAAAATCGAAAAATAAAAAATTACAGTAGAATAACATTGTACGTATAGTATAAATGAATACGTACCAAAAGGAGAGTATTTGGATGGCTGTGATGATTATTGGAAGATTGGTTGGGGTATAGCTTGGCCTGCAAGAAAGGTTGCAATTTGCAAAGTAGGACTTTAGGTTGGGGAATGCGCGGTTTAGCTGAAGAGGAAAAGGGATGGTTTGAAATGAGGGATATGCGGGAAAAATTTTAAAATTGCGTCGACAGCAGGATTCGAACCTGCGCAGGCAAAGCCCAACAGATTTCGAGTCTGTCTCCTTAACCACTCGGACATATCGACATATCTAAATGAGACGCGTGTTAATTTGTAGAATTATTTACCAATATTTTCATTTAGCCATATAAATATTTCGGTATTAAATTAATAGCTTATTTTTAATTTTAGTTTGTTGGTCTCATTGACGAATGAAAATGAGCGTCAACTACTATTCATCGTATATAATAGAGGGGAACTTTGAAATATGTCCAAAATTAAATAATTGATTGAAAATATGACAATTTTTAATAATAATTGTAAATATGCTATATTTTAGATGCAAAATATTAAATATACCATTTTTTTTTGTGTGATTAGGATTAAGACTATACAATAGCTTTATCTATCAGTCCAAAAATCAACAAACTAGTAAAAAAATCGACAATTGACTTTTTTATTATAGAAAATCAAGAGATGAGTATTAAAAATCGACATTTGAATTTTTTTTTATAACACCTAATCTAGATAGTTATTTAATTTCAACTTTTAATTACTAAATGCCAATTTGAACTGAACATCGAAAATAAACTTTTATCTTAGTGTAAATATTTGGACATCAAAAATTTGGTGGATATCAACAAAAATGTTTGTTCACAGTGACAACATTTGGTCGACATCAACCAAATTATGTCAATGTCGACAATTTTTTTTCAATGTCTACTAAATTTTGTTCGATATTCATTTTTCTTGATAATATCGACAAAAATAGACACAGACAATTATCGACAATGCACCAAATTAGTGCAATTATTATCAACATTTAGAATTTTTTTTGGCATAAGAATGGGTACCAAATTTTGCTCGATGTCCATCGATAAAAAAAGTTGTCTATTTAGTCAACGAAGAGACAAATTTCATGTCATCTGTCTTGTGCCTAATTTTTTGTCCGTTTTCAACAAACTGTAACTAATTTCTTTTTTTGTACATGGACTAACAAATTAGATCGATCAAATTTGTAAATTAAACTCAATATCTAACTAATATACAAACCAAATAGACAAAAAGTTACCCAATAATATAAAATATATTGATAAAAAATAGAGATACAGTATATCAATTTTAAGTTTCATGTAATCTACAACAAATTTTCAAATTGGTCGACTTCTTCAAATATGTCAAAATTAGTGACAAATCTGACAATATATTTTTATATGAGAGAAAAATGAGAGAATTATGCCACAAAAATAACAAAGGAAAGTGAGAAATGGAGTTTTGGAACGTCGGCAATGGTGGAGGAAGTGTGGAGAGTGTGTGTGTTTAAGTTAGAGAGAAAAAGAGTGAGAGTGAGAAGATAAGAAATGGATATAATAGATATTTAATTGGTCATCTAGGAGTAATTTTGTCCAAATTTTTAAAATTTAGTCAATTCATCATATGTTATAAAACTAGACATATTTCAAAAGACACTTCTGAAAACTGGTAGTTTCTCCAATTTCATCTATAATAAATTGACTAGAATATTGTCAATAATGTATGTTTTATACTATGTTTGTTAGTGCTTATATGTACTTATAAACATATCAAATATTAATTTTATCCACACATTTTGTAGAACTCGAAATTTTTATCTATTTTTTATTTACATATTTCGTATGACCCATTGCTTATAAATTACAAAAAGATTTACCAAAGTTTGTTTGGTAAATTTAAATTATAATTTAAATTAGTCAAATTAGTCGAGCATACTTTTTATTTGCATAATTTATAGGACCCACAACTTACTACATATCTATTATCTATACATTTCATATAACTCTCAACTTTTAAACATTTTAAAAAATAATTTTAACACATATAAGCATGCACTTAACTATGGTTATGTGTTGTAAAGATAAATAGAAGACTAAATAAGACAATAGCTTGTTTGTCATATCTTAATTTATAATTAAAGTTAGTCAAATTAGTTAAGCATATTTTTTATCTATATATTTCGTAAAATTTACAACTTATTACTTATTTAGAGTATTTTTTATAAACTATATTTGTTTATTTGTATTGATTTAAAAATTGTTGAATTTTTCATTACTCAAAAATTACTACCGAAAAAAAAAGCAAAATTATAATCTTTGTCATCTATACATTATATATATTATACTATTTATAAGCACTTCAAAAATAATTTCAACACCATCAAACATATAAAAAGTTGTAAATATTTACAAAATAGTTTGAATTGTTATTGATATTATAACTAGTCATTCATATTTACAAAGTAGTTTGAATTGCTCGATATTGGTTCTATAACTAATGTCTCTGATTGATTTAGATATAGATTGATGACGGAGTTGCAATATATCTATGTTGGCCAATCAAATGAGTATACTCTCAAATAGTTTGGACTAACCATATTCAAAGGAACAGAACTTTTCTCCGACTGAAACAAAAAAAATGGAGTCGTCCTCAATTTTGCCCCAAGGGAAACTTCTGTTCCCCGAATCCATATTCATCACTACACACATTTATGTTGGCGTGTGGCTTTCTACTAGACATGTACAATAAATGGGATATGCATGTTCTTGCTCTTCCCACCTAAAAAGGTATTTTGTCTAATTTTCTTTTGATCACAATTAAAAGAAAGCTTTTTTTTACTGATTTTTCCAACTCATTATTTTTTTTAATGGGTTAATTCCACCTATTTACAATAAATACAATCCTATTTTTAAATAAAATTAAAGTAGCTACCCATTGAAATTTATTTTGGAATCTAAAAATCTTTACTTTTCAAAATTTTAATCAATTTATTTGTATATGTATTTGTCGCGCTCTATTAGTTGTATGCAAAATTTTGTTTATAGAAAATTATTTGTTATTGAGTGACATGGACTCAAATATCACGATAAATCATCTCAATTAGAGTTTTTAAAGATCAGAAGAATTTATTTATCAATATACATAATTTAACACGCTTTAATATTTTAAAATTTTCCTTAGGAAAAGCGTTTGACGGAGATTTTAATGTTTGTAAAATTTTGCTTAATAAAAAAAAATTAAAAATCAAACAAACCCTGAATTTCATGATTTTTGTTCAAGGCGGTGTAAAGTAAATGATAAGCAAACGGCAAATGCACTGTGCACTCATTTATAAACGTGGCTCTTTCCCTCTGATACACCGTTTCTTTCAAATTACCATATTCCAAAACAACAATTCAAAAGCTCAGACCCCAGATCTCAACAATTCTATCACAATAGAGAGAAATTTTCAAACTCATATGCAATCTATGCCCCAAAACTTCTACACTACTTTCTGTTTATGAGTTCTGGATAAAAAGAAAAGAACCCTAGATTTCAAAAAATGGGAGGAATATCAAGAAATATTGATACGGGAGAGTTGATAACGTACAGCAACAACTTAGTACAAATCTTGAGAGGCGATAAGGACATCAATTACTTGAAGCAATGTCTGCAGCAATTCAAAATTATCCAATCCCAATGTGACCAAGATTTCGATCACGTTCAAAAATCCATTCGAGGTCCATTTTTTCTTCTTTATTTTGGTTTCCACAGAGTTCCTTTTACTTTTTTTTTTTTTGGGTGGAGATAATCAATTAATATATGTATATTGTACATTTTTAGGTTGGTGGCTGGGGGTGGGGAGGGTGCTAATTGTTTGTTCATCGGGTTTATTATATTTGGGAATAACATATAAATTCATTTATGCGATTTGTCAATGGATGTTTTTATTATATGGGAGAAAATAGTATATATAGAAAGCTACTGTAGTGTAAATATTCTGTCTTTTCTGGGTGATATAAATTATAATTTATGCATGTTGCAGGAGTTAAATGTATAATTGTATGATTCGATTAAGTCGTTTGCTTTTGCATCAAATGCTCGGCTGTTTTATGCTGCTGTGAAGCCATTGTTTCGAAAGTCAATTAATTCAAAAATGCAAGTGAGGATTTGGCTACAGTACTGAATTGATTCGTTGTTCACTTGTTCTTACCATATGATTAGTGCCATTGGGCTTGCTTTCCCTGAGTAAGCCAGATTAATTCAGAATTTTGAGTTTTGGCTTGTTCGTTTATGTGCATGTTTGGCTAAGCTTAAAAACTTAGAAGTAAGTAAGTTTTAAAGAAATAATTTTTTGTTACTAAAACTTGCATATAAGTTACTTATTCTGAACATAACCCTCACGTTGCTGTCAAAACAGGTGACTTTTAAGCTCAGCTAAACATGCTGATGTGGTTTTATGGTTTGTCTTGTTGGTTCACGACTTCACTTGACATTAGTATGTAGCAAATGCTTTTTCATTACACTATTTAAGTATCAGTGTACTCTTATGCAGTAATAAATTTAATTTGGCAAAAAAATAACGCTTCAGAGATTAGAATGTTGTAGCTTGATTTGTTTATCTTACTATTTATGAACCTTACACACCTTAGATTATCAAAAGAAGATTGATACGTGCAAGCAGAAAGCTACTACTGCCGAATTTGAGGGTGCTTTTGATGCTGAATTAGATTTACTACAGAAAGAGGTGAAAGAGGAAGAAGAAAGAGAGCGTATGCTAAGGGAGGAGCTTAGATAAGTATTCATTCAGTTTCAGTTGCACATTTCTTGATTCTTGGTTTTATGCTAACATCATCGATTAGCATCTTCTGTTTTGACCTACACAGAAATTGTCGACAAAATTAACAATCTAGAGAAAGAAACGGACTACATGGAAGAACAAAGGAATACTTTCAAGAAATTTGAGCAAGATGAATTGAGAGCTCAGTAAGTTTTGTGTGAAAAATTGAGAATTTTGCATTATTCAGGGTATTATCCTCAGTAAACCGTATGTTGGAAAATGTATTTACTTTACTTTCTTCTTAAACCGTGGCAATTTATAGAATTTTCGTTGTTCTTGTAGGAGGAAGCTATCAATGTATGCTTCTGTCACAAATATCATTCCAAACTTGGACGATCCATCCAAAATATCTGGCCGTATCCTTCTTTGCTCAAGTTGATAGATATTCATATTACGTTTTCCAGTCTTTTAGTGTCTTTTGCAGATTGATTCTAATTAGTCTCCTAAGCATTCTGCAGTCTCTTTATTTTCCTTTAACTTGATGATCCCAGATATTGTGGAGAGAGATAAGAATGTAGTTGAAAAATTTGACTTTGAGTCAGCAAAGCCAACTGCCTTTGATACTTGTAATAGCATTTGGAAAATGATAAACTTGTGATGAAACTCAAACATTCTCTGCATTAGAAGTTGTTTGCAACTTTTGTTGTTTCACCTATATTCTGAATGAAACGCATGTTTGTTTTGGAAGTTACAATTTTGTATGGGATTTGTTCAATTATCTTGCATTTTTTTCCTCCTCCAAACCCCTCGAACCAGACCGGTTGCACACAATACTGTGGGGGTGTAGGGTTAGGTTTGCCCGGTTGCGCTTTGCTAGTGTTCAATAGGCCTAATTAGGGGTGGGCGTGGGTTGGTTTTGGTCGATTTTGAGCTCAACCCGAACCCAACCCAACATATTCGATTTGACAAAAAATCAAATCAAACCAATCCAACCAAGAGTTGTAACTCGACCCAACCCAAACCAACCAAGCTTTGGTCGGTTTGGGTTGGGTTGGTCGGTTTGGACTTGGGCCTGATTCATTCTAGGAAATTTTTTGGAGGTCAAAATTCACGTTTGAGCAATTTGTTTTAGAGCTTAAATACACTTTGGAACCTTCATTTTTAATTTTGTTGAGAATTTTTTAAAAATTTGAACCCAATTCAAATTGGGCTAATGTCAATTATATTAAAATTAGAAATTTGAAAAACTTATGATTCAATTTAATTAATTTTTAATTTTTTTAAATGTTTTTTAATAAGTGGGTTGGTTTGGGTTGGGTTGGGTTGGGTTGGGTTATGGTCGGTTTTATGAGGCAACCCGTAACCCAACTCAACCTAACCCGACCAAAAATAGATTTTTACAAGTCAACCCAACCCAATTGGGTTGGTTTTTGCTTGCCACCCTATGTCATCGCTAGGAGACAACAAATTTGCACCATTGCCAACCGAGGAAGAAGAGACACCAAATGAGAAGAAAGGAGAAGGAGACCATAACGATCTTTCGAATTAGGCGGAAATGCATTAACCAAACGACACCGTTTACATTAGTTTTATTAATTGTTAAGTTGTAATAGCTAGAAACACGTTTTAGCTTAATTCTCTTTTGCCATTTCAAACCGATGGCTAAGCGAAGATCTTTGTATATAGACTCGTGCGATCAGATCTTGATCATGGTGGATAATGTTAAAGTTTGTTAGTGAAAATTACAATTTCGGTTCCTCTTTATCTCTTCTCTCTTTTCATTTTAGTTAAATCTTATTATATCTCGCAATCTGGGTTTTGGTTGAGAATTTCCATATTGAAACCTTCAACCATCACAAGTGGTATCAAAGCAGTGATCCTCTGGAATGACGAAACCCGAAGCAAAACCCATGAAGAACACTTACGCAAGATGGACAAGGAGATGGGTGATTTGAGTGCGACTTACAAAGCGATCCAAAGAAGGTAGAGTCCTCTCGATTTGACTCTTAAAGTATTGTGTAATAGACGAAGAAAGAGTTGAAAATATTTTGGTAGAGGTGAATCAAAATATGAAAGTTTAGTAGCTATGATGGCTCAAATCGGTGGGGTTAGGAATGACACTAAGGAGAAGCGGTTGAGATTGCATTCCACGAGAATGTGTCCGGACCAGTATGGGTAGCCACAGATTAGGAGCGACCCCTAACAATCATGTTAGAGAGGAGGTAGGATGAACACAAGAATACCCAAAATCGATTTTCCTTATTTTAGTGGTGAAGGACCGAGAGAATGGTTAAGGAAGGCTAGAAAATACTTCCAATTGCACCAAGTAAATGAGGAATTGAAAGTGGGTATTGCTGAGATGTACTTGAAAGGGAAAGCAGATATATGGTTTCATGGTTTTGCTGTATCCCACCCTGAGGCTGATTGGAATGTGTTTGCTGATGAAATTTGTAGGAGATTTGCTGAAAGTATTGGGGAGGAGGTGGTAGAAATCTTGACAAAATCGAGCAATTTGGCACTATTTCTGAGTACCAGGAAAAGTTTGAAGAATTAAAAGCCCAGGTGATGATGTCCCTTCCTCACTTGCCAGAATCTTACTATATTTCCATCTTCACTAGTGGACTTAAAAGTGAGATAAAATCAATGGTTAAAATGTTGAAACCTACCACTTTAACCCAAGCATTTGAGATTGCATCCCTGCAAGAATCTACTATAAATGCCCTCAACAAAACTCACAAACCAAAATCCTTTTCTAGTACAACCACCAAATGGAATCACCATCCTCTAAGTCTTGGATACTACCACAACCATCGAACCCATTCAAAACCATCCCAAACCACCATCATCCTTCAAAACCATATCCCCACTTGATTTTCGAGACTAAGAGGAGCTTAGGCACATGCTACAAGTGTGATGAGAAATATACCATAGGCCATGTGTGTAAAAAATGTAATGATAAATTTCATATTAGTGGATGATGAGGAAATGGAGGAGGGGGAAAATGAAATAAAGGAGCGAGAAGCGAAAGAGGTAATGGAGATATCTATTAATGCATTGGGTGGGCATATGAAACACAAAAACCATAAGAGTCCTGGACAATTAAAAGGAAAGGAGATATCTATACTTATTGATAGTGGCGACACACGCCTTTGTGGATGAAGTTCTCATTATCTCACTCAAATATGTCATTTGATAAGTCTAAGCCATTAACAAGATGTCACAGCTAATGGGGCCAAGTTGCGAGCCATACTATTTGTAGTCCATGAGTTTGGAGAATGCAAGGTTGGAGTTTCAATTCGGGATGAGAACACTCGAGCTAGGAGGGAGTGATATGGTCTTTGAGGGTGGATCGGTGAGTCAATTGGGCCTATTCTGTTTCATTTCCAAAGACAAAGACCATTAGTTTTCATCATCAGGATACTCAGATTGAATTAAAAGGGGAACAACCTAAGATACAGCTGGGATGGATTAGAGAGAATGAGACACAATCCTATGGGTTGAGGGGACATTTATATTCCATCAGTGAGTCAGCACAGGAAGAAGTACCCACTGCAGTAATGGAGGTAGTAAATTCTTTTCCTAGAGTATTTAATGAATCAAAAGGATTACCTCCACTTAGATCACACGATCACCATATTCCCTTGAAAGAGGGAGCCCAACCTTTCAAAATCAGACCATACAGGTGCCCCTTTATACAAAAATCAGAAATTGAAAGGTTAGTAGAGGAAATGTTGGAAAGTGGGATCATTCAAGCTAGTAGCAGCCCCTTTGCATCCCCAGTACTCCTAGTTAAGAAGAAGGATGGAACATGGAGGTTTTGTGTTGATTATAGGCAATTGAATGGCTTGACAATTAAGGACAAATACCCCATGCCTTTAATTGATGACCTCTTGGATGAATTATATAGGCCCCAGTACTTTTCCAAAATTGATTTGAGAGCTGGATATCACCAAATCAGAGTTACGGGGAAGGATATTCACAAGACAGCCTTCAAGACTCACCAAGGTCTATATGAATTCAAGGTTATGCCATTTGGACTCACAAATGCACCAACCACTTTTCAAAGCCTTATGAATGAAGTGTTCAAGCAGCAGTTAAGAAAGTTTGTTCTTGTCTTTTTGATGACATCTTGGTATCTGATCTGCTTTAGCATCGCACCGCCAAAGACATCTCGAGAAAAGTGTTACGGATATTGGAAGATAACCAATTGTATGCCAAATGGTCCAAATGTTCTTTTGGCCAACAAAGAAGTGGAATACACAGGACATATTATCGTCAAAAAGAGGGTGTCTGTGATCCTCGATAAAGTGAGAGCTATGCAACGATGGCCTATACACGAAAACATCAAGCGGTGAGGGATTTTTAGTCTCACCGGGTTACTACTGTAAGGTTTGTTAGGGTTATGGAGCAATTGCTAGACCCTTAACTAATTTTCAAGAAGGATAACTTTGGATGGGATGATTCTGCGAGAAAGCATTCGAGCTCTGAAAATGACCATGATCAACACACTGTTTTGCCACTCCTAACTTCAATCAACCTTTTATTGTTGAAACCGATGCTTGCGAGATGGGATTGGTGCGGTGATGATGCGGGATAAGAGGCCCCTAGCCTACTTCAGTAAAGCAATATCAGGAAGAAACTTAGGGCTCTCTACATATGAGAAGGAATTATTAGCCATTGTCACAGCTGTAGGTAAGTGGAGGCATTATTTGGAGGGTCATCAGTTTATTATCAAAATTGATCACCAATCATTGAAGTACTTATTAGAACAGAGGATTACCACTCCAATCCAGCAAAAATGGTTAACCAAATTGCTTGGTCTTCACTATGAAATAATTTACAAGAAAGGGGCAGAGAATAAGGTGGCTGATGCTCTCTCAAGGAGACATGAAGTACCAGTTTGTACAGCTATAACCACTGCACTGCCAATCTGGATTCAAGAAATTATTAGCAGCTATGTGGGAGATGAATTTGCTGAATCCATGATTAGGACACTACTGCTGCAAACCACTGCTGTGACTGATTATTCGTATATTAATGGGCTTCTAAAACATAAAGATAAACTATATGTGGGATCAGGAGGTCAGATAAGACAGAAATTAATCAAGAGTATACATGATTCCCAGGAAGGAGGACACTCAGGTGTCCAAGCCAGCATACACAGGGCCAAGCAACATTTCAGTTGGCCTGGTATGAATAAGGAGATTAAGGCAACAGTTCTTCAGTGTGAAATTTGCCAAAGGTGTAAAGGGGAACATGTTCCTTACCCAAGATTACTTCAACCTTACCTCGAACCTTTACATTCTTGGAGTCATATCTCCATGGATTTCATTGAGGACTTCAAACTCTAAGGGAAAAATGCTATTCTAGTGGTGGTTGATGATTCACCAAGTATGGACATTTCTTAGCCTTATCTCATCCTTTTTCGACCCACCATGTAGCTCGATTATTCATGGACCACATTTTCAAGTTACATGGGATGCCACAAAGCATAATTTCGACGAGATAAAATATTCACGAAGAAATTTTGGCAAGAATTATTTCACCGATGGGGACTCAATTCTGTTTTGAAATCTTGCCTATCATCCATGGTGATGGCGGTGAAAGTGCTCAATCAATGTGTTGAAATGTATTTGAGGTGTATGACCCACACTCATCCAAAGTAGTGGCATAAGTGGTTAACATTGGTCGAGTGTTGGTATAATACCACATTCATTCTTCTATTAAAATGACTCCATTTGAAGCACTTTATGGAATTAAACCCCTCAACCGGCATTGGGCCCTTATCAACAATCAAATATTGTTGCGGTGGAAGATCCGCTACAACAAAGACACAAAACCAACCCGGCCTAAAGGCGATTTAGCTCGAGCTAGAGCTAGGATGAAACTTTATGCGAGATAAAGGAAGGTCGGAAAGAACATTTCAGATTGGAGAGTGGGTCTTCCTAAAATTACACCCCTATAAGCGTGATCATTGCATCACGAGATACAATCGAAACTTGCTACTAAATATTATGGACCCTATCCGGTGATTAAGAAATTGGGTGAAGTAGCTTATCAACTAGAGTTACGAGCAAACTCAAGTTACATTCGCTTTTTCATGTATCATTGCTCAAAAAAGAAAATAGGGAAAATGTGATTCCTATTCTACTGATTACGAGATATTATGATAGAAGATTCTCCAGAAATCAACCCCAAAATTACTTGTGCGAGGTTCATTAAAAGGAATAACCAGGTGTGACTTAATGGTTGATTCAATGGGCTGCAGTCTTGAGGATGAGGCCACATGGGAAGATGCAGATTGGATAAAACAGAAATTTCCAACGTTTGATCCTTGGGGACAAGATCAAAGTAAAGGGAGGATCATCATCGCTGAGGAGATAACAAATGCACCATTGCCAATCGAGGAAGAAGAGACACCAAATGAGAAGAAGGGAGAAGGAGACCATAACCGATCTTTCGAATTAGGCGGAAATGCATTAACCAAACGACACCGCTTTACATTAGTTTTATTAATTGTTAAGTTGTAATAGCTAGAAACACGTTTTAGCTTAATTCTCTTTTGCCATTTCTGAAATCCGATGGCTAAGCGAAGATCTTGATATATATATCTGCTCGTGCGATGTATCTTGATCATGGTGGATAATGTTAAAGTTTGTTAGTGAAAATTACAATTTCGGTTCCTCTTCTATCTCTTCTCTCTTTTACTTTTAGTTAAATCTTATTATATCTCTGATCTGGGTTTTGATTGAGAATTTCCATAAATTGAAACCTTCAACCATCACACCCTAGGCCCAATCATTGGATGCATTTTTAATTTGAGCATTTTTCAGTTTTTAAATATTTACACGGTATTATATGAGTCTTGCGCAGTTGTGCTTGTTTGGCTAAACTTAAAAAGTTTTACTTATAAGTTCACATATAAGTACATGTTTAAAATAAATATCTTTTAAGGAAATGAGTAAGATGTTTATTTTGAAAATTACTTATATATCAATGTCGAAGTAAGTAATTTAGAAATAAAAAAATTAACATACTCATATATTTAAAATAAAATTAAGTTAGCTTATTTTTAAGCTTAGCCAGATATTCTCACATTGTTCCATCCTACTTTGATCCAATCCAAACGACACAAGAAACAATTTTGTAATTCCTAACTGACTGTTCAAATTTTAGTACGTTTAGCTAATTAGCTGTGCTTAAAAGTTAATTTTTTTAATAAATAAGTTAAAATTAACTTTAAAAAATTATATTTTAAAGAGCATATTTTATTAGTTATTTTTGAAATATAATAATTTAAAATCATTTTATAATCAAATTAAGTATAATTTTAAAAATCATTTTTAACAAATTAAGTATCTTGGTACAACCAAAGATGCTTACAGCCTGCACGCACACACAAGGATAGAGAGGTAGGGTTTAAATTTTCCTTCACAGCTTAAAAACGACCGAGTGGCAGCGCGGGACGTACCGCCAGTAGATTTCTCCCACAGCCGCCTCCACCACCACCACCACCACCACCACCACAGAAAATGGTTGGTGCTCTTCACAACTGAACCTAAATATATCATTGAAATGTACATATGTTTGTTATTTGCAGAATTTAAATTTTTGTGATTGATTTCTCTTGTTCAGGCATACAATTAGCTTGGGTTGATTATTCTGAGTTTATTTTTCATGAGTTTTATGACAATGTTGGCATTCTGTTGACATGTATTAATATATTATGTACTTAGCTTGACTTCTAAATCTATAAGGTATTATGTATAGTAAAACTAACAGTAAAGTTGACTGTTTTCTTTTTCGAGATTGATTGATTTGTGTGGGCAAACAATGGTTCTTGTCATTTTTGTTTAAAACATGAAAATTATTTTTTTTTTTTTTTTTTGAAAAATTAATCTACAATGTCTTGGTTGATGCTTACTAAATATTTTTCTCCGTGGAGAAATGAGAAAACATCTTGGGGATAATGTGCTAGTCAAAAACCGGAGGTAAGGCATTATAATTAATGACTACAAGAAATTAATCAAGAGAATAATGGACGGGGTAACTTGAATGTGAAATTAGGATCGGCAAGGCACAGGTATGCTGCCTGTATTTATGTTGATGTTCTTCATATTTACTGCATTTTATATCTGGACATTAATAATTAAAACTGTAAATCACTTGTTTTGGTTCCCTCATTTTCTTGACATTAACTAAATGTCAAGAATTCTCTTCTCAATTTACTTCTGAAAATATTCTTTTCCTGGATCTGGGCTCTCTGGTTTGAATTTCATCAAGGGTGTAACAATTGAATCTTCAAAAGGATGTCTCGAATCTATTTATATTGATGGCATTTATGTATGTTTGTGAATTTCTGCCCTGACATATCTTCAATTCTGTTTTTGTTGTCATAACAGGCTAGAGGTTTGAAGAAACACTTGAAGAGGCTTAATGCCCCAAAACATTGGATGTTGGACAAACTTGGTCTTTTGTAAGTATATAGAACCGATTTGAACTTTCGTTTTTTTTTTGTTAGGTTTTTGCTCCTACTGATTTTCAATGTCCTCTATATGTAATATATGCAGGCTCCCAAACCATCATCTGGACCCCACAAATCAAGGGAGTGCTTGCCGTTGATTCTTATTCTACGAAACAGGCTGAAGTATGCTCTAACTTATCGTGAAGTCATTGCCATCTTAATGCAACGCCACATTCTTGTTGATGGCAAGGTTAGGACGGATAAGACCTACCCTGCTGGTTTCATGGGTATGCAATTCCACCTTATTTTATTTGTGGACCCTGACTTTCTAATCGGTTCAGTTTCAGAGCTCTGATGCATAAATTTGAGAGTAGTCTCGTGTGTCAAAAAATTGAGTTTGGATGACATCTTGACTAATACATAGCATGCAGACCTTTCATTCATATATTGATTCTACAATACACGATTCAACTGCGGTATTCCTGGACAACCTTTTCCACATGATCTAGTGATATAATATGTCACCTATTATCGAAACAAGTTATTGGAAGAGATTTAGTGGCCAATGGCTAATATTCTGCTTTTTTTTTTTCTTTTTCGACCTGTTAGATATATTTCAGATGATATATATATTTCTTGTATTGTTAGATGTTGTGTCAATTCCCAAAACCAACGAGAATTTCCGTCTACTCTATGATACCAAGGGTCGATTCCGGCTACACTCCATCAGGGATGAGGAGGCCAAGGTCTGTTCTTTCCCCCCTTTTTTTCTGCTATAATATTTGCATACTTTATATGCAAGCCAGTACTCATGGTTTTTAATGTCTGTATGAATCTTCCAATGGTTTGCAATCTGAGGCTTGTTTTTGTCATGTAAATCCTCTCACCCCTGTTCAAACGAAAAGTGGGAAAAAGAATTACAACATTAGTGGATAGAGGAGAGGATTGGGTGGACTAATGTGTTCATTATCAACCTATATTTACTAATTTGTTACTAACTGAAAATCACATTTTCCATAGCCCAGAAATGGATATTAGGATTAGTATTAATATTACCACTTCGAATAGATGCACTGTATCTTTCAGTTCTCTTTTATGCAGGCTTCTAAAAAATCATCAGAAAAGATCTGATTCAATTTACTTTGGTTCTGCAGTTTAAGCTTTGCAAAGTCAGATCAATCCAGTTCGGAAAGAAAGGCATCCCATACCTCAACACCTATGATGGAAGGACAATTCGCTATCCAGACCCACTCATCAAGGCAAATGACACCATCAAACTTGACTTGGAGAGTAACAAAATTGCTGATTTCATCAAATTTGACGTTGGAAATGTTGTCATGGTGACTGGTGGAAGGAACAGAGGACGTGTTGGAGTAATCAAGAACCGGGAGAAGCACAAGGGAAGTTTTGAAACTATCCACAGTCAGGATGCTCTTGGGCATGAATTTGCTACCCATCTGGGCAATGTTTTCACCATTGGAAAAGGTACAAAGCCTTGGGTTTCTCTGCCAAAGGGCAAAGGTATAAAGTTGTCGATCATTGAGGAGGCTAGGAAGAGACTTGCTGCCCAATCAGCCACCACAGCATAGATATAGAATTAAAGCTTTTGAGAAAATGTGTTAAAATTAGCCTTTACTTTTACCACTTCGAATCAAAATGCTTGATGGGCTTCCATTTGGGTACTGTAGGATTTATGTTGGAGAATGCCCTGTTGCATTTTCGTTGTAGTTCTATTTTTTGAACGTGTTGTTTGGTAGGGAAACGCAGATTGTGGCAGCAGTTTTATATACTATCCTAGGCGACTGCAACACAACTAATGTCTAATATGGTTCATTGCAGAGCCAACTTTGAACTTTATCCATACTCTGATAGCGTTGCCATGTGTGGCCGATACCCCATGTGCATGTTTGCTAGGTAGTATGGGGGAGGACTAGACGGTGTCTTTAAAATTGATTAAAGCAATGCAATAATATGGATTATTGTACGTGTAAAAAATAAAATAAAGACTCGAGAGAAGAGCATCTCCAATGGCTAGTGGATTAAATTTTTTTTTGTCTTTATGTACAAAAGAGAGTGGTAGATAATTTATAAAAAATTAAATATATAATTATTAACACACATTTTGATAGAGATAAATTATAAAAAATCAAATAAAAGATGCTTAATATACATTATTTATAAAAAAATAAAAGGAGGATACTAGACATTCTCTATTTTTTTTAGCCATGTAAATAATTTGAAATGATGTAGCATACTTTTTAGTACAATCCATAGTTGCATTATAGATGCTCTTAGTGTTATCAAATCTTTTGAATCCTACATACCATAAATGTGTTGGAAATGGCAACCGTTGTTGACAAGGTTTGTCTTCGCGACATTGGGGTTTTAGGCAATTTGACATAAGAGTCGATAAGTCCACGAAGAGAAAGTTGAATATGTTAGTGTCTCGTACCGTAATTAGTATGCCATAGTACATGTTTGTTTGTGCTCAAATTATAATTTAAACTAATCAAATATATTTTTTTATCCACACATTTCGTAGGACACACAACTTATCATCTACTTATTATTCTTACATTTCATATGACACACAACTTATAGATTGATATGCGTTTGATTCGAATCCACTTATTCCAAACTTAGGCATGCTACCTTAGTGTTATGTTTGGTTGAGTGCATAACAGTGCCAAATTCTGCCCACCCTAAAACTGATCACTAAGAGAACAAGTTTGGGTGAACTAATCAGTTAGTTGACTAAAACGACAGATTTGGTTACAGAGCACATGCTTCAGTTTCTTATTACTACTTTTACCATTTCTAACGTATTAGTATTATCATATGTTACTAATGGAATAAGATCTCCTTTTTCGTGTAATTATAGTAGTTCGGATTTTGATGGGCATCTCTTGTCAATACTCTGAGCATGAAATTGTCATAAAATATCGGCAAAATAAAAGTTATTCAGTGAGTTACACTACAAACTACGCAAAGTGTTAGGTTCTAAATTTGTAACTATTCATCCTTATTTTGTCTTCACGTGAAAAAAAACATCGATAATAGTTTGCAATTCAAGATTCTAAAATCATCCTTAACTGGGATCCAACGTCCTTGCTGACTCACTTCCAGCTAGACTAACTAGGCTTTGACACGATTATGTATCGACTAATCAAACCTATCCGATATATTGGGTTCTCAACTAGGTAACAACCCACCTCTATTTTATTTGTATGTGCAAATGTCATGGATAGTAATTTGAACAGGTATGACTGTGTATAGCACATAACTTTTCATTCCCAGACCACAGTGGACTACAAACCCACTCCCAAAACTCAAATTATTTACTATATTTTCTAACTAAGCTCACTTCATTATTGTGCGTGTGAGAGAGGGCGAGAGTCCACACAAACAGAAAGCCATTGGAGGAAAAACCAACCAACCGTTTGACCGTGGGGCCCGTTTTCACCTTCCTTGAGCAATAAACTTGAGAATCTATGGTTACAATAAGTAGGAAAAGCAAAAATCCAAACCAATTCCTCCTAATCAAAATTTCTTTCTTTCTCTATCACAACTTTCTCCAAATTCCACTCCCTTTTAGGCTCCGTTACACAAAATTTTTAGTAGATTGTGGTTGAAAAATTGTTAAAATTTGTGGATCATATGAAATGTGTGAATAAAATTGAAATTTCATGAGTTGAAATTATCAACTTTTGCTAAAGAACTTACTTTGAGCAAAACCAAACAGGCACATAATGAAATTAATCTAATTTTGCTTAATCTTATTTTATATTAGCTTAGTCATGAGTAAATCTTGGATTAAAAT
Organism: Forsythia suspensa; assembly: GCA_023638005.1. Lineage (NCBI taxonomy): Eukaryota > Viridiplantae > Streptophyta > Magnoliopsida > Lamiales > Oleaceae > Forsythia > Forsythia suspensa. Next base: position 39,984,200 of record CM042669.1, on the reverse strand, counting down.
TGTAATGTCCCACAAACCATCTAATATTTTTGTATGGACTTATTTAAGATTACACAAGTGTAGTTCAAATTTAGGAAAAAAGGGTATAAAATGTTGGATTGCGTAAAGTTTAATTATATTGTTCACTTTTCTTCTCGACTGTGGTTTGACCTTTTGTGGTAAGGTCAATGGACTCAAAGGAGGCAATAATCTTATAATCTCATATTTTGTATTAGATCGCCATAGTTTCGAGTCAATATTAATGAAATTAATCTTATTTTTGCTTTTTCTTTTCATATTAACTTAATACTGTCCCACTAGACCTTCCATATTTATGTATGAATTATTTAAAGTTTATTGAATTTTGAAGACTTTTTGTCTTGATGCTTGTTGATATCTGCTATGTCGGATGGTTTTTGTTGTTTAGTGCCATCAACTTTAACTAATAAAGTTGGGCTTAAGTGAATAAGAAAATATAAATAGACAATGGTGAAAAATGGTGTGTGTGTGTAAATGGAGAGTAGAAAATTGTGGCAGTGCTTTAATTTCAGGAACTCATTTCTTTGTCCTACAAGAAAGGATATGCTTGTTAAAGCCAAAGGTAAGATGAACTCAAAGTGTCCCCTTTTCACACAATTGATTATCACAATCACTGTTTATCGTCATGATTTCAATCGTATAAACGATGATGAAATCCATTTATGTTATGTGTGTGCTTATGTCTTTTCGGCGGCAAAAAAGAGAGAGACTCATTCTTCAAGTCAACTTACCAAGGGAGTTCCTTTCTTTTCAGAATACACCCCCGGGATGCTGGTACAAGAATGACAATATGTTATGGATTTTGTACCTTAATCTTCCATTTAAGGATGTTTGGAAGGTCTTAATGTTATTGCTAGAAGTGTGTAGTCCAGAATTAAGGATTGGTACTGTGTTTGCTGTAATAAAAAGATCTTTAGCCTCAAATCATTTGAATTTTTGTACAGGAAAAGGGCAGGGGATGGTTACTCTTTACAAGGACATGGAGGCTTGTGAAGGATATACAGACATACAGGTTATGTGGGAGATGATACACTCTTCATTCCCTATTGATGCCCACAACAAAAAACACAGGAAGAAACTTATGTGTTGGAGATTCTGTTTCTGACCGATCTGAAAACTCGCGGCATGGTCAGTACGAGGATTAGATACTATTGGCCAATATCATATAAGAAACAAAAGTTAAATATTGTTCATTATACTGTCCAGTATTGATGCACGTCTTCTTGCTTTCAATTTCAATTATAGGTCTTGTCTTTATTTTTTTGTATGACAATAGCAGATAAAAATCGACTGTCACTGTTGATGTATTTACGGCACGAATAAGAATAAGGGGACACAGAACAATTTGCTCCATATAGACTAGAGATCATTAATTGGATTTGTAGTAGGCACTGCCACGGTTGATGTATTTATGAAATATATATAAAGACCAATTTGTTGTGAAATAACAAATATTAAATCATTTTGGTGAAAGATAAAGAATCAAAACAAAGAAAGTTAAAGAAATTTTAATAGATACAAAGAGATGTTTTCTCATATCTACCAAAGCTCAGAAATTTACCCTAATCCCACACTAGGTATAACACAATCTCAACCAACGCACAAAGAAAAATCTCACAAAGAAATTTTAGGAAGAGAACTCACCATTATCACTGAAACAATGGCAGAAAAGAAAACCATTCAAAAAAAGGGGACCAACATAGAAGCTGCAGAGAGAGACCACAAAAGAGCAGCAACTAATTCGGGGTGGGGTTTTGGACTCCTTTTCTTATTTCTCTCCCTTATCACTTTTAGTACATAGGATAATATATATAACCAAATGATAGAGTTTTATTTAAGTAAAACTCTTAATAGATAACCACAACTTTTAAACACATGGATAACTATGGTTCAAACCGGATCACTTGAGCAACTCCAATTGGTTACACCTCAAAACGTTATCCAAACCAACCCAACAACCACGATTCTCCAATTTGAACGGGTCAATGACTCGATATACCAATGTGGGATTAACTTGGGTCGTACACTTCATTTAAGGCACAAGCCTAATTAAATATGATTAATTATCATCACTGCCTTGGGGGGATTGTTTGGCACAAAATACCCAACAAGATTAGCACAAAGAGCATTATCTTCAACCAAAGACTTGATCAAACGTTGTTCTAGTACAAGATTTTCTATTTTACAGACATGATTCAAAGGTTTAGGTTTAGATCCAATCTACAACTTCGTCTAGAAGATGAGAAATCCGTAAACTAACAACTTATTATTACTCCAAACTGATACAAGGAGACAAAAGCTCGACTATAAACAAGAACAAACACTGCAAGGAATCTTCATACTGCACCATTGCCATTGTGGAGGAGCTTCTGGTCAAAGTGCCATACTCCTGCACGTATACGAACAAGTACTTTTCAGTAATAAGAGAAAAGGATCAAAATGTAGAGAAGAGGATGTTTTGGAATATATATCGTACCGTGTCCTTTCCCAACCATCCTTAATTGAGTAACATACTTGGCAATTTTCTCAATGGCTTCAACCTGGAAAGTCGAAAATGTTAATTTGTCGACTCAACTCAAGTTCTTTGCTAAATTTCGTCATGTTGTTAAATCGATTTGATTAATTCGTACATCAAGAACACACACACACAGTGCAGTTTACCTGCTCTTGCAAAAATTCACTCTCTATAAAATCAGCCATCTGGGGATCATTGTTTTGATCAGCCACCTGTTTCATCAAGAACAAGTGATTAACAATGGACATCACTCTGTCATTTTTCAGTTGTTCGACCCAGTACAACGTTCCAAAACATGTCAAAAGAGGATAGAGAAGGCTTACATTGTGCACGTTCAGAAGTTTCTCATTAGTTAACTTCTCCAAAGATAAAGCAAGTTCCATTGCTGAATCAAGAAAATGAATATTCATTGTGAGTGACAAATACAATATATGGTCATTGATGAAGGGAGTCACACCTTGCATTTATGGCATGTTTGGTACATTAGATTGGAGACGACTCGATATCATAATTGACATATTTTGTCATGTGTATCTATTCCTTAATCATGTCTAATCCTGTCCTCTCCAGCGTGTACCAAACATGGTCTTGAGGGATAAAAGTGTACTTACCATAGAGTGCATCACCCTTCTCCACATGATCAAACTCTGCAGGGGGACTTGTTATGGTATGTAATTTCACTCTTCCTCCTCGTATGTTCTATTATTCATCAAGACGAATAGAAATCATATCATACAATGCATTCAAAGTGAGCTGTATCATGTTTATTGCTCGACTGGTTACCTGGTATTGCATTAGTTTCTCTGCGTGTTCTCTTTCTTCTTCACTCGACTCCTTAAAGAATCTGACCAAACACCATGGCACATTCGATAAAGTTGGAAAAAGGGGAAAACAGAGAATAACTGAAGTTTAATAAGACATTTGAGATTGTTTTAATTACTTGGCGAGGCCTTTAAGAGCAACATTGTCCCGGTCAAAGTACGCGAACATGGAGTGATACACATACGACACATTATATTCCACACTGAAACCAAAAGAGAAGATCAATATGTCAGTAGAAGCAACAGATGAAGCTTGTACACAGGGGGAGAGCAAGGAATTTTTTAGGGGGATTACTACTTTTTTAAAAAAAAAAAAAAAAAATTGCACTAGGACTACTACTAAAAAAATAAAAATTAATTTTTTCCAGTCCGGTCCCACCCCCTACCTCCCGTGCTTGTACAATTTATTGTAAAATACGTGACATGTGTAAACGGGTGACATCCAGATTTGAGCACAAATTGTTTGCATACTCTGATATCAAATCAATTCATCAAAAAGATTAAGTTGTTAAAGTGCAGCAATAACAAACTAAGAGTCCGTTTGGTAGAGTTTATAAACCAGTTTATTTGAACAAAATGGTTTATTTGACAAAATAATTTGCATTGGTAGCCGTCATTTTTGACCAGTCAAATAAACTGTTTTGGTCAAGTAAACTAGTCTATAATCTCTACCAAACGGACACTAAGACTTATTGCTACTAAATTTGAAGTGGACTACGTGAATCATTTTTCCTCGTTTGTTCAATTCAATACTAGATCTAATATCCAAGACTACTAGATCCTTATATAAAGACGAAGTGAAAAAAGGGGTCGATAACTCACTTGATTTGCTCATTAATTACAGCCTCACACTCTTCGGAAAACCTCTGGCGAGCAAGTGAAAGCTGAGGAGATATTGGGACCGTAAGAGCATCTTTTTTAACCTCTTCAAATGGCTGAAACACCACACCGGTGAGTGGCAAACTACCCTTTTCAGCATAAACCGCAAACCCAGTTACACGTTTTTTTGGCAAAACAAGATTGAATACAGATGAAGAACTCGACAATGAACTCAAATTGGAAGAAGATGATACGCCCAATAAGGTAGTCGAATTCGACAAGGTTCCTAAACCTGAACCTGAAACAGCTGAAATTGCCTCAAGAAACATTATGAAAAGACAACCTCAAACAGATCTTAGAAAACAATGTAAGAAATGGATTAAAGAAGATGAATTCAAGATATGATTTGAGGGAATTATTGTAGAAGAATTATATAGAAGTCGGCAAGTGATTTTCGGCCTTTAAGAATACGACACGTGGAGGGTGACAATGGGTCCATATGGACAGGGCGTGTGGCAGGCTCGTGGTATGATCCAAAATATTGTGGTACTAAAGAAATATCCAGACACGTCAAAATCAAAAGGTATCTTGGAATTTTGTAATGTGTTCACACTACGTGGGACTTTTTATTTTTTGTTTGTTTTGGGGTAGCGTACCACGAATTGCAATTGATCGTTGTTGCATAGTATAAGTTTGTCAAGTTTGAAATGTAAATGTATTTATCAATGTCTTGACTAGTCATGTCCTAACGAAGTTTTTGGAGCGTGGATAAAACAAGAATATACTATTAGAAATATGACGATTTTTTCATTTGTTTGTGATTGATTGAATTAAGAACGTGAAAATTAAAATTTTGATCTATATTTGAGCATATTGTTAAATAAAAAATTTTAGATCGTTTAAAAAAAATTAGAATATTCCTTTTAACTAAAGTTCGTCTACTAAAATGAAATTCTAAGATTCAATATTAATAAGTCATGTAGACAATGTTGATTTTACTTTTAGATTGTTAATCTATTTGAAAAAAATAATGTCGCCCGTTCAAATCTTATTCGTTAGACAAAAACATTGATTATGGACTAAACTTGAACTAAATTGATTTTAAACCTTAAGATAATTCTTAATTCTTAGAAGATGTGTAATCTTACTCTTATTGTGCTGCACCAACCCCCGACCTTCAAAATGAATTATTCATCTTAAGTGAAAACAGCAAAATGTGATGGTATAACTTAATAATTGAGGAATTTGAATGAAGGAATAATGTCATATTTTATTTTATTGGGTGGGGTCCGGGTGGGGTGATTTAACAAATGGGGGGGGGTGGATCCGTGACTATTTAACAAATAGGTAATCTCTGTGGTCATTCCCTCAGGTGATGGTGAAAATTATTGGGGAAATTTTTTTTAATAAATATGTTATTTATACGTCTAACTATAAGGAAAATGCTATTTGTACAGAATTTTTGTATAGAATTGTTCATAGATGTTGACTTGGCACATTTCTTAAATGACTATTATACTATTGTCTTACAATTTCCAATTTTGGAGAGAAACCATTTGCAGCGTGGATTTTCCATTTGCAGCTCAATTGCGGCGACTTCAAATCTCCACCGGTGAATCTCCGGCGTACTCCAAATATAGAGTATACCCATCAATCAAGCGAACCCCGCGGCTTTCGTAGCTACAACCAACCCAGTAGCAACCAAAACCCAATTTTGTAACTCCATACGTCCCCCTACCGTCCAACCCCACCACCCACCACTACCGGCGCTGCTTCAACTGATGCCGCTACTTCTACATCACATGCGCCACCTCCGACAACACAACCCACTCAACAACTCAAGTAAACCTCGGCAGCCACCGCCGAGCGCCATTCCTTTAGCAAATAACCCAGATTAACCATAGCCTCCTTTTTGGGGCTGCAAATCCACTTTCTGGAAATAATAGCCTCCTTTAACATTTTGTCCTATACACAAGTTAAACTGAAGAAGAGAAAGAATAGAAAATAAGAGCAAGATTTTAGCAGTAATGAAAGCCATTGGATGGTTGAGAAATTTCGCCAGCTATAATGTCACCGGTGGAAAAGAAATGGCAGACAAAAAAAGGGTGAAATTTGAAATGGGTATGACTCCATGTCTAAAAACCTCACTCTCACAGGCGACGATGGATGTGGTGGATTAGAAATATCCCCGGAGGTTGAGAAATGTCGCTGGAGAAGAAGAAATGGTTGAAAAAAAAAAAGGTGAAATGTGAAATGGGCTTTGTAATTTTTATTTTTTGATTCAAAATATCATGATATTTTGATATTAACATTTATCGTGATATAATGCAATCTGTAAAACTTTCTGTACAAGTAGCACTGGCCAAATTATAAATACAATGTGACGAAATTATAATAAAATAATATAATGATAAATACGATTTATAAGTTTAATACCCTCATTATATTTCCGGGATTTGGGACCAACTATATTTAAAGATAGGCAAAGTTAAAAATGTACAGAGAAAATAAATTATATGTACAATATTTTTTAAAAAGGAATCAAGGCGAGGAGCTCCCTACCTCCCGTCCTCAAAAAATTGCCTCATTTCATTGGACTCGTTGTAGTTTAGCAACTCTTTTCGGAGGGTCTCCACCTGCGAAGTCAGCTCAGCCAATGTTAGGCCTTTTACCTCTACCCTATCATTGAGGAGGCCCAACTCCTCATCTTTTAGGGATAGCCCCACTTTCCAAGACTTTTGTTGGGCTTGGAGAATGTTCGGCTCCTCCTTCTTGTCCTCCAACTGCTCTTGGAGTTTTCTTTTGTAGGCCGCCGCAGAAACCCTCGAAGCTTCGAGGTAAGACATCAATCGGTGAACATCCGAGTACAGCTTTTCAGCATCAGAGTTTTTCTTGGCCGACTCCAGCTTCTCTCCAGCTTTTCGCCGCTGAACCACCTCCTCCTCAAGCTTCGTCGCTCGGGCCACACTGATATCCAATTCTCTGTTTTGATCTTGAACAAGGACTATGGTTCGCGCTAGGTAGCCCTCTATCACTACAGCCCTATGGTAAGTTGTCAGAGACTTGAACCGGCTCTCCCAAGCTTGGTTAAATAAGTAGAATGAGGTCAATTAGGAGTCAAGAAGTCTCTCCTTCTGGCTTGCAAAGAGCTTACTCAAGGGCAAAGAGAGAGGGGATGAGGACCTGGATCTCTTCCAGAAAGGGCATCAGAATCCTCATCGGACCCCCTCTTCTCGCCAACCAAGTGCCTAGAATAGGAGAAAGGGATGATGAGGTTTTTGCCTTCTGAGAGGGCTCTTCGCACACTCATTTGCCTTTCTCCGCCACCTCCTCAATGGTGGTCATGCCAGAATGGGAAAAAGGTTCCCTAATAACCACCCTCTTCGCCGGAGGTAGCCCCTCGGCTTCAAATGAAGCCTCGTTTGAACAGTCTTCAAAGAAGCTTTAGCATTAGGACAAGACTTCTTCCTCGCCCGATTGAAATTTATCTTGGAAAGAGTCATCTCAAGTCTGGCGTTGTAGAAGTCCATGCTTCCCAATTTTAGGATCACTTTCATCTTCTTTGACCGATTTGTGTTCTCCAAGATAGGCCTTCGAATCTGGATAATGAGGCTAGCATTTTGGTCCTCAGAAAAACGAGGTCCTCTATCTCTGCCTGCTCATAAAAAACTAAAACAACTAAGGTTAGTACTTAGACACTACAACCAAGAAAAGGCAATAAAAAAAACAAAACAACTTAAAAGCTAGACAAGGAAGAGCTACAAAGCTCGCCATAGAAGCGAGGCATAAAAATTTGAGATTTTGGGTCTGCTGGTTAGAACTCTCAATTTTCTTTTACAAAGAAAAATGACTCCTTCCAGTCTTTCATTTTGTTTGGGGTTGCCAACAGCTTTGGGTTCAACTTCGATCTGGGCTTAAGATTGTAATATCCAAGCGGAAGATTTTTTATATTCCTAACTTGAACTGGATGGTAGAAAAAGCGAAAGCTCTCAGTCTAGACCACCTTTGTTCCACAGAAAGAAAGAGCCCACCATCACTGTCTAGCTATTTGGGCCTAGTTGGGTGGGGGCTAACCTATACAAGTCTAAGAGTTCACAGAAGAAAGGGTGAAAAGGAAGGCGAATGCCAGACTCCATAGAAAAGGCATGAATGGTTACATAACCTAAAGGAGAACGGTTTGGGGTTTGGAAGGATCCAGAAAGGATAAGCTTTATGTCTTCAGGAATATTATAGAGGCTTCAGATGTTAGCGAGATCTTCTTATGATTTAAATGTTGTGAACAATACCCTCCACCTCTTCATCCCACTACACCCCCTCTTCGTTCTGCTCTTGGAAAATGGGCTCATCTATCAACTGAAATTTGGATTTCTTAGGTGGCCCACCACCATCCCTCATACGATTGAAGTCCTCCCGAGTAAGGACTTCGTCAAAAGGTCTAAAATCCATGTTTGGTAACACATTGAGTGCTGCAACCTCTATGGAAGAAGAGGAGGACTCAACACAGGCTTCCTCCTTGTCCATAGCAACCCCCACCCACTACAAGGATTTTGAGAATCGGTTTGCGAAGACATCCTTTATCAAACAAAAGAAGAGTTAGACCAAAAGTAGAAATATACCTAGACAAATGAGGAATGACGAAAACACCACCAGAAAAAGGAAGGAAAGTAGAATAAAAACCTTATGCTGAAAGGTTTGTAAGCAAGTGTAAGAAGTAAGAACCTTACAAAAAAATGAATAAAGCCCTATTTATAATTTATGCCAAACCAACTAGGCCGTCAGATTGACAATGATACAATCTGAGCTATTGGCGAAAAGAGCATATCCTGCCGTCGAATTTGAAAGGATGCCAGAATAGAATTCAAGTGAAGGGCCTAGATTTGATACACGCGCTAACACCTAAACTGGCATGCGGTTAAGGACAATTAATGAAAAGAAAAGACAGCCACAATCATGGTGGGTGATTCTTCATATGCTCACGCTGCCGCACGCATTAAATGCAACAATCATACTGTATTACTAACGCACACACCCCAGCTACGAGTGGAGATTGAACACATGCCCCACTAACCTGCATAGCCAGAAAATATGCGTGAATATTAAATCAAAGTCCACAACCTAGTATAAATAATTAGGCTTGAACTTCGGAGACTATTGTTATACCTAAAGTATATGAAAATGAACAAAATGAGTGTAAAGGGTTAGGCGAAACCAAGCACTAATTTCAAAACCTTCGGCCTAATCAAAGTCCACAGCCTAGTATAAATAATTAGGATCGGACTTCGAAAACTATATATTGTTGCCTCGCTATACACGTGGCAGGAACCGACCCACAAGAATGGGCGAGGCCTTTTAAGTTCGCTTAACCTTCGACGACCCTTTAAACTAGGCAAATGCATAAAATTCAAGAACCGATCAGCAAGCTACTTAAGTATCAACTGTGGCATATTCATTTTGCCTTCGTCGCTTAACTAAAGCTTGGCGAAGGATCTGAGCATAGCCGTCACATTATCCACTAATCACAAATAACATAATATTTTTGGGACCACATGGTAAATCTCTACGTAGCAAAGTTGGTTGTAAAATGGTCATGTGGGAATAACAACCACCAAATCTGTTGAATAAGATGACTAGATCAATAACTTTATGTCATGTGTCATATAATCTTCTAGAATTATGAGCCTTCCAATAAGAAGACAACACATGGCTGAAAAAGAGAAAAAGACTAAAAAGTCCAAAGGTTTGTAACATCTATAAATGGTCCAAATTAAATCAAAGAAAATAGAAAACAATTATAAACCTTAGCCAAATTCTTGACCCTTGAATTCTCAATCCTTATGCGGTGATAAAAAATGGTTGAATTATTCTTCAAAGCAAGGTGGTAGATAAAGATTTGTTGGCTTCAATTTCAGTCGTCAACAACGATAAATTAGAGTCATCAGGTCGAGTGGTGCCTACTAGAGGACTGCGCTAGGGCTGCATTTTATCACCTGGAGATGAAAGGAGCAGTGTTGGGTATACAATGTTGTCGATGGGGTCAGAGAGTAAATCATCTTTTTTTTGCAGATGATTTAATTATTTTCATACGAGCCACATATTAGGATGTGTTAAATATTTTGAATATTCTAGTCGTGTATGGAAAGACTTCGGGTCAATGTGTAAATATGGATAAAACCACCATAACATTCAGCCCAATGTAGGGGTCGAGCAAAGGCATTCATAGAATAGAGGCATTCTATCTCCTCTTGGTTGGGGCTGCACTCTTTGAGAAAAGCGCCAAGTGGTAATCAATTAGCATGATGATGGAAGATCTTTGGAAGTCTCGCATCCCTCCGGAGGTTCGAACTTTCCTCTGGCCAATGTTCTATCATGCTATCTCCACTAGTGCCAATCTTCAAGCTAGACAACAGCAAATGGTGGTGGGATGTCCAAATCACACGCCTTCTTCTGTTGTAGTTATGCTGTTGATGTATGGAAAACTTCTAGGTTATGGACTACAATTGAGCTCTTCATTGGGAATAATCTAGCCAACACTTTTGCACCATCTTTCTCAGATGTCCCAAAGATGATTTCGAAAAGGTTAGAATGCTAATATGGGCCATATGGGTGGATGGACCCCAAATTAATACTGTCTTCTATATTTTCATTGCTGGAGTCTTTCCAACACCAGCTATCGCCGGTGGGACAACAAGTAGAGGAGCTGGGGATAAGGAATTCTCCCATGTTGCTATGGATGGTGGTGGATGGCTCGGCCCGTAAAAGCTTGACCCATTATGGGCCTTGGAAATGACGGGCCGGGTTGGCTCGTAGGCCACGGTACCCAACTTTTAAAAGTTGGAGATCAAATTCAACTATCACTTTTGTGACCGTTTTAATCCTTTTTCTTTTATTATTCCTAACGACTAGCGAAGATTTTGCAATATTCTCCCCCTGAAAATTTTGTTTTTTGTTTCCAATTTTTAGATTTTCTAAAAACTTCTTTTGTAAATTGTTAAAAGCAACGACTTTTCTCTTTTTTGTAATCCAAATTTTATTTTATTAATTGTAAAAGCCGACATAGTCAATTTCTTGTATGAAAGGATGATATAATTGGCAAAAGTTATTACCTATTATAAAATCTATTCTGTTTCTAATTGATAAGCAATTGGGTATTTTTAAAATAAAACGTTTCATAGTTTTATTGTGTTTTCCATAAACTCCAATGTTTATGTTTTTAATTACTTTTGATGCGATTATTGTTGATTCATTTGCAATTTTAAACTTAATGTTTTCGATTTTACCCAAAATGATTCGGGTATAATCCATTTCTTGGTTGTGCATCTGAGATGCTCGATATTGATGTATGCATGAATCAGTATAGCTTTTATATCCTTCAAAACTTAATTTGATTGGGATATAAATTGAATTTAGATTTGTTATGTTCTTATTATTCATAATCAGAGGATTACGAGGATGAATAACTAAATCTGTGTCTGTTGATAAATGTCTGATGAGTCTCAGTATCACTTGGATCTTCAACAGGATAAAATCCTTGTTTTTCAAAGGTTTTTAAGAGTTTGACTCTTTCTTCATTTCCAATTCTTGCAGGGCATTCGTTTGCATAATGTCCTGATTCATTGCAAAGCCAACATCTGCAATTCTTTTTATTTTGTGGGCAGATTTTCTTTTTGTCATCTGCTTTCTTTTTTAAAGATTTTTTATCATATTTTTTAAAGTATTTTTTCTTTTTAAAAAATTTCTTTTTATAAGGTTTTTTATATTTTTTAAACCTATAATTTTTTCTTTTGGTCTTCGGGTTGTTCTTCTTTGTTTTCTTTTCGGGATAGCATCCATATTGGCGAGGATTACATCCATATATTGGCTACAACAGATTTTTTGGATTATTCGGAATTGTTTTTTGACTTGCCTTAACAAGGTATCCTTCTTTGCATTTTTCTGCAAGGAGGTTTCTTGTAATTGTAATTGCTAATCCTAATGAAGAATCAACTTGTACATTTACCTTATAGTTTTCACTACTAGGTTCTTGCATTTTGATAGCATCATTAAAATGAAACATGACTTCATTGTTAAAAGGATATGGAAGTTTTCTCATAAACTTTTCAGTTAGATTCTTCCAATAAGTTACTGGACATATGTAATAATACTTTGAGAATTCACAAGTAAATTCTTCAAAATAACACATATTACATATTGACATTCTTTCCAAATGATTTAAGGCGTCGGCGATCAATTGTTGTTCTAATGTTTTGAAGGCTTCATAAGTTTGTCACCAGTAAATTGTTTATAAATTTGTTCAACAATTCTTTTGATGAATTGAGGATATTTCCTTGGGTTTCTGCCAAATGGCATTTTTAGCTTCATAACTAATTGTACTAAGGAAGGATTTTACATTTCCTCTAGTACTGGAAATTACATAGTGCCATGAATTTTGTTCATTCCTATGTATTTCTTTATGAATTATCAAAGATATCATGATATTATTATACCAATCATCAATGACTGTTTCTGGATTTTTAACACAATCTAAGTCAAGCGTTTTGACATCAATTGGTGATTTTCTAGGTTTGTGAAGTAAATATGATGGATCAATTTCATTATCATCATATAAAGGTTTTGGTCTAGGAGTGAAATCTCCTATTGGTCTTTTTCCATCGCCAATTGGATTGAATGAGGGTTCATAATCCATAGGTTACGCTTGATTCAATTTTAGGTTCTCTAAATTGAATTCCGGTTCTAGTTTTCTATTTGGGTAAAACCTTTGGTGTATGATTGTCTCATCATCGAACTTGATTACGAGTTTTCAATCATAACTTGTTCTTGTTCATTCTCAGCAGATTTCTTTGTGAGAATAACTTGATTGTTAATGTTGACTCCTTTGATCATGGAGGCAATTTGTTCAAGTTCTTCATCTTCAAAGGCCAATAGAACATTTAGATGTCCTAAATTTTGAGATGTTTCATAAAGGTTTTCCAAAGTTTTTCTAATGGATGTCATTCGAATTTGAATCTTCAAAATCAAATTTTCCTTTTCTTGTGTTCTTTTGTTTTTCATAAATTCCCCCTTTTTGAGAAATTTCCGAAATTTGTGATTTTTGTGGAGTTAAAGAAATAGATGGTTGTTCTTTAACACCTGCTAAAATTATAGCTGAATGCTGATTTAAAGATTTTTCCGTTTTAGAGTGATATTCTCTAATTTCTGTTTTTAATTCTTCAATTGTGTTTTTCAATTGTTGAATTTCTTTGAGAATTTCAACTAAAGACATTATTGATTTCCAATGATGTTTTTAGCTAAATTATTCAATGTATCTCTTAGTTTCTTAAGTTCTCTTGTTTGACTACTTTCAGGAAATTCATCTTTCCATCTTATTATTGGATCTTTTCTCATAGATGTAGTATGAGTTAATAAAGGTTTTTGTTCCCTAACAAGAGTTCTGTTTTGATTAAAATCAATATCAATTGATCTTCTTGCTGGTTGGACTAACCAATCAAATTCGGTTTCCTTGTGTTCAAGGTAATCTGAAAATAAAGGATCAATTTTAATTCCTTTGGGTTTTTTAACAAAAGTCATATTGTGTTGGTTATGAATGGCATAACTAACCAAGTATGATATTGAAAAAGGGACGTTGTTATCCTTAACTAAATCTTTTCTTCCATAATTGAATATGAAGGAAAGGATTCCGTCAAAGTTTTGATCGTGTAGACTTACTGAAAGTCTTGGATGGCTTGTAAAGATTAACTTTCCACAAGCTAGGTTTCCACTTAAGGATCCTAAACATCCTTCTTTTGGATTTTTAATTCTTTCATCAATCAAGCCCATTGAAATAGGTTGATCAATTTTATCTGACAAGGTGCTACGGAGTTGGATCCTAATAGCTTATATTGTTACCCAATAAAGGTTTTTATTATTGTCTAAGTCAATCTTCTGCTTAGCTTTATTAATGTCTTGTTTTGTAAGAAGGGAGATTCCTATCTTACCATAAGTATGTTGAACATGTATGGCAAATTCGTTTTGGGAAATTCCATAATAGACCTGTCTGTTTTTGTTCATAAATTTCTTAATGAAATTTGGTTGTTCAAAGACTTCCCTAGTGTCTAAGGTTAAATCTTTGTTACAGATTTTTGCTAACTTTTTGTCTGAGATCAAAATTTCTTTTGAACTGTTTCCTATTGACTCTGTCTGTTCAAAGACTTCATCAATCTCATTTTCTTCTTTATTTGCCATTAATTCAGATAATGGTAAATAACATAATGTAACACAAATTCTTTGACACTTTCGTCATAAGATATTTTATGTTTCTTTCTCCTGTATTCAATGTTTTCCCTTATAGAATCAACTATAAGTTCTTTATCAATTTTTGTTAATTCTTTTGTGTATTCTTCATAGAATTCACACAAACTGTATTTGTTTGTAAGAGAATAAATGTATGCATTGCATAATCTACAATCAATCATGAGTGATGATGTAAAACATAATGCATAATAAATTCTTGTACACTTTTTTCATATATTCTTAAAGTGTTTATCATTCTTTGTTTCATTCTTCTTAAAGAAAGATAATGAACATTTGCAAAGATGTTTTCAGTGTATGTATTTTCATGAAACTTAAAGGTTTCATATTCAGATGTAATTATGCGTATGTGTATTTCACATGTATCACAATTGATCATTGTAAATGATTCAATGCATAATGCATGATAAATAGTTCCATTTCATTGTTGTATTTAATCTGTTCTGATTCACATTTTTGTCTATGATATTCATAAGCAAAGCTATGTAAACCAGTGTAATTACCATGTTCTCTCATGATAGTATAACTGTCATAATGAAATTTATACTGTGAGAAATAACGATCTAAATTCTGTATGTATCTCATTACACATTCTACAGTGTATCATTTTTTGTAAACTAGGCTCTGATACCAGTTTTTAAGCGATGGCTTAAACGTTTCAATTTTTCTGTATTTATGCGGATAAGTAAGGATCTGATGAGTATGGTTAAATGCAAAGACAATAGTATCCATGGATGCAAACCTTTAAATAAATAAACAATAAAATTAACCTTCTTACAGTGATGTATTGAGGGTTCCTCTTTTCTTTTCTGTCCAAATAAAATGTACTGCTTTCTTTCTGCAATGGCGTGGATCTGTGTTTCCCATGCAAACGGCCACCTGCCTCAAAAGTGGTACTCCAGTGATCACCGACTGAGAGCTAATCCAAAGGTATATATATATTTGTTTGAAACTTGAGAAAGTAAAGAAATTTAGAAAGAAAATTTCTTTTATTCCAGAAGGTTGAATCTTACAACTTATTTAGGTACAAAGGTTTTTGATCCAATGGATCTACTGTCTTTGAGGTTTTTAGCCTCGACTCATGTTTGTATGATTACAACAATTTTTGAGAGAAAACAGAGATGAATGCAAAACAACACCTGCCTATCTCTTACAATCTGATTACAATTTATAGTGGTCTCAAAAGATTCCTTCTTGGTTGAATCAATTTCTTGTTTGCTTTTCCAAAAGTTGTCTTCCACTTTGTCTGCCATTTGTCTTCAAAGAATCTTTACTGTTTAATCACGCGTTTAATAAAGTAAAGAACTTTACTTTAATAAAGTGATGTTTGTCAATCAGAAAAAGTACTGTCTGCCACTTCCTCTTCACTGTGGTAGGATCCAATTTTTGACAGCTGGTCATCAACAGTGTCATCAATTATCTTATCTTTTCCTTTGTCTGATTCTTTGTTGCTGTTTGAGATTTTGTCTTCTTTATCTTGAATGCACCATCTGCAATGGTGATCCTTTCCTAAACTCTGCCTGAGATATATGCAAAGTCCACCGGAATAACTGTCTGGAACATTGAATGTGTCATAAAAGACTTCTTCAAATTTGCAGATAGTCTTTATGTTCTCTTTTGACATCAAAGAACTGCTTTTTACTGGTTACTAAAATGAAATCAGAACTGAAATTCACTTTCACTTTAGATTCACCATTAATGGCTCTTAAACTTGTTAAAACTCGTTGATAGGATAAACATCTCCAATCATTGAGTATTTCTGCATCAACATCCACTGGTTCTCCTTCAACAGGATTATCCAGATAGGGATTTTTTACAGACTTAATCTGTATATGATGATACCCTTTTAAAAGATTGTTGTTTTTATCCCAGAATGGAATAGTGCTGTTGATTTTTAGAAGAAGATGGAGATCTTGATCTTTAATGACATATTTAACAAAATCTTTTAATGACTGGAAAAGCCTGTCATCAATTAATTTAATTTCTTCCAAATCTTTTCCTGGGACAATCAATTTGACTAGCCCACAGTAAAATGTTGTTTTAACAAAGTTTGGCTCAGCTCCTGCAACGAAGATGAATTGGCCAAATTTTTTGTCAAGTGTACCGTAGTAACAGTTTTGTGGTGCAGTGGCACCTATAATCCGGGCTTCTTCTTCAAGATGTAAGAAATCTTGAAAATGAATGTCAGAAATGATTTTGGATTCTTTGGTGACTGGGTTTTTTCCTAATCTCTTGAATCGATCAGGGATTTTCTCTGGGTTGGACTGTGTGGCTTCTTTATAAGAATTGAATCTTAATTACGGAAAAAGCTGGTCTGCTGCTTTGAAAGTTGGGTAGCCTTGTCTTGACACGATGTCTTTTTGTTGGTAATCTGGTCTCAGACTAAAGTTTTCAAAAGGGCTTTTGAAATCATGCAGGGTTGGTTTTTGTGGTATTCATTGAAAGCTTGCTGGGCTTCTGTAAGGGTTTTGAAGCTCTTGTGTTTAAAAGGTTTATGTTTTACCAAAGGCTCAACCTCGGTCCAGTTTGTATAATAACCTTTGTTGGGACCATCAAAGATTACATAAAATTTCTTGCCTGGTAAGGAAGTTCCAAAACCAACAAGTTTTTCTTTCGGATTTTGAATATCCTTCTGTTCTTGCGAACAATCTGTTTGTTTCTTTTCAGAAGTATTGCTACTACTGTCAATCTTTGGATTTTCATCCAAGTGTTGCTTTTCAAAGATGTTATTTCAATTCCCCCCTTTTTTTTGAGGAAGTTTTCTTTGTGTCGATGGATTTGTTTCTTCAAGATAACAATTTCTTGTTGTCTTGTTGATATTTCCATCAATTTTGTTTCTAATTGAAGCTCCAAGTCTTCAATTTGGTCCTGTATTTCTGTCATTTTGACCTGCAAAAGATAATTCACGTGTAAGAGAATCAGCTAAAGAATTTTCTTTACTTTTAATCAATTCAATATTAAAATCATAATGGCTAAACCACATTTGCCATCTGATAAGTCTACCTTGCTTGTAGTCTGGATGTACCTGGCATTTCAAAAATGACTTGCATGTTGTTGAATCAGTTCTAACAATAAACTTATTAGAAATAATATACAATCTAAATTTTGAAATTGCCTTTTTCATGGCCAGAATTTCTTTTTCATTAATGTGGTAATTCTTTTCAGAATTACTGAAGGTTCCTGAAGAATAACTGCATAGTTTTTCTTCTAAAGTTTCACTGTCTTTTGCTTTAAGGACTGCACCCCAGAACTCTTGGGATGCATCAGTTTCGATTATCATTTTATCATTCTTGTTAGGATGATACAAAGATGGAAGGTTTTTTATTTTATTTTTGATTTTTTGCACATACTGGCTATCTTCATTAGTCCGGTTCCATCCGTAATCTTTTTCGGTTTCTTTTGTAAAGGACTTCTCATTTTGCAAGATCCTTAATGAAAGATTCTCGCATAATTTAAACATCCTAAAAATCTCATTAAGCTGCTTTTTGGTCTTGTATTTCATTTGGAAATTCATTGATATGAATTAAAATGTGAGGTTTTAATTGTTTAAAACCAAAGGCTATTTCTAACCCTAAGTATCCAATTTTTTCTTTAAATAGTTCTGCTTTTTTGAAAGACAGAACAATTCCATTTTCTTTGATTGTTTGTAAGACCTGTAAGACATGTTTTTCATGATCATATTCATTATCTAAAAAACAAGAATATCATCAATATAAACACAACAAAATTCATTATGTTTTTTGAATGTATTATCCATATGTCTTTGAAAAATACCTGGTGCTTGTTTTAAGCCAAAAGGTACTACCGTCCATTGAAAATGTCCTTGAGGACAACTAAATGCTGTCAACGGTTTTGTAGAATCATCAAATCTTACACGATGGAATCGACTTTAAATCAAAGGAAGAGAAGATGTTTTTACCTTTACTAATTGTAAAAGACTTTGCATGTTAGGTAAAATATACCCATCCGGCTTTGTATATTTGTTCGATTGAATAGTCAATAACCATTCTTGCTTTACCTCTTCTTTTTTCTTCTTTTCTTACCATGAAGGTCAGAGGAAAAGGGTGATTTGCTTGGTTCAATTACTTTTAATTCAAGTAATTCTTTGATTTGAATTGTAAATTCATCTCTATCTTTAGGGCTATAAGCCATAGCTTTTGACCTAATGATTTTATCTTTGAATTCATCAAGTAATTCAATTTTTGCAGTAAGAATTCCTTTATTGATTTTGGGATCTAAAGGATTCTCAGAACAACATTGGTTAAATAACTCAATGATTTTTTCTCTGTTTGTATTTATTTTCAGTTTTTCAACTTCTTCACTTGTTATGAGGATATGCGAACCTCTCCAATCATTGAGTATTTCTGCATCAACATCCACCGGTCTCCTTCAACAGGATTATCCGGATAGGATTTTTTGAGACTTAATCAGATATGATGATACCCTTTTAAAGATTGTTGTTTTTATCCCAAAATGGAATAGTCTTTGTTGATTTTTAGAAGAAGATGGAGATCTTGATCTTTAATGACATATTTAACAAAATCTTTTAATGATGGAAAAGCTGTCATCAATTAATTTAATTTCTTCCAAACAAATATATATATATTCTTTGGATTAGCTCAGTCGGTGATCAACGAGTACCACTTTTGAGGCGGTGGCGTTTGCGGAAAAACACGGATCCACGCCATTGCGAGAAAAGAAAGCGAGACATTTTATTTGGACGAGAAAAGAAAAAAGGAACCCTCAATACATTCTTGTAAGAAGGTTAATTTTATTGTTTATTTATTTAAAGGTCTGCTGAAAAGCAACACTTGGATGAAAATCCAAAGATTGACAGTAGTAGCAATACTTCTGAAAAGAAACAAACAGATTGTTCGCAAGAACAGAAGGATATTCAAAATCCGAAAGAAAAACTTGTTGGTTTTGGAACTTCCTTACCAGGCAAGAAATTTTATGTAATCTTTGAAGCACTTGTGTTTAAAAGGTTTATGTTTTACCAAAGGCTCAACCTCGGTCCAGTTTGTATAATAACCTTTGTTGATTTCATTATCATCATATAAAGGTTTTGGTCTAGGAGTGAAATCTCCTATTGGTCTTTTTCCATCGCCAATTGGATTGAATGAGGGTTCATAATCCATAGGTTACGCTTGATTCAATTTTAGGTTCTCTAAATTGAATTCCGGTTTCTGGTTTTCTATTTGGGTAAAACCTTTGGTGTATGATTGTCTCATCATCGAACTTGATTCCGAGTTTTCAATCATAACTTGTTCTTGTTCATTCTCAATGATTTTCTTTGTGAGAATAACTTCTGATTATTAATGTTGACTCCTTTGATCATGGAGGCAATTTGTTCAAGTTCTTCATCTTCAAAGGCCAATAGAACATTTAGATGTCCTAAATTTTGAGATGTTTCATAAAGGTTTTCCAAAGTTTTTCTAATAGATGTCATTCGAATTTGAATCTTCAAAATCAAATTTTCCTTTTCTTGTGTTCTTTTGTTTTTCCCCTATAAAACCCCCCCCCCAACTTTCATATTTTTCACAAATTTACAACTCTCTCAACCTACACAATTCAAAAAAATTATATTGTCAATATTAGTTTTTTTATTGTACAATTTATAGTTAAATTTCTACATTTCTAGTTTTCTACATTTATATATTTATAGTTTTCTACAATTTTACATTCTACTTCTACATGTCTATTTTCTACATGGATCAATACAACTCACGAAAAAATGCCGACCACCAAATTCATAACGATTTTAGTGGATTAAATGATATTCCAATTTTTGAATTTGGTCGTGATTATAGAATTGAGAACACTGATCACATTGTCGATTTATAGGATATCGATGAAGAATTAGAAATGAACAACACTACTACAACGGTTGAGTCGACTACTAAACAACGAACCGCAAAACAAAAGACTCGGTGTTGTAATAATTTCAAATTAGTGCAGATCGGTGCAACTACAGACGAACAACAAATCTTCATGTTCGATATGTATGTCATATTTTTAATTTAATTGTCCAAGATGGTTTAAAGTATATAGGCCCACAATTAAAAAAAAATAAAATAGGTATGCTCTAAATTATATTATTGCTTCACCTTATCGAAAACAAGCATTTGATGAATTATGTGTAAAAAATTCCCTTCCAACAAAATCTTTGTGTACAAACATAGGCAATATGTGGAACTCTACTTATTTAATGTTTCAAGCATGTGAATGTTATGAAAATTGTATAACTGCCTATTATAATAGCCGACATTCACATAGCCCACAATATGAATTGCAAACATATGATTAAAAAATCGCATTCTATATGATAAAAATTTTTAAAAAATTCGATGCCACAAACACATGTGTTGGCGTATATTACCTTATTAGTTCATTAGTTTTAAATCATTTTTATTTTATTGTAAATAACTTTAATTGGTATATGACATTTGTAATTTTTTTTGATATTGTAGTAGTAATGGATATTAAGTTTAGAAAATATTGGGAATAACTGCATATCTTGTTCCTATTAGTAGAGGTGTCAAGACGGGCAGGTTGGCCGAACCCGCATCGGTCCACCCGTCTCGACCCAGAACCGCAAGCCGGTCTGTGAACCGGGCGGGCCGTTCACGGGCCGAGGAGGCCGACCCGCAGGCTATTCACGGGCCGAAGAAGTAGAATCGCTGGCCGACTCGTGAACTAGGCGGGCTGTTCACAGCCTAGGCGGTTCGACCATTAACCATTAGCCTATTTTGATTTTTTTAATAAATGACATATAGCCGTTTAAAGTGAAAAATGTGACAGATACGTGCTGTTTTAGTATTTAAATATATATAAAAAAGTAGAAATTGAATTAAAAAATTAACAAATGTGAAATTATCATTGCTATTTATTTTTTATTTAGTAATTTAATACATTTTTTGCTATATATGTAAACATTTTTTTTTAATTACAATAGATAACTAATTTTTTTAGTAATTTTCAAAAAAAATTAATTTTTTATTCATACGGACCGAACCGGGTTGAACCGCGACCCATATGGGCTCAACCTAGATGGGCCGACGGGTGGGTCGGGCTTGTATTCAATTTTGTGGGCTGGGTTAACTCGGCCCGTGACCCGTCGTGGTGCGAACTTTTTCTAATGCGGGTCGTCACTGGGCTTCATCGGAGGCGGGCGGTGACCCGGATTGACACCTCTACCTGTTAGTGTCAATTATGGACCATAGAGTAAATCTAGAAGGTACAAAATTTACTATTTCAGAAATTTCTAATAAGTTAAGTTATAGGAATCCAATAACTTATGAAAATTTAGAAAAAATATTATGTAAAATGTACGACTTTTATGCGGCAAAAATAGGTAGGAACATTAGAAGACCTCCTATACCAATTCCTTATTCGTCATCAAATGACGCTAATAATTATTGGAGTTTTCTTCTTCTTAGGAGAACTCAACAATCTAGTTTTCTTCTTTGCTTTTCCGTACCATAAATGTAGAAACACATATTAGAGCGTACCTTTAGAGTTAGCTAGATATTTTGGTCACGATATGCTTAATGTTAGATAAAAATAAGAGAAATAATTTTGATATACTTAGGTGGTGGAGACAAATGAGGTCAATACCCAATTGTTTCTATTATAGCACGCGATCTACTAATACATTATGTATCAATCAGTAGCATTGAGTCTCGCTTTTTAGATGTGCAATTGGCGGGATTACGAATGATATGAGATCAAGACTAAAATCAGATATATTAGAGAATTTAATGTGTTTAAAAAATTAAGAAAATGCAGAACTTTGAATCTAAGATAAAGTAAACCTCATATTGGCCGAAGAGGTATAAGAGCTAGCTACATAAAATGTAAGTATAGTTTTTATAAATTTATTTAATTTTTCTTACTTTTAAGTGTTGATATTTAAGTTTACCAAAAATTATATACTTAACAATTTGTTCGTGTAAAATTTTAACTCCGCATACGCTAAAAGTAGCCGGTCCTAAACCCGAAAAAAGGTGGGGATTTTAAATGTCAATTTTATCATAACTTATTTCATTTTAAGTTTTTAAACTAAAAAAAAAAAAAAAAAAAGTTCACGTGCGGCCCGTGGCTCGGCCTGTGTGGCCCACGAGCCATGGGCCGATCTGGGCTATTAGATTTGGAACGAGTCGAGCCATGGCTCGGCCTATCCTTTAGGGCAAAGGCCAACTCAGTCCATTGCCATCTCTCTCCGTTGCCAAGCTGGATGGAGATTGGCAATCACTATAGTGGGCTGCAGTTGTCTGATGATGCAGCGGTTCGTGAAGGTGAGGGATGTATAGAGGTCGGAGGAATGATCCATTATAATAATGGCTTTGTGATAGCAACCTTTTCTCGTAAGTTCATCAGGTGATTTTCAGCAGAGGATGCATAAGCTATTGCTCTTCGGTATGGGCTCAAGTTTACTATGAATTGTGGGTTTCTCATTCAGGTGACCAAATGTGATGCATTAAGATTTAAGAGTGATCTAAGGACTGAATATGGGATGTAGTTTGGCCCCAAATGCTCATCTTTTCTTAGATATTTTAGCATTGGTGAATAAAGTATGATGTGGTACGAGTCACTATATTTCTAGAAATAGAAATACAATGGCCTACAATCTCGTCTCTTTTGATATTCTCTCACTAGTGAGCTCTCATTGGATCGATTGTATTCTTTTTTTCATTTTGCATATGTTTTGGTAGTGTTGAAATTATTTTTTTAGTGTTTATATTATAAGTTGTGGGTGAAAAGTGAGTTGTAAGTTGTGAGTCCTGTAAAATATATGGATAAAAAATATGTTTGACCAGTTTGACCAATTGAAATTATAATTTAAGCAGTGACATCTAGTTGAATAAAAATATTGACATTAGCCCTCAAAAAAATAAAAGAGAGTACTGCTAGGGTAATATTTGAATTTGAGTTGGTCAAATTGGTAAAACATATTTTTTATTCACATATTTCACAGGATCCACAAATTAAAACTTATTTTTTATCCATACATTCAACCACAACTTATAATATAAACACTTAAGAGCATGTTAGGTAGAGTTTTTTCTCCAAAATATCTATTTTTTTGCCTATAATTTGACTTTTCAACCCTTTTTACACTACAAAAAAATTTAAAAAGTTAAAAAATAATCCAAAAAATCCATTTTTTTCAAAAAAAAAACTCTATCGAACAAGCCCTTAAAATAAAATATAATTCAATCACCACCAAACATGGAAGTGTGATTGGGCTAAGCTAGAATTTAGGTTGATTCTCTTTAGTCTTTTCTATTCATGACCGAAACGTCAAACATTTCTTTAGAGAAAAAGTGGGTTTCAACGTTGTAGTCAAGAATTTAGTTTCAGACACTGAAATAAGTGCACCAGTGGTCTAGCGGTAGAATAGTACCCCGCCACGGTTCAGACCCGGGTTCTTTTCCCAGCTGGTGCATTCTTTTTACTTTCCCTTGTTTTCAAAATTCCACTAAGATATTGGGCCAATGGTCGTGCTCACCTTCCTTGCTGGTCGTCTTGGCAGGCAAAATTCTCACTTTGTTCTGAACAAGGTCTTGGGATATTCCATTACGAGTTCTAGGAATCCTTCACATTCTCATCTGGGATGTTTCACAAGCATCACACGACCTTTCATTTTCCACTTACACAAAAACACGCAATGTATAACTTCAATATTTCCGGAACCTCCATGCCCATGGAAGGCTATACGTGATCATATCCTTTTGTGTTAGATTGGTTGCTCGTCCACATGTTACTGAATCAAAAATCAACATCAGAAAACACAAATTTTGTCTTGCAAATTTCAAGCTGAATTGTGCTCTACAAACTGAAGTGACCGATAAATAACTCATATTCTTCTCATAAGAGTCTTGAGGTAAAATTAAAAAAAACCTCGTGCCTCCATAAAAAGTAAAAACACAAAAAGGTGAATCAGGTAGTTCCCCAACGAAATTTTGAAGCAAAATGCTGTTTGTTAAATCAATGTAACAGACCAACAGAGGTCCAGGACAAAAGTATTAACTTAGAACACAATTCTTGAACAAAATATTATTAAACACATCTCCATTGCATAAGTTACAATTAAAGCAACCAAAAACATTGAGATAGCAAGCTAAAGAAAAGGTCCAAATACCTCTAAAATGTATTATTACAACCAAATAACTGACAGCAACTCTACCATCTTAAAACTTATCTACACCTACCCCATCTCTAAGAACCTCGTAGGCATCTCTGCTTCGAGTTTTCTTCATACCAGCAGTGAAATGGAGCTTTGATTTTTCACATGTAATAGCAGTCACTTTTACCCAAATCATCACCTTTGTTTTTATTCCCTCAATATCAGCCAACTTACCCTTCTCTAGATATCCAGTTACAACAGTTGAGAAACGCAGGACAGAAGAATCTCTATAACCCACTTCACAGACTGATGGTATGTAGACAGTCAACTTTCCCGTCTCTTCATTGAACTCATAGTTGGTGGCATCACGAGGGAAAATGCCAACTGCCATGTCATATTCCTTGAGCAGTTCCAACAATGGCTTTTGCATTTTTCCTGAACAGACAAGTTTTGTATAGATGACAAATGAGGTAAACTCCAACTACCAAAAGTAAACTTTCAAACAAGGGCTACAAACTGGTAAGTGGTAACATATTAGAACCATCATTAGCTAATACTACAAAGAGACTGCACCCAACAGAGCAAAATTTCATTACATTAACTATTCATTTAACAGAAACTCTAAATAGAATCAAATTGTGTTCAGTTTAAACCTAAACTTATGATATAGTCTGCAGCAATAAAATGTAGCTCACGTTTGAGTGGTAAAGATATTATTCTGATCAACAACCGGCAGAATAATGAAAGTGAAAAGGCAGAGCAAAAAGAAAGAAAAAACGAACCTTTTAACTTGTTAACCAACCATTTGGCTCCGCCTTCAATACTAGTTGACAAGGACTAATCATTAAATAAAACACACCAGTGTCAAAGACAAAAAATAATCAACAAAGAGGAGAAAGAAAAGCACTGTAATGATGCTAAAGAAACAATTGAAAGCTGATAGTGTTCTCCTCAGATAATCTTGAAGACACAATATATAATAGATAAGAGTGCGCTTCCCTAGATGACAGGGGAATGTTCTTCTGTATCACGTTAAGAGAAGAACATCTAGTTTACATTTAAAATTGCAACCAATTCAGTCATCCAAGAATTATCATTCTCAGTGAAATGCAATGGAACTGCATGGAACTCATCAAGCATTTTGTACATTAGGCATTTTCAGCAAGTAGACTTAACAATATGTAGCAGGGCTTTTCGACTTCTCATAATGCAAATCCACTGTTGTGGATAGAGGAAACAGAAAAGATAATGCCAACCATGCTGGCAATTCCTCATGAGGCTTAAACTTTCAGAAACTTGGACTATGGATGCCAATGAAGGTTCTGCATGTACAAAATTGCCAGAATTTCTGGCACTTGAAAAAAATTGCACAAGCGAGAAATGACTGGCCCAAACTTGATACGACCCCTGCATTTCTTACTCAATCTTTGAAACAAAAATTCTTTATACTGAAACAGTCCTTTCCTAGTCCATTTAATATCCAAACATCCTGATCAAGTATAAACACTTAAATGGAACTCAATTACTTTAAATCAATGCTCTGAGTGTGCCTGATCTCAAAGCCTCCATAATCAAGAATTTTCAAGACCTAAAAATCAACAGATAGTCCATCACAATGTGTATGTCCATCGGTAGCATTTTCACTGGTATTTAGTGAACCGAAAAGTACTTGCCTAAAGCTACAAGCAATTTTCTCTCTATTAGTTCTTACAGTCATGTAATTGCGCGCAATTAAATATAAATATAAGTGTGAACTCGAAAAAACAAGGAGTAGTAAATGTGTTTTACGAAAAATAACCACCAGATCTTGACTTGTATGGAAAAGTATGCTAAATCCTCATACTAATTATTCCAAATGCAACCTATAGACGGAAAATATCTGAATTCTACCATCAAAAACCCGAATGACTAAATATAATCAAAATTACTCAAGAGATCGTAATTTTTATATTATAAATTCAACTTTAACTAAATCATTAAATCACAGATTTAAAAATCCAAATGACCTTGATTACAGCTAAAATTCAAGAAATGCATAGAGCAATTCGAAAATCCAGAGACTATAGTCTTACGTTAAAATCATCGCCGACGGAGCTGATTTCTTTGTTGGCTTTTTTCCCCAACCAGTAGGAACCCACCTTGTTCAATACCTGATCCATGTATATACAAATAAAATTTATATATCTGTATATACACAGACGTCTGCACAATCTGCAGTGTAGAGATTGTAATTTGTACGATGCGAAGAAAATAATTCCTCCCTCTTTAAGCCCTAATTTCAGAGCTTGAGAGAAGACTTTTTTCTTTTTCTTCTGGCGACTTTTCAGCACTCTTTTTCTTCTGGATAAGTTTTCTTGTAGTGATTTTTACCTTTTTCTATGTTTTTTGTCAAAAAAATATTTTGATTTTGAAACATGTCGGGTTGTATAAATATAAATACACTAATCTTATTCATAATCGTTCACTATTACTAATTATTCTACGTATTATTATTTAATTGAGATGAATTATTTATAATTAATAGTTATAAATACATTAAACAATTAAAATAAATAATTTATCCAATTGATTAATGCCACGTAAAATACTATCGATAGTAAATGACTATAAAAATCATTATTATTATCTATATGTTCTCATTTATCCGTATTCTATGTAAAATATATTTTGAATAAAGTTGTAAATATAAGTTTAAAAAAAATGATATTCAATTTATCTTTAAATATAGGTAATTATGACATTTCTTTCTTAACGATTGTTGTAAAATATTTCTATCGTTTGAATTTTAGCATCTTGGCCATTAAATAAAGTTTCTTTGCGGAAATGGTCCCTGCAATCCATATATGTTAACATTTTTCGTTAAAATTATCAAAAAGGTTAATTAGTGTAAATAAATATAAACGATAAGGATTATTTGCGCAAAAAGCAGTAAATGATAGGAACGTTTTACACACACAAATGTTTAAAACTAGATTTTGGGTTTTCTTCTTCTAACAGTTATAAAATTCCACACAACAGATAAAATCACATATATAGTAATATTATAATGAAACTCATACACATTATAAGAACATGATACATCCAAACAAATATATATCAAAAATACATTTTAAACACTTCAATAAGCCACATTACAACCAACACGCACACAAAAGCTACATCACGTTCTAAAATTGAACAACTTTTTCTCTTTCTGCGAATTCAATAATTGTTCTTCATACACACGATTTTGTTCTCCTCCACCTAGTGGGGAGGTTATTTTCTCCATTTGGACGAGTGTCCAAATAGGATTGGAGGAGAAAAGAGTGAAAAAGTGAATCACTTTTTCTCCTCAAATTCCATTTGGACAAGTGGGAAAAATAATCTCCCCATTAGTAGGAGGAGAAACAACCTTGTTCATACATATTCTTGGATCTAAGCAAATTAGGTATTATCTCTACTATGACACACTTTATCCCTATCGTTGGCAAAATATACTATGCAATAATGTGTATATGGAGGCATTTGGATGTGTCAAGTTCTTGTAATATTTATGAGTTTTCTTCACAATATTTAAATATGATATTACAATGCATGTGATTTTATTTGTTTGTATGAAATTTTATAATTGCTGAAAGAAGAGGACTCAAAATTTGGTTTTAAACGTTTGTGTGCGCAAAACGTCCATATCGTTTACTTTTTTTTTTTTTTTTTCCAAATCATCTCTATCATTTATATTTATTTGCTTTAATTAATCATTTTGATAATTTTAACGACAAGTATTAACGGATATGGATGGCAGATACTTTTTCCGCAAAAAAAACGTTTATCTAGAGACTCAAATACTAAATTCAAATCATATGAACGCTTTACACAATGAGAGCAAACGATAAAAACGAAATGTGATAATTATCCTCAAATTTATCGAGCATTTCTATGTTTAGTAAATTATAGCGTTTGTAAGATTGTATTTTGAAGATAGTAGTTATAATATATACGAATTTTAGACGTGTCATTAGTGGCTTACTAATTTCTAGAAAAGATAAAATTTATTTATGGTAAATGTACTTTTATTTAAATATAAATCAAGTAAATATGCTTCAATTTTATTTAACTGTGTATTTAATTTAATCTTAATTAAGGTAATTTTGTCAAAAAAATCACAGATGTGGACATTAATTAATGATGGAATTGGACGAAGTTGTCTTAATTGAGACAAAATTAAAGTATAATTACTTGATTAATATTTGAGCAAAAATATAGTTATTATGAATAAATTTACACTACGAATGCACGTAAAAAAAAAATATTTGTCCAAAACAACTGTTCATCTTATTAATAAATTTGACAATAATCTCAATATTTAACTCAAATTAATATAAACCTTTTACAATTTCAAAATGAGCCCAACACTCCCCCTCACCTAATTAAGTAACGCCTACACGTCTCCGTCCCCTAACGTTACCTACTTTGTTGTTTTAAAACTTGAATTCATCATTTTTTATAGTTACCTACTTATTATGTTTTAAAATTATTAATTTTTTGGATTAAGAGAGTGAAAGATGATATAGCATCTATAGTAGATAATAATTATGATATTCACTTAACACGTAGCATCACCACATTTATTATTTTTTAAAAAGTTATTTATAACTTTATTTTGTTATAAGTATTTTTAGAAAAGTCGACATTGGTTTTAAAATTACTTTGTTGGTACAAATTATGTATAAGATTAAAGGTTGACTTAATGAATTGTCTTAAGACTTAAGTTATTGGTTTGCTTGTGCTTGTGGGCCTGACAAGTTTGATTTTTTTGGAAAATGATGTAAAAACCATGGACTCTACCTCGCAGGACAGAATTGGGGGGGGGGGGGTGGGGTTTGGAAAAAGTCGTTTTATAGTGTAAAATTATTTTTTTAAAAACAAATTCTTAACAATAATGTGTCTAAATTTTTTTTTTTTTTTTTCAGTAGTAGTCCGTACTTAAAAAATTCCTAGATCCACCCTTGTTAAAAGATAAGAAAGTGCAATAAGCTAAATTAATGCAACTCACAAGAAACTTCTTGGTATTTGTTCGAAGACGATTTTGCATAGGTAATATTTTCTATTAATATGTATACGAAATTTATAAAGTTCTTTTTTATGGTATTTTTCCTTCAAAACTTTTATTTTAATCTTAATTTCTTGCGTTTAATAATTGTGTTATTAAAAATTGAGAAAGAATGAATTTCAATTAGGTGTGGTAAATAGTTGTAACTACTCTAAGTTGTTGGTTTTTACTTTTTACATGCTGTAAAATTATTGTGACATGTAAAGATAATACGATGATAAATAATAAATATTTAATATTCAATGAGATGAGATGACATCATATTAAATAGTGTGTGTATATAATTGTCTTAAAGACTAATTATTGGTTTGCTTGTCGGCACTGACAAGTTTGTATAAAAACAATGACTCTACCTCGTATGTGAATGTGAATAAGACGATTAAGTTTAATAACCTAAAATTGTACCCTGGGGCTGGAAGTATGTTACGGACTTACATCAATATCTTTTATTTGTATTTATGAAGAATTATCAATTTTTTATTTGTATTAATTTTGTTTAGATTTTTGCTAGGTGATCCGATTAGCAGTTATGGTTTTAGTAAAAAGTGTGGTTATTGATCAAGTTGACAATAAATATAGATCTAACTGTGAGGTTTGTTCAGTATATAATTAATGGTTAAAAATTATAAATAAAATTTGTTTTATCATGTTTGGACAGAAATAATATTTTATCTTTTAAACCAGAGATGCAGAAAGAAAAAGAAGTCCATATACCATATATTATCTACTTTTATCTTGATAACAATTTAAGTTAAAAATTTAAGATAAGTTTTGTCCATGGAAATAGGAGGACATAAATTTTTATCCAGATAGTGATTCACTCATTTAAAAAAAATAAAAATAAAAAAGCAAACATACATTTTATAATATAAAACATACTTATTTTTTGATGTCCATACTCTAAGATAATCAATGCCGCCATCCGCTTCCATTGTCCTTCGCCATCGCCATCGCCACTGCCACTGCCACTGCCATCGTTAGCTGCCACCATTCTCACTGCTCCACTCATTTTTATTTTTTATTTTTTTTTGTTTAATTAAGAATAAGGGTATAATTATCTTTTTTTACGAAAAACTGATTTTTTTTAACCGTGATTTTTTTCATAGGTAATTATATATTCGTATTATATTTTCTATTATCTACACCACTTTTTAATTGCAATAAATGTCTTTTAACTTTTTTTCGTTGTATTTTTATCATTAATTTTTAATTAATTCTCATATCTTGTCTATGATGATGATTTTTGTCTAAATATTATGCTAATGTGCATTGAAATGAGGGATAAATGTTTTGTCAAACTTTTGTATTTTTTATTTGTTTTGCTTATTAAAAAATACGAGAGGCTAAACAAATTTTTTGCTCTCCTAATTAACTTTTTAGACAGAAAATAATCATCAAAGATAAAGATAAGATTTGCAAATTAAGGATAATTGACACAAAATGTCCATACCTTTCAGAGTTATTGTGCAAATCATCATTATCTATGAAATTTTTACATTTTCACCATCAAATCCACATTTGTTTGTGCAAAACACCCATACCATCTATTACTATCCAAAATCTCTGTTAAATGGACACATGAACACCACTATTAGCACTTGGTAAGTGTATTTTCGGCAACACAATTATTTTTCCATTTCTTCTAGTTTGATTACATTGGTTGTACATACGTAAAAAATCCAAACAAACAATACACGGAAACTCAAATTTTCTCCATTTTCTTATCCACTTCGACGATGAAATCCCACATAACCGACCGTCGATTGAAAAAATTTTAATGAGACGATTGTAGGTGAGTTAAAAAGTACTTTTTTTGCTTCTTTTCATTTGCAATTTTTAATTTTCTTTTTAAGTGGTGAAAATGTTTTTGAGAGTTTTTCATTTTGCTTGTCCTTAAGAAAATGGAGTTATGCTCTTCTTGGACTCTTTTTATCGTGCATGATTCACCAAAAGTAATTTATTGAAGTTTTTACGTGCAGTCGGTACAAAAATGCAACCGAATTTCTATTTTAGAAAGTAGAAAATGAGTTTGGAGAATTGATGAGGTTGACTAGATTGGAGACTGAAGAAGATGTTATTCGCAAAAGAGTTACATAGGTATGGACATTATTCGTCAAAGAGTTACAAAGGTAGAAACATTAAAGTCACAGTAATTAATAAGTTGGAACGTTTAACACAACAATTACACGTTAAAATGGAAATGAACAATTCCAGTTTATCAAACACAGCAAAATACCTTCTTCACAATTGAAACTTGATTTTTTTATTTCAGCAACATTACAGCAACAATCTTACATGAGTAGCCATATTACAACAAGCTCACAAATAAAACTAAAAAATCAGCTTCGAACAAAATATGAATTCTTCTCATTTTGCAAATAAAGCACTTGTTGTTCATATTTATACATGGGTGGGTTGCACTAGGCAAAAAAGTCACACCTTCCATTTTGCTGTAAAAAGAACAATTTTAGAACAAAACGTAATTGCACAACTGTTCTTCTCATGATGAAATATTATCTGCTTTATGTTATTTTATATATGTAAATATTTACTACTTTTAGGGAGGAACATGATTTAGACGAGAAGAAAGAGAAATTGATGTATTGTCGAAAATACCTTTACCAAGTGCCAATAATAATATTCTTGCATCTATTTGACAGAGATTATGAATGGCAATGGACGACATGGGTGTTTTATGCAAGTCAAGGTAGATATGAGGGTAAATATGTAAAAATTTCATAGATATGGATGATTTGCACAATAACTTTGAAAGGTAAGAACGTTTTATGCCAACTACCCGTAAATTAATATGTCGATGATAAGAATGTAATAAAAAATAATGTAAAAATGAGCAATAGTTAGAGACCTTCATTGCAATTAAAATATTGTATTGTTAACAAAAAATGTGGTGCGAATATAATGATAAACATGTTATTCGGATAATTATTATCTATATAACTTTTTTCAAAACAAACAATTTTATCCACAAATCAAACATATGCTTAAAACAAATAAAAAGAGATATAACATAACAACTTCACAACGTGCCATATCTTATAATACTATTCTTCATTATTGGACAAGAGCAAAGACACAAGTGGCATGGAAGAAAATAAGAGCTTTAGTGGTTGACTATAAATACCATAATTTCTATTAGTTCAAAAGTATAACTATACGAAACGAATCAACTCCAAATCAAACTCCGTTTTCATTACAAATTATAGGGTTCAGAATACATTGTACCATTCAGTATCAAACCCAAGAAACCAAGAGATAACCCAAAGAACCGGACCCAAAATGCAACTCGTCTGAGTTGCTACATTAATCATCAAGAACTGTAAAATTAGACTCTCTCACTAACTCTCCTCACTCTAAACTCACTCAGAGATGATCATGAAGAAAAAAAGAAGAAGAGATGAACACTCAGTCTCTAAAAATCAGAGGTTTCTCAAAAGATTTAGAAAGAAGAAGATGAAGCAGAAAAGTATCGCTTTATTTTCTCTCTCTCACCCACAAACCTTACAACTGAAGAGTCTGGAGGAGGCTGCGGAGAGTCAAGTGGCAGATATGTATAAATACACAAACCACCAGCCATTGATCTACACATTGATCCAACGGTTATCAGCATCCCTCTAAAAAATGGTTACAAGATTAGGCCGGTTCATATATTTGGGCTTCTTGGATTCAGGCTGAATTATCAGGCAATGGTTTTGGATCACAGCAGTTGGACTTAAAGCCCATTTCATCATCGCCTATTTTGTCATCACAGTCCAATATACCATATATCCAAATGACCCAACAATCTCGAATCCATTTTTACTACCTCTTAAAACAAATACGACATTTCTCGATACGAGTAGTTTCCATTGTTTACTTCTTCCATCTTGCTGACTTTTGGGATTTCGAAACAACTACTACACTAAAGGTTGACTTAGATATTATTATATAAATATGGACTCAATATGACTCTTTCCTTTGCTTGTGCCTTATTTTCGGCTAGGAGAGATGGATTTGAAGTTTATTTGTCGTACCAATAAATACGTTTAATTTTATCTTTCTAATTCCCCTGAACTAGTGCGGATAATTTATTTATATTTGACTTTGAACTTTGAAGTGGTCTGCTAGCTGACCACATTGCTAGGAAGTTCGTATTTAACTTAGGCAAGAAGTTTTAATTTTCACTGATTGGTCTGTCTAAATTGGTGACTGTTAGAAGGTTCTATTTATAAGAATATGGAAGGTTAACTAAACTCAATTCTCTTGTCTTAAAAGATATGTCTATTATGAAAAAAATAAAAAAATTGAATATATATGTAAAGATTTTGACCATTTTAAGAATAACTGAAGCTCCATTCAGTCTTTAAAATTAAATCCGAACCTCAACATTAAATTTGTTATGGTTGATATTATCATAAATATATCGTAGTCTTTTTTTTTTTTTTTTTGGTAAATGTTATACACGTTCACCTTGAACGTGTTTATATGGCATCCAGATTGTGGCTTCACGTAGATAATTTTATCAACATATTGAAAAGTCAAATCTAAGTATCTAACTAATTGTTAAAAGTCAGATTTTTAACAGATTTTGATAAAAGTTGATAAAATATGTGGTTGAAAAGTTGATAAAATTTTGGATCATATAAAATATATGATTAAAATTAATTGTTGACTTTGATTTCAATTTTTTGAACAAAATCAAACGAGCTTCACTCACTAGACTCTATTTGAAATAGTTGCTCATGATCACTAGTAAATGGGCTCGATCTCTTTCAGCATCAACTTTGTTCTTACCACAAGTTTCGTTTGAAGTTATAATTTATTAAGAGTATGTTTGGTAAAGATTTTTGTAGATAATAAAGAATGGATTCTATAAAATGTATGGATAAAAAATAGATAAAAATTGTAAGTCATACGAAATGTGTGGATAAAAAGTAGATAAAAATTGTGAGATTTACGAAATATCTAAATAAAAATAATGTTTAACCAACTTATAATTACAACCAAAGATACTCTACTCTTTCCGTGTACAATCAATGTGAGATTGTTGTTCCCATATTTTAATTTCAACACTCCAACAAAATACCATTTCGTCATGTATTATGAATAGTCATCACGGCCTCCCTCAAATGAGGATCTCTTTTGTTGAGAAAATTTCCTTGCACACTCCATTAAACTCTAGACCATCTCCATTTAATTTATTTTAAATCGAGATTCATAAAATACGTTAGACTCTTGACAGAATAAACTTTTCAATTGTATATTATACGCCTAGTGAAAATCTCTATGTCAAATTTGGCACTCTAATTTCTCCACGTATTTTGCACTATTCGTTCCTACTTTTTCATCTTTAGCTTCCAGGTTTTTAATCATTCTTTCCACCTCCTCATTATCACTCCAAAACAACTAGTTTCTTCTTGATTTTCTCTTCAATTTCATTAATTTATCTCAAGCTTTGTGAAATCAACTACAGCGCACTCAAAATTCTAACAAATAAGTATCGTTTAGAGGAATCGCACATCATGTAGCTAAGTTTAGAGTATAACTGTTATTCGCTTGTTGGACCTGAAATGCTTATCAAAATTTATATAAAGAAATACTTTATCTGTGCCATATTGGTCTCCAATTTATATAAATTTTGATATACACTCAATTCCAAATTGGTCTCCAATAAAGCTATGGATTGTTATCAATGTGTCTTTTACTTTCTTAAAATAAACAAAAAATCATACTTTAATCTTAATAGAAAATATAAATATGTATAGGAAATTTAAATTTTTATGAGTCATCATCTCTAACAGAACTTCTAAATTTAAATGTAGCCTTCAGATATTTATCTATTTTTTTCTTTATACGTCGATGTATGACGAGTTTTTGACAACTTGTATTGAAAATGAAATTTTTTAGACATTGTCTATTTTGCTTATTTGGCAAAAAAAAAAAAAAAAAAAAAAAAAAAAGCAATCCACCGTTGCATTGGAGATGCTCTATTTTTATAATTCATATGTACCAAATTATACTAAACTTTCCTTGTTGATATTATAATTAATTTCTTAGTTTTCTAATATGATCATATTTAATGTGCCTTGTTTATAACAAATATGAACTATCATTATATTAATGTAGTAGTATATTAGAAAAAATATAAGTAAAATTTATTATTGCAATTATAATAATTAAGTTTTCTTAATCTATTTTTATGGGATGACAAGAGTAACACAATTTGATAGGACAAGTCGTTGTCTTATAGCTTGGGCAGTTTTCGATCGAAGACTTTTATAAATATTAACTGTCTGCTTGGTTTTTGATTAAAAAAAAAAAAAAATTTTAGCTGATTTTGATAAAAAGTTGATAAAATGACGTCTGAAAAGTTAGAAAAAATTGTGGATCCAATATTCAAAATTAATTATTGATTTTTACTAAATTTTTTATAAATTCTCTAAGTTATGTACAACTACATTTAATCCACGTAAGTAATCAATGGTGCACTTTTGAAATTTTGTCAGATTATCACGACAAACTACTTACCTAACTGTTAGATTCGAATCATCTATTATATTTCCCGTAAATCCACCATTGGAATTGAAATCAACATGCTATTATCATATTTGTAAATATTAACATATTTATATATAACCAATTAAAGTGAAATTCTAATTTAAATCAAGTTGGCACAAGAAAGTCAAATATAAGCCAATCAAATAGACTTGGTCCAACATGCATATCCCATGATAACGACATAAATTACATGAATTGGTATCAACTTGGTGAGAGTTCACGTTAAAGGGAAGAAAAAAGAGTAGGGGGCCCAAATTGGTGAGTCCATTTGGGGGTAGTTTTGACTTTTTCTTCCTTTATTTTGTATTATCAAGAACGATGCCACTTGATTTTAGCATGCCGGGAAAACCTTTTATTTTGTGTGAAATGACTTGGACGACCCCACTTAGTTGAACTTGAAAATTATTTAAATTTAAATATTAATTTTATTTAAAAAGTGATATTGAAAGATAAGTTAAAAAAGAGAAGAAATGTCTAGAGATGTATAGTTTACTTAACTAAAAAATGTTAAACAAACTACATTCTTTAGTTTAAGTTGATTATAATTAATAAATAATTTTGAGATCCCACAATAGTTTTCAATTTTTTAATTTGATATTGGAAATGTTCATCATCACATTAACTTAATTTTTTTATTAATTTTATTCAGTCCATCTTATTTAACATGTTACAATTAAAAACGTATTTGATATGTTGAATTGCATAAGATTGAACATGATTCAGGAACAGAAATCAAGTGATTAGATCGTTAGCTGTTTTATTAAGGTCTTGTTCGGTAGTTATTTTATCCAAAAAAATCTATTTTTTTGCCTACAATTTTTGACTTTTCAACCTTTTTTACACTACCAAAACCTTTGAAAAGTCAATAAATAACCAAAAAAACTCATTTTTTCTCCAAAAAATCTCTACCGAACAAATCTTAAATTTTACATACAAACATGATATAATGTAACTATTTTTTTTTTTTACTTGAAAACGATAGTAATTTTAAAGATTTATTAATTAAGTTAAGATAAACATTGAAATAATAAAATTAGTGATCCAATTGAACAAGTAGCTTGTATCTAAAGCAAATGCAACTTAATATTCAAATATAAGAAGATGCAAGTGGACTTGAATATTCGAATAAAGTGAAAAGGGTTGGGGCGGGTGGGGGGGGGCTGGGGGTATTTTACTTGTACCATAGGTGAATACCATTTTCAATGCAAAAGGGTTGGCCCTTTTTTTTTGCGCGTAGAATTTGACCGTTTTACGATTTTTTGCATATCATCTTTGATATAATTTGTTAAAAATTAATTATAAATAATAGTTCAAGTGCGCATGGTATACACCCAAGATCACGGCCACATTAAAAGAAAGAGTGAAAAATTATCAAAAATCAATAATTTTGAATTAATTATAATTACAAGAAATCAAGAAAAATATTTTGAAAAGTAGAAACGATATTTGCAAAACAATTGGAAGAAGCTTTCAACCTTTTATCACACAAGAGGGGGAAAGTAGAAAAAGGAAAATAATAAATATAAATCACATACTATTTTAATTTTTTAATAGTCAAAGAAAGTATTTACTAGAAATAACTATTAGGGTTGTTTTGGTAAATTGACATAGAGCAACTAGCTCATCCTCACATGAATCTGCATATCATATTGTCCACTTGAAAGAACAGACTCATAATCCAAGCCACCGCCTTTCAACAGTTGGAAACTTAACCCAGCTTTCCCGTTAGCCGCCGTAGGATAGTAGTATATATGCCGTTACAACAACACCCTACGCAATCTTGAAATAGCAGTCTTAACTCTCTCTTTCTCTCTAGATTATCAAGAAAACAAACCAAAACCCTTCAAGAAAATGCCTTCGAATCACCCAAATTCATCTGTTTTACTTCAGAGGATCAACACCACCACCCCATCTTCCGTTGCCGCTGCTACATGTAATAAACAAATCCAGATGAATCCCGCCGCCGCCGTGCAGTGGCGGATGCCACTTCCTTGCAGCACCCAAGTCCCGGACCATGTCGCTTGCTTCCACACATACGCCGTGGGCCAAAACCAGTGCTGCTCCGCCGTGATCCAGCAAATAAATGCTCCAGTCGACACCGTGTGGTCCGTCGTCCGGCGCTTCGACAACCCGCAGGCCTACAAGCACTTTGTCAAGAGCTGTAACGTAATCGTCGGAGACGGTGATGTCGGCACCCTCCGAGAGATCCACGTCATATCAGGCATCCCTGCCGTGAACAGCACCGAGCGCCTTGAGATCCTTGACGACGAACACCACGTTATCAGCTTCAGCGTCGTTGGTGGCGACCACCGCCTTGCCAACTACCGCTCTGTCACCACCCTCCACCCCGCAGCGGATGGCGGCGACAATACAATCGTTGTGGAATCCTACGTTGTTGACATACCTCAAGGTAACACTACAGACGAAACCGGTGTTTTCGTGGACACCATTGTTAAATGTAACCTCCAGTCACTTGCACAGATCGCCGAGAATTCAGCCCGACCAAAGTAAAGAAAAATATCCCATCAGTTTAATTTGAATTTAACATTGTCCTTCAACCTATTCAACTCTACTTTTTCTAGATCCCGACTCTACATTTCCTTAAAACGATTGTCGAACGCACACGCACGGGCATGTATAGACGTACAAACTGCAAAGTGCAACGTACTGATATCAGATTTATCTGCCAATCGGCAAGATCATTTGGTTCAGGGACAAATCATAACAAGTCTTGATTGTGATGACATGTAACACACAATCCGATGTTTTGTTTTCATAGATCATGAATATTTGTATTTTTTTGAGGTTGTCAATTGTCATTGTTCTTGTAATTTGTGGAATGTTATTAATTTATGACATACAACATATTATGACTATATTTCATGTAGTGTTATACATTCACCAAATGGGCTAGTTTTTAAATTTTTTTTTTTTTGAACTCATGGTACTTCATTATTTGAATGTATATCAGAAAATAAATGAGTTGACTTGATAGTTTGTGAAGAAAAAAAATTATTATTTTTATGTAAATTACAAGTGAAATGGCTAACCTTTCGATATAGTACAATGAACAAGTTGAGATTTGTTATAAATCATTCGTTAATCCATATAGTTTAAGATGCACTTAACTGAGTTCATTTATATATGACAATGCAAATCCTGGTATAATGGCAAACAATGATGAAAAGTTTAAATTTTTTTTCACTTCAATTTCGGTGGTGCATTTGTTTATTTATGCTAGCATTGCCAACTCGAACATAAATTAATTAGGATTAGGTCAAAAATTATTCGTATTTCAAAAAAAAAAAAAAATTAATTACTAGATAGAAACTGCGTGATTGTCATTTTAGTTCAATCCAATCCACTATTAGGAAGTAGACTTTACTCGATAGTTTTGTCCTTCATATTTTTTCCGCAAAAAATTATTTGTTTCCTTTACGATTTTTATTAGTTGCTAAAAGTTATATGATTTCGGAGGATTCACACATTTTAAAACTGATCAAACATATTTTTTATTCACAGTTGTAGAACTCACAATTTACTATTTACTTATTATCTATACATTACATTATAAGTGGACAATATAATTAAGTAGGAGATCAAAACTCTATAATTTATAAATATTTAAAAATAATTTCAGTACTCTCAAACATTATGATTTTCATAATATTTAATGTGAACCCATTTTGGAGAATTTTTTTTTATATAAAAGTTGAGAAAAAAACAGTCCAACCTAGAAATTTCCAACATGGTGAGGTATATAGACATGTTGCCTTTAAAAAATTAATAATGTGAATATGTGATGGGAATCAACAGCTAACCCTCCTGCAACTTGGAGTTTTTGTTAGACCAACTTGCATTTTGCAACTTGCAACTTGCAACTTGCAACTTGCAACTTGTATTCTCTCTATCTCTCTCTTTAGATATATATAAAATAATTAATATAATGCAAGTTGGTGATATATTTGTTTGTTTGTACTGCGAGTTTGAAATAGTAGAGAGAATAGGATGGAATTATGTGCAAGTTGCAGTGCAAGTGGGTACTATAGGTAGCGGCTTTTAATGATCTTCTTGTCCACTTATGATCAATCCCTTCACACTGTTTTTTCTGTTCAAATTTAATTAAAATTAATTGAAGTATTAATTGATCCACTAGCCTTTCTAGAAACATCTCTCCTTCTTGGTCTTGTCTTTTATTCTTTCTAGGATATTGAAAGAGACTCCTACGATTTTCAGTCCTACCTAATTTGTACACATACTTTTATGAGTCGACGATTTTTCTTATTCGTTTAGACTCTTGATACACAAGTTTGGGAAAGTCATCTCCACATCACGAATTCCTTCTAGTGCAAACATTGAACAAGAACGTGTATTAAGTGTCCGTTTGATTTTATAAATTTTAATAAAATTGATTAATTATGTAGTTGAAAAGTTAATAAAAATTGTGGGTTCTATAAAATGTGTGGTTAAAATTAATTATTAAGTTTGATTTTAGTTTTTGAATAAAATTTTAAACAAAATCAAACAAAGCCTGAATTATTTGAATGAGCTTTTCAAGCTTATATATTTACAAATTATATAAGATTCGTAAATTTTATTTATTTTTATTCATATATTTTATAGGCTGAATTATGGTCCCATCGGCATCCACTCAAAAGTACTGTGTGTGAGACTTCCCCATAGGATGACCACAACATTAAAGGACATTTTAAAACCCCCAGTGTGTCGGCATCAGTGGAACCAACCTCGATTAAATAAACACTTGTGACAAGAGCAATAAAAGGATCCATGAGCACCTATAATTCAAAGTCTTAATTGAGCTAGGTTTGATTTCAATGGGCAACTGCTCTTAAGGCAAAGCTAACAACAATTAAAGTAGTATTAACAATTGCTTTTGTGAGGAACCAAGTGCATGTTTGGTGTAGATTATAAATCAAAAAATGATATATTTGAACAACTATTTTTAAATAAATCGTTGTCTTACCTCTCATGAGTTTCAACACAAATTCACAAACAACTCATAAACTATACAAATTCATTAAAAAAAATTAAATCAACAATAAAAATTCAACACAAAATCATAATTAGAATCACAACTCGAAAATAAAATTAAACAATCAAACTGGATTATATCGTTGATCCCAACTAAGGAAATTAACTATTCCATCCAATTATATAAACTCAATGATTTGTTTGAAATTAAGTACATTACCAAAATTAATGGACAAAAGATCGAATTAATAAGAATCCTAAGTTGAATCTTGAAGCACAAATCTCAATCTTTACCTTGAAATCCATCTTAAATTGTCAATCTTTAATTCCAAGTTTGAAACCCTAGAATTTGTGTATATGTAATGGTTTTTTCTCTCCAAGATTGGATCCGATTTTAGATCTAGAATATTGATATATATATATATAGAGCACACCACGCCTGTCTCCAAATTCGTGCAAGAAAATACATGCAACTTCCTAGAAAATCTGGTTTTCAAATACCAGACAGACTTAGAAATTTGGTAGCTTGTGGCCATGGAGTAATTAGGCTCGCGAGCTGCATTGAACTTCGAGCTTTCTGGTGTCCCTTTTGTGGCCTCTCAATATGAGGCTTATGACGTGAGCAATCCAAAGAATCTTCAAAAAAAATTCCAGCCTTTTTGTTGTTTCCTCTTAATCTTATCTTGATCCTCGTGCTTCCTTAGTGTATCAAATCATCCAATCTACCTTTTGGATCCTTTTTACATCTCCATCTTCTTTTATCGTTATACTTAGATCAACTCTGAAACAAACATAAATAAAACAAAATTAATAGAAAATCGAGTTATACAACAAATGTACAAGTTCGCAATCTCTAATTAGAGTAAAAATTATATTTATCAGGCATGATGTTGTCTACTCATGGCAGTGATGTTGTAGAAAGTGCTAAACACTATCGCTGTATGGTAGGTACTTTGCAAAATGTCGCAACCATAATTAAATCTAATATCTGCTACGGTGTCTATAAACCTTGTGAGTTTATGCACAACTCTTATGAATCTCATTGGGAGTGAGTCAAAAGGATCTTGAGGAGGTGTTGTAAAGCAATTTTGAATTACA
Organism: Forsythia suspensa; assembly: GCA_023638005.1. Lineage (NCBI taxonomy): Eukaryota > Viridiplantae > Streptophyta > Magnoliopsida > Lamiales > Oleaceae > Forsythia > Forsythia suspensa. The sequence goes on along the minus strand of CM042669.1, from coordinate 39,941,880 downwards.
CCATGTGTTTCTTAGTTCAAATTTAGTATCTTATTAATTGAGGAAGCAACATTCAAACCAAACAATGGCGAAAAAGAACTCGAAACTAGTATGGACAGAATTTAACTACGAAATTTTTTTTTAAACACAAATATAATAATATTAAAAACAAAAAACCATATTCAAAAAAAATATTTCAGATTTCAGTGGGTACTTACCCCACTCCCTCTGCTACTGACTCTAGATGTTCTACTTATAAAAGCTTCATTCGTATTATAGCAGAGGGAGTGGGGTAAGTATTATAGAATTTTCATTTTTTTTTAGAATTTTTGTTTATATAAATTTTGTTTTCTTTGTTTTGAGTGTTTTCCATGTTTTCGCTGAAAATAATCAAAACGTTAAAAATATTTTTGAGTTTTGTGCTATAAATTTAACTTTGTTTGTGAAAATGAATTTTCAACAATGTTCTCAAAATATAGGCAAGTATTGACACTTATTTAATTTTTTTTTCTTACTTATGTTTATGTTATTTTCATTTAAATCAGACACACTTTACAAAAAAAGAACATATACAATGAATATTGTTTACTAGGATCTACTACTCCAACAAAAGTAAAATATTATGTAGTCAATCATTAAGGGCATGTTCGGTGTAGTTTTTTTTTGGAAAAAATGGATTTTTTTGGGTACTTTATTGATTTTTCAAACTTTTTTTAGTGTAAAATGGTTGAAAAATAAAAAATTATAGGCAAACAAATGGATTTTTTTGGAAAAGAATGGCCACCAAACATGCCCTAAATTCTCTCATAATAAAATCAATAATTATTAATTTTATTATTCTTAAAATATAGCATTGGAAATTCTATTAATACATCATTAATTCTATAAAATTTGATATCAAATGTTCGTCAATAATTACTGGGTTCAAGTTATTATTCGTACAACCATTATATAAAACTCATATTTGATTACAATTGTACTTCTATAAATATAAATAAAATATCAATATCGAACAATACAATACAATATTACATGTTATTAAGAACCGTGCTTTTTTATATTATTGCAATTGATACATTAACATTTTAATTATTAACAATAAAAAAATAAAAAATTAAATATTGATAGTATTATTACAAAAACACGTACAACGCACGCGTGTCTAACTAGTATATAAATAATCACCTATGTCATTTCATGTTTGCTTAAAACTTATTCATTTTATGACCTAATTTTTACAATCTCATGTTGTTGTAAAACAAATGTTTTTATTAAACAAAAGTGAATATTTGCAAGAGGACAAATGTAAATATAATGGTGAGTTTTATGGACGGATTCGGAAGGGCCGGAATCAAGATAGCCCAGCCCAGAAGGCCAGAACAGACTAGCTCAGCGCAATCCAAAGCAGACTTGGTGGAATTCTGGGCCTGGCCCTTTGTTGGGATTGCAGGCCCACTAGATTGTACTATATTTAGTGTTAGTTTAGTAAAACTTTTTACAGATTATAAGCAGTAGATCTTACGAAATATGTAGAGAAATAGTAGATAAAAAATATATATTCTATTAAATTTGTAGATAAAAATAATATTTGATTAGTTTATAATAAATAATTATTAATACTTCCAAACATGCTATTACTCTTTTAACCAGTGCAATATATTTGTATAATATTTAATCAATTTATTTAGAAGTATGAGTTTAGTCTTTTAAATGAGTTCGAGCTCAAGTCTAGCTACCGCACAATTTTAAATTTTTCATAAGTGTCAATTTTTTAAGAAAAAAATAAATTTAGATTATGAACGTAAAATGACATATATCTTGAAATTATATCCTCAACACAAATTATTGGCTTACGATACCAAGGAACATTAAATATTTGAACTATTTTTGGGCATGTTTGATAGAGTTTATTTTAAACTCTTTTTTTCCTAAATTCATTTTTTACCACATATTTTATAAGATCCACAATTTTTATCAACTTTTCAATTACACATTTCATCAACTTTTATCAAAATCTCCTAAAAATCTACTTTTAAAAATAATTGATTAATGCTCTAAGTTGTAAACTTTGAAAAAATAGAATCAAGTACCTATAGTATTATTCGTTGAACATATTATCTATTTTTATACAGATTTTTTTTTTAATTAAAATTTTTATACGTAAATTTTCATCAACAATAATATTTGAACACAAGATATTTGATTGCATCTACAATCAGTTTATTTGAAAATTAAAAATGATTGGAAGAAAAAATATTTATTTATTGCTTCAATACTATTACTAAATATTCATGAACTTATATGGTTGGAGAACAGAACCTTAACGTCTACGATATATTTTTAGTATTTAATTTAATTTATATTTAAAATTGGTAATAGACGTCAACGGTCTTGGATTTGAGATGTAAACAGCTGAACAAACCAACTGCTCAACCTAATATGCCGACTTATAATCGAAGTTGTTACCTATAAAATACGACGTAGACAACTCTTATTTTTACCAATATGCCCTCCACTCAAAACTCAATATATATATATATATATATATATATATATATATATATATATATATATATATATTGTTTTGTTTATATGAAAATTTCAGTTTGATATATTCTTTGAGAATGTGACTGGTGAAATGATCGGTTTTAAAGCCTTTTAAAAATTATATGATATGCAATGATGATTACATAATTGTCATGAAAAACTTTTGTTTATAAACAAATCGTACTAGAAAAAGAGGCTGTGATGAAAGGAGGCTTTTTAGTAGAAAGTGAGCACTTGCGGTAAAAATGCTATGTAAAAATAGAGTGAAAAACAAATGGGTTATGGATAAACAGATGTTAAAAAGTTTCTATAATGATTGAAAGATATTCCGTCGTGAAAAAAGTTCTTACGGAGGCCAATTGAGTTAGTATCGAATTAAAATTCTTATACAATACAATTTTGTTATGTTTTCATCAGGGATGGAACCAGAAATTTTGAAGACCGGACTTTTATTGAGAAAAAAAAAATTTGGACTTCAAAATCAAACTATTGTTGAAAAAAAAATTATATTAATTTTTTTTATACTATAAAAAACAATTTTTTCTGGGGCGGAACCGTAGTCCTAATTCCACCCATGGTTTTCATCTAGACTAAACTTTTTAGTTATGGTGGAATATTAACTATAACGAGTAATAATATAAAGACATACTGATTGGCGTTAATTATGGTCTTGCATTATCGCGTGGATCATTACATTGGTCATTTTTTAAAAATCAAAAACTTTAAAAATTTTTTTAAAGTGACCAATACATAATGTCATCGTGGACAAATGCAAGACTATAATTAATGCCTTCATCGCAAGTGTGTATATATCACTAACTATCAAGATATATTTTAGATAGTTTATTTTTTAAGACGATGTTTTCTATTATATTTTCCATGACAATCAAACACTTCACCGATATGGATTATTTATTATCAATGTTACTTTTTATTGATTAAATTAATATTTTTAGGTTTGTTTTCTAAAACATTGAAATCACACTTTTTTCTTCCTATAATTGTTTGTTTAACGTCTAAAAATATCGTCATTATATTTTTAAAAGTGCATTGACAATAAGACAAAACTAAAAATAATAGTAATAAAATACAAGAAAATGTTATACGGGGTATATTTGTAAATTAAAAACAAAAAGTGAGCACCCAACTACTCCTGAATTTAGTTGTACTACTCCTCATTCATCATTACAAATCCTGAAATTTCATTTTCACCAACCACTTTGATTACCGAAAGAAGAACAAAACAGTAACCAATGACTAAACAAACTTGTTATAGATAAGATAAACCCTAGATAGATACTACACAGTACTGATCATTCTGATCGTCCAATAAGGAGAAAACGAAATGACGAAAAAGAATCCATCGGTGATGATCGTTAATGGATCAATGGCAGTCAGGTGTAGTTTCCATTCCCTTATAGCCCTGCTGGTTGTTGCCTTAATTGTTGGAGCCATTTATTTGACTGCAGAAAGTAGGCAGTTGATTGAAGAAGATGATGCAGTAGTTGATGAAACTAGTAGGAATGATTCATCGTCTTCTGGGTGTGATTTGTTTTCAGGAAAATGGGTTTTTGATAACGAGACTTATCCTCTTTACAAAGAGGAAGAATGTACATTCATGTCAGATCAATTGGCTTGTGGCAAGTTTGGAAGAAAAGACTTGAGTTATCAGTATTGGAGGTGGCAACCTAACCACTGTGATCTCCCAAGGTCTCTCTCTCTCTCTTTATCTGTCTCTAATTCACAAATTTCTCATTTAAAACTTTAAACGGTTAGAAAGACGAGAACTTATTTAAAACAATGTTCTAAAAAACTCGCCTAGACGTGAGGCGCGGCCTCCACATCTAGCCACGCCTCATGCTTCGCCCTAGCCTCCGAAAAGTTTGAAGGCGCGGCCTCCACTCCTAGCCACGCTTTACGCTTTTTACAACACTAACTTAAAATTAATATTCAACGACTTCCCTCGAATGTGGGTTGTGTAGTGAGATATCATCATGAACTACTTCATCTAAAAACTTAAGCTCGTTAAGAAGGGAGAAGCTTGTTTATTTAGATTATATCTTCATGATAAATTAAAAGTTGGTGGAATGCTTTTTTTTATCTTAATAAAGGTTCAATGCCACAGCACTATTGGAGAGATTGAGGAATAAAAGGCTTGTTTTTGTGGGGGATTCTCTAAATAGAGGGCAATGGGTATCCATGGTATGTCTACTTGAGAAGGCTATTCCAAAAGGGCTCAAATCCATGCACAACAATGGCAGCTCCTTGATCACCTTCAAGGCCAAGGTCAGTCCTACATCCTACTAACCAACTATTTATTATAATTTTATGTGTTAGAATTTTCTAGATCCGGTTGAGATAGTTCAACTAGGGCCGAGTAAGGAAATTTCAAATATTTGGTCCCTTTCCGATTCAACTAAACTCGAATTGAGGAATTTCATTTGGATTGAGTAAATTTTTTTACATAAAAAGATCTTGACTCGAGTCGATCAATCTTGATTAGATCGAGTGAGGCTAAGTCTTATTCATCCTGACTTTAATTGAGTGATGCTAACTATGAGTTCGGTCTCGTGTTGTGTATGTTGTTACATACTATGTGTATATCGACGTATACAAATCTTCTATTACATACTAGAAGTGGACAAAAGAAGTAGAACCAATCGAACCACCAGAATTGAGGAGTTCAATTCAGTTCCACGTAAGTATCAAATAGTTCTAGTTCCTACAACCAGAACTGGTCGGTTCTAGTTCTGGACTTAGAACTGAGAACCGAAACCAGTTCTAATATGCTAATTATTTTTTTTAAATTTAATAATTAATAGTGCTGATGTTGATGACAGCTTGACCCAATCAAATAATTTACCAATGTTCTTAATTTTTTTACACAAAAATCAATTAATTTTAAATTACTTCATCAAAAATCAAAATCCCCTTCCTCAAACCCTTATTTGTATTATTATTTTAAAATTTTTGGTTATGGAACTGAACCAAACCAAACCAAAACTATTTGGTTCGGTACCATAATTTCATAAAGAACCATTAGTTCCATTATAAAATGACTATTAGTTCTCGGTTTCGATTCGATTCTCTTTAGAATCGAACCAAATAGAATCACACCCACCCCTATTACGTGCACACACAACTTCGATAAAGAAGTTTGAAATAATTATTTTTTTGCCATTAAATTTGTGTGAGACACATTAATAACGATAAGATACAAAACCGGTTTACTAATCATTATTCTCCCTCTTTGCTGTCATTTGAATACATTTTCTTTTGTGGAACGTAATGAAGGCGTACAATGCAAAAGTTGAATTTTATTGGGCCCCATTGCTGGTGGAATCCAATTCCGATGACCCGATCAGCCATCGGTTGCCGGATCGGATTGTAAGAGCTCAAGCCATTGAGAAGCATGCCAGGCATTGGACAGATGCTGATATACTTGTCTTTAACACATACCTTTGGTGGAGACGCCGTCAAATGAAAGTCTTGTAAGTACTAAATAAAAATTTCACACAAAACTTGTTCAACTATGGTTAAGATCTGATCGAGTCATTAATCAGGTCAAAGAACAAAGTCACATGGTCGCTACTTGAATCGGTGGGTAAATGGTTCAAACAATAAGCCATTTTAGTGACCGGCCTTGTACTTTGACTAGGTTAATGATTAGACAGGCAAAACATGCTATCGCACAATTTTGTGAAAAAGAAATGCTATCAAATATTTGTTGAGGATGTAAAGTTTCTACTATTTCTCTCAGGTGGGGTTCATTCAACAATTCCGATGGAATATACAAAAAAATAGACATGTTACGTAGCTATGAAATGGCTCTAAAGACATGGTCTGACTGGTTGGAAATCCATGTTAATCGGACCAAAACTCAATTATTTTTCATGAGCATGTCACCTACTCATGAAAGGTACGACTATAGTATTAAAATACAAATAATTCTTATTCTCAACAAATTTGAAGTTGAGTTGCACAAAATACAGATAATAACACCATTTCCTGTTTTAATGAAATGGCAGGGCAGAGGAATGGGGCAAATCCAAAGGAGGAAATTGCTATACAGAAACAGAAGCAATATTCAAAGAGGGATACTGGGGAAGTGGAACAGATCCCAAGATGATGCTAACAGTGGAAACAACAATTAATGAACTTTCAAAAAGAGGCTTAAAGGTACAAATAATGAATATAACACAACTTTCAGAGTACAGAAAAGATGGACACCCTTCAATTTACAGGAAACAATGGGAGCCTTTGACAGAAGAACAAATTTCTAATCCCCTTAGTTATGCAGATTGTATACATTGGTGTCTCCCTGGAGTTCCTGATGTTTGGAATCATCTTCTGTATGCTTCTATTTTTAACTCGAGTTGACGATCAGGTGTTGTTTTAAATGTAAAGTTTGTCGTACATATTTCCCGGAATAGGATATGTTTGGTATGTACTTCACAACAAGGTTGCACAGTAACGTGATTTTAACTATATTTTCTTCTTTAACAATGTCGGGAAACAGATGGGATGGGACAAATTGTTTCAACTACGAAAATAACAGGACGGAAATTCAAATTTAAATGTGATAAAAGAAAGAAAATTAAATTGAACAATAAAGTCACTGTTTTTCATCTATTTGTATCCAACATATAATATATGGCAACTGTCTTTGATCCCGAATCTGTACATTCTGTAAGAAAAGAAAAAAAGTATTTTTCTGTTGGCATATAGTCATCTTGCCTGGCAATTCAATTCTGCTCAATTTGCAGATTTTATTATAAAATCTGCTTCTAATCAGGCCTGTCTCCTGGACCTGGATCCCATCTAGATAACTGGCATGATGATGTCGTATAAGAAATTAAAATAGTCTCTATTTCTTTAGAAAACTACTCTTATAGCTTGTTCACGAAGGTTGACTAAGTGCATGTTTGATGGTGTTTAAACATAGTTTTTTAGGAGATTTTGAAAAAAGTAGGCGAAATGTGTGGTTGAAAAGTTGATAAAACTTGTGGGTATTTGGAAAAAAAAAAAGAGACCAAACACACTCTAAATGACACTCTCAACACTATTAATAAAAAGTACACTATATTGTCCAGTATTGTGCAAAAAGTAAGTGCGTTACAGTTCCCCATATAGATGAGGAATCCTGTTTGGCAACATATTCCAACAATTATGGACTTTACTATTTGCACATGGTTGATAACATTTTCTCACTTTTTTATTTACATCACTTCAATTCTATTGGATGATTTGAAAACCATATTCTCCAACTACTAAATATATCATTAGAGTACTGTCTACAATAATTAATCAGAGTTTGACTCCATCCAATTATTAAACCAAACTTAACTGCTCAAGAATTTGTTGTGCAAATTCACCTACTCTCCATTCATGAAAAGAAGACCAGAGAATACATGTACAGATGCACAAAGAGGGACTCATATGGCTAAAGCAAATCATATTGCTGGATTAAAATTCAATTACCATTACCTTGTGGTTCTACCCATTGTGCTTTTGCTCATTGCTGCCATATATATAAAAGCCACAGAAAAAAAGCAGTGGATGCTAGAAGTAGAAGCTCCGGAAACGAAGAATAACTCATCATCAGAATGTAACTTGTTTAGGGGCAAATGGGTACTCGACAACCAGTCTTACCCTCTGTACAAAGAGAGAAAATGCTTGTTTTTGGCGGACGAGTTTGCTTGCGAGAAGTATGGCAGGAAGGACTTGAAGTATCAGAACTGGAGGTGGCAGCCTCACCAGTGTGACCTCCCAAGGTATGCACTCTGATATGAAAATGTCATGGTTTTTGTGCTCCTATATGAATTCGAACTCTGAAATATCGTAATCCATTCGTGTTGCAAAGGTTCAATGCCACAAGTTTGTTAAATAGGCTAAGGGGTAAGAGGCTTGTGTTCGTTGGCGATTCATTGAACAGGAATCAATGGGATTCACTGGTTTGCATGGTGGAATCATCAATTCCTTCATCATCTAAATCCAGACAGTTCATTGGCAATTTGTTCACCTTCAAGGCCATTGTGAGTTCCAACTGTTTCAAATTTGGCAGAAATTGTTCTTATCTTTACTTTTCATCATTTTGCACAGGCAGTGTTTTTTTGGGACTTTGGGTTCTATCCCCTAAAAGTTAATCTTTTAGGTGAAATAACCCAATCCCTCTATGAACCGAAACTATCCTCATGTCTAGCGGATGTCGGACTTATGTTTGTACATCTCCAATGGTGTTAAAATTAACGCATGAAATTGGTTGAAGTGCAGGAATACAATGTCTCCATAGATTTCTACTGGTCCCCGTTGCTAGTCGAATCGAACTCTGATCATCCGTTGAACCACAGTTTACCGGACCGAATTGTTAGAGTTCAGGCAATAGAGAAGCATGCCAGGCATTGGACTGATGCAGATATAATCATCTTCAACACATATCTTTGGTGGCTAAGGCCAAAAATGAAGGTTCTGTAAGTGAATTCGTCGAACACCTAATCTGCAAGAAATTCATGAAACTAGAAACTTTTGCTCCATAATTTGTGATAGCATTTATTGACATAGCTTATTCTTTACCATTGATCAGGTGGGGATCGTTTGAAAGCCCTGATGGAATCTACAAAGAAATAGATATGCTAAGAAGTTATGAAATGGCTCTAAAGACATGGTCAGATTGGTTGGAAATCAATGTTAATAGAAGCAGGACACAGCTATACTTCGTTAGCATTTCCCCAGCTCACCTAAGGTATGATAGATATTTATTCATATAAGCCACCACCACCCCACCCTCACAAGCATGATTCTGATTACGCACCGCACGTTGCTAACTCAAACCTTGACTTGTGGACTTATAATCACTACGGCACCCTCTCCTCAAAAATCAATTCTAAGAAGAACTTATCTTTTAGTAACAATTTGTACGAGAGCACGCACCGTTTTGGAGATGACCTTGTTGCGATGACAACCTATGGAGGGCTACATTCACTAGAATGGTTACTTGAATTCACCAAGTTGGGATATATAGGTTGTCATGAATGTTAGTTCTAAAATGAGACGTAGAATGTAATGACAATCATTGCGTATCATCAAGTCACCTGCGGTTTATAGTCAATTGAGTGACTTTGCCTTACAAGCCAGTTTTAAGGGTCCTATCCAATGTGGCTATAATGATCTGATCCTTCAAAAACTTTGAATTCCATTTCTACTTTACTGGGCATGAATCTCTAATTTTTCACTTTTATGGCTATAATGTAAATTAAACCAATCTTTGCTCATGTCAAAAAGGTATCAGAGTTATAAAAAAAAAAAAAAAATTGCTCATGTCAATGCTTCAAATATCACATGCCAATGCCATGTAATATTAACATTTGCAGGGGTGATGAATGGGGCACTAGTGCAAATCAAAACTGCTATGAAGAAACAGAACCAATTTTCCAGAAAGGCAACTGGGAAAGTGAAACAAATCAGAAGATGATGAGAACAGTAGAGAGTGCTATTGAGGAATTAAAATCAAGAGGTTTGGAGGTACAAATACTCAACATAACACAGCTTTCTGAGTATCGGAAAGATGCTCATCCATCTATCTACAGAAAACAAAGGGTGGCTATAACTGAAGGCCAACTGTTGAATCCAAGAAGTTATGCAGATTGTGCTCATTGGTGCCTTCCAGGAGTGCCTGATGCCTGGAATGAAATTCTGTATGCTTATATTATTCAGTACAGCAACATCCATAGAAACTAGCATTTGGGTGTCCCGTTTTTTAACAGTTTAAACTTTTAGACGGAGTGATTTAATGTGATACAAGAGCAAGCAAAGGTTTTGAGTTGGATTCATAAAGCAAAGGTCTTGATTAAGAATGAATCGAGACAAAATTTAAATAAAAAAATATGTACCTTCTCTATTAACTTGAACTTTTAGACGAACTTATTCAGTTCTCCACAATTAATTGTGAGTTTATAGAAGTTTTGTAATAACAGAAAACATTCAAGCAAAAATCAAGGTAAGATTCCAGTTTTATTAGTTATTACCATGAAAAAATATTTAATTAATCATGTTTAATCTTTGGTTTTGAACTTTTTGTAAATTTCAAACCCCCCAAAAGCGAAAGATCTGCTTCCTTATTGAGGGAAATACCAAACTTTTGGCAAATCTGCTATATAATTAATGGCTTGTTGGTAGGATGGACTATACAGGAACAGACAGTATTGACACAGAAAAAGAAATTTGAATCTCGATTGTAGTAATATCCAGTTATATCTATCTAGTAAGTACTCAGTATTTACCATTCTCTAAAGACATTTCAAGAAAATGAACTTGGATCACTTCAGTATAAAGTTTTACTACATATTCATTCCCTCCACTCATCACTTTCATAATACAATTCTTTCGGTAAGTGATAAAATAAGTAGAATTGAAGAAACAAAATAGGGATTAACAAGCTTACACTGTGCTAAGTGTAAGTGTAATATCATGATCTTCTCCAACTTTAGATTCAATACCATCAACACATTTACAATATTCTTGATCTTCGTAGGACGAAACTTGACAAGAATCTATATTGATCAAGCTTGGCATTTCCAACGCGGGATCCTATCAAGATGAAAACAAGAAAATTAAATTAACATGTCTAGCATTAGCACAAGTATTAATCAATTTATGTTTAAGGGTTGCTGTACTTTGACAACCAACTTAAGATTTTTTGAATTTTTAAGATATGAATCCACGTAGTCGACCTCAAATTTATTAAAAACGAGAAGAGTTTAAAGGAGGGATAAATTGAAGAAGCCCACTTTCACCTTCCTATAAATTGTTCCATCTTCATCAACACGCCATCCAGCCTCTTTACAAAGAGCTTTGAGAAGATCATTTGTATCTGCGTGCTTTGGAAGGTGGTAGTTCCCATGAGCCCTAATCCCTGCAAAGATTTTACGGGCCACGGACCGCCGTCGCCGCTCCCTTTGTTTATTGTTCTGCCGCTCCCTCTCCGACGGATACCGATACTTAGTCACTACGCCACCTTCTTTGGTGGCTCTACGAACTAGCCATGGCCCTTTGCTGCTCTTTATACATCCCCGAATCTCCCTCCTTCTCTCGTCCGCTATTACTTCTCCTCCCTTCATGCTCACCTCTTAACTCCCTTACTGCCTTTTTTTTCTTAATTTCCCATAATGTCAATATATATGAACATATGTTACATGTATGTATACACACACAAAGACAATATGAAGACAAAACTAGACAGAGGACAAGAAGGGACGTCGTACTGTGATTCTATTCCCCCAGCTTTTGTTTGGTGTGTGTGGGGTGTGTTGTCGACACTCTCTACAGTTCTGTTTTTTCTTTTAGTTTAAAATTAACGTTTATAAACTGTTGCCACTCGAATTAAGGTTTTACTGTTTATAATCGATCGTGAAATGCATGAAAGATAGCGAGCCGTCGTATATGAAGTGTCGTGAAAGGTTAATAGAATTTTTGTGTGGATAAGTCCTCAAATCGGATTTTTTCGCACAACAGAAAGTGAAAGAACAAAAGGAATTCAAGTGGTTCGGTACTTCGCCTATCTCTATGTGCAAAAATGAGAAGAAATGGGACGTTTTTAATTTTCATAAAAAATATGTTTGATAAGTTTAATCAACTTAAATTATAATTTCAAGTAATTTATTCGCTTCCTTTCATATATTGGCTGTGAGAGTAGGGAACAGTTCCTGCAAAAAATATTTATACTAAAATCCGCAGATGACCTGAATTCAACTCAAAGCTTTAACTGGTTTTGGAGTTAAAAAGGAGTGATGGGGTGATATAAATTGATACACGCATATTTGCATTCCTATTCTTTGCAAATATATTATTCCCCAAAAAGCCTATTTATCAGCCGGCGATAATATTCCATGCAGAGGAGAAATTTTACTTTTAAGAACTGCTGGCACTATATCATGGTAGATATGAGATCACAAATGAGAGTACACATTACAAGCTTTGTCCCCCTAAGGCCACTTGTAATTAACCAATAATAAGATTGTTACATGTGTATAGATATCACTTCAAATGAAAGAGTTCAATAAATTTCAGTAACTTATAAAAACAATGTGTCAGTGTCTCATTGTTTGGAAAGACTGACTAAGTATTATTGGCTTTGTGGATTCTTACGAAACCAACTATATAACACAATAGAAGTTCATCAAACAATGTTTTTAGTTTTTGTGTATTTGACTTTCAATATTCGCCTACTCTTTTCATTTTTTTTTTATTAATCACTGGATGAAGAAAAAGAAAGCGAATTAAAAGTCAAATAACAGTGTAGAATAAGTACTTATCATATATGAGAAACTATTTGGCGCGTACGTCTTACTAAACTCGATCAAATAGAATTAAAGGACACCAAAATGTTTATTAGTTTCTGTTTGATTTCAATTAAAATTTTGATAAAAAGTTGAAATCAAAGTCAATAATTAATTTTAACAACACATTTCATGGAATCCACAACTTTTTACAATTTTTCAACTACAAATTTCATCAACTTTTATCAACTATTACAAAAAAATTTAATTTTAATCAAAATCAAATAGATCCTAAATCATTCTTCTTTGATGTATCTTACATATCCTTTTGGGTAAATAACAATAGAAGTAACCTCTAAAATTGAGCATTCATATTCCCAATCTTTCACTTTAGTAGCAATTTGGTCCTTAGTGGACCATTTTACCCTTATCTTTATGGATAGTAATATTAACTTTACATTCTTTTTATAAATGCACCGTATTTTAATTGTATGAAAGGTTCTTAGCCTTTATTCATTGTTACATTTATGTCCTTAATTTTGTTTTATCATATTCTTGTTTTAATCTTTCTATAATTAGTACATCTTGTCACAAATGACGATTTTCGTCCATAAATTCGGTTAGCATGCTTTAAAATAATAACCAAATATTTAATCACAATTCTGTAATTGTTGTTGTTTTTTTATTTTGTAACTTTTTGGACGAAAACTATTATCAATGACAAAATGTGCTAATTAATTAAAAGTTGAGAATACGAACATGATGAAAAAATATTAGAGATATAAATGTGACAATAAGTAAAAGTTAGGAATCTTTAATACAATTAAAATGTAGTGCACTTAGAGCATCTCCAATGTAGCCGTAGATTCAACAAATGCTAGCTTCACAACAAGCAATTCACTATTGTCTTGACACAGTGTTTTCTCCGCCTCCTCCGCTGGAGAACTAATGCCTCTAGTTTTAGTTTATGTGTTTTTAGAACTAATTTTAATTAATGTCTATTTTTGTTTGAACTATGATTGTCTTTAAATTTGAGTTTATCAATGAAATGTATCATTTGTTTCATTTAGGGGAACATATCTATATCACCTTAATATATTGATCTTATCTTTTTGTTTATGCCAAAAGGGAGAAAACGTAGGATGTGTGATGAAATTAGCATGAAGAACTATTGAAATTAAATTGATAAATATTGTGATATATTAAATGGAAAATATAGCATACTATAAATTTATCAAACTATGCTTACTTGAAAAAGAAATTGAGAATATATACGCTACCATTTATCGTATTATTTGTTATATTATCAAATATATATCATATTGTTTGTCATAATAAAAAAAAGAGAAATTGTTGACCTATGGTTAACTTTAACCATAATGTTTTGATCATAACAAACAAATTAGTATTGTTTACTAACGATCTGTTTTCAAGTAATAATCAAAGCGCTCAAACCAATCATCGTCAAGATCAAGACCTTATTACAAATCGAACTCTCAAACAAGTCAAGATCAAAGTCAATCATCCAATACAATAGTTCAAGAGTTCAAGATTCGAAATTCAAGATCAAATATTAGATTTCTAGATGAAATGTAAATGTACTAATTCTTTAATCTTTAGCATTAAATGGATGAAAGCTCAAAAACAATTTTTTGCCCAAAAACTATGTTGATATCACTTGCATAAAATATTTTTATCAAAGTCAAAAATTAATTTTTCAAAACTTTTCAGAAAAATTAATCCGGTCATCCGTTTGGTGAATAGGTTGATCGTTTGGACATAAATGTCGACCGTTTGAACGTCTTTTTCTAAAAAGTTACCGTTCTGATTTTTATTATTTTAACATCTATTTTTGGTCATCCGACATGTTGTAGAGGTTGACCGTTTGATCATCTGAATCGACAAAAAATTCTAAAAATTGATCTCTATAAATTGCCCTTCATTTATTATCATTAAATACACTTACAAGAGTATAAAAAGAGAAAATCACACTGAGAGAAATCATTCAAACTTTATTGTACTTACATCTTCAAAATCATTCATTGAAAATTTTTGATTGATCAAATCAAACTTGTGAATCATTTCCATTATCAAAGTTTCTTTCTAATACTTGAACTTTTTATTTATTGCTATTTATTGAAGTGTTAGTCTCTCTTAGTACTAAACTTGTATCTATCATTTATTAAGAGAGAAATACTATCTCAAATCTATTTTTTCATATTTTTGAGTCATATTGAGGTCCCTTAAAGCTCAATATTGTATAAGGATTGATGCTCATTGTTCGTACGTAAGTCACCATAAACAATGTAATAGTTTTAATTGCATGATAAGTCAATCAAGATAGTGAAAATGTCGTGTTCGTGAAGGAGAACTTGGTAACGGGGGATGTAGATCATTCGTTGGATCGAACCTGCATAAAAATATCGTTTGCACTCTCTCTACACTTTTGTTTATTTATATTATGTTTATATTTTTACTTGCTTAATTTACATCTGTTGAATTTATTATTTTGAGATTGTTTTAAGAAAAAGTTTGTAAAAACCAATTCACCCCTTCTTGGTTAGTTGTTCTTGGGTTATCAATGTAAAGCAATCACAAATCAATATCTTGTTAGCTTGTTAATACATGATAGATTTGCATATAATGAATATTGTTGTAACAAACTCATTTGTCATGACTAATAATACTATGTATATAAATTTTTGAAGGATTTAATATGCCTGAAGCATATAGTTTAACTTTTCGAGAACCTAATTGATCAAATTACATATCTGATGTGATTTTATAATGAGGAAGAGTAAATATGCGTTGTACCTTTTTTTCCTTGACCGATGTTTTGTCCTATTGAATTTTTCTAACAAGGTTTTTAATGAGACAATTTTCATATTGTATTCAAAATAATAATGTAGTCTTTTTCCTTGACTAGGATTTTCCACAAGAGTTTCCTACTAAGATTTTAACGAGACATATTATTTTTGTAAAGGACATCAAATGAGAAGTGTTATAAATATTATAGTTATGGATGTTCATAACTTACAATACATTTACCCTCAATATAATTCTAAAGTTATATTGAATTATGTTGTTATAAATATACGTTGTAATAATTTTGATTGCACCATAAGTCAATCAAGATAGTGGAAAGATCGTGTTCGTGATGGAGAACTTGGTAACCGGGGACGTAGATCATTAATTGGATCGAACCTGCATAAAAATATCATTTGCACTCTCTCTACCCTTTTATTTATTTATATTGTGCTTATATTTTTACTTGCTTAATTTACATCTGTTAAATTTATTATTTTGAGATTGTTTTAAAAGAAAGTTTGTAAAAATCAATTCACCCCTATTAGTTAATTGTTCTTGGGTTATCAATGTAAAACAATCACAAGTCAATATCTTGTTAGCTTGTCAATACATGATAGATTTGCATATAATGAATATTGTTGTAACAAACTCATCTGTCATGACTAATAATACTATGTATATAAATTTCTGGAAATTTAATATGCCTGAAGCATATAATTTAACTTTTCGAGAACCTAATTGATCAAAGTACATGTCTGATGTGATATTATAATGAGGGGAGTAAATATGCGTTGTACCTTTTTTCCTTGACTGATGTTTTGTCCCATTGAATTTTTCTAACAAGGTTTTTAATGAGAAAACTTTCATATTGTAGTCAAAATAATAATGTAGTCTTTTTCCTTGACTAGGATTTTCCCACCGGATTTTCCTACTAAAATTTTAACGAGACATATTATTTTCGTAAAGGACATCAAATGAGAAGTGTTATAAATATTATAGTTATGGATGTTCATAACCTACAATATATTTACTTTCAACATAATTCTATAGTTATATTATCGTGTGTTATGAATTGAATACGAGACTCCTGAAAGGAACAACAATAAGATCTATGTTTTTAATATAATTGCATTAGACCATTATGTCGATTACAGTCAACCAGAGCTATTGTATAAAGATGATATTGTTTGGAAGTTATAATATAGAGCACATCTCACCAGAATTGCTTTATACAAGTTTTAAAAATATTATAGTATTGAAGACATTGACGTACAAGATACAAAAAATTTCATGGATTGAAATAAGGGGGAGTTGTTGTATTCTTTTTCATTCGTTCAAGTCCCATTGAGTTTTCTTGATAAGGTTTTAATGAGGTATCATTTAATTACTCCAAATTTTTAATAATTATATTTTTCCCTTCGTTTGGTTTTTTTTTTGTCCCATTTGGTTTTTACAAGATAATATTTTTAACAAAGCAGTTATTGTACTGATGATCATCAAAAGAGAGTGTTGTAAAATGTAGAAAACAATATTGATAACCACATTTAGATATTTTTTACCTAATATCATTATTCTAAAAACGATATAGCGTGACCAGGCGTGAAACTCAAGTTTCAAACTTTTCGGACCTAGGCGAAACCTAGGCTATGGCAATACAAAGGCGATGCGAGGGCAATGCGTGAGGCATAACTAGGCATCGGGGCCGAGCTTCAAGTCTAAGCGGAGCTTAGGCGCCACCTATACGAGCTTTTTAGAACAATGCCTAATATACATGTCTTTGAAACTCTATATATATGAGTTCATTATTATAATGAAATACAACGTTTCTCTCTATTATCTTTTACTATTTTCTCTAATTTATAATAGTGTGAATCTAATTACTCAACAAAATCAATTGTTTAATGTTCTACATTTAGGAAAAATAGTTCTGACAGGCCTTGAAAAATTGAAACAATGAAAAGGGTTGGAATAATATCCCATGTCTAAAATTCAACTCACATTATCTTATGATGCACACTTGAAAAATATTTAAAGCATATTTGGTAAATAGCATTAATAAGTATATTTCACATGCTTATCCTAACTTATAAATTAGATACATAATTATAAATTGAGCAAATTTCTATGTAATTTAGTATAAATATTGTCATTGTAGTTAAAACTCAAATTTGGTAATACTTGGAGTAAAAGTGAAAGATTTTGAGCTTAATTGGAGTTGGATTGAAGCGAGTGACGACTATGATGATAGCACGAGAGTGATGGAAAGCATTTAAAAGAGT
Source organism: Forsythia suspensa (assembly GCA_023638005.1). Classification (NCBI taxonomy): domain Eukaryota; kingdom Viridiplantae; phylum Streptophyta; class Magnoliopsida; order Lamiales; family Oleaceae; genus Forsythia; species Forsythia suspensa. The sequence goes on along the minus strand of CM042669.1, from coordinate 39,923,993 downwards.
CATTGGAAAAAAATGACAAGTTTCGAAAGTGAAATTTAAATTACAGAAAATGTGAGGACTGATTTACATACTTTTGGAGTTTAAGATAGACAAATTTGGATGACTATGGAGGTTTGGGGACCAATGTGGTAGTCTTTGGGAGTTAAGGGATCAAATTGAAGGTTGGAAGCGAAAAGGACCAAACATGTACAAAAAATTTGAAGTTTGGAATAAAAGGACAAATTGTATGAAAAATTTGAAATAGAGACCAAATCAAACAAATCTAAAAACTTGGAGACCAAATTACAAATTAACTAAAAATTAGCAAAACTAAATTTTCTATTTGCCAATGTCCAACCACGAGTCAACAAGCATTAATATAAGAAACAACAACAAGATCTATGTTTTTAATATAATTGCATTAGATCATTATGTTGATTACAGTCAACCAGAGCTAGTGTATGAAGATGATATTGTTTGAAAGTTATAATATAGAGTATATCTCACCAGAATTGCTTTATACAAGTTTTAAAAATATTATAGTATTGAAGACATTGACGTACAAGATATGGATAGCTCGATACAAAAAATTTCATGGATTGAAATAAGGGGGAGTTGTTGTACTTTTTTCATTCGTTCAAGTCCCATTGAGGTTTTCTTGATAAGGTTTTAATGAGGTATTATTTAATTACTCCAAATTTTTAATAATTATTTTTTCCCTTCGTTTGGTTTTTTTTTTTTTTGTCCCATTTGATTTTTACAAGATAATATTTTTAACAAAGCAGTTATTGTACTGATGATCATCAAAAGAGAGTGTTGTAAAATGTAGAAAACAATATTGATAACCACATTTAGATGTTTTTTTTACCTAATATCATTATTCTAAAAAACGTATAGCGTGACCAGGCGTGAAGCTCAAGTTTCAAGCTTTTCGGACCTATGCGAAACCTAGGCCATGGCGATACAAGGGCGATGCGAGGGCAATGCGTGAAGTATAACTAGGCGTCGGGGCCGAGCTTCAAGTCTAAGCGGAGCTTAGGCGTAACCTATACGAGCTTTTTAGAACAATGCCTAATATACATGTCTTTGAAACTCTATATATATGGGTTCATTATTATAATGAAATACAACGTTTTTCTTTATTATCTTTTACTATTTTCTCTAATTTATAAGAGTTTGCATATAATTACTTAACAAAATCAATTGTTTAATGTTCCACATTTAGGAAAAATGGTTCGACAGGCCTTGAAAAATTGAAACAATGAAAAGGGTTGGAATAATATCCCATGTCTAAAATTCAACTCACATTATCTTATGATGCACACTTGAAAAATATTTAAAGCATATTTGGTAAATAGCATTAATAAGTATATTTCACAGATATTGAGTCTGGTTCTAATGTCCCCGGTGGACATTGTTATAATGCCCACCGGAACATGTGTCATGTAATAATTGCATGAGTGTAAAGGCCCACTTTATATTCATGCAATAATTGAATGACACATGTCCCGATGGGCATTATAACAATACCCACCTGGGGCATTAGATCAATCTCCATATTTCACATGCTTATCCTAACTTATAAATTAGATACATAATTATAAATTGAGCAAATTTCTATGTAATTTAGTATAAATATTGTCAGTTAAAACTCAAATTTGGTAGTACTTGGAGTAAAAGTGAAAGATTTTGAGCTTAATTGGAGTTGGATTGAAGCGAGTGACGACTATGATGATAGCACGAGAGTGATGGAAAGCATTCAAAAGAGTCATTGGAGAAAAATGACAAGTTTCGAAAGTGAAATTTAAATTACAGAAAATGTGAGGACTGATTTACATACTTTTGGAGTTTAAGATAGACAAATTTGGATGACTATGGAGGTTTGGGGACCAATGTGGTAGTCTTTGGGAGTTAAGGGATCAAATTGAAGGTTGGAAGCGAAAAGGACCAAACATGTACAAAAAATTTGAAGTTTGGAATAAAAGGACAAATTGTATGAAAAATTTGAAATAGAGACCAAATCAAACAAATCTAAAAACTTGGAGACCAAATTACAAATTAACTAAAAATTAGCAAAACTAAATTTTCTATTTGCCAATGTCCAACCGCGAGTCAACAAGCTTTAAGGTACAAACACAAAGTAGGGATGAGTAAAAGAATTCGAAGTTTGGTTCGAATCTACTGAAATTTAAAATAGTTTTGGTTCTTGATTTTAAGAACCAGCCAGTTTAGGTTCTTATTGAGACTGGTACACATGGACAATTAACTCATTTTTGTAATACCACAATAAATTCAATTTAAAGCACGGTACAAAACATGTTTACACTTCTTCAAAACCTTAATTTTGATCATTCATGTACGTTGATTCCATAATTACTGATGGAACATGTGATTCCATTATAAGATAAGCATTGATTTTTGGTTCATATCAATTGTCTTCGAAATCCAACAGAGAATATTCTAACAAAATAAATATGAAGTAATTGTTTATCTATGTTTAAATTATAATTTAAACTTGTCAAATAATTTGTTGTCTACTTATTATTTGTTCATTCTATAAGACACATTACTTATAAATTATCACCGACCGTAAAGAGATTTATTTCATTCTGACAAAGAAAAAAAGTATTTTTTGTTCATCACCACGCTTTTCATCTTTCAAACCAAAATCCATATCTATCTCTCAATCCTTAATTTCTCTATATTCTCCACAAAATCAAACCCCAAAACAAAACTCTCTCTCTCTCTCTCTCTCTCTCTCTCTCTTCCGATCAATCTATTAAAATCTCTACGATCGGATTCCACCACAAAGAAAAGCGGTATACTAGTTTATCACCAATCGTATGGAGGTTTTCTCCACCAGGGACAAAAAAAAAAATATGTATATCACTACGTCTTCATTCATCTCAAACCAAAACTCATATTTCTCTCTCAATTTCTTCATATTCTTCAAAATCAAACCCCCTTCAACCAAAACTCTCCTTCTCTCTCTCAATCTTTAACAAATTCTTCTCAACCTCTTGATCTATTAAAATCTCTATTACGGTCAAATCTCACCGTTAAAAAAAAAAAAAAAAAATTATATATATACTAATAAATACTTAAAAAATAATATCTAACCCTTAAATATTCATGAGTTGACATTTCATCGAGTTATTGAAGCGCAATAAATAGTACCGTAGTACACTAGTACTACTCTTTGTTTTTCATTTTCGTTATGTTTTGTCGCATTCGTCCATAAGATATTTCATTATTCAACTTAGCTTTCTAACCGTTAAAAATTTGGTTTGATAAACAGATAATTTTTCCCGGATTTATGCACAATCACAAAATCCAACTTCCCACAAATTCTCCATTATTCTTCCTTCAGAGATTCAACAATGGCGGGTGCCCCAATTCACCATCACCGTTACAATCATCTTCTCTATATTCACTCTCCTAAACATACTATGTGTTACTATAATCATAGCTCTCGTTTCCCTAATTATACTGTTCCACACTTCAAATCTTTTACTTCCGCCAAATATTCCAATAGTAATTCAGCGAAATTCCGAACAATTACCAAATCTTCGTCCAAGAAGAACCCCAGTACTATACCTCAATCTCCCCCTGAAAAACCCACGTCAGCGGGTGCAGATAATCGAGTCAAAACTCCGGACCCGGATACAGACTCGGTACCGGGTATTACTGTGTTACTGCATCGTCTCAGGTACTTTATTTTATTACTTCTGAAGCTGTTGTAGGAGTATTTTTAATTTTTTTGGTGAATTTGATATGTAGCATTGGGATTTTATAGGCAAGAATTTAAAATGGATGGACTGGGAATGGAGATTCTGTCAATTGCATTACCGGCTGCATTGGCTCTTGCGGCTGATCCCATCACTTCACTTGTTTCTACGGGCTTCGTTGGCCATTTGGGTATTTCATTTTGTCGTTTAATATTTACTGGTGTCCGTTTGTTTTTACAATTTAATTTAGGCACGTGGAAGGATTTTAACTTATAATGTTTCTTCTATTAACTGATCGTTGATCTGACATGCACAGGGTATATCTGTGGTTAAATCTGAAAATTAGTGAGTTCTAGAATACTTTCTTGCTTTTGGCTTAGTAAATAGGATATGGATGAATTTGAGAGAATTTGCGGAAATATTTGACCTTGGATTAAGATTATAAAATAAAAAGGTTCTGAATATGGATTTCAGCAAGACTTACCTCCCTTACGGCTTCACGTTTTTATTTTATTTTTTCCTTTTTACCTCCTTTTACTTGGATATTGGTGCTACGTTCTTCTTATGTTCGATCATCCCATTCAGTTTCTCTCTTTGAAGTTCAAATTTCTTTATTTCAATTCCTCGATCCCAATGGAGCTCTTCACCATTTCATGACTAGCTTTATTTCTCTCGTTAGTTTGTGATGTGAACTATGCACATACATAGTTTTGATTAAGCTATGGCTCAAGTTAGCTTTGTATCAGTTTGTTCTAGTTTGCAATATCCTTGAGTTTATTATATGTCCTGTTATGTAGGATCTTCTGAACTGGCAGCAGTTGGTGTATCAGCTTCAGTGTTCAACCTGGTGTCGAAACTGTTCAATGTACCTTTGCTCAATATTACGACATCCTTTGTTGCTGAAGAGCAAGCCTTGGTTACCAAGGGTGCTGATGAATGTGGCCAAAATGCTCAAGGTACCTTTTTACTAGCATCTGTAACTTCATTTTCTGGTCCTCTTGCATCATTTAATGTGGTTATTTCATGGCTTTTCGACAAGATCGCAAGGCGGATCATCAAAGCAATATACTTCTTCCTTCAGTATCAACTTCTCTAGCACTTGCTGCTGGTCTTGGCATCATTGAAGCTGTTGCACTTTCTACCGGCTCCAGCTTTTTAATGAATACGATGGGTATACCTGTTGTATGTCTTGTTTAGCTAATCAAATCTTTATTTTGGACAGATTAATTTGTTTCCTACAGCTTAGCAGATTGTGATTTTGTTGATAAATTTTTGAATAAATAGGCTTATATGTTGGCTTCCATATATTACTGCAAGAGAACTATGTGAATTCAAGCATTATTTTCACTCCGAGATAATAATTTTACAGTAACAGGATTTGAAAAATAAACATGAATCGTCGCATGTAGACTTAAGAAAAACTATATGGCTGTCTTTGGCCTTCCTCTTTACAACCATCTGGCCTGAGAAATCAATGCACTTAGACATATAAAAAAAAATCACAACATTGACTTTCATGTATAATTCCTGATTTACAATATTTTCATAAGCCTATCCAGAGATCTTTATCTTTTATGCTTCCTAAATTCTATGTCTAGACAGCCCTGACAGGTGAAGTGATGTACTAACTAGCAACCAATGCACAGGATGAAATGCCTTCACTCTATTGCGCTATATTTGGTAGAAAGCAGAACTACATATCGTGTTTTCTTTGTGAGAGATGTCCCAAATTTTATACATAAATGTATTCCTGGTGAATACATGTGTTTATCACTATTTATTGAAGATTTCTGGTTGTTTTTAATCAGCCTTGGTATATGACAGGATTCACCAATGCGCATGCCAGCTGAGCAATTTCTTAATCTAAGGGCCTTTGGAGCTCCACCAATTGTGATTGCACTTGCTGCTCAAGGAACTTTCCGTGGATTCAAGGATACAAAAACACCTTTATTCGCGGTTGGCAAGTATTACAATTCAATAGTTTGTATTTACAGAACATGGTAGTCTGTTTAATCCATGCATATCTTCTGTGTGTCATCTACTCATTGTCTGCAATTCATTTCTTTGGTGTGAATTCAATATTTCATATGACTGTTAAGATCATTGCAGTAAGCTGCTTGTAATTAGCTCGATTGGGTTGCAAAATGCAAACGGAAGATGATATTTGTACAGTATGTATTATAGTTTAGTGAGCCAAAAAGTTATGTTGCTAAGCTCACATAGGATACGATACTATAAACTTGGTTTCGCTCTAATGGATCTAATACAGTAGGTAGGTTTGTGGTGATAAGTGTGCTAGACACTACACAAAGTCATATTTTGCCGTAAATAGCTATTTAGACTTTATACAGGCCTGGCTAGGATACACATGCCATTTTATATCTTGGTGCAGTAATCAGATATTGCAGTATTTTGAGTTAGTCTGGCTAGGTCCCAATGGGATAGGAATTTGAAAATATGTAATTGAGTAGCAATGACCACTTCTCGACAGAAGGCTTGCAACTTGTCGCCACATTTTCATGCAAGCTATTTATGATTAACTGTAATTCGGTTATGCAATTTTGATGCTGAATAGTTCTTGACTTGTATATATTACATATGTATCCTTTGATCCCAATTCCCATATCTAGTTTTACTTATAACTAACAACTTATTGTCTGGGTGTCAGGAGCTGGCAACTTACTGAATGCAATACTGGATCCAATATTAATATTTGTGTTTAATCTTGGTGTTGGTGGTGCTGCAGTTTCTACTGTGATTTCTGAGTACGTCAGTGATGTGGTAAAACTAACTCCATAGTTGGATCACACACAATATAACACACATTCTTGCTGTTGTTGTTTGTTCGTCTCATATGTTTGTGTTCATCCTTTCTGTCAGATATTTGACTGCCTTCATTCTACTGTGGAAGTTAAGTAACCAAGTACTATTTATTGCTCCAAGCATCAATGGAGGAAGGATTATTCAGTACCTACAATCTGGTATGTTCTTAGGGAGTGGAAAAAATTAGTTAAATGTTTTGATCCACTGAATTTACTACCACCGAGACTATTGAAGGTCTGAGATGTTAAATTACTTGTGATCAAGGTTCTAAAAGCGTAAAGCGTGGCTAGGCGTGGAGGCCAAATTTCAAGCTTTTTGGGCCTAGGAGAAGCTTAGGCGAGGGTGAAGTGAGAGCGAAGCGTGAAAAAGCGTTTTCTTATTTTTAACATCATTTTAAATATTTTTTTAAAAAAAGATAAAAATAATTTTTTTTAACTAAAAAGGACGCGCCTAAGCCCGCCTAGGCGTGACTAGGCGTGCGTATGCGAGCCTAGGCTCAAGCTTTTTAGTTAAAAAAATAGTTGACCAAAAAGCGTGCGCCTAGGGCCTAGGCGAGGCGTGGAGGTCACGCTTCGCGCCTCGGCGCACTTTTTAGAACACTGCTTGTGATAAATATGATGTATGATGAAAATTGAAGGCAGGCAGCGGAGCAATGAATTTTGACATTTAGAAGTTCAGATATAGCTCATATAAATAGAAAAATGAATCATAAGATTTAATACAAGCATTTGCCTGGAAGTGAAGTGCTCTGGTGTTTGCTACAGCTTCTTGGCTTCTTGCAATTTAATCAGCCCCAGGTTTTGTAGGAATAGGGACAGTGGTTTCTAGAATGAAAATACTTAGTTTCCATTGGGAACTACTAATGTAAATGCATTTTTGTCTTTTTGTGCTATAAACATCTAAGAAAAAAGAAAGAGAGCATAGAAGCACAAAATGGATGCTAGATAAGCTTTTGTGTATAGTGGCAGAATCTTTTGGTTAATGTGCCTCCGAGTTACTTTGCATTACCATAGATTCAGTAATGTTGAAATTGAATTCAAATCAGGTGCCGTAAATTATTTTTGGATATGCTTAGATATGTGAATTAAAGAAAGAACCTTAGCCATGATGTGAACTCTTTTGGATCACTTCAGTATTTTGTGTCTCAATTTCTTTCCGGACACCTGGATCATTAAGAAAGTTTTCTAAATGAATGGAGTTTAAGGGGCACTGTGTGCATCTTTAAAATGGAGATATCGTAAATAATCCATGTTTCAATCTGATTGCTGTAGAAGATTTGGAGTTGCATCTTATCTTAAATAAATGATAGTGTTGTTAGAGAGGACTCTCTGGACCCTAAGTATTTTTTTCAGCACGTTTGACTTCCATGATGTCAACATAACCTGTGTTTACTTTTATCATGCAATGCTACTACTTGCACAAGACAAAAACTTACTATGTACTAACATAAGATTTCATTATGGTTTCCTAGGTGCTCTTCTAACGGGAGGACTTTGGCAGTCCTTGCAACCACAACACTAGCTACATCTATGGCAGCAAGAGAAGGCTCCGTGCCTATGGCTGGTCATCAGATTTGTTTTCAAGTTTGGTTGGCTTTATCTTTGCTTAATGATGCTTTAGCACTTGCAGGCCAGGTAACATGTTTATTATACATTCTAACTTTTTTATTCTATTCTTTTGGAGTTCATTGGAGGAAATTATGTTTTTGAAGTGATTCCATCTGTCATCCAATGAAGCCAATCGGTTTGATTTCTTCTTCATTTACTTCCAATTAAAGAAAAATAATCTGATAAGAAGTGCATACAGCCTTTTGCTCTATTAATCTGGATTTTAGGATTTCCCATTATTTAATATTTCAGTAGCACTTAAATTTCCATATTCTCCTAATCTATTTATGGGTTGAAGAATATTATATACATGAAGCCTTAGGTCCACTATGTCATTATTTGTGCCATTGTTATATGTCTGTCTTGTTTATTCTTCTCTGAAGTACTTAACAATCTCTTAATGGGTTGGCTACAAGGATCTTCCATCTGCCAAATGGGTGAAGTCTTAAGGGTTTCAATTAATTCATTCGTCTTTGTTGAAATTGTTTTGTCAGACTCTCCTTGCTAGTGATTATTCTCAAGGGAATTATGGTCAAGCAAGCAAAGTGGCTTACAAAGTTCTGCAGGTTTATGTTGCTTCTATTTTAACTATGTTCTGAACATTGTATGCATCTTTGACGTCTATGAGATAAACAAGGAACTACCTTACTGAATGTTCTCTTCCTCTGAATTAATCAGATTGGTATAATAATGGGAGTAGCATTAGCTGTAATTTTGTTCACCAGCTTTGATGCACTGTCCAGCTTATTTAGCACAGACTCGGAAGTTCTGAAAATTGCCAGATCTGGGACCTGGGTAAGAAAATCTTTCTCAAAAAAAATTTATTCTTGAAGATCAGTGTAGCATATAGATGAAGTACAGGAGAGAGAGATTATGGAATGCCAGTAGTTGTCTTGTGCAGTGAGAATGAAATCTGGCATTTTTTTTACTTATGGGTGAATTATTTTACTTATAGGTGAATTTTTTTTTATTTATAAGTAATTTTTTTAACTTATAAAAGAATCTTATACTTATCGAGGAATTTTCTACTTATAAGTAATTTTTTAACTCATGAATGGATTTTTAGTTATAAGTATACGTAATTTAATTCAATTAATTTTCTCCCTATTATTCATGAAATGGTGAATTAATATGGTCTAAACACATTTCATAGAGGGTATTATTTTAATCCGGTTGACTAAAGGGGGGGTTAAGCACCCCAAGTTAATTTAATCTGGGTATTAATTGCACTCCTTATACGGTTTTATACTGTGTACCAAACGTGCCATTATGTGCTTGCTAAAGCTTTGGCCAGAATATCCTAGGTCCGCATAAAATTCATTGGTTACATGGTTTTCTTAAATCATGAAATGTATAGAAGGTAGAAAAGTTGCTTTAATACTATTTATAACTATACTCTGTTGTTTTAACACATATTTTTGGGTTTTAGTTTGTTGCTGGATCTCAGCCAATGAATGCTATTGCTTTTGTTCTTGATGGGCTCTATTATGGGGTTTCAGACTTTGGATTTGCTGCATATTCCATGGTATGCATTTTTGCCTCGTTTTAAATAGTTAAGCAGTTATACTCTTCAATTTCTTAATATGTATCTAATTTTGATGAACAGCTGCTTATCGGATTGATATCTTCAGTTTTCCTACTGGTAACTACTCCCTTGTTTGGACTTGCTGGAGTATGGGGTGGGCTGTTTCTCTTTATGACTCTGCGTGTAGTGGCTGGAGCTTTCTGGTAAACTGATTCTACCTCCTCCTCTCAACCCACACCCCATGAAAAAAAATAAAAATAAAAAGACAAAAAAGAAAAGGATATAAAATGGCATCTGATCTAGGAACATATCACATAGATCTCCCAGATACCCTCAATGGACGGACTCCAAAGGAAATATGGAGAAAGAATGATTCTATGTGAACTTCTTTCTCTGTGCTGTTCAATCCCGCATTGTTTGTTTTCTTTGACACACATGAATTGCACCTCTTGATGCACGTTAAAAAAATCAGTTTTCTTAATCGAAAAAAGGAATATGGGGTTCTCTTATATGGAAACATTTGAATCTGTAGACATATGTTTTACTATTGTGGCCAACGTCGTGTGGAAATTCATATACCCACCTTTGGTACTGCAATGCTGAATTTCTTCTAACATGGACATTGTTCCACTAAATGCTCTTGATTTTAGGCTAAGCACAAGAAGTGGACCATGGAAATTGCTTCAGTCTGATGTTGAAAAGGATGGCACCTGAACCGCAAATAAGTAATTTGTCCAAGGCCCTTCCATTATTTGTATAATGGTGACCGCCATTAGGTTCACGTGGAAAGCAATGACCGGCCTGCGAACACATACACCAGATAGTCGAGTCGCATCTATCCCTAGCCGGAGGCAGCTTCCTATTGTAAATTTGTTGTTTGAGATTTTTAGGCTGCTCTTGCTGACTCGCGATATAGCTTTTGTTGAGCTGCTCACGACATACTTCGCAGTGTTATGATAAAGTTGTACATTTGAAGAATGCGTAAAAGAATATTTATGAGATAAAAGGAGGGCTTGATGGTCCACGAAGGCAAGATGTCTATGCCCATACTTTTTCTCATCAGTAGGACTTTTGATGATTTACCAACTTGTACAAAATTGACAAACAAAAACGAAGCCCCACCCCCATTGTATCTTCTTCACTTCCATTTCTTAATGAGTTTCAACTTAGAAATTGTTTACTTAATCTTTTTGCATCTGATCAGCTTAGCGTTCATTATAACATGTGATGCTATCAAAAATCGTACTTAGGAAGACCTCTGGCCAGCCTGGTGTCTGAACTGGATGGTCGAGCTAGACCTAAGTATGATCACGAACTGTGCTCCCAATAGTTGAAACAAAGGCTAAGAGGAATGACCTCATTGCCCTTCTGATGCTTAAGTTAGCTGATGTAGAAAGAAATACAAGCGAGGGATTATAAATTGAATATAGTGTGAGAGTGATAATCTAACTTGAGTAATGGTGCAAAGGCACCTGTATATAATGGTTTGTAGTGTAGTCCCAAAGAAATTGACATTGTTTTGGTAGGAGTCCATGGACCCACCCATGGACCTAGGAGTCGTGTCTCAATAGGAGTTCATCTCCAAACCAGCATTCTAATTGTAGAGGGACTAGGCCTCATAGTGGATAAGGATTATGATGAAGGGAAGGAAGAGTTGATTATCATTAGAAGCGTCTCCAATGCACCCGCTCATCATAGCTTTTACGTGACAAGTAAAATGAGCAGACTTCCAATCCACGCATAGCCTACGCCTATAGAATGAGCGGTCAAATTAAAATTCATCTCCAATGCACCAAAATAAAATTAAATTTGTTGACTCATCAAGTCTGAAGTCCGTCATATTTAGACGGACTTCTGACATGCAGTCTATAATTTAATGTCTTGCACATCGATAGGCGGAGTCCTGTCGGATGCATTGGAGATGATTTTTATAACTCCGCCTATATATGCTTATTTGATGCGTCCAAAAGTTATAGACGGAGTGAATTGGAGATGCTCTTAGGTAATTATTCCGAGTGACCGGTCTTTGGCACATCCTCATGGTTGAGGTGATTACTTGGATGGTAGGGATAATTGATTGTCGGGTCGGTACATGATGGCCTCATATGGTGGTCGACTGTATCCTATTCTAAACATACATACGAGGTAGGTTGAGTCTTCGGGTCACAAGGTCGAGTCTCATATACAACTCGAGAACCGAAGTACCATAAATCTATTTAAGGGTGCCCCGTGAGTCCTCAGACCCAGGATAAGTTAGGTCGGAATTTTAACTTCTTGCGTGATCATTGGCCCCCATGCGTTCGAGGTCGATCAATACCTCGGGACGCAGATCGTCATGTCAGCCCATGTGCGTGTTGGGGCTTCTGGATTTTGAAAGGTCCTACGCCGTCATTGGGGGTGGTGCAATGCCGGTACATTATGGCTCTAGGTGCACGTGGCAAGAATCAATGGCTGGGATTTAAAGATTTTCCCGTCCTTTTTCCTTATAATAGTTCTTGATTTCATTTAATTTCTTTCGTTTACATTCATTAAGTTTTGACTTGAGAGAGCTCGGGGAAAACATACCAAATCGTGATAAAAGAGAAGGGGTCGAAAAGATTTCAACTTCCAACTTGTAGGTAAAGCTTGGCTACTTAACTCATAATTTACCTTGTGTGACGACGGTAAGACGCGGGTTAGTATTAGAGGACTGAGATTTGGAGAGGAAGGAATATAATGAGGTTAGAAATTGAGATGACAAGTCCTCAAACTCTGATTCTAGCGATGTTGTTAGGCCCGAGGTACATGGGGGTCCACATGAGGATGGTACAGAAGTAGTTCGGAGGAGCTGGCACTAGAGGCGTTGAGGTCGAGATGAAAGGACTGACATTGTTGGTCGGGTGGGCGGCTGTGCAAGGATCTAGGCGATGGCCGCAACTTATTGCCAAAGCTATTCGAGCACTGAGTTATCGGCATGGTTGAAGAACAAAAGGGACTGTTGATCATATACACCAAATGAAAATTGATAAACTACATATTAGAATAAAAAGAACAGTAAACAAATGGTATAATATAACTGCAGAATACAAATTGAATAAAGAAGGACCAAGAAAAGCAAATTGATGCATGTACGTGTACAGTTTCCTTAAAACAGATTAGTCCCCTACCGTAGGTAATGAACGATTATTTCTCAGGATACAACAGAAGAACTGGCTGTACCAGCGAACTGAACTACTGCCAGAACAATATCACTGCGAGAAGAAAACTTGGAGAAAATAGAAATGATGAGAGAAAATGTTGAATTTTGATGTGATAATTGAGGAACTTTGGACCTGTTTATATAGGCTCTTGAGTGACCTTCCAATTTCAATTCCAATTCCACCATTAACAGGTAAGTTACATGAGTTATACTCATTAACCCACCGCTAATTATCCATTAACAACACATGAAATAAGTTGAGAAGTTGGAAGTTTAAAAAAAATTGATAAGCTTTAATTTTTCATTCACCTAATATTACTTATTTTTCAACAATCTCCCACATGAATGGAAATTAACAGAGACACGGAAGATTTGGTGATAAAGTTCAACATTCGAAACCTCCATAGGATAGGTAGGTGTTACCCTTTGAACATTCCCTCGTGAAAGTATATTTTCTTTACTAACTGACTAGTAGACGCGATGTCCTTGAACTGTTCTGTCATTTGTGTAAACGATGATATACTTCATACAGAATTCTTCCTGACATAGTTCAGTTCTCAATGTTATGTTTATTTATGGCCGTGAACATATGCCTAGTTTTGCGAGAGGTTTTAAGAATTGCGCCTCACACAATTCTCTTAGAAGCGGCCCTACTTCTCTCTCACATAGGTGATTTTTTAATTAAGAGTAGCCCGCTCTACTCCGCGCGTAAGAATCATTAAAAGTCTATTGTTTATCCTTTCCTCTACGGGCATCACTGTTTCATCATAGGAATGAACATGAGAGAACCCCCACAGTGATCTAATTAAGTATTTACAATTAGGTTGTCCCTTTGAACCTAGATCTTGGGATCTCTAGTCAACCTAGTTGAGTTTCCATTGTATTAACTTATTCTTCCAAAGGCTTAAGTCTCATTCCTTTCGACGACTTTCCAACTAACTCTCTATTCAAACCTTTAGTTAGTGGATCCGTAATATTATCCTTTGACTTCACATAGTCAATAGAGATAACTCCAGTTGAGAGTAGTTGTCTTATGGTATTATGTCTCCGACGTATGTGTTTAGACTTACCATTATACATGTTATTTTGTGCCCTACCAATTGCAGATTGACTATCACAATGTATGCAACTTGCCAGCACAGGCTTTGGCCATCTAGGAATATCCTCTAGGAAGTGACGTAACCACTCAGCCTCTTCACCACACTTGTCCAAGGCTATAAACTCAGATTCTATAGTGGATCTGGTTATAACCGTTTATTTAGAAGATTTCTATGATATAGTTGCACCTTCCAGTGTGAACACAAATCCACTTGTAGACTTTGAGTCTTTTATATCAGATATCCAATTAGCGTCAATGTATCCTTCAATAACTGTCGGATATCTAGAATAGTATAGTCCATAATCACGAATATATCTCAAATACCTTAATATTCTTATTATTCCTTTACGGTGGTCAGCTCTTGGATTACTCGTTTATCTACTCAGTTTACTAACTGTGTAGATTATGTCTGGTCTTGTACAACTCATCAAGTACATCAGACTTTCGATAATTCTAGAGTATTCTACTTTAGAAATACTCTCGCCTCTGTTCTTTGATAGATGATGAATGATATCTATAGGTGTTCTAGCCATTTCAAAATCATCCTTGTTAAATTTGTCAAGAATTTTGTCCACATAGTGTGATTGACCAATTCCCTCTGATGTTCTTGAAATTTTAATCCCAAGTATCACAATCCGCTAAGTCCATATCCTTCATGTCAAATCTTAAATTTAACATGTTTTTAGTAGATTTAATCATCTTATCGTTGCTTCCAACAATAAGCATGTCATCAACATAAATACATAAAATGACATAGCCATTTTTAGTGTATTTGAAATAAACGCATTTGTCCACTACAAGAAATTTCACTTTTAACAATAAAAATTTTTGTCGTATAAAGTCATTTTTAGATTGTTTTGTCGAAAAATAGTCGTCAAGAGACTTTACAAGACCAAAATTTTCATTGTTAAAAGTAAAATTTCTTGTAGTGGTCGCACTCGTTGATTTTAAATTCACATTCCATCATGACATAATCAAACTTTTCATGCCATTGTTTTGGAGCTTGTTTCAAGCCATACAATGACTTCACCAATTTACATACTTTGTTTTCTTGCCCTTGAGCAGAAAAACTCTCAAGTTGTTCCATGTAAATTTCTTCATCTAAATTTCTATTTAGAAAGACAGTTTTTACATCCATTTGATGTACTTCGAGATTTCGCAAAGTTGTAATTGCAAGTATCATCGTGATGGATGTTATTCTCGTTACTGGAGAATAAGTATCAAAGTAATCAAGGTCTTGTCGTTGTCTGTATCCTTTTATAACAAGCCTGGTCTTGTACTTTTCGATTGTTCCATCTACTTTTATTTTCTTCTTGAAAATCCATTTGTAGCCTAATGGTTTGCATCCCGAAGGAAGATCCACTAGCTCCTATGTATGGTTTTGTAGGATAGAATCTATCTCACTTTTAATTGCTTCTTTCCATTGAGGTCCTTCTGGATAGTTCACAGCTTCTTTAAAGCTTTGAAGTTCACTTTCTAGCATATAAGTCAAAATCTGGACCAAAAGATTTTTTAGTTCTAGCTCTTTTGCTACGTTTTGGTTCAACCTCATCTTCTTCTTCTTGTTGTTCTTCTTAGTCCGTTGCTTCATGTGTCCGTTTAGATGAGCTTGCTTCCTCTATGGATCTATACAGAAACACATGTTCAAAAAATGAAGCATTTCTCGATTCCATTATCGTATTTTTGTGTATGTCCGAGATTTTAGATTCATGCACAAGAAATCGATAAGCACTACTGTTATGTGCATAGCCAATAAAAATACAATCAATAGTTTTTGGACCTATTTTTAGGTGTAACTACAGCTACTTTGGCCAGACACTCCCACACTCGCAAGTATTTATAGGAAGGCTTCCTTCATTTCCATAACTCGTATGGGGTCTTCTCTTCTTTCTTTCGGGGCACCTTATTTAAAAGGTAATTAGCTGATAAACAGCTTCTTCCCACATGTTCTGAGGTAACCCAGAACTTAATAACATTGCATTCATCATTTCTTTTAAGGTACGGTTTTTTCGTTTAGCAACACCATTTTGTTGAGGTGAATAAAGTATTGTGGTTTCATGTGTGATTCTGCTTTGTGCACATAATTCAGCAAATGATGATTCATATTCACCACATCGATCACTTTTCAACACTTTAATTTTCTTGTTGAGTTGATTCTCAACTTCATTCTTATAAAGAACAACATAACAATATTTTGTGCTATCATCAACAAAAGTAATGAAGTACTTGTTGCCACCCCTTGTTTGTATAGATTTTAAATCACAAACGTCAGTGTGAATTAGATCAAGTGGTTCGATTTTCCTTTCAATAGTTTGAAAAGACGACCTTGTCAATTTTGCCCCAACACACGTTTCACACTTGTGTTTAGAATCAATATGGAATGTAGGTATGGAATTCAAGTTAATTAATCTACGCAAAGTATCATAATTAACATGTCCTTGTCTACCATGCCACAAATTGGAAGACTCAAGCAAGTAAGCAGAATAATTATTCACTTTATTAATTTTCGACTTAACCGTCATTACATTGAGCTTAAAAAGCCCGTCAGACACATAACCTTTCCCAACAAACATTCCACTCGTAGACAAAATAACTTTATCTGACTCAAATACCATACAGAAACTATGCTTGTTCAGCAGTGACCCGGACACCAGGTTATTGCGAATTTTTGGCACAAAAAGCACATTGTTCAGAGTCAGCTCTTTCTCAGACGTCATCTTCAAAACCACTTTGCCTTGGCCTTTTATTTCAGATGTAGCTAAATTTTCTATAAACAGCTTTTCTCCATTTTTAGTTGCTTCAAAAGAAGTGAATATGTCGGGTAGCACCGGTGTCAATCCACCATTCTCTTGGATTTGATCCCACCAGATTCACTTCAGAAATGACTACGGCGAGGTTCATTTCGGACACATCATGTGCGATGTCATCAACAACATTTGCTTCTTTTTTATTATTTTTTTCTAGGCAATCTGCACTCCGAAGATTTATGACCTACTTTGTCACAATTGTAGCATTTCCCTGAAAATTTATTTTTGGAAACTCTCCCTTTTGGACCCAGTTTCATCCCTTTCCCAGACAGCCCAAACTTGCTCTTGTTTGTCTTAGAACTTTGACCATGCTCCAAAAATTTGCTTTGGCCATTTGAGGATTGAACCTCTTCTTTTCAGAACCTTTGTTGCCTTCTTCAATTCGAAGTCTGATAATCAGTTCTTCAATGTTCATTTCCTTTCGCTTGTGCTTCAGGTAATTCTTGAAATCTTTCCAAGCCGGAGACAACTTTTCAACCATTGCTAGCACTTGAAAAGTTTCACTTAAAACCATCCCCTCGGCATGAATCTCATGCAAGATGACTTGAAGTTCTTGTACTTGATTGATTACTGTTTTTGAGTCTACCATTTTATAATCCAAGAATCGGCCGACAATAAATTTTTTAGCCCCTGCATCCTCGGTTTTATATTTTCGGTCTAGAGACTCCCATAATTCTTTCGCCGTTTTCATTGTACTACTATACACGTTGTATAATGAATCTGCCAAGCCATTCATGACATAATTCTAGTATAAGAAATCAGAATGTTTCCAAACTTCAACAGCGCTGACAGCATGTATGTCTCCTCACCCTCTTTGAGTTTTGGAGCATCTTCAGTCAACAATCTCGCAAAATTCAAGGTGGTAAGATAAAATAACATTTTCTGCTGCCACCTTTTGAAATTCAATCCATTGAATTTCTCTGATTTTTCTCCATGATTAACTGGAACAGTTACATGACCAGTTGGAGCCACAGTTTGGGTCACAGCAAAACTTGGAACATGTGCCACAGTCTGGTTCACGGATGGAGTTGGCACAGTAGCCACATTTTGATTTTCAGTAGCCACAACTTTAGTTAATCGGATTAGTTGTCATTTTCTGAAACAAGAAAAAAAAATTAGTTCCACTTTTAAATAAAATTAAACAGTATAATTAATACTTTTTTGGAAACTTGTTTTCCAGCAAAAGTTACACTTGCAATCTTAATTAAAAAGTAAGATGATAAATTATACAAATATTAACTTAGTCCAAGCAACTAAGAGGTTAATCTTAAAAAAAATCTGAGGATTGATTCATGAATTGAAATTTATTACCTGACTAGATAATAAAATGTAAAAAGCTTGAGGTCAACATAATCATTACGAAACAAAGATTTGAAATAGTAATCACAGGGATCAATCTTATACCCAAAAGTAATCACAGATATTAAAAAGCTTGATACCCAACTTATAATCAAATGTTAATTAATTCAGTGAAATCTGCGTATTAAATGTAATCACTGAAATGAAATGAAATAACTTAAAAAAAATCTGCGAATTAAATCACTGAAATGAAATCACTTAAAAAAATGTAATCACAAAAAAAAAAAAAAAAATGGTCATTGAAATCTGCCAATTATAAAGCTTGTGAAACCTGTCATGCTCCATGATTACCTGGAAATTTTCCAATTAAACTATTTCATCGTTTTTCATATAATATGAGTTTAGCTTAATCTGTTTTAAGACTGTTGATCCATACACCAATTGAAAATTGTTAAACTGCATATTAGAATAAACGTGAACATGAAACAAATGAAATAGTACAATTGCATAATACAAATTTGTAGAAGAATGCAAACCGAGGACTCTACGTGTACAATTTCTTTAAAACAGATTCGTCCCCTACCGTAGGTTATGAACGACTATTTTTTAGGATACAACGGAAGAACTAGCTGTACCAGCGAATTGACCTACTGCCAGAACAATATCACCGTGAGAAGAAAACTTGGAGGAAATATAAATGATGAGAGAAAATGTTGAATTTTGATGTGATGATTGAGGAACTTTGGACCTGTTTATATAAGCTCTCGAGTGACCTTCCAATTCCTATTCCACCATTAACAGGTAAGTTATATGAGTTATACTCATTAACCCACCACTAATTATCCATTAACAACACATGAAATAAGTTGAGAAGTTGAAAGGTCTAAAAAAAATTTATGAGCTTTAATTTTTCATTCACCTAATATTACTAATTTTCCAACAGGGACTGGATGGAGCCAACTGTACAATGGGAAGATCTTGCTGATTAGCAAATGCTCTCACTGCCCAGCAAGGCGAGTTCCCTAATCTACAGGAGCATAACGATCAGCATTGGATGTAGTTGCGTAACCAAAACATGTACTTACCTTGGCTTTTGGTACGGGTTTCCACAGACGGCGCAAATTGATGCAACCAAAAATCGTACCTAGTATGACCTGTGGTCGACTTGGTGTTCGAGCTAGATGGCCGAAGCTGCTGATCACGAACAGTACTCATACCTGAGACAAAGGCTTCGATGAGCAACCTTGTTGCCCCCTTCGATGCTTAAGTTAGCATATATAAAGAGATAAATATAAGTGAGGGATTATAAACTCAACATAGTGCAAGAGAGATAATCTAACTTGAATAATGGTGCAAATGCACCTATATATAATGGTTTCTAGTGTAGTACCAAAGGGATTGAGGGCCCGTTTGGAATTAATTTTGGAGTCTAACTTCTGATTGTCAAACAATCAAAAGTTGTTTTAGATATTTGGTATATTTTTAAAAAGTGATTCTAAAAGAATCTGTATGATTTGGCAGCAGATTTTGAGAAGCAGCAATATGGTAGCTTTTTAGATTTTGCTTTTAGCTTTTCTATCTATTTATTAATAAAATATTAATTTTGACCTTAATTAATTAAAGTAATTCAGTTTATGTCATATATTTATTACTATTCTAATTATAATGCATCTCCACAAATAATTTAAATTTAATTAATTTTTGTACAATATTAGTATGATTTTATTTTTTAATGTTTTAAAATTTTAAGATTTAATAGATATATATTATTTTTATTTTAAAATAATTGTGGTAAATGCATTGTCTTGAAAAAATATTTGATAATATTACATATTGTTATAGAAGTAAAAATAAATTTTACAATACTACTCGTGATAATAATAATACAAAATAATATTATTATAATCAATGTCCATTTTAATAATTTTATACAACTACATCAATAAATTACTTTTGTTATCAAACGCTTAAATAGTAATTTTGAAATATACAGTAATTATGAAACAAGAGTTTACTAAACACTTATCTGATTATTTTCACAGCTGATTCTTTCTACAGCACAACAAAAGTTAATTCTCTTAAAAGCACATCAATACAAAACTAAACCTGAAACTGTTTTGGAGCGTAGACCGACACATGGGCCTAGGAGATTGTGTCTCAACAGGAGTCCATCTCCAAACCGGCATCCTAATTTTAGAAGGACTTGGCTTCTTACTCGATAAGAATTAAGATGAGTGGGGGTAGGAATTGATTATCATTAGGTAATTATCCAGGACCGACTAGTCCAGAATCGTCCCCATGGTTGGGGTGATTACTTGGGTGATAGGGATAACTAATTCTTGAGTCAGTACATGATGGCCTCTGATAGTGGTCGGGTGTACGTTACTTTGAACGTACACATGAAGCAAGTTGGGGCCTCATTAGCATCAATCTATTTGGGGTGCCTGCGTGTCCTTGGACCCTAGGGTAGGTCGGGTCGGAATTTTAACTTTTTGCATCATCAACATGATTTCTTATCTTGGAAGACATAAATGTCATATCCATATTTCAAGTAATTAGGTCTCATGCGAAATTTCAAAAATTTGAAGAGTCAACTAATGTTGAATAATTTTTTCTGGTCACACCTAACCCTTTATTATATCGGAGTTATGGGTGACATTCACTTGACAAATTCATAACTCGACTCAAGTTCTGCTAGTAGAACGAGATCAAGATGCCATAAATTGATATATTTTTATATTATAACAAGTATAATAATATTGATACTTTTTTTTGCTTTGATAATTACGTCAATCTTACCCCTTATTTAGAATGAAGTTATATCTTATATGTGACGACATTCACTTGACAAATTCATAATTGGACCAATGCTAGAACAGGATCAAAATGACATAAATTGATAAATTTTTCTATTATAACAAGTATGTTGTGAACTCAATGCACATTCAGGGATCCATGGGATTTTATTTTATTTTTTAATTTGTATGATATCTGCATTTGACAGATTTTTTTTTTGAGAGAGGGAGCGGGGGGCTGATGTTTTGATTAAAAACATATAAGTAAACACAACCAAATCTACTGGAGGAAAGAGGATTTAATTCACTATCACAAATATTTAATATAGACTCATTACATGAATTAAAAGCAATGAAAATTATAACAATCCATGTAGACTTGTTTGTACAGTTTAAACACTAATGGCAAAAGATCAGATCTTATTTAAGAGAGACATTTATAAAAAATATATAATTACTGAAAAAATAAAATGAATGAATGAATAATGCTTACAAATCTTAACTGTATGTATCCTTAGAATAAAAATATAATTTTCTGCTCTGGTGCCCTGGTTCCTTTCGTTTCTCCGATTCTTATAGAGACCTCTTTCATTCAGTTTTTCCGGCATCGGCACCAGCACCTTCATCACCAGAACCTGCTGTCGTACCAGCTGCCAGATCTGGCCTTATCTCCTCCAGTTTCTGGAGAACTTCCCGAGCTTCAGGCCGAGCTGATGGAGAAGGATCGACACAATGCAGAGCTAATTTTAATGCATTTAGCAATTCATCACCAGTGTTGGATTCATCCCTGATAAGCTCCACATCAAAAACTTCATTAGTCCATTCCTCTTTCACAATAGATGCCACCCATTGGGGCAGGTCCAGGCCATCCGTTGCCTCGCTGGGTGACTTTCCTGTTAAGAGCTCCAATATGATTACTCCAAGGCTGTAGACATCAGTCTTGGTGCTTGCATTCTTGAGTTTCGAAAGCTCTGGTGCGCAATATCCCATCGCCCCTGCAGTTGCAATCATGTTGGTGTTTGCAGCAGTTGTCATCAGTCGAGATAGGCCAACATCTGCAATTTTGGGATTGTTGTGCTCATCGAGTAGTATGTTGCTCGATGTAAGACTCCCGTGTTTTATATTTTCTTCAGTGTGAAGGTGGCTGAGTCCTCTAGTTATACCAATAGCTATGGTCAATCTTGTTGGCCAGGGAATGCTGGTTTCAGGTCCTCGTGCTGCACAGCAAATCAAGTCACGGGTGGTTAATATAATCAACCAGATCATGTTCAGTATGCAATACAAGACATTCAGTACGCAATGAATAAAATTTCAATTTCTTTTTGTTGCTTACCATGGAGGAAGGATGAGAGACTGCCATTCGACATATAATCATAGACGAGAAGCTTCTCTCCTTTAGGTCCCATGTAATAAGCTCTAAGGGCCAATATATTCGGGTATCGAATCTTTCCAAGTTCTGCAACCTCAGTTTCAAACTCTTTCTGTGCCTTCGTGATCTTCTCCCTTAGCCTCTTCACAGCAACTTGATTACCATCCTCCAATGTTGCCTTGTATGCGGTTCCATAACTGCTCTTTCCCATTATTTCTGCAGTTGCACATAATAAATCGTCAGCTGTAAATACAAATGGACCATCAAAGTGGACTAGTTTTCCTCCAGTTTCACCGCCGGATTCAACTTCCCTTTCTCCAGCCAGAACTGGCTTTGCACCTCGACTGGTGGAAGCTAGCCCGCTTTTATCATTTTTAGCTTTTGAAGCTGCTTTTTTTCTGATCAAGCAGCAGAGTAATACACAGCATAGAATTAGTAGAACAACTAGAAGGGCTCCGGCTGCTATGAGAATTATATCCTTCGTACTCAGTTTGCGATGGCGCTTCTTTGGTGCCCCTTTTGAAGGGGAAGGAAGATTTTCGGGTGGGGGAGAAGCACATGGAGTTGAGCTACTGTATCCACATAGCTGAAGATTACCCACAAAAGAGCTCGAATTGAACTTCTTCGCCAAAACAGATGGAACAATGCCGGAGAGATTATTATATGAAACATCAAAAGAAACGAGATTTGGTAGATTGACGAGAGAAGTTGGAATTTCCCCGGTGAGATTGTTTTCAGATAAATCGAGTAGGGTGATACCGGAGATATCCCCAATAGTATCTGGAATACGGCCTTTGAACTGGTTGTTACTCAAGTTCAGAACTGAGAGATTTCTTAATTTTCCAACCGAATCTGGAATTAGGTTATCGAGTTGGTTGTTTCCGAGATTTAAGGTTACCAGAGAAGAGAGGCTACCGAATTCATTAGGTATGGCCCCATCAATTTGGTTATGACTCAGATTAATCTCTTCAAGAAACCTGAGTTTGCTAAGAGAAGCCGGAAGTTTTCCAGAAAGAAGGTTATGATCCATAGTCAGAGACTGGAGTTGATAAGAACGGTTTACTGATTTGGTACCCCAAGTATCAGGAATTGAGCCCGAAAGATTATTGTGTTGAAGAGCAAGAAAAATGAGAGAGGGAGTCTGAGAAAGGCTTAAAGGGATAGGCCCTGAAAGAGAATTGAAACTCAGGTTGAGTCTATATAACCTGGTGGAATTTGCTAGACTGGGAGGAATCATTCCAGTTAGCTGATTATTACTAACATCAAGAGTCTGAAGAAGTGGGCAATTACCAATTGATGGAGGGATTGAGCCCGAAAGCCGGTTATTGAAAAGATATACACCCCGGAGGTTCGGTAGGAACCCGAGAGAGGTGGGAACGGGGCCGGCTAGAACATTGTCGTGGAGGCTAATTTTGCGAAGAGCCCGAAGCTGGCCTATTTTCTCCGAGATTCGGCCACTCAATCCCTTCCATGGGAGCTGGATAGCAATAACCTGCCCATTGACACACTTAATTCCGATCCACCCACCTGAACAGGCCCCAATACCACTGTCATTCCAGCTCCTCAAGACCCTTCTCAAATCGACAAATTCGTGTTTCAGGGCCCTGAGAGCTTGATAATCGGCTTGCGTTACAACGACCCCGTCCCATTTCTTGCCTGAAACAAGTCCAAAACTGAAAAACATAAGCAGAAAAACACAGAAAAAGTTGTGGGTTCTTCGCCATGAATCCTGCTTCCATTTTTGTTTCTTATATGACTTCCAGCTCCAATCAGCTTCTCCTTCAAGCTGACATTGCATAATCTTTGGTGGGTTGTTGCTCAATTGATTCAACAACTGAATTTGATCATCCATGAAATCTCAAAGAATTCCAAGTTGTTCACTAAGAACAAACTTGAGCAAGAAACAAGTAATAATACTCTCTCCCTCTTTCACAACTCTTTATTTTTCCTCTCAGGCTTTTATTTTTTTCTGGGCACTGCAAACTTAGGACAGAAAATATGTTGAAGAACTGAAACAAAGGAGATAAATAAGAGAAGAAAGAGAGTGTCTGAAACAGGGCATGTGAAAATCTTTTAGTGAGAGAGAGAGGGAATCTAGGGTTTATGGAGAATGAATATGAAGACAAAGTCAGTGTTCAGTAGAACGAGTCTGGTTATTCCAATTTAATCCCAACGGCTAGTTTTCTTCAACAATCAACATAGAAGAGGTTTCTTTTTAGTACATTATTTATTTTTTGTTGAAAAATAACCCGTGTTTGACGCGGGAACGCTTAACGGCTAGTTTTTGGTAGGGTTCCATGCTCGTGGAACCTGTCAGCTTTTTAATGACCGTTATTGAGCCTTGACTTTTTCAAACTCTTTTTTTTTCTAGCTTTTTAGTGATATCATGCTAACCTTAAAAAATTTACTTACCAATGAATTTACTAGTAAAAAAAAAAAATTTTTTATTCAAGAAACTCAAAATAAGTAAATTATTTTATTTTAATAGTAATATAAAAAATACTTTCAAAATAAATAGAAAAATAATAATAGTGTCTATGATATTGAGTCTTACATGGATTACAAAATAAATAAAATATTGAATCTTATATTTCCACTAGAGAAAATTGAAATAAAAACAGACTTGACGAAAACTAATTACCACATTTTTTTATTAAAAAAAAGTTGAGTATACATTAATATTATGAAAAATAAAAGAAAATAGTTATAAAAAAGTAGTTTACAATACACTAGATTATGTATTTTGTAATTGAATAAAAGAAAAAGAAAAATCTTCAACATTTTTAATCTAAAAGGCTAAGATTTTCTTGGAGACATTTGTTTTAATGCTAATAATTTGTGGTGTGGATATATCACAACTTAGAATGGCATGAAAAAAATGTAATTAGATTCTTATCATCACGTTTTTTATTGTACTACATTTTAATTGTTTTTAAAGACTTCGATATTTTTTTATTATAGCACTTATATCCTTATTTTTTTGGTCGCATTTTATCCTTATTTTTTTTTATTAATTAGCACACATTGTCTCTTATAACAGTTTTCGTTTAAAATGTTCCTTGGAGAAGCGTAAAAACGACTTATTTGCTTATCATATTTAAAAAATAATAAATATAAAAGTGTGATAAAAATATTTTTTCTTCATTTCAAAGTACGCAGATAAAATATTTTGACAGAAATCATAATTAAGAATTATATGTTCTAATTAATGAAAGATTGAAAATAATAATTCAACAAACAAAACGTCGTGAACATAAGTACTATAACAAACAAAAAGCGAAGATTTTTTAGAACATTGAACATCCATTTTCTCCAAAATTCCATTTTTTTCTTTACATTTTTGACTTTTCAACCCTTTTTAACAAAAAAATTTGAAAAGTAAAAAATAACCAAAAAAACCCATTTTTTCCCAAAAAACTCTACCAATGTTAAGACAACTAAAGTATGTTCAACTTATAAAAAGTATATTATCAAATATGACCACCCCATGAAAATGGTAATTGTGAGGGTAAATTACGAAAAGAGCCTTCAATCTTTGGGTTCATATGCATCTTTATTCCTAATCTTTTTTTTAGACTATTTTATTTTTAACTTTTGAAAAATAAGATGAATGAATTTTTTCATTAATTAAGCAACCCATTTGACCAATATATTTAAAATTTAAAAAGGACAAAAATTGCCATTTTGTTTTCTTCCTTTTCGTTTATTCATGTAAAAGTTGATTAGACAAAAATACTATTTCTCAAGAAAAAGAAATTTATCTGATTCTTTCATTTTATTTTTTTGTTTTAGGATTTATATTTTTGACACAAAACCCACCACCTGTCGTTCGTCTCTCTACTTATCTCCTTCACCTGTCATCTCCTACCACAAATTGAGCGCCGATTTGGTAGTTGGTTCAACTCTCTATTCGCCTTCCAAAGTCGCTGCAAGAAACTTCGTTGTGCCCTCTTCTCATTCCCTTTGCACGTACTTTTAATTCTTTTTATCTTATTTAATTTGCTTAATGTAATATTTTGGGCATTTTATGATTTGTGAAACTCGTGGATTTGGAATGGTGAGGGAATAGATATAACTTGAACTCTTGAAGCTGTAATCGGTTGACACAGTAGAAAAAGGTTTGAGTTAAAATTGCCATCTAAGCTCCATTTTGAGTTGAAAATGCCATCTAAGCTCCATTGTTTTAATCACCAGAATCCTTTGAGGAAATTATTTAAGATTGAAAAAGAGTTGCAAAAATATTATTTAAGAAAAATTGCATTTGGGTTCTTATTTCTTTTGTAAAATATTGAGTTTTCATCCATACTTTTTCGAGACAACCTTATTGAAAACAGTCACGTAAGTCACCACTTAGATGAAAACCATTAATTTACCCTTTCAGACAGTATGATATGGATAGTTTAGACTTTATATTTCACTATTCACTTTTTAAAGGCATTATATGAGTCGTTCTTTTGGTTGGGATGCAGTTTTGACTATGACATGAGTAGGTATAAATGTTATATTATTTGATTTTGTAAAATTGTAATATATAAATTAATGTAATGTAATTCATCTTCTTAGCATGTAAATAAATATAGAGTAAGCATTTCAAATGTATAAAATTTCCTCATATGACTTGAAGAAATAGCAACAGTACTTGAAGAAATAAAAGAATACATAGGTCATGGTATGATATGGGTATAACTTTTGTCATTTGGGCAATTCAATGTTCATTAGTAGCATTAGAAGCTTTTGCTCAAAGCCTTAGAAGCTTTCATAAGAGATATTTATCAAAAAAAAAAAAAAAAAAGGTAAACTTGACATTTTACATGTCAAAATGGCCATTTTGCCTCTTTTTTTTTTTTTAAAAAAATTGTCATATTTTTTTCTCTCCTAAAACGTAAATAAAAATTAGAGTTAAATTATTGACTTAATAAGTACTAATTGTTAGAGCTACATTGAAATACAAATACAAACATGGAAAATGAGACCGTCAATACTCAATAATAGTAATAAATTAATTTACAAATAACAGCTACACGTTTTAGTACCTTGAACAGTGCAAAAATGTACATAAAAACAAATACTGATAAATTCATCAATGTATGCCACTCTCAATTAATTCATCGCTCAACATAGGTAGCACCTAAAAAATAGAACTACCAAAAATTTAACTACCAAAGAAAAAAAAAAAAAAAAAAATAGAACTACCAAAGACGTAAATGAACTCATAGCAAATTCATCAATGTAATCCAGCTTTATACGCAGCAAAAAGAAGAGCAGCAACGAACCCAAATGGCAGGCGAGTCCTATGTTGCATCCTCCTTAAATAATATAAGAACATTGAAATTCTATAATATACAATTTAGAGCATTTCTAACAAACTCTTTAATTATAAACATAGATTACTTGTTAATTTAAAGAGTCAAAACTTAAAATTCTACTCCAATAGACTCTCCAATTTAATATTTTAATTTAGAAAGTGGGTTTATGAAAAGCCAAACTTACTCTCTATTATTAAATACATTGAAATAATTTCAATTTTCAATACTTGATATGTTAGTTTTAATTAAATAATATATACAAATTATGAAAAAAATATATAATAAAAAGATAAGAGAAAAATATATTAAATACTTCTTGAAAAAAGTAAAATAAAAAGTGAAAATAAAAAATCTGTTGAAATGTTTAAAAAAAAAACTATTGTTTAAATTTAATGATGCTCTTTAAAATACTAAAGATGCTTTTTAAATATACATAAATTGTTATAGATGCTCTTAGTGTCCATTTGATATTACTAAATACCGATTTTTTAGTAAATTGTGATAAAAATTGATGAAATTTTTAATTGAAAAGTTATGGTTTCATAAAATATGTGATTAAAATTAATTGTTGAGTATGACTTAACTTTTTAATAAAACTTTTAGCAAAAACAAACAAACTCTTAAAACCCTCCATTCTTTTCGAACACAAGGGGACTGCTAAAAACAAATAATACCATATTTCTTCTACTATTACTAGATAAAAGATGCCAATTATAATGCAATAACATAATGACAAAACTGCAACCGTTTTTTGTAAAGATGTATCCCATTCATATAAAGTATAAACAAATTTTTTTTTTTTGGGTGGACACTGATCGAATTTTCCCGCTAAATGGACACAGTTTACTCATTATCTCAATGTTTAGTTGTACCGTTCTCTATTCCATGTGAATGGCCTAATATTTTTAGGAGAAAGAAAGACAAGGGTAAGGATCTTCCTTCTCCTTCAGTTACGGATAATCAACTGCCTACTTGATGGCCTGTTTAATGAATTGACAGAAGGTTGCACTTTAAAAACTGTACTTAATGAAAGACAAGGGTTAAGGATCTTCCATCACACTACTTTATTGGGAAATTGCATCAGGCTGCACTTAAAAACTGTTCTACGAGACTACTAATTGCTATACATTTTCCTTGTATCACATCCTGTAAGCTTGTCTATGGCTCCACTGCCAAGCATTTGTTCACCTTAATTATTAGCCAGGCCGTAGCGACTAGCTCATCACTCTTTAAGCTAAATACCTGAATGCTCTTATGTGGGCATTGGGAGCAGAACTTAGTTGACTCTTTGATTCAGCATTATAGCACACTGGGTTTCGGTGCTACTACAACTCTTCTCTAACTCGAAGCATCAGTATGAGAATCTCCTAAAACATGGGATGATTCCAGGCCACCCAGGCACCCACGTAACAATTAAAAGATTTGCTTACATAGTGGAATGAACCACAAGATCTAGTTTCTTTCAAGAAACAAATTCTATCCAACTCAAAATGTCTTGATCAATTGAGAGATCATATGGATGCTATTAGTAAAACTTTGGAATTATCCTGGTATAAATAGGTAGCAGTATCTTTTGGATTCCATTTCCATTTCCCATGGAAAAGGGGAAAATGGAATCGTCCCATATATCGTGAGATGAGTATTCCTTCTACGTAAGTCTAGCAGACTAGCACGAAATGTAACGTGATTGATGAGTAAACATTTCCATCAAGTAAACCAACTTCCCCATAAAACCATATGCATCAAGTAACAAATAATCAAGAAAAATATGTCACATTTAATTAGTTTCCTCTTTTGTAGTTGAGCAAGCAGCAGATCCCAGTTAGCTCAGCATTACATGACCAACTTGGAAACGTTTTGAGAGCAAATCTCACTAATTCAATTAACAGTAGAGGTCCAGATCCTTAACACTGTCATGCAAATAAAAAGATTAAACAAAATATCCAAAATCACCGTGCTAAAAAAAAATAAGAGATGGAAAAAAATGAAAAATTCATATCAAAATTAATTCAATTGAACATACACACTGTATTCAGGGATTTCTTGCAGGAAAAAAAATGGTTGAATGCTTTTCCTCCTACAAACAAACAATATAAAAGAAAATTACGAATTTTACAGATCCAGCAACAGAAGTAGCAGATATTGGCATACCCTAATTGAAAAAGAAAAACATATATCCAATCTAATCAGAAAGGTATAAAAGAACTAGCATAAACCTTCATTCTGATCCTTCCTTTTCAATTATTATTTTCTTCTTTTTACTAAATAAAATGTATGAATTAATATCATTACCACCGTCATCTGGATTGATCATTGATCCCGTCCTCAGATCCTGGCAGGCACAGGTGGTGCGGCAGGGGCAGCACCGGTGAAGAAAGACAGGAAGCCAGGAACACCGCCCTGCGGCTCCTGCTGGTCAAGGAAAAGATCCTCTGGAGCCCTAAAGGCACCGTGCAAGCAAACAATCGCGACACCAACCATGAGAGCGGAAACAAGAACGGAACCCACACTTGTAAGAAAGATCACAACAATGGTAGAGGCAATCAAGCCGACGAGAGTCTCACGGTCGGAAAATTGTCGGCCAAAGATAGTGAGTGGCGCATCGGAGTCAGATCGGAAGATGTAGAGGAAAAGCCAGGCGGCGAGGAGGCCAGCGAGGAGGAGGAGGGAAAGAGGATTGGTTAACAACGAGATCGCAAGCACAACAGTGATGATCGACAGGTAATTAATCCGGAAATACGCGTAGTTTTTGCGAATCCGAAGGGTGGCGTCGGAGATGGACTCAGGTTTTGAGAAGGCGGACCGGTCTACGAGCTCTGGCCAGGGTCGGCTATTGGAGAGACCGGAGCGGACGGTGCCGGAGATTTGGGAAAACAGTGAACGAACGGCGGAGTTCGCGACGGCGGATTGTTGAGTGGTGGTGGTTGTGGCGTCGGTAGTGTGTTGAGGATTGGAAATTGGGAGAATTGCTGGAGAGGAATTAGCCATTTTTCTCGGTGGTTTGTTAACAGATTTTTGGCCTGAATTTTAGAGTAAAGAAAAATGTATGTGTATATATAGGGAGAGTTTTTGCTTAATCGATACGGTTTGGGGTAGCAAAATGGGAAGGAAATTGCGTCGGTGGATCCATGTGGGGGTGGAAATGCACTGGTATCATCGATTTACCTAGACTTCAAAATTACTTCAAATTATTTTTAAGTAAATTTTATTATGATACAATGTGTTTTTCTTACATAATTGAAAATTTGGTAAAAGACTTGTCTTGACCAGGTCCACTTCAAAATGAGACTTGTTTATCACAAAAATTAGATTAGCTCCAACCATAAGCTGTGTCCAACATAATAAATTATTGGGTTGATTATACTAATAGTACTATTTTTTTCAATTTAGAATTTTTTTTCATTTCTTTTTTTTTAGAGATATCATCCTCATTTTTGGTTTATTACTCACATAGGTCTTCAAATCACTATTTTTTTCATTATTCTAACATTTCATGACAATTTTTATCCGCTTGACTTAAATAAATTAAAATAATAGGCAAAAAAAACAACGAAAATATTGTAATTAGGCCCTTAATCTTTTCAAAAGTACAAATAAATCTTAAACTATTTTATTTTATACAGATAGGTATTCTTCTCCAACAAAAAAAAATGAATCACCCCAACCCAACCCTAAATGGCATGTTGGAAACTTACCGACCTTTACACCTTCACACCTTCACAGATTTGTCCAAGTTTCACAAAATCCTCCAAACCTTCACAAATTTGTCCAAGCTTCCACTGTACACTGTCCAGTTTTGGCCCCAATTCTCCGCTTCCTCCTTGTGATTCTTCTCCACCGCCAAGCACTTGACAGGTCCGTTGTGCCCAATAAGCACCGATACGCAGATGTGGACATCCCTCATCCCACCGCCACACACAAATTCTTTTGTCGGCGGAGCCTCTCGACACCATGTTTTCATCCACTGCCATACACAGGACAGCCAGTTTGTGTCCCCTCAGCACTCCGCCGTATGACATAAAGTGCTTTTCCATCTTCTTGAAATTCACTAGTCCGTTGGAGGACCCTGCGTACAGCACCGCCACTATGGGGTTCATCGCCAGCGACGTTATCGCATTTTCTTGCTTCAATAACATCTCCACGAGCACATGCTTTGTACTCTTTCCCACCAGCTCTCTTCTCCAGACCTTAACCGTTCAATCAGCGGAGCTGGTGAATACCAACCCATCAAACGCCACAACCACCGAATTTACTGCATCGTCATGGGCGGTGCTGGATTCCAAGCATTTCGAATCAGAAATTCTCCAAAATTTTAAAGTTTTATCCCAATAACCTGAATACAACAACCCTTGATCGACATCCACACTCATGCACGAGACTGCGTCAAGCTACTTGATCCATGGAACATTCCGATTTCTTCGTACTTCAACGTAGATTTTGGGATTCATAGACTTTTTGAAATAATCTTTGGTGATCGACAAGTTCCAACACGCAATTTAGGGTGGGGGTGGGGGTGGGGGGGGGTGGGGTGGGGAAAAGATGATTCTTTTTAGTTGGAGAATATAAAATAAAATAGTTTAGGATTTATTTGTACTTTTGAAAATATTGAGGGCATAATTGCAATGTTTTCATTTTATTTTTTTTCCTATTATTTTAATTTATTTAAGTCAATGGGTAAAATTGTCATAGAATTGTCAGAATAGTGAAAATAGTGATTTGGGGACCCTATGTGAGAATAAATAAAAGAATGAGGATGATATCTGCTAAAAAAAGAATGAGGATGAAATGGTTACAAATTTAAAAAATGGGAATCATTAGTGTAATTAACCCTAAATTATTTGATCTCGTTCGACATAAAAAAATTTATAATATATTTACTAAAAAATGAAAAAAAAAAAATGCAAATCAAAGGGTTGTGGTCTAGTTGTTAGAATTTGTTGATTAATTTTCCCTCCCCAATACTCCATATTCGATTCTTTTTAGTCTCATTTCAACAAAGTAGTTTTTAAAATTTTTAGAATTTGAAAAAAATTTAATTGAACTGGGGCGGGGCGGAGCCGCTTCGTCCGCGCCCCGATTCCTCGATTAGTCGGGGATTCTTCGCCCTGTTCGGGGCGAGTCTCTCGAAAATCGAGACATTCAATTGGATTGACATTCCTAATTTGACGATATATCACTATACAAGTATATACGAAAACTCTTCTCATAAATATAACACGTTAAAATGAATTCATCTACAGCAAGGAATGTAACCCCACTACAACATGCATTTTGACACTTCAACACCTCACCAACCTTTCAATTTCCCTTCATTAAGCAGTAATAACATGGAGAAATCATTTGCCAAAGAGCCAATTTTTTCACTTGCAAAACCAATTTTGCGATAATAAGTAACTAAAAATGTAACTTTTAAGCACAATGCTCTTAGGAGGAATTAGGTTTTTGATAAAATATTGCACTATTAGGCTTTTTAATATTTTTTATTAAATGTTATACTATTAGATATTCAATGTTCTAAAAAACGTAAAGCGTAGCTAGACGTGGAAGCAGAATTTCAAACTTTTCAAGTTTAGGCGAGACTTAAACGAGAGCGATATAAAGATAAGGCGATGGTAAAGTATGAAGCGTGGCTAGGTGTGTGCCTCTGCCTAGGCAAAGTTTATGCGAACTTTTTAAAACAATGAATATTTTAATATTTTGTAGTTGGTTGAATTAAGAAGAATTTGTCCATAAGACATTTTTAATGGTTTATTCAATTAAGAAGAAATTTTACTCTATGGAATTATATTTTTCTTTTCAACTCAAGTTGGTTCCTATAATTAAAAATTGATTATATCATTATAAATAATTAAAAGTTTGAAGATTAAAAATTGAAAAATTAATTTGCTATGCTAATATGATAATAAACACCCGTTTGATTTAACTTGAAAGGTTTCTAGAATATCGAGATCAAAGTCAATAATTAATTTTAACTACAATTAAAATACAATCTTTTTTAATCAACTTTTGTTAATATTTGCTAAATATTTTATTAAAAACTAGTGGAGTACACGTGCAAAAGCACGGGTTTTATTTTAATTAAGTATTTAATAGCGTGTTCATTAATTGTATGTTTCTTAATTATTTTCTTAGTTATGAAAGGCTAAGTAAAATATGTATTAAAATTTGTTGGAGAAAATACATATTTTTTAATAGTGAGCGGTATAGTTTCGATTGATTTTTAACATGAACGTTATTTACTTTTAGATGTGATAGATGGTACGTAGTTTCTAATAAAATTGATTATTGTAATTCTTAGAATTGGATACTTCAATTATTGTGTGAAAAAATTATTCCGCTGCTTTCAAATTTAAAATTTCATATTTTTAATCATGATTTGACTTTGTACAAATTTTCAATTTATCAATTTAATTTTGTTTATTCTAATCAAACATTAAAAAAAGTTCATATCACACGAGTGTCATGAAATATGCAAAAGATTACTTGTGAACTTGCAATAATAAGTACTAAAAATACTTATTATAGATTAGCATAAGTTGTTAATTAGTGATTTCTCATTAGGTAGATTTTTGAAGTAATTAATAAGCAATAAATTTGGGGGGAAAGTGTTGATTTATTGTTTTATATTTATTTCTTCAATTTAAAAATTGAAAATCAACAAAATTATTCAAAATTATTAAAAAGAGTTGATAAAAATAAATGCATTAATGAGATTTTACTTGTTTTTGCAATAGTAAAGTATAGAGCACATCAATACTATATACATGTATAATTGTAGTATAATTGTAATGATTTAAATATAACTTCACGATACTAAATTACGTAAAAAAAAAAAAAAAAACTCTCAATAGCTTAAATCAACAAAAATAATTCAAAAAGTAAATGAATGTTCATTCTAGAATTTAAATAATTTATGCTTATAATTTCTCAACACAACAATTAGCAATGAAAGCATGCATTTGTCATTCTTAAAAGCGTGTTCCAAAGTGCAAATTTTAATATCCAATGAGTGGTATTCACTATATTCTTTTGCTGTAGTCAACAAGAAATCAGGAAAATTATTTTTACTATAATCAAGAACCTACGAAAAAATAAAAATAAAAACAAAAACAAATTAGTGTAAAAGAACATATATTTAGAAACGATATTTTGTATTTTGACCAGTGTTAAATTTAATATTACTATTGTATTCCAAAAAAATAAAAATAAAATACTTACATTGCCAATTCTGTTGCAGGAAATTAGGAAAAACTAAAAAAAAAAAAAAAACTAGAGAAAAGAAAATGAACAGTGGTGGACGTTCACAGGAACAGTGCTACACAAAAAAAAAATTTGTCAATTTTAAGAAATAAAAAAAAACTTAAAAAAAAGAGAAGTGTTGAAGATCCCTATTTTAATATATTAAAATACTGAATATTATAACTATTTAAGAACTCAAAATGAGAATTGAAAATCAACACTCAAACAAGCAAAAATGTTCAAATAAATATAAAAAATTAACAAAAATAGGACTTAAACAACTAAACAACTACTTGTAATGATCAATACACAAACCCTAGAAATAATAAGAGCCAATAGCAACATTCAAATCTATTCTGATAAGTGGTGCGAAAAGTTAAGTAGGTAGATGTGCAGAAATAGCTTTTATAAAACAAAATTTCGATGGATACTCAAAATAATCAATATATTTGTAAATTTTGGGACGATTTTTCAAAAGACATGAATGAAATCGAAAGAAATGCGAAAAATACGAACGAAGAAATACAAGTGAAATAACAAAATGTTAAAAAGAAAATAGTGCTTAAAAAGATCTACGATTGAGAAAAAAATAGTGTCAATTTCAAAAAATTAGAAAAATTTGAAGAAGAAAAAAAGAAGTAAATGAACAGTGGTGGGCATTCATATAAATAGTGCCATACTAAAAAAAAAAAAAAACAATGTCAATTTCAAGAAATCAAGAAAAATTTAAAAATACAAAAAAAAAAAAAAAAATAGTGGTGGCACACATTCATAGAAATAGTGCTATACTAAAGTCCCTATTTTAATATATAGGAAAAAATTAACAAAAACAGGACTTAAACAACTACTTGTAATGGTGAATTCACAAACTCTAGAAATAATAAAAGCCAATAGAAACCTTCAAATCTATTCTGATCAGTGGTGCGAAAAGTTAAGCATGTAGATCTGCAGAAACAGCTTTTACAAAATAAAATTTGGATGGATACTCAAAATAATCAACATATCTGTAAATTTTAGGGCATTTTTCAAAAGAGATGAATGAAATCGAAAGAAATGCGAAAAATACGAACGAAAAAATATAAGTGAAATAACGAAATGTTGAAAAGAAATGGTACTGAAAAATATCTACAATTGAAAAAAAAAATTGTGTCAATTTCAAAAAATTAGGAAAATGTGAAAAAAAAGAAGAAGTAAATGAGCAGTGGTGCTCATTCATAGAAATTGTGCCACACTAAAAAAAAGAAAAAAAATAACAGTCTCAATTTCAAGAAATCAAGAAAAATTTAGAAGTAAAAAAAAAAAAAAAAAAGAGTGGTGGCATGCATTCATAAATAGTGCCATACTAAAGTCCCTCACAGGGATTTTGTCAACTAGATCAAAGTTAAGTACAAATGCTACAATTTTGTCTTACCTCCTAATTTTATGGGAAATTGGCGCAAATGGTACCTAAGGTTTGCCATTAGTGCGCAAATAGTCCATAACGTTTCATTTTTGGCGGAATGATCCCTAACCTATCCATTTAGGTGCGCAAATGGTCCTTATCACTATTTTTTGTCTTTATTAGTAGGGGTAAAATTGTCAAGTTACATTTTTTTTCAACCTTTCAATTGGCGCAAATGGTCCCTAATCTTAAGAAATTTACAATTGGATTCCTAATCTTTAAAAAGGTGAAAATGAGTCCGATACTTTAAATTTTTTTTTATAAAAAATTAAAAAAAAACTAACAAATTGATAATATACTAAATTATTTTGAATATTTTATGAACTATTATAAAATAACCAAAATTGAAATTCATAATTATTAACAAATGTGCTAATTAAAATTATTTTATTATTATTAAGTAATCATATTATTTAAAATTCAAACTTTAATTTTATCATTACAACAAAAGAAGAAAAATAAATTTGTCACAAATAAAAATTTTACTTATGCTCAATCCAACTCGATTTTATACAGTCTCATATTTACTGGGTCAATCCAACCCGCTTTTGAGCCACAAGATTACTGGACCAGTCCTATTTTAAATTTTAATTAATTTTTATATTAAAAAAAGGTTCCCACACCCCCTAAAATACGAAGCGAGGGAGGGGATTTCTCCTCCTAATGCTCATGAAATCGTGGGAGAAATCTCCTGGTTTCACCAGAAATATGGGGATCTCTCCTCATGATCTCTCCGATCGACCGAAACATGCATGAGACAATATGGAAATCATACTGGCATAAATAGTTTTGCTTATGAACGACATAAATACAAAATGAACTTAGAAATGTCTAAGTATAATAGTGAAATGAAAATATGCGAGGATTTTGTAATATTCTCCCCCTGAAAAAAATCTTTTTTCTTATTTCCAATTTTTAGAGATTCTAAAAATTTCCTTTGTAAGATATTGAAAGCAAAAGCTTTTCTTTTCTTTGGAATCCAAAGTTTATTTTTGTATAGGGTGAAACTGACATAATCAATTTTTTGGATAAAAGGATGATATAATTGACAAAAGTTATTACCAATTATAAGATCTATTCCAGTTTCTAATTGGTAGATTGTGGGTATTTTAAAATAAAATGTTTTCATGGTTCCATTGTGTTTACCATAAATACCAATATTTATACTTTTAACTACTTTTGATGCAGTTATAGTTGATTCATTTGCAATTTTTAAATTTAAAACTTTTTCTGATTTTACCCAAAATGCTTGGTATAATCCATTTACTAGCGATTAGATATCTTGATGCTCCAAAGATCAATGTATGCATATCTTTGTGTGTAATTTTGTATCCTTCAAAGCTTAGTTTGATTGGGATATAGATGGAGTTTGGATTTGTGACGTTCTTATTATTCATAATCAGAGGATTCTGAAGATGAATAACTAGAATCAGTTTCTGTTGATAAGTAATACAATGATATTGTATCACTTGGATCTTCAACAGGATAGAATCCTTGTTTTTCAAAAGTTTTTAGGAGTTTAATCCTTTCTTCATTTCCGATTCTTGCAGGGCATTCATTTGCGTAATGTCCTGATTCATTGCAGAGCCAACATCTGCAATTTTTCTTCTTTTGTGGGCAGATTTTTCTTTTATCTTCTGCTTTCTTTTTTAAAGATTTCTTGTCATATTTTTTAAAGTATTTTTTCTTTCTAAAAAACTTCTTTTTATATGGTTTTTTATATTTCTTGAACCTATAGTTTTTTCTTTTTGATTTTCTTATTGGTTTTCTTTGTTTGTTTTCAGGATAACATCCATATTGTCCGAAAATTCTGACAATGTATTGACTACAACAGATTTTTGGGTTTCTGGGGACTGTTCTTTCACTAGCTCTAACAAGATATCCTTCTTTGCATTTTTCTGCAAGGAGATTTCTTGTGATAGTAATTGCTAATCCTAAGGAAGAATCAATTTGTATATTAACCTTATAATTTTCATTACTTGGTTCTTGTATTTTGATAGCATCATTAAAATGAAACATTACTTCATTATTAAATGGATATGGGAGTTTTCTCATAAATTTTTACATTAATATTTTTCAATCATTGGGGGCATATGTAATAGTATTTTGAATATTCACAAGTGAATTCTTCAAAATAGCACATATTACATATTGACATTCTTTCTAAGTGATTTAAGGCATCCGCCTCGTCAATTGTAGTTCTAATGTTCTTGATTGTTTATAATCGACTCCTTTGAACATGGAGGCAATCTGTTCAAGTTCTTCATCTTCAAAAGCTAATAGAACATTAAGATGTCCTAAGTTTTGGGATGTTTCGTAAATGTTTTCTAAAGTTTTTCTTATACTGGTCATTCTGAATTTGAATCTTCAAAATCAAATTTTCCTTTTCTTGTACTTTTTTGTTTTTCTGTAAATTCTCCCCTTTTTGAGAAATTACCAAATTTCAAGGTTTTTTGTGTAGTCAAAGATGTTGATGGTTGTTCTTTTACTCCTGCTAAAATAATAGCTGAGTGTTGATTTAAGAATATTTCAGTTTTAGAGTGGTGATCTCTAATTTCTGTTCTTAATTCTTCAATTGTGTCTTTCAATTGTTTTATTTCTTTTAATATTTCTACTAAAGACATTATTGGTTTCCAATGATATTCTTAGCTAGATTATTAACTGTATCTCTTAATTTTCTAAGTTCCCTTGTCTGACTATTTTCAGGAAGGTCATCTTTCCATCTTATTATTGGATCTTTTCTCATAGATGTAGTATGAGTTAATAAAGGTCTTTGTTCTCTAACAAGAGTTCTGTTTTGATTAAAATCAATATCAATTGATCTTCGAGCTGGTTGGATTAGTCAGTCGAATTCAGTTTCTTTGTGTTCAAGGTAATCTGAGAATAAAGGATCAATCTTTATTCATTTAGGTTCTTTGACAATAGTCATATTGTGTTGGTTATGAATATCATAACTAACAAAATATGATATTGAAAAAAGGACATTATTATCTTTAACTAAATCTTTTCTTCCATAATTAAATATAAAGGAAAGGATTCCGTCAAAATTTTGGTCATGCGGACTTACAGAAAGTCTTGGATGACTTGTGAAAATTAATATTCCACAAGCTAGGTTTCCATTTAAGGATCCCAAGCATCCTTCTCTAGGATTTTTAATCCTTTCATCAATCAAACCCATTGAAATAGGTTGATCAATTTTGTCTGACAGGTGCTACGAAGTTGAATCCTAATAGCTCCTATTGTTACCCAATAAAAGTTTTTGCTGTTGTCTAAGTCAATTTTTTGCTTAGCTTTATTTATGTCTTGTTTTGTAAGAAAAGAGATTCCTATCTTACCATAAGTATGTTGGACATGTATGGCAAATTCCTTTTGGGAAATTCCATAATAGACTTGTCTATTTTTATTAATAAATTTTGTAGTAAAGTTAGGTTGTTCAAAGACTTCTTTCGAATCTAAAGTTAATTCTTTGTTACATATTTTTGCAAGTTTTTTATCTGAAATTAGGATTTCTTTTGAACTGTTTCCTATTGACTCATTTTGTTCAAAAACTTCGTCACTTTCAGTTTCTACTGTATTTTCCATTTTAATTCATATAATGGTATATGACGTAATGTAACACAAGTTCTTTAACACTTTCTTTATAGGTTATTTCATGTTTATCTTTCTGCTTTTTTATATTTGTCCTTATAGAGTTATCTATAAGTTCAAGATCAATTTTTGTTAATTGAAATATGTATTCTTCATAGAATTCACATAGATCGTATTTATTTGTAAAAGAACTAATGTATGCATTGCATAATCTACATTTAATCATGATGCATGATGATGTAGAACATAGTGCATAATAAATTATTGTACACTTTTTTCATAAACTTTTAAAGCATTTGTCATTCTTTGTTTCATTCTTCGTAATGAAATATAATGAACATTTGCAAAAATGTTTTCTCTATATGTACTTTCATGAAACCTAAAGGTTTCATATTCTGATGTTAATGTAAGTATATGTATTTCACATATATCACAATTAATCATCTTGTATGGTTCAAAGTGTAATGCATAATGAATATTTCCATTTCATTGTTATACTTACACATTTCTAAGTTCATTTTGTATCTATGTCGTTCATAAGCAAAACTATGTATGCCAGTATGATTTCCATATTGTCTCATGTATGTATAACTATCATAATGAAATTTATACTGTAAGAAATAACAGTCTAAATTTAGTATGTATCTGTTACACATTCTACAGTGTATCATGATTGTTTACTGTAAACCAGGCTCTGATACCATTTTTTCAACGGATGCTTAAACTTCTCAAATTTATGTATTTATGCGGATTAGTAAGGATCAAATGAGTATGGTTAAATGTAAAGACAATATATCCATGGATGTAAACCAAGTAAAATAAGACAATAAAATAAAACCTTCTTCTTGAATGGATTGGTCGTTCCTCTTTTCTTTTCTCGTCCAAATAATATGTCCCCGCTTTTTCTTTGCAATGGCGTGGATCTCATGTTTCCTCCTAAAACGGCCTCCTGCCTCAACAGTGGTACTCCAATGATCAATTGACCTTTTGCAAATCTAGTAGTATATATGTATTTGTATGAAAATTGAGGAAGTAGAAGAATTCAGAAAAACATTTCTTTATTCAAGAAGGTTGAATTTTACAGCTTATTTAAATACAAGGCTTTGATCCAAATGGATCTACTGTCTTTGAGGGTTTTAGCCTCGACTCATGATTTTGATGATTACAATTTTTTGAACGTAAAACAGAAGATGTACTAAACAACTCTGTCTAAACTCTGAAGTGTTGTTATAATTTATAGAAGTCCCAGAAGATGCTTGCTTGAAAGCGTCAACTTTTTCCTTGTTAATTATTTTTGCTTTATAAAAAGCTGTCTTCCACTTGTCTACCATTTGGGCTGCCTTTTTCTCAATCACGAAGAAAAGAATCTTCACTATTCATTCACAGATTTGTAAAGTAAAGGTTTTACTTTATCAAAAGTCACGCTTGTCGATCGAGAGAAAGGTTGTCTGCCATTTCTTCTTCTTCATTGTGGTAGGATCCTATTTTTGATAATTGATCATCCACCACATCATCAATTATTTTGTCTTTTCCTTTGTCAGATTTTTTATCACTGTCTGGGATCTTATCTTCTTTGTCTTGAATACACCACCTGCATAGATGATCTCTGCCAAGACTTTGTTTAAGGCTTCTGCACAATTCTCCAGAATAACTATCTGGAACATTGAATGTTTCATAAAAAACCTTTTCAAAGTTGCAAATGGTTTTTATGTTTTCTTTTGACATTAACGAACTGTTTTAACTGGTTACCAAAATAAAATCAGAACTAAAATTCACTTTGACTTTGGACTCGCCATTAATTGTCCTTAAGCCTGTCAAGATCATTTGAAAGGATAAACCTCTCCAATCATTGATTATTTCATTGTTGACATCAACTGGTGATCCTTCTATAGGATTATCAAGGTATGGATTTTTGATAGATTTGATCTGAATGTGATGATACCCTTTGAAGAGAGTATTATTTTTATCCCAAAAGGAGATGGTACTGTTAATTTTTAATAAAAGATGCAAATCTTGATCTTTAATAACATATTTCATAAAATCTTTTAATGATTGAAAAAGTCTGTCATCAATTAATTTTATTTCTTCTAAATCTTTTCCTGGGACTATCAATTTGACTAATCCACAATAAAAAGCCGTTCTAACAAAATTTGGTTCTGCTCTTGCAACAAAGATGAATTGACCAAATTTTTTGTCAAGGGTTCCATAATAACAGTTTTGAGGTGCAGAGGCACCTATGATTCGTGCTTCTTCTTCAAGATGAGAAAAATCTTGAAAATGAATATCAGAAATGGTTTTGTCTTCTTTTTTAACTGGTGTTTTTCCTAATCTCTTGAAACGATCAAGGATTTTTTTCCAGAATGGATTTTGTAGCATCTTTGTAAGAATTAAACCTTAAGTCAGGGAAGACTGGTCTAACTTGAAAGTCTGGAAGTCTAGGTCTTGACCTAATATCTTGTTGTTGGTAGTTTGGTCTAAGACTAAAGTTTTCAAAATGACTTTTGAAATCTGTTTGAGGCTGTTCTTTGTGGTAGTAAGAAAAAGCTTGTTGAGCTTCTGTAAGGGTTTTGAAACTCTTATGTTTAAAAAGTTTGTGTTTGACTAAAGGTTCAACTTCAGTCCAGTTTGTATAAAAAACCTTTGCTGGGACCATCAAAGATTACATAGAATTTCTTTCTGGTATGAAAGTTCCAATACCAACAAGTTTTCATTTGCTTTCAATTTGGAATATCCTTAATGTTCTTGCGAACAATCGGTTTTTTGTTTTCCAAGATTACTCATCATCAATATTTGGATTTTCATCCGATTTTGCTTTTCGGATATTGCTACTCGCCAATTTCAAATTCTCCTTTTTGAAGGAAGTTTTTGCCTGAATCAAGGATTTTTTTCTTCAAGATAACAACTTCTTGTTGTCTTGTTGATATTTCCATCAGTTTGGTTTCTAATTGAAGCTCCAAGTCTTCAATTTGATCCTGTATGTCTGTTATTTTGATCTGCAAAAGACAACTCACGTGTAAGAGAATCAACTAATGAATTTTTCTTACTTTTAATTAGTTCAATTTCAAAATCATAATGGCTAAACCACATTTGCCATCCGATAAGTCTACCTTGTTTGTAGTCTGGATGTACACGACATTTCAAAATGACTTGCATGTTGTTGAATCGGTTCTAACAATAAATTTGTTAGAAATAATATATAGTCTGAATTTTGAAATTGCTTTTTTCATAGCAAAATTTCTTTTTCATTAATATGATAATTCTTTTGATTTAGAAAATGTTCTGAAGAATAACTACAAAGCTTTTCTTCTAAGGACTCACTGTCTGTTGCTTTAGGCTGCTCCCCAATATTCTTGAGATGCATCTGTTTCAATTATCATTTTATCATCTTTTTTAGGGTGATAAAGAGATGGGAGATTTTTGATCTTATTTTTGATTTTTTGCACCTACTGGCTATCTTCATTACTCCAGTTCCATTTATAATCCTTTTTCAATTTTTTCTGTAAATGACTTCTCATTTTTGCTAAATTCTTTATGAAAGACTCAGCATAATTCAAACATCCTATAAATCTCATTAATTGCTTTTGATTTTGTATTTCATTTGGAAATTCATTTATATGGGTTAATATATGAGGTTTTAATTGCTTAAAGTCGAAAGCAATTTCTAACCCTAAATATCCTATTTTTTCTTTGAATAATTCAGTTTTTTTGAAGGACAAAACAATTCCATTTTCTTTGATTGTTTGCAAAACTTGTAAAACATGATTTTCATGATCGGATTCATTTTCTGAAAATACAAATATGTCATCAATATAAACACAACAAAATTCATTATGTTTTTTAAATGTATTATCCATGTGTCTTTGGAAGATACCTGGTGCTTGTTTTAATCCAAATGGTACAATTGTCCATTGGAAATGTCCTTGGGGACAACTGAATGCTGTTAGGGGTTTTGTAGTATCATCGAATCTTACCTGATGAAATCCTGATTTTAAATCAAAGGAAGAGAAGATGTTTTTTCCTTTTACAAGCTGTAAAAGACTTTGCATGTTGGGTAGAATGTACCCATCTGGTTTTGTATATTTGTTTAGCATAGAATAGTCAATAACCATTCTTGCTTTACCACGTCTTTTTTCTGCTTATTTCCTAACCATAAAGGCAGGTGAAGAGAAGGGTGATTTACTTGGTTCAATGACTTTTAAATCAAGTAATTCTTTTATTTGAACTGTAAATTCATTTCTATCTTTTGGACTATAGGCCATGGCTTTTGACCTAATAATTTTATCTTTGAATTCTTCAAGAAGTTCAATTTTTGCTGTGAGGATTCCTTTATTGATTTTTGGGTCTAAAAGATTTTCTAAGCAACATTGTTTGAATAAGTTAACAATTTTTTCTCTGTTTGTATTAATTTTAAGTTTTTCAATTTCTTCAGAAGTTATGAAAATATGCGAGGATTTTGCAATATTCTCTCACTGAAAAAAATCTTTTTTCCTATTTCCAATTTTTAGAGATTCTAAAATTTTCCTTTGTAAGATATTGAAAGCAAAAGCTTTTCTTTTCTTTGGAATCCAAAGTTTATTTTTGTATAGGTGAAAACCGACATAATCAATTTCTTGGATAGAAGGATGATACAATTGACAAAAGTTATTACCAATTATAAGATCTATTCCGCTTTCTAATTGGTAGATTGTGGGTATTTTAA
Organism: Forsythia suspensa; assembly: GCA_023638005.1. Lineage (NCBI taxonomy): Eukaryota > Viridiplantae > Streptophyta > Magnoliopsida > Lamiales > Oleaceae > Forsythia > Forsythia suspensa. The sequence continues at coordinate 39,879,511 of CM042669.1, read as the reverse complement.
AATAAAATGTTTTCATGGTTCCATTGTGTTTACCATAAATACCAATATTTATATTTTAACTACTTTTGATGCGATTTATAGTTGATTCATTTGCAATTTTAAATTTAAAACTTTTTCCGATTTTACCTAAAATGCTTCGGGTATAATCCATTTACTGGCAGTGCATACTGATGCTCCAATATCAATGTATGCATGTACTGTGTAATTTCTGTATCCTTCAAAGCTTAGTTTGATTGGGATATAGATGGAGTTTGGATTTGTGACGTTCTTATTATTCATAATTAGAGGATTCTGAGGATGAATAACTAGAATCAGTTTCTGTTGATAAGTAATACAATGATTCTGTATCACTTGGATCTTCAACAGGATAGAATCCTTGTTTTTCAAAAGTTTTTAGGAGTTTAATCATTTCTTCATTTTCGATTCTTACAAGGCATTCATTTGCATAATGTCCTGATTCATTGCAGAGCCAACATCTGCAATTTTTCTTCTTTTGTGGACAAATTTTTCTTTTATCTCCTGCTTTCTTTTTTAAAGATTTCTTGTCATATTTTTTAAAGTATTTTTTCTTTCTAAAAAACTTCTTTTTATACGGTTTTTTATATTTCTTGAACCTATAGTTTTTTCTTTTTGATTTTCTTATTGGTTTTCTTTGTTTCTTTTCAGGATAACATCCATATTGTCCGGAAATTCTGTCAATGTATTGACTACAACAGATTTTTGGGTTTCTGGGGACTGTTCTTTCACTAGCTCTAACAAGATATCCTTCTTTGCATTTTTCTGCAAGGAGGTTTCTTGTGATAGTAATTGATAATCCTAAGGAAGAATCAATTTGTATATTAACCTTATAATTTTCATTACTTGGTTCTTGTATTTTGATAGCATCATTAAAATGAAACATTACTTCATTATTAAATGGATATGAGTGTTTTCTCATAAATTTTTCTGTTAATATTTTTCAATCTGTTGGGGGGCATATGTAATAGTATTTTGAATATTCACAAGTGAATTCTTCAAAATAGCACATATTAAATATTGATATTCTTTCTAAGTGATTTAAGGCATCTGCCTGGTCAATTGTAGTTCTAATATTCTTGATTGTTTATACTGACTCCTTTGAACATGGAGACAATCTGTTCAAGTTCTTCATCTTCAAAAGCTAATAGAACATTAAGATGTCCTAAGTTTTGGGATGTTTTGTAAATGTTTTCTAAAGTCTTTCTTATACTGGTCATTCTGAATTTGAATCTTCAAAATCAAATTTTCCTTTGTACTTTTTTTTTTTTCTGTAAATTCTCCCCTTTTTGAGAAATTACCAAATTTCAAGGTTTTTTGTGTAGTCAAAGATGTTGATGGTTGTTCTTTAACTCCTACTAAAATAATAGCTGAGTGTTGATTTAAGGATTTTTCAATTTTAGAGTGGTAATCTCTAATTTCTGTTCTTAATTCTTCAATTGTGTCTTTCAATTGTTTTATTTCTTTTAATATTTCTACTAAAGATATTATTGGTTTCCAATGATATTCTTAGCTAGATTATTAACTGTATCTCTTAATTTTCTAAGTTCCCTTGTCTGACTACTTTTAGGAAGGTCATCTTTCCATCTTATTATTGGATCTTTTTTCATAGATGTAGTATGAGTTAATAAAGGTCTTTGTTCTCTAACAAGAGTTCTGTTTTGATTAAAATCAATATCAATTGATCTTCGAGCTGGTTGGACTAGTCAGTCGAATTCAGTTTCTTTGTGTTCAAGATAATCTGAGAATAAAGGATCAATCTTTATTCATTTAGGTTCTTTGACAATAGTCATATTGTGTTGGTTATGAATAGCATAACTAACTAAATATGATATTGAAAAAGGCACATTATTGTCTTTAACTAAATCTTTTCTTCCATAATTAAATTTGAAGGAAAGGATTCCGTCAAAATTTTGGTCATGCGGACCTACAGAAAGTCTTGGATGACTTGTGAAAATCAATTTTCCACAAGCTAGGTTTCTATTTAAGGATCCCAAGCATCCTTCTCTTAGATTTTTAATCCTTTCATCAATCAAACCCATTGAAATAGGTTGATCAATTTTGTCTGACAGGGTGCTACGGAGTTGAATCCTAATAGCTCCTATTGTTACCCAATAAAAGTTTTTGCTGTTGTCTAAGTCAATTTTTTGCTTAACTTTATTTATGTCTTGTTTTGTAAGAAGAGAGATTCCTATCTTACCATAAGTATGTTGGACATGTATGGCGAATTCCTTTTGGGAAATTCCATAATAGACTTGTCTATTTTTATTAATAAATTTTGTAGTAAAGTTAGGTTGTTCAAAGACTTCTTTCGAATCTAAAGTTAATTCTTTGTTACATATTTTTGCAAGTTTTTTATCTGAAATTAGGATTTCTTTTGAACTGTTTCCTATTGACTCATTTTGTTCAAAAACTTCGTCAATTTCAATTTCTACTGTATTTTCCATTTTAATTCATATAATGGTATATGACGTAATATAACACAAATTCTTTAACACTTTCTTTATAGGTTATTTCATGTTTATCTTTCTGTTTTTTATATTTGTCCTTATAGAGTTATCTATAAGTTCAGTATCAATTTTTGTTAATTGAAATATGTATTCTTCATAGAATTCACATAGACTGTATTTATTTGTAAAAGAACTAATGTATGCATTGCATAATCTACATTTAATCATGATGCATGATGATGTAGAACATAGTGCATAATAAATTCTTGTACACTTTTTTCATAAACTTTTAAAGCATTTGTCATTCTTTGTTTCATTCTTCGTAATGAAATATAATGAACATTTGTAAAAATGTTTTCTCTGTATGTACTTTCATGAAACCTAAAGGTTTCATATTCTGATGTTAATGTAAGTATATGTATTTCACATATATCACAATTAATCATCTTGTATGGTTCAAAGTGTAATGCATAATGAATATTTCCATTTCACTGTTATACTTACACATTTCTAAGTTCATTTTGTATCTATGTCGTTCATAAGCAAAACTATGTATGCCAGTATGATTTCTATATTGTCTCATGTATGTATAACTATCATAATGAAATTTATACTGTAAGAAATAACAGTCTAAATTTAGTATGTATCTGTTACACATTCTGCAGTGTATCATGATTGTTTACTGTAAACCAGGCTCTGATACCATTTTTTGAGCGGATGCTTAAACTTCTCAAATTTATGTATTTATGCGGATTAGTAAGGATCAAATGAATATGGTTAAATGTAAAGACAATAGTATCCATGGATGTAAACCAAGTAAAATAAGACAATAAAATAAAACCTTCTTACTGTAATGGATTGGCTGTTCCTCTTTTCTTTTCTGTCCAAATAATATGTCCTGCCTTCTTACTGCAATGGCGTGGATCTGTGTTTCTCCCTAAAACAATTGAAAGACACAATTGAAGAATTAAGAACAGAAATTAGAGATTACCACTCTAAAACGAAAAATCCTTAAATCAACACTCAGCTATTATTTTAGCAGGAGTAAAAGAACAACCATCAACATCTTTGACTACACAAAAAACCTTGAAATTTGGTAATTTCTCAAAACGGGGAGAATTTACAGAAAAACAAAAAAGTACAAGAAAAGGAAAATTTGATTTTGAAGATTCAAATTCAGAATGACCAGTATAAGAAAAACTTTAGAAAACATTTACGAAACATCCCAAAACTTATGACATCTTAATGTTCTATTAGCTTTTGAAGATGAAGAACTTGAACAGATTGCCTCCATGTTCAAAGGAGTCAGTATAAACAATCAAGAAACAATTCTTACAGCAAAATCTGTTGAAAATATCCATGAACACCCAGAACCTATTATAAATGAGAACTCAGAATCAAGTTCTGATGATGAAACAATCATACATCAAAGATTTTATCCAAATAGAGAATCTGAAAAGGGAATTCAATTTAAAGAACCCAAGACTGAATCAGAAGCTAAACTAATGGATTACGAACCATATGGACCTTCATCCTCCAATCCAGTTGGAGATGGAAAAAGACCAATAGGAGACTTTACACCAAGACCAAAACCCTCTTATGATGATGAAATAGATCCATCATATTTACTTCACAAACCAAGAAAATCCCCAATTGACGTCAAGATTCTTGACTTAGATTGTGTTAAAGATCCAGACAAAGTCATTGATGATTGGTACAACAATATCATGATTTCAATGATTATACACAAAGAAATACATAGGGATGAGCAAAACTCAAAGCACTATGTTATTTTCAGCACCAGAGGAAATGTAAAATCTTTCCTTAGTTCAATCACTTACGAAGCAAAAAATGCCATTTGGCAAGAAACTCGTGGAAATATTCCTCAATTTATTAAAAGAATTGTGGAACAAATTTATAAACAATTTACAGGACAAACATATAAAGCCTTCAAGAACATTAGAACTACAATTGACCAGGCAGATGCCTTAAATCACTTAGAAAGAATGTCAATATGTAATATGTGCTATTTTGAAGAATTCACTTGTGAATATTCAAAATACTATTACATATGCCCCCCAACAGATTGGAAAATATTAACAGAAAAATTTATGAGAAAACTCCCATATCCATTTAATAATGAAGTAATGCTTCATTTTAATGATGCTATCAAAATACAAGAACCAAGTAATGAAAATTATAAGGTTAATATACAAATTGATTCTTCCTTAGGATTAGCAATTACTATCACAAGAAACCTCCTTGCATAAAAATGCAAAGAAGGATATCTTGTTAGAGCTAGTGAAAGAACAGTCCCCAGAAACCCAAAAATCTGTTGTAGTCAACACATTGACAGAATTTCCGGACAATATGGATGTTATCCTGAAAAGAAACAAAGAAAACCAATAAGAAAATCAAAAGAAAAAACTATAGGTTCAAGAAATATAAAAACCATATAAAAGAAGTTTTTAGAAAGAAAAATACTTTAAAAAATATGACAAGAAATCTTTAAAAAGAAAGCGTAAGATAAAAGAAAATCGCCACAAAGAAGAAAAATTGCGATGTTGGCTCAGAATAAATCGAGACATTATGCAAATGAATGTCCCGCAAGGATCGGAAATGAAGAAAGGATTAAACTCCTAAAAACTTTTGAAAAACAAGGATTCTATCATGTTGAAGATCCAAGTGATACAGAATCATTGTATTACTTATCAACAGAAACTGATTCTAGTTATTAATCCTCAGAATCCTCTGATTATGAATAATAAGAACGTAACAAATCCAAACTCCATCTATATCCCAATCAAACTAAGCTTTGAAGGATACAGAAATTACACAGTACATGCATACATTGATACTGGAGCATCAGTATACACTGCCAGTAAATAGATTATACCCGAAGCATTTTGGGTAAAATCAAAAAAAGTTTTAAATTTAAAAATTGCAAATGAATCAACTATAACTGCATCAAAAGTAGTTAAAAATATAAATATTGGTATTTATGGTAAACACAATGGAACCATGAAAATATTTTATTTTAAAATACCCACAATCTATCAATTAGAAACTGGAATAGATCTTATAATTGGTAATAACTTTTGTCAATTATATCATCCTTTTATCCAAGAAATTGATTATGTCAGTTTCACCCTATACAAAAATAAACTTTGGATTCCAAAGAAAAGAAAAGCTTTTGCTTTCAATATCTTACAAAGGAAATTTTTAAAATCTCTAAAAATTGGAAATAAGAAAAAAGATTTTTTTCAGGGGGAGAATATTGCAAAATCCTCGCATATTTTCATAACTTCTGAAGAAATTGAAAAACTCAAAATTAATACAAACAGAGAAAAAATTGTTAACTTATTCAAACAATGTTGCTCAGAAAATCCTTTAGACCCAAAAATCAATAAAGGGATCCTCACAGCAAAAATTGAACTTCTTGAAGAATTCAAAGATAAAATTATTAAGTCAAAAGCCATGGCCTATAGTCTAAAAGATAGAAATGAATTTACAGTTCCAATAAAAGAATTACTTGATTTAAAAGTCATTGAACCAAGTAAATCACCTTTCTCTTCACCTGCCTTTATGGTTAGGAAAGAAGCAGAAAAAAGACGTGGTAAAACAAGAATGGTTATTGACTATTCTATGCTAAATAAATATACAAAACTAGATGGATACATTCTACCCAACATGCAAAGTCTTTTACAGCTTGTAAAAGGAAAAAACATATTCTCTTCCTTTGATTTAAAATCAGGATTTCATCAGGTGAGATTCGATGATACTACAAAACCCCTAACATCATTCAGTTGTCCTCAAGGACATTTCCAATGGATAGTTGTACCATTTGGATTAAAACAAGCACCATGTATCTTCCAAAGACACATGGATAATACATTTAAAAAACATAATGAATTTTGTTGTGTTTATATTGATGACATACTTGTATTTTCAGAAAATGAATCCGATCATGGAAATCATGTTTTACAAGTTTTGCAAACAATCAAAGAAAATGGAATTGTTTTGTCCTTCAAAAAAGTTGAATTATACAAAGAAAAAATAGGATATTTAGGGTTAGAAATTGCTTTCGACTTTAAGCAATTAAAACCTCATATATTAACCCATATAAATGAATTTCCATATGAAATACAAGATCAAAAGCAATTAATGAGATTTTTAGGATGTTTGAATTATGCTGAGTCTTTCATAAAGAATTTAGCAAAAATGAGAAGTCCTTTATAGAAAAAATTGAAAAAGGATTATAAATAGAACTGGAGTAATGAAGATAGCCAGTATGTGCAAAAAATAAAAATAAGATCAAAAATCTCCCATCTCTTTATCACCCTAAAAAAGATGATAAAATGATAATTGAAACAGATGCATCTCAAGAATATTGGGGAGCAGTTCTTAAAGCAACAGACAGTGAGTCCTTAGAAGAAAAGCTTTGTAATTATTCGTCAGGAACATTTTCTAAATCTGAAAAGAATTATCATATTAATGAAAAAGAAATTCTTGCTATGAAAAAAACAATTTCAAAATTCAGACTATATATTATTTCTAACAAATTTATTGTTAGAACTGATTCAACAACATGCAAGTCATTTTTGAAATGTCAGGTACATCCAGACTACAAACAAGGTAGACTTATCAGATGACAAATGTAGTTTAGCCATTATGATTTTGAAATTGAACTAATTAAAAGTAAGGAAAATTCTTTAGCTGATTCTCTTACATGTGAGTTGTCTTTTGCAGGTCAAAATGACAGACATACAGGATCAAATTGAAGACTTGGAGCTTCAATTAGAAACCAAACTGATGGAAATATCAACAAGACAACAAGAAGTTGTTATCTTGAAGAAAAAAATCCTTCGGTTACAGCAAAAACTTCCTTCAAAAAAGGAAAAATTTGAAATTGACAGTAGTAGCAATACTGCTGAAAAGCAAAAACTGGATGAAAATCCAAATATTGACAGTAGCAATACTGGAAAACAAAAAACTGATTGTTCACAAGAATAAAAGGATATTCTAAATCCGAAAGCAAATGAAAAACTTGTTGGTATTGGAACTTCCATACCAGGAAAGAAATTCTATGTAATCTTTGATGGTCCCATCAAAGGTTTTTATACAAACTGGACTGAAGTTGAACCTTTAGTCAAACACAAACCTTTTAAACATAAGAGTTTCAAAACCCTTACAGAAGCTCAACAAGCTTTTTCTGACTACCACAAAGAACATCCTCAAACAGATTTCAAAAGTCTTTTTGAAAATTTTAGTCTTAGACCAAACTACCAACAACAAGATATTAGGTCAAGACCTAAACTTCCAGACTTTCAAGTTAGACCAGTCTTCCTTGACTTAAAGTTTAATTCTTACAAAGATGCTACAAAATCCATTCTGGAAAAAATCCCTGATCGTTTCAAGAGATTAGGAAAAACACCAGTTAAAAAAGAAGACAAAACCATTTCTGATATTCATTTTCAAGATTTTCTTCATCTTGAAGAAGAAGCATGAATCATAGGTGCCTCTGCACCTCAAAACTGTTATTATGGAACCCTTGACAAAAAATTTGGTCAATTCATCTTTGTTGCAAGAGCAGAACCAAATTTTGTTAGAACAGCTTTTTATTGTGGATTAGTCAAATTAATAGTCCCAGGAAAAGATTTGGAAGAAATAAAATTAATTGATGACAAACTTTTTCAGTCATTAAAAGATTTTATGAAATATGTTATTAAAGATCAAGATTTGCATCTTTTATTAAAAATTAACAGTACCATCCCCTTTTGGGATAAAAATAATACTCTCTTCAAAGGGTATCATCACATTCAGATCAAATTAGTCAAAAATCCATACCTTGATAATACTATTGAAGGATCACCAGTTGATGTCAACAATGAAATAATCAATGATTGGAGAGGTTTATCCTTTCAAAGGATCTTGACAGGCTTAAGGGCAATTAATGGTGAGTCCAAAGTAAAAGTGAACTTTAGTTCTGATTTTATTTTGGTAACCAGTAAAAACAATTCGTTAATGTGAAAAGAAAACATAAAAACCATTTGCAACTTTGAAAAGGTTTTTTATGAAACATTCAATGTTCCAGATAGTTACTCTGGAGAATTGTGCAGAAGCCTTAAACAAAGTCTTGACAGAGATCATCTATGCAGGTGGTGTATTCAAGACAAAGAAGATAAGATCCCATACAGTGATAAAAAATCTGACAAAGGAAAATACAAAATAATTGATGATGCGGTGGATGACCAATTATCAAAAATTGGATCCTACCATAGTGAAGAAGAAGAAATGGCAGACAACCTTTTCTCAGACTGACAAGCGTGACTTTTGATAAAGTAAAACCTTTACTTTACAAATCTGTGAATGAACAGTGAAGATTCTTTTCTTCGTGATTGAGAAAAAGACAGCCCAAATGGCAGACAAGTGGAAGACAGCTTTTCATAAAGCAAAAATAATTAAAAAGGAAAAAGTGGACGCTTTCAAGCAAGCATCTTCTGGGACTTCTATAAATTATAACAACACTTCAGAGTTTAGACAGAGTTGTTTAGTACATCTTTTGTTTTACTTTCAAAAAATTGTAATCATCAAAATCATGAGTCGAGGCTAAAACCCTCAAAGACAGTAGATCCATTTAGATCAAAGCCTTGTATTTAAATAAACTGTAAAATTCAGCCTTCTTGAATAAAGAAATGTTTTTCTGAATTCTTCTACTTCCTCAATTTTCATACAAATACATATATACTGCTAGATTTGCAGAAGGTCAAGTGATCATTGGAGTACCACCGTTGAGGCAGGAGGCCGTTTTAGGGGGAAACACAGATCCACGCCATTGCAGTAAGAAGGCAGGACATATTATTTGGACAGAAAAGAAAAGAGGAACAGCCAATCCATTACAGTAAGAATGTTTTATTTTATTGTCTTATTTTACTTGGTTTACATCCATGGATACTATTGTCTTTATATTTAACCATACTCATTTGATCCTTACTAATCCGCATCAATGCATAAATTTGAGAAGTTTAAGCATCCGCTCAAAAAATGGTATCAGAGATCCCCTCGTCACAAAAAAATAGGGGAATTTCTCCCCTGATCGGCACGAAACCACGGGGATTTCTCCCCCGGTTCATGACGAGCAGAGAGAGATTTCCCTCCCGGTCGCCGGCGCGACCCGGGGGAGAAATCCTTCCTTCTGCTCGTATTTTGGGGGGTGGGAACCTTTTTTTTTTAATATAAAAATTAATTAAAATTTAAAATAGAATTTGGTCCAAGAACTTGTTGCTCAAAGCGCGAGTTGGATTGGCCCAAGAAATATGAGATCATATAAAATCGAGTTGGATTGAGCATAAGTAAAATTTTTATTTGTGACAAATTTATTTTTCTTCTTTTGTTGTAATGATAAAATTAAAGTTTGAATTTTAAATAATATGATTACTTAATAATAATAAAATAATTTTAATTAGCACATTTGTTAATAATTATGAATTTCAATTTTGGTTATTTTATAATAGTTCATAAAATATTCAAAATAATTTAGTATATTATCAATTTGTTAGTTTTTTTTTTTTAATTTTTATAAAAAAAAATTAAAGTATCGGACTCATTTTCACTTTTTTAAAGGTTAGGAATCCAATTGCAAATTTCTTAAGATTAGGGACCATTTGCGCCAATTGAAAGGTTGAAAAAAAATGTAACTTGACAATTTTACCCCTGCTAATAAAGACAAAAAACAGTGATAAGGACCATTTGCGCACCTAAATGGATAGGTTAGGGATCATTCTGCCAAAAATGAAACGTTAGAGACCATTTGCGCACTAATGGCAAACGTGAGGGACCATTTGCGCCAAGTTCCCTAATTTTATTTGTTTAGCGCCCTCCTTCATCGCGTTTCCTCCCAAAACCCGAATCCCATGGAGGAGCAACGCCTCTCCGAGTTCCATCACGCCGTCAGCCAAAACCGCACTCTCTCTTTTAAGGCTCTAACCCTCACTCTCTCTCTCATCACCAACCCCTTTACTTCTCACTCCACTCTATCTTCCCTACTCGACACCCTAATCCTCTGTCTCCAAAACCCTGCCTTCAACGATACAAATCACCACCACCATGTTCTCTCTCTTGTCTCTGCCCTTTCCCACCACCACCCCCACCTCCGCCACCACATTTTCGCCTCCGTCCGTACATTTATCTTCCTCCCCACCACCCAATCTTCTTCCCTACCCTATGCCCTCTCCATCCTTCTCTCCCTAAAAACCAAACTGGACGTTCCACCCGGTTCTACTCAGACTGCCGACCCGTTTGCCGACGAGAATCTGTTTCTGTCTCTGTGTTTTGGGCAATTTGTTATTTCAAGGCGTTTGTTGCTGCGGAATGTGAGTAAATTTTGCGTGAGGCCATCGTTGTTGCTCACTGTTTTACTCGGGTTCACGAAGGACCCATATCCGAATATTCGGGAAGTTGCCTTGGATGGTTTGGTAGAGTTGAGTAATTGCATTGTGGTCGAAGATCAAAGTCTAATCGAAGGTTGTTATTTTCGTGCTGTGGAGCTTCTGTTTGACTGCGAGGAATCCGTTAGACGCTCAGCTGTTTGCGCGGTAAAATCTTAATCCCTGATTCATGAAGGCTTTCATTTACCAGTTTAAATCATAATCCCTGATTCATGAAGGCTTTCATTTACCAGTTTGCAGTATTTATTTTTTTCTGGTTAGCATAAAACGTGTGGGTTCGCTTGTTTGTATTAGGCTGTTAAGTTCCGACAACATTTTTTTTATCAGTTATATTTTGTTCCAGTATTCCGGCTTAAATTTTTGCATGAAGTAGTTTACAAAAGTAGTCAAATTAGATATTCTGTAGTTCTCAAAATATCAGGATAGGCACATGAACTTCGAACATAATCAAATATTTTATAACTATGATGCTCCATATCGGGCACTCATTAGTTGCGGTCTACTGGTGACCTAATTGTTATACGTGCTTTTTCCAAATTTTAGGACACGTCATATTCGATCAAGAAGTGTCTTGAGAATTTTTGGACACGGGACATGGGTAAAGCGAATATGAGGTTATTCTGAAAATGCTTTACTTAGAATTTGACAATAGACAATAGCCATAGTAGTACATTTTCAGGTAATATTTTTTATTTTCTAACTGAAAATGTTATATACAAGAGAAAACACATCTTATTACTTTGTTGGTAAATGGTAATTGTGGATGTGTGTTGGGACTTGTATTATGTGTGAGAGAGAGTCATGTTGGTTTTCAAAGTGCTGGACACTCGTTGTGTTGTGTTGAATTGACTTGTGAGCTATTTCACATCATCGGAGCCACTTTCCACTGTGGTTTTCGTTGGTACATTATCGTGATTGATCTGTGTAATTTCTTTTACTTCCTCTCTTTACCTCTATCTTTTTATTTTGCTTTCTTTTACTCTCACAGGGAAAGAAAATGATTTAGACATATAGTTTCATTGCTACGTACAGAAGGCTACAGCTAAAGTATATTTTTTTTTTTGTGGATCTAGGTTAGCGAGTGGGGGCGGTTACTTGTTGCATGCAACCAAGACCAAAGTAAAAAAGAATGGTCTGATACAGTGTTTGTACAGGTACTTCGACTGAGTTTCTCCTTCGTGGTATGATTTGTTATTTGAGTCTTGTAAACCAATTTGTGGAAGGTCCTAATGTGAATTGTTGATACGTTCACGAGCTGATGGGTCTATATATTTTTAGATTGCTATTAATCCTTGTGCTCTTTGTTGACAGCATTTTTAACTTTCAAGTGCATTATTTGCATTTGTTGATTGTAAATTAGTACTTCTGATGGGGAGTCAGCAAGCAACTGTGCGAGAAGATTCCATTGTTTAATTAACCAAAATTATGGTGCTTAAGTCTTTCTATTGATATCGTGTGAATTGGAATGCAGAGTTAATCATTTAGGCTTCTCATAATGTACTGCATGTTTATTTATTTATTTTGCATTAGGGTGGGGAAGTGCACACATGACGTTAGTGTGTTCTCTCCTTCCTCATGCACAGGTGCTTATTACACCATACATATTACAATATTGAGTTATTCTCGCAGTTGATTGATAAAACAAAGCGCTTCTTCTCATCTCGCTGCAATCATGTCCATCCTGATAGATGGTGTTTTTTTTTTTTTTTAATCTTTGGTTCTCATTATCTAGTATCATACATGCATGGTTGTAGCTTTGTTCAATGGTAAGAGATATGGACATGAAGCTCAGAGTTGTTGCTTTTGATGCCCTGGGGAAAATTAAAATGGTTTCGGAGGATATTCTGTTGCAAACATTACGTAAGAAGGCTTTGCCTGCAACAAAAGAGAAAACATACTGTGGCCAGCTCACTGCAAAGCTGCTTACACTACCTGCATCCGCAGCTGCATTTGCTTTTGTACATGGGTTAGAGGATGAATTTCATGAGGTAACATTTTATATACATTTGTAATTCCATTTGAATGCTAAATCATTTTCAAGTTCTTTTCCAACACTCTGTCAATGCATGACCATCTTTGAAATTCACAGGAATGCATACCTGTATCAGAGACAAGACAGACTTATATTACCATTATCCATAATTAACTCCCTTGCCTCTGAACCCTTGTATTTATTATCTGATGTTCTGAGCGATATGGTGACATATGTTTATGATATTTTTTTGAAGGTAAGAAGATCTGCCTGTCGTTCCTTATGCATGTTGACGGCTGTTTCTGCTGAGTTTGCTAGTGAAGCTGTAAATATATTGATGGATATGCTGAATGATGATTCAGTGGTTGTAAGGTTACAAGCATTGGAGACAATACATTTGATGGCTATATCTGACCATCTGAAGGTGGAAGAAGCACACTTACATATGGTGAGGCCCTGATCTCTCTAAACCACATTCTGGTTATCTGGCTATGAAACATGTCTATGTTATATATATTCAATTTGAAGTGGTTCAACCGATGTATTTTTTGTTTGATGATCTTATGTACTATCATATAGTTCTTGAATTGCATTTGTCATCTTTTACTACTACCTTCCCGTTAGTAACTGGGTTCCCATTTTGGGTTGACAAAATTCTTTTTGCCCAATGAGTTGCTTTTTTCCTACTCATGTTCAATTTTTTTGTCTTCTTCAGTTTGTATTTGGAGTGTACTAAGTGGAAAGGAGCTAATGGAAGTGACTTGATTAACTCACTTACGTTGGGTTCTAAGGATAGTGGTTTTGCATCTTGGTCAAATGTATAAAAAATAAAAATTAATGTAGTCAAACTTAATCAATACAATTTAGAAAATTTCTAAGTAAATTTTCTTTGTAGGGCAGCTACATGCATACAAATTCGTATCTGAGGCCCTAAAATTTTAATTTCTTTAGCCTCATTATTGGATTCATGTTTTGAGCTACCTGATTATTTAGTAAACTTTTGTTTCTAGTTTTGACGCCTTGTTCCCTGTAACACTGGCAATTTTTTTCCTGGAAACATTGATCAGATTAATATTTGAAGCATGAATATGGCTAGGTGTCTTTGCAAGATGTAGCTGTGGAGTTAGTCACTTAAAGTTGTGTGTCTTTGCAGTTCCTTGGCACTCTGCTTGACAGGAGTGACTCCATTAGATCTGCTGCGAGGAATACTCTCCAATCGATTAAGTTGCAGAATTTGGCCATGTTTAGGTTAGGTATAGATGCCCTAATGAAGAATTTGGAATTTTACCCACAGGTGTGTTACTTTGGAATCTTCATTCTTCCTTTATGATCAAATGCATAAATAGGTATTTATATTTATTCATTTGGACAATTTCTTTGCTGCATATTTTGATGAGTTTTGAAAAAATATTTAAGCTTCTAGAGCTCTTTCGTTAAAGTATTGCACAGTTGATATTTTGACTTGTGCTTTAAAAGTATATGTATCCCATCTTAGTCGTACTTGTTCTTACCATTATCTTGTTTAATTTCTCATCTCCCAATACTGCAGGATGAAGCTGATCTATTTTTGGTTATATTTAAACTTGGTCGAACTCATGGGAAATTTGTGAGCAGCATTATTCGAGAGGTTTTCCAAGAGGTCGGTGTAGCTCCAGACATGCTTGTAGATCTACTTCTTTAATGTTATGGAGAATATTGCCTTTATGAAAAAAATAGTTGACTGGGTTGAAATCTGTTTAGTGGGGAATACATGCATTGCAAGTCCAATATGTTTCATTACGACAATATTTGTACCTGCCTCATAGTGACTCTAGCGAAATTTGGAATATCCACCATCATTTTTTACCTTTTACTGAGGGATTTCATCCTTGATTGGATGCTTATTTATAGAACTTGTGAAATCCTGTTCGGGGATAAAAAGGAGTTCTGATTATAGGTATTTGTCAATCATTTTTTTGCATCCATCACATCAAATTGATTTGCTCCAGATGGCACAGGATCCCAGTCACCTATTTTTCACTCAGCAGGCTATGGCCATGTGATATGGTCTTGGGGGAGCATCTTTGCAGAACTTTATCCAAATCTAGATACATGAAGTCATGGGCAATATATGCTTATATATGTATCATGAGATGTGTGTATTGTTATATTCGAAGCATGCTGCTTTCTACCTGTATGGTTAATTTTGGGTGCTGTCACTATATTTTTTGTTATTCTCATAGCCCTCTGTGTTTCTTCTCCTTTTCTTACTCTTTTGCCAATGGAGTGTACTTTCTCTTTGAAGTTTCAAAAGCATTCTTTCTCAAGTTTGAAATCCTCTACTATAGAACCTTTCAATTTGTTATGAATTAGATTAGTACTATTTATTGATCAACTTACATTGCTTTGACTCATAATGTTCATGTATGCCTCAGTTGGAGCCTTCTTTTGAAGGTAAGCTGGCATTTGACAATGCAAGGACAGTAGCATTATTAGTGTTAGCCATCTCAGTTCCAGTCTCATTTGAACGGAGAATTTGTACAGTTCCTCCACAAACATTCTCTTATGCAGTTATACAATTGGGGAGGATCTCTCGTGGTTTGTTTGATGTGGTGAACCAGGATACCCTTTTGGCTTATTTGTCTCATTGCAGCAGATTCTCACTTGTCTCTGCTTCTGAGTTCTTTAAAGGGGAAAAACCAGCCTTACAGCTGGAGAAAAGTGATGTTCTTTTGTGCCAAAAAAGCAATGATACATCTGAAGCTCATTTAACAAGTCCACTTCTAGATTGCCAGGCAAATTTGCATGATAGAGTAACAAGCTGTGTGAAGATTGTCCTTCGAAAAATCTCTGATATATGGCGATTGATAGAACTTGGATGCATGGGTGAAGTAATTCAAACGTTAAGGTTCTGATTCTATTCTTTCTGTATGTTATGGTGCTACAAAAGTTGATCAATGTTTAAAATCTTAGATGCCTCCTCTAAGTGCTAAATTGGCTTCAGAGTTGTCTAGTCAGCTGCTCTATGAACATTATTCTAAGCCATATTGCCTATATAGTAGTATTTTATAATGGGTCAATGAAGATGGTAGTTTTATTACTTTTAGGTATTACTATTTTAAGTCTTAGCTCAATTTGTGATCCGAGTGTATAGCATTGATGCTATGGTAAATACACAAGTTTCTGTAATTTCTAGTAACTTTTTACGAAGGATAACAATTGAACATCAATTTCTGCAGGAGTTGGAAGGAAGAGTTGTCGAAGTTTACCAGTGACTCCCCTCAGACTGTTGGTGTCTTAGCTTTTGCTTTACGATATATACATGTCATAAAACTGCTTGGAAAGGTGTGGACACGTATTTTGTCTTCCAGAAATCTCAGGTACCATGGAATGGGAGTGTTGGAGGTTCTGTTGGGTAAAATCGACAAGAGACTCCAAGATATGTGGTACAGGTTCATAGGATTGAGCAGAGAGGAGGAGTTGCATCTCTTAGAGATCATGCTTTTGAGTTGTGTGTTGAGATTATCTTATTTAGAGACCTGCAATTTTGAGGCTAGTTTAAAGAAGATCTGTACTATAAGTTCTCGTGTTGAAAATCTTTGTAAAGAAGAAGCCATTGAACTTTCAAATTTTATACTTGACCTTCAGAAGTTATTGTTTGAAATTGGCAACTCCAGTGATGGGGTGTTCGAGAATATATATCTGCTTCAGAAGTCTCTTAAGAGTTTCTCCCTGAGGCAGATTGTCTTATCTGGAGAAATCAAACACCTAGAAGCTGAACTGAATGTCTCTGACAATGACTTCCAAAATCCTCTTCCTTTCATTTCAGGGTTACCTGTAGGCATACCATTTGAAATCACGTTGTATAATCTTACTAGTGAAAAGAGATTATGGCTAATTATGACTGTAGATGGAACATCTCCTCAATTTGTCTTCCTTGACTTGCATGAATTCGAAGGATGTGATGAAATTAGGAAATTTACATTTGTTGCACCCTTTTATGGAACCCCTAGGGTGACATACTTCTCCTTGAAGGTATGCATTGCTATGGAATGCTTGTCTGAGGATGTTCAACTGTTCAAGGATTATGAGGGACCGAAACCTGAGCTTTCTTTCCTTTGCAAAGAGATAGAAGTGCATCTATCGACACCCGTTAAATAGTGGACAGAGCTCTGCGTTGTTCAGGTGGACAAAGAGTGGCGTTGTATTTAATATTTATGGTTGTACACTTGCTCAAAGTTTGTTTACAATCCGTTGACTATAGACCCATAGCTACCGACACTTGAAAATTATATCAACATTGGATAAAGAAATTCATGATGGTCCAGGCAGAAAGGGGGTGTCAACATCCAAATTCTCAGGTATGGATTCAATAGCTTAGTTATCTGTTTGCAAGTTATTTATTTTAAACAGGTACCCTTATTTTGTTCTTCTAGATTGACTGTTCATTTCCACTGAAAGATAGTGTGCTAAATTGTATATAGTTTGAAGTTTGAAGTGGAGAAACCTACCCGTTCTGCTGCTCCAAGCAGTCTCCAGTATTGCTTTCTGGCCTGAAACAAAATCCACCAAAAAGACCTGATCCATTTTTATACTTTGGAGGGCATCTCTTCCAGTGGTAACTGGTATGTTTTCTCTAAATTTCCGGATGTATACTGCAATTAGGTATTTGTTTTAACTTCATGAATTTTCTGCATTTGCTTATTTGGCTGATCTAAGAGGGAATGTGTAATCAACATAATATCTACACATTTCTGTTGAGTTATTCTGTTTTTTTTGTCAGATCCTCTATTTCTTCATACTTTTTAGTTGCTTGAAAATATTATCTTTATAGTCATGCTGACATTCAAATTCAACAGGGCAATCAATCTTACCTGTGAAGCAGCTAGTTGATTTTGCACAGAATTGTCCATTTATAAGGCCAAATGGTAGAATTTAGACCCCTGCAATTAAATTATCCACGTGAAACGTTCAGTTGGCCAAATCACCCATCGGCAGGTAAAATATTTTAAGTCTGAAGACTCTCTTGGTCATGATTTCGATCTTTTCACTGCTAATGCATGTCACATAATCCAAGTTTTTATGAATATGTATTTCACTGATTGGGTTGTTGGTTGGAACTCTGCCTGAACCAGCATGGTATTTATCATGGTTTGTAAAAGATACCTGGAGATGCTCTGATATGGAAGACATGATTTTTATTGAAAATCATGACTGTGAAAGGCATACTTGGTAATTAATTTGCTCTTCTGGATTCATTTTTATTAACAGAAACATGATTAGGAATTCATTTACTCTTCTTGAATTTCAGGATTACTTGTGTGGCCCAGGCTCTATAACCAGACAAAGTGCTTGTTTGGTAAAAGTTTTTGTAGATTATGAGCAGTGGTTCTTACGGAATATGTGGATAAGAAAGCAGGTAAAAGTTGTGGTCCTGAATGTTTTGGAAAAAAATGATGTTTAATCTGCTTTTAAGTTTGAAAAAGCACACCCAAAAGCAAGTCGAGATTTGATAACAGAAGGTGGTGTTTCAGTAAAACATCTACGGCTGGAGAAATATTCCAGAACACTCTTGCTGCCCGGAAAATAAATCTGCAATCATCAGAAATTTTTGAAGCAATTTCAAGAGCAGGGCAAGATACTCTATCAACATGTGGTATACCTGAATTGAAGATCAAATGCAAAGGTGGAATCCATAGATGTGGAAATTCCTTTTGTAATAAGAAACGGGAACATTTTGGGCTATTAACTTAGATGTCTATTACTAGTCTAGGAGCATACACGACAACCTATAAACTGAACGAGACAGATGCTCGTGGCTGGACCGTCATTAGCTTGCTCAAACTTAATAAATGTAAGGTCCAGACTTTTGTCCGTACAAGACTATAACATCTTTATGATGAGTCACGTCAGTTTAATATATCACATATTTCATGATTTTACACACATACATTCCTTTTATCGACACATGACATGAGATGTCATTGCATTGTGTGCAAGGTTTATGTAAAAAGGGGGAAAATTGTAAGAAATTCTATCATATTGAAACACTTGCCACAGCAAATAGACTAATAGATTGGACGACCACCAAATTCTATTTAGATTTTTAATATGCATTCATTTTGAATTTGTAAATAAGTTTTTGAAGTTTATTAAGAGCTTGATTGAAAGATTTTTAGCGTGGTTGAAAAGTTAACAAAATATCGTAGGTCTTATAAGTGTGTAAATAAAATTAAGGGGAATATTAATAAATGACTTTTGCACACAAAACATTTTGGCAAATGGCCTTTGACCAAAAATAAACAAATAAAATTAATGTCAAAAATTGAATAATAAGTACATGACGTAAATCTCCTCACTTTATTCCAAATATATGTACTCATCTTTCTCTCTCCACTTTGCACACTTTTTTCATCTCTCTTCTTCCATCCATGGATTCTCTCTCTCTTTTCTACTCCGCCTCTTTTTAGTCGGTGGCTTCTACTAGTTTGTTTGTGTTCTTGGCTCTACCGAACAAAAAGGCAAACATACTGTCCATCTATCCAAAGCCAGTTTAAATACGCCAAAGAAAAAGTCCAATATTTTTTCGCCCTCCCAAAGAAATCGAGAGGGCCGAGAAAGTTCACCTTCAATCGACACCTATGCATATGATTCTCTCAAAAAAGCCCAAAATTGAATCGTCATAGAGATTGATAGATTGCTCAATTTGGTGCTATGGTTTATTGTCATAATTTAGGTTAATTTTCATTTCATTTTGTTGCTTATTGGAATAGCTTTCATGTTTTTGTAGTTCTTTAATCAATGGTAGAAAATTTGGTCTCCTTGGTTTTTTATAATCTATTGTTAATGTTGAAGGCTTGGACTACCTTAATTGTCTTATGAAATTATCGAAAGAAAACAAATTCTCTCTAAATTAAGTCGAGTTTTGGTTAAACTTATATTATAATTTAAGCTCGTTTTGTAAGATTTATACTATTTGTTGACCACTAATACTTAAGTAATTTTCATAACGGTAGTCATGCCGTTTAGTGATACCGTAACGGCATGCATGACCATTATGCCTATAAATGAACCCGAATGTTTCTAACTTCTTAAAGTAGTAAATTTCGCTACATTTGAACAGCAATATGATGTTTGGGATGCCCGAAATAGAGAAATACTTAAGTAGTTTTCATAACGGCAGACATGCCGTTCTCGTGATACCATAATGGCATGCATGGCGTTATGCCTATAAATGAACCCGAATAGGTTCTAACTTCTTAAAGTAGTAAATTTCGCTACATTTGAACAGCAATATGATGTTTGGGAGGCCAGAATAGAGAAATACATAAGTAGTTTTCATAACAGTACGCATGCCGTTTTAGTGATATTGTAACGGCATACATGACGTTATGCCTATAAATGTACCACAACAGGTTCTAACTTCTTAAAGTAGTAAATTTAGGTACATTTGAACATCAATATGATCTTTGAGAGTTCCGGAATAGAGAAATATTTAAATAGTTTTCATAACGGCAGACATGCCGTTCTAGTGATAGCGTAACGACATGCATGACGTTATGCCTATAAATGAACCCAAACAGGTTCTAACTTCTTAAAGTAGTAAATTTTGGTACATTTCAACAGTAATATGATGTTTGAGAGTTCCGTAATATAGAAATACTTAAGTAGTTTTCATAACGGCAGATATGTCGTTCTAGTGATATCAGAATTCGGCATGCATGACGTTATGCCTATAAATGAACCCGAACATATTCTAACTTTTTAAAGTAGTAAATTTAGGTACATTTGAACAACAATATGATGTTTGAGAGTCTCGAAATAGAGAAATACTTAAGTAGTTTTCATAATGGCAGACATGCCGTTCTAGTGATACGGTAACGACATGCATGGCGTTATGCCTATAAATGAACTCGAACAAGTTCTAACTTCTTAAAGTAGTAAATTTAGGTACATTTGAACAGCAATATGATCTTTGAGAGTTCCGGAATAGAGAAATATTTAAGTAGTTTTCATAACGGCAGACACGCCTGCTCTAGTGATAAGCGTAACGACATGCATGACATTATGCCTATAAATAAACCCGAACAGTTCTAACTTTTAAAGTAGTAAATTTAGGTACATTTGAACAAAGCAATATGATGTTTGAGAGTTCGGAATACGAAATACTTAAGTAGTTTCTATAACGACAAAGCGTCTTGCTTTAGTGATCTACCGTAACGGCAAATGTCACGTTATGCTTCAAATCTCTTTCGCAAATATTTTTCAAGCGTTTTATATGCTTATTCAATGTTAGAATAGTTATTATACTGATTCATAAGCAATCTCTCTACATCTAAAACTATTCTATGACATCTTTTCCATTATGAACACAATATGCATGAATTCTTTTCACATACTAAAGTTCTTTGCTAACAAATCAACTAAATTAAGTATCATTAAGGTCATTATAACAAATATGACATATATTAGCTTATTTGCTAAAAATAACATCTTTATGGCGAATTAAGCAAGAAATTAGTATTGTAGGACCATAACGGCAAGCGTGCCGCTTTAGTGTACCCATAACGGCATTGCTGCCGTTATATTTTTAAAATGTTCGGAATGACTTTGAAACTAATACACTGACTTGTTACAGTGATTTTATCAAAAATAAGATGTTCAATGTCGAAGTGAACAATAGATAAAAGCTTTTAGGACCATAACGGCAAGTAGGCCGTTTTAGTGTACCTATAACGGTATTGTTGCCGTTATAGATGAGTGCTAACTACTAACCTACGTCCAATAGCACTAAACTAGTCTATATATTCAAAGCCAATTATCAAACTCAATGCTAGGTAGATGGTGATAGTCAGTAATTAGATAATGCCACTAGTCCAATTATACATTGTGAATAACGAGATACTTGTCTTTATTTTAAATTTTTAATGCCCTCACATATTAACTCACTAAAACAAACATATATTTAACGAAAGTTATCACATTAAAGGTTATAAACACGCTGAAAGTGGAAAAATAAGATAACCGTATGGGTGCCAAGATAAATCATAGATAACGTCATATATGGCGTTATATAAATTCTTAGGCAAATGCATATATTAGCAACAATGTTGTAAAGGCCCAATGTTATATACATGCTTGTGATGGAAAAAATAAGATAACGGCATGGATGCCAAGATAGATCATGAATAACGGCATATATGACGTTATATAACGGATTCTTAGGCAAATGCATATATCGCGAACAATGTTGTAAAGGTCCAAGGTTATATACATGGTGATAGTGGAAAAATAAGATAACGGCATGGATGCCGCTATAGATCATGAATAATGGCGTATATGACGTTATGGCGATTCTTATTCAAATGCATATATCGGCAACAATGTCAGAAACCGTAATCGAAAATTGAGCCAAAAATTGCAAAGAATTGATATTAGTATATATATTTTATCTTCTCTAACTACAAATCTAAAATGTAGATAATTTAACAAGTTTACACACCACTCAAAATTACAATGGACAAAGAGAGAGGACAAACATAAAGATATTTTGGGTTTCTAGGTAGAACAAGTGCAATGAAGTGGTGATGAGAGAGAGACATGGCTGCAATAATTTTCCTAGAGAGAGAAAGGGGAGAACGAAAGATGAAAATGAAAAATTTGGGTATTTTTTGTTTTAAGCACTTGGGGGTATTTTGGATATTGTGTAATATTTTTTATACTTTATTTAATGGGGGAGGCTATTTACCAAAACATTGTGGAAGTAGACTTATTTTACTAAACTTATTGTTTGACAAGTCTTTTAACTCAAAACTCCTAAAATTAATTGTTGACTTTTGACTACAGTTTTTAGTAGATTTTAGTTTGGATCAAATAAGAACTAAAAATAGCCTTGTTTGGACCACCTTAGGAGTTAGGATGGGCGTGCAAGCCAACATGGACCTCAGCCTTGGCTTAGACGTGTTCGAGTTGGCTCAATCTTAAGCAGGGACTATCGACTCGATCTAGCAATGTTCAGGCTAGGTTTATTCTCAATTAACGGATTGATACAAATGTGCACATGGGTTTTAAATTTTCTTCTCAAACGTAGCAGAATTGCTCCAAAATGGGAAATGAAACCTTGGATGGAATACCACGTGTCAAACAAGCAATCTGCACTGGTCCTTCCTCAATTAGCTATATTAATGATTCCTATATGAACCCTAAAATGGAAATCGCAAATCACTGACTGATTGAAAGAAATGGCTCAGGCAACATTCACTCCACACGATGAAAAGGTGGTAGGGTATAGACTACTGAGTGGCCATACAATACCTGCCGTTGGATTGGGCACGTGGAAATCTGGATCGCCTCGAGACTCTGTTTTCACTGCCATTGTTGAGGTAATTAATTCTAGCAATTTGCAGATTTCGAAGGGTTTCAGTGCCCTCTATTATCAAGAATGATTCTCTGTTTATAAGAAAGAATGTTAAGAGTGAAAGAATGAACCTATGCGGTAGCGTTTTCAAACGTGTATCTAGATATGTGTCCAATCTAGATATGTGTCCATGGTAAAATTGGGCTAATTTGATAATAGGATTGAGGCTTTTAAGATGGAATCTCAACATGTGAAATGCATATTGCATGTTGATTAGTTTGGATTTTATGGTGGCTGCAGGCTGGTTACAAGCATGTGGACACGGCATGGGAGTATGGAGTTCAAGATGAGGTTGGTTATTGTTTTATAAATTTTTCTGTGCTGCACAGCAATATTAGCTCATATACATATTCTCTATCTATCCACCTACGCATACCTTTTCGTTTAAAGGTGGTTTGAGATTTTTCTGGGAGTGTGACGAGGGTTACCTCAGCGCCACAATGCGTCGTGATCGAACCTTGTCTCGAGGCATTTTGTACCCCTTCTTACCTTGAAAAGCAGAGGCACTTTTCGTTCTTGGACCAATAACATCTTTTGGCTAATCTAGCCTCCTCTCTACGTACAAATTAGAGTTTTAATGTAAAACCCGAAGGTAAAAAGGAGCATAATGATCCATGATGTATTTATATGAGACTGAATTTGAGGTTTCCTGCCTTGTACAAGAAATGCTCTCACCTATTTCTCTCTTATATCTTCAAGGTAGGACAAGCAATCAAGGAGGTCATACACGCTGGAGTGGAGAGGAAGACTTTGTTCGTCACATCTAAGTTATGGTATAGAACGTCTCCCTGTGGTTCAAGACGACTAGTCTTTACCGAGATGTTTATTCTATAGGTTAGAAGATAAGTTATAGAGGTTTCTAACTGGGAGTGGTTTTATGGTGACTGTAGGTGCACCGAGTTGACTCCTGAAAGGGTTCGTCCTGCACTCCAAAATACACTTAGAGAGCTGGAACTTGACTATCTTGATCTCTATCTGGTATTTTTCTGATACGGTTTCTTATTCTACAGAATGTGGTGTAAATTTACATGTTTAAGTATAATTTTCTCTATTTATGTGTAAGATCCATTGGCCATTCCACTTGAAAGATGGAGCCAGCAGACCTCCAAAAGCAGGGGATATTTTGGATTTCGACATGGAAGGAGTTTGGAAGGAAATGGAGAAACTTGTAAATGACAATCTTGTTAAAGACATTGGAGTTTGCAATTTCACACTGAAGAAACTGAACAAGTTACTAAGTTTTGCAAAGATAAAGCCTTCTGTATTGCTGGTCTCAATTATGGATCTTATGTGAGAGAGTGTCATTATTTCACGGAGGAAAGTCGTTTGTATGGTTATATTGTTTTATTTTCAGATGGAGATGCATCTGGGTTGGAGGAATGACAAAATGCTGGAGGCCTGCAAGAAAAATGGCATCCATGTTACGGTAGCATATGTTATTACTCTCGTTTTTAGAACACGTGTTTGAATAATTGCCATAAATAGAATGTATACTTTGCCAGTGAATGGCATCCATGTTACGGTAGCATATGTTCTTACTCTCATTTTTAGAACACGTGTTTGAATAATTGCCATAAATAGAATGTATACTTTGCCAGTGAAGTGTTTGATACGAGTTTCTATTTCAATTTAGAAAAACAGGATTCTGATATGTCGTTTAATTGAGTAGTCGTTGGTGGAATGCTCCCTAAATAAGTTGATTGTTTGTCACTCTTCTTTCTACAAATTCCAAGATACCATGGATTGTTTTGTTTTCAGACTACTGAGTTCATTCGCGTGCTGGGGATACGATCCCTCAAGTGTTCTAATGAATTGAGATGATTCTCAGGCATATTCGCCGTTGGGTTCACAAGAAGGGGGACGAGATCTCATCCACGATCCAGTTGTGGAGAGGGTGGCAAGAAAACTGAACAAGAGCCCGGGGCAGGTACTTGTGCGGTGGGCTATCCAGAGAGGAACAAGTGCCATTCCCAAATCAAGTAACTCTGAAAGAATTAAAGAGAATATAAAGGTGTTTGGATGGGAAATTCCAGAGGAGGACTTCCAAGCTCTCTGTAGCATCCAACAGCAGGTATGCTCATTTATTTCTTAATTCTTAAGGAATGCTTACTAGGAAACTTTTTCAACTCAGCTTGGATTACAGGAGTTTTTGATTGGAATCTTGTCTAGAACAAACTGTTCTTGTAGGATTCCCAACAAATTCTTCAATTTTCTCCAGATGCTTCTCTCGTCCGATGAATAGTCGGGATATTGAGGAATTATTTTGGTCGAACTCACAGAAATATCATATGACATATATGTCTTTTGCTTCCTGCAGAAACGGGTATTGAATGGTGAAATCTTGTTCGTGAACAAGACAGATGGACCTTACATGGGCGCGGCTGATATTTGGGATCACGAAGAATAAGATGTCAAGCGTTGATATGAACAGAGCAGCTAGCAATGGTCAATCTTGAACTCGTGTATAGGACGTCTATGCAGTATTCAACCTTTCTTTCTTGTTCTTTTTTTGAAAGCTATGCAGCATTCAACACTGTAGGGCTTGTTTATCAGTTTATGTATGTTCTTGCTGTCATAATGGTACTTGTTCCCATCTGCAATGAAGTCTACTTACTGTAGTAGTAATATGCTGTTCGTCTTTTCTTTGCATTTTTTGGCTTGAAGAATGATCGCTCATGTATGTTTGGTGATGCTGGAATTATTTTTTAAGTTTTTATAAGTTGTAAGTCATATGGAATGTATGGATAATAAGCGAGTTGTAAGTTGTGGATCATACAAAATGTATTTGTATTGGATTGTCATGGCGGGTAGGAGTGGGGGGATTGGAGGGAGTTTCTAGATGGGGTGGGTTGCAGGGGTTGCAGTGCTGTATTGGGGTGGGGAGGGTTGGCTATAAGGAACCGGAACATACATGGAGGCTACAACCGGCCGTGGCCGGCAGAATTGGGGACATTACTAGAATCTGCAGATCAAATGCCTAGGTGGAATCCGTGGATGTGGACATTCATGTTGCAATAACAATAGTCAAACATATTCAGCGATGGAAATTAAAGAAAAGTCTAACTTATCATGTTAAATGCAATCCATTCTCGTGTCCACCGTCGAGTTCAAGAGGATTTTGGGCTTTTAACTTTATTTTACGTTGAAATGTTTATTATGAGTCGTTGTACACATCACATCAATTGAGCCTTGAGGGATGCGGTGGTTAGACCGTCGAAATTGAGCTTAGCCTGCTAGAACTTATGATTGTAAGGTGGATGTAAGGTCCAACTTTGTCCACTAATGTGATATAGAGGAATAAGATGTTAAATTTTTTCATTAATTATTTCTAATATTGTCGAGTTTAGTACGTTTAAGTGGAAGTTGTAAGCAATACTATATAGACACTTTCCAAATTATGTTTAGCAAATAAGACGTATAGACAAAATACTATTCAGTTTTTTTTGTTTTTTTTAATCTGTATTCATTTTGAATTCTTATAACAAATATAAGCATGTTATACAAATTTAGACCACAGGACTGGCTCGAACCATTTCGGAATGAGTAGGCAGCTCAAGATTTGCCTTAATATAAAAATAGCAAATCAGACTTGGCCTGGCGCGTTACAAAACTCAAGTTGAGTTAAATCTATGTATATTTTTTAATGATTTTTTTTATCAAGTGGTAACTGAGCGCGACTACATGAATAACATGACATGTTGAGTTTGTATGATCCATTTGAATGAGTATATAAACATTATTTTTGAAATGTGTATTTGTATATTGGCATCCTTTCTCACAATTAGGAACACATGATACTCAGTTTCGATTATAAGTCAATCTCACGTCTAACTAGCACTTATCATTTGTGCACGTCATCTTGGTATACTGGAGAGCCTGCTTTTTCTAGACTGGACATACTTAACCCGCAAAATGGAAGAAGGTACTAGGTGCAGGTCATTTTGTCAGTCGTGGCTCTTAACCTGCGAAAATGGAAGAATGATTGACTCTTTAAAATAGAAAGCATCTTATGTTTAATGAGCCTCTTGGAGATACTCTTACACAAATTACCGGGTTCTCATCCTCCCATTAACAAGAATGATGCAATTTAAAGGATAATTAGTAAATTACCATTGATATAGCAATTAATTGCAGTGGTGTTTTTGTATTTCAATCTTCATGTGTACAACTTACCCCTGATAGTCTTAGCTCGCGGGATTTTCCGATACTAGGATTGTAAAATATGGTAATAAAATCCCACTTCAAACAGTCAATATGTAAGGATTTGACTACTCATGTTAACCATCCTTTAAAATGAAACCTCAACACTTAATACTCGGTCGAGTGTGAGATGCATATTGCTAGTGAAATAAAACCAATAATAAACTAACAATAACACGTGATATAGCGTGTTGGTCTTTGCTAATGAAGTATGGCTATGGATCGAATGAAGGCCTGGTTAAGAAAATGTAGTAATGTGTCTCTCTAGGTAGAATTATGTTTCTTTTCCCCCAGGTTGTAAAATTAAACGGCATCTCAGATTTAATTTTTACTTATGTTTAATAGGAAAAAAACTTCTACCTCAACGTTTCTTGCTTTTACGGTCGCTGCAGGCTGTTTACAGGCATGTTGATACAGCATCGTATTATAAAGTTCGAGCCGAGGTTGGTTATTGCTTTTATAATTTTTTTTTTTTTTTGAGCTGAAAAGCATTTGCTCGTTTATATTTACATAAGAAGGAAAAAATTTATGATTTGGTAAATGAACTCGGAAAAGATGGGTGGGATTGGCTTCAAAGTTCGATCAAATATAGAGGAAGATATTGAAATGACATGGTTTATGACACTAACATGGTTTAGTATCTACCAGGTAGGAAAAGCAATAAAGGCGGTCATACACGCAGGAGTGGAGAGGAAGACTGTTTGTCACGTCCAAGTTATGGTAGAGAACATTTCGCTGTCATTCAAGACGACTAGCCTTTACCTATATGTTTCTAACTTAGAGTGTGTTTGATGGTGAATTTAGGTGCACTGAACTGAGTCCCAAAAGGGTTCGTCCTGCACTCCAGAATACACTTCGAGGACTCCAACCTGACTACCTTGATCTCTATCTGGTATTTTTCTCATACAGATTCCTTTTGTACAGATTATGGTGTAAATTTACATGTTAAAGTATCCATTTCTCTATTTATATGTAAGATCCATTGGCCATTCCGCTTGAAAGATGGAGCCAGCATACCTCCTAAAGCAGGGGATGTTTTGGATTTCAACATGGAAGGAGTTTGGATGGAAATGAAGAAACTTATAAATGAAGATCTTGTTAGACATTGGAGTTAGCAATTTCACACTGAAGAAACTCGACAAGTTACCAAGTTTTGCTAAGATAAAGCCTTCAGTCTGCCAGTTCTGATTTATGGATCTTACGCGAGAGAGTTATCTTTATTTCACAGGAGAAAGATGTATCGTGTAGTTCATATTGTTTCATTTTCAGATGGAGATGCATTTGGGATGGAGGAATGACAAAATGTTGTGCATGTTACGGTAAAATATATCTTATCCACATAGATTGAACACTTTCATTTTTGAAAAACAGGACTCTGATAGGTCATTTGATTAGTAGTCACCGGTGGAATGTTCTCTAAGTAAGTCATTCAGGGACAACTATGATTGGTTTGGGACAATTGCGCGTTCCTTTTTCCCTGCTGGGGTTACCACCCCTTGAGTGTTCTAACGTATTGAGATGATTCTAAGGCATATTTGCCATTGGGTTCACAAGTAGGCAGTCGAGATCTCATCCATGATCCGGTCATGGAGACTGGAGAGGGTAGCAAGGAAACTGAACAAGAGCCCGGGGCAGGTGCTTGTGCGGTGGGCTATCCAGAGAGGAACAAGTTCCATTCCCAAATCAACTAACCCCGAAAGGATTAAAGAGAATATAAAGGTGTTCGGATGGGAAATTCCAGAGGACTTTCAAGATCTATGTAGCATCCCAGAGCAGGTAAGCTCATTGATTTCGTAATTTCATATGGATGCATACTAGAAGTCTTGTTCAACCAACGAGTTCCAGATTCTTCTCATGTCGCATGAATACCTGGGACATAGAAGAATTATTTTTGGTCTAACTCACAAAATACTACATTACATATATGTCTTTTGCTTCCTGCAGAAGCGTATATTGAATGGTGAAATCTTGTTCGTGAACAAGACAGATGGACCTTTCAAGAGCGTGGCTGATATTTGGGAGATGTCGAGAGTGGATAGTAACTGAGCAGCTATCAGTGGTCAATCTTGAACTTGTGTGTAGGACTTGTTTGTGCATGTTCTTCATATAATAATGGTACTTGTTCCCATCTGAATAAAGTCTACTTGAAGTAGAAATATGCATTCCCGTCGATTCTTCACATTTTTTGCTCGTAGGATTTTCTCTCTCGACCTGTTAACAACTATGTATTGAACAAAATGGGAGCTGCCGGATTTTCATGATGGCGTGGGGGGTTCAGAGGGAGGTTCCAGACGGGGCAGATAGGCAGAGGGGTTGTAGGCGAGTTTTTGGGTGGCGTTGGGGATGGATTGGCGACATGGGACAGGAGTGGGATTTTGTTAAATGGTCAACAATTCAAAAACAGATCCTATAATTGAGTTATTCAAATCCCGGTTTCTGTATCAGACAATTACTAGGCATAAACCATTATGAAATGCCAAAATTGTTTAAGAAGATCTAGTAAAAAATTTCCTTTCTAAAGCCAACTCCAGATACATATGGAATTGAAACATACATAACGCTACAACTGGCGGGGCCGGGGCCGGGGACGATAACGATAACGATAACGGGTAAGGGCGAGGAAACAGGAGGTCACCACCACTGATGCACTAGAACTCCGCCTGCTCTAAGGGAAGTAAACAAATCCAAGCATTGCCCATATGTTTTCTGGTACTTACTACTCCTCTCACCCGGGCAGCATTTCTGCCACCTATTGTAATGACATTCAAGAAAGATTTCGTCAATCAAGCATATTGCTCCCGTCTCAAACAACCTTGGAATCAGATCGAATTCAGTTCCTTCAATGTCCATCTTCATCACCACATAATCCCTCTCCGACACTGCATTCTTCAACCATTCTGCAAAATCAAATCCCTGAATCTCATCCACATCACCAACAGATACAGAACCACCAGACGACTGAACTGGTCGAATCCTCCCCATCCCTCTACCTTTTTCTGTGTTTTTATGAGCTGGACCTTGATTGATCTCGAAGAACAAGGACTCATTCCTCACCCACGCCGCATAGGGCAACAATGTGACACCTTTCTTGTGCTCGTACTCTTTATGGAAAATCCTATCAGCCTCAATTGCATATATTTCGAACGTCTTATTTTGCTTCGGATATTGCTTTTTAAACCAACTTACAATGCTTGATCCATAGCTTCTAGCTCCAACATCTACATACACATACCTCTGCTTAAAACTTATATCAGCCATTGAAGGCAAATACTTTATGTTCTGTATATTCTTCTTCAATGTAATCCATGGTTTTTTTGGCTCTTCATCTATTAGAGGCTCGGCTTTTCGAATCAGTTCCAGTTTATGCCCCGGAACAGAGCATTTATTCATGGAGTTGGCACCGGAATTCTCCTCCTGCCGGCCAAGAATTTGTTGGCTATATCCATTCCCACTGATCTTTTGCATAACAATTTCGCGAATTAACGGCATCTCTGAATCAAACCCTTGAATTTCCCTACTCTTCACGAATTTACAACAGTTAAACAAAGCAAGAAAGGAATTGAAACTATATTCATCTGTCGAGCCCGTGTGTACCACCAGAAACCCTTCGGGCTTCAGCGTCCGCGCAATCTCCGTCGCGAGATCCCCCGGCCTCGACGATTTCTCAATCATTCCACCACCGGAAAACACAAAATCGAAACTTTCATCATTGAAAGGCTGATTAAAGCCCTGCCGCGAAATCACCAAAGGCTTGGAAGCTTTCTTGAAAATTCCAATCGAATCCTTAACTCCAATATCTTTTAACGCAAAAACATCCGATCCCATCTGCGTATCCACGCATAGGACCTTAAAATTGGGACTTAAAACGCCGTCCGAAATCAGATCTTGGAAGGCCGAGGAGTAGAACCGCACGGATTTTTGAAACCCATCGGTGGCCCAGAGACCGGGTAGTTTCTGGGGAGTCACAGGAGAAGATTTTTCGCCGGTGGAGATGATCGCCGACGATGGTTTACTAAGCTGACCAGTCACGAAGTTGAGATTTTCCGGCACGGAGAAGAAGCAGAAATCGCCGAGGTCACAGGATTCCCCCCGGAGAGTCACAAGGTAAGCAAATCGAATAGCAATGATAGAAACAAAAAATAAAATTAAACGCACAAATAAATTTCTCAGAAATCCCGGCTTCCCTGTATTCCGCTCCATAACATTAAGCAGAAAATAAAAACTTTTTACAAATAAAAAATAAAAAATCTTTTCTCTGTGTGTGTAAAATTTTTACATGTAATTCGTATCTCTCTTTCTGTGTGTGTAAATTTATGCATGTAATTCGTATCTCTCTTTCTGTGTGTAAAAATTTATCGAGAACAGAAGCGAGCAGAAGTGTGGTTTGCGCCGATGAGAGAACGGAGGGTGGAGGGGTAAGAGAAGGGTAAATTCAAAGTAACAGGAGGGGCAAAACGGGAAAACATGGTTCGGTTTGATGACTTGTAGCCGAAACTTACTCCCATGAGCCGTATTTCCTGTTCATAGCACAAAAAATAGTATATCTGATTGCCGAAAAATTCTGTGTGTGGATTTATCTTCTTCTTTTTTTTTTTGGAATCCGGCGAAGCAGAAAAGAAAGCGAAGGGCGGCGGAGAAAATATGGCTATGGGCTACGGAGAAGAAAAGGCGATAATATAGATGGAGAAGAAGAAGGTGGTGGGTGACCGATGACCGGGAGAGTAGGTAGACTATTGGGAATGGGGGACCACGCGGAATGAGATAGAAGATTCTTTCCGGAATTGGGGTTACATACACGATAATTGTGCTAAAGTGGATAATTGGATATTATATTTTTATTTGTTAATTAAAACAAATAAATTATATTTTTTTATTTTTTATTACAAATTATTTTTATTTATACATTACAAAAACGCTTTTAACTTTATTTTACGGGGCAGCTGCTATCACATAAGTTATTTACGATCGTTGTTCTCTTATTCTAAGAAAAGAAATTTATAATTCATAGAGTTTCTGCCATCTTAAACTTTGTAATTTGTTTTGTTATTGATAAATATTATTTTTTGTTAATCTAAATAATGAACAAATTATATTTAATTAAGAATCCTAAACTGGGTTGAATTAAATGAATCACGTTATCTTATAAAATTCCCATTTATGGCATTTGGACATAATTGTAGAACACGTGGAGTATAGTGATACCAACATTGAGAATTATAGGAGGTCAAAATTGATTAGATGGGATCATGGATTAAAGTTCTTTTGCATGTAAAGACAGATAAGCAATACGCGCTTGTAATTAATAAGATTGCATGCATAAACGGACAAGCATGTGATTTGTGTGTGTGTGTATATATATATATATATATATATTTGTCATGTTCGAGGCTGTCTCATTTATGGTATCAAACAGTCTATATATGTACAAATCGATAACTATTCAACTATATTTGAACTATTCTTTCAATTAGATGTGAGCAAGATTCGTTCAATCTAATTCTTTATAAAATTAATCGACTCGAATTAGATATAAATAAGTATACGTATGAAAGTACATGAAATTAAATGGATTTATATATAGTAATGGAAGTGAATCAAACTAGAACCAATCAAGTTTGGTTTGATGTTCGTTTTTGCCGTTAAAAGTAATTGTAGAGTGTAAATTTCTAATTATTGATACCATAGAGATTTTTAATTATTGATGTCTTTTTTTTTTCATTGATCCATGAGTAACACCTCTTATCGGTTATATTCGAAGACTTATCAAGTACGAATTCAATTAATTAAATAATTATATAGTTCAATCAAGTTGCATGTAACATGATTACTCGAATATCCTACAGTCTTTCTTTCCTTCAAGTAATAAGGAGAACGGCTAGAAAACAAGAAAGACTAATTCATTCCTCTTTGCTTTTAGTGATTGAAAGCGGAGGCTTGAAAGCAAACTATCAACGCCTAACGATGAGAATTGAGTTTGGATAGTAGTGTTGATTCATTGTGTCTCGCTCACTTGTCCATCCATGAATTTTTAGAGCGAGATGAAAGGTCGAACATGGGAGGATCAAAGATCTATTTGTAAAAGTTAAGGCTTCAAAATCATCTCAAAATTAAAAAAGACTTACTTGCCAGAGTTTGTTATTTTCCCACCACTACTTTACACTGTTCCTTTACTTTTTGTCTTTTCTTTTTGAAATTAGTGTAGAACCTTGGATTGTAATTCAAAATTCATTTTTCAAAACATCAAAAGTTAAAACATAGGAAAATGTTTCACTATTACAAATATATGAAACTTTAGTTTATATTTACAATTATTAAAAAAGAACTTTTTGAAAGGCCAGGCATAACTTGGCATTATTCTGCATTGTGATTCCACTTTTGCCTTTTCTTTTCAATATTCCTTCAATATATCACTGTCTTTTACAAAAAATTAATATAATTAATAAATTCTTTATAAATCGCTAATAAATAAATTATAAATAGATCACACCCACATTTTCGCTGAATGCAAGATCAAAAGGGAATAATTAATGGAACGATTTTAATTATTATATAAAATAATTCAACACCAATCTGGCAATCTCGTAGCAAAGTATAATTAATAATCAATGGATCCATTATAATTTTAAACAAAGTTTTCAGTGAGTTATAAATGAAATCTTCAGTTTTTAATGTTTGGCACGAACTCCTCGAACTGATCTCACTGCAGTAATTAATTATACTTCAGCCTCGAGTCAACGGATGTATTATGGATTTGGCCTATTCTAAGCGCAGTTAAAAAACAATTTTCAATCCAAATTTCAATCGGCGTCAAAACGCGTTATTTATATCTTCCGGGACAAGAGCGTGGGAGGCTTCAAAGTTGAGGTTCAACCTTTTTATTATGCTTAATTTTCTAATCTTCTTTCCGAGTGGTAAATATTAGAATAATGCTAATCGCCTCGATATTGATAATTAAATCATATTCCGCTTTATTTGAATCAAACATTGTCCGCTTTTTAAACCACTTTAAACATTTAAATAAAATGAAAATTATCATTTTACTTTTAAATGACATTTTGTTGATTAAGGGTAATATGGTCATTTCATGTTAAAAGTAGTTTGATAAGTAAAAAAAAAAATCAAGAAATAAATCAATTTTAGTTTATAATCTTTGTCAAGCGACATCATCATCCTTTTAGACAAAAGTTTCATTGAATAGAGTTGTTTTATTTTAATAGTTTTAAATTAAGTTTCATTAATTGTTTTAGATGATGTTTTTTAAATATAATAATGTTTTAGTTGAATTTGAACCAATTGTTTTAATGGTTTTAAATGTTTTTTATTCCATAATTAAATATTTGTAATGGTTTTTAATTGTGTTTAAATGTTTTAATTTCATAATTAAATATTTTTAATTATTTTAATTGTTTTTAAATGTTTTAAATGTTTTTAATGTTTTTAATTTCATAAATTAATGTTTTTAATTGTGTTTAAATGTTTTTATTGTGTTTAAATGTTTTAATTCTATAATTAAATATTTTTAATTGTTTTTAAATGTTTTAAATGTTTTTAATTCCATAAATTAATGTTTTTAATTGTGTTTAAATATTTTTTATTGTGTTTAAATGTTTTAATTCCATAATTAAATATTTTTAATTGTTTTAAATGTTTTAATTCCATAAATTAATGTTTTTAATTGTGTTTAAATGTTTTTAATTCTAAATTTAAATTGTTTTTAATTCCAAATCCAAATTTCTAAAAATTTTCAAGTAAACGCATTTTCAAGTTTTCTGTTTTCAGAAATAATTTTCAAAAATTTCAAAAAGAACGCATTTTCAAAAATCTCAAAACAAACACTCAAAACACAAAACACAAAATGAATTTAAAACTCAAAACACAAAACTCAAATGCAAAGAGAACACCACCCAAGTGTTTCAAAATCATCTCAAAAATAAAAAAAAGACGGATAATTTTGGCTCTATGATAAAAATATCAAAATTAAAGATATTTTGCCAGAGTGGAACCAAACCATTGATTCTTATTTGTGCCCACCTCTACTTTACACTTTGTCTCCTTTACTTTTTGTCTTTTCCTTTTCTTAATTAGTCTAGAACCTTGGATTGTAATTCAAAATTCCAGTTGTTTCTGTTAATACATAGGAAAATGTTTCACTATTACAAATATATGAAACTTTAGTTTATATTTACAATTATTAAAAAAGAACTTTAAATTATTCTAGGGCCAGGCATAACTTGGCATTATTCTGCATTGTGATTCCACTTTTTGCCTTTTCTTTTCAATATTCCTTCAATATATCACTGCCTTTTACAGTAATATTTAATATAATTAATAAATTCTTTATAAATAGCTAATAAATAAATTAGACAATATACACACATTTGATAGTACGTAGTATTAGATCATATCCACATTTTCGTTGAATGCAAGTTCAAAAGGGAATGATTAATGGAACGATTTTAATTATTATATAAAATAATTCAACACCAATCTCGTAGCAAAGTATAATTAGTAATTAATGGCTCCATTATAATTTTAAACAAAGTTTTCAGTGAGTTATAAATGAAATCTTCAGTTTTTAATGTTTGGCACGAAATCCTCGAACTGATCTCACTGCAGTAATTAATTATACTTAAGCCTCAAGTCAACGGATGTATTATGCTTAGAGAAAAGGCGGGGTCCAGATCATTTCCCCGTATGGGAAAATGCCACCCCCCGCAAATTAACACCCCCAAAGCTCCACCCTCAGCTTTTATGAATTAACAGCCCACCCCCAAAACTCGCCAATTTTGCAAAAAGCCCCCACCCCAATTTATTTTAAACCCCACCACTTTTCTCCAATCTCCCACTTTCTTTAATCACTCACTTATTTATTTACCACCAAATTTACATCCACATTATTAATATAATTAAATTTATTAAATTAAAATAATTTTTATTATTATATTCATTATATTTGTTTTAAAAAAATATAATATATAATAATATTTATTGAGTTAAATATTATTTATATCATATAATAAATAATATAATTAACGTTAATTTTATTATTAAGATTAGAGTGAGACTAATTAATTAGTTTATATTTGAGTAATAAATTAAATTTTACTTAAAAAATAAAAATAAATGAAGTGTGCATAATAAATTTGCTTCAATTGATAATATACACACACAAAGAAGAAAGTAATACTCCCTCCGTCCCAAATATATAGTCTTTTTTTTCCTTTTTGGATGTCCCATATATATAGGCATCTTTCTATATTGAATAGTAAAAATTTTATTCTTTTACTATTCTAACCTTATTTAATTTGCATAGATATATCCATTTTAGAACTTGTTCGGTGAGAGTTTTTTCAAAAACCCATTTTTTTTGCTTTCTGATTTTTGACTTTTCAACCCTTTTCTACACTACAAAACATTTGAAAAGTCAAAAGAACTAAAAAAATCCATTTTTCCCCAAAAACTCTACCGAACAAGTCCTTAATCTTGATATTTTAAATTATTTACATTACCGCTTAAACTAATGGCATCCCCACGTCTTTTGAAAAAATGAAAACAATAAAAATTGACTTTCTCTCAATAATATTGGGTATTTGGTTGCTAGTTTTCATGCAGTAATAAATTTTTCATTAACATTATTTTTACAAATAAAATTTATTAAATAAGGGTAAGATAGGAAAATTATTTGTTTTTTTTATTTTTCCCATACAGTTTTAATCCGCGTGGAAAAAAAATAGGGCACATATAATTGGGACGGAGGGAGTATTACATTATAAATAATAAATTAGTGACGAGGGTTAAAGCGTGCATCATACTCCCGTGAGTCTAGAGAATATGATGCATTTTTTACTGTCTGTGATCGAGTATTGTGAATCTGGAGCAATAAGTAAGAAAATATATAACATTAACTTACCTATTTTATAACGGATGACAAGTTCTTCTATCGTGGCCACTGGTGCCATATCAATTATATGTGCAACTAACTTGCAAATTACAAAAAATAAATCTGTACAAATAAACAAAAATAAAAAATAAATTAATAATTTATTACTAACTTTTGAAGAATATGAAAAACAATAAATGGAACACAAATTCGGTAAAATAAATTTAGAGAATAAAAGTGATTAGAAACGTTTGATATTGGTTAAATTTGAGTAAAAGTAAATAAAGTGATTGAGTTGGCCAAATTTCAAAAAAAATATGTATTCGATAAGAAGGAAAAATATATATTTTAATAAAGATAGAAAAATATGTATTTGATGGGGAAAGGAAAAGAAAATGGATTTGTTGGGGGTGGGGGTGTAAAATTAAATGGGGGAGGGAGGGGACTGTAAAATTAAATGGGGGATGGGGGTTTTTGCGGCGCGCTGGGGTGACTTTTTTCCTTGCAGAGGGTGGGGGGCGCTGTGCAGAGGGTGGAAGAGGGTAAAAAAATTTCAATGGCTGTGTGACAGCCCAGACGGAATTGATCTGGACCCTGTGACGGGGTCAGATCTTTTCTCATTATGCTTAATAATTAAATCTAATCTTCTCTCCGAGTGGTAAATATTAGAATAACGCTGCCTGTTCGTTTGACGTAGATTATAAATCAACTTATAAATCAATATTGGTTTATTTAAATCGAAATTGTTGAGTTTTCAAACCACTTTAACATAAAATGATAAAATTGTCATTTTTACTTTGAAATGATATTTTGTTGATTAAAAATAATATAGTCGTTTCATGTTAAAAGTAATTTGATAAATCAAAAAAACTGCTGAAATAAATCAATTTTGGTTTATAATCTTTGTCAAACGGGACCTCATCATCACTAATTTACGTGGAAGTAGAATTCATTGTGTAATAGAGTTGTAATTTATTTTAATACATTGACTAATAAATTAAGGGTTTCATTACCATTTGAACTAATGGTGTAACAAATAATTTAAATATAATAATGTAATCTAATAGTTATATTTGAACGTATGACTTAATTGAAACAAAAATATAAATTAAGTCGACAAAATTAAATTTAAGTGAATCATTTGAAATGAAATTTACTCTTCTAGGCTCTAGCCAAATTAATCTGCTCAAATTCAAAGTGTACAATACGATTTGCTTATTTCCATTTTTGGTTTTTGTAAGGGTGAAAATAAGCAGAGAATTGAATGAAATTATATTTAGCTCAACA
The DNA here is from genome assembly GCA_023638005.1 of Forsythia suspensa. Taxonomy (NCBI): domain Eukaryota; kingdom Viridiplantae; phylum Streptophyta; class Magnoliopsida; order Lamiales; family Oleaceae; genus Forsythia; species Forsythia suspensa. The sequence continues at coordinate 39,840,864 of CM042669.1, read as the reverse complement.
TAATTTGGATCTATTACTGCTATTTAATGTAAACAACTAGAATCTACTGGCACGTCATTTTAGAGTATCTTTAATGCATTTTATGTATAAGTTACGTGTCGTATAAGTTGCATTTAATGTATATTTTTTTCTTTGCATCATCAATTTGACAAAATCTCTATCAAATTGCATTGAAGATAATTTTTTAAATAATATCTATTTTATATGTGACAAATTTTTTTTTTTTTTTTCAACAATCCACTAAAGCATTGGAAATGCTCTTATTGAGCACAAGCTGAAATATCATGTGTTTTAAGTTCATCAGAAGTGATCTTCTACTCCCAGCGAGTAAGTGTTATATATATTGTCCGCATCTAATATGGTACTTGCCCGTTGGATACGGGTAAGATAACACTTGTCCACTGAGAGTAGGATACTTGAACATTAGATGAATCGCTGATATAACATTTACTTATGTGGACAATTTATCTAATCTGCAAGTATCATATTGAATATAAACAAGATAATAATTGACCATTGAAAATAGGAGATCGTTCTTTGTCGTATATATATACACATATAACACGCTTTAAAACATACACTTAAAGCGGAAAAAACAAATTCATTTGGTAAAACAGAGTTGAAAAAAGATTATATCAAATGCCACAACTCAAGCAAAGAAAGTCAAAGAAACAGACAGCATCAAGTCATCAACTCATACAAGAAAATGTGCCAATTAAAGTAAATACTATTATCTTGACGTGAACTATATCAATATTTTATCAAATTTGCGTCATCTTTAACACCCCTCTTTTCCATATCCTAATCATTTATATATTTTATAATATTTAATTATTCAAGAAAACGGCTGGTTGTAGCTACCTTTGTCTTTTTCGGATTGTGTTGGAAAAATATGAATTTTTAAATTAGCTTTCTTAATTTATCTTCTTGTTTTTTATTGTTGAAAATAGAAATAAGCTTGTACGTTCATACGTTGTTGTCATTTTTAATTGGCTGAGGTGGTAAGTAGATTTTTTTCAGAATATGTAAGCTGCAAATTTTATTTTGTTTCTTTATATGTTATGATCTGATTTCGTGACTAACAAGTACAATTCGTGTATTTTAGATTATGTATCATCTCATATATTTTTAGATTTATTTAAGAAGAAAATATATAAGTACAATCAATTAATTTTGACTTTCTTTATATTTATTGTCTACAAATTTAGAAAATATTTTGTTATCTTTTCAACTAATATTTTTTACCACTTTTATTGTTGATCTTTAGGTAGGAAATAATTTCTTAATTGATTATTTCTTTATTTATAAGTAAAGTTAAAAATCATTAAAGAATCAAGTTTTTGAAATTATAATTTTAGTTCTTGTTCATTAAGTATAAGCTCGGCCGACATCATGAAAAATAACAAGATGTGGTGCCTTCTTGGATATTTTTAAAGCAATCGATTCTTTCAAATTATTGAATAATAGAAATTAATTAGTGCTCAAAGAACGATCCTATATTTTGATCAAGCTACTTGGTATGAAATTAAGGATGGAGGTTCTTAATCTACGGTCATATACAATAGAGAAGTGGTGATAAAGTCAAAATCGATTAGTTTAATTCTACTTTATCAACAAATCAAAAGAAGAAATATCAAAGGGGAGTTGATCTGAGTTCATTTGATTGTTATTTTGTTAATTTTACGAAATTACAAAAATCGGATACTATTGTATGTTTTGATCCAAATTATTAGTTGATTGATTTGCCCCTAGCATAGGAGCTTATGAATGTTTCGCTCCGGGGGTATACCACATCACATATGGTGTTCGTATTTAGTCTACTGCATTAATTTTTGTATATAATAATAGCTGTTTCGAACACTGTTTAAACCTGCTTGTACGAGGTATAACTGTTATCTTCGTCACACGTCAATTCTAACTATAGACATGTCTACTATTTTTACGAGTTTAAATTAAATTAATTTTAATTTATTCAAGAAACTTGCTGGTTGTAGCTACACTTTGTCTTTTTCGGATTGGACTAAAACCTACATATTTGATAAGTTTGATTAGAGAATAAACGGTATTTAAAAAAAAAAAAAGTTAATATCTTATTCATAATAATTTTTAGAAAATTTTTTACTTTTCATTCTTAATAAAATGTAACAAATCTAACTACAAATTTTTTTTAGCATAATACATACTCGACCTTTCAATTATATAGCAAAACTCGATATTCCCTTCATTTTGATCATTAGATGACGGATTTACCCTCTATTTAAATAAAACAACCAAAAATTAAAAAAATTACAGAAAAAGTCCCATAATTTTTTAAAAAACTACAAATAAATCATACATAAAACAATTAAATACATATTAACCCAAAGAGAATTTTGAAAAAGTAAACATTTTATCTTTCCCAGTCAAGTTCACCCACCAGCCCACCCCTACCCACACTCACCCGTAGCCAAACACCACCTCCACAAAATGCAATCACGGCGGCGGCACCACCTCGACCTTAGAAAAATTAATTTAGAAAGAGTTGATTGGATAAAAAATTGGTAGAAGTATCACCTATAATAAGCACCTCACTAGCCCTCCATCATACGTTTTTAAAAACCAAATTGCAACCTAGATCACAGAACTCAGTGTGACTGTCAATTTTTTATCCACTTGATTTTTCTAAGATGGTAATGTCATGAGCTTGGATGTGAAATATGAAATATTTACTTTTTCTAGTTTTTTGTGCTAATATGTATTAAATTATTTTAAATAAGATAATATGTTTTTCATTCTTTTCTTCCAAGAGGACTACTGCAATTTTTCCACATTTTTTGTTGTTTTATTGCTTTCTTTTATTTTTTTTTAGTTATATAGTAGGGCAAATTCGTTATTTAATGGCAAGAATGAATGAAAATATGAGTTTTGTTACATAATTGAAATGTTGAAAAATTGGCGCAAATGGTTTCTAATATTTGTGCTTATTGTGCAAATAGTCCATAACCTTTCATTTTTTGTAGAGTGGTACATAGCCTATCCATTTAGGTGTGCAATTTGTCCTTATTTGATAAAAAAGACAAATATGCCCTTATTTTTATTTAGAAAAACTCTTAATTGGATTCATGACCTTCGAAAAAGTACAAATGGTCTTATACTTATATATTTTTTTTAAAAAAAACAAATTAGTAATATATTAAATTACTTTTGAATGTTTTACAAACTATTATAAAATAACTAAAATTTAAGCTCATAATTATTAACAAAACGTGTTAATTAAAATTATTTTATTATTATTAAGTAATCATTAAAATTTAAACTTTAATTTTATCATTACAACATAAAAAGAAAAATAATTGTGTCACAAACTTAATAATCAAATATTATTATTTAATTGAGCTATTCGTTTATTAACTACAAATATTATAGCTCAAATTGTATTCTTCATATTTTAATTTATTGTTTTATTATCGCTCAAAAATAAAGAACAAAAAATGTATAAATTAATTTTTGTTAGTATTTTTATGTTAAAAAAACATAATAAAATTGGTTCAATGTCATAAAATTATATACGCCATTTTGTTATTTATTTAACTTAATTTTTATTCAAAATTTTCACATCACATAACAATTACATATACCTAAAGTGCAATAATTTTATATTTTTCTCTTATGAAAAATTTATTTGACACGACTATAGTGATATATTTAATATGCTAAATTAAATATTGTTTAATAAATGTATCAGATTTATTTGCACATTTTACAAATATTAGAAATCCAATTACAATTTTTTTAAAACTAAAATTAAAGGTATTTTTGTTTTTGTTTTTATCAAATAAGGACCAATTGCGCACCTAAATAGATAGGTTAGGGACCACTCCACAAAAAACGAAAGGTTAGGGTCCATTTGCACACTATTGGCATACGTTAGGGTCCATTTGCGCTAATTTTCCTTAAAAGGTTTGAGATAGGTTATGCTTAAAAAAATAGTTGATGGTAGTTTTGTTACATTTTACAAAGATTGAAGATGAAAAGTACAAAATTTTCTAATTTGTATCATTTGTATTAAATGTGGGCACATCAGATAAATAGTATGTTTGTGTGTGGTTATAAACACTTATAAACTGGTCAAACATAATTTTCATCTACATATTTCGTAGGATCCACAACTTTTTATCCACATATTTCGTAGGACCCACTACTTATAATCTAAATTTTTTTTAATCAAACATACTCTTAGTGTGAACGGGACCCGACAGGTGCATGTTAATGTTATTCCATCTCGGGGAGTATGGCAGGGATGTCCGTTGTCGCCTTGTTTAGAACTTATTTGATAAAAAAAATTAACAAATTTTAATAAAAAATTGATGAAATATGTTATTGAAAAATTAATTAAAGTTGTGTATCTCATGGAATGTATGATTAAAATTAATTGTTGATCTTTAACTACAGTTTTTAGCATATTAAAATTGAAACCAAACAAGCTCAAAGTAAATTGAAAGAGGTGACATATAAAATTTTATATGTACATTCTTTATCTAATTCTATTTAACTTACCATGCATGTCATAAAAAGATGGAGGGGTCCTAAGGTTTCCGGAGTCTCCCTTTCGTTACGTTTACTTGTAATATTGTTAAGTGGATATTACACTAACTACTTACAAATATTAAAATAATTCTAAATCCAACAATTTAGTTTATTTATTTCAAAAATACTACATAATTAATATTATATTAATTTATAAAACAATGAATTAAAATCAAATGACTATTTCCACGTGAATTCACTCAATTTTGCTTTTGAGTCCTTGATTATTTGCACAATAAGTCCTTCATCTTTATAAAATTTTCACTTTAGTCCCTATACTTCCTCTTTCATTTCAATTTCGTCTTTTTTTATTTGCAACCCAAATCCTTCAACTTTTAAATTTGAACAAGTTGGTCCCCATATTTATACTTTTATATCAATTTAGTCCTTTGTATCACTATTTGATACAAATGTTACAAATGATATTTTATATCACTGAATATGTTACATATTGTATTATGTTATTTTACACATCACATGTTACATGAATTGGTATTACAGTATCATTTGATGTTACGTATGTTACAAATGATGAAATCAATAGTTTTATTTGTTAAATTTAACATTGTGTTACATATCTATATTATACTATAACGAACTTATTGAAGTTTAGAGTTGATTTTGCAGTTGTAACAGTTGTAACAATTTCTATTTAGTATCGCAATCTGTTGTAAATGTTACAAATTATATTGTGTATTACTGTTTGATACAAATGTTACAAATAATATTTTATATCACTGAATATGTTACAGATTATATTATGTTATTTTACACAATACATGTTACATGAATTAATATTTTGTATCATTGATATTTTATATTTCAATTTGTAACACAAATTGTTACAAAATATCATTTGTAACATTTGTATCAAACATTGATACACAATATCATTTGTAACATATGTATCAAATAGTGATACTGTAAAGGACTAAATTGATATAAAAGTATAAATATGGGAATCAAGTTGCAAAAATTTAAAAGTTGAAGGACTTAGATTGCAAATAAAGAGAGGATGAAATTGAAATAAAAGAAGAAGTATAGGGACTAAAGTGAAAATTTTATAAAGATGAAAGACTTATTGTGCAAATAATTAAGAACTCAAATGCAAATTTAAGTGAATTCACGTGGAAATATATTTTTTAGTATAGATTTTAATTTTAATTTATTATTTTATTAATTAATATAATTTTAAAAATGTAGTATTTTTAGAATAAATTTGTTAAATTGATAAAATAGAATTATTTTTTAAAAGTGTTATGAAACTAGAAAAGTAGAGAGAATTAATTATTTTAAAAAATGTCTTTTATTTCTTATGATGGACCCTTATTTTGCGAAATTCATAATATTCAAAGTCGTGCATTACATGTTACAACTTCATTTTCCATTTCCTTTTAACATAAATATACACCTTTAGGTGCTCACTATAGGTCTAGAAACTTGAGGTTTCTCTAGTCGATTCAATTTACTTGGATTGCATCCTTTTATTTGTGAATTAATTCTTTGTGATTTCTTTCAATATCCTCACTACCTTTTATAATATGAAGCGCTTCTTTATATACAAAAGTGTTGTCAACAACATTTATTTTTAATCCATTTCTTTCTCATAATGACATAACTTAACGAGATCTTTTCGTTTCATCATTTCAACTAGCCGAACCTCTTCTGGGATTTTATAATTAGTTATGTCTATATACTCTCCAAGAGTATACACTTCCTCAATAGGACCATCTTTATAATTGATTCCATTTTTAATTTGAGAATTGTTTGGAATCAAATATCCTGCGCTTGAGGCGTGCCATTAATTACGGATATAATAATGTTAATGGTTTGTCATTCAATAGCGTTAATATAAATTAGACATTTAGAGCTGTTATATGAGATTTAATTTAATCTCTTTGGTCGATAAATACATCATCAATTGTATAACTTACAAATGAGTTGTTTGTTGAACTTACGGTTCATATTGTCTTGTCTGCAAGGATCTAGAAAACATAATATCTTGCATTTGTATTCTTTCCAACTACTTAATTTCTCTCCCTAATGTTGAGAAAAGCTGTCTTATCAAAATGACATTTGAAAACCATATTATAAAATATCATCCATTAGGACTTAAGATATTTTATAATGTTCCATACTAAACATGTATTCTCAACATTTTTCAAAGCCCATCTCAGTACACTATGGTGGACCGATTGTACATATATTGCACTATCAAAAATCATTAGATGGATAATATTAGGCTCTGACCATAAGCCAACTATAGCGGGAGTAACTTTGATGTTGGCATGATGCGTATAAATATTTCAACATATAAAATAGCATTCCCTAGACAAAAATGGGAAGCTCTTTGTTCTCAATAGTAATGGTTTAGAATTTAATTGGAGACGTTGAAAAACAATATTGCTAAACCATTTAATATCATCTCAACTAATATTTTTAAAAGTTTGAGATTTAGACTCACTAGTATTGATAAGACACATCACCGTCTTGGTTGTATAATCTAAAAATTATGCTCATAATTTAAAATTTGAGCAAGTAATCTCGCAAACTTCAAGTTGCGAATAATAACACCATACAATCATCTAGTAGATGTATCTATTAGATACAAATAATATATAGATGGTCAACATGGAAGGTGATGGACCCCCATAAATCACCTTAAATAATTTTCAGAAATGCAGGGAATTCAGTCTCGATTTTACGTAGTGAATGTCTACTAGTTTATATACAATGAGAACAAGCATCACATGAGAATTTATTATATTGAAAAATCTTCTGATTTTCAATAGATATTCTCATTAATATTTCACATCATATTGATCCGGGATGGTCTAACCGGTAATGCAAATTAATAAAATTTTTAAGACATTGAACTTACGGTTCAATATAGTATTTCTTTAAAGTATCAACACTCTAATATTACACAATATTAATATTCTAAAATTGTAAAATTGTGCTTCTTCAAAAGCAACAACACGATTTTTTCTAGAATATTGATATGTACAAATTATGCCTCTTCAAAAGCGTTAAATATAATATTCGTTTAATTAAATTATGCTTCTTGAGGAAAATATTAATATACTATAAATTTGTGCTTCTTCATGAGCAATATCAAAATATTAATATATGTAATATTGTATTTCTTTAGGGATTACAATGCAATATTCTCCAAGAATATTGATTGAATATAAGGTTATTGTTCTTCAAAAGCAATGACACAATACAAAATAATTTATCGATTAAGTAAAAGTTTTCACTAAAGCAATCGATCAATTATTATATAATTACATTAATCAATTTAACATAATATGATTTATATGTTTTCCTTCGAGGATGTTCTTCTAGGGGATCATTCGAGCTTGCTATTTTGGGCTTAGTTGGCACGCCCAAAGAATTAGTTCTTCAACATATCCCATTTAATGGGACTTAACGACCCCACTCATATGTGAATCATAGAGTGAGTTTTTTGTGTCGTGACCGAGGATAATGTGTGCTCAATATAGAACTTAGAGATGACAATGGGTCGAGTCGGTCGGTCAAGCTCGGCCCGTGGTTCTTGGGTCCCTCGGCCGCTTGAAACGGGTCGAGTTCGGCCCGTGAAGAGACGGGTCGAGCCTCGGCTTCGGTCCGTCTTAAAAAACGAGTCCGGATCGGCCCGTGGACCGCGGGCCCACGGTCGATCCACGGGCGGTCAGGTGGATCGGCCGTGGTCCACGATTCACGAGCCGATCCGCGTGTCAACGTGTCACGGGTCGGTCCACGGACCCACGTGAAATTTCATTTTTTTTTTTTGAAGTTCAATAAAATAATAATAACAAATAAGTGAAGAAAAAATGTTCAATTCAAACCTTCTTCTTTTTTTTTCGGTTTGGGATAAACTACTATTAGCGTGAAGCGAGTTAAAATTGTACACGAACAAGTTGTTACGTGTACAATTTTTTATAAAGTTAAATATAAAAACTTATAAGTTAAAATGAATAAAAATATTAAAATAGAATGAATTTATACAAAATAATAAATATACTTACATTTTACTTATTACGTATTCGGTTCATTCATCTCTTGACCAATATCATGTTTACTTTATCTTGGATTCGATGATCGCATCCTCCCAATCTTTCAAACACATTAAACTCTCTAATATATCCGGTTTAAGTCTTGACCTCAAATCAGTAAGAATCCTACCACCTGTACTAAAAGCAGACTCCGATGCTATAGTTGATATCGGAGGTGTTAGTAGATCACGTGCTATAATAGAAACAATTGGGTATTGGCGCTCGTTTTGTCTCCACCACCTAAGTATATCAAAATTATTCCCCTCCTCTTCATCTAACAAATTAAGCATATCGTGACCAAAATATCTAGCTAACTCTAATGGTATATCTCTAATATTAGTTTCAACATTTGTAGCACGGGAAAGCGAAGAAGAAGAAGAAGAAGAAGAACTAGGATTTTGATTTCCCTTATAAATAAGGAAACTCCAATAATCATTAGGATTAGGGTTATTTGAAGAAGAAGAAGGATTTGGCGCAGGAGGTCTTCTAACATTCCTACCGGGTTTTTTCTCGCATAAAATTATACATTTCACATAATGTTTTTCTAAATTACCGTAAGTTAATGGATCACCGTAACTCAAATTATTAGAAATTTCGAAATAGTATGTTTAGTACCTTGTAAATTTACTCTAGGATCCATAATTGACGCTAACGGAAACAACATAGGCAAGTCTTCTCAATATTTTTAAACTTGATTTCCATTGTTTCAACAATATCGAAAAAATTGCATACGCTTATATCTATTAAAATTATTTGCAATAAAATAAAAATGATTTAAAACTAATGGACTATAAAATAGTATATACCACCACATGCATTAGTAGCATCATAAAATACTTTTAAAAATTTACGAACATGAAATGCAATTTGCCAATGTAATTGTGGACCGTGTGAATGTCGATCATTAATAACCGGTTATACAATGTTCATAACCTTCACATTTCAAGCATTAAATAAGTATTAGTTACGATTATACGTACATATACTTTTTAGTTGGAAGAATAATTTTCTACGCATAATTCATCAAATACTTGTTTTCTAGCGGTAAAGCTTGAATATAGTTCAATGCATACCTAATAATTGTGGGCCTATATACTTTAAACCGTCTTGAACAATTAAATTAAAAATATGCAATCAACATGAAACAAAATTCCACCAAATCGGGGTTGTAATTCCTCAATTAATTTTTCTATTACAATATTATTAGTGCATTCATACTCGCGAATTCTAATTACTTTTAATAATTGCATAATTAAAAATCTATAGGCCATTATGAAAATATTCAATTAAAAGCAATTATTCTTTTATGCAAAGAATCAATATAGTAAAGTAGACAAATATCCTTTATCATTTATCTGGACTTAAGTCCGAAATTAATGATACCACACCAAAGATATTTACTTAAATCATTTTTTATAGTTTGTTTTCTTTTATTATATGCAGCAATAGTATCGAAAAGAGTATTTCTAGCAAAGGGTTGATACCTTGGTTGAAGATACCTTAGTTGTACAAACCGTGTCACCACCGGCCACCAATGGCAATTCCTTCTCGATATAAAGCCTCTTGTGAATAAACCCAATTATTAAGATTGGGAGAAGAACTAAACCCACCCGAGAGCCGAAATGTAGTTGGACTTGGTTGGTATCAACTCCTCCGTGCTTTTGCATACACTTTAAAAAATGTAGGTTAAGATGGCTCGTTCCACCACCCTTTTGCCATGCAACATTGATTACAAAAAATGTGAAAATTGGTTGCCCATCTGCGGATGCAATTTTCTACCAATATTGAAATGATCCCAAAAAAAGCTTTTTGTTTTACTCTCTTGGTTAGTAGTCGATTGATAGTGTTGGTGGTTTCCAACTATCACCAAATTCGAATTGGAACATTATTTAAACCACTAAAATCATCTTGATTTTGGTTTTCGACGACTCGGCACTTCCTTGAAAATTGTATTGATCCATGAATAATTGTAGGTAATAGAAATATAGAAGACTAGTGATTAGAAGTAGAAAAATAAATATGAAATTGAAATGTAGGGATGTAGAAGATAAGAAGAATAAGATTATAAATCTAAAATTATATAAATTGCACAATATAATTTTTTTAAAAATGAAAGTATGAATGTAAGATTGTAAGTTGAGATTTGAGAGATTTGTGAGGAGAATATAGTTAATTTATGAGATATATATAGGGAAAAAAAATAGCCGTTTGAAAAAATAATAAAAAAATTGGGGACCAATTGCAACGTTTCGAATATGACCGTTGCATAGCGGTCATATTCGACTGTTATATTGCATCAGTCAGCCCCGCCTGACTTTTTATTTGGACCGGGACTATGACGGATCCGCGGATCCGTGGCCGCGGTCTGATCTGTGGACGAGCCGGGCCCGTCCACGCAGGCTTCGTGAACAAAATACGGGATCGGGCCCTTCATCCACACGAACACGGGCGGCCGAGTCAAAGTAATTTGCGGACCGGTCCATTTGCCATCACTAATAGAACCTTTGAGCTAAAACTTCAAAGGGAAATATACTTTTCGAAATTAGTTTCACACACTTTTAAAAATTATCATTAATTTATATTATTTCACTCATATTTTAATTAATCCTATAATTATTCTTATGATCAAAATTAATTTGAATTAAATGCAATTTAAACTTCAACAAAGACATGCGTAGTCATTGTCTTCTCCTGCGCTCTCCGTCGGCTAGTTGCACTTGCGCCGTCATGGTGATTTGGGATTGGGTCTCCTTGCGGGCGAGCCCAACTACATTATAGACCACAAGTTGTGTGGTTCCACCTAATAAATACTTGATATGAACTAGCGACCCCAAGCATTAACAATCAACCATTTTCACGTTTAAACTAAATACCCAATTTGAAATCATCGGGCGTCTCTGGTCTCGCCCTAATTTGTTCGAAGTCTTTGCAAATCGCGACAATCCGTTGCTATTTGAAATTTTGCTTACGCTAAATCCGCCTCACATTGGTCGTAAAATTTTGCAATAGACGTTTCTTGGTCCCGCTTTGTTCGGTCGAGACTTTGCGTCTTTACAAATCATGACAATCCATTTGAAATCATCGATAATCCATGCATTCCAAGGTTTAATTCTTTCACTTTGAAATGTTGTCACCAAATTTTACTCGATCTTTGGTGATGGTTTCATCGATTAATTTTTGCATCGTCTTATATCTATTAAAATTATTTGCAATAAAATAAAAATGATTTAAAACTAATGGACTAGTAGGGTAGTATATACCACCACATGCATTCGTGGCATCATAAAATACTTTTAAAAATTTACGAACATGAAATGCAATTTGCCAATCATGTGGTTGTAAATCGTATTGTGGACCGTGTGAATGTCGATCATTATAATAACCAGTTATACAATGTTCATAACCTTCACATGATTCAAGCATTAAATAAGTAGAGTTCCATCTATTACGTATGTCTCGTACATATACTTTTAGTTGGAAGAGAATTTTCACGCATAATTCATCAAATACTTGTTTTCTAGCGGTGAAACAAAGAATATAGTTCAATGCATACCTAATTTTTTCTAATTGTGGGCCTATATACTTTAAACCGTCTTGAACAATTAAATTAAAAATATGGCATACACATCTAACATGAAACAAAATTCCACCAAATCAGGGTTGTAATTCCTCAATTAATTTTTCTATTACAATATTATTAGGCGGAGCATTGTCAAAAGTCATCTTCATGAATTCTAGATTCGCAATTTAATTCTTTAATAATTGCCATTAAATAATTAAAAATCTGTAGGCCATTATGAGGGTAGTCAATTACTTTAAAAGCAATTATTCTTTTATGCATAATCCATAGTTTATCAATATAATGTAAAGTAGCTGCAATATATCCTTTATCATTTATACCGGACCATAAGTCCGAAGTGAATGATACCACACCAGCATATTTACTTAAATCATTTTTTATAGTTTGTTTTCTTTTATTATATGCAGCAATAGTATCAGAACGAAGAGTATTTCTAGCAAAGGGTTGATACCTTGGTTGAAGATACCGTTGTACAAACAAACGTGTGAAATGAGGGCTTTCCACTATGCTAAGCGGAACTCACCACCGCCACCAATCGGCACATTCCTTCTCGACGCAAAGCCTCTTGTGAATAAACCCAATTATTAAGATTGGGAGAAGAACTAGTAGATCCACCCGGAGAGCCGAAATGTAGTTGGACTTGGTTGGTATCAACTCCTCCGTGCTTTTGCATACACTTGAAAAATGTCGGTTAAGATGGCTCGTTCCACCACCCTTTTGCCATGCAAACTGTTGCTTACAATATTTACAAACCGCCTTGAAAATTGGTTGCCCATCTGCAGATGCACCGTCTCGCACTCTATTGAAATGATCCCAACACCGAGCTTTTGTTTTGCGGCTCTTCGCTTAGTAGTCGATTGAGTAGTGTTGGTCGTTCCAACTCTTCGTCAATATCATCTAAATTGAAAATTGGAGCAAGTTCCCAACTCCAAAATCATCACCAAATTCGGAATTGGAACATTATTTAAACCACTAAAATCATCTTGATTTTGGTTTTCGACAGACTCGCACTTCCTTGAAAATTGTATTGATCCATGAATAATTGTAGGTAATAGAAATATAGAAGACTAGTGATTAGAAGTAGAAAAAATAAATATGGAAATTGAAATGTAGGGATGTAGAAGATAAGAAGAATAAGATTATAAATCTAAAAATTATATAAATTGCACAATATAATTTTTTCGGAAAATGAAAGTATGAATGTAAGATTGTAAGTTGAGATTTGAGAGATTTGTGAGGAGAATATAGTTAATTTATGAGATATATATAGGGAAAAAATAGCCGTTTGAAAAATAAAAAATTGGGGACCAAATTGCAACGTTTCGAATATATGACCGCTGCATGCAACGGTCATATTTTCGACCGCTGCATATTGTACAACGGCCGATCCCGGCTTTTGTCGGGGACTATATTGACCGCGGACCACGGATCCGTGGTCCACGGTCTCGATCGCGGACCGTGCCCACGGGCACGGTCCACGCCGCTCGTGAACAAAAACACGGATCGGGCCCTTCATCCGACGAACCCGGGCCGGCCCGAGTCCGTAAATTTGCGGACCGGTCCATTTGCCATCACTAATAGAACCTTTGAGCTAAAACTTCAAAGGGGAAATATACTTTTTCGAAATTAGTTTCACACACTTTTTAAAATTATCATTAATTTATATTATTTCACTCATATTTTAATTAATCCTATAATTATTCTTATGATCAAAATTAATTTGAATTAAATGCAATTTAAACTTCAACAGCAACGCACGTAGTCATTGTCTTCTCCTGCGCTCTCCGTCAGCTCTTGCACTTCGTCGCATGGGCGGATTTAGGATTGGGTCTCACTGGGCCAAGGCCCAACCCAATTATAGACCACAAGTTGTGTGGTTCCAGCCTAATAAATACTTGATATGAACTAGCAGCCCAAAGCATTAACAATCAACCATTTTCACGTTTAAACTAAATACCCAATTTGAAATCATCAGACGTCTCCTGGTCCTGCCCTAATTTGTTCGAAGTCTTTGCAAATCGCAGCAATCCGTTGCCTGCTGAAATTTTGCTTCTGCTAAATCCGCCCCTGTTGGCTGTAAAATTTTGCAATAGACGTTTCTTGGTCCTGCCCTAATTTGTTCGGTCAGACTTTGCGTCTTTGCAAATCGCAGCAATCCATTTGAAATCATCAGTAATCCATGCATTCCAGTAAGTTTAATTGCTGCTGAAATGTTGCCGCTGAAATTTTACTGATGCTGGTGATGGTTTCATCGATTAATTTTGCTAATGCTGGTGATGGTTTCATTTTGTTATTATTCGATTAATTATGTTGCTAAATTTTAATTTTGGTGCTGGTGCTGTTCATCGATTAATTTTGCTGCTGCTGACGTTGATGAAATTTTCTTGCTGCTAATGATGTTGCTGAAATTTTCATTTTGCCTATGATGGATTAATTTTGCTAATGAATGATTAATTTTTTAATTTTGCTTTGAAATGTGCATTTTGATGGATTAATTTTCCTTCTGAAATGTGCTTAGATTTTGATTATTCTTGCTAAAATGTATTCAGATTTAGCAAAGCAAAGTGTCGAAATGTTGATGGATAAATTTGTCTTGTTGAAATTTTGCTAGAATTTACATACGTGCTCATATTTTTTATTATAATATGTTTTTGGAGATGGATTTTTGACACTACGTGCTCAGATTTTTTATTATAATACGTGCTCACAAAAATACGTGATTTGCCACTACTGAAGATGGATTTTTGACGTTTGAAGTCGTCTTTGTAGTTTAAAATTTCAATCTTTAGTTTTTAGTGTCTATTTTCATTTTTTTTGCATTTATTTCTCGTTTAGGATTTTATTTCAATCAAAATTTACTTATCTAATTAATTACGTGAAATTTCTTGATTTTTAAGAATATACAATGGACGCACAACCACCTCCTACGAAGAAAGGAAAAATGATATTGCATTCTTTCTTCAAACCAATAATAGATACACGAGTTTCTTGCTGATAGTATGATAATTTTTGTTGAGAGAGATCTTGTTAATAAAATATCTATATATTCTATTATAGATGAAAAAGATCGTCGGGCACAATTTTTTTTTTACTAATTTTAGATCTTAAATATTTTTGTGCAATGACTTTTTATAAGCTTTTTAAAGATTCTGATTTATTTGAAAATATTATATTCTCATTAAAATGGGCTCAAAATTTTTTGTAGTGATTTTAATGAGTTCAATGAAAGTTGACAATATTATATTGTGTTATTCTATCCGTGGCAATGATATGTGTTTTCTGAGAAATGAAGAAGAATTCATGACCATAATTTTATTGATTTCTGCGTTTAATTTGAAATTTGTTGATATTGATCTTTCATATTGTAAAACAGTATCACAGATAAAAACATGATATAAGTATACCATAGCACGATATCTAAATAAAATAGTATCATAGATTAAAACAGTGTTATAATAAAACAATATCACAGAAAATTGAAGTACTACAAAATATTTTTATGGTTGAAGTAATCATACTACTATGTCAAAAGGCTGTAATATAAGATAATTGATATTGTTTTCATTAAATAAAAGTATCATAATAAAACAATATCACAAATAAAAACATGGTTTAACCATAACACATTATCTAAATAAAACAGTATTAGAGATCATAGAAGTTATATAAGATGTTTTTATGGTTGAAGTAATGATATTGTTTCAAAAGGCTCCAGTAGTAGTACAAGATCATTGATACTATTTTCATTCAATAACAATATCTAAACAAAATAGTATTTTAATAAAATCGTATAATCTCATAGATAAAAGTATGGTATAAGTATATCATATCACAATATCTAAATAAAACATTATCATAGATTGAAACAATATAAGAGATCATTGAAGTAGTACAAGATATTTTATGGTTGAAATAATGATACTATTTCAAAATACTCCATTAGTAGTACAAGATCATTGATATTGTTTTTATTCTATAACAACATCATAACAAAACAGTTTCATAGATTGAAACATTATCATAACAAAACAGTATCACAGATAAAAGTATGATATAAGTATAACATAGCACAATATCTAAACTAGTATACCTCTTACATGGTAGAATCTAATCGTAGAAGTTTGCTCGCGTTGAAGAATAATGAGGAAGGAACAAGATCGAGAGAAGAAATTTGAAGAATGATAAAAAAAATAAAGAGAGATTTGAGAACAAAATTTTTTTTCTTAAAATTGAAGATAGACATACATGTCTTTTATTATGAGTGGGAATAAAAACTACATACGGTCGTGATAAAAGTGTCATAATAAAACAGTATCATAGATAAAAAGTGTCATATTTAAAATTATCACTGATTGAAACAGTATCACATATAAAAATATGTTATAAGTATACCATAGTACAATAACTAGATAAAACAGTATCAATGATAAAAATGGCTTAATATATCACCATCTTAAGAAAATAAATATCATAGATAAATGTATCTTAATATTTCAATATCATTGGAAACAAAGAGAGTATTACACACACAAACTATAACTCAATAAAAGACCAGTCATAGATTGAAATAGTATCAAACATTTTGAATGAAAACACTAATGAATGAATTTGTACTACTAATGAAGCATTGTTAAACAGTATCATTACTTCAACCATAAAATATTTAATTTTGAATGTGTTTTATGTAATGAAAATTGATGTACAATATCAAAGTAAAACAGTATCAAGTATTTTCCATAAATAAATCACACGTTCTAATAGAAAATCCAAAACACCAGCAAAATATTAATACATGATATCTAGTATCTCGCATTTTCAAAGCTCTATATCACATATTTTGTTTGATAACTCTAACTCACAACAATTACAACATAAAAAACTAGTCGAATCAGTTAACCCTAACTCCGATTATTAATAGCATTGCATATTTTTCAATTTGAACAGTATCTCAACATCTTCATGGACATTTTCATCAAAAATATTTGCTTTGAACAAAAAAATTGCTTTTGCAATTGAAATTTGTAATATCCTTTGAGTTGTTTGTCTCCAGTTTCAATGAGAAGAATCTAACGCAAGAAGAAAATGAAGATTAGTAAAAATAAATAGAACAGTTTTTAATTAGATAGTAGGATTAGTAGATTTGAATTAACAATTTTGCAATTGCTAAGTATGTTGATCTTTTAGCACTAAAATATAACTTTAATTAAAATAAGATTAGACCATATGACTTTGGAGCACATAAGCACATAAGCATATGATCAATGATCGTCCTGAATTTTCCCAAATTATAAAGTAGTGAAAATTGTGCATGTAACACAACACACCAGGAACTATTTGATTAGGGGAATTAATTCGATCTGTTATTTAGTTGGCGTGACATAAGAAATTACGAGCTACAAACAAGTGCACAACGATATCTTCAAGACTAGAGAGAATAAATTTAGCAACAAATTTAAAGATAGTCACGAGTCAAAGCATGGCAATCGAACAATTTGTACAGTTCTCCATGATCTGTTTGTATGGAAATGTTCATCTCTAAGAAATATAATCTGTCTATCACATGCAAACATGATTGTACAGTGATAAGAAGGAAAAAGGTTTAGCAATAAAAGGATGAGTATCGGCACAAGGCAATTCACGGCGCACAAATGGCCAAGGACCCTGCAAAATATACAGAGTTAAAATGGTACTTATCCACTTGTAGATAAAGATGCAAAAAGCAATCTATGTCTATGCCACCAAATATTATGGATGTAAACAGAAACATAATGCATTTAAAGGAGAAATACAGTAACTATATGGAAAGAAGAGGATGATAAAGAATAAACAAAGAGATGATGAAAGTAACTGTAGGCTGCCTGTCCAATTCTCTGTTTAAGAAAACAAGTCTAACCTAGCTTACAGAACAGCAGTGTGGAAGTCACAGGATGTTCCTAATGGATCCATCTCCTCTCGACGCGTTGGAATCTCGACCCACAAGTACATTTGCACCCTCTGCAATTTTGTACTCTTATCCAAAAGGATAATAAAAACTACAAATTCCATCCCACAGATGATGTTTCTTTGTATTTGGGTTGTTCCAGAAAAGAAAGTTCCCTATCCTAAAATGGATCCTTCATTACTACTTCAACTGATATAGAGAAGCAGTAAGCATATTGTCTTCAGAATAGCCAACTTTATACAAAACATTTCTCGTGTCTATCTCATCGATTTTAGGCTACACACAAAAACTACAGAAATTTCTTCCTGGTGCCAAAGAAAATTGTCTGACCAGTCCTAGCATTTTGTTTCTACGTTCATGCATATAATACTCAGAATGCTAGAAAATGAAAGAAGCACATAAGACCTCGGGACTCTAAGATGAAATATTAGAAATGGCACCAGTCACTATAAAAGCTCAGAAAGACAAAAATATTTCTGTTGTAAAAAACAAGTATATCAGTTCAGCCAAGATGCTCCTAAAAAGATAAGTTTTTAGATAGACTACTTCTCTTCCTTCACTCACTTCGCTCAACGGATAATGATATATGCAATCCAGTGGAAAATCGTGATGAATCAACTAGAGCAAGTGAAACAAAAAGCTTTTTATACCAACTAGATGGTTGGGCAGCTGGAAATCTTACAGTTGAAGACATGGGAGCACTCAAGAATGTTACTGCTTGAGAATTAAAACAATATCAAGAATATATCTATCAAAGTAAATGCTACCAAGGAAGTAATTGAGTTAATATTCAATATAACGCCACGTCAATGAAGACCTCAGAGTAAAGCTATCATTAGATCAAGCTAAGCCCCATTAAGAAAGTCAAAGCAAAGTCACACCAAGGGTAGGCAATGTGATTGGCAAAACATGTAAAAACAGTGATAAATGGTGCTCGTCAATTAGATTCAAAACTTATGTTCTCTATTTATCTAATGAGAATGCAAAGTATATAACCAAAGTTGCATAGTTAAAAAACTTTAATAGTCAAAACTGTAAGATCTTAATCCAATAATCGAGGCAATCCCATGTTAAATGCAGCACAAATATAGGGTGAAAAATAGGCATGGGGTAAATGTAAAAAGATATAACACTCCTTCACATTGGATTGCAACTAATCTTGTTCACCTATTCAAGAGTCAGCAATGAACTCATCTGAATCAGAGTCACTTGCATTGTAACCTGAAAAATTTTGTTCCACGCAGAGGTAATTTGTTACAATTGGAAACGGAAAAAAAGTAACATTGATGCAGGCACTCACACACCGTGCGCTGAGGGAGGGGGAAATGGAGGGAGACTTGTACCTGGGCGCTTATTGCTGACTTTCCAAACTGAAGATCTAACTCGTGAAGCTCTTGTGATCCAAATTCTTCCCTAAAATTCCATTCCAAGAATTAATACATAAAATCAGGTAATCGCAAAATGCTAACAAAACCAGAAAAAGAGAATCCAAGGAATAGAAGCCAATAAAATATATTAAAGCAATCAATCTGGAAAAGTCCAGAGTAACAACACAGCAACCAGTAATCATATACATAATACATGTTCTTCTTCACTTTAAATGACAATAAAAAATAAATAGAGGACCAACCAAAATTAAAGCAGGAAAAAAAAAAAAAAACACACACACACACACACACACACTTTTGGGCATCTCTAGGGACACCATAGCCACTATAATACATCTGGCCTACAAGGATCTGCATGTTGATATCCCCAGCCTTAGCTTCGTTGAGAGTATCACGGAACCACCTCCTTACACAGTCCTCCACCACTTGCGACAGCGGCAGCCTCCGTTGCTTCTCGGTCTTTCCATTGCTGCTCTCCCCTTCTCCTCCCATCATCTTCTCTTTCTTTCTCCCGTTCTTACTGTTATTCAATTCCGGCCGCCGCCTTTTGGTGGAGTTTAGTGCAAGCAAGGCTATGGTGGTGGTGAAGCTGCGTTTCTGATGATGTCTGTTGACGATGATGTTGTTGTGAGTACTAATCTTTCCATAATAAAAAAGAAAAAATGTTAATTATCATTACATCTGTACACACTTTTGTGCTTATCTGGGATTTTTTTATGATTAGCTCTGTAGATAAATTTTTTTATATTCATTACTTTTAAGAATTTTTAAGAAATTAATTAGGTCTCTTGGGACGGTATTTTGAACGGGGAATGGTTTTTTGTGTGTGTATCACAGAGGATCAATACGACGTCGATTAGTGACGTGATGGCCACTTTATTGACTTGAAAAGTGACCTCCCAGTTCAAATTGGAGCAGTTTGTGGGGTCCATACTAATCGTGGGCTCGTAAAAGTCTTCAAAATATTCGGATGCAATATTAAATTGTAGGACTTTAGAACATCTTCAAGAATATTTTTATTTTGAATATTTGTACATGATAAAAAAACATATTTAAATTTATAAAATAAAATTTTTATACACTCCAACAGTACATTTCGGGCGTTGGTATATAGTCAATGGATAAAGATAACGGATAAAATTTATCATATCATGTTTGGAGAAATTGATGTGTGGATAAACTTTTATACGGATAACAATTTAAGTAAAAAATGAAGATAAGTTTTATCTGCACCCATTGCCCTCGCTCCCACCCTACGTCTCCCCCCACTCCGCTACATCCATTTTTTTTTTTTTTTTCATTTAATTTTTTTTTCGTTTAATTAAGAACAAGAGTATAATTGTCTTTTTTTTTTTTTTAACGAAAATGTTGGGCTAAATAATATGATGCCAACAATTCTGGGGCAATGATGAAACTGGGTTCAGCCCAAATATGGAGAAGTCTATGATCCATTGCCTAAGCCGTTTTTCACCTCTTGTATAATTGGCCCACTTAATAGAAGATCCGCCCACACTGTTCATTGACGCTTGAGATGGCTGATGGCTGAGGACCGTTGGATGACTTCTTGATCAATGGTTGGCAGCTCTGGTATAAATAACTCCTGAAGTTGCCCTATTCTTCAGAGAGTCACATTCGCCGTCTGAAAAGAGAGAGAGAAAATAGGGTTAGAGTTTCTCTGTGAAATTGCTTTCGTCTTCTTCTCTGATTCCACTAAAACCTCTGGTTTTAGTGTTCTTCTGCTTCTTCTTTCCTTCTGATGAAGGTTTCTGAGTGATATATTGGGGAAGTAGTGTAGTTGTGAGGCCTCTGTTTTTGGCCGTTGTTCTGAGTTACTGTAGCAACTCAATGTTGAGTTCAGTTGGGTATTGTGGTCTCTGTTGTGGGTCTGGTTTCTTGAGGTGGAAACGAAGGGTACAATGTTCTGAGCCCTAATTCCATTTTGGGTATTCTGTTACTTTTGGTTCTTGGAACTGTGATATTTGGTTGTAAGTGGATCTTGTATTTTAACAGAAAAATTGTCTTTTTAACCGTAGTTTTTTCTATTCTTATACTTAGTTGAACCAAACAAGATAATAATAGACTTGTTATTCGGATAACTAATATCTATATAACTTTCATCCAGATAAATAGTTTTATCCATAAATCAAACGGACCTTTTATTTTGACTCTTTATTTTATATTTTTCAATAAACATTTATTTTTCCCCTCTTATCTTTTATAATCCTGACTCAGATTTTAATGAATTTCTTAAAATATATGAATTTTCATAGTTTTGAATACAATTCTATCGTCGTAAAATTATATCAGAATTCTATATTATAATTTTTTTACGAATTCTAATGGATTTGAAATATTAATTTGAATTTTTTTTTTTTTTTTGTATATCTTAATTTATTAAATTTATATGAATACAATGCGTTTCCATTTAAAGTTAAATTTTAACATGCATTCTGACAGAAGATATTAGAAAAAGACCATTTAATTTTTTAATTATCTTTTCAGAATTTGGTGTCTCGACTATAATTTTTTGTAGAATTTGTATTTTTTAAGGGTTTGAATAAATGAGATGTTTTGAATGCATAGTTAATGTGAAAACAGCAAAATGTTGCGTGGATTGAAACGAAAAAAGATTCGTATCTTGAAATGATGGAGGTTACGAATTACATTTTAAAAATTATTACTATATCATAAATATAAATCTAATTATTTTATTTTAATAGTATTCATAATATCTATTTGTAGCTTTTTTACTTTGATCACTCATTGTAATAAAACACGTTATGGACTCGAACTCCACTTAAATCAATAAAATTTGAGGGTTGCGTAAAATTTCTAAATAGTTTGATATTTATATTTATGGACTCAAAATTCACTAAAATCTATTAAAATCCTTTTAATCAATGAAATTCTTAGAGCATCTCCAATACTAGGGGCGAATCCAGGAATTTAGTCCGCAGAGATTGAAATATATTAAAGTTGTAAGCGAATATTCTAACCAAGGAAACTAACTAAACCATTTCTTCTGAAATCGACGAGACTGAGTTTTTTCTGTTGTCCTTGGATATTCTGAAAGTACTGGTTGATAAGGCCCAACTTTTAGATATGTCACTTTAATCTCATCTCGCAGATTAACAGGATGTTCAAATATTTACTTTCTTTTTTCCGAATCTCGTTCAATACCAGTAGTCGGTTGATAAGGCCTAACTTTTGAAGTTGAAGAACGTACAGTTTCTGGAGATGATATTGGAGGAAGTTACACGGTAGGAATTGAGGGTTGAACTTCAATTAACCTATCAGAAGGTGTACTTTCACTATATTGACATGTCTTTTTTAAAAATGAAAACAATGTCTTTTTTCTCTTGGTAGAAGCTTGACCTTCCATTTGTAAATTCTAAAAAACAAAATTTACAATCTATCAACAATCCACAAATAGGTCGGCAAGGCACAACAATTCAATAATACAAAATAGGCCAACAAGACACAACAATTCCATAATACGAACTAGGCTGGCAAGGCACAATAATTCAATAATAAAAAGACAAAGATTTAAACATAAGCCGGCAAGGCAACAAAAAATTAATTACACCAGTCTGGATGAATTAGCAAAATACTTGTAAGGCTTTTCTTTATTTTTTCCTCACGTTGGTCAACGCCCGTTGATTTGTTTTTGTACAATAAAAATAAGTCAATTCATGATATTACAATTTTCATAAAAATAAAAATAGGCATTAATTATTAAATAATCACCGACCGTAGGGAGGTTTACTCTGCTACAAGCACAAAAAAGTACTTATTTATCCATCACTACATTTTCATCCTCTCAAATCAATTCATATATCTCTCAATTCCTCCATTTCTTTGTATTCTTCTTTATATTCATCAAAATCAAACCCCTCAAACAAAACTCTCTCTCTCTCTCTCTCTCTCTCTCTCTCTCTCTCTCTTAACTCCTCAATCCATTAAAACATTTTACAGTCGGATTCCACTGCAAAGTAAAGCGGTATACTAGTATAATTACAGGTCAGCTGCTTAAAGGAAACAACATGACTTCTCATGAGAGAGCTATAAAAATAATGTAATATGAATTAGTAGTTAAGTTGAGATTTCAATTGAATTAATATAATTTGTTAATTTAAAATCCAATAGAAATTGAACAATGTTTATTACCAAATTTGAAGAGTATTTTTACTTTGGTTATTGAACTTTAATTAGTCATTTTCTAATAGTTTTTATTGCACTCAATCTATGACTAAGCCGTTGATTTTCTTACATTTTTTTTTTCTAATAATTGAAAATATACAAAATAATATACAATTCATAATCTGGTATAAAATCAAAATTAAAATATGCAAAATAATATAAACTTTATAAAAAGTAAAAAAACGAAAAATCAAAAATACAATGAAAATTATAATTTCTATTATATATTTAAATGATTTTCACCTATTCTTGAGAACGATTGTCCGATGCTAAAAAATAGATTTTCTTGAATGATTTTTTGAATGATTTAAGGCCGTTGAAAACAAGCTACCAAGTTGAGTTAACGGATTTGCGACTTTTTTTTTCGATGATTAAAATTTCAATTTGACAAAAAAAAAAATTTGAAGAAATGGAACTTCAAAACACAGCACGTAAGGGTTTCGGGCTTTCTGCGGAAATGGACAAATTGGGATTGACTTTTGTTTTTGTGGTTGATTTTGTGGCAAATTGAGATTGACTTCATGGAACGCAAGTAAGGGTTTCGACGGTTGGCGAAAATGGGTAAATTGGGTCTAACTTTTGTTTTCAGAAATTCAGCGAAAATCGGAAATGGGCAAATGGTGCTTCACCGCTTGACCTTGACTTCTTTTTTTTTTTTTTTTTTAGTTGGGTCTTGGGTCTTGGGCACTTTACATTAGTTAGATTTGGGCTAACAATTGGGTTGAAATTTAATTTGGACCTGGGCTAATTTTTATTTTGACATGGGCTATTTCAAAAAAAAAAAAATTATACATGGATTATGGGACTGGGCCTGACCCGGGCTGTAGTTAGGCCAAGCCCACCTTGGATCAACTACTATCCAATACAATCGTGGATTGTACTTAAAAGTGTGCCACATCAGCCTAAATTGCTTACATGTCAAGAAAAATAGTGTAGAATGTGACATTTGGACGGTGTGCTAGATATTCTCTATTTATTTTTTTATAATTTATATCCATCGAAATGTGTATTAAACCTCTTTTATTTAATTTTTTATAATTTATCTCCATCGGAATGTGTGTTAATCATCATTTATTTAAGTTTTTATAATTTATCTACTACTCTCTTATACATTTATATCATAATTTTTTCAATCCACAATCCCATTGAAGATGCTCTTCTCTCTGTCTCAATTTCACTTGTAACATATATAACATTTCACATTGTTGTATTGAAAAACCTAAAGTTGTTGGAAACACTTAGAATTATAAAAAAAATCTATTAGAATCTAAGTTAGGGACACCTATATTTTAAAAAATCTATTAAAATTATATCGAGGACACTTAGAATTATTTGGAGATTTAAAATTTATTAAAATTTGAGTTGTGCACACTTTTTTACAACCAAATGAGGTGGTAATGACTATAACACTCAAGTATTGTTCAAATATGTAGAGTATTGAAATTTGTAAATCATTAAATGCATTTATTATACTCTCTTAGTCTTAAAAAGATAAACTTATTTTCTTTTTTCACCCATCTCAAATTATATGTCAATTTCTTTGTTGAGAGTATAGTTGATTTCTTAACTCCTTAATATACTCATATTTAATTTGACTAATTATCAACAAATTATGAATTACTATTATACTCCCTCCGTCCCACAAAGATAAACTCGTTTTTATTATTTATCTGTCCCAAATTATAGATTACTTACTTTATAGAAGGTGTATTAAAATTTTCTCTCTCCTAATATATCCTTATTTAATTTACATTGTTATCAATCCAAATAAACTCAACATATTTCAATTATAATGGAAAATTACATAAATTTATTCACACATTTACTCAATAGGCATTCAATGAATTCCACCTTACCTACAAAACACTCATTCCTCAATAACAAAATCAAAAATTGATTTCATTATTGTTTCAATGTAAAGCAAATCAATTTCATTTGCATTCCAATTGTAACTTAATGAGTATTTAATTTTATTAGATTCATAAATAACTAATATTAAATAGGAGTATAATAAGAATAGTGTGTGAAAAATTTATAATTTCAATTACATTAAATGAAATTTCTTAATCTATGAGAAAAAACTAAATGAGTCTATTTTTGTGGGACGGAAGGAGTATTAATTATAGGGTATTTTAAAAAAAAATGTAAGTAAAATTTATTATTCTAATTATAATAATTATATTTTTTTAATGTATGTAAAAATAGAAATAAGTCTTTTTTTTTTAAACGAATGGAGTATATTACAATTAGAGAGTGAGTGTTGACCATCGGTCAAAACTCTCTTCAATATAGAGAATGTATTGAGCTTCACTCTTTAACATTTTATTTAAAGAGTCTTTGGAGATGTTCTTATCAAATATATTTTCAATGGGTAATTATATTGCCACCACAATTTTTGATTGTCACCCCACTTTTCATTTGCATTAAAAGTTTCCAACTTTTGCTTATTGTTTCACGTATGTCCCCACTATTTTGTTTGTCATATTCTTATTTCGAAACTTCTATTAATTATTAATTAACACATATGGTTATAGTTCTAGATGATAGTTTGTGTCCAAATATTCTATCACGTGTTTTGAAATGAAAGATAAATACTATGTCTCACTTTTCTATTTTTTTTTTTTTGTTCATTTAAAAATATGAAAGGCAAATAAGTCTTGTTATTCCTTCTTAATGATTTTTTTAAATGAAACTATCATCAATGACAAGATGTACTAATTAATGAAAAATTGAAGATAAGAATGAGGTAAAAAAAATGAGAAATGCAATAATGAGCAAAATTTAAGAACCTTTAGTACAATTAAAAAATTGTAAATTTATGGTGTCAATATAATCACCTTTAAAAATAATAGTTAATACATAAAAAGCTATTTTTAGTAGTTTCCCAAATTTATAGTAGCATTACACTATTATATACCCTAAGTTGTTTCTTTTGTTAAATTGTTAAATTTTTCGAGCAATACTTTGGGCAATTTACTTGACTTTGAAAGACCATGTGTTAAAAGTTATTCAATGTGTGAAAATACTACTTTAGAAGTTGGTAGTACTTAGAAATGGCAATAAATCGAACTCAGGCCTTATAAGGACTAGCCGAGCTTGGGCCTGCCTCGCCTCCAAAAGTCACGGGCCGGCCCATGGTTTGAGGGCTTCATGGGCAGAGCCCGGCCCACAAGCCCAACTCACCTTTTTTTTTCTTTTTTTGAATTTTTTTTTAAAAATGCAAACTAAAATGGTGACATTTTTGTGACTGTTAGAGTCTCTTCACTTTAAAAAGAGCCATTGTGGTCCACAAGCCACAAGCCGGCCCGTGTTTTGCAAGGGTTGAGCCGAAATCAAAAGTCATCTCAACTTGACTTTGAATGGGTCGAGCTTTTACGAGCCAAGCTGCAGGGCCCACAAGCGGCTCAACCCAATTGTCATCCCTAGTAGTAGTTTTGAATTGTTCAATTATTTGTTGAACAATGATTTTAACGCCTCTAATATTTATATTTTAATGTGTTTGAAAATTATTACTATATTGTTAGGTAAATCGTGGTTTGAAATCAAACTGAACTGTAAAAAATGATTTAGTTTGAAAAATTAAACGGTTTGATTTGGTTTTGAGATTTTCAAAACCATTTAAAACGGTTTGGTTTTAAAATTAGTCGAAATCATTCAAATCGAACCGTGTTCACAACTATTATCTAATTTATCTTACTAGACATACCACCTACAAATAGATAAATTTTAACACATTTTACATGTTACTTTTCATATATTCAAAAATTTCTTGTTTAGGTGTTAAACTATTTAGGGATTGTACCATAGTGGAAGTAAATTTTTTGTTTGAAATCCACGTTTGCCATATATAACTAATAAATGTTATTTTTACGCTAGTTCGAGTTGGCACCTAATGAGAAATCATTTTGTGCTGGTTTGAGTTGAATGAAGTTAATTTTGCTACCTTAAATTCTAATGCAGGTTGAGTTGAGATGAACGCTGCTAATTTATGCTACAATGCTGCTAAGGATGAATGGTGTTTATAGCTCCTTTTATTGTGTTTTAGCACGTTAAAAATCACTATGTAAGAACAAAAACTGAATTAGGGCAAGTTATTGTAGAACAAGGAATTACCTGTCGTAAGAGACAGGACTCCCAATTGTAAGGATGTCACAGAATCTGTCCTATTCTGACCAGTTTTTGAGTCTCAGCAGAAAGAGATGTTGTCCAGCTATTCTGCAGAAGAAGATAGTTTCTGATCACAAATATTCGTTAATGAGTCATTGTTCTTCCTCGCAAATCCATGGCCCTGTGCGCTGTTTAACGCGTGCAAGATGATTGACTGATGAAATCTGAAGTCCACTGCAGCCAGAAGATCGTATAATGAATTGGCAAATGTCAAAGGAATGCTCAAGATATAACACATCTTCAAATTGAATAGCAACAATATTCCAATCTGTTCTAGCCTGCATAAGTTGAAGGTGGAAACCCAATAAAACATACCTGCTGGAGTATCTCTAGGACATTGTCAACAACACGAGCTTTCTAATTCTCTCAATTTAATTTGTACAGGGGCTTAACTTCCATCTCTTCGAAGTTTACATTTGATGGGAGAATATCAAATGATTCTGAAGAAGAGAATTTGATCTCATTTTATTGAAGAACTGTTCTTTTCATGATCACAATTGCATTCCTGTGTATCTGTAATGACCTCGCCGCCCTTTCTAGATTCACATTTAGCTGTGTACTCCATTAAGTTAACAAAAAATATATTCCCCAATAATAATCTTTACATGTGCATGACAATCAGCAAATGATGGAATAGTTTGTGTCCGTCATGACAATATCTCTGCTTGTTATCTTCAAGACTGATATGCTGGCTGCACAGTAGTCACCAAGTTCTTCTTATTTGGAAGGAATATATCTTAATCACTACAACCGACTTATGCCTCACCAATAATCTTTACATGAGCATGACCCATCAACAAAACAATGGAAACGGTTAGTGTCCCTCACAATAATTTCTCGTCCTGTTATCTTTGAGATGAGCTTCATGGCTGTATGACAGTCGCCACACACGCGGAGGTTCTTAACTATTCGGATGATAGTTTTGGGTCCAGTACTGATTAAACCGAATGCAAGAGCAAGCTTCTCGCTGTGACAACCGAGGAAATGCTCCTTCTCCTCCTCTTCAATGTCAAAGAGAACAAATTCAGTTGTCGGCGTGTAGCCTGCTGCTCTCAACTCTTTGGCCAATTCACTGAGTTTAGCATATATCTTGAGTGACATAGGATGGGAAGTATCTCCAACGAGAAACTCATGTACAATTCCATCTACTTCTATCCAACTGTACCCAGGCACTTTCTGAATGCCTTTTTCATTCATAAGTGACCTAATGTTTTCTGACTTGTCCCATTTACAGTTAGCGGAGTAGATATTTGACAGAAGAACATAGTTCCCCGAGTTCAAAGGTTCTAATTCTATTAATTGTTTTAGAACATGTTCAGCCAGTTGAGTATCTCTATATACCCGACATCCACCTAACAAAGCTCCCCAAACTATGGAATTAGCCTTCATTGGCATTCTCTTGATCAACTTATGGGCTTCATCCAACAAACCAGCCCGACCAAGAAGATCAACCATGCATCCATAATGCTCAACAGTAGGAGCCAAAGAATATGCAGAACTCATACTATAAAAAAAGCGACGACCATCATTGACGAGGCCAGCATGAGTGCAACCACAAAGTAGACCCATGAAGGTGTTCCCATCGGGCTTCAATCCATATTTTTCGACTTGAGCAAAGCAACCAAATGCAGCTTTGACATGGCCACTCATGGAAAGCCCAGATATCACTGCATTCCACACAACAAGATCCTTCACTTTCATCCCTCTGAAGACTTCCCAGGCTACATCCATCTTCCCACATTTAGCATACATATCAATCAAAGCAGTACCCAAAACGGGATTTGACAAAAACTCATTCCTTTCCATCAAGCCGCTAGCGCACTCCCCCAATTCTAATGCTCCTAACCTCGCACATGCTGAAAGCACCCCAACCATGGCATAGCAATCTGGTCTAAGATTATCCTTCTGCATTCTGTGAAAAATCTCCAAAGCCTCTTTTGGAAGCCCATTTGCTGCATAGCCCTGAATCATAGCACTCCAAGAAACAATATCCCTTTCAGGCATGTCTTCAAAAACAGCACGAGCCTTCTCCATGTTTCCACATTTGGTATACATATCAACTAAAGAGGTGTTCACAAAGACATTCCTCCCCATCCCAATGTCCAGTACATATCTATGTATCCACTCACCGGCCCTCGAATCCCCTAATTGACTGCATGCAGACAAAACCCGAACTAGAGTAAAACTATCCGGCCTCAAACCCATCTCTAATGACCTCCGAAACAAATTGACTGCCTCCATAAGCCTTCCAATCCCAATATAACCACTCATTATTGCTGTCCACGAAACCACGTTCTTTTCAGGAATATCATCAAACACTCTCTGTGCATCCTCCAAACTCCCCATTTTAGCATAAAAAGACACCAGCCCAGTGTTCACAAACACATCACAATCAAAACCCACTTTCACAACAAGAGAGTGAACCTCCACACCAAGTCCAAAATCCGAATTCCTTGCACAAGACTTCAGCACAAAAGGAAACGTAAAATTATTCGGTAAAAAACCTGCTTTATGCATCGAACAAAAAAACTCAATAGCTTGAGTAAAACAATCATTCGACACCAACCCACGAATCATAGTGTTCCATAAGAAAATATTCGGATCATAAGTTCGGTTAAAAATAGCAGTTGCATAATTTGGGTGGTTGAAGTTGAAGGTGGACTTCAAGAGCATGTTCAAAAGATAGTGGTTGTGATGGAGGTGAAACCTAAAGAGGCGTGCATAGATGTGCTTGAGGTGGTTGAAGGAAGTGAAGCCTTGAAAGAGAGCTGCTTTGATTTCCTTCAAGGCCATGGGGACAACGGGAGAGGCGGGGTTGAACAACACTGTACTCATGGTTAGAAAGAAAGAAGGCGTCGTGGTCTTGCCGCCACAAAATTCAAATAACCACCAAATTGTCTCAACTGAACTTGCCGCCACAAAAATTCAAATTCAAATAACCACCAAATTGTCTCAACTGAACTTATAAACGCATTCTATTGTAATTTCCTTTTATTACATCCTTTGGATTGGCAAACACATAGAACTAAAATTTCATATAAGCTAGAAAAAACCAAGAAAATATTTTTATCTCCTAAAATAAGAAATTATTTACATAGAATTGGTCAAAAAAAAATTAAAGGGTTTGGTAGTCTTTTTCTTTTTCCACTTTTTTTCCACCCTTGGCAATTCATTTTCCATTTCTACCTTTCATGTATCAAAAATAAAATCACCTTCCCTATAAGAAAATATTTTTCATGAAATTGGCCAAAAACAAAAATTCATCCATTTTCATTTGATCAAACATTGAAAAATGAAAAACTATCAAAAACGACCCTTACTTGTATATTGAAATTTCCTCGCTTTTAAAAATTATAAAAATCCTCTATATTAATTTTTTCATGACACAAAATCCGTTAACAAAGTTAAGAAAAATAGAAAACCCTGGATGTTTGGTTGACTTTAAATTAAATTCTTTTTTTTAAAATCATTTTTAATCACAGAATCATAATTTTTATTAATTTTTCAACCATACATTTCACCAACTTTTTTCAAAACCTCTTAAAACACTACTTATAAACACCACCAAACATACACTTAACTAGATAAAATTGTTTAAGAAAATCAATATGTTCAAGAATACTTATAAACTCTCATAAGTTCTGGTTAAACATTATTTTTATCTACATTTCATAAGATCCACAATTTTTATCCTAATCTAATATCATTCTTGTTATATCCTCGTAACACTCTTTATCTTCTTCCTACATCACCCTAATCTTCTTTTTAATCGAGAGCTCCCAAACAGCTTGAAAAGGAGGAGCATGGGTATTGAGGGACGGAAAGCTAGGGCTGGGCAAAGGAGAAGCTGGGGTAACAGACAGAGTGGGTAAACCGGGCAAGGGGGTGGGTTCCAGGTGGGAATGGGAAGGGGAAGTTTAGAAGAAAGCTTTTCAGTTGAACAAAGACTAGTTAAATGAAAAAAAATACATATTTCACCTGACTATTGAAGACCGTCTTGATAAATTTTGCACTCAACTTCAGTCAAATGACAATGGCTGGCATTACACGGGTCTGGAAGCTTGGGCGGTTTTTCTTTTTAGACTAGCTGTATTGCGCAATATAAAATAGGACTTCTAAGAATGCCCAAGATCAAACAAACCAAATTGAACTAATATAACCTGTTCACCATGTAAAATCGACAAAGACAGATTTTAATATGTTGTACAGATAGTCAAAGCAATTCATTTCACAATTACAAGCTTTGTGTAACAACTCGTTAAGGCATGCGAAACAATGCCAATATAAAGCAAAACAAAATTGAATGATGTGCAATTACAATGAAATTTGAAAAAACAACCGCATCAATATATCTCCAACATTTACATGCAATGGAATTACAATTCTATATACACACGTGCCTCAACCTTCAACAAAAGTCAGACGTGATACCCTGGGTGGGAAGCAACCCAAACAACTGTACTATATCAGAGAGAGAGAGAGAGAGAGAGAGAGAGAGAGAGAGAAACAGAAGACATAAAAATAAGAATCGATAGGAACTTCCCAATAACATTCCCCGTCTATTCCCTTGTGTGCAACCAAACTCTTGCAAGATTTTCCACAAGAAGGCTATGTACTATTCGGGAATTAAAGCTTAGGTAAGATTTTTCAAGAATCGCTCCAACCATCTTCATCATCTTCATCACTTCCAACAAAAGCCTACAATATTCCCCACTTTCATCAATATACACCATAATTAATACAAAACAAGAATATGCTTGCAATCGTGCTGTCTGTCTCAGTGTGTGTGTGTGTGAGAGAGAGAGAGAGAGAGAGACCTGGCGAATGGCATTTGCTCTCTCCAAAATTGCAGCAACTTTAAGATTGGTTTTAGGACCCTGAATACTAGGCCTATTCGAGACTGCGGGTTTCAGGTTGAATGACTGACCAACAAAGATGATATTTAGTTATTTGCTCAAAATGACAATAGGTATAAATCGAAAAACTCTGGAAAATACTCTGGGCTTGTCTAGTCTTACCTTGGTCCGTATTTGTTCCAAGAGTGAATCTCTTTCATCAACTTTCTGTATCTCAGGCCTAACTCGTTCTGTCACTTTCCTCAACTGCAGAATCATTCAATTTAATAAAAGGATGCACCTCACTAAACCCACTCTATTTTTCAATAGGTCAAGGGACCTGGAAATACTTACTTTGCTTTTATCACGAGCCACAACAGCATCAATTAGAGGATTTCGAGGTCTAGGTTGCTTCATTGTTCTACTCCCATTTACAATTCCATTTTCCACAGGTGGCGATGTGTTTTCACCCTCAAAAGATGGCATGACAAGCACAGGCATCTGTGGTAAAAATTCAACAGCTCCAGGCCTCGTAAGGTTTGCCTCCACACTAGAAGAGCTGCATTCAACCTTCTCTTCCTTTGAACGGATTTCTGGGGCCACCTTTTCCTTTGATCTGATTTCTGGGGCCACCTTTTCCTTTGAACTGATTTCTGGGGCCACCTCTTCCTTTGAACTGATTTCTGGGGCCACCTCTTCCTTTGAACTGATTTCTGGGGCCACTTGATGCAAAGCTCTGATCACTTCATGTGACGGACCAACATTATTAGTGGAAGCCATATGTACAGAAGTTTCTTGGGAGAATGAAGCTAATGTAGACTGTATTACGCTTCCCTTTCCCGTAAGGGAACTGTCTTGTGGCATTTCATCATATCGTTCAGGCAACATTGAGGATGAGTTCATCAATTGATTTCCACCAAGCACGAGACTGTTATTTTCAGTATTGCAGGGATGATCAATATGTGGCACTTCTGATGAGAATGAACCAGAGTGCATTATATTACCAGAAGAATATTCCTGAATAGAAGGTGAATCCTCGCGTGTTACAGCTGAAACCGGCAAAATTGGGTTTTGAGCATTCGGATCAGCAACCATTGGCAATGATGATAAGAATGGACCAACATTACGTTGCGTTGCTACTCTCTCTGGAGCAGAAGCATGCTGAAGCTTGCCCATCCTCCACTGAACGGGAGGTAGAGGTGGCAGTGGAGGCAAGTCCTCCAGATTGATCAGATTTGCCTCAGAAAGAAGGTTAATAGGAAGAAGGTTGAAATTAATGGATCCTTAGGATATCTAGGCATGTTAACATCATAGCTGCCTTGCACTGGAATCTCCGATACAGAAGGTTGATTTGGAATGTTTACCAGTAAACATTTAGAAGCGGCGTCGCTGGATCCTTCAGGATCACTCTGATCTAACTTCTGTACATGTTTCAACTGTGGCACGTCCTCCAAGTTTTCCTCACCTGTATCTGGAAAATCTTCTTGATCACTTTGACTGGGCAGTAACTTGATCTTTTCTTCTACAATGGTTTCTTCTGCATCATGATGGATATGTAAAGTGGAAGCATCTTCAGTATGATTTATTAGACCACCTTGCCGGCAAGATTCCTGTTCCATAGCTAAGCCATTTTGTTCCAAAGATGGCTGAGTTGGGGCAGCATTGACAAGATCCAAACTGTTTTCAACTTCTAAATCAAGATAGGAGTGAGGAACGGTAACTAATAATTCTGACTTGGGATGTTCATAATCAACAGGGCTGCAGCACAAAACTGAGTCCGAACCTGATGTGGCAGATTCTTGTTGGCCCACTTCCTTTGCTAACCCAGATTCTTTGTGACTGTATGGCAGACATTTCATTTCAGTCTTGAATTCATGCTGAACTAAATCCCCAGAAGAAAAAGTAGATGCTTCCTGCAACTTGTCGAGATCCACAGGTGAGCTGTCATCATCTTCATTACTATTATTGTCAGTGCCAGCAACAGTAGTAGCCATGACAACAGCACCTGATTGATCTGCTTCAGAATCCATTTCATCTAACTGTACATGAACCTCGTTCTGTGATGTAGGATCGGAAGAGAGAGTAAAATCAGTAGCATCCTTTCCAATCAAATCAGTGCACGGGGGGATTTCACACACTTCTACACCATCTTCATTACTATCATTGTCAGTGCCAGCAACAGTAGTAGCCATGACTACAGCACCTGATTGATCTGCCTCAGAATCCATTTCTTCTAACTGTACATGGACCTCATTTAGTGATGTAGAATGCGGAGAGAGAGTAATATCAGCAGCATCCTTTCCAATCAAATCAGTGCATGGGGTGATTCCACCCACTTCTACACCATTTGATGTTGTCACAGGCTCATCAAGATTTTCCTCACTACAATGTGAACTTTCTACATCAGCTAAATCGAGAGGGTAACCATCATCTCTTATTCCTGTGCCCCGCGACCCTATGGAGTCGCATGATTTGGGACTTTCAACTACTGGAATTTCATTCCTTGTTGTCTCTTTGGCAGAAATAACAATATCGCAAGCATCATGAGGCTCGAAGTCTATCTGGGACAGATAAAAAGAGTTTTCTTCTGTGTAGAGCGAAACCAAATTTGGTGAACCAATCTGATTGTCAACCAAAGGGCAAGTGTAATCGTCATTCGCACTAAAAGTTCGAGCCATATTATCCAGT
This sequence comes from Forsythia suspensa, assembly GCA_023638005.1. Lineage (NCBI taxonomy): Eukaryota > Viridiplantae > Streptophyta > Magnoliopsida > Lamiales > Oleaceae > Forsythia > Forsythia suspensa. The sequence continues at coordinate 39,805,441 of CM042669.1, read as the reverse complement.
GAATTCCCATCATTTGCCTTCTTGGGAGCAGCCTCCAAGATGCAGGATAAATTATTTGAAGCATCAGAAAATACATTTGGATTCTCATCATCCAACTCATCCACAATCTGTTTTTCTTCAGAAGCAATAGGTATGCAGCCATCATTAGAAATAATATCAGAATGATCAGACATACTGTTTTCATGGAAATTTGGAACCTCCGTATCTGATATACTTGGAATGGTGCTTTCGGCAGACATCATAAATAAATGATCATCTATGTTCACATGCAGATTTGGATCCTCCTCATCTGAATCATTCCTTTGCAGGTATTCGCCAGACGTTCCCAGTGAATTATCTCTATTATAATAATGATCATCAGAGACCATAGATACACCAGGTACATTCTCACTCATACTTCCATTTGATTCATCTATCAGATGATTTTCAGCAGATAGTCTTGGTGGAAATTCATATCCTGTCTGCAGCGCTGCAGAAGGGATACCGGGAATACAGGATAGATTCGTAAGCATGTTTGTCCCATCGTGTTCTGTATTTATGATCTCTTTAGTGATTTCATTATAAGTAGAAGACATTTCATCTGACTCACTGAACCTACCTTTTCCGACAAATGATTCTGAATCCAAATGTAGTGAAGTAGGGATTGCATCAGCTACACATGAGCTAGAAATTAGATCCCCAAAGTCAGTGTGGCTGGGAATTTCAGCTATGTTGACACATATATCATCAGAAACAACAGGTTTTGGATCCTGGAACACTGAAACGTCTTCATGACCAGTTTGCTGGTGGGATGATCTATCAATAATATCAGTTTCAGGATTATTAGTCGATGGAAAAACTTCAGCAGAAGCATCACGATCCGATGGTGAGTTTTCAGCTGACATGCTTGGGGTATCAGATGATGACAAACTAGACATCTCTCTTTTGGAGGAATTCTTTACATTATCGGATAAAGTGGAGGCTGCAACTGATTGAGAATCTGAAGAATGCACTTGAAGCTGTTCTTCATTTGCATCAGAAATTGACAGCTGCCTTTTGATATTCGAGGAGACCAAATCACGGCCTCTCAGTTCGGAATCTGTATCCAATTCTGAATCCATTGTTGAAGGTGCATCTACATAATTCTCTCTCTCACTGGCTATATCATCAGATTGGTAACCATCTAAGCTGCCTTCTGTTTTGCTTTCTTCATCAACTGCTATATCCTTTTCACTAGTCACCCTGTGAAGAGAGAATGAGCTGTCATCTGCTTCATAACTGGGATTGGGATCGGACACCTCTGAGATTCTATCATCTGTGGAAATCTCATTTGGCTCATATATTGATGGTTGTAGTGTAGGCCCCTCCCTATCTGGAGATGATGGAAGACTTCTTTCTCTCCCCACACCTTCTCTGTGAGGACTCACGGTTCTAACCTCAAGCACCTCAAGCCTAGATTCATTAGGATCATTTGTTGGTAATTTCAAGGGTGGTGATCTCACAGTGACTTCACGAACCACTTTATGTTCTGGGGAGGAGGTATTCAACAGCTTCTCCATGTAGCTCTTCCCAGATTTCAAGTTAAATGGAAATCCATTCAGCTTCCTTTTCAATTTAACTCGACGTATAGGATTACTAACACCATTTTCAACATGCTCCTCGAGAAACAGTTGGTGGAGTCTGTAAAAAAGATGCTCATCATAATGCAGATCTCATGTTGTGCATTATAATAATAAGAAAAAAGAGAAATACTGAAAATAAAGATATTGAAGTCTTACTTGGCATGTGCTGTCGGTAAAACAACCTCAGGGGTTTCTCCATTTCTCCAGCGTGGCCCTTTCTTCTGCTACAAAAAACATACATTAATACAGGAGAAAATAAATGGACAACCTGGGAAGTTATGTAGAGAGTAGGAGAAAACTGATGGCTGTTCCACATGAAAATACTCCAATATTAAGAAAGAAAAGAAATGGTTTGTAAAGTATAGAGGTGGGATAGGTTTCCACACATCACATAGCATGCTCATTGCCTAGTTCTAAGTTCTAACTGATAGTTCCCTATGAATTCAAGTTTTAAATAAGCGTCAGTTTGGTTTAGCTAAAAAAATTGCTAAAGTTGAGATGCATGTTTGGCTGTGCTCAAATGAATTTTTAAATGCTTATAAGTTATGGGTAATATGTGGATAATAAGTAAGTAGTAACTTGTGGGTCCTATGAAATATGTAGATAAAAAGTATGTTTGACCTGTTTGACCATCTTAAATTATAATTTAAGCTTAGACAAATATAAGCTAAGTTTAACCACACATATCATGAGACCCACAACTTTTTTCAAAATCTGTTGAAACTTATATCAAAAGCTTTGTCAAACAGATCCTAAATCCTAAATCGTATCATTATCCACCATTTAGGTAGTTTATTAAACTGCCCAAATCAATATTACCAAAAGAAAAGACACTACAGGGTAAGAAAAGCTGAACCTGAAATGAAGAGGCAAAGAATGAAACCTTGGTCCAAGGATCTCTGCGTATTATTTTCGTTCAAAATTTACCAATAAAACTATATCTGTTAAATTACAGCAGTTATCGGTATTTAAGAGGAACTGTATCCTCATTGCTGATATGATCGGACAGTATATATTCCTAAGATTTGAAGTGTATCCCAATGGAAATGACAGTTTCCAGATAGGAACTATTAAGTCTGGAAGAGGTTAATTAAACTTCATGGATGCTGGTTAAAATATATCCTTCAAAGATTGGTCTATGAGGCACACGTGTCAGACCATATGTCTCAATACTCAAACAATGTAAACTCATCCTGCAACTTCTCCACTTTTGCCTAATCGAACATACTAGGTCAGAATATAATTTTTCGAATAGCTTTTTTTTTTTTAACGTACAAACTTTGTCTCAGTAGGAAATCTAGATATAAACAAATAACATCACCACAAAAGCAGATGACTAAAAACCTGCTCAAGTATAAATTCAATATACTTGCTGCTGAAAGCTGCAATACCCAAGGAATTACCTTTGCTTTGCGGGTTTTCTTTTCTCTCTGAACATCTGTGCTTGTCATTCCAGAGGATGGTGCTTCTATTTTAAAGAATGAAGGATCAGTATAACGTTTTAAACATGCCCCAGCACCAGCAACATCAAACCTGCCATAAATCATGAAATTCTGAGCTTTAAATTCATATGCAGGTTTCAGTAACTTTTAGAGACATTTCAGTACTGTTGGACACTGCTTGTATAGACAGAGGATCATACTTGTCTAGAAGGAATAAACGGGGAGGACCCCTGCATTCTTCATATGAATCCATTATAAATCGAGGTAAATCTCCCTGTGTGATCAGATTCTGGTCCATCTTTTGATTAGGATGCCAATCAACGCCTGCAATATAATTATTCAGCCAATATTGTTGTGGTATTTATTAAGCAACTTGAGGCATCTCTCAAACATGTTATTTAGAAAGTGAACTCAGGGCAGATTCCTAAAAGGATGAAAACCCCAGTAATTCCCAGTTAAAAAATTATGAATCATATCTTTACCTAAATAAAACATTATGTTGGCACACAACAGAATTATGAGTTCACTGTTATGATTTACTGACAATTAACCGAAACAATGTAATTTGCAAAAAGTTCAACAGAAAAAGAACATAGGATCACCATTTAAAATACTTCTGAACAAAAATGATGAGAATGAGGTTTTGGAACACATTCAACTGAAAAATAAATCAATAGAAAGTTCTAACCAGAATTATAGAAGAATGAAGAATGATTGGTCTGGGAGAGAAATGCCTTCTCGATTGAAGGAACCTCAGCCTCAAGCTGCTGGACGCGAGCCATTAAGCCATGGCCTCTAGCAGCAGTCACCATCACTTCTTCATGCAGATCACGAAAAATTTCAGCAGCAAACCTTCAGCAATCACAAGAGACAAGCAATTAAGAGAAAATTGCTACAGACTCTCAGGCTAATTTGGGAAAGAGAATTTAATTGCTGCTTATTGTAAAATTATCCCTTTGGTAAAAAAGGAAAAACAGAGAGAAATTACAAAATCAGATGGAATGACTTAGGGAACCATCTAACTAGCAGCAATGCAACTTTCACACTCTTCCAAACATCCCATAGAAGTTAATTCCCCGAAGAATACCAATTTTTCCTTCTTAAAAAATGGAAGACCTTGATAAAAGTTGTTTGATTCTTAATGAACTACAGAAGTTATAGCAGGTTCAGTGTAAAATGTATTGATGCATCAGCCTGGTTAGAAAAAATGAGGAAAAAGACATCGGAAAGAACACCAACAGCGAAAGCAACCTTTAAAAAATATATTATAATTTGATTAGATGGTCATTTTGAAGAAATGTCATTTGAAAACAGCATGAAAATAAGGCTAAAGCACAAAGACAGAATCCTCAACTTAGAATCCAGCTTCACCATAATATTGCATTCTGACATACACTAAAAGATTATAAGTTACAGTAAAATAATGTAGAAAAAATTATAAATTTGTGTTTCATGCATGTTGATAAGAAATATAGATAAAGGTGCCAACAAAATGCAATAACTTATTCCAGTGAGAGTTGAGACAATCTAATTTCACAGGTGTAATATAAACATCGCATTATGCACTAAATGAGACCCCGTCTTCCCCATCGATACAATATCTAGAAGATAAATAATACAAGTGATTCTTAAAGCCCCAGAGAGTGCTTAAAAAGCATAGTTATCTGTGCTGTAATTTTATAGCACTGCATTTGATGACATGGAACTGGCAGCTTGAAATCGTACAAGGATATTTCCAATTCAAATTTGGGTTCAATTTTTGGCTAGTTTCCATTCCAGAGTGTAATTTCATTGGGATATCTGATGTCCCAATCCATAAGGCTTATTATTGTAGCAAGACATTGGTGTGCCTTCTATTATTCATGTAAACGACTAATCAATCAAAAGATTTTAATCAATTCCAAGAAACTAGAAAAAGAAAAAAAAATCCAGTTAGAACTCGCATTCCAAGCCTCGTGTTGTAATTTTCCATAATTTGGAGACAACTAAATCCAAAAATCAAATAGATCTCAATCTCACACTTCTCAACAATTAAAACAGCTCAACCATCAAAATCACAATAATATTACCACAAGAAAGCCTAGTTCCACACATTTCATCAGAAATTACCACAATTCAAAACAATACAACTGTAAAACAGTAAATAATCAAAAAATAGAAAAATAAAACACTAAAAAATAAGAACTCACTCAGCAAGGTCACCGAGCTGGCGGAGGACGCCGACTAGGCCAGCCATGGCAACGCCTTCGAGCAGAGCCTCCGGATCATCCTTATCGGCGGCTCTGTACAGCTCTGGATCAGCCAAGCTGTACTCATTCCTTATCTCATACCTACTCATCGGCATTTTTCCAAAACCCTAGCTCAATTTCAATTTTCAAATTCACCACCTTCAACCACCTCCACATAAAGATGCCGTGTACATATAAAGATATTGAATATAAATCTATAGAGAGATTTTTCTTGTTTAATTTGAAGAATGTACAGAGAGAGAGAGAGAGAGAAGGAGAGGCTTGAGGACTCGGTGAGAGTGTTGACTGCTATAAATAGATGTCAGACAAAAAATTAATTTTTTATTTTTTTTTATTTTAACTGAGGATTTTTGGGAAGAGGGAATGGGAATGAATTGAAACAAAAGGTCGAACTCGGGCAGGGGCAGCTTAAAATACGCCGCGGAAATACAGAATAAAAAGTCGCGGGCATCCTGCCGGTTATTGTGGGCTAAATGTATCGGATCGTGTATTGTCTTTTAACTGCAAAAAATAAGTATGATTGCAACAAAAACAATTTTACTTTGAGAAAAATAAGATTACAAATTAAAAATTAATTTTTTTTAACTAGTTGACTTTTCACACATTTTAAACGTGAAATTATAAAATTGTCTTTAATCAAAAAAATGTCACTTTAAAATAGATCGAAATTTTTTGTTATTTCACTTTTAAAATATTTGAAAAATCAACAATTGTAATTCAAAAAATATCTATTTTTAATTTATAATCTGTACCACGGACTTTAATTAAATATATCCTGAAAAATTTTCAATACTACAATATAACCTTTATCAATTGCATTTCTTTCTTCCTTTAGGTATATAAGAGGATATTTTTTTAAAAAATATATATAAGGTAAAAGCATTGAGCCCACGATGTGCATACAAGGTAGTGAAATTTGAAACACGGAACTTTTATTTATTTTGATATTATGTTAAGCTATCTCTCATTTTTAAACCATAAAATATTTAATAAGTTTATATTTTTAAATCGCATCAACAATATATACAATGTTATTTGAATATTTGAGCATGGTACAATATGATCACTAGATATTTGTGGATTATATAACAGTTTTGCTTAGAGTAATTATATTTATACCATAATTTTTGTTTGTTGCACCACTTTTTAAATACAATAAAGGTCTCCAATCTTTGTTCGCAGTCGCACTCATGTCTTTAACTTTTTTTCGTCGCACTATTATCCTTAACATTCAATTAATTACCACATCTTATTTTGGTGACGGTTTATGTCCAAATATTTTATTAGCGTGCTTTGAAATGAGAGATTGTCAAAATTTTGTATTTGTTATTTTATTTTATATTTGCTTATTTAAAAATTTGAAGGCAAATAAGTTTTTTTTACCCTCCAAACAGATTTTTTGAACAAATTGTCATCAAGATAAGATGTGCTAATTAATAGAAGATTGAGGATAAAATACGATGAAAAAAATTAAAGACGTAAGTACAATGATAAATTAGATTGGAGACCTCCATTGCAATTAAAATGTTGTAGAGCAAAAAAAAAATATAGTGTGAATATAATTATTATTTTTGAAAAATATAAGGGTAAAATCGTCAACTAGGGACCCAAATATTATATACAAAATTTTAAGAATCGAGGCTACCAAAATATTAGGTTGGTTGACCTAATTGCTACATTTTCAATAGTTGGGGATTCAACTGTAATGTTCTTTTATTTTTAATAATATGTTTAATATGTTAAATTGAATAATGTTATATAAAAAAATAAAAAAATAAAAAATTTGTTTTAGACAGACTACTGGTGGGCCCGAGTAGATTTGGACCGGGCATCAATTTTAACATGTCATGATCTACATCTGAAGGCCATATTCTATTAAGAATTTTGTCTTTCGCCAAAAAAATTATTACAATATGATCATTTTATTGTGCAGAATAATTTTATCATCCTTTTATTAAATGTCCTTAATGAATCATAACAAAATGACGAGAAAAATTAAAGTGTCTAAACGAATTATAAACTTTCGTATTTTGCCTAATTTGACAAGAGAATGATTAGATTATTTGAGATTAACAATGACAATGTACTATTTTACATACATTATAGACCAGTTGTGTATTGTTAAGACCAATTGTACACCTTTAGTGAAAATGTTATGGACTATTCACGCACATTTATTGAAAAAATTGTGGACGATCTATGTCATCTCTACACATTCAACATAGTGAAACAAAAGACAATGTTAAACACATAGATTTGATCTTATTTTCATTCATTCATCCAAGAATGGATCACCCGTCTTCTCTGACAAGCAAGAAAACGTCTACTAATATTCAGATTTGTTCATGAAATATTCACCTTCAATAGTAGCCCACACCGACAAAGATTAGATTCTATTTATTTTTCCAATTTCAGTCAAACACTATACTTCAAATTTTGGCAGTTTTCACTAACAATATATACTTGGCGGGTATGATTTAGGTTATATAGGCGGAAATGAACAAAAGAAAAAAAAGGTGAGTTGACAATTTAACTCTCCATGTAAAGATAAATTAAAAGCAATTAAAAGAGATTTAAGTCCAAGCACTCAACTATCGACAAATTTGAATGGAATCCGTCCATATGATCAGTTTCACACCAAATAGCATATGTTATGAACCTCTTAGCCAAAAATGAAATATTAAAATCAAAAATACACTAAGAACATACGTTAGAGTTTAGACACCATTTACGTCAAAATTCCAAATTCAAATGTCATAAACAAAATATAATTTTTCATTCTAAAAGTGTCTTACAAGGAATTTTCTTCTATTATACTAATTCGTAAAAAATAAAATAATCCGAATTAAGTTTTGGTGGGCCCATTATATGTACGGGTTGGATATGGGTGTCACTTGTCTGCAAGTTGTTTTCATAATACATCTGCTTGTTAATTTAAGGTTAAATACAGTTATCTATATTAATATTGTATTTTAAGTGCCCATCAGTTTGTTACATTTAAATGACAATTACTGAGTTACAATATATATTAAAAAATTGTAAATTCTTATATATATAAAAAAAAAAAAAAAAAATTACAGTACCTGTATTATCGTTCTAATATTCTGTTAGAAGCCAGATTTAAAATTTTAAATACAGCAATCAATTGCCATTAGTGACATGGCACCGTATGTTTCGCATGTTGTAATTAGGAATCCGGCCAGCACACATTTTGTCCTTTTGGGACTATGTACTATAAAGCTCTTCAGCCTTGTTATGGTAATACGTACTTGGAGAATTTCTTTTATTTTTCAGGCCACGTCACTTTAAATTCTCGTAAAAAGGAAAAAAAATTCATTCCACATATAATTTTAAATTATGCTCTTTCCCAGAGAAATCAAAGAAAAAAAATCCCATCCTTCCAAACAGGAACATATTCAGTTAGAAAGATCAATATTTAGATCAATCATTGACAGGCCAAAATATAAGGATTTGGGGAGTCGGGGGAAAGTTAACAACCTCTTCTTTCTGCGGGTCTCTGAAAAAGATTCATTATTAGTTCCAATTCAAAAGAAAACTAAGTACTTCCTTGCTAGATTTCTCCCCCAAAAATCGACGAATTCCCCTTGCTTTCTTTTCGCTCCGCTCGTGCGTGGCACTCCTTGCTCGCGGAGCGACATACCGAAAAAAAGAAAAGTACAAGCAACTACATCTATCAACCGGTATTAAAAAAAAAAAAAAAAAAAAACTTTATTTATACAACTAATATCTAATTTAACCAAATTAAAAATATTATTTATATTATTCGTGTCATCTTCTTCTTCACTCTCACTTCTATCTTAGACTTCACCTTAGTGTGTTGTGTCACCTTCTCCCCTCTCTCGTGCCCTCAAATTGGTGTATACAGTTTAACATGAGGTCATTCTCTCTGAAACAGAGAAAAGGTGGTGACACAATACAAAAGAAAAGTGACGGGGACGAAACATAAGGAGAGACTATAACAAAATTTTCAAGATAAAATTAATAACTAATAATGGGAGCAATGACCTTTTTTTAAGTCTTGATGTGGATGTATAATCATTTAATCTTTGCTTTAAAGTTTTGGTCCATTGGGTGACAAGTTTTCTACAATGAAAAGTATAAGCCAAAGCCGTTTCTATTTACCAACCAAATCCTAACTTCCACCACTAATTGTGTGCAAGGATATGATTATATGTACAGGGAAAGTCAGGCATTGGCATCACTATAATAAGAATTAAAATTAAGAACTATCTTTTTGTTATTTTCTCTTTGGAATCATCGGTCTATATTTTGAGCTCGTACGTATACTGAACTGCATTTTAAGCAATCATTTCTGATATTATTAAATACTATAATTTGTTGTCAAAAAATCGACTAAGAACATGTTTGTTAATACTTATAAGTAATTATAAGTTTGTCAAACATCATTTTTATCCACAAATTTTGTAAGACCCATTGCTTATAATTTACAAAAATATTTTCTAAATATACTCTAAGATAATCAAAAGAAAAAGTAGAAAAACGATGTAGAAAATAATGACGATTAAACGAAGTGAATATACCATAACAAATTTTCTTAACATATTTCGTCCCTTGCATTGGTGGCAACAGGATTATTGGACGTCTGTCTCTCAATATACAACACTTTTTTTTTAAATGAATACAATAGAGTATTAACTTTGACTGGCAAATCGAAATTTGATTGTGTTTTTCTTGACCAAAAATGTTTTGAAGTTTTGAAGACTCGAAAAAGTTGAAAATAATAAGAATAAAATAGCTGTTGAGAAAGAAATAGAGAAATCAATATATTTGAATTGATTTTGGTTCAATTTATCTATTCTCAATTCTCAATTGGACCTTTTGGCATGGATAAGTTGGACCGTTAGATCACGCCATTTCAAATTGGAACATGATATAGTGGTCCAGATTGCACCATATTTGAAAGTTCATGGCTCTTCAATATGCATCAAATGTACTCGAACGTTCGCGCCACAGTTATCGCACCATTTGGAGACTTATTCTAATTCATACATGTAAACCACTAAATAACCATTTGGTTCTAACATTCTCCTACATGAAAAGAAGTCGACTCATAATAAGGAAGACGAAGAAGAATACTATCTGAAAAATAAACGCATCAAGATATGTAGCTTTTGCTTTGAACTTTCTTTAGTAAAAATCTGTCGACTCACTTGGCTAATCAGTGGACTAACTTTTTGAGATTATTGCAAGCCCAGAAAATAGATCTATTATCTAACGTATTATCTCTCATATCAAATTTGATTCTTCATTGTATCTATTATTTCGGTCCCGAACTCTATTGAGTTCTGCAAGTATTTCACTAAAGTCACCTATTAAATATTCTCATAGAACCAACCTAGTTCAAACTCACGTAGGTGATGTTCTATTAAGAGTATCCTACAATACTCTGATTGTAGTTTTACAAAATATAATCATCATTAAAAGCAAATCTTATCTTCAACAAAGTTTTGTAGGCAGTATTGCATCACAAAAATAGGAAGGAGTTGTACCATTCTCGTCGAATCATTCATAACCAATTTTCATATTAAACCTAGTCTATGAGATCTCAAATCGCCATGTTAGGTTTCCGTTAAATGACTCTTTAGATTTAGACTTAAAATCTATTTCCATCGATGCATGGTTTATTCGCTATATATATATATATATATATATATATATTGTAAACGAATCCACAAAGTTGTCATTTAACTTAACAATATCAATTGATAGTGTTGTCAAAGTAACTGTCGAACGATATTATGCTACGACGTATATATCTTCACTTGCCGTTTATATACAAAATTTTATTCTATAGCTATTTTTGTTTTATTATAGCTAGAGTGCTTTGGACATTAATAAGTGTAATTTATATACTTATTTAGGCCATTAATTTGTGCTTTTGTTTGTTGCTTAGCTTAGGATTTAACTGATTTCGTGTTAATTTTTCTATGTAGGACGCATCGCTGTTGTGGGATGAGACTAAATGTCAATAGTTGTGATTTTTTGAGACATTCATTTTCATTAATGTGACATTTTACAAATAGTGCATTCAATCCTTTTTTGGTGAAATTAAAATGTCAATAACTCGTTTTGCGAACAAACTATAAACATCTACATATTCAATTAGGAAGAACGATATTTAGATCAATTATTGACAGAGCCAAAATAGAAAGATGTGGAGGGTCGGGGGAAAGTCTACCATACGAAGAAGACTGGACCTTAGCTTCTTCGTTGACTAGTATAGCTGTGTCCAGTTAGACTAAATTACATCCATTCTTTACTTGCATTCAAAATATAGAAATTTCATTAGAATGATTTGAACGAATGAATGAATTGTTGGTGGATTTTGTATAAAGTGACTAGAAAGAAGTGCGAAAACAAGAAAATCAAAAAATATGAAATGCAAAGTCGAGGCAAGTGTTGAACTAGGCATGGCAATAAGCTCGGCTCGGTCCATTCAAAACGAGCTCATCTCACCCAAAGGCTCGGCTTGTCTCGCTCCAAAACGTGGGCTAGGTTCGTCCCACGAGCTTGAGCCGAGCTGAGCTACTCACGAGCTCGGCTCGGCTCGGCTCTGCCTTGATTCTTTTTTTTTTTTTTTGATAATTTAAAAAAAAAAAGAAAAGAAAATATCGAAAATGCTTTGATTGAATTGAGTATATAATAGATTGAGAAATTAAAGTGTGTTTAGAATTGAGTATTTATAGAAAAATAATTGAATTTAAAAAAAAAGAAGTAAAAATATGACCGTTGGCACGAGTGCCTTTTAGCTCGTGGGCACTGTCCACGAGCCCAAAATGAGCTCGGCTCGTATTTTGCCGAGTCGAACGAGCTCGGCCTTAGCTTGTCCTCATCCCTAGGCGAGTCCGAGTGGGCCGAGCTTTTACAAATCGAGCCAACGAACTTTATTGCCACTCATATGTTGAACACTTTGTCCTTAAGTAGGGATGGCAAAAACCCGCCCCCCGACCCGCCCCCGCCCGCCCGCCCGCCCCCGCCATGCCATGCCCCACCCCTAATATTCCCCATACGATTACTAAGCAGGCGGGGCGGGACCATACATTCCCGAACCCGCCTTTTAATAATTTTATTTTATTTTATTTTATGTTTTAAAATTTAAATTGTATGTAAAAATAAAAAATAATATAATTAATTAATTAAACGGGATGATAAACGGGATTTTTTTATACCCGCCCGCCCACTTTTGCCCGATCCCCCTTTCGCTTTCCAAAATCCCGACGGGCGGGTATGGAATGGCACCCGCCAACCCGAACCAACCCGTTGCCATCCCTATCCTTAAGTCAATTTTACCCATAGCGGTGCCTACGGTTTATGGACAACGACTTCTACTTGTCTTTGTAGCACTTCAAAACACAAGCACAACGAACCAGAAATGGTTTTGTACTCCAAAAGATGAATATGAAATGGAAAAACTAGAATTTATGCAACAAATGCAAGAATTTTGGTTCAAATGATTCAAAATATGATTTGAATCTATTTGTATATCAATTTTGTACTGAATAGGACGTCTCTAGAGTACTATTTATCGTTGATGAAGTGTTGGGAACGAAGATGTGTAGAACCAAATCGTGCAACACTTCAAAAGAAATGTTAAAACCATGCGATCGCATGGTTTTAACATGTTACGATCGCAAGGTACACTTTTTGAAGACAGAATTTAATCAAGACTAACTATGAAATCGCATGGCTTTGTCTCCTGCGATCGCATAGTAGGGCAAACAAATATTCTGCTTAAAAATTCAGCAAGTTGCTATCGCATGGTAAAAAATTGACCTGATTTTGCCCTTTTCCGTAATTTCTCATTCATCCTGATCTGGCAGGTCGATCTCCGTTTCGACGCCTCGAAGCGGCGAAGTGGCAAACTAATTTGCTTAAACGGATTGGGTCGAGTCTGAATATTTTAGCCGAAATTGACACGAAGTCACTTTAGATGTTTTAAACACTTAGTCAATTTCTCGAATTCTTAAACCAATTTCCAACGTGAATTTGTGGCTTTTACATACCTGCAAAATCAGTTGTTTGGATGATGAATCGTGCGGACTTTAGATGGAGAAGCTCCGAGTTTGGTTGCTGGATTATGGACGTGGAGCCTACAAATTTAGTTGTACGAGAAAATTGGTATGATTTTGGGGAGCCGTTCTGGGGGATCCGAACGGGAATTCGGAATTCAAATGAGATGAAATCGCTGATCATGTAATTTCCAAAATGAAAAATTAAAGTCGAGTAGTTATCATTTTTTCCCCGCCCACGTTCAGCTGCCGTTTAGCCAAACTTAAACGGGCTTGGCCCAAAATTTCCACAATCGCTCAAATCCTTAAATTTGTTGGCCCAAATTGAGCATCTCTTTCAATAACATTTCTCTAATATAGTTAGCACCTAGAGTTCATCTTTATTTCTCACTCTTTTCATTAATAATTTTTGCTTAGAATTATCCATGCTTAGCTTCTTTTGTTAACATTTCTCTCTATGCTATATTTAAAGAAAGATGAATTAGCTATTTGATAAATTTGTGTTTCAAAATTGTTGTATATTTTAAAATTAGTATTTTATTATTTGGTAAACAAAATTACAAAAGTAATTTATTGCTATGTATATATACAATTACTAAAATAGATATTGATTATAATGATGTTTATTTGTATTATTACTGTTGGTAGTATTGTAAAATTTATTTTTACTTTTGTAATAATATATAATATTATTAAATAAAATAATGTATTTACTATAGTTATTTTAAAATGATAAAATATAATATCTATCAAAACTCAAAATTTGTAAAATTACAAAATTAATTTAATTAGTTAGGATTAAAATTAGAATTTTGATTATAGATTATTGGACAAGCTAAAAATAAAATTTAAGAAGCTACCATTTTACTGTTTCTCAAAATCTTCTATCAAATGGTACATATTATTCTATAACCATTTTTTTTTAAATTTATCAAACACCTAAACCAACTTCTGATTGTTTGATAATCAGAAGTCAGAGTCTAAAATCTTTCCAAATTGAGCCATGCAAGTTGAAAGAATTTTACTATATGTCGAATGGATATGTATATATTCAAATCTAAAATTAGTCTCCAGTTAGTTTTATCTACAACTCAATAATATTTGTCTAGTTGTCTTTCATTTAAATAATAATAATAATAATCTCATCCAAATGGAAATATAAATTAGCATAGAAATTAAAAAATATAAATTTTGTTGAGTAAACATGTCTAATAGAACTTTTGAATCTAAACAGAGTGTTAGACAATATCTATTTTTCTTTTGCAACGTCAACTTAACATAGTTCTGTCAAATTGCATTTGAGGAAAAAAAAAAAAATATTGTTCATTTTGTTTATGTGGCAAATTTTTGTAGCAATCTACGGTTGCAATGGAGAGTTTCTAAAGTTACAATTTGAATACTTGATTGAACAAATTGTTTGAAGCAATTTATGGTTGCATTGGAGATTCTATAAGGTTATTATATGATTGAACATTAATAATTAAGGTGGTTATGTTGCCACAATAGTTTGTTATTGTTGCACTAAAGGTTCCCAATATTTTCTTAATATCATATTTATATCCCAATTTTTTTTTTTTTTCGCTTTTATCATCAATTTTTATTAATTAACACATCTTATCCTAATGAAAAAATTAAATATTGTTCATTTTGTTTATGTGGCAAACTTTTGTAGCAATCTACAATTGCAATGGAGATTTTCTAAAGTTACAATTTGAATACATGATTGAACAAATTGTTTGTAGCAATTTACATTGCATTGGAGATTTTCTAAGGTTATTATATGATTGAACAATAAATAATGATTGAACAATAATAATTAAGGTGGTTATGTTGCCACAATAGTTTTTATTGTTGCATTAAAGGTCCCCAATATTTTCTTAATATCACACTTATATCCCAATTTTTTTTTTCAATTTTACCATCAACTTTTTATTAATTAACACATCTTATCCTAATGACGATTTTCGACCAAAATGTCTTTTAAGATAATGTAAAAAGACTTATTTCAAAGCACACTAATAAGATTTTGGAGATAAACCATCATTGGGAAGTCTATGCACTAATTAATGGAAGAATAAGGATATGAATGTGATTAAAAAAAAGGGTGGAGACATAAGTACAACAATAAGTAAAAATTGATAACTTCTAGTACAATTAAAAAGTGGTACATCAATAAAAAAATGTTGGTCAATATAATTACCCAAATAAATATAATTAATTTGTCTACTATTGTTAATTCATTAACAAGTCTAGTATTTTTAATTCAGTGTATTAAACATGCAAAAACATAAATAATAACATACCTATATGAGATTTAGAATGAATCGGTAAATTTGATATCCACATCTATCTTTAATAGAGTTAATTATATCATATATCATTGAACTTTATGTTCCGTTTTATTTATGTCACCGTACTTTAATTCATTTCATTTATACCACCGAACTTGAAAATTACTTTTGGTTAAACAACTTTGTTAATCAGCCGTTTATTTTGTGACAAAAATTATGATGTAGCATTAACGAACCGTTAAATAGCTGACGTATCTCACCACATATGAAAGTTGTCCGCGTATATGAAGTTTAAAATAAAAAATATGTTTTTCACATCAATTAAATGACTTTGGCCAAAGGTTGTCGTTCTTCAATTCTCAATTTTCTCAAAATCAAATCAGATTCTTTATCTCCAAAATTTTCAAAACTCGAAGATACATAAGTCATTTAAATGTACGTTAATACCACATCAGAATTTTCGTCACACAAAAGTAACCGTTTTGGTCCCTAAAACTTTTTTTTTTTGTTTTCTAATAAATACTTTCTCTATATTTCTAAATTCAACACAAATTCACAATTCCCTCAACTTAATAATCCGGTAAAATTATATTGTCAATATTAGTTCTTTTATTGTGTAATTTATAATTGAATTAACTTATTTTAGTGATTTTTTCTATTCAATTTCTACATTTCTACAAATCTACATTCTACATTTCTATTTTTTTTTTAAATTGATCATTACAACACACAAGGAAGTGTCGGCCAACAAATTGATGATGATTTTAGTAGACTAAATGATATTTCAATTCATGAATTTGGTGATGATTATGGGATTGGGAGCACCGATCTCATTAATATGGAGGATATCGATGAAGAGTTAAAACGACCAACACTAATACAACATCTCGCTTCGACTACTAAACGAAAAGTCGTAAACAAAATACTCGGTGTTTGGATCATTTCAAATTAGTGCAATAGCGAGACGGATAACCAATCTTCAAGACAATGTGTAAATATTGTAAACATAAATTTGCATAACAAAAGAGTACATTATCCAAAGTGTATGCAAAACATACTCGGGAGGGAGAAGTTGATACCAATCAAACTCAACTTTAATTTGAATCTCTCGGTGAATCTTCTAGTTCTAGTCTGAATCTTAACAACTAGGTGTATTCACAAGAAAACATGTACCGGGAGGGCATGACTCAGTTGATGATCAGTGGTGAGTTCCCACTTAACATAGTGGAAAGCCATCACTTCACCAAGTTCGTACAAAAATATCTTGAACTAAGGTACTCACCTTTTGCTAGAAACACTTTTTATGCTCGATGATAAGTGCATTTTGTGCACTTATTCGTCCTTAAACTAAGCTTTTAATTCGTTATTTTAGTAATTTTCTACATAATTCGGTGCATTATTCTTTACATTTCAGTTTTGGACCCATCTGTGAGAAATTGGAGAAGAATGGATGAAAAGAGGTGTAAATTGAAAGTTGAAGGACCAAATTGGAGATTATCAAAAGTTGAAGGATCAAATTGCACATTATTGAAAGATGAAGGACCAAATTACACATCATTGAAAGATGAAGGACCAAATTGGAGATTATCAAAAGTTGAAGGACCAAATCACAAACTATGAAAAGCTGGAGGTTCAAAACACAACACTTGGAAGTTGTGAGCTGGTCGATCGCCCAACCTATGGCTGGGCTCGCCCAGCTGGGTTCACCTTGAGCAGAGAGAAAAAACCACACCTGGGCGATCGCCTGGGAATGGCCTGGGCGATCAAATTTTGACAAGCGCGAGATTTTTTCCTTGTTTGAATTCTAGTCTAGTTAGGTAAGTTTTTGCCCACGATTTCTGGATATTTTTTGGCATATTCTAGGGCACCATTAAAGTAGTACATATATGAGTTATTAACTCATATTATGTTGTTGAGTTTTTGGAAAAAAAACATAGACGAAGGCATTAAACGGAGATCAAGACTGCTTCTTTGAAGAATTGAACTAAGATCAACGACGAGCAATTATTCTTTCAAGTCTTCTTCTTTTCCGGGTGATGAATTCCATGTGTTCTTCCCCTTCTTATTTTCTTATTATTAGTATGCTAGGCTAGTTTAATTAGCGCTAGAATTACGATGAAACTTGTCATTTAAATTCTTTTATCTTGAGACTTGGTTTTTGACACTTTACTTCAATATGGTTTTGAATAATTAATTTTGATTTGTTTGCATCTACAATTATATACGTAGTAATTGTATAATTGTTGTGGTGTGTTTTACTATCGAAAGGTCGAAAAGCATGCTAGACGCTATTTTAATTATCTTAAAGTCCGATAGGGGATAGAAATATACCGCTATGCTTTAGGTGATCTTTAATTATCCATGGAAATTTAATGCTTTCATTTGTATTCGCATTCGTCATAGAAATATAGTCGAGTCATGCATATGAATAGGTTTAATTGTATTCGAGAGAAACTGTTGAACAATCTAGGGATATTGATCTTCATAACTGAATTAATTTGTCAAGACCAAGAATCAAGATAGACGAAATAACAACTACAAGTGGATTCGAATTCTAGTGCTTTTCCCTTTTAAAAGTTAATTTCATTTTAGTTAATCTCAACCTTTCATTTATTTTGAGAAATAGTCGTTTAATTGTTTTTATTTTACTCTTTCAATTAGTTATAAAACACAAAATCTTTCAAAGTTCTTTAGATTCGGTTAAGGTTAGCGTGATTAAATTGAATTATCTAAATGCTCGTGGGATCGATACTTGGACTCAAAATCCATTTTACTACCCGAGCGATCCGTGCACTTGCGAAATTATTAAAGACTCAAAATCGCTATCAAGTTTTTGCGCCGCTGTCGGGATTTAGTTTTAATTGCTCAATTACTTTAACACTAATTCGAACTTATATTTTTTATTTGCTTTAGTTACTTATTTCTTTAAGATTTACATGTTTGCTTTGCTTCCTTTCGAGACCATTGCATGCTGAAGTGAGAGACACGAGTCTCTAATTCCAGTTGATCCGGAGATCGAACGCACTTTTCATCGCAGCAGCGAGAGAGAAGCAAGAAAGACACAACAAAAACAACAAAAACAAAGAAGACATAATGCGAACAACGAGATCGCTCGGGCAAGACAAGAGATTGATGAAGACAACATGCTAGTTGGTGACTTTTTGACTCCACGATCATACAGAGCCAATCCAAAGATTGTCTACCCACCTTTAGGCGGTCGAACTTTCAAATTGAAGACTAATGTCATTCATCTATTCCGAATGGACACCAATTCTATGGCGGGACCGATGAGAATCCACATACACACGTTTCAAGATTCTTGAAATGTGTCAATACTTCAAGTATCAAGGAATCTCGACGACGCCATCCACCTCGTTTGTTCCCACATACTCTTCTTGACAAGGCTCTTGAGTGGTTGGACTTACTACCAATTGACAAGATAACCACCGGAATGATCTAGCCCAAAAGTTCTACACTAAATTTTTCCCACCAAAGAAGGTCTCGAAGTTGAAGCATGATATCTCCATATTTCAACAATCGAAAAAATGAATCTTTTGATGAGGCGTGGACCAGATTCAATAATATGTTAAGAAAGTGCCCTCATCACGGTGTTGGCAGGGGGCAACAAATTCAATACTTCTATCTTTGGGCTACTACCTTCATTTAAGAGCATGATTGACTCTTCATCCAACGGTTCTCTATCTACCAAAACAAAGGGTTGAAGCTCTAGATTTATTTAAACGAGTCGCTACCACCAACGCCATGTGGCCATCGAGAGAGTTATACAAAAGAGAACTGCGGGGTACATGAGGTAAATACTTTCACAAAGATCGTCTGCACGAGATAAAGTCATTGGCACACAAAGTGGAAAGTATGTCATATTCACCAATGCAAAGTGCAAACAAAGAAATCGACATGTGAAGAATGTGGAGCCACCATAGTACATCGAATGTCCTATTCTATCACTACACTGAATAGGTCGATTACATTCAAGGTGGTCGGCCAACAAAATAACCCGTACTCCAACACATATAATCCGGGTGGCGAAACCATCCAAATTTCTCTTGGAAGGATAATCGAGTAATTTCGGACCACGCTTTCAAGAGCCGAAAAGAGAACTTCGCTAGAAGAAATTCTCGATAAATTCATCGAAAAGACCGAATCAGTTCATGCACAAAAGCAGATACTAATATTCAAATCAAGGCATTAATATTCAAAATCAAGTATTGTAATAAAGAATCTTGAGACACAAATGGGTCGATGGCGATTGCTTTATCGAGCGAGCACCGTACTTTGCCCAGTAATACAGAGGTGAACCCCAAGGAACATGTTAAAGCCATTACTACTAGAAGTGGAGTTCGCCATTACAGAGATCCATGTCAAGAGATCAGTTGCAAATGAAGAGGTGGTACCTTCCACTGATGAGGAACACGTGGTACAGACTGAGCAGACAATAGCTATGAAAAAGAGTTCAGGCACACCACAGGTTAAGGCAACCGTTCCTATCAAGCCATATGATCCTCCAGTCCCATTTCCTCAGAGGCTACAAAAGCACAAGTTGGACAAGCAATTCGGAAAATTTCTTGAGATCTTCAAAAACTACATATCAACATCCCTTTTGCAGATGCACTTGTTCAGATGCCCAGCTATACTAAATTCTTGAAAGACATCCTTTCAAATAAACGCAAGATAGAGGAACATGAGACTGTGATGTTGACAGAAGAGTGTAGCGCCATTCTACAAAATAAACTACCTCCTAAACTCAAAGATCCAGGGAGTTTTACAATACCTTGCACCATTGGTGATTTTTGTTTTGATAACGCTTTATGTGATTTAGGAGCTAGTATTAACTTGATGCCGCTTTCTATTTTCGTGAAATTAGGTTTGGGAGAAGCTAAAGCAACTACTGATAACTCTGCGCATTGGGTGATCGGTCTATTAAACACCCAAGAGGAGTTGTTGAAGATGTTTTGGTAAAGAGGACAAATTCATCTTCCCAAATGATTTTATCATTCTCGACATGGAGGAAGATAAAGATGTCCCACTTCTTCTTGGTCTACCATTTTGGCCACTAGAAGAGCTCTGATCGATGTACAAAAAGGCCAATTGATTCTGAGGCTTAGCGAGGAGCAGGTCACATTTGATGTCTTTAAGGCAATTAAATATCCAACCGAGTCAGATAGCTGCTTCAAAGTAGATGTGGTTGATGATGCAGTGCATGAAAATTTCCATCTCCATAATCCATCGATCCATTGAGGTTTGCATTGTGCATTCTCAATCCTCTCATCACCGATTCTAGTGAGGTTGAAATGTGTGCAAGATATCTTGAAGCTAATCCTCCATATACACGCCCACCACGCTTTGAGGAGTTGGGAACAGTTCTATAAAACATCCGCCCTGCTCAACAACCTCCAAAATAGAGCTCAAACAGTTGCCCTCTCATCTCCGTTATGCCTACCTAGGGAGTCCTCTACTTTGCTGTAATCATTGCAAATTCAATTAATAAGCTTGAAGAGGAAAAATTACTCCGAGTGCTTGAGAACACAAGACGACTATTGGGTGGTCTATTGTCGACATCAAGGTATCGACCCTACTCGTGCATGCATAAAATTCTCATGGAGGATGATTTTAAACCAAGTATTGACGGTCGAGAGAAGGCGTGAATCCTAATATGAAAGAAGTGGTCCGAGCAGAAGTCATGAAGCTAATGGATGCCGGGATAATCTACCCGATCTCAGACAATGCTTGGGTCACTCCAGTTCAAGTAGTGCCAAAGAAAGGAGGTATCACTGTGGTTCAGAACGAAAAGAATGAGTTGATTCCAACCAGAGCAATGATCACGGGATGGAGGGTTTGCATTGACTACCGCAAACTCAATACCGCTACTAAGAAGGATCATTTTCCCCTTCCATTTATTGATCAGATGTTGGAAAGACTGGCTGGATATTCTCATTACTACTTTTTGGATGGATACTCCGAGTATAATCAAATTCCAATAGCACCTGAGGATCAAGAGAAGACCACATTCACCTGTCCCTATGGCACCTTTGCTTACCGTAGGATGCCTTTTGGGCTATGCAATGCTCCTGCCACTTTTCAGCGTTGCATGATAGCCATCTTCTCTGATATGGTGGAGAAATTCATTGAAATATTCATGGATGATTTCTCGGTATTCGGCACATCCTTCGATGAGTGCTTGGAGCACTTACACCGGTTTCTGCAATGGTGTGAAGATACCAATTTGGCTCTCAACCGGGAAAAATGTCACTTCATGGTTCAAGAGGGCATCGTGTTGGGACATCGAATTTCAAATTAAGGGGATTGAAGTGGATAAAGTAAAATTCGGGTTATAGAAAATTGCCACCACCAACTTCCATCAAGGGTATTAGAAGCTTTCTTGGGCATGCCGGGTTCTATCGTCGTTTATCAAAGATTTTCAAAAGTCACAAAACCTTTGTGTACTCTGCTGGTCAAGGATGTGCCCTCGTCTTCTCTCGAAGAGTGTCTATTGGCATTCAACACTCTAAAAGAGAAGCTCATTTCAAAGACCGTGATAGTTGCACGATTGAGTCTCCCGTTTGAACTAATGTGTGATGCAAGTGATTATGCAGTTGGGGTAGTGTTGGGGCAGCGAAAAGATAAAGTTTTCATGTGATACACTATGCCGCAAGACTTTGAATGAGGCACAACTTAATTATGCCACTACTGAGAAGGAGCTCTAAGTCATCGTCTATGCCTTTGATAAATTCAGATCATATCTTGTCGGATCGAAGGTGATAGTTTACACTGATCATGCAGCCCTGAAGTACTTATTGGCAAAGAAAGATGCAAAACCGAGGCTAATTAGATGGGTATTACTTCTACAAGAATTCGATCTCGAGATAAGAGATAAGAAATGAAGCGAGAATGTAGTAGTGATCACCCATCCGAGACTTGAGCAGGAAGAGTAGATCGAGAGCTTGGATATTAATGAGGTGTTTCGGATGAACAGATTTTTCGATTGGAGAAAGCACCATGGTTTGCAGATATAGTAAATTTCTGGCCAAATCCATCATCCCGCTGATTATTCAAGTCATCAAAGAAGAAATTTTCTCCGACTTGAAGCACTATTTTGGGAGGATCCCATTCTCTATAGACGGGGTCCGATCAAATTATTCGGCGGTGTGTTCTCAAGAAGAGGTCCCTCGAGATACTTGGGCATTGTCACTCTTGACCTCTGTTGGACACTTTGGTGCCTCTAAAATAGTTGCTAAAGTTCTACAGATCCTGGGTTCTCTTGGCGTCTCTTTTTAAAGACGCTTACCTTTTTGTGAAGGAATGTGATCGATGCCACCACGGGTAATATCTCAAAAGGAATGAAATGCCTCTCAACAAAGATGCTAGAGGTCGAGCTTTTTGATGTTTGGGGTATTGATTTCATGGGGCCATTCCCTTCATCTTTCTCAAATCAATATATATTGGTTCTTTGTGGACTACGCTCTCTAAATGGGTTGAGGTCATCACTACCTACTAATGATGCACGGGTTGTGATGGATTTCTTAAAAAATACATTTTCACTCGTTATGGCACACCCCGAGCCATTATTAGTGATGGTGGTAAGCATTTTTGTAATCGTCAATTTGAGTCCTTGTTGGCTAAATATGGCGTTCGGTATCGCATTGCTACTCCTTATCACCCTCAAACAAGTGGGCAAGTGGAAGTCTCCAAACGGGAGTTGAAGCGGATTCTTTAGGTAACGGTGAGTTCATCAAGAAAAGATTGGTCAAAGAAACTCGATGATGCTTTGTGGGCCTACCGAACAGCTTTCAAAACTCCTATAGGCATGTCTCCCTACCGGTTAGTTTTTGGGAAAGCGTGCCACTTACCAGTTGAGTTGGAGCACCGAGCATATTGGGTTGTCAAGAAGTTGAAATTTGATCTAAAGGCGGCTGGTGAAAAGAGACTCCTTCAATTGAATGAAATGGATGAGTTTCGGTTGGAAGCATATGAGAACGCGAAATTGTATAAGGAGCGGACCAAAAAGTGGCGCGATATGCACATTCAAAGAAGAATTTTTGAGTTGGGCAGCAAGTCTTGTTGTGATAATTCTCGCCTCAAGATTTTTCCTAGCAAGTTGAGATCTAGATGGTCGGGTCCATATACAATCACACAAGTCTATCCATATGGGGCGGTGAGAAATCGACCATGAGAGTAAAGCGCGTTTAAAGTCAACAGGCAGCGTTTGAAGGTCTATTGGAATGGTGGATTCTCGAAAGAAAAGTCCACCGTTCAACTTGCACACCGGAATGATCAACCCGAAGAGTCGAGCTCTAGACTATAAGTCGAGCGCTTAATGGGAGGCAACCCATTTTCTATCCCTTTCTTTTTTTTTTTTTTTTTTAGACGTCTTTATTTTAAATGCATGTAGTAGGAATAGCTTTATTGCTTTAGTTTTTGGTTTTGCATTCGTTTTTGCACTAAGTTGATTTTTAGCTTTATTTCGTCCTCATTCTCAATTCAACACCAATTTAGGATTTCATATGATCATATAGACCATACATTAGTCAAAAGCTTGAAGTGAGTTTTGGTACCGGTTTGGTTGTTCTAATTCACCATTTTTTCGGTTTGGCTTGTGCCTCAAATGTCACATGTTAAAGTAAGTTTACTTAGTCACATTTCAACTACATGTGCTTGCCTTCACCGTTTCTATTTTTACACATTTTCAATGTTGACATGTTGAGTTGGTTTATTTGAACTTAGTTGGTTTATAGATATTTCACCAAAACAAAAAAAACCATTTTCAGTTCGGTTTGAGCTTGGAATTTCACATGTTCAAGTATATCTAGTTGGTCATATTTAAGCTTCATTTGCATGCTCGCATCATTTCCATTTTAGCACGTTTTAAATGTTGGACATGTCAACTTAGTTTATATGCATTTATATTAAAAAAAAAAAAAAATTGATCGGTAACTGGGCGTCGTTCCGATCCATTGACAGGCGGTCACCACTCTCTTTTTCACCGCAGGCGAACGCCCAGGACCAACCTGGGCGATCGCCCGGGTTTTCACTGGGCGTTCGCCCAGGGTCCGGCTGGGGTTAAATACCCTAGCCGCATGCGTAAACATCCACAGTCCATTTCTTTTGTAACTCTTTCCACACCAAGCGACCCAATCTCATTTCTTGGCATATATATCAATTTTTGATCTTCCTTTATCACTCCTACATTGGATTTGCCTCTCCTCACGCTACACTAACGTGATTTTCACACTTGGCGAAAATTCTCCTCCAAGGTATGCCCTTTCTTCCTCTTCTCGGTTTTGCTTCTCAATTTGATATTTTTTTGAATTTTTATCTTGCTAAATTGAGGAGGATGGGTTTAGGATGATGTTGGGTATTTGGATTGTTGATTTTACTTGCAAAATTTTGGGTTTGATTCATACCCCCAAGGCTTTGAAACTCTTGAATAAATTTGGCGCCTACCACGTGTTTGATGAAATTTCTAAGTGGCATTTCTTGTGCAATTCAGGCTACTCTTTGATTGAGCTTAGTTCTTACGCCTTTAAGCATGCTAATTGTGCCTACATTCATTCGAATCACATTCCACACTTGGCCATTACACTTAGCCACATGTTAGGATTCCATGGCAAGTCTTTGCTAGGCCCACGCCACTTCACGTCACCATCTTCGTCCCCCCTTCCGTTCGACTCATATGGTCTCTGTTCACCTCAATTTTGAGCGGGATAAAGACCAATTTATGGAGTACCTTGTGTCCAAAGTTGGCTCGGGAAACTTCAACATTTCTTCACTTTTCTCGGTGGTCAAAAGTAGTGCATGGCCTATGTGTAAACTATGAAATTCACTTGCTTTTATTGCCATTTGAGATGCTTTGCATATTCTTGAGTTTCTTCGATGCCTAATTATGTTTCCTTCTCTTTTTTAGGTCCTATGGCAATCAAACGGAAAACCACAACTCAAGACAAAGGAAAGGAGAAGGTCGGTGAGGGTTCTACCCGTCGTAAGCGGGCCATGGAACCAACTATCGATGGTGGCATACCACGTTTCCAAACTCCGGATGCTCAAGAGATATGAAACAAAATGGAAAGGGAAGAACTATCACCAAGAGAGACGGGTGCAACGGGATGATTTTTCGTGGGCATCTGTTGGAACTTGTGATCCAAAGAGATGGTTGGAGTAAAGTAGCTGCAGACTCCACATCCAAAGATATATAACTTTGGTTAGGGAATTCTTTGCCAACTTCAACAAGGAAATAGATACTCCAGATTCGTCTCATCGGCATAAGACATGGGTACGGGCAAGTGGATCCGTTTGACCTGCAATGATTGATCGATACTATGACCTATCCCGCGGGGTGGATCCTATGCTCTTCAAGAGGACATGCGATCCGTGGCTCGATTCTGTATGGTAGAGAGAATGCATGGCCGTTGGCCGCCGCATTTCAAACATGATGAACTGACTCGGGTCTGCGAGCTTTACATTTTTTGTCTCGCACCAATATCAATCCTACCACTCAACAAGACAAGATTTGTTGGGGAGAGGGCTCGCTTTCTTTACCATTTGGCCCAGGCGAAAAAAATAGATTTGGGGACGATATCTTTGACTTTGTTCGGGAGTTAGCGGTCGGTTGACTCCAACTCCCAACGCCTATTATGTTCCCATATGCCGCTAGTGGGATCTGCAATGGCCGGAGTCCCCTGTTGCCATTTGAAGAAGCCGACACTCCCGGTGGCCCTCTCACCTATAAGGGATTAAAGATTCTTCACTAGAGTCATGGGTTTTATTTATTTTTTCTTCTTTTTCTTTCGCCGGAACATGATTGATACAATTCTTTCGTTAATTAACGAAATCATGTCCGGTTAATTTACTTATTTATAGGATGAACGATGAAACCTCGTGATTTTAATTAATTAGAAGTTTTTCCGTTTTAGTAGGTAATTGCTTTTGGGTTAATTATTCTTTATTTATTATTTCTATTATTTTAATGCATGATCACCCTTAGAATATATTGTGATTTATATTGAAGTCGAGAGATTCAATATAGATTAAGCATGTGGTATTTCTCGTTCATCCTATATTGGTTTCGAAATGTCAAATATATCTTTCAACACATGCAGAAAATTTGAATTTCTTTGGGCGTTGCCCCGAGCCCCACAACCAGTTGGGTTGGTCTCGAATATTTTAATCGAAGTTGACACGAAGTCACTTTTTAGATGTTTTAAACACTTAGTCAATTTTTCGAATTATTAAATCAATTTCCAACATGAATTTGTGGCTTTTACATACCTGCAAAATCAGTTGTTTGGATGATGAATCGCGCGGACTTTTGATGGAGAAGCTCCGAGTTTGGTTGCTGGATTATGGACGTGGAGCCTAGAAATTTAGTTGTACTAGAAAATTGGTATGATTTTGGGGAGCCGTTTTGGGGGATCAGAACTGGAATTCGGCATTCAAATGAAATGAAATCGCTGATCATGTAATTTCCAAAAATGAGAAATTAAAGTCGAGTAGTTATCATTTTTTCCCCGCCCACGTTCAGCTGCCGTTTAGCCAAACTTAAACGGGCTTGGCCCAAAATTTCCACAATCGCTCAAATCCTTAAATTTGTTGGCCCAAATTGAGCATCTCTTTCAATAACATTTCTCTAATATAGTTAGCACCTAGAGTTCATCTTTATTTCTCACTCCTTTTCATTAATAATTTTGGCTTAGAATTATCCATGCTTAGCTTCTTTTGTTAACATTTCTCTCTATGCTATATTTAAAGAAAGATGAATTAGCTATTTGATAAATTTGTGTTTCAAAATTGTTGTACATTTTAAAATTAGTATTTTATCGTTTGGTAAACAAAATTACAAAAGTAATTTATCGCTATGTATGTATACAATTACTTCTAAAATAGATATTGATTATAATGATGTTTATTTGTATTATTATTGTTGGTAGTATTGTAAAATTTATTTTATTTTTATAATAATATGTAATATTATTAAATAAAATAATGTATTTACTATAGTTATTTTAAAATGAAAAAATATAATATCTATCAAAACTCAAAATTTGTAAAATTACAAAATTAATTTAATTAGTTAGGATTAAAATTAGAATTTTGATTATAGATTATTGGACAAGCTAAAAATAGAATTTAAGAAAACTACCATTTTGCTGTTTCTCAAATCTTCTATCAAATGGTACATATTATTCTATAACCATTTTTTTTTAAAATTTATCAAACACCTAAACCAACTTCTGATTGTTTGATAATCAGAAGTTGGAGTCTAAAATCTTTCCAAATAGAGCCATGCAAGTTGAAAGATTTTTAGTATACGTAGTATTGATGTCGAATGAATATATATATATATATATATTCAAATCTAAAATTAGTGTCCAGTTAGTTTTATCTACAACTCAATAATATTTGTCTAGTTGTCTTTCATTTAAATAATAATAATAATAATAATCTCATCCAACTAGAAATATAAATTAGCATAGAAATTAGAAAATATAAATTTTGTTGAGTAAACATGTCTAATAGAACTTTTGAATCTAAATAGAGTGTTAGACAATATCTATTTTTCTTTTGCAATGCCAACTTGACATAGTTCCCACAAATTGCATTTGGGGAAAAAAAAATTAAATATTGTTCATTTTGTTTATGTGGCAAACTTTTTGTAGCAATCTACGGTTGCAATGGAGATTTTCTAAAGTTACAATTTGAATACATGATTGAACAAATTGTTTGTAGCAATTTACGGTTGGCTTGGAGATTCTATAAGGTTATTATATGATTGAACATTAATAATTGAGGTGGTTATGTTGCCACAATAGTTTGTTATTGTTGCACTAAAGGTCTTCAATATTTTCTTAATATCACACTTATATCCCAATTTTTTTTTCGTTTTTACCATCAACTTTTTATTAATTAACACATCTTATCTTAATGAAAAAATTAAATATTGTTCATTTTGTTTATATGTCAAACTTTTTGTAGCAATCTACAGTTGCAATTGAGATTTTCAAAAGTTACAATTTGAATACATGATTGACCAAATTGTTTGTAGCAATTTTCGATTGCATTGGAGATTCTCTAAAGTTATTATATGATTGAACAATAATAATTAAGGTGGTTGTGTTGCCACAATTTTATTGTTGCACCAAAGGTCCCCAATATTTTCTTAATATTACACTTATATTCTAATTTTTTTTCGTTTTTACCATCAACTTTTTATTAATTAACACATCTTATCTTAATGACGATTTTCGACCAAAATGTCTTTTAAGATAATGTAAAAAGACTTATTTCAAAGCACACTAATAAGATTTTGGAGATAAACCATCATTGGGAAGTCGCACTAATTAACGGAAGAATAAGGATATGAATGTGATTAAAAAAAAGGGTGGAGACATAAGTACAACAATAAGTAAAAATTGATAACTTCTAGTACAATTAAAAGGTGGTACATCAATAGAAAAATGTTGGTCAATATAATTACCCTAATAAATATAATTAATTTGTCTACTATTGTTAATTCATTAACAAGTCTAGTATTTTTAATTCAGTGTATTAAACATGCAAAAACATAAATAATAACATACCTATATGAGATTTAGAATGAATCGCTAAATTTGATATCCACATCTATCTTTAATAGAGTTAATTATATCATATACCATTGAACTTTATGTTCCGTTTTATTTATGTCACCGTACTTTAATTCATTTCATTTATACCACCGAACTTGAAAATTACTTTTGGTTAAACAACTTTGTTAATCAGCCGTTTATTGTGTGACAAAAATTATGATGTAGCATTAACGAACCGTTAAATACCTGACGTATCTCACCACATATGAAAGTTGTCCATGTATATGAAGTTTAAAATAAAAATATGTTTTCACATCAATTAAATGACTTTGGCCAAAGGTTGTCGTTCTTCAATTCTCAATTTTCTCAAAATCAAATCAGATTCTTTATCTCCAAAATTTTCAAAACTCAAGAAGATACATAAGTCATTTAAATGCACGTTAATACCACATCGAATTTTAAATCACAAAAGTGACCGTTTTGGTCCCTAAAACTTTTTTTTTTTTTTTTCTAATAAATACTTTCTCTATATTTCTAAATTCAACACAAATTCACAATTCCCTCAACTTAATAATCCGGTAAAATTATATTGTCAATATTAACTCTTTTATTGTGCAATTTATAATTGAATTAGCTTATTTTAGTGATTTTTTCTATTCAATTTCTACATTTCTACAAATCTACATTCTATATTTCTATTTTTTTTTTAAATTGATCATTACAACACAAAAGGAATTGCCGGCCAACAAATTGATGATGATTTCAGTAGACTAAATGATATTTCAATTCATGAATTTGATGATGATTATGGGATTGGGAGCACTGATCTCTTTAATATGGAGGATATCGATGAAGAGTTAAAAACGACCAACACTAATACAACAACTGGGTCGACTATTAAACGAAAAGCCGTAAAACAAAATACTCGGTGTTTGGATCATTTCAAATTAGTGCAATAGCAGACGAATAACCAATCTTCAAGACAATGTGTAAATATTGTAAACATAAATTTGCATAACAAAAGAGTACATTATCCAAAGTGTATGCAAAAACATGCTGGGAGGGGGGAAGTTGATACCAATCAAACTAAACTTTAATTTGAATCTCCCAGTGAATCTTCTAGTTCTAGTCTAAATCTTAACAATTGGGTGTATTCACAAGAAAACATGTCTTAGGGAGGGCATGACTCAGTTGGTGATTAGTGGTGAGTTCCCGCTTAACATAGTGGAAAGCCATCACTTCACCAAATTCGTACAAAAATATCTTGAACTAAGGTACTCATCTTTCGCTAGAAACACTTTTTGTGTTGATACTATTGCTTTATATAATAAAAAGAAAGAAAACATAATACTCGATTTCAGTAAATATCCTAGTGTTGTATCATTTACTTTAGACTTATGGTATAGTAAAAATCATAAAGGACATAATGCTGCCACTTTACATTATATTCATAAACAATGGATTTTGAATTTTTATTTAATATTCGTTGTATATGTCATATTTTTAATTTAATTGTTCAAGATGGTTTAAAATTCATAAGCCCACAATTAGAAAAAATTAGGTATTTCCTAAATTATATTATTGTTTCACCTTCTCAAAAACGAGTATTTGATGAATTATGTGTAGAAAATTCTCTTCAAACAAAATGTTTGTGTACAAACATAGGCAATAGAAGGAACTCTAATTATATAATACTTCAATTATGTAAAGGTTATGAAAATTGTATATCTGTTTATTATAATGACCGACACTCACACGGTCCATAATATGATTTGCAAACATATGATTAGAAAATCACATTCCATATGAGAAAATTTTATAAAGTTTTTTTCAACGCCACAAACGCATGTGCTAGCGTATATTATCCAACAAGTCAATTAATTTTAAATTATTTTTATTTTATTGCCAATAATTTTAATAGGTATAACACATTTTCAATTTTTTATGATATTGTACAAGCAATGGAGATGAAGTTTAAAAAATATTTGGAAGAATTGCATATGTTGTTTCCGTTAGCGTCAATTATGGACCATAGAGTAAATTTAGAATGTACAAATCATATTGTTTCAACAATTTCTAATAAATTAAGTTACGGGAATCCAATAACCTACGATAATTTAGAAAAAATATTATGTGCAATGTGCGACTTTTATGTGGCCAAAATGATAGGAACTTTAGAAGACCTCGTGTAACAATCCTTCTTCATCATCAAATGACGATAACGATTATTAGAGTTTCCATAGTTCCGTTAGAAGAACTCAATAACCTAATTCTTCCTTTTCACTTTCTCGTGCTACGAATATAGAAACAAATAGTAGAGATGTACATTTGTAGTTAGCTAGATATTTTAGTCACGATATGCTTAATATGTTAGGGAAGAAGAGAAAATTATTTTGTTATACATAGGTGGTGGAGACAAAACAACTGTCAATACTTAATTGTTTCTATTATAGCACGCGGTCTACTAACACGTCAAGTATCAACTGTAGCATCGGAGTATGCTTTAGTACAGGTGACAATGTTTTGAATGATTTTAGATCAAGAATTAAACTAAATCTATTAGAGAGTTTAATGTGTGTCTAAAATATTGGGATAATGCAGAACTTCGGATCCAAAATAAAGTAGACATCATATTAGCCGAAGAACTTCAAGAGCTTGCTACATAAAATGTAAGTATAGTTTGTGTAGATTTTTTTTTTTTTTTTTTTTTTACTTTGATGTTTTGAATTTTAAATTTTACCTAAAAGTGTACACGTAACAATTTGTTCATGTACCATCTTAATTCCACCTATGCTATGAAAGTAGTTCATCCCAAGTTTGAAAAAAAAAATATGATGATTTTAAATGTATTTTAAGTTTTTCAACTCCAAAAAAAAAAAAAAGTTCACATGGACCGGCCTGTGGCTCCACGGACCTGTTCAGGCTTGTGATTTTGGGATGGGCTGAGTTCGACCTTTCTTGACATGAGCCGAGCCGGCCTTGGTTAGGCCATTGCCATCTCTAGGCCTCACACGAATTAACTAGTTTATAGCACGGCCTATGTTGTGTGAGTTACTTGACAGTTCTATATATTTTAACACATTTAATAATAACACTAATACCAATGTATTACAGCTAATGTTTTAGACATTTTGACTTAACTGCTGCTTAAAAATTGGTTGATGATGAACAAATTAGCACATGATTAGCTCACAATAAGAAAGTTGATTGTTGTCCGCTTTCCAACACAGATTTGGATTAAATAATAATGGAATCAAAAAGAATATGACAAAATCTTAAAAGTTTATTATTCGACAAATTAAGAATGATACGTAATCGTTGAAATATCTAAATTTATAGACGGCGTGATCCGCATGATATATATATTTTTCTTCTGTGGTGCACGGAAAGAGAAAAAAAAAAAAAGAATCTTTTTTTAATAGCTTCAAAAAGGCAAAAATTATGAATTATTGTCAAAATGTTTAATTATATTTAATAAAAGATCGACATAAATTTCTATTAATATTTCTTATACAATATTTTGATACTTGATACCGATAAAAAGGCAAAGGTTTGTCAAGTATTGTGTTAGAATCAAATTTCGCAGAAGCAATTGTGTTAGAACCGATCTAAAAAAGAGAAATGATGAATGATTAAAGGGTTGACCCGGTAATTTTTAAAAAATTTACAAAAAATGAAAAAAAAAAAAAAAAGTTTTTATAAATCATAAAAACTGCTGAAAAGCAATTTTTTGACTTTTCATTTTTTTAATTCATTTCATGCAGGAAGAAAGAATGAATTCAATAATCAGTTATAATTAATTGTGGAATAAAATGGTTTTTAAAAACGGTAAAATTGAGAACAGTTTAACGGGATCTTCAAAATCGGTTGAATCGACAAATTTTTGGACGAATATTTAAATAGAAAATTTTTCTTCATAACCTGTCCAATTTTAATTCGATTCCCAAATTTACGGATTAACTAATAACACTGGGTTAGACTAGTTCATAAACTTGGTCTACTTACCTGATCATGCTGGCAACCATTCAGTCAAATATTTAATGCTTTTTTTTTTTTTCTGGCTTCTAAAGGCAAAAGCCGGAGAAACAGAAGAAGATTTTTGCCTGCATTATAAGTTATAACCAAGACTTTTCCCCACCCACGCCCTTCTTTGCTGCCTACAACAGAGGAAGGAATAGTGAGAATGTAGGAGTGGCAAGGGTTGAGAAGACGCATCCGTAGTTGATAATTTTTTATTTTTTATTTTTTATTCTTCGTTTATTATTTAAATTGTTACGCTAAAAAAATATAGTTGTAGAAATACCTTTTAAGACAATTTATGTACTGTTATGTTCAGACTAACATATCCATATTTCGTGTCCGCTTTCTTGACGGAGGATAAGACAGACGTCAAGTATATTGTTTATATGCAAACAACCTATACAACTACGTACTTTATTGGAAGATCGACCATATCTTATACTCCAGCTAACTAGGATCTCTCCCAAATCTTGAAAACTTGCGTATCCCATAAATATACAAGGACAGGTTGTTTAGTGTGTTGGCATAACAAACAATAAATAAATGCATTTGCCACCCACTATAACCTTCGGATCCAGTACTCGAATCTAAATCTTTTTCACTTCATGTGGAAAAAGTCTGACTTCTTCATGCTATATTGGGTCAAATATCTATAGTATACCGATAATCCGATTAGAGAAAGTTGTTTTGTTTTCGGGATTCATTTAAGATTCTTTGGTGAATATCTTTAGTATAGAGATAACCCGATTAGAGAAAGTCATATCACTTTTGTCTTATTTGATAACACGGATGACCACACGACACTGAACAGTATTAAAGACGTACGGGTAACTGAGATCAAGTTGCATGAATCCCTAAAAGCTGGAGGGCAGTTTAGTCATGAATGTGGCGTTGAATACCTGTATCAAAGTTGGAAAGTAAAAAAGGAAAAGTGACCTTTAGATAAGAGGAATTGTCAAGGAAGTTGCCTTCAATGACAATCACACTCACACATCTATATATTTCTCCTATTCTTGCTAAAGGCTAAAGCTTTTAAACCCAAAACCCATATTTATTATTTTCTTCACTCTCCATTCAACCATGCCAGCCCAAGTTATGTCTGAGATGACATTTCCTGAAATTCAATTCCATGGGAAGGAAACCACTTCTCTCTCCATCAAAAGGTACAAATTTCTTTTTCTTGTCGAAACAAATAGTTTTTTTT
The DNA here is from genome assembly GCA_023638005.1 of Forsythia suspensa. Classification (NCBI taxonomy): domain Eukaryota; kingdom Viridiplantae; phylum Streptophyta; class Magnoliopsida; order Lamiales; family Oleaceae; genus Forsythia; species Forsythia suspensa. Next base: position 39,771,006 of record CM042669.1, on the reverse strand, counting down.
TTTTTTTTTTTTTGTTTAATATAATCGAGTACTACTAGTATATGATTCATCATTCCAAATTACAAAAAGGGAGATTATGTGCTAAACTTGCGGGATCCGATCATTGCCATTGCATTTCGTTTTGGTGAAAATCAAACGGAATTTTGAAGATATAACAACAATATCACGAGAATATGGAAATATATCTTAATTATGTACAAACATTATTTCATGTGTTCATTGATGAATATTTTGACTTCTTTGTAGTAAAAAAGCTGCGGCGACCGCTATAACTTTGTGTGTGCTTTGCTTAATTCATTACATGAACAGGTTGGAGGAGAAGATTGCAATTGTGACAGGTGGAGCCAGAGGGATTGGCGAGGCAACAGTTCGACTCTTTGCAAGACACGGAGCCAAAGTGGTGATTGCCGATGTCGAGGATATCGCCGGAAATGCATTGGCAAACTCGTTAGGCCCTTCAGTTTCATTCATACATTGCGATGTGAGCCTGGAAAAAGACGTCGAGGATTTGATCGATTCAACAGTTTCACGATACGGAAGGCTCGATATCCTCTTCAACAACGCCGGCGTACTTGGAAACCAATCGAAACACAAAAGCATTGTCGATTTCGATGTGAATGAATTCGATCGCGTGATGAATGTGAACGTGCGAGGGGTGGCGCTAGGGATGAAGCACGCGGCCCGTGCAATGATTCCAAGAGGAACTGGATGCATTATATCAACAGCGAGTGTAGCCGGAGTAATGGGCGGGCTCGGCCCGCATGCTTATACAGCATCAAAGCACGCCATTGTTGGGTTAACCAAGAATGCTGCTTGTGAATTGGGCAGAAATGGTATTAGGGTTAATTGCATTTCTCCATTCGGCGTGGCTACTTCGATGCTTATAAACGCCTGGAGAAGATTTGATGATGATGAAGAGCTAGACGAGAGTGATAGTGTGTATGAACAAGAAGTAGAAAAAATGGAGGAATTTGTGAGGGGATTAGCCAATTTGAAAGGTTCAACATTGAGGGCTAAAGATATTGCAGACGCTGCACTTTATCTTGCAAGCGATGAATCAAGATATGTAAGTGGTCACAATCTGGTTGTGGATGGTGGGATTACTACCTCTAGAAATTGTGTTAGTTTGTAGCAGAAATTAATGTTTCACTTCACTTATTTTCCTTTGTCAATGTATTTATCTAGTAATGATATGTTATTACATGTTTAGTCATTTTTACTATCTTTTCTTTAATCCAGCAAATGCACAATGTAGAGTGGTTAAGTTCGGGATTTCACGCACAAAAATTGACAGTCGAGCGTATAATGAAATAACACATAATTTAATACCGTGTATCAAATATAGTGGTGTTGAGTTGATAAGTCTTTTAATATATTATTTTATTGTTAATAAAAGTTAGTGCATGTTGCCCTTTAATACCTACAACAACCGAAGATCTCGTCAAATTGGCGTACGTGTTTTACTGCTTGAATTCTTTGAGTAGTTGAGGAATCCGACGTCGGGTTTGACATTTCTCATTCATCCCATCCCGTGATAGCTGGCGAGCTGCCATAGTCAAATTCAAGAAATTAAATTTTATAATTTAAAATCAAACAATTACTATTTAAATTTAAAATATTTTTCTTCATAAATGTTAAAACTAAGAGCAAATTACATAAAACTCCTTTAGGTTATTTAATATTATAGACATGCTACCTTCATTTTAAAAATGTTAAATATTACACCATGTTTTTTTATAAGTGTACTACATTTTAATTGCATGAAAATCTATAACTTTTATTCATTGTCACTCTTATGTCTCTAATTTTTTTCATCGCATTTTTATCTTCAACTTCTATTAAAAACTTATTTATCTCTCTCATTTTTTAATAAGCAAAAACAAAATTGCAACTAGATATTTATCTTTTATTTTAAAACACGTTAATAGAATTATTGGACGAAAATCTTCATTTGATAATTAAAAGAATGTTAAAGATAAGAATGAGTTGAAGAAAATTAAAGACATAAATATGAAAATAAATAAAATTAAGGACTTTTAATGTAATTAAAATGTTGTATATCTATAAAATAATGTAGTGTCAATATAACAACCTTTTTTAAAATAGATAAATTTGTAATTTTCGTCTCCAACATTTTCAATATGTTATTAATCTATCTCAACTAATTTTTATAGTACGATACATCCTCAACCTTTCAATTAATTGCAAATCACATTACTATTGACAAATCATGATGAATTTGTTCTCCTCTTTAAATAAACACAAATAAAATAAAGCTAAAAATAAAAAGAAAAAAAAGAAAAAGAAAAAATTGCAAAAAAAAAATTACATAATTTTTTAAAAAATACAAAATATCTTCTTACTCACACCCCACCCCACCTCTACAATTTCTACTTGTAGTGAAAATATAGTCCATCGTGAAGTTGATGAATTTTGGTACTAATAAATATTTAATGACAAATTTAAGGAAACAAAATTTTCTCATCTTAAATTTGCCATTAATGGCAGATTGAAGGGTTGTGGACTTGTGGTGTGTTGGTGGCGGTTTAGAGGAGGTGATTATGTGGAGGTGATGGTGATGGGTATGGTAGGGTGAGAGAGAACATACTTTGTACTTTTTAAAAAGTTATATGATTGTTTTGCAATTTTTTCTTCTTCTTTTTTCTTTTGTTGTTTTTAGATTTCTTTTATTTTCGTTCATTTAAATATGAGGGCAAATTCATCATTATTTGCTATTAAGAACATGATTTACAATTAATTGAAAAGTTGATGATGTCTGATGGTACTATAAAAATTAGTTAAAAATAAATTAGTAACAAAATGAAAATGTTAGATACAAAAATTGCAAATTTCTCTTTAAAAATACAAAATCTTCCATGTAGACAAAAACAAATACACATATCTTATTTTACCCTTTTTGTCTTATATGTTAAAATTGAAAAGACCTTTTTCTCCTTTTTCCTTATTTTTAGATAAAATTATTAATTTTAATTTAAAAAGAAGTTATTTTTTTTTCTTTGCACAAAAATTATTTCACTCAATAATATTGTTGGTCCAAAATGACTTTAATTTTAAAAATAAACAATTTTGATCCAAAATGTTACAAAAAAGAAATCCAACAAGTCATTTGTTATTATCAAATTATTTTTAAACAAAAAAGTTATTATCAATAGTATTTGAAAATTATATAAATATAAATTTATTTAAACACTGTTAGAAATATTTACAAATACAAATTCTTTTAATTAGAAACAATAAAAGTCACAAGGAATAAGGACAAAAAGGAGAAAAGTATTGACTCTTATGATGAACGAGTGATATCGAGGATAAACAAAGAGGATAAAATCGAAAGCAAGTGTTTATTTCTAATGAATTTAAAAAAAAAAAAAAACTTCAAGAAAAGTTTCTATGACGTGATGAGGTGTCCTATAATCAATGGCGAATATAGAGACCTTCTCTGTACGAGAGTCTTCAATGGCCTAATATTTTTTTTAGTATACGATTTGTTTTAAAAAAATAAATTTCTTATATAGAAATTTTATTTTGTTCATATATCAGTTCGATTTAAATTTTTTAAACTTTCGTCTAAATGTATCTCCGTCATTGTCTATAATAATTACTAAATTTAAGAGAAGTTTTCGTAATTTGCTTTAAAAATAAAGTCACTTTCGTGATTATATAATATATATATCAAAGTGAAATGTAAAGTCTCTTTCTTCTCCACTGAAACATAGTCATTAATAAGCTTAGTTCCCCTACCAATGCATTTAAGTTCTAAGTATATACTATTAATTCTTTTATTTTCAAGTAGTTGAAAAACCTATCACGTCCTGATCTATGCAATAATTTTTTTTAAAAATTGACCCCATAAAGCCACCATCTTCTAGATTTCTGCAAAAGTACAAGCCACTAGTTAGGTTTTATAATTCAATCACGATTCACGTTGTCACAATAAAAAAAAAAAAAATTTATTCACATTTTATGCATAGCGGCTTAAGGGTAGATGCATCGATCGTAGTGAAAATAAAAATAAGAGAACAAATAGAAGAGAAAACAAAATATAAATTAAACATAGTTCGATAAACCGATGATGATTATAGGAGAAAGACATTTAATTTTACTAATTAAAATATCAATAACAAAGAGACGTTTGGTAGAGCTTATAAATTACTTTATTTGACTAAAACGGTTTATTTGACAAAAAAAATTTGATTTGGTAGCCGTCGTTTTTACCATTCTTAGTCAAATAAACTAGTTTATAATCTCTATCAAACGGGCACAAAATTTTCTTCACTCTCTCAACTTCTCCCAACACAAAACTAGAACGTTTAACGTACACTGCACACAGCGTGAATCGTTTTTCTCGACTTAATTTTTTTAACTCTACAACTTGACAGTCTATTTGTCATTACCATTGTGTTTCTATGCAAAACTAAAACGCTGAACACAAATTTTCAAATAAATTAATTGCATAGCAGGTCTTTTTCCTAATTACACTAGAAGTTCTTTTCTTTATATAATACTACAACATGAATCATATTTCTGCATTAACATATAAACAAAAGACTCATGATACAATATGACCACTTTCCTTTTTCTTACCAAATAAATTTATTTTTCATTTTGAGAATAAAACTTTTTTATTTCACAAATTTGTTTCAAACCCAACAGATCTCAAAAGGTTGAATTTGAAATTAATAATCAACATATAAGGGTTTGAGTTGTTTTTGATAATAAAATTGATATTTTAAAATAAAATATTAAAACTCAATATGTTATCAGTTCAAATGAGTAATTCCAACTAAATTTTAACACTAATGTTTTCAAACAAGTCACTATCTTACGGAACATGTTATAAGTAAATTCCACACTAATTGATTATGAAAAATGAAATTATATTCAAGCCATAATTTTTATTTACTGCACTAAATTTTAATTACTTATTATAGCACTTATGTCTCTAACTTTTTTTCGTCGCATTCTTATTTTCACTATTCCATTGATTAATAACACATCTTGACTCTGATAAGGGTCTTTGTCCAAAAATTCGTTAAGAGGGCGTAAAATAACTTTTTTTTTCATCATATTTAAAAATAATAATAATAATGACAAAATTGCGATAAAATATTTTTTCTTCAAAGCATAAAAACAAAATATTTTGACAGAAACTCATTAACGACAAAATGCTAATTAATGAAATCTTGAAAATATGATTTTAAGTAATGTAATTGCAAAATGATAAAGTTGGGAATTATGTAGGGCTACTAAATAAGGAAACTTCCACTCCATCTAAAAGCAACTTTTTTAGAAGAATCTCAAAAATCGTTTTTTTTTTTTTATATTAAATTATTTTTAAAACAGTCACTATAAACTCAATGAAAAGTGCGCAAGCACTATCAACCCACTATTGATGAAAAATTAGCCTTTCGACATAGCAAAAGTTATTGAAGCAAGTTACATGTTAATTCTACCAAAATAAACAAAGTTTGGTCCATTCTTTAAATTATGCTCCATCCGTGTTACAAAGATATATTTATTTTATTTTCATATAAATTAAAAAAAACTTAATTAATATAATTAGAATTATAAATTTTATTTATATTTTTTATAATATACCCCACATTAAATAATGATACTTCATATTTATTGATAATAAGATACATTAAATATGAACATATTAAAAAAATAAGAAAACAATTATACTTTCAATAAAGAAAATTGAATATAATCTAAGACAAATAAATAAAGAAAGTAAAAATATATTTGTGGGACGAATGTAATAAACATTAACCCACTTTTTAAAGAAAATATTTGAACAAATATATATATCATGTCCCACTGAAAAGAGTCATCTTGTTACTTCTTAAATTTGCATTTCTTAGAAGTTTTTTTAGGGTATGAGAATTTGATGCAAATGATTCCTAATTTTTGTTTTCTGTGCGAAAATAGTTCTTAATGTTTTTTTAATATATATTGACGTTACTAACTTATGTATTTTGGTATGCAATTGATCATTATTTGATGAAAAATACTAATACGCTTTCAATTTTAATTAAAAAATTATAGTTGGATTCTTAACTTCTGTAAAATGTACAAACGAGTCCAATACTTTTATTAATAATATTTAATTTAACGTACTAAATATATCATTATAGTTAGATCAATTAAATTTTTCTTAAGAGAAAAAAAAATTATTGTACTTTGAGTATATGTAATTGCTATGTGAAGTAAAAACTTTGAATAAAAATTAAAATAAAAAAATAAAAAAAATGACATATATATATAATTTTATGACATTGAACCAATCTTATTATCTTTTTATTTAACATAAAAATATCAATTAAAATTAATTTATAAATTATGTGTTCTTTATTTTTGAAAATTTATAAAACGATAAATTAAAATATGCAAAATAAAGTTGGAGCTCTAATATTTGTAGTTAATAAACGAATAGCTCAATTTAATAAGCATTTGATGATGTGGCAAAGTTATTTTTTTTTTTATTATAACCATAAAATAAAATTTTAAATTTTAAATATGTAATTACTGAATAATAATAATAATAATAATAATAATAATTTTATTTAACACGTTTCTTAATAATTATTACCTTAAATTTTAGTTAAATTTTTAGGAATTTTGGCGCAAATAGTTCCTAACCTTTTTCTTTAGTATGAAATTGGTCCTTTGTGTTTATTTTTTGACAAACAAGTCCATAATCTATGTATTTTAGTACAAAATTGGTCCTTATGACAAATATGCCCTTAGTTTTAATTAGAATAAATTGTATGTGAATTCCTAATCATTACAAAATCTGCAAATATGTCCAATACTTTTATTTTTTATAAAAAAATTAAAGAAAACTAATGAGTTTTTTTTAATTAACACTTTAGTAAAAAACGTGTCAAATAAAATTATTATTTTTATTATTAAGTAATTATATTATTTAAATAGGGAGAAATCATTGTGAGAAATTATTTTTCTCCTTTTTTACTTATAAAATTTTTTCTTCCTATTTACTTTATAAATTAAGTTAAATAAATAACAAAATGAAGTATATAATTTTATGACATTTAGCTAATCTTATTACATTTTTATTTAACATAAAAATACTAATAAAAATTAATTTACACATTATGTGTTTTATTTTTGAACGAAAATAAAATGATAAATTAAAATATGAAGAATATAGTTGGATTTCTAATATTTGTAGTTAATAAACATGTATCTCAATTAAATAAAAGTATTTGAACATCAAGTTTGTGACAAAGTTATTTTTTATATACAACAATAAAATAAAATTTTGAATTTTAAATAATATAATTACTTAATAATAAAAATAATAATTTTATTTGACATATTTATTACTAAAGCGTTAATTCTAAAAAAAAAATTGTTAGTTTTCTTTAATTTTTTATAAAAAAATAAAAGTATTGGACCTATTTGCACATTTTGTAATGATTAAGAATCCACATACATTTTTTTTCTAATTAAAACTAAGGACATATTTGTCTTTTTCATATCATAAAGACCAATTTTTCATAAAAACACATATGTTAGGAACTTATATGCCAAAAAATAAACGTTAGGGACCAATTCTACACTAAGGGTAAATGTTAGAGACCATTTGTGCCAAAATCCCAATTTTTTATAAAAAATAAAGTTATTGGACTTATTTGTACATTTTGAAAATGTTAGAAACTTAACTACAATTTTTTAATTAAAATTAAAGGCATATTGGTCTTTTTCATCAAATAATGTCCAATTACACACTAAAACACATAAGTTAAGGATGTTTGTGTCAAAAAAATAAACGTTAAGGACCATTTTCAAATTGAAGACAAATGTTAGTGACCATTTGTACCAAATTCTCTAAGTGTATTAACACAAAATAATTTGTCGTCGTAGTTGAATTGTGTGCTTCACATAATTATTTCAATTTTCCACGTCAAAAGTGGGATGAGATTTTATGTCGATATAATAAACCAAATATACGGTCAACTTTGAATATTATAGATACTGGAGAGCTTAGCCACAGACGAGATGATCATCATGATTCACGACTAAAGCTTGATTTTATATTACTGTAGTTTTAAGAGAACCAATTTTTACTGTGTTACAGAAAAAATGATATGCAAGAAAAATCAGATAAATGTTTGATAAACTAATGTTTATAATTGTTGTATGTTTCAAAATCAGCATTTGAGTATTCGATAAACAAATGTGATTTATTGTTGTGAATATATACAATTACTAAAATAAATATTAATTATAATAATATTATTTTATATTATTATTATCATTAACATTATTATTATCTTCAGTAGTATTGTAATATTCATTTTTACTTTCATAACAATATATAATATTATCAAATATTTTTTCGAAGACGAGTTCACTATAATTATTATAAATAAATATAATTAATATCTATAAAATCTCAAAAGACTTGTAGAAATTCAATTTCTCAATTTCTCCATTTTCATATAATAAAAAAAAACATCAAATGAATTTAACGTGAATTATTGAGATGTTTTATTATTAAAATACTAATAAACCTAATATATAAAAGGAATTATCTTAATTAACTAGACTCGAAATTGATATTTTAATAATAAATAAGTAGAAAATCTAAACACAAAATTTGAGAAATTATACTTTTGCTGCTTCGCAAAATTTGCTGGCCAATGGTACAAATTCTTATAGAATTACTTTGTTTAAATTTACCAAAATTTTAAAACAACTTCTAATGATTTGATAAACAAAAGTTGAGCACCAAAATCAATTACGAACGAGCATAAGGCAATTTAGTGGTTTATGCAGTTTAGTGGTTTTAGCTTTGAAAAATAAATTGAGAGTTTTTGGCTTGCTATGAATGAAGGATAAATTTAATAAATAGCCACTAAACTAATTTAGGATTACTACTTGTTCACTTCACTTGAAAAGGTTTTCAATTACTCACTCAACTTTCTAAATAGTTTATCATCCATTACTTATTGGAAAAACATCATGGCGAGTGGACTGAAATTGCCACATGATGAACGAAAAATTGATGTGGCATAATTAAATCGTTATAATCGTCAACGTAACTAAATCGCAATAATCAAATAAGTCTTTAGATTGCTTTAAAAGACGTTTCTCCAATATAGATATTTTTTCAAAGTTGGAGAAATATTTTTTAAAAGCAATTTAAAGGCGTGTTTAGTTATTACGGTTTTGTTACGTTGACGATTTTAACAATTTAATTATGTCACATTAACTTTTCATTCATCATGTGGTAATTTCTGTCCGCTCAATTTAACGTTTTCTCAATGTGTGATGGATGGTGAACTATTTAAGAAGTTAGGTGAATGATTAGAAACTTTTTCAAGTTGAATGAATAATTAGTAATCCCTAATTAGTTTAGTAGCCAGTCATTAAATTTACCCTATCAATGAATATGTGTGTGTGTGAGAGAGAGAGAGAGAGAAGAGGCTTTGTCCACATTTTTTTTTGTTCTAAGGGTGTAGCCACACGAGATATGCCTCTGATACGGTGCCAAGCATATCCACTGTTTTAAATCTCTAAATTTCAGGAGACGTAGGGAAAAGGGAAAACTTTTTACACTGTAGTTTGCAGGTTGCATGTACTAACGAGTAATCAACCTCAGAGGGCATCTTTTGTTGTTATTTTCGCACAGAGCTGAGGAGAATGCTAGCTTGTGCAGTTGGCTCGACTTCTTGTAGATGAAGGCATTACATAGGATTGGTCTGACTAGTTTTCTATGAAGATTGAATCTCTACATTATCGACGAATTATCTATGTTATCGACTCATTGTTAGTGTGTGACAACGTTATTGTGGTGCAGTAAGTCACAGCTGTATGAAAATTGACTAGTCTTATTGGCCATTCATGTTTATGCTAAACGGTTCCTAGGTAGAGGAGAGCTTAACATCTATATAAGGATGGCAACGGAGTGGGTAGACGCCACCACATCCTCTACGAAATTTTTGCCTATCCCGCCTCATGACCCGCAAATTCGCATGGGGTGGACAAGTCTTTGACCCACCAACCGCCCCGATTAATTTTTTTTATACTAAAAAATTAATTAAAATAAATAAATAAATAAGAATTTATTATGTATTTGTAGAGGTGTCAAGACGGGCGGGCATTCACGGGCCGAGAAGGCCAACCCGCGGGCAACACAGGTAAAGAGGCCAACCAGCGGGCCGACACAGAACCGCTTTGATTTTTTTTTAAAAAAAAATGGGCGAGAAAATTCAAACTTTCATATTTGAAATGATATTTAAAAAAAAAAAAAAACAAATGGCGGAGAAATAGTTTAAAGTGAAAGATGTGACGAGATGATTCACACGTTTTAGTCTTTAAATATATAAATAAAAATAGAAATTGAATTAAAAATTAACAAATGTGAATTTATTATTGTTATTTATTTTTATTTAGTAATTTAACACATTTTTGTTATATATGTAAACATTTTTTTTTGAATTACAATAAGCAACTAAATTTTTTAGTAATTTCAAAAAATTAATTTTTATTCATACAGTCGAACCGGGATCGAACCGCGGCCCATATGGGCTCGACCCGTATGGGCCAATGGGTGGGCCGGGCTTTTGAAAAAAAATTGTGGGGCTGGACCGACCCGCCCGCAACCCGCGATGGTGCGGGCTTTTTCTATCGCGGCCGTTACAAGGGGCCTCATCGGAGGCGGGCTGACCCGGATTGACACCTCTATGTATTTGTAGAAAATAAAACAAAATAAATACAATATTAAGGTTATGGTTAAAAGTTATAGCTTCATAACTCCAAATCGGGTTCGATTATTATTCAATCCATTCTCAAAAAAATGTGATTTGTAAAGTGTAATTCTATTTTATGATTTAAAAAAAAAAAAAAATTAAAAGGGCAGGTCTCTGCGAGGATGCCCGACCCACCCCTATTACCCTAATAGTCGGGGCGGGTCTGAATTTTTTTGCCATTCCTACATCTATAATTGACAATTATGACAAATAAAATCTTTTCCATTTTCATTATCAAAGCTCTCTCAATTATGTGAACATTTTTTCGTCACTTTTATACACTCTATTGTTACTTCTGATGCTACCAAAAATTATATTTAGGTTGTGCAATGGGCGGCCTGATGGCCGTGGTAGAAGGCAGAGTTGAGACTGATTACGAACGATGCTCCCAGCACCTAAAACAATAATAGAGAGAAAATACGTGCATAAAGCAATGAATTGAATATAATGTTGGAGGGAATGTAAAATGAATAATGAGGCAAATGTACCTACATAAAATGATGGGATTTTTTCATATATGCACCACTTTTCTAAAATAATTTCAAAAAGTCATTTTCATTTATTCTAAACATACTATTTTTTAAAAACTATTATTTTAATTTATTATATTATATATTATATATAGTAATTAAATAATTAATTCCCGAATTTGATGAAAATTCATATATTATGGAATCTTTTATTGTTAGTTATAATCGAATCCTTAAAAATCGAAATTGATTAGAATATATATATATATATATATATATATATATATATATATATATATATATAGTTTTAAGGCCAGTGCGTTGCAGCGTCGATGTAATCTACGAGCAAAATTGTATGTTGAGAATAGTTTATTGATACGATATAATATCAAATTTGATATTAATAAAATTTGACTTGATAGATAGCAAAAAATAATAATTTCCAAGCTTGAAAGGAAAGAGAAAAAACAACTAAAACGAAATAAGATAGAAAGTGAAGCAAAGTTATGCATGTGTAGGGAATTAATAGGAAATGATTTAAAATAAAGAAAATATTAACTAATATATAAATATTAGTTAATAAAGTTAGAGATGATATATTATATTAATTTAAAATAAAATTTAAATGTTTATTATAATAGGTATTTTAGTATTAGATATTATATTAAGATTGAGATTGATGAGTTCGTTAAAAAAATAGATGAGGAATTAAAAAAGAAAGAAACTTACATGTATTAGATAATGTAAACAAAAAAATTAAACCGAAAAATGAAATATATGTTGATGAAGTTGTTTGAGTATCTTGAAAAATACAAAATCATGTTTGTTGGGTAACGTGATAAAAAGTGTGATAGAAAATATATTTATTCAACAATTTAGGTAACTCGATAAACTGAAAATTGGATTTTTTGAGTTACTGGAAGAATGAAGGAAATTTAAAACTTTGATTATGTTGTTTTTTTTTTTTTTAAATTATGTAATACATCTAAAAACTTTTTTATTCTTATGTGGGCGGGTTATGAAAATAAATTGCAGTAAAAATTTATTACAATAATGAGATTTTTTGTTACAATAAAAACGTCAAATTAGATAATGAAAATAAATGTGTTTTTTTTAATGAGTAATTATAATAAATATTTTTATAAATTTATAATAATATTTATTATAAAAATTATAAGTACAAGAATCTAGTATATATTAGAATATAATATGTTATAAATAAAAATTGTTATAAATTAATAATTGTAGTATGTATTTTGACGTAATTTATAGTAATATTTATTACAGAAATTATAGGTATAGTACATAATTTAAATAGAAAAAGAATACAAAAAAAAAATATGAAAAATATGCATTGTTAAGGTTATTCGAGTAACTCGACAAACTAAAAACCATGTTTGTCGAGTTACTCGATGAAAAAAAATGTAAACAGAATATTTTTGTGAAATAAATTGTTAACTTATTTGATAAATGAAATACATACATATTAGCAAAATAAAATATATATTATAAAATTTGAATATATATGATAGTTAATCAGTAGAATATATTATATATTGTTTTATTATAATTAATTTATCTAGTAATTTGACAAATATAAATCTGGGTTGTATGCACTGTTAAAGTTAATCGGGTAACTCGGCAAACAGAAAATCATGTTTGTCGAGTTACCCTATTATAATTGTCATATCAAATTAATCTATTCAATATGTCAAGTAGCTCGATGAACTCATAATTGATTTGCCCGAGTTACTGGACGAACGAATAAAATTTATAATTTTTACTATTTGGTTTGTCTTTTTGATTTAAAGTCTGTCATATATTTAAATAATTTATTATTGTTAAGCAAATTGATAAATATTGCACATATAAAATTTTATTTAATGCATGATTTATTAGAACATAGTAAAATAGAATATATATTATATAAATTTAGTATATATGAGAATGAGTTAATAGAATATATTTTATTGTATTTTATTTTAGCAATTAGTATAATATGTTATAAATAAAAATTGTTATAATAAATTTATAGCATAGTAAAAGCAATTTTCTAGTAATATATTATTAATCAATTATTACATTATTATGAAAATGTAGTGATTAAAATAAATTTTTTATGACACATTTCTACTAAATAGATTTCATCATGAATTATGAAAATAAATTGTAGTAAAAATTTGTTATGACAAGGACTTTTTTTTTTACAATAATTATGTGAACTATATTATGAAAATAAATGTGTATTTTTTAAATTAATAATTGTAGTATGTATTTTGACCTAATTTATAATAATATTTATTACAGAAATTATAAGTATAGTACATAATTTAAATAGAAAAAGAAAACAAAAAAAATGGAAAATATGCATTGCTAAGGTTACTCGAGTAACTCGACAAACTAAAAACTATGTTTGTCGAGTTACTCGATGACAAATGTGTTATGAAAGCAAAAATGATAAAACAGGAATATTTTTGTGAAAGAAATTGTTAACTTATTTGATAAATGAGGTACATACATTTTTTTATTTAATTGATTATTTATTAGAATGTAGCAAAATAAAATATATATTATAAAAATTTAATATATATGATAGTTAATCAATAGAATATATTATATATTGTTTTATTATGATTAATTTATGTAGTAATTTGACAAATATGAATTTGAGTTGTAAATGCAAAAAATAAAGTATAAAATGGGAAATATGCACTGTTGAAGTTAATCGAGTAACTCGACAAACAGAAAATCATGTTTGTCGAGTTACCCGATTATAATTGCCATATAAAATTTATGTATTGAATACGTCAAGTAGCTCGATGAACTCATGATCGATTTGCCCGAGTTACTGGATGAACGAATAAAATTTATAATTTTTACTATTTTGTTTGTCTTTTTGATTTAAAGTTGTGATATATTTAAATAATTTTTATTGTTATTCGATGGGTTTTATTTTTGAAGAAACTCGTGAGGCTAACATTCGGTTTGTCGAGCAAATTGATAAATATTGCACATATAAAATTTTATTTAATGCATGATTTATTACAACATAGTAAAATAGAATATATATCATATAAATTTAGTATATATGAGAATGAGTTAATAGAATATATTATATTATATTTTATTTTAGCAATTAGTATAATATGTTATAAATAAAAATTTTTATAATAAATTTATAGCATAGTAAAAGCAGTTTTTCAGTAATATATTATTAATCAATTATTACATTATTATGAAAATGTAGTGATTAAAATAAATTTTTTATGACACATTTCTACTAAATAGATTTCATCATGAATTATGAAAATAAATTGTAGTAAAAATTTGTTATGACAAGGAGTTTTTTTGTTACAATAATTATGTGACCTATATTACGAAAATAAATGTGTATTTTTTAAATTATGTACTATACTTATAATTTGTGTAATAAATATTATTATAAATTAGTCAAAATACATACTACAATTATCCTAATTTATAATAATATTTATTACGTAAATTATAAGTATAGTACATAATTTAAATAGAAAAAAAAAACAAAAAAAAATGAAAAATATGCATTGCTAAGGTTACTCGAGTAACTCGACATACTAAAAACCATGTTTGTCGAGTTAGTCGATGACAAATGTGATATGAAAGCAAAAATCATAAAACAGGAATATTTTTGTGAAATAAATTGTTAACTTATTTGATAAATGAGGTATATACATTTTTTTATTTAATTGATTATTTATTAGAATATAGCAAAATAAAATATATATTATAAAAATTTCATATATATGATAGTTAATCAATAGAATATATTATATATTGTAAATACAAAAAATAAACTATAAAATGGGAAATATGCACTGTTAAAGTTAATCGAGTAACTCGACAAAAAGAAAATCATGTTTGTCGAGTTACCCGATTATAATTGTGATATCAAATTAATGTATTCAATACATCAAGTAGCTCGATGAAATCATAATCGATTTGCCCGAGTTACTGGACGAATGAATAAAGGAAGGGGAAAATAATTATCAAAAATCAACAAAGCAGGTCTTACTATGTTACCTAGCTTCCAAGGTGGGAGAAATTATAAGTATAGCACATAATTTAAATAGAAAAAGAAAACAAAAAAAATGAAAAATACGCATTGTTGAGGTTACTCGAGTAACTCGACAAACTAAAAATCGTGTTTGTCGAGTTACTCGATGAAAAATGTGATATAAAAGCAAAAATCATAGAACATACATAAGTCGAGAAATAGTATTTTGAGATTGATGAGTTGTTTAAAAAATAAGATGGAAAAAATAAAAAATAAAAAAAATTAATTGTAGTGTATATTTTAAATAAAAAAAATAAACCCAAAAAATTAAAAACATGCACTTTTGAAGTAACTCGAGTAACCCGACAAATTTGTAAGCATGTTTGTCGAGTTCTTTGATTATAGATGTGATACTAAATTAATCTATTTGATAGGTGTAGCAGCTCGATAAATTGGAAATCGAGTTGGTCGACTCACTCGGTGAACTAATGAAATTTAATATTTTTATTATTTTGTATTCCTTTATTATTTAAACTATGTAATACATTCAAATAATTATTTATTTTGATTTTGTGGTGTTATTTTTCAAGAAAGCCGTGAGGTTGAAATTTGGATTTGTCGAGTCACTTGATAGAGAAAGTGTATAAAAAATTTTATGTAATGTATGATTTATTAGAACAGAATAAAACAGAATATACATCATATATATTCAATGTATATGATCATCGATGAATACAATATCTTTTATTTTATTTTATCTGAGCAATTAGTATAACATATTATAATTAAAAATTGTTATAGTAAATTTGGACCATAACAAAAGCAATTTTATAGTTATGTATTACTAATCAAAGATTAAATTAGTATAATAATATAATGATTAGAACGAATTTATTATAAGAAATTGATATTATATAGATTTCGTCATAAATTATGAAAAGAAATTGTAGTAAGAATGTGCTATAATAATGAATTTTTTTGCTATAACATTTACGTGAAATTGTATTACGAGAATTAATTTTTTTATTAAATTAATAATTATAATAAAAATTTTAACATAATTTATAGTAATATTTATTACAAAATTATAAATATATTATATATTTTAAATAACAAAAGAAAACCAAAAGTTAGAAATTATGGATAATTTATTAGATATTTGATTTTAGTTTTTTTTTATAAATGTTAATATAAATTTTGTTGTGAGTTATACCATATTTTTCATTGAGTAACTCGAGAAAAATGATTTGAGGTTTGTCGAGTTAGTCAATGAAAAATGTGGTATAAAATGAATCTATTCACAGTTCAAGTAACTCGAGAAATTGGAAATTGGGTTCCTCGGGTTAGTTGGTCAACGAATGAAATTTTAAATTGTAATTATTTTGTTATCCTTTTTTTTTTAAATTATGTAATACATTTAAATAAGTTTTTATTGTTATAACAAATTTTTATTGCACTGTGTTTTTATATTTGATAAAATGAAAAATAATTTATTATTTTAATTTAAAATAATATATTATTTCTTTATATGATATGTCTTGTATATTATGAGATATTATATGTACTTATAGATTCTCTAATATTATTCACGTACAAGAACTCGTTGTTTATTTGATAGTGTAACTCGACAAAATTAAAATCAAGTTTCCAAAGTTACTTAATAAAGTATTGAAATGCATATGTTTGATTATTTTAATATTTATTTATTTAAATTAATTAAAATAATCGGCTATGTTGTTTAATTTGTATGTTGTAATGTTTTGATATGAGAAGTCGGTTAATGTGAAATTTGTATTTGTTTAGTCACTTAATAAACGAAGTATATACAAAATTGTTCTTTCACGTATTTTATATTTAAATATACATAAAATAAGTTTATGTAGAAAATATAAAATAAAACAAATTACTTAAAAGTCAAAAGGTACAAAACCCTATTTTTTATGTTGGAGACGTGTAAGTGGAAAAGCATTCATTGTCATTTAATGGGCCATCGAATACATCTTAAACGGCGTGAAGTTTAGTTTCACCGTCATTGTTGGGCAAACAATTATCTTTGTTTGAGTTTGTGGAGGTTTGAAGGAGGCACGCTTTTTGTTTTGCAAAAAAAGTATACTTTGGGCGATATTTATTTTTTATCACATCATAACATCATCATTATAAGGTATGTATGTTTATTTTGTATGAAGCTATAAAATGTGAATTATATTTTATGTTAATTAACGTGTAGATATAGTTATATATATAGAGATCATTGTATATATTATTTGTATCTAGTTTATGTATTTTATTTTTATATTAGTGGTAGAGGTTGGCATATATATTTATTAGAATTACGATGTGAAATTATATGATCAAAAAATTTGTTTGTTTTAGAATTAAAAATTTTGGTGTCTGTGTACATTTTATTTTAGATTTTAAATGGATGGGACATTTAATATGCGATATTATTTAGCACATAAATTTTTTAATACAGTAATTAAGTCTATTAATATATTTTAATTGTGTATGATAATATGAAATATGAATAATGTTTTATGTTATTTAATGCGTGAATGTAATTATATATATACAAATTATTGTTTTATAAGTTGTTGTAGTCTAATATGTGTACACTATGTAGTTTATTTTTATATCTATGGTAGAAGTTGGCTGATAAGTATGATGATAAATCTTTTTCAGATATGGATGTTGAGTACGTGGTGAGCGAGAATCGCAGATTTGGTGGAGTCATTACTCAAATTAGTAATTTCACATATGTTGATGTTATAATAGAAAATTATAATGAGGACCAGCTTCAAAAATTTAGGAATAGTTGTTTTGCGCACTTTGAATATTTTCATGGTAGGAGATGTCAGTTTAGTGGGAAGTTGGTACATGAATTTTTGTTGAATACTGTACATACTGAATAAGGGAAATGAGGTTTGGTTTAAAATAGAAGGGCAGTTATGTAGATTTGGAATGCAGGAGTATTGTTTGATAGCAGGATTGTTGTGCCATAATAATGATGATAGTCTTAGTACAATAAGAGCTTTGGCGAGGCATAGAATTCGTAGAAGGTGGTTCAATAATTTTGCATATATATCCCTAAATGAGCTCGAAAATGTTTTTATTAATTGTGATAACGAGGAAGATAAGTATAAGTTAGGGTTGGCATTATTAATCGAAGGAGTTATTAGGCCTATGGAGCGAAAGAAAATAAATATAGAGACATTGTCTTTAGTAGACAACTTGGATGTTTGTTATGAATATCCATGGGGCCGACATTCATATTTCACGCTTCTTCGTTCTCTATTGACTTCTTGGGAGAGACGTGCATTAAAGTGTATTGATAGTAGGGCTGCGGTTGCAAAATATACCATATATGGTTGCCCTCTTGTGTTTCAGGTAAATATTTGAATTTTTTTTAATTTTTATTTAATGTGTCATAAATATATTGTGTTGATCATGACCTAGTTTTGGTTCTTTTTGTATAGATATGGATTTATGAGACATGCCGTGAAGTTGGTGAAAGATTTGCTCAAAAAGTCAATGATACGCTTTCCACGTATTGTAAATTGGGATGCACAACATCGTGTTGGGAAAAAAGAGTTGGATGTCTTTTTTGAATCAACTGAGGTGCGTTAAAAAAAATTTTGTTATGTACAAGAAATATTTGATAGTTATGAAAGTGATGTTTTTTAATTCTATTTTTGTAGATGCATGTTTTGCCAATACTTGAACCAATCTGCGGAAGAGATAGAACAACCATATCTATACACGATGGTGTTGATAGAGGATGTAGGAGATGTACGAGTTGATGTCGTTGTTGAAAATTTTTGCATGGGGTTGAAGAAAATGATGAAATTGGGCAAGGAATAGAACCATTTGAGCCTCAAAATGCAGTTGGTCCGGATGTTGTAGAAGTGCATGGAAATATTGTGCATGGGGTTGAAGAGTTATTTGAAGGTAATGAAGAAATTGAACAAGTGGGGGCAGAAGATGTTGGTGAACATGAGGGCTGGTCTCCATATATAGTTGTGGAAGAACCTGTAAATAACTGGCCTTTACGATATGTAGATGAAGGAGAAGAAGGTTATGAGAATGAAGGGCGCAAGGTTATGAGGATCAAGGGACCAAGGTTATGAGGTCAAGGGGAGCAAGGTTATGAATATGAGCATAACGATTATTATGCTACCAATCAGTTGGTACAATCATTATTTGATGATCAAAGAGTATATATTGGTGATCAGTTGGGTAGTATAAGAGATGAACAAAGAGATTATTTTGATTATCAATTGGGTAATTTTAGAGATGAACAACGGGATTATATTGATAATCAAATTCGTAATGTGGTTGATGCTCAACGTTCATACTTTGATGAACAGTTAGGAAGCACAAGGATGATTTGATGTCCTCTTTGAATCGATGGAATCATCCATATCTAGGAATAGTGAAAATATTTTGATCAAAAAAAAAGGAGATGCAAGAATATATTGATACTAAATTGGTGGCTTTTGAGGTTGAACATAGTAACATGATTGGCAGTTTACGTGAAGATCTTTGTTCAAAGATTGAAAGTTCTACCTTGAAGATTGAAGATATGTTGAAGGGGAAATTGGCAGAAAAGCACGCTATTGTAGGAAGTCATACAGTGAAACAGTTGACTGCTCCTGTGAAACAAAGAGCAGATGATAAAGATGAGAAGAAGAAGGAAAGTGTGTCTTCAATTGACATTCCTATATTGTGTGACATTGATGAGGAAAGACAAGTTGAATTTCTTCATTGGATGCATAAATCAAAGGATCAGTAAGTTTTAATTTTGTATTTGTTTATTTGTTATATATATATTATGGTTTTATGGTATTTATCATAATTTTACTATTATAGAGATCTGTTCGATTGCGTGGTGGTAGTGGTGGGATTAAACTGACAAAGCAGAAGCTTGAATATATTGGGAATCCTGAATATATACTGGCAGTTGAGGTATATGTAATTTCTATTTGTTTATCTGTCATGTCTATTGTGAGGTATTAAAATATATTTTAAAGACAAATATTTTTTATAGGATATGGATAATGCGATGCATTTGGTTAGAAAAAGAACGGCAAATTTTAGAGATATATTCTCATCAAGATATGGGATACTTGACAGTGGATTTGGATTACTTGTTCGAGCCATTGGTTCAAAAATTTTGGATTCTACAGGACAATTGATGCGGAAAATTCCGCTTCTTACCATGGTTCTATGGAAAGATATGCAAATGGTTTGATTCCTAAAAGTTTTGGTAAAATTGGAAAAATTATGATCATATATCGCGTGGCGAGATATTATTGATGACAAACATTGGGTCCTTTTTGATGTTGATCTATTGGGTTGGAGGCTTACATGTCTATGATAATAATTACCATTTTTATGATGAAGCGCCTTGTATCGATATGTTGTTCCCGCTATACATATCATTCCGTATATTATTCAAAAATATGTGGTTGCCGAGCCAAGGCACCTTGGGAAAAAGATGATTCACCACTTGAATATTATAGGAAGTCATATGTTGACATACCACGCCTATTCGATATAGGTGAGGTATTAGAATAACTGTTTGTACTTATAATCATATTTATATATACTCACAAGGTTTTTAATCATATTTGCAGTGATAGTGGCATATTTGTTATCAAATATGTTGAGTGTCTTCTGGCTGGAATACCTATTGATCTTTGTTGAATTGGAGAAGATAAATTTGTATAGATGAAAGCTTGTAATAGATTTCTTTTACAATGAATTTTATTTTGTCCCAATCAACGGAATGAATAGATATGATGTTTGTGTAATGGAATCGTAATTATTTTGTCATTTTTATTTTATTCATTGTACTTAAGGGTTGATATTATACATAGTGAAACATATGTTTATTTTATTTCATTCTTTGAGCAAGTTTATTAGTTTATGTAGGAAAGTTTTATTTTACTATAAAATTTTGAGTTTAAATTGGTGCCGTTTTGCTTTTTTCTAGATGAAGAAGAAAAAAAATATGTATTGTGTGTACTGATTTAAAAATTGTTGGAGGATAAAGAGACAGGGTTTTTGGAATATTTTTGATTCACCGAGTCAAGAGATTCAAGGAATTATTAAAATTGGCTCATTCATGACTCAGTAATAATTCTAGACACTCTAAATTTGTGGTTTCTTTTCCCACTGACTATATAAGCCATTGGGATGTTGACACGTGTCAACTTATTGCTTGTGGAACACTGTCACTTTTTTCCTTCTATATTTTTTTAATTAATATTCTTCGGTTGTCTCCTACCATTTTGTTTAATTAATAATAGTGGGGTTAGGTTAATGGGTTTAAGTTATTTTTTAAATTTCCATAAATATTTATTTCTACATGTTTGTTAGATATTAGATATGCTATTTCGATTTTGCTATCTCTCTAATAAATTTTTGACATATTTATATATTAATTAATGAATTAAAAATTGAACGAGCAGTTATTTCGAGTCATCGAATTTCAACTTATCCTCAGAAATAGACAAATATTAAAATCTTGTTAAGAGATATGTATAGTTTCAATTAAGAATTATACATTATCAAAATAAGTATTTATATTTGTTTGTGCTAAGGATTTGAGATATTTAGGAATCTTGTTAATTAAGTATATATTATTAAAATACAAAAAAAAAAAAAATTAGCATTGATTTCTAAAAACTTGAGATGCTAATATGAACCATTTATCGTCAAATAGTAATAGACTCGTAAACAAATGTAGTGCATACGAAAAAATTCCAACTAAACGTGAATAAAAATAGATATAGTAAAATATAACGAAATTGTATGATTTCTTTTTCGAATACTCGATTGATGTGATAGTGAAGTTTATATTAATTTATCATTTATTAAAAGATAATAAAATAAAATATATATAATGTAAATGTAATATATACAATAATGAATTAATGCAATATATTATATTCTATTTTATTGTATCCTAACACTTACTATAACACATTATAATAAAATATTATTGTAATAAATTTAGAGCATAATAAAATTATTTGTATAGTAATACACTATTTGTTTAGAAATATTTATAAGTATTAATACAATATGTTACAGTTTCTTTTATAATGATTAATATATTTTGTAAGTTGACAAATCCAAAATTGAGATTCATGAGTTGGTTAGAAAATAGTGTGACAAAATTAAAAATAAAAATTTTTATGTTGTAATGTTGTTATTTATTTAAATTATTTAATATATTAACTATTTTGTTTAATTTTTATGTTGTAATGTTGTTATTCAAGGAAATCGTCAATATAAAATTTGACTTTTTAATTTAGTTGATAAATGGAGCATAAACAAAAAATGCAAAATATGGATCTGTTGGAGTTACTCGAGTAACTCGACAAATACAAAATCATGTTTGTCGAGTTACTCGATTAAAAATGTCAGCGGAAATAAATCTATTCAATAGATGAAGCAACTCGATAAACTGAAAATCGATTTGGTTGAGTTACTCGATCAATGAATCAAATTTAACATTTCATTATCTCTTGCTGCTTTATTATTTAAATTATTTAATACATCTAAATAATTCTTCATTGTTATTTTGTGGTATACTTTTTGAAGAATCCCGTGAGGCTGAAATTAGGGTATGTCAAGTAACCTGATAAATAAAGTATATAAAAAATGTATTAAATAATTTAAATAATAAAGAAACACAATATAGTCAAAATGTTAAATTTCTTTCATTCATGGATTAACTCAACCAAATCGATTTTCAGTTTATCGAGTTGCTTTACCTATTGAATAGATTCATTTTGTGTGATATTTAAATTGTATGATTTCTTTTTCGAATACTCGATTGATGTGATAGTGAAGTTTATATTAATTTATCATTTATTAAAAGATAATAAAATAAAATATATATAATATAAATGTAATATATACAATAATGAATTAATGCAATATATTATATTCTATTTTATTGTATCCTAACACTTACTATAACACATTATAATAAAATATTATTGTAATAAATTTAGAGCATAATAAAATTATTTGTATAGTAATACACTATTTGTTTAGAAATATTTATAAGTATTAATACAATATGTTACAGTTTCTTTTATAATGATTAATATATTTTGTAAGTTGACAAATCCAAAATTGAGATTCATGAATTGGTTAACAAATAGTGTGACAAAATTAAAAATAAAATTTTTTATGTTGTAATGTTGTTATTTATTTAAATTATTTAATATATTAACTATTTTGTTTAATTTTTATGTTGTAATGTTGTTATTCAAGGAAATCGTCAATATAAAATTTGACTTTTTTAATTTAGTTGATAAATGGAGCATAAACAAAAAAATGCAAAATATGGACTGTTGGAGTTACTCGAGTAACTCGACAAATACAAAATCATGTTTGTCGAGTTACTCGATTAAAAATGTCAGCGGAAATAAATCTATTCAATAGATGAAGCAACTCGATAAACTGAAAATCGATTTGGTTGAGTTACTCGATCAATGAATCAAATTTAACATTTCATTATCTCTTGCTGCTTTATTATTTAAATTATTTAATACATCTAAATAATTCTTCATTGTTATTTTGTGGTATACTTTTTGAAGAATCCCGTGAGGCTGAAATTAGGGTATGTCAAGTAACCTGATAAATAAAGTATATAAAAAATGTATTAAATAATTTAAATAATAAAGAAACACAATATAGTCAAAATGTTAAATTTCTTTCATTCATGGATTAACTCAACCAAATCGATTTTCAGTTTATCGAGTTGCTTTACCTATTGAATAGATTCATTTCGTGTGATATTTTAAATCGAGTAACTCGACAAACAAGATTTTGGCTTTGTCGAGTTACTCGAGTGATTTCAATAATGCATACTCTTGATTTTGTTTTTTCCTTTTTTTATTTAAAATATGTAGGCCACTTAAATCTCTTTATTTTTTTGTTTTTTAATGTTATTTTTAACGAAGTAGTGAACGTCAAAATTGGATTGATGAAGTTCCTACATAAATTAATTATAATTAAATTCATTATTTTAATAAATTTTACTAAAATTTATTTTCATAATTCGAATGAAATCTAGTTAATATGAAATTCTATACTAAATTTATGTTAAATATTACATTATTATAATAATATAAGAATTAATTAATAATATTTTACAACATATTTCTTTTGTTTTGCTATAAATTTGTTATAACAGATTTTTAAGTTATAATATGTTATACTAATGGGTAAAGAAATGAAAATAAAAAAAAAAAAATATTCTCTTAGTTTATTTTAATAAAAAACAAAACAAAACAAATTAATAAAAAACAAAACAAATTAATAAACATTTTTACTTAATTTTGTTTGTAAAGGAACTCGGGCAAATCGATTTTGAGTTTGTCGAGTTGCTTAAGGTATTTAATAGATTTATTTCGTGTCCCATTTTTAATCCAAGTAAGTCGACAAACTTGCTTCTAAGGTTTATCGAGTTATTTGAGTAAGATTGAAGAATGCAATACACCGAATCAAGATGTTGCATGAATAATATTTGATATGCTACAAGTTCATATAATATATTATAATAAAATAGCGATTATATAAAATAATTATATATTATTTTAAAGTGAAATAATATATTATATTTAGTTTTTCAAAATTAAAAAACATTGTAGTAAAATGTGTTATATTATTATAATAATATAATAATTTATTAATAATATTTTACTACACATTTATTTTTTGTTCGTATAAATTTGTTATAACAGTTTTTAAGTTATAATATGTTATACTAATGAGTAAAAAAAAAAAAAAAAAAAGAAAATATATTCTCTTACTTCATTTTAATAAAAAACAAAACAAAACAAATTAATAAACATTTTTACTTACTTTTGTTCGTTGAGTAACTTGGATAACTCGATTTTGAGTTTGTCGAGTTGCTTAAGGTATTTAATAGATTCATTTCGTGTCCCATTTTTAATCGAGTAACTCGAAAAACTTGCTCTTAAGTTTATCGAGTTACTCGAGTAACTTCAAGAATGCAATACAATAAATCAGTACGTTCCATGAATAATATTTGATAAAAGTGAAATAATATATTATATTTAGTGTGTTCCAAAAAAAAAACACATTGTAGTAAAAATGTGTCATGCTTTTTTTTTTTTTTTTTTATTAGACTTATTATAATATTTTTTATAACAAAATTTATAAATAAATGTTATATAAATTATTAAATAAATGTATTGGATATTTATTTATAAGTTTTTTCATAAATATGAATATAAATTTTGTTATAAAGAATATTAGAATAAGTCAAATAAATACACATAGTTTTATTTCATTAATCAATTATTAGAATATAGTAAAATAAAATATATATTGTAATGAAGTAATGCGAAGGTATTATATATTGTTTTATTTTAGCAATTAATATTATAATAATAATTACAATAGAAAATTAACTAAATAAGAATTAATTTTGATAAAAATGAATATAAATTTTGTTATAAATTAGGCAATCATATGCTATAACTTCATATAAAATATTTTAATAAAATAGCTATTATATAAAATAATTTTACATTATTTTAAATTAAGATATTATATTATATTTGATTTTTTAAAAAATAAAAACATATTGTAGTAACAATGTGTTATAATATTGATTTTTATTTATTACACTTATTCTAATATTCTCTATAACAAAATTTATATTCATATTTAAAAAAAGACTTATAAATACATACATAATACATTTTATAATAAATTATTAAAAAATTTATTTAATATAAATTTATTATAAAAAATTGATTATAATTACTAAATTATTGTAATAATGTAGTAATGAATTAATAATATATTAATACAGAATTAATTTTATTGTGTGTTATATTTATTTTGTATTACATTTTTGCATCGAGTAACTCGACAAACATGGTTTTAGGTTTGTCGAGTTACTCGAGTAATTTCAACAATCTATCTATTGTATTTGTTACTTTATTTTTTTTTTTTACATTATGTAATACACTTAATATTTTTGTATTTGTTAATTTTCTCATGTTATTTTTTAACTAACTCGTGGATCTTAAAAGCTATCATATAACATAATTTTATATTATTTTAAATTCAGATAATATGTTATATTTGATATTTTCAAAAATAAAAACATAGTGTACGAAAAATGTGTTATAATATTTATTTTCATTTATTGTACTAATTGTAATATTCTTATACTAAATTTATGTTAAATACTACATTATTATAATAATATAATAATGAATTAATAATATTTTACAATAGATTTCTTATGTTTTCCTATAAATTTGTTATAACAGTTTTTTAGTTATAATATGTTATACTAATGGGTAAAGAAATAAAAATAAAAATAAAATATGTTCTCTTAGTTTATTTTAATAAAAACAAAACAAAACAAATTAATAAACAACAAAACAAATTAATAAACATTTTTACTTACTTTTGTTTGTCAAGTAACTCGGTAATCGATTTTGAGTTTGTCGAGTTCTTGAAGGTATTGAATAGATTTATTTCGTGGGTCATTTTTAGTCGAGTAACTCGACAAACGTGGTTTTAGGTTTGTCGAGTTACTCGAGTAATTGCAAAGAATACATCTTTTGTATTTGTTGCTTTAGTTTTTTTATTTACATTATGTAATATACTTAAAAAATTTTATTTTTAATGTTGTCATGTTATTTTTTAACCAACTCGTGAATCTTAAAAGATATCATCTAGAATAATTTTATATTATTTCAAATTGAGATGATATGTTATATTTGATTTTTTGAAAAATAAAAACATAGTGAAGTAAAATGTACTATAATATTTATTTTTATTTATTAGACTTATTGTAATATTCTTTATAGCAAAATTTGTATTCATATTTTGAAAAAACTTATAAATATATATGCGAAGACATTTTAAAATAATTTATAAAACATTTATTTCATATAAAATTGTTATAATAAATTGATTATAATTACTAAATTATTATAATAATGTAGTAATTAATTAATAATATATTGATACAAAAATCTTTTATTATACTATAAATTCATTATAGTTATTTTTGTATAATATCTTATAGTACTTGCTAAAATAAAGAAATTATTAATATATTGTATTAATGTACTATGATATGTATTAAATTTATATTATATATATTCTTTTTGAGTGTATTGTAATAAATGATAGGTTAAATAATATTTTTTATATAATTTATGTATGAAGTTACTCGACATATCCTAATTTGAGCCTCACAAGGTTCTTCAAAATAATACCGTAAATAAGAATGAAGAATTAAGCCAAGTTAGTAAATAATTTAAATAATAAAGTGCCACAAGATAATAAGAATGTTAAATTTCATTCGTTGATGCAAGAACTTAATAAACTCGATTTTCGGTTTATCGAGTTGCTTCAATTATTGAATAGATTGATTTTATGTATCAATTTTAATCGAGTAACTCGATGAAATGATTTTTGGTTTGTCGAGTTACTCGAGTACCTTCAACAATGCATATCTCGTAATTTTTTGTGTACTTTTGTAGTTAAAATATGTACTCCACTTAAATTGTTTTATCTTTAATTTTTTCATGTTATGTTTTAACCAACTCGTGAATCTTAAAATTGGATATGTGAGGTTTATACATAAACTAATCATAATTAAATTAATTATTATAACAAATTTTTACTATAATTTATTTTCATAATTCAGAATGATATCTATTTAATGTGAAATTCTTATAATAAATTTATTTTAAAAACTACATGAATGTAATAATATAATAATTGTTTAATAATATATTACTACCAAATTTCTTTTATTTTCGTATAAATTTGTTATAACAATTTTAAGTTATAATATGTTGTACTAATTAGTAAAAACAAATAAAATGAAATAAAATATATTCTATTACTTGATAATGATGTATATTAAATTTATATGATATATATCCGATTCTTCTATATTCTAATAAGAGAAATTTTATATTAATACAAAATTTGTTTTCATTGATTCATCGAATAAGTCAACGAACTCAATTTCGGTTTATCGAGTTGGTTTAGCTATTGGATAGATTGTTTATGTTTGAGATTTTTAATCGAGTAACTCGACAAACATGATTTTAGGTTTGTCGAGTTACTCGAGTAACTCCAATAATGCATATATTTAATTTTTTTGTGTATGCTCCATTTATCAAGTAAAATAATTATATATTATTTTAAATTTAACATTTTCATTATCCTTTGTTGGTTTATTGTATAAATTATTAGTACACTTAAATAATTCTTCATTGTTATTTGCAGTACTATTCTTGAAGAAGACTGTGGGGCTCAAATTTGGATTTATGGAGTAATTTCATAAATAAAGTATATAACAAATTTTATTTAGCCTATCATTTATTAGAATAGAGTGAAAAAGAATATATACAATATAAATTTAATATATATGATAATGCATTAATACAATATGCTAATATTTTTTTTTATTTTAGCAACTACTATAACATATTAAAAAAAAATTAATTATAATTATTTTATAGTATAATAAAATTATTTTTGTATTAATATATTATTAATTAATTACTGCATTATTGTAATAATTTAGTAATTATAATGAATTTACTATAATATTTTTATACGAAATAAATGTTTTTATAAATTATTATAAAATGTACTATATATTTATTTATAAGTTTTTTCACAAATATGAATATAAATTTTGTTAAAAAGAATATTACAATAAGTCTAATAAAATATATATCATATAAATTTAATACATATCATAATCAAGTAATAGAATATATTTGATTTTATTTTATTTTATTTTACCAATTAGTATAACATATTATAAGTAAAGATTGTTATAATAAATTTCTACAAGGAAAAAAAAAAAAAGGCAATTCAGAGTTATGTATTATTAATCAATTCTTATATAAATTGTGCATTCAAATATAGTAAAATAAGATATATATTATATAAATTTAATATATATCCTAATCAATTAATACAATATAATATGTTTTATTTTAGTTTTACAATTATTGTAACATATTATAAAAAAACAATTATTTTATTTTATCCTAATACTTACTATAATACATTATAAAAAATATTATTGTAATAAATTTAGAGCATAATAAAATTATTCGTAGTAATACACTATTTGTTTACAAATATTTATAAGTATTAATAGAATATGTTACATTTTCTTTTATAATGATTAATATATTTTGTAATTAACAAATCCAAAATTGAGATTCATGAGTTGGTTAAAAATAATGTGACAAAATTAAAAAATAAAAAAATATTAAGTGTATTACATAATATAAATTAAAAAAAGTAAAGTAACAAATACAAAAGATTTAATATTGTAATGACGCGAGTAACACGAGAAATGTACAATTATTTTAAATCAAGTTACTCGATTTATTGAACACACATGTTTCATTATCTTCGTTTTTATTTATTTAAATTATTTAATATACTAACTATTTTGTTTAATTTTTATGTTGTAATGTTGTTATTGAAGGATGTCGTCAATATAAAATTTGACTTTTATAATTTAGTTGATAAATGGAGCATAAACAAAAAAATCCAGAATATGGATTGTTATTACTTTATGGCCCTACTCTAGACGCAAAAAACAAACCCCCTCACTTAATTAAAAAGTCTAAATTTGCATTCTCCCCCTTAATTGCAAATAAATAAACCCACACATACATAAAAAGTTTTAAATAAATTTATGTTCCCTGGGTGTCCTTTTTTAGTTAATAATAGAATGAATGTTAACTATATTATTTATTGCATGCTAAAAATAATATATGCTCTAATGAAAATTAGTATATATTACTATTTATAAACAAATATGATGAATATAATAATAAAAAATATATTTTTAATTTAATAAATTTCATCATATGAATATTATGGATATAAATATAGTTATAAATAAATAGATTAAAGTATAGATAAGTTCAAGAGGGGGGTTTAAAATATAAATAAATAAGAGAATGAGGGATAAATAAGTTGAAGAATAAGATTGAAGGTATAAATTAATTAGGATATGGGAGATAAATAAGTTAAGAATGGAGGTTTAAAATATAAATAAATGAAGTGGAATAGGGGGTCAGGATATGTATAGAGTTATATGCTATCTATTATGCCAAGACCAAGGATATGTTTACCCAATGAGAGTGTAAGTCCTCTGTCGGGATTGATGTGTGGCTTGTCACGCAGTAATTAATAAATGATGTGGGTCCTAATAATGATACTCTAAGAACTCATCCGCACTTCTCACCGTTCGGATAAAGCTTGTTGTATAAGAAAAACTTATAGAAAGGTTGGCAGGCTGCATGGCAAATGTGTAAAGACTTATTTAACCTTATTAACTTTTTCAAAAGTTTCCAACATTGTTGTCCAAACAGAGAGAAAGTCGAAACTTCATGTTTGTTTAATTGTTTTTTTTTTTTCTTCAAACTTATTTTTAATCACATATTTGTTGAGACCCACAAATTTTAACTACACATTTTATCAAAAACTTCTAAAAAACTACTTTTAATTAATCTGCTATTTATTTGATTTCATTTACATTATTATTATAATTTTAATGATTTACAAATAAAATTTTGATGACGATGTTTATAGTTTAAGTTTTTGATATTACATTGATATGATTTGAGCTAAGTTAAATATATTTTTATATATTTATTAATTTTAGTTATTTTCTTCAAATTGATGAAGTATATATATATTTTTTTTCAAGGGGTCGCAGTATTTGCTAAAGTTTGTTAAAATGATTTTGTCGACGTAATTAAGGTAATGAAAAACATACGTGTAATTCTAATAAAATATATTTTTGACTTTCTTTTGCTTTTTCCCCCTCTACTAAGTGATGATAATTTATTAGAATTAGATTTTAGGCAAGTTCAAATACTTTTCCACATGTTTAAATAATTTATTTAAATTATTAATGATAAGATACGTATGTGCAATGAAAGGTGAATTCAAGAAATCAGTTCACACAAGCTTTATTTTTTTTTTAATTTGTATTTTTAAAGAATAAAAACAAATGTTTATTCTCTTGGTTGAAAATGAATTTTCCATTTATAAATTCTAAAAAACAACACATACACACACACACAAAAGAAACAATAGACAAGCTCACAATCTAATAAAAATTTACAAGACAACAAAATAGGCTCAGAAAACAACAAAGTAAGCTCACAACTCACAACAATACAATAATAAGTATAAACTAACAAAGGAGCAAAAATAAGTTTAAAATTTGTGAATGTTATAAAATACGTGGATTTTAGGTTAGCGTGTATACTAATAATAGATTTTAATAAGTCAAAGTATAAACATGAATACTCAAAAATTTAAGGTTAGCGCGTATACTCTTATGTTAAATTATAGTATAGGCAAAGCGATGAAATTGAAATAATTTAAATGTTATTATTATAATGTATACTATATAAAATAATATAATACCAACAATAGATCGTACAGTTAAAAATTTTTATGAAGATTTTAGTAAACATAATTAGTTATTACATATTTGAGTAATTTTGTATGCAAATGAACAAAATATTAGCTAAAAAATAATAAAAAAAAACTAAGTAGATTAAAACCTCATGGTTAAATTGTGAATATGAAATTTGCTTTACCTAGTAATTTACAAAAAAGGCAAAGAAGTCCTACAACAGCAGAAACAAATTGGGGATGAAAGTTGAAGCATATATGAAAGTTGAGTAGATTTGAATCTATTATTTTCTAAGCTGAAAGAGTAAGTAGATAAGGTTATGAAATGATTAGATGAAACTATAATAAAACAATAGGTAAGGACAACTATAATATAGTAGGTTTTGTAATAATAATTTCTGGGTATGCCAAAGTACAAATAATTCTTCTATAGTAAATTAAAAAAAACAAACAAATTCAGGATATATGTATAATATAAAAATGTTGAAGGGTCCAATTATAATGTTTATAATGTAAAAGTTTCTATTATTTTAATGAAGTAAATTCAAAGATGAAAATTGCTAAGGATTGTTACATGCGGGAGAAAGAGTGGTGTGGGAACATATTTGTGTCTATAAAAAGGAAAATTGAAATGATATGTGAAATAAAAGAAAAAATAGGGATTAAATTGTTTAAAATATAAAACAATAGATAGCACTTCTTTGAAATTATTGCACAAAGAATGGGACCCAGCATTTATTAAAGACTGCATATCTTTAGACAAGATGATGAATAGCATTTATTAATTGCTACGTGGAAAGCTATGATGTAATTGGGGATGAGGATCCGAAACCAAGTGAGAATAACGAGGTGAAGCACGATTAAAACATATTTATATATGTTTATGTATATAGGTTTTGATGCGTGTATGGTGAGGATGAATAGATTAAAGATTAGATTGACATGTGTATAATAAAAAGATATTTGTACATTTATGATATAAATTTGTACTTATCTTAGGTATGATTACATATAGAATTAGACTTTGTAGTAATCTGCAGTTTATTGTATAAATGTTTGTCAATTTCATAAAATTAAGAAATAAAGTATAGTTAGTTTTTTTTTTGTTACAGGTGTTAATCCATGTTTATTTAAGGGTGCTTTTGATTGCAAGTATGGAAAATGGGTGAAAAGAAAACATTTTCTGTGGAAATGATTTGCCAAGAAAATATTTTTCTGGGAATTGTAAATATAGTGTGTTTGATTGGATAAAAATTCATCCTAGAAAATGTAGTGATATTCTACTGTTTGGTTTTTGATTATCTTAATTTTCCATTGAAAATGTAGTATTTTCCAACTTAACATTGCTTACAAATTAATAATTTTGCCAAGACATTATTTTGCGAACTCCAAAATTAATAATTTTGCTTAAAAATTAGAGCGACTTAATGATTTAGAGCATTTTATATAATTTACTTAAAAATTAATAATTTTGCCAAGAAATTATTTTACCAAGTCAAAAATTAAGAATTTTGCTTAAAAATTATTAATTTGAAGCAAAAATAATAATTTGCTTAAAAATTGATAAGGTTCGTAAAAGGTCTAGCTTTCAAAAATATTCCCTCGAAAATTTGAACTCCTCATTAGCCAAGAAAATGTTTTCCTCATTTTGGTAGAAAACACCGTCACGTGCAAGGAAATGGAAAATTTTTTCCATGGCAAATTTGTTTAATCAAACAAGTTAAAAGGTGGAAAATGGGTGGAAAATTTCTTTGCCTCATAGGCAAAGTTAGTATTTAAAAAAAAAAAAAAAAAAATAAAAAAACACCTTTCTCGAGTTACACAAGAGAGAAAGAAAAAAAGGAAAAAAAAACAAAAATTTGATTGTTGCTTTGTCGAGTAACTCGAGAAAGCAAAATTTTCATTTTTGCTTTCTCGAGGTATTCGACAAAGCAATAATGGAATGTTGGTTTTATTTTTTTTTTTAGAGTAATTTGCACTTTTAGTCCTTGAGAAAGCAAAAATGAAAATTTTGTATTTTTTTTTCTTTCTTTTTTTTCACCTTGCCTGTTTGAATATGTGTATTTTTTTTTTTTTGGTTAGTAATTTGTACGTTTAGTCTACAACCTTATCATTTATAACAAATTTACCCATAATTTTTTTTTTTTTACATTGACCATCCCCAGCCTTTGAATTTTGTTGCAAATTTTATTTTGTCCTCTTTTTAAATAATGAAAATAAAATACACAATAATAATTGAAACACTATGTATGCACGATGATAATATTTCAGATAAACTACATTCTTTGTACAAATTAAAATGATTTTTAGTTTATCATTTGGTATAATTAATGCTCTAATACATTTACTTGTTTTTGCTCTAGATAATGCAACATAAAGCTGACCATGAGAAAATACAGGTTCAGGAAGATATAGTCCAACATAATCTAGTGTTTGACCTTGAGCTTTATTAATTGTCATTGCAAAACAAGGACGAATTGGAAACTGTGTTCTTTTAAAAGGAAATGTACTCTTATCACTTTCAAGTGGAATAAAAGGAATTCTAGGCAAAAAAACTTTTTTCCCACGCCATTCTCCAACAGATATTTCAGCATGAATAACATTACGCTCAAATGCACGACAAATTAATCTAGTGCCATTACATAATCCTTCAGATGGACTAATATTTCTCAATAACATAATAGGACAATTTTCTTTTAATACAAGTTCATGAGGTGGAATACCATTTGGAGTCAATGTATTAAGAAAATCTTCATGAACAATTTGTTCATTTTTTTCTAGTGTTTCGTCAAAGCTATAATATGTAACATTTTCACCAAAGAATTTCATTAAGTATAATATTATTTATTTCATCAACAAAGATTATTTGTAGGAGTCAAAATAACTCGATTAACCATCTTATCTAATTCATTGCTATAATTTTGTAAATTAGGGTAAACATTTCGGATCAATTCTTTTATAGAAAATGTTTTTGTATCAAATGGTATAACTATTTCATCCGTAATGTAATCATATTACGCTTATGCTTAGGTAGAACTCCATTGCCTATATCAAGCAATAACTTAGAAAAATTTGGGTCAAATTGAGCTCTCATATTCTCGCACCAATTGTAGTCAGATAAAATTTGGCCATAAGTATGAATAGACTAAACTTGATCCAATGATTGCCTGCTTATTTCCTTTTTGAACCACCGGCAAAATCATAAAAATCACCTCCTAAAACAACAACTTTCCTCCAAAAGGCAATATAGAATCATTAACATCTCTAAGCATTCTATCCACAAATCAATTGCATAACGGTACCATTGGTGCTTCATCCCAAATAATCAAATTTGTCAATCTAAAAAGCTTGCTAGAGCAGCATCGCTTGCTAATGTAATGTGTCATATTGTGATTTATTTCAAGTGGTATCTTAAACCTTGAATGTGCTGTTCATTCACCGTGTAATAAAGCACCGCAACACCAAAGAAGTCAAGTTGCCAAACCTATAAGATTTTAGATCGAATTGTGCTAAGCAAAGCTTTATATAAATAAGTTTTACCGCCCACTGTGTCCATCTATAAAATACATACGACCTATATTACTATATACATCTGTAAGAATTTTGTCATAAGCAATTTTTTGATATTCATTTAAGTTATTTGGATACACAGTATTGTCAGTATAAATAACATTGTTTAATTCTTCATTAATAATCTTGGTTAGTATGTCTTCTTGTTCCATATATATTTCAAAAGGTACAACATGGTAATCATTTATATTTTTATTATTTGCTTCTAATATAGAATTTATTTCATGTAATGCTTTCATTTCTGCACTTCCAATAGACATACCATCGGATAAAAAATCTTCACATAAAAATAGGCGAAATTTTTTCCATAAAACATCTGGATTATTAGGAGAACATAGAATGAGTATTGTAGCAAATAATCTACGAAGAGAAGAAGGCATTTGATAACTAATAGCTTCATCTAAACAAAGCTCACAATAATTATTGTCTTGTAATAAACCAAGTGCTATAGCTGTTTCACGAAAAGACGACAAATAAACACCATGAACCATTTTTAAATTTTCAAATGATGTTGCTCCTTTAACATGATTTAATACAATACGTAAATAATATCTTTCTCCTTCAGTTATAGTAGATGTAACTATTCTACCAATAACATTTCCTTTTTCCTTCGACACCATATTTTTCCTTGGCTATCCCATACAAAAACTTTGGAAAATCTTTATACAATAATGTTTTTGCAAATTCATCTAAAAGATTCATATGAAAAATTCGCTTAACATTGTGCGTTGTCTAGATTCATTACTAATTATCGCTCTAAATTTTCATAGTCTCTATATGTAATCAAATGGTTATTTTCAAGATGTAGTTGTAATGAGATAACTGAGGGAGACATTTCATACAAAACAAATCCATATATTCTCCACATTGCTTCAGGTGGAGAAATCCAACGTCCATTTTGGTATATCTCAATTTCATCAATAGGATTTTCATTATTAGTATTAGAGATAGAAAAACTCACACGATCATAGCCTTTGTACACATATTTATAGAGGTATTTAACAGCTTTAACTGTGGAACATATTTCTACATTAATATGGCAATCAAACTTCGCACATAAATATGGATTGTAAGGTACAACCCATCTATTGTCTAATAAATGTCCTCGAATCATAAATGATCGCTCATCATTTAACCGCCTATAGGTTGGATAAGAATTATGGCCGATATAAGTATTTGACATATATTCCTTAGGATATTTATTCTTACAATGACCTGTTCTATCCATACAAACATTATGAGGATTCAAATGACCACATGGACCATGCATCATATGTTTAACAACAATAGAATGAAGATGCGGATGTTTTAATTTATCTGGAATTTCACATGATACAATAGAATCAATTCTATCAATATTATTAATTTTTGCACAACTTTGTAAGATTAGTAAGAAATGAGCATGTGGAAGTCCTCGCTTCGAATTCTACAACATAAATATATGCAACAATGTGGCCAAAAATTTGGTGCTTAAATAGATCAACTTTAAGTTCTTCTAATTTAGCTTTGAATATTCTAGCGCTTAAATCAGTCTATTTTGCCCTATATCATTATGCCTTAATTCTTGCTTTATTTCTACCCAATTAGGGTTACATGTTAATGTTAAAAATAAATCAGGTTTACCAAATTTTTGTACCAATGCCATAGCGTCCATATATCTTTTTTTCATATCTCTAGGACCTCCAACAAAAGAAGAAGGTAAAATAATCTGACGACCAATTTGTGCACCTCTATTTTGACCATTTTCTATACTATCAACAACTCCTTGATATAATTCAAAGACAATTTCACTTTGATTTTGACGAAAATAATCTAATCGACTTGTTTCAAGTTTAACATACATATCTACTACATATTGTCTTAGAAGTCTACCAAAGATGGAGCAAAAGATTGTTTTGTGTATCACGACTGTAATTTGAAGCAATAATATTCACGACAAGAAACTTGTAAACCTTTTTTATTCTTCTTCAAAACCGCACAAGAAAAAACACAAAGAAATTTAATAAAATAAATATTAGATTTAACCAATTTAAGTAAACAAACATAATGGTAATCATTACCTCTTTTTCTTTCTCTAATACATCACCGCACAACCGATGTTTTCGAGAGAAACGAAATTCTCTGTTGCACTATGAATATTAACTATACTATTTTTTGCCTTTTCAATACCTTCATGCCAACCAGGTCTCACCAAAGGGAAATAATAATGGATATTGTAGAGGATCATAACATCCAT
This sequence comes from Forsythia suspensa, assembly GCA_023638005.1. Classification (NCBI taxonomy): domain Eukaryota; kingdom Viridiplantae; phylum Streptophyta; class Magnoliopsida; order Lamiales; family Oleaceae; genus Forsythia; species Forsythia suspensa. Next base: position 39,733,407 of record CM042669.1, on the reverse strand, counting down.
AATAGTAATGTATTCTATGTGAATGATTAGAGTGACAATAAATTGATATATCACGATATCTTATATCTGCAGATGGGTCCTCATCAACCCAAACTGCAAAGAACTTGAGATACGTAGGTGCATTATACACTCTTTGATCAAGACCAAAGATCACATCTTATATGAATTTTGCTACTTTGAAGACTTTCAATATCACTTAAAGAACGAAAAAATCTAGAATATGGATTAATCTTTAATAGATTCACTAATATATGTAGTAAAGATGATGAGAAATTGTTAGATGTATTTAATCTATTTTGTATTTCATTGTCTCAGATCATAAAAGTATAATCAAATATGATGGATTACTATCAAAATTTAGAATTGGATTTATGTAATGATATACTTGTCCTTGAACTCTAAAAGTGTAAATACCTTTATAGTTAGTAGATTTAGATAGATCTTTATCAAACTTCACTCCAAAAGAGGTAAAAGCAAAATGATTATTATAATTTCGTACATTATTTTTAAAATCTAATGCTTCATCTGAACTTGAAGTATATAAATCATATAAAATAGAAGGTGAACAATTGATATGCAATTTGATTTTTCCATCAGAACAACAAAAACCTTTACTTTCTTTCTCAAACTTTTTTGCAAGACAATGAATACAATTTGTTGGAGTACGTAATACATAACTTTTTGTGGGTACATATCTCATAGTAATATTCAAATACAAGGAGTTAATTGGAATTTATGATTTTGATTTTCATGTTCTTCATAATAAATATCACTTTCCACAAGAGAATTTTCTAAATTGTTAGAGCCAACAAAGGAAATTCTATCGCCATCTTCATTCAAGGGTCGAGCTATAAAAAATATGACAAATAAAAACAATATAAATAAATAAATCGAAACAATATATGCATAATAACTAAAACAATAAAAAAAAAATATACTTTGCTTACCAAGTAGTTCTGAATTATCTATTGAATTGACATCATTGGATTGAATATCTTCAAGTAACTGAATCCTTGTTTTTTGAATCTTCTTGTTAGATTTATAATGCATATGCTCAGCATACGTCTGTCTCCTTTTCTTGTTTTGTAGTTCTTTATTTGAATCAACAATTTTTTCACCTGTCATCTAATATATTTTTTCATAAAACAAATATAAAAATTAGTTTAATTCAATGTATAAAAAAATACAAATATAATATAAACATTATGAACACAAAAAAAAAATAAGATTAGTACATAGATGAAATCACAAAAAGGGAATAAATTACTATTGATTTAAAAGCTTCAACAGTGATTTGAATTCTTATATTTAAGTATAGCCTATAAATATATATTACTAAAAAACAAATATTGTTAATAAAGATAGAATGAAAGAATAAATCAAATAACACAAATAACAAAGACCTTCAAATTTCCAGCAGTAAAAAATTACAAACCTGTAAATTTAAGTTGCCAGCTTGATGTATAACAATGAATGAAGAAATGATCAAACCAACAAAATGGGTTTCGAGAACTTACGCAAACTACGCTCAAACTCAAAAGGTTAACGAAGGAGATGAGAACTATAATTTGAAATAGATGAGAAAAACTACAATGATTCAAAGTGATAATAAAAGGAATTCAACAAAATTAGGACTGATTTGAACAAAATAAGATGATGAAACGAAATATAACTAACTAAAGCTCTATAGGGTTTGATAAGAGTTCAAATAAAAGAGTAAGACTCAGAAGAAATAAAAATAGAAAAGAAGCAAGGATTGTATATATATGTCTCGTACAAATCGAAGAAAAGAAAAAGATAAAATCATACTTCCAAAACAACGCCGTTTAGTTCCAAAACATGAACAGTAGACGTATGTATATAATTTTAGATGTTATTAATAATAAGTACAAAGATAAGGACAAAGAAATGCCAAAAAAAAAAAAAAACAATCAACTTTTATTTTGTACATGAGTACACGTGTTAAGAAAGCGGATGAATTTCAAGAAATAAAGTGAAATGATTTGCCCTAATTACCTCGTAACTTGAAAACACATACTAATATAAAAATATACGTATCTTTTACAGAATGGATTCTAGATATAAAAGACAAATGTTAAAGTCAAACATTGCGGCTGGCATGTAAAATAAAAGTATACAACAAAAATTTAAAATCTAACGGAGGCAAGAATTTAGGTAGGAAAATTGATAGATAATTATTCGAGCAGATCGAAAAAGTACGTTTGAATTTGTCGAGTGAACCGACAGAAGAAATTACATAAATACACTAAATCAATATTAAAGTTTACAATCATTATTAACAACAATGAAAGTGCATAATTATATAAGAAATTATATGAAAACTACATTTATCATAAAAAATTAGAATAGTGATAAAAAAAAAATTCAACTACACCAAGATAAAATAATTAACACAAATTTTATATTATATACTACAAGGATTTAATATAATATAAAACAAATTCATAATATATTATAAAATAATTATAATATAATTACCAAACATAATTATAATATAACAATTAATAACAAATATATTATAATAGTTCATAAAATCTAATATAATGTAATCAATAATCACAATTTCATATAATGAAAAATCCTTTTATATTATATATAATTTAATGTAAAATCTTATCATAAATGGTAGCGTAAAAATTTTTTATATATATCCTTAATCTATCAATCGACTAAAAAAATTCAAAGTCAAAATCTAATCATAAAATCTTCACTTTATCAAAAATCTTAAAAAAATCATAATTTGCAATGTCAAATTCATCAATAAATTATATAATGAAAATTAAATTTTCGAACATAAGAATTAATATAAATAAAAATATAGTATCATATATTGTACAGATCTAATAAAACATATAACAATTTAAAAAAATATATATTTTATTATAACATATTAAAAAAAAAAAAAAGACCATGGATACATTTGCTCTAACATAAAGAGGATGTGAACTAAAATTACAAATGAAAAAAATAAATAAATAAATAAATTCTTAAAATTCCATAAAAACAAAGAAGGTATTTAATTTTTCCACATTACCGAAAGTAACTTGGCAAAGTAGAAAAAAAAAAAATTTATTTAAATAATTTATTTTTTATTCTCTTATATTTTGTCATGAAAAAGTCCAAAAAAGCCAAAAAAATTTATGGACAAATGTGAGGAAAAATATAATCATTTTTATTTGTTTTTTCATATTATGTCATCAAAAAGTCTATCTAACTATATTTTCATATTACATAAACAAATTTTATATGATATATAATTTAATATAAAATATTATCATAAATGTTAAAGTAACAAATATATACACATGCGTAATTTATGAATGACGTAAAAGAATTCAAAGTTGAAAATTGTAAGCTATTGAATTACTTACATGCAAAAAAAAAAAAAACCACCAAAAATAGAAAATTTAATAATTAATATATATACAAAATTATAATAATAATAATAATAAGAATATGTAAATACTCAATACCTCGGCAAAAGTGAGAAGGGAAAAAATTGTAAATGAAAAACAATGAAATCATATAACGGCTACAATTATCATAATCAATTAAAATAATGACTATAACACATTGCCAAGCAACTTCGCAAAGTAGAAAAAATGAACAAATCATTTAAATAATTTATTTTTTCATTCTTATATTTTGTCACGAAAAAGAACAACAAAGGGAAAATAAAATATTAGTTTTTTGCGTGAGCAAAGTGAGGGAAAAGATATTATTAATTATTTCTTTTTTTATAATTTCTCATCAAAAAGTCCCAAAAATAAAAAAAACAAACATAATTTTTGAGATAAAAATATTTTGTCCGCTGCACATAAATACAAAATCTATAAAAAATTACAAGTTTTAAATACAATTAAAATAAAGAAGGAAAAAAAATTATAACTGAACAAAGTGGGAAAAACAAAAACAAATATTTAAGTATGTTAATTTTTTATCATTATATTTTGTCATGAAAGAGTCCAAAAAAACCAAAAAAATATTTGCGGGACAAATGTGAGGAAAAATATAATCATTTGTATTTGTTTTTTCATATTATGTCATGAAAAAGTGTACGTAATCATATTTTCATATTACACAAAGAAATTTTACATGATATATAATTTAATATAAAATACCATCATAAATGTTAGAATAAAAAATATATACACATGCGTAATTTATGAATTACGTAAAAAAATTCAAAGTTAAAAATTGTAAGTTATTGAATCACTTACATGCACCAAAAAAAAAAACAACAAAAATAGAAAATTTAATAATTAATATACATAAAAAATTATAATAATAATAATAATAATAATATGTATATACTCAATATCTCGACGAAAGTGAGAAGGGATAAAATTGTAAATGAAAAACAATGAAATCATATAACGACTACAATTATTATAATAAAGTAAAAAATAACTATAAAAAATTAAGCTATACTAACATACAATAATTGATAAAAATATAGTATCATATATTGTAAAGATCTAATATAATATATAATAAATTCATAAAATATATATTTTATTATAACATATTACAAAAAAAAAAAAAAACATGGATAAATTTGCTATGAAATGAAAAGATGGGGATCGACAATGGAAATCCAAAACATTAAATAAATAAATGCATTGCTAAAAATATACAAAAATAAATGAGAGAAAATATAATTTTTTTTTTTGTCCAATATTTCCCACTTTGTCGAAGTTACTCGACAAGTAGGATAAACAAAATGGATTTACCTTTCCCACCTTGCCGAGCAACTCGGCAAAGTTGAAAAAACATAGGAAAAATATTAAAATATTTTAATTCCTAACTCTTATATTTTGTAATGAAAATGTCCAACACTAAAAAAATAAATGATTTTTTGTGCGAGCAAAGTGGGGAAAAAATTGAATAAATGGAAAAAAGAAATAAATATTTTAATTTTTGATTGTTATAATTTGTAATTAAAATGTCCAAACAAAAATAAAAAAACAATATTTTGTGTATAAACGAAGTGAGGGGAAAATAATATTCACTTTTCCTTTTTGTATATTCTGGCTTCAAAAAGCCAAAAAATAAAAATAAAACAAAATAATTTCTAAAAAAAAAAAAAAACTTTTCCATTGCACATCCATAGAAAATATTAAAAAAATTGTAAGTTTTAAATATGAATGACTACAATTATTATAATAAATGAACACAATGATTATAAAAAAATTGAACTATAATAACATACAATAATTAATAAACATATAGTATTATATATTGTAAGGATTTAATATAATATATAATAAATTCATAAAACATATATTTGACTATAACATATTAAAAATAAAAACTCATGGGTAAATTTGCTATAAAATGAAAAATATGTGGATCGATGTTGGAATCCAAAAATAAAATAAATGAATACATTCTTTGAAACTCAGTAAAAAAAAAAAAGAATGGCGAAATAATTTGTTTTGGCCAATTTCGCCCACTTTGCCGAGTTACTCGACAAGTGGCATAGGTATAATGTGTTTAGTTTTACAACATTGCCGAGCAACTCGACAAAGTTGAATAAATGGAAAAAAGAATTAAATATTTTAATTTCTGATTCTTATAATTTGTAATTAAAATGTCCAAAAAAATAATATATATATATATATATATATATATGTGTATATAAAGTGGGGAAACAATAATATTAAGTTTTCATTTTTTTATATTCTAGCATGAAAAAGCCCAAGAATAAAAATTAAACAAAATAATTTTTTACAAAAAAAAAACTTTTGCATTGCACATCCATACAAAATATTAAAAAAACTATGACTTTGAAATATCAATGACTAAAATTATTATAATAAATTAATACAATTACTATAAAAAAATTCAACTATACTAACATACAATAATTGATAAACATATAGTATCATATATTGTAAGGATCCAATATAATATATAATAAATTCATAAAATATATATTTTACTATAAGATATTAAAAAAAAAAAAAAAAAAAAAATGGATAAATTTGGTATAAAATGAAAAATATGTGGACTGACAATGGAAATCCATAAAATAAAATAAATAAATGCATTGCTAAAACTCTACAACAAACAAAGGAAGGGGAAAGAAGAAATTTTTTGGTCCAATATTTCCCACTTTGCCGAGTTACTCGACAAGTGGGATGAATAAAATATGTTTAGTTTTCCCACCTTGCCAAGCAACTCGACAAAGTTGACAAACATAGAAAAAATATTAATATATTTTAATGTTTGATTCTTATAATTTGTAGTTAAAATGTCGAAAAAAAAAATATATATATATATATATTTTTGTGTGTGAGCAAAGTGGAGGAAAAATAATATTAAGTTTTCCTTTTTTTATATTCTGGCATGAAAAAGCCCAAAAAAAAAAAAATATTATTTTTGACAAAAGGAAAAACTTTTGCATTGCACATCCATAGAAAATATTAAAAAAATTGTGAGTTTGAAATATCAATGAATAAAATTATTATAATAAATGAACACAATGACTATAAAAAAATTCAACTATACTAACATACAATATTTGATCAATATAATAAATTCGTAAAATACATATTTTACTATAACATATTAAAAAAAAAAATAACTCATGCGTAAATTTGCTATAAAATGAAAAAGATGTGGACTGACAGTGGAAATCCATAAAATAAAATAAATAAATGCATTGCTAAAACTGTACAACAAATAAAGAAAGGGGAAAAAAGAAATTTTTTGGTCCAATATTTCCCACTTTGCCGAGTTACTCGACAAGTGGGATAAATAAAATATGTTTAGGTTTCCCACCTTACCAAGCAACTCGACAAAGTTGAAAAACATAGAAAAAATATTAATATATTTTAATTTTTCATTCTTATATTTTATAATGAAAATGTCGAACAAAAAAAAATAAAAAAGAAAGTAATTTTTGTAAATAAACAAAATTAATTTATAATTCTTGTCATTCATGAAATTAGTTTAAATTTCCAACTTTTCATTTCAATTTGTAGCCTTCTTTGTAAGATATTTCTTTTCAAAGTAGAACAGTGATTTTCGCTTTTTCAAATAGAGAGGGATATATTATATTTCAATACGTGAATATTGATTATGTATAAGCCATGAGTTAGATGGTATGGACATTCAGTTTCATCGCAAAATGTGGTGGAACTTGAAAGGAAATGGACAAAATTTCAGTTTTATACTTTGTTACTTCCAGTCTCCACAATGTTTAAGTTTTCAACCTGAGCTTGAATTCATTTTTACTTCACATAGATAATTAAGTTCACAACTTGCAAATGTCATGGTTAAGAAAAGTATAATCAATTTTGAGAAAAAATAATCGAGCCACTCCACAAACTCAATACCTCGACCAAATCTAAAAATAGAAAAATCTCCTGTGCCGAGTGACTCGACAGTAATCAAATGACGAAATCACAAGGAAAAAAAATAATCGAGCCACTCGACAACTAAAAGGAAAAAAAAATTTTCGAATATCGACAGGAAAGAGAAAAGACAACACGAACAAAACATAATATAAAATAAAAAAAGGCTGCGCATGTGTAAGGAACAAAAAAATAATTTAAAAATAAAAGATGCAATCCCCAAAAACAAAGAAAAGTCAAAAAAAAGACAACTACTATTAATAGGTTAAACAAGCGTAGAACACGTAAAAAGTGAGATTTGGACAAAATTAAGGCTAATACAACATCAAAACGACGTCGCGTTGGTTGAAGGGTGAATAGTAAATGTGCCATGACACTTATACTATAGTATGGATATATATATATATAATAGGATAACCGTCAAAATATCATGCACATAGTTTCTCGCCACTTTTGTTTTTCCATATTTGGTAATTCTGTCATAAATACACTATATTGATTGTTTGTTTATTTTTGATGCCCAATTAAATTCTGCCATAAATACACAATATTGATTGTTTAATTGTTTTTTATGTCCAATTAAAAGTTGTTATTCCTACTATTCAACCAGATTGATTTCAAAATTATTCAAATAAATTACACGCATTATTTTAAGTCAAGCAAATTGATTTCGAAATTATACAAAAATATTAAATGCACCATGGTTTTCACATTAAAAATGGAAAATAAAACGTCTGTACACATTGTTTTTAAACATTTTGTTGACAAATTGTATAGTTGGCCTTATGAAGGTGCGTGTCGTCCGTCTGTATGAGGTCCCGGCTTACGGCACCGTGGAAGTCTCCTTCAGTCTAGAGTTTGTTTGCCATGACAAAGAGGTTAGTTCATAATCGTTAATTTTTGTTAGAATCGTTTCTACAAATTATATGCAGTTTTGATAATTCTTTTTTTAATTCAAACCACTTAAATGGAAGAATCTTTATCGTCTAATCGTGTCTATGCTTCTTCTTTTTGGGTATTTATCGATTTTTTTGGGGTTGATGTTACTTATTTTTTTACACCATATGCTAATTATATCATTCATTAAACCATTTGGGTTTGATGAATGCTGGGCTTTCATTATAGCATGGATTGTAAATTGCCTCTTTATACTTAGGACTGTAGTTCCAGAATATATTTTCGGTAAAATTCTCTAAATAATTTTCGTCCACATACTGAACTGCTATTCCTTGCATAATAAAATTATTATAATTTGATCCAAGAAACATCTTGGCTAGAATGCTTTTCAACACGTCATAAGTTCAAATTCAGAACTAAAGAAATATAAAAGACAAATGGACATAATAACACGACTCTTTATAGTTTGTGTTGAAAAAACTAATACGAAATACTTAGAAACTTATATTCACAACAGTTTGAATCCGTAAAATTTCTATTTGGGATTTGATTAGATGCTTAGGATTTATAGCATTATGATTAAAATCCAATTAAAATTTTCCTAACTTCAATTGTTGTTCTTTATTTGATTACGGACTTTGGAATGTTCATTAAAATGATATATGCAATCATGCATTTGAAACTTGTACATTAAAATTTAGTTTGAATTATTTCTTTTTTTAAAATGGTGATGGTGAAATTTTCATTTCTACGAGAAGGCTTATTTGTATCAATTCATGTAATTAGGCACTACTAACCAAATAATAAGACTGCAATTAATTTATAAAGTAGATTTTGATTGGCTTTTCATGAACAAGAAATATTTGCATAATTTAATCAATCTGTTTAAGTTGATTCCTACTAGTTTCCATTATTTTTTTATTTGTAAAGCACGACCAACCAATTTGCATTATTTTTTGGTCTTGAATCCTACCTTGTCTTGAATTTACATAGGGTGAGCGTATTCACACATCCAACTACCGGCCATAAGTACAAGATCAACTTCATGACCAGGACTCACATCTATGAGGTGGGTGATGACAGGTTCCCCAACCACATTTTTCAATTCAAAGGTTTCAATGACATTCCATCTTCGACAAATCTCGCTGACACTAAATTGTTCGATAATACTTGATAACATACTTTTTTTTACGCACACAATTTTTCTTATAGAATCTTATTGTTATTACAACTAACATATACGCAAAAAGACATTATTGGTGAGATTGTTGCCAAAGATACCCCGAAGACTAAAGATCTATCTGGACGAACCAAAAAGTTGATTGATATAGTGATTGGAGATCTAGAGTACATATATATTTATGAAAAGCATAACACTATCTAATTTTCATCATTTTTCACGTTTTTAATTCTGATGTCATTTACTAGGAAAAATCGGTTGCCGTGTACTTTATGGGGTGATTGCGTTGATGAGGTTAGCGAGTATTTGGACAGTGGGCTTTCGGAGCCTTTTGTCGTTTTACTACAAATGTGTCGGGCGAAGATGTTCAGAGGTTTATTACTTGTGTTATATCTAATAGTTCCTCCAGTGTTTTTATATTTTGATTAATATTATCGCTTTACTGTAGGCGAGATCAGGATTTCGAACACATATCATGTAACAAAAGTAATGGTAAATCCAAAAAATGACCGTACTAAACATTTTATTAATCGGTAAGATATTTGACTCTTTTTTTCACCTAAATTTCGTTTTCTTTCAAGCGTTTTCATTAATCGAGTTGTGCTGTAATTAATGTCTGCATCTTATTTCATCTAAGGTTATTGGATGGAATGGATGGTAACACTCAAAAGATAAGTCAAATATCTTCTTACTCTGTGTACACTGTCTCTGATGATCTAGCAAGTCAAACTACGCAGATAAAGACCATCGAATAGCTGTCTGATGCTGGAGAGGTGTGACTTGAGTGTAGCAAGCTTTTTCAAAGATTCTTCTATTTGATTTGTTGTTGTTTAATATTAATCGACTAACAAAATAAAATTTATACAATTTAAAATCTAGGTTGGAAGTTTTTGGGTTCTCGCAACTATACTTTCTATTGAGAGTGAACGCAATTGGTGGTACTTGTCATGCAAAAGGTGCCCAAAAAAGGTGCAATGTGTTGGAAAACGTTTCTACTGTGAGAAATGTGATCGCCATGAGAATTCTGGAAATCCAAGGTAGTATAATACATGGCAAATGAGATATACTTATTCTTAACTTACTTTACAAATTGTTCAATTTTGAAATTAAATTTTTTTTTAAAATCTTGGTAGGTTTAAGATACAGGTGACAGTGATTGATGGTACAGGAACTGCATGTTTTCTTATGTGGGACCACGAATGCACCCAACTACTCGGAAAGACTTGTGCAATTGTGAGGGATGGAATATATTCGGTAAAAAATAATCACTTTTCTATATAGAAGTTCTTTGTATTGTGTTTGTGTGTTAATATGTGTCTGTGACCCTTCAATTATCAGAAAAAGAAAGGACTCGACGTACCCACAGAAGTAGAAAGTTTAGTTGACCGTAAGATTTTGTTCAAAGTACAAGTGAAAATGGAGAACCTCGACGGATACAATGATGTATTCATTGTTATGAGGCTAACTGATGACAACAACATTATCTCGAAATACATTGATTCTAACGTTGAGAATCAAGAATCAGACCTATCATCGAAGATTGAGAAGAATGATGATGAAGGCGATAAGGTAGTTTTTAATAGTTTTTTAAAATATTAATTTTATTTTTTCATTTATACTAAACCTGATTGCTCTTTTAAAAAAAATTAGGTGTCATCATCTAACGATGAAGTAACAACTCCGTCAAAGGCTCGGATCAACATTGTTATCTCTGACGATGGTCCCGAAAGCAGCGTAGCTAAGAGATCATTGTACGGTGATTTGTCGAGTAATGTTGCCCATAAGAAGCTGAAGAGTATGATCAAAGAAGAGAAGGACTTAAGCTCTTAAAAAACAACATAATTATCCTGGGTTAATTATATAATAATAATTTATGTTGGTTTGATTTTTATTTTGGTTTAAGTATTTGAAACATTTTATAGTTCTTGGTATTATTATGTTTATGTTGTTTGGATTGTTTTGGATTAAAAACTGTCCCAAACTATTATCGTTTATGTATTTATTTTTGTATTTCAATATGTGTTTTATTGAATGTCAAATACTAATCATGTTCGTTAGTAGAGATTGTAATCATGTTTTGTAAAATTTAGCTTGAAGTAAACAATTAAAAATCGATTGTCCTTCCTCAATAGAAAATACAACGTTTCTTGGATTTTTTTTTGTCCAAGCCATACATCTTTCATCTGCGTGAGGTCTACCAGTATAAGCAATATATTAATATTTATTTTTTCTCTAACATATCTGGGGTTTAGGGACTCAGGATTGACCTCAATGATTACTCCTCGATGAAGACATCAATATAGTGTATTAAATATTTTTTATCAAAACAAATATTGTTTCCCATAAAGTAAGACACGCATAAAGGAATTCAGAAGAACACGTCTACACGGATCAAATATATAATTCACTGCCGTGTTGTGACATAAAATAAAATAAAATATGGTGAATGTCAATTCTAGAAACTTGAACTGAAGAACATTAATAAAACAAATAGATTGTCAGACAGCTGAAAGGAAATATTTGTAAAAGACAATATGTTTCAGACATATCTCAATAAAACATTTGTGTCATGGTCCCTTCTAATAAAACACATTGAAGTATAGGATCCAGAACTTCTTACCATTCAACGTGTATGTATAAAAGCCATTTTTTCTTGTTTTTATTATGAAGCTTGAACTTCATATTTAGCCAAACATATTCAAAATGCAGGTGTTACTTTTTCCTAATTCCAAATCAAATCCCCAAACTCCATGGTATCAATTGAATGTTAATACTGCTTTTGAAGGCATGAATTGGGCTTTTAGAATTGCATTTACATGCATTTACATGGATGAAACTATTTTGTCCCCACCCTTTTACTTTCTAGATTACATATACACAATCAATTCGAGATAAGAGAAAGAGAGATTATGGACCAATTAATTAATGATAAACAGTCATTACTCATTACTAATATTGTTATTTAGTTTTATAACTTGCACATTTCAAAATTTTAAATAGTTTTAAGGAATTAACAACAATTTCTACACCTTCCAGCTTTACAATTGCCTTTTGGACTTCCTAATTTTTTAATGGAATCCACTACATCCGAAGCATTATGTATAAACTCATTTTACATTCCCCCACATATCCTATTCATGTATATGAAATCTCATAGTGTTCTGCTAAATAATCTACCATAAAAAAGAATCCAAAATTTATTAGTTCTTCGTTTTGCTTAATCATTCGACTTTTTTTTTTTATGGCGATATTATTTAATCCAAAAAAGTTTCAGCCGTTAAATGGGATAGTTGAAGATTACACATAATTGAAGAATACACAACAATGAAGAAGCTCACCAAATCTATAGTCATATCCAGTAAGCGGCCGAGAATCCGAGACGAGAACCAAGGTATTTCATATGAAGGAAAATTCTGTTTTATTTTTTTCCGAATTAAATATCCAGTTCTAAAACATTTGTACACTATCTTTGTTAAAATCGGTACATTTTATGAATTTGGTTTGCGAATGTGTAGCATAAAATGAAATGTCAATTTTCAAATGTAAAATGTGCATTATTTTGGTAATTTGAGAAATGCGAATAATGCGATAGTTACTTACTTGGAGTTGTTCCACCGGGATTAGATCTACCTTTTACCCAATCTGAATAAGCATGCTTCCGAGAGGCTGAGAACATATATCCTACGGGGATTGAATTCTGTTATTACATTATTTGAGACTTAAAATTTGCAAGTGAAAATATTTGTGGGAAATAATGAAAATGCAAGAAAAAAATTGTGGATTCCAGCATCTTCATCATTATGGCTGGATTACATGCAATTAACATTTAAAAAAAAAAAATTCAGTGGCTAATCATTAAAAAGTTTGGGTTAAAAAAATTTGAGGTTTTTAAGGAATAAAAGAAAATGAGCATTTTCTGTAACAAAATTTTTTTCATGCAAATTTTTTTTCCTGCTAATCTGGATCATTTATTATTCATCAATTAAACAGAATAAAAAATGGGATAACTTATCTTATCTCTGTGTAGATTTTATAGTGTATGAACCTCGGTTGAAATAGCATTTTCCATAGATCTACCATATTTCCAGATTCAATGCTTCCACCAGTCATAGAACCAACATTTTCCATAGATCCACCATTATTCATAACGCTGGTCGTTTTCCGTGCAAAAATCACATTCTTCTTCTTTTTTATTTATTATTATTTTTTTTGTAACAAAGGGATCGGGTATTCATATAGCAAATCGTAAACAAATTGAAAGCAAATGGTAAAAACAAGATTTTAAAAGTTTCAGGTTTTACCAACAAAGACAAAATACATTTACATCCATTTGTTAATAGAAAAAATCTGAAGATTTAACACAAAAATACCAAGGTTGATAAGAACAAATGGATCTAACATGATTAATTGGGATCATTTTACAAAATGTTTCAAAAAAAAAAAAGGAATCGACCAGAGTGAGAGCGCCGTCGTGAGGGGCTTGAGCCAAGTTGAGGGTTGAAGTGAAAATATTGTAGGGTTGTATTTTCCTTATATATTTTTGTTGTGTTGGGCAGATATCTTCAACAGGCTGAGAATAGATTTTTAATGGGCTTCAGCATCCTTGGGTTATTGATGTAGATTGGGCCAACAATAATGTGATGATTTGATTGTGCATATGTAAGAGAGATTAGGGATAAAAGAGAGAGATTAGGGACCAATTAATTAATGCTAAACAGTCATTACTCATTGGGTATGTTGTTTAAATCGTGATGATTTCGCTGTTTATTTTTTATTTTTATTTTTTATTTTTTTTGTTAAGGTTGTATAATTATTTAAAACCATGCGTTCAAATAATTAGTTAAAATGATTGTTAACATATGTTTACCGCATTTTTTTTAATTTACTTAATATTTGATGTGATATTGTCGAATATAAATCGTGTTACCTGCTTTAACCGACATGATTGGGGTTTAGTTTTCCAATTTCATTTTATTATGCTTATCGTATTTACGATATATGTGTCAATTTGAACAGAAACTTTAGAATCGGGGACGAAGAAAGCACATGGAAGTCGTGCATGTGCGACAGCTATTGATAATCTATTTACACTTGGCTCAAATCTGTTCTCAACATCACCACTAAGTGACATCACAAATGGTATTTATTAATTTTAAATATTTCGTTCAATTTTACTTTTTTTTTTTTTTTTTTGAGTTCATATTGTGTAAACAAATAGAAAACAATCATGTAGAAACAACAACACTTGGTTCGAGCCAGTTAACGACAAAGAGAACGATTCAGAAAAAGATTGGATACAATACTACATCGTACGAGCAATATCTAAAGAGTCAACCTAATTTGACAGCAGATATTGGTCCCTCGACAAATTGCATGGTATTAAATGAGGAGATGTTAACGGTCTACATTGATAAATCGAATATGGATGATAAAAATGAAGAAGACGAAGTTGATGATCAAAATATCGGGTTAAAGGAACGTAAGTTTTATTTTTTAGTATCTTCAAATCAGCTCAATAATTTATTTCGAAAGTTGTAATGTACTCTAATCACAATTTCGTAATAGTTTATTATGTTTATTATTATTATTTTTTTTGTTTTTAGATTACGCATTATCAGGAAATATCGAAATGAATGGAAAGTAATAAATATGTATTACTTACACCTCAAATTAATTCGTTGCGTTATTTAATTATTTTTCACAATTGCTAACTTTTAAAACATTCTCTATTTACCATAAGATCTAGAATATGTTGCTTGGAACCCATCTATGGTTATATTGAAATTTGCGCATTATTTTTTATGTATAATTTGTTAAAAAATAATTGTGTATCGATTAGTCCTAAATTTTATTTTAAATTTGCAAATGGAATATTGATTCTCTTTTTTCTCCTTTAAATTGCAAAACCCAATTCAGTTGATTTTTTTATAAATAAATTGTGTATTTGCACACAATATCTTTTTTTTTTTAAATCATTTTTTGCACATTTGAAACTACATTCTTTTTGAATGAAGACAACATTTTCGTTAGTGTATAAAATATCAATTGTCATTCATCGATACGATGCACCTTACAATGCTACATCGTACGAGTAATATCTAAAGAGTCAACCTAATTTGACAGCGGATATTGGTCTCTCTGCAAATTGCACGGTATTAAATGAGGAGGCATTAACAGTCTACATTGAGAAATCGAATATGGATGACAAAAATGAAGAAGGCGAAGTTGATGATCAAAATACAGGGTCAAACGAACGTAAGTTTTTTTTTAGTACTTCAATCAGCTCAACAATTTATTTCGAAAGTTGTAATGTATTCTAATCACAATTTCGTAATAGTTTATTGTGTTTATTTTTTTCTTTTTGTTTTTAGATGACGCATTATTAGGAAAGATCGAAATGAATAGTAAGTAATAAATATGTATTACTTACTCCTCAAATTATTCCGTTGCGTTATTTAATTATTTTTCACAATTGCTAACTATTAAAACATACTGCTATTCACCAAAAGATCTAGAATATGTTGCTTGGAACCCAACTATGGTTATGTTAAAATTTGTGCATTATTTTTCTATATAATTTGTTAAAAAATAATTGTGTATCGATTAGTTCTATATTATAATATAAATTTGCAAATGGATTATTGATTCTCTTTTTTTGTCCTTTAAATTGGAAAACGCAATTCAGAAGTAATTTTTTCTTATAAATAAATTGTTTATTTGCAAAATGTATCTTTTTTTTTAATCATTTTTTGCACATTTGAAACTACCTTCTTTTTGAATTAAGACAACATTTTCATTAGTGTTTAAAATATCAATTGTCATTCACCAATACAACGCACCTTATAAGTTACGTTATCAACTAAACTTATTTCAGATTATTGGAATCTTGGACTCCCTGACCGCAAATGTGAATTTTGCGGTGCCATTTTTTGGTCCGAGGAAAGAATAGGACGACATTACAATTCGCCCAAGCCAAAGTTTTCTTTGTGTTGTACGCATGGAAAAATTTGACTTCCTCCGATGCAAATCATTCCTCCTAAGATTCTTGGCCGATTTGATATGCGGACAAGCGAAGAAAAGCAAACATTTTGTTGAGAACATCCATTCGTACAACAATATGTTTTGTTTTACATCTATGGGGGGAAAGATTGACTCCAGTTTGAATAAAGGAAAGTCACCTCCCGTGTTCAGATTCAACGGACAGAATTACCATTTGATTGGGTGTTTGTTGCTGCCGGAGGGTTCCGTACCAAAATTTGCTCAATTACACATCTACGATACTGAAAATGAGTTGACTAACAGGATACGATCTGTAAGGTAATTATAATTATCTGTATTTTTTTTAGATTTTACGAAAACTATTCATGTTACTGTAGAATTGTATTGTTCTAATCTTTTTTTTTTTAGACAAGGTAGTGATATCACCACACTACATGCTGAAATTGTTTCTGATTTGAAAAAGATGCTAGATGAGAGCAATGTGTTGGTAAAGTCTTTCAGAATGGTTAGATATTCATTACACCAAGAAGACTGCTCAAATGTGAAACTTCGATTAATTGGTCAAAGGGGTCGAGATGCACGAGTGTATAATATGCCTTCAGTTTCGGAAGTCGCCGCACTGATTGTTGGTGATATTGATACCACTCATGGTGATCGAGACATAGTTGTCGAAACACAAACGGGAGAATTGAAAAGGATTAATGAACTGAATGCATTCTATCTTGGTCTTCAGTACTCGCTTCCGTTTCCATATGGTGAGGATGGTTACAGAGAAGATATTCCTTTGAATGAATCAAAGTCATTTACATCTGCTGGAAGAAAAAAAGTCAGTATGCGGAAATTCTTTGCGTACAGAATTCAAGAAAGGGAGTATGAATCGTCGACCATTTTATTCTCCAGGAGACTATTCCAACAGTTCGTAGTTGATGCATACACGATGGTTGAATCATCAAGGTTGGCCTATTTACGAACTCACCAGAAACAATTACGGTTTGAAATGTACAAAGGCCTAACTGAAGCCCTATTAAGAGGAGAGATGGAACCTTCGACACAAGGACGCCGTGTGATCTTGCCATCATCTTTAACAGGTGGGGCGCGATATATGATTCAAAACTACCAAGACACGATGGCCATATGTAGATGGATTGGTTATCCTGATTTATTTATTACGTTTACTTGTAATCCGAAATGGCTGGAGATAGTTCGTTACGTTGAGGTCAGAGGTTTGAAGCCTGATGATCGACCAGACATAGTTTGTCGAATTTTCAAAGTCAAACTAGACAATTTGATTAGAGATCTGAAGCATAATAAAAAATTTGGCACTGTAAAAGCAGGTAAGTTCGAAAATACGAAGTATTTAAAACAATTTTACTGTTTACTTTTTTTTTTTAAATATATGTAACGAATTTTTTTTTATATTTTTTTAAACAGTTGTGTACACCGTTGAATTTCAAAAACGCGGTCTACCTCATGCACATATCCTGCTATTTTTGTCTAAGGAAGACAAGTATCCTACATGAGAGGATATTGACCGTATCATTTCAACAGAGATTCCAGATGAAAGTACCGATCCTAACTATTACGCTACAGTTCAGGATTTCATGGTGCACGGTCCATGTGGGAATTTCAGGAGCAATTCACCATGCATGTCCGATGGTCGATTAACAAAACACTTTCCCAAAAAATTTGTTGAATGTACCAATATAGATGATGATGGTTATCCATTATATAGGCGGAGAGATAATGGAAAAATAGTTTTAAAGAACGGTGTTGAACTTGATAATGGATACGTTGTGCCGCATAATCGATATCTGCTGCTCAAATATAGTGCACATATGAATGTGGAGTGGTGCAACCAATCAAGATCCATCAAATATTTGTTTAAGTATGTCAACAAAGGACATGATCGCGTAACTGCATCTTTTTACCAAAGCAATGAACATGATGATTCGGGTAAAAATGTTGACGAGATAAACATGTACTACGATTGTAGGTACATATCCCCATGTGAAGCAGTTTGGAGAATATTTGGTTTTGAAATTCAATACAGGAATCCTCCAGTTGAACGCTTGAGTTTTCACCTACTGAATGAGCAGAACGTCATATTTTTAGATTATGATCCAATCGATGAGGTGATCAATAGACCACTGTTAACCATAGCATGTTTTTAGCGTGGATGGAGGCGAACAAAAAATATCCCGAAGCTAGAGAACTAACTTATGCAGAATTTCCCACTAAATTTGTTTGGAAGCAGAACGTCAGATAGTGGCATCCAATGAAGCGTGGTTTCTCTATTGGGCGTGTTTTTTATGTTCCTCCGGGATCTGGAGAAATATATTATTTGAGATGTCTTCTCAACATAGCTCGTGGACCTACAAGCTATGATGATTTTAAAAGTGTGAACAGTGTTCAACACACATCTTTCAGAGATGCTTGCTATGCGCTTGGATTGCTGGACGACGATAAAGAGTACATCGATGGAATTGCATAAGCAAGCCACCGGATCTCGCATAATCGCTTATGAGTCTTTTGCTATTTTATTGTTGTCTGATTCTTTGTCAAGACCTGAATTTGTTTGGGACAAATGTTGGACTTATCTATCGGATGATATTCTATACAAACGGCGCAACATCCTACAGCATCAAGGTATCCTATTGATTAATTGATATCTTTTTTTCCTTCACAAATTCATATTTCTTTTGATTGATATTTTTCTTAATAATTATTAGAAATGTTATTTATTTGTTTTCCTATTATACAGAGTTAGAGTTGAATGATGAAGAAATAAAAAATTACACTCTTGTGGAGATCGAAAAGATATTGCGAAGTGTTGGTAAAAGCTTGCGTGACTTTCACACAATGCCATTTCCAGCTTCGGAGTATTTCACAAGTTGCCAAAATAGACTTATACAGGATGAGCTACGATACAATAGAAAATTATTGGTCGAAGAGCACAAGAAACTGGTGTCTAATCTTACGGATGAACAGCGAAATGTTTATGATACGATCATGCATGCGGTTGAATTCGAAGATGATGGTATCTTCTTCTTATATGGTTATGGACGAACAGACAAAACGTTTGTGTGGAAATCATTGTCTGCAGCTTTGCGATCTAGAGAAGAGATTGTTTTGAATGTCGCGTCGAGCGGTATAGCATCCTGGTGGTAGAATTGTTCATTCAAGATTTGCGAGACCGCTTAATCCAAATGAAGATTTTACGTGCAACATTAAGCAGGGTAGTCCACTCGCAGAATTAATTGTTAGGAGCAAGCTTTTAATCTGGGACGAAGCGCCCATGATGAACAAGTATTGCTTCGAAGCTTTGGACAGGAGCATGAGAGATATTTTACGATTCAGCAATCCACAGAGCTCAGAATTACCTTTTGGAGGGAAAATAGTAGCTTTTGGCGGTGACTTCCGACAAATTTTGCCAGTTATTCCAAAAGGAAGTAGACAGGACATTGTCATCGCAACTATCAACTCATCGTATTTATGGCGCATTTGTAAACTTCTAAGGCTGACGCGCAATATGAGACTTCAAAATCTTGCATCAGATGGTGAATGCATAGAGTTAAAGGCATTTTCAGATTGGATTTCAAGCATAGACGATGGCACAATTGGTGGTCCGAACGACGGTCATGCGAATATTGATATCCCCGATGATCTTTTACTTGATGTATCAGGTAATCCAATTGCATCAATTGTGGGTAGCACATACCCGACCTTTAGTAGCGACATTGATGACGCATCTTATGTGCAAGGTAGGGCTATCCTTGCACCGACTCTTGATGTGGTCGAGTTAGTTAATGAATATATGGTATCGTTAAATACAACTGATGGAAAGACCTATTTAAGTTCTGATACCAGCTGTAGATCATATGCCAATATTGATCCTTTACATGATGTTCACACGCCAGAATTTTTAAATGGGATCAGGTGTTCTGGTGTGCCTAATCATGAGCTAAAGTTGAAGGTTGGCACGCCTGTTATGTTACTCAGAAACATAGATCATTCGATTGGATTATGCAACGGCACTAGATTGGTCATCACAAGAATTGGTAATCATATTATTGAAGTCAAAATTCTCTCAGGAAGCAATGCAGGTCATAAGGTTCTTATACTGAGAATGACATTAACCCCATCAGACCCTAGATTGCCATTCAAGTTTCAACGGAAGCAATTTCCTCTCATTGTGTCATACGCAATGACGATAAACAAAAGTCAAAGCCAATCACTATCTCACGTGGGTCTATACTTGAAAAAACCAGTATTTAGTCATTGACAATTATATGTGGTTGTGTCAAGGGTAACAAATCGTAGTGGATTGAAAATATTGATTTGCAATAAGGGTGGAGGCTAAACAAATTCAACGACGAATGTTGTGTTCAAAGAAGTTTTTCAAAATTTAGAATAGTATTGTCGTCGTTTCTTATTTACACATATATTGTATTCAACAACATGCTTTTTATGTGCAATTTAGTTACTGGAATTAATGTTTATATACAAATGTAACAAATACTATTCATCGATTTAGACAATTAAATTAGAAATCATTCAACTCGATTAAACGCATCGGTGATGCACTAGTATGTGTGTGTATATATATATATATATATATATATATATATATATAACAAGATCTTTTATTGTTATAATTGTCAAATATAAATCATCTGCATCAGAAATATCTGTAACAAAAATAAACAAAACTCATGTTCTTTTCAATTACAACATTTGTAACAATCTATGTTACAAATTGAAATGTAAAACATCAGTAATACAAAATATCAATTCATGTAACATGTGCTATGTAAAATAACATAATATAATCTGTAACATATTCAGTAATGCAGACTATAAATATAAATTATGAAATTTCCATATAAAATTTTAGATAATTCTATCGTTAAAGATCAAATCTACTGTCACTTAAATACGAAAATAATAAATAAATATAAGAGTTTAAGTTTTTTTTTTTTTTTTTTTTTAATCTTCATAGATGGAACTCTAAACTTAATATCTATTGTACAAGCACTTACCTACTATTGGTTAGCTCCAATTAAGCATCGGATGTGTGCTTACTTTGACCAATATTTTGGCGCCGATTACCTAACAATTGAATACCACGGGACCCGTTTCCATTAATTTCATTTTTGGTGTTCCTGTGGCTGTGATTGATGATGAACGACTAGACCTAAATTCTGCAGTAGAGAAACTCTCAAGTTCCCTGAAGCATGAACTTCATTTCTCATGGTAGGAATCAACAATGTCTTCGTGGTTAATTAAAACAGTCTCTTTTTGAATCCGAATATTGTTACTTCCTTCATGAGTTGGTTTCACGCTTAATTATAACTCAGTTGAAGTATATTAAGATTTGGAGTTCGATCTTAGAAAATAAACTTTGTTAAGAAGAACAACTTAAACCATTATATATTGGTTATAATTTCGAAAGTTAATCGATGAGAGATTTATCTCATAACACGTCCTCACAAGATGGTGCTCGTTTGGGTACACTAATTTTGGAATTCGATTGCTTGTTTGAGTTTTATACAGATCGAATTGTTCATTTAAACTTAATGAATTCCAATATCAATTTTAATATGTTGGTTATAGTTTTGATAATTAACCGATGTATGATTTGTCTCGTAAGAGTACTTGTTAAAACAAAAATGGAAGGAAGATATAAAGCTTTCAAATAAGATTGATGTACACATGCATGATATTAATGCACATCTCATTGACAAGAATTCTCAAAATCAAGATCCCACAAATAATTGGTAAAGTGCGGGGCCTTCATTTCCCTTATGCCCATTCAGGGCTTTCATTTTCAACATTCAATACATTGTACAATGAGATAATAATGTCTGTTTGTTAGTGGGCTTGGCTTTGAGGAATGTCCAAATTGTGTACACGAGTGGCTCCAGGTTGGATCCAACTGCTATTCAAAACAAAAATATTTAAGCTTTACCAAACTTGCAATTAAATGCACCAATGATTATACAAGGACTTTGCAACTACTCAATACTAAAGAAAAGATATATATTTTTTATTTAAATTTTAGACTTTTAATCCATTTTTTTTTGATATACTTTGCTGGTATATTGTATTACATCATCTAAAGAATTAAACTGATTGAAAAACACATGTTTCATTGATATAATTAACTGTGTGAAATTTTAGTTTACAATAGCAAACATTTTAAAATTGATAAAAATTTGTCATTTTTACACTAAATAAGAGATACTATACTCAAAGATATAAGTAATGAGAAAGATCTCCAACGATTCTCGCCTATCGTTTCACACGACAAGTAAAATGTATGCACGACGCTCGATCCATATGACACTATATACATCAATAAACGGTCAAATTAAAAATTCATCTCCAAATGAGCCCCATCTAAAACCAATATTACCGCTTATGTGTCATTAGATTTAAATTCTTTGAAATACTGCCTGTGTTCTGCTTAAATTTGCATGAGTCTTTAATACGCATCGGTAGAAGCTTTTTTTTATAACTTTGCTTCATCTGTCTTATGCGACACTTCTAAAAATAATAGACAAAATCAAATATTGCATTGGACATGTTCTGAGGAATGAATGGTAGTTTTTTAACTTTTAATTGTACATCTGTATCTGGACAAAGAAAGTTTAAATTTTGCTCCTTTAGTGAGACCGAACTTCCTCCTAAATTTGTATTTTGTTTTTTCCTCGTTATTAATATTAAAAAAAAAAAAACTAAAAATAAGTTGTAGTGTTATCTGGTACCGGTGCAAACTATATAATATTTTCGTTGTTTTTCAATTATTTAAATTGCATACATAACTGCACTAAAGCAGACCCCATATTATTAAATTAATATTTAAAACAGGCCATTCATGTCACTTTACAATTTATATTAGTGGGTCCCTTCTCTCTTGAAATTTTCTCTATAAAAAGGCTTCCCTCTTGGCCTTACCATGCAAGAAATTATAAAACTTCAGTGTTAAAACATTCCATCTTTCTGCTACATTTCGTTCCAAATGGATGCCAAGAAGAGTGTCGATCTACTGGAAGAAGGGCCGGAAAATCAGAACAAGGCAATCGTCAATGCCCTTTACAAAGCAGTAGCAATCGGCGACGCTGCCATGGTTGCCGGAGTTGTTGCCAGTGACCTAGAATGGTGGTTCCACGGCCCACCAAACTGCCACCATATGATGAAAATGCTGACCGGAATATCTTCTCCGTCGGCATTCAAGTTTGGGCCCCGTAGCATTTACGCCATTGACGACTGTGTAATTGTGGAAGGATGGGAAGGAGCGCAGGTTTATTGGGTGCATGTTTGGTCTTTAAAGGATGGTTTAATTACTCAGTTTAGAGAATACTTCAATACTTGGCTGACTGTCGCAGATTTTAGGCGTTGTTTGAGTTCAAGTTTGTTGTGGCAGAGCCACCCTAAAGCCGACGCCAAACGCTCATTGCCGGAGCTTATGCTTGCCATTTGATGTCGGCGATAGGCTGTGGTGGAAGACAGTTATGTTGAACTAGACCTACATCGACCAAAGCCGCTCAAGCAATTCAAGTCTAATAAAGTTAAACATATTTAATTTTTCACTTAACATTTATTTAATATAAACAAATAATAAATTGTCAAAACCAAGTCTCAAGATAGAAGAAATAACAACTACAAGTGGATCGAAATTTTAGTACTTTTCCTTTTTAAAGTTAAATCAATTTTTCACCAATTTAATCTTTCAATTATTAGAGCCATAATTATTTAATTGTTTTTAAAAATTAGTTATCAAAGTTCATCGATCGTTAAATCTTCAGAGGGATACTTGGACTCAATATCCACTTTATTACTTGAAAATTTTCGCTGTTTTTGCCGTTGTTTTAGATTTAGTTTTAATTTTTTCAATTATAGTGGAACAGATCGAGCAACCAAGAGATATTGAAGAAAGTTCGCCACACCACGCACTAAAGCGCACCATTCCTCGTCCAACCATATGAACCTCACATTCCTTATCCACAAAGGTTAAATCAAAAAGAAGAAGTAGGACCAAAGATATGCGTAATTTCTAGATCATCTAAGGAAGCTTCATATCAACATACCATTTGTGCGGGTGCCCCACTTTCGAAATGCCCAACTACGCCAAGTATATGAGATAGCTGCTTTCAAATAAAAAAAATTAGAAGAAGGGATATAGTACAATTTACAGGGAAAGTAAATGCTATAATGGAAAGGCAACTGCCAGACAAAAGACATGATCCATGCAGCTTCACAATTCCAATTACCATCGGTAATCTCGTGATTGACAAGGCATTATGTGATCTCGATGCAAGTATCAATTTAATACCCCTCTCTATTTTTAGGCGATTAGGAATTGGTGAAGTTAAACCTGCAAAATTCAATCTTTAGTTAGTCAATTTGGCTGTTAAAAAGTCTTTTGGAATAGTGGAAGATGTGGTAATGAGAGTGGGAAAGTTATTATTTTTCATTGATTTTGTTGTTCTTGATATGCCCGAGGATGCCGAAATCCTATCATCTTGGGACGTCCTTTCTTAGCTACTTCCGTGATGCTCTCATTGATGTTTCACTAGGCATATTGACATCGAGAGTTCAAGATAAATGAGAAGTATTTTATATGTTGGGTAGAGATGCAACACCCACCACCACTTTCTTATTGACAAAGTTATCAAGTGGAGACTTTAAAGAAATTCAAGAACAACTTCTTTAAAAAGTTTTGGGCTAAGCCCAAGCCCAGAAAAGGTGAAAGACAAAGGTAAACAGACTGCTCGAGATGCAAGAAGTCGCCAAAAAGTCAAGAAATCATCTCTCAAAGCACAAGTTAGAGTCAAGTAAATAGAAGATGAAGGACAATCGGACAATAAGTCAAGTTAATGACTATAAATAAGTGCTTAATAGAGGCAACCCATTTTCTAACTTTTTTATTTACTTGCTTTCTATATAGTAATTTTAATTAGTTTAAATAATTTATTAGTTTCTATTTATTATTTAATCCCTTTATAAAGCCCCCAATATGTCAATCGCAGGATGTTCCACTTTGCAAACCACCTTCAATCAGTCCTATCCCACTCAATCCACTTCAATATTTGCTTTACTTCAACAATAATGTTTTTAGTTTCGGGTTACCTTCAACATCTATATCTCGAGGAGTAACCGATCTTTCATTTCTTATGAGAATTTAGAAATCACTTCCTAATTCGTTTCTAATTTTACCACTTTATTTGAAAATGTAAATCAATATTTTGTTGAAACTCCTCGAGATTGGAGAGAAAACATAAGAAGTGTGTAATTTATGAGAGGTGTAAGGAATAAATGACGTTTGGAATTGTAAAGTATCAACAACACAATATTGGTCGTAGTCTAATATGTGCAAGTTCAATTTTTGGCTAATCACACACTCACTAAAGGTCGAGCATTGGATAAGTAAAATTTTAGTTGTTAAAAGTTTATGAAATTTATTTGTGCATAATTTTAAACTAAGCTTTTATTCTTTTATTTTATTGAATTTTTACTTAGTTTATATATTTGATGGAGCCTTATGATAAATAACGACTTTTTTTTTTTGTGGAGAAATTAGAGTACAACTTTTGTAATAAAATAAATTAGACCTACATTAACCGTAGCATTTCAGTTCTACAAGAATTTTCACTTTTAACAATGAAATTTTTGTCGTAGAAAATCAATTTTAGGTTGTTTTGTCAAAAATTATCGTTACATAAAACTAAAATTTTCGTCTTTACGAGAATATTGTAACATTTCATTAAAAAGGAAAATAGCAATAAAAATTCAAGTACCAAAAAAAAAAAAAATAAAAAAAACTCAAAAAAAATTACTTCAACTAAAATATAATATACAAGACACAAAAATATACTCGTAAGAAATTAAACAACCCACTACACTCAACAAAAAAAAAAAACAAATTAAACGACAATGAAAATAATTCAAAACAAATAATTAATTTTATAGAAGACCAAATTAAAACCAATCAAGCGCTAGTCGACCAACACTGAGCATGTTTTCATTTCACAAACTCGAGGTGAACTTATGCTGAATTTTTATTTTTCTTTTGAGATTCAAGAAAAAACATTATAATTAGAAGAATATAACATGAATGAGAATTCCAAAAAAAAAAAAAAATTTATGCAATACAATTTCCAAACTACGATAATTCAATTAAAAAATTCAAATATCATGAACTCATGAACATTGTAATGACAAGAAGAACGAAAAGGTCATTCATATCTTTTAGATCCGTTAATCCAAATAATATATCAAAATCATAAATTCGTTTGTTTCAATTTTAAACTTCACAAAACAAAACTAATAATAAAATCTTCAAATAACAAGACTATAACTAAGTTTCGACCCTTCTACATTTCAATTTACTCTCCATTTATAAGTGTGTCGGACATCGTGGCAAATAAAGGGTTAATTATATCATATATTATCGAGCTTTATACTCTGTTTCATTTATACCATCAAACTTTAATTTGTTTATTTATACCATCAAACTTTAAAATTAGTTCCAGTTAAATCACTTCGTTAACTATTCATTCATTATTTTCTGACGTGACACTAACGGGTCGTTAATTGGCTGATGTATCTTGTCACGAGTAAAAATGTTGCCCAATGAATGAAGTTAAAATGAAAATACGTTTTTGACATCAATTAAAAGACTTTGAGTACAAGAGTTGTCAAAATGATTGATACAAAAACGTATTTTCAAACACGACTTTGAGATCAAAAACATATTTTCATTTTGAACTTCATACATGTGGACAACACTTTCACATGTGGTGAGATACATCAGTCAATTAACAGCTCACTAATGCCACGTCGGAATTTTCTTCAAACAATGAACGGATGGTTAACAAAGTAATTTAACTGAAAGTAATTTTAAGGTTCGGTGGTATAAATGAAACAAATTAAAGTTTGTTGGTTTAAATAAAATAAGGTATAAAGTTCAGCGGTATATGATGTAATTAACCCTTTAAATAAAATTTAAAGTTGCACTAATTGGAATGTCCATCTTCTTTGCATTAGATAAAAAAAAAATTATAACTGTTGGATTATAATTAATGCAATCTCTTCATTTTATGATTTTTTATTAAAAAAGTAAATATTTTTGAAAATTTACTATATTTGATAGTTGGGTCGTGTTGAGTTTTGCTAATAAAATAATTTGGTTAGTAAAGTCAGTAAAAAAAGTAGAAATATTAAACTTTAAATATTTGGAGGCCTATGCTAAAATTCGGGACTTTAAATGATCGTTCAGCACCCAAAATTAATTTCATTTACATCAAATTTGCCGTAATTTCATTTCCCATTTTCTCTTTCATTTTTAGCTACAATAAATTCTAATTCTTTTTTTTAATCTCTTTTTATATATTTTGTTACTTAATAATTTAATTTTATTTATACTTCTGTTAATTTAATTATTAATTTAACTAATATTTATAATAAATTGTAATCAAGTAATAAATAATAATCACTAAATTCACAAAAATAAAATTACTCATTCAATTGTAATGCATTTTTTAATTTATTAATAAATACAATATTTTAGTTAATTAAATGTAATTTTTAATAGTTATTTAAGTAGTAATATAATAAATAATTAAATAAATTAATTATTGAGAATTAAGAAAATAAACAAAGGGAATTTCACCAATAGTCACTGAATTTACCTTAAAATTTTAAAACAGTCACTGAAGTTTAAAAGTTGCAGCGATGGTCACTAAAGTATATATTCCTTTCACAAACGGCCACTCTCTTAATGTTTTCACTTAAAATGATGATGTGACATACAATAGACATTTATTTATTGCATGGTAGTCCATATACTTTATATGATATTTATTTTATTCTTTATATTTTTAATTATCTTTCAATTAAGTCCTCCAAAAATTGCTAGGTCTTTAATTTTTTTTACATCTTTACAATTTGGTCTTCAAATTTTTAATTATCTTTCAGTTAAGTCTTTCAAAAATTGCGTCTTAGGTCATTCAACTTTATACATATTCAAACTTTAGTCCCCAAATCCTTAATTTTAGTGGCCAAAATAAGTTCACTTTCAATTAAATCTTTGACTTTACACTCGAATTTTCACCTAAACGAACAAAATAACATAATTGAAAAATAAACTACGTGATAGAACTCACAAATTATCACTTAGAGTCTATAAAAATAGACAAAAATATATTTCATTGACAACACCAAATAATAAGTGCGAATTTTGTACTTATTTTGACCACTAAAAGTGGATATTTGTGAGTTTTGTCAAGTAGATTATTATTTAATTATGTTATTTTGTTCGTTTAGGTAAAAACTCGAATGTAAAGTTAAGACTTTAATTGAAAGTGTACTTATTTTGACTACTAAAATTGTACTTATTTTGGCCATTAAAATTAAAGATTTGGGAGACCAAAGTTTGAAGATTTATAAAGTTGAAAGACCTAAGATGTAATTTTTGGAGGACTTAACTGAAAAGTAATTGAAAATTTGAGGACCAAAGTGTAAATATGTAAAAAGATTAAGGACCTACAATACAATTTTTGGAGGACTTAATTAAAAAATAAATAAAAATATAGGGATTAATATAAATATTATATAAAATATATGAACTACTATTCAATAAATAAATATCTATTGTATGACACATCATCATGGTACATTACAATTTGAAGTTAACAATTTAAGGGAGTGACCGTTTGTGAAAGAAATATATACTTTAGTGATCATTGCTATAACTTTTGAACTTTAGTGACCGTTTTGAAATTTTAAGATAACTTCAATGACTGTTGGTGAAATTAACCCATAAACAAAATAAGAAAATATTATTCATTTGCACCAAATTTGGAAGATGGCCTAATGATCATTGATCAAGCTCACTCTGACGTCAATATCTGGGGTCATATTGTCATAATACATCCCCTATTCTTAGAGAAAACCATCTGTAGGACCAGCATTTAGTTCAACGCGGTACGTTTAATTACTTAAATAATGATATTTGTTTTTTTTTTTTTTTTTTTTTTGTCTTATAATTTTTACTACATTTCTCTATTTTCTTTCACCCATTAAAACGAAGACACTAGCATGTGACTTTTGTGTAAAATTTAATTTACTTTATTTCTTAATTTAATTTTAATCATTATTTGAGTATTATTTTTTATTCAAATGTTATTTAGGCATTAAATTTTCTTAAAGATTTTTAATTGAACACTTAAATTGCGTTTGAAAACTCTAAACTTAATATTCAATAAATTAATAGTTTTAGATATTAATAAAAGAATAATACTTTTTGTACACCTATATTTACCCCCACACTTACACCCTCACCCATGTCAAATGTTCATTTGTTGAAATTATTATTTAATTGGTCAAATAAATAAAGTAAGCAAATCATTATTTGACATGTATGAAGGTGTAAAGGGGAGGGTAAGTGTGGGTGTACAACAATCATTATCTTTAATAAAATTTTCAAAGACAAATTTAATAATTTAATATTCATTACTCTTTTTTTCTTTTTTTAAGTACAAATAAAATTCATCAGTGTTACTACAAAACAAAAATTTTATCATTACTAATACGACTATTAGTATCTAGATTGGCGCCTAACTTCACCATTTATACTCCACGAGCTAAGTGATGAATTGGTGGAATAAAGGTGTTGAAGCTGGGCGGAATTTCAATTTAGAAAATTAATAGTAATAATAAGAATTTACTGTTTTGTAGAAATACTAACGGATTTCTTATTAATTTAAAAAATAAAAAGAAAAAAAGTAATAAGTATTGAATTATTAAATTTGATTTTGAAGATAGTATTTAATATAAAAACTAGTAGGTATTGAATTATTAAATTTAATCTTGAAGAATAATTTATTAAATTTAGGGCTTTAAATGTAATTTAGTTATTCAACTAGAATTTTCAGCGAATACTTGATGCCCAAATAATTTTCAGAGAAAAAATAAAATTAAAACTTAAATTTGAAAAAAAAAGTAAGAGAGAAAAATAAAATAAAATAAATTTATCCAAACGACAAGTATTCTCATTTGAAAAAGTGAAAGTAAATAGAGAAGTACAATAAAAATTAAATAAGACAAAAAAGTCACATGTCATTCATTATTTAAGTGGTTAGGCATGTCATTTAATATTTAAGTGGTTAGACGTACAAATGGGACTATACGAGTTTCTTACCGAATTTTTTCTCCTAAATATTCTACACTCCCACCATTTAGAAAAAGAAAACAGCTTTTTATTTTGGTGGCACAGCTCCATTAGCCCGTGAAAGCATCATTTACCTAGTCACAATGAATTGTTCAGGACTTCCAATTAATTTATCTAATTTCATCTAAGTCTCACGATTTTTTAATTATGCTCTAGTACCCCAAATTTAACCTAAAATTAATGATTGAATGAATTGAAAATCTGAGTTTGTCTCAGGCCCAGTTACCTTACAAATTCATGCAACTGCTCGCAAGTTTTCAAATTGGCCATTGAACTTGACTTAGAATTTGTGTTACCTATGGAAAAATACAAGAATCACATCTTAAAAAATTGATTAGATTTCAAGAAAAGGCAAATTAAAAAGTGTAGTTTGTGCTCGGAAATGAGTTTTTTCGAGGGGTTTTAGGGTATGGGTGAACACGGTTTGATTTGGTAGTTTTTGACTTATTTTCAAACAAAATTATTTGAAACGGTTGGGAAAAATTTCAAACCAAATCAAACCATTTCATTTTCCAAACTAGAACAAACTAAACTATTTTTGTAGTTTGGTTCGATTTTAAACCACGGTTTACTTGTCGACGTAATAATAACGCATTTAAAACCAATTAAAACATAAGTAAATTAGTCTAAATTTCTCAATACAAGCTTAAACGGGAACATTTTAAACCTAAGTGTTATATTACATCAATATTTGTCTCAATTTTTACATGACATTAATATTTATCATAGAAAGAAATGATAATGGGGAGGAAATTGACATAAAATAGTTAATAATTAAGTCCAATAATGAATTTGTTGGTTATGGGCTGGTAACCTAATAATTTGACAAAAATTAAAAAGGAAATTGCAAAAAATTAAAACTTCAGCAACAACGCATGTCGCCACCGTCTTCTAGCGCCTCCCACTAGTTTTTGCACTTCGTCGTCGATGTTTTGAGACTCGCTGCTGGTCACCCGCACCTTTCTTACTCTTTTCGGGAGTGATAATAGCGTATTCACAGTTTTTTTATTGTTGTTCTTATTCTCAATCATAGAAGATAACTTATATTACTTTGTAAGTATATTTCAAACAACTCTACCCATTAAAGTTACTGCTGTTGTTGATTTTAATGGTATTTTACGTAGATTGTGTGAAAATTGGAGTTATTTGGAAGTTGGCAATATTTTATTGTTCTATTCTATCCCTGAGCATGATATGTGTTTTCTGATAAATGAAGAAGAATGTAGGACCATGATTTCATTGTATTCTGCGTTTGATTTGAAATTTGTTGATATTAGTGTTTTAGATTGAAAAACATTTCTTTGATTGTATAATAGTATTATTTGATTGTAAAGATGAGCAAAATGCGATATCTACATACTGTTGTCCAACAAATAGTAGGATGTTAAATGAGAATGATTGGAGCTAGAAAATGAAAAAATGAAGAGATTATTACACACACTACTTACCAATCTTAAAATAATTCTAAATCTAACAACTTAACAAATTTATTTTAAAAATACTACATTCTAAAATTATATTAATTAATAAAATAATTAATTCATTATTTGCATGATAAGTCCTCAATCTTTATAATATCTCCACTTTAGTCATTGTACTTCTTCTTTCATTTCAATTTTGTCCTCTTTTATTTGTAACTCAAGTCTTTCAACTTTTATATTTTTACAAGTTGGTCTCCATATTTATATTTTTATATCAATTTATTCCTTTAGTAGTATTATTATTTGATACAGACGTTACAAATGATATTTTGTATCACTGAATATGTTACATATTATATTATGTTATTTTATACATCACATGTTACATGAATTAGTATTATGTATAACTGATGTTACGTATGTTACAAATGATGAAATCAATAGTTTTATTTGTTAAATTTGGTATTGTGTTACATATCTATATTATATTGATGTTACATAATATCAATAGATTTATAGAGTTCAATGTGTATATTAATACGAATTTATTGAAGTTTAGAGTTAATTTTGCAGTTGTAACAGTTTCTGTTTAGTATCGCGATCTGATACAGATGTTACAAATAATATTTTGTATTACTGAATATGTTACATATTATATTATGTTATTTTACATAGCACATGTTACATTAATTGATATTTTGTATCAATGATATTTTACATTTCAATTTGTAACACAAATTGTTACAAAATATCATTTGTAACATTTGTATCAAATATTGATATATAATATCATTTGTAACATATGTATCAAATAGTGATACTATAAAGGACTAAATTGATATAAAGTATAAATATGAGGATCAAATTGCAAAAATCTAAAAGTTGAAAGACTTAGGTTGCAAATAAAAGAAGATGAAATTGAAATGAAAGAAGAAGTATAGAGACTAAAGTGAAAATATTATAAAGATGAAGGACTTATCGTGCAAATAATTAAAGACTCAAGAAGCAATTTGGACGAATTCATGTGAAAATATCTTTTGAGGTATAGATTTAGTTTTAATTTATTATTTTATTAATTAATATAATTTTAATAATGTAGTATTTTTAGAATAAATTTGTTAAATTGATAAAATTGGAATTATTTTCAAAAAGTAATTTATTTATGAAAAAATTCCATGAATTAATGTGGGTAATTGGACCGGGTGGGTATGAGCTAAAGAAAATTAGGTTGGAACTAGACAATATTCTGTTTTGGGCTAAACTTACAGATTATTTATTTATTTATTTATTTATTTGGTATTATACATAGGATCTGGGCTTGAGCAGTC
Source organism: Forsythia suspensa (assembly GCA_023638005.1). Lineage (NCBI taxonomy): Eukaryota > Viridiplantae > Streptophyta > Magnoliopsida > Lamiales > Oleaceae > Forsythia > Forsythia suspensa. Next base: position 39,699,967 of record CM042669.1, on the reverse strand, counting down.
AAGGGCTATCATCTCTTCTATTTGCCCTTGCTAAGGACACGTTTGTCAAGGTGTACCCAAAGATCAATACACGTTTGACTACTAAATTTATGTTGTATTTTTAGGACATAGTATTAAACTGTAGTATAATAAAAAAAAATTACGTTTTAATATTATAAAATACTATTTAATTCATCTTTTATGAAATATGCCAACCACAAATTGAGCAATATATATTAAATCTATAGAGAAATTAGTTTTTGTTAGTTTTTTTGGAGCATTAGTTTTGTGTGGCTTATGTAATTTGTGGTGTATTTATCAATTCATCAAATATAGTTTTGGGCCTTTTTCAAAATTTCATTCAATTTTATCTTCTCTAAAATAAGTGATAATTAGGAATCATACCTTCTTTTTTTAATGAATTTCAAATATACTAGATTGTTTTAATTTTTTTAATAATACTAATTATCATATATATATTTACTGTATATAATTAATAAATCAATAATTTAAAATTTTGAAATTCAAATGCAATTAATAGGTCATGTACTATTTTTTCGGCACTAAATTGTATACTCCTTAATTATTATGATTAATATGTCAAATAATCAAAAATACCCCTGAAGTCATTGAAGTCATTCCCTTTTCAACGCAACTGGGTTTCTTCTTTCTCAAAAAAGTAAAATCAATTTCTCCATGAAGTCAAGGAAGGATATTTGAGTTCTCAAATAGATACTTGAAGCAATGCAGAAAATAAGACAGAGATAGTGAACCAAACTGAAGAGATTGAATTTGCATCTCAAACCAGCATATCTAGTTTGGAATATAGCATCTCTAATCAAGATTCTAGATTGTCCACATTTTTTATAATATTGCTGAAATCAACGGCATGAATCTTCTAAAAAAACTTCCAGATTTTTCATTGTTTTAACAAAAAGTCATTTCTTAATATACAATTATCCGAGAGTTTTATCCGGATTGTTAAAAGTGCCTCTGAAATTTTTTCCACTCGATGGCACGAATTCAGCAATATTATCGTTTTCCATCATTTTATAGATGATAACGATTGCCATTATGTGGACTATGATCTTTTATACAAAATATTACTTTGTTCTCATGCAAGTTTGTTGATTCATAACATTAACACTTCTTTCCTCATGAACAATAATTGTTAACACCGCACAAAGTTCATTAAATGCTATTTTTTCAATTTGTATTGCCCTACATTTGACACTCGATTTTGGTTTTGACTTATTCATATTCCTGAATGTTAATACGTGACCTAACTACCGACATGCATCATATTACGCCATCCCGTTAAATACATCTTCATATTTTAAAAGTTGGATACTTATTTGGTTATGCACACTCACTTGTTACTGATTGGTGTTATCATCATGATCATTTTTCAATAATCAAAAAATGTATTTATGTTATATCATCTTGTTAATTGAAGAATGTATTTAATGGTTACTTTATTATGATACGTATTTCTCAATACACACGAATCATCTTGTTAATTGAAGAATGTATTTAATAGTTACTTTATCATGATACGTATTTCTCAATACACACGAACGTTAACTCACAATGTTGTCACATTAGCCCGAAAATTATAAACTACTATTTGATTCCATCAACATATATGAATATGTTGTCATTAATTTATATGTAAACCTTGTTTTAATTTTGAATGATTGAGCCGCAATATCAATTTAAATTTATCAAATATACACTATGAAACTCTAATGCTGCTAGATTTGGACATGGAAATGGTAATGGGGATGTTTTGTCTGCTATTGGGTCAACTCGTTCTTCTCTTTTTTTTTTTTGTTTTTGCTACAACATCTTTTGAGCATCGAGCACCAGGGTTTCTCCACACTAGAGTACTCTCTAGTAATACTCTCCCTCTCACTCACACACACACACACACATGGTTGCGTCTGAGTTAACTCAGTGACAACAATTTTGGCTTCTCCTTGCAATGATAGGTACTGGAGTAGCAGGACGGAGTCATGGCCGAAGATGGTGCCCCAGATGTCAACGATGTCCAAAGTGTTTGGTTCACGGGCTTTCGAACGATATAGATACGATCTGACGCTGTTGGAGGCCGTGGAGAGAAATGACGACTGAGATAATGCATTTTCCCAACTGGTGAAAGAGTTTACGGTGGCGGTGCTAAATTTATACACCAAAAAAATATCTCTTGTTGAAAATGTTTGTGGATGTATTGTTTGAAATTCAAATTGGGAGACAATTATGGGTTAATACCCATCCATCTCAAAGTAACGGTTTAACCAAAAATGAAAGGATGAAGATTTCTAGCTTGCATTAATTATCCAGTAAATCTTCTATTTTTTTTTCCTATTTAGTATTATTTTATTTCCTTTTTTCAATCCAGTAAATTTGCTATTAGCATAATAAAGTCAGGTATTTATGTTAATAAACCCTAAAATAATTAGTTCTAAATCTACCATAAACCTAAAATAAGATACTTCTTTTTTTATATCATTTAGGGTTGCAAAGAGAAAAGAAATTATTCTTCAAATAAATCCCTCTCCCCAAAGCCATATTGAATTATAAGAGTAAACTATGTAAAATCTTATTGAATTGGAGTGATAACACATATTTACTCCATATTGTTTATACATACCTATCTTTTTATATAGTGGATATTACACCAACTACTTATGAATATTAAAATAATCCTAAATCTAATAACTTAGCTTATTTATTTCAAAAATACTACATTCTTAAAATTAGATTAATTAATTTAATATTGAATTAATAATGTATTAAAGTCATTTTTATACCTTTAATTACCCATTACCGCTTTTAAGTGCCCATTAAATTGAAAACTTCCAAACCAAAGAAACTTCCCCATTTACAAGCTGGAACAAAATCTTTCAAAATTTTAGCAAATCATATCTCAAAATCCCGAAATCGTAGTGCATTTTTCACAAATTTTTATCTTGGGTGAAGAATAGAGACTCCAAATCGCGAAAATACAAGGTTGAAGACGGCATCGCCTAGAGAAGAAACCATACCGGAGTCGAACACTTCCAACATCACAAGCAAAATAATATTTTCTACACCCACAAAAGCACCCAAAACGAAAGAGACAACGAACTTGTTGAAATTTAGAGTTTGTTTTGTATTTGTAACAATTGTAACAATCTAGAGTTGATTTTGTATTTGTATCAGTTTATGTTTAGTATCACTGTCTGATACAAATGTTACAAATGATATTTTGTATCACTGAATATGTTACAGATTATATTATGTTATTTTACACAGCACATGTTACATGGATTGGTATTTTGTATCGCTTATATTACACATGTTACAAATGGTGAAATCATGAATTTTATTTGTTAAATTTGGCATTGTGTTACATATTTATATCATACTGATGTTACACAGTATCAATAGATTTTTAGAGTCCAATGTGTATATTAATACGAACTTGTTGAAGTTTAGAGTTGGTTTTGCAATTGTAACAGTTTCTGTTTAGCACGGTCTGATACAGATGTTACAAATTATATTGTGTATCACTATCTGATATAGATGTTACAAATAATATTTTATCATCAATATGTTATTGAATATGTTACAGATTATATTATATTATTTTACACAGCACATGTTACATAAATTGGTATTCTGTATCACTGATGTTACAGATGTTACAAATAATATTTTGTATAACTAAATATGTTACTGAATATGTTACAGATCATATTATGTTATTTTACACAACATATGTTACATAGATTGATATTTTGTATCGCTCATGTTACATATGTTACAAATGATGAAATCAAGAATTTTATTTATTACATTTGGTATTGTGTTACATATCTATATCATATTGATGTTACACACTATCAATAGAATTTTAAAGTCTAATATGTATATTAATACGAACTTGTTAAAGTTTAGAGTTGGTTTTGCAGTTGTAACAGTTTCTGTTTAACACAGTCTGATATATATGTTACAAATTATATTGTATATCATTATCTGATACAGATGTTACAAATGATATTTTGTATCACTGAATATGTTATAGATTATATTATGTTATTTTACACATCACATGTTACAAATGATAAAATCTGTGAGTTTTATTTGTTAAATTTGGCATTATGTGTTACATCTCATGTTACACCATTTTATTTTATACCAAGGTACATAGCATAACACATTAATTATGTTCAAAGAATTGTATCAAATCTTAATTATGTAATTGTAAAAGAAAGATCCCCTTTACCTATATTGTAACAATGTATTCAAATTTATGAAGAAAAAAACAACAGAACACAGTAACATTAGTTCAATCTGGATTTGTATCAATTATCATTATGCTTGTTGATCAATCTTCACGGATTGATCTTTTTCACGGACAGAAGTTTTTCACAGACTGATGTTCTTCTCCGACTGATGTTTTTCACAGAATGGTGTTTGCCTGATTTTCTTAAATTGTTTGTTTTCTATTTTGACAATAATCAATTAGATATCCAATTTAATAGAAATAATGGAAAATCCTCCTTTTACAGGTTTTCAGTTACAGCTGGTAATTATAGCTTGTAATTAATATATTAATATATGAAATTATAATAAATATATTTAAAAGACAGTATTTTTAGAATTTTTGTGACATAAATGGCTTTTTGAAATTATTTCAAAAAAGTGGCTCATTCTTGAAAGAAAATCCCTTTTATATTTGAGCATATATGTAAGTTTATTCTTTTAAAAAACTTTTAAAATCGTTGAATAAAAAATTTTCAAACATGGGTTGAACTAGGAATCGCAATGGGCCTAGCTAGGTCGGTTTGTCCCAAATTCACAAGTTCAGACAGGCCCATGGCTCGTGGGCTACACGGGCCGAGCCACTGGCCTGTCCATGGGCCACACATGAACTTCTTTTATGGTTTTTTTAGTTTAAGAACTTAAAATGAAATAAGTTATGATAAAATTGACATCTAAAACCCTCTTCATTTTTTTCGAGTTTGGGACCAACTACTTTTAGTGTATGCGGAGTTAAAATTGTACACGAATAATTTGTTATGTGTACAATTTTTAGTAAACTTAAATTTCAACACTTAAAATTAAGAAAAATAAAATAAATTTACACAAACTATATTTACGTTTTATTAACATAAATTTCTACTTTATTTTGGATTCGAAGTTCTGCATCATCTCAATCTTTTAAACACGTTAAACTCTCTAATATGTATAGTTTTAGTCTTCACTGCATATCATTCAGAATCATGTCACTTGTACTAAAAGCAGATTTTGATACTATAGTTGATATCGAATGTGTTAGTAGATGACGTGCTATAATAGAAACAATTGGGCATTGACGCTTGTTTTGTCTCAACCACTTAAGTATATCAAAATTATTTCTCTCATTTTTATTTAACATATTAAGCACGTCGTGACCAAAATATCTAGCTAACTTTAAAGGTACGTCTCTACTACTTATTTCTACATTTGTGACACGGGAAAGCTAAGTAGGAGAACTAGATTGTTGAGTTATCCTAACAGAACTAAGGAAACTCCAATAATCGTTATCATCATTTAATGACGAATAAGTGATTGCTAGATGAGGTCTTCTAACGTTCCAATCGATTTTTGCTACATAAAAGTCGTACATTTTTATTAAGTTACCACAAGTTATTGGATTCTCATAATTTAACTTATTAAAAATTATCGAAATAGTATGTTTTGTACATTCTAAATTTACTCTAAGGTCCATAATTGACGCTAACGAGAACAACATAGGCAATTGTTCCCAATATTTTCTGAACTTAATCTCCATTGCTACTATAATATCAGAAAAAATTATAAAATGTCTTATACCTTTTAAAATTATTTGTAATAAAATAAAAATAATTTAAAATTAATGGATTGGTAGGATAATATACGCCAGCACATGCATTTGTAGTGTCAAAACAAACTTTAAAAAAAAAATCACATGGAATACGATTTTTCAATCATATGTTTGCAAATCATATTCTGGACCGTGTGAGTGTCGGCTATTATAATAAGAAGTTATACAATTTTCATAATCTTCACAAACGTGAAGCATTAAATAAGTAGGGTTCCACCTATTGCCTATGTCTGTACACAAAATGTGTACATTTTGTTGGAAGAGAATTTACTACACATAATTCATCAAATACATGTTTTCGAAAAGGTGAAGCACTCATATAATTTAGGACATACCTAATTTTTTCTAAGTATGGCATATATACTTAAAACTATCTTGGACAATTAAATTAAAAATATGACATGCACATCGAACATGAAATAAAATTCTACCAAAATTTGGATTTAATTCTCGAAATAATTTATCTATTACTATGTTATTAGGCGTAGTATTATCAAATGTGAAACTGGGAGAGTCTAGATTCGCAGTTAAATTCTCTAATAATATTCATTAAATAAGTAAAAAATTGTATTCTATTGTGAGGATAGTCAATTACTTTAAAAGCATTATTCTTTTATGCATAATCCATAGTTTATCAATATAATGTAAAGTGGCAGCAATACATTCTTTATGATTTATCTTGGACCACAAGTCTAAAATGAATGATACAACACCAGAATATTTAGTTAAATCATTTATTATTATTTTTTATTATATAAATCAATAGTATCAGCACGAAGAGTGTTTCTTACAAATGGCACATACTTTGGTTGAAGACATCTTTGTACGAATTTGGTGAAGTGGGGACTTTCCACTATGCTAAGCGAGAACTCACCATTGGCCACCAATTGAGTCGTGTCTTCCCCGCGCATAGAGTCTTATGAATACACCAAGTTGTTAAGGTTCGGATTAGAACTAGAGATCTATCGGAAGATCCGAACTGAAGTTGAGCTTGATTGGTATCAACTCCTCGTACTTTTGCATACACTTAGGAAAATGTCTATTTAGATTGCTCGTGCCACCACTTTTTTGTCATGCAAATTTTTGTTTACAATATTTACACGTTGCCTTGAAGATTGGTTGTCTGTCTGCCGTTGCATCGGTCTGCCATAATTTGAAATGATCCCAACACCGGTCTTTTGTTTTGCAGCTCTTCGTTTAGTAGTCAACCCAGTCGTTGTAGTAGTGTTGATCATTTTTAATTTTTCATCGATATCCTCTAAATTGACAATGAGATCAGTGCTCACAATCTCATAATCATCACCAAATTCAAGAATTAGAATATTATTTAGTCCACTAAAATCATCAAGCATTTGGTGGCCGGCACTTCTTTGTGTGTTGTATTGATCTATGTAGAAAATAGAAATGTACAAGTAGAATGTAGAATTATAGAAAACTAGAAATGTAGAAATTGAATAGAAGAAATCAATAAAACAAGCAAATTCAACTGAAAGTTGCACAATACATGAACTAATATTGATAATATAATTTTTTTCGAATTGTGTAAGTTGAGAGTGTAGTGAATTAATGATGATTTTGAAAGTGGTGGTAGAGGATGGGAGAGGTGGGGTAATTTATATGGAAAAAAAGTTGTTGGGAAAAAAAAAAGTTCAAATGACCATTTGGGCACCTTAGATTTTCTAACCCACAAGCCACGGGATGGCTTGTGGGCCAGGTCCACAGGCCAAAGGGCAGGCCCGGCCCACAAGCCCATCCAACGGGCCTACCCATCCTTTTCAAGGATTGAGCTCAATTCGGCTCTTGAAAAATTCTTTACCTCGACTCGGTCCTATCATGGGTTAAACTTTAATGGGCCGAGCTGCTGGGCCCACGGGCGGCTCGACTCGATTGTCACCCCTATGTTGGACTATTATAAAAACTACAACTAAAAACTATAAAAACATCGGACCCCTTATAAACGTCCAAAATTGGTACTTTAAAAAAAGAAATTTGGTATAAAAGGTCTCTAACATTTGTCATCAGTGTAGAATCGTCCATAATGTTTTTTTTTTTTTCCAGAAGTCTCTAACTTAGGTGTTTTGATGCGCAATTGATTCTTATTTAATAAAAAAAAAAATATGTTCTTAGTTTTAATTAGAAAAAATTGTATTTAGATTCCTAAACTTTGTAAAATGTACAAATAGGTTTGGCACATTTATTAAATAATATTTAATTTTTCATACTAATAATCATTATAGCCGTGTCAATTAAAATGACTTATATAATTTTATGACATTAAACTAATATTATTATATTTTTATTTAATATAAAAATACTAATAAAAATTAATTTACACATTATGTATTTTTTTATTTTTGAGCGATAATAAAACGATAAATTAAAATATGAAGAATATAGTTGGATCTATAATATTTGTAGTTAATAAATGAATAGCTCAATTAAATAAAAAAATTTAAGTATCAAGTTTGTGACAAAGTTTTTTTTTTTTACTAAAAGTTTAAATTTTAAATAATGTAATTACTTAATAATAAAAAAATTATTTGACATGTTTATTAATAATTATGAGTTTAAATTTTAGTTATTTTATAATAGTTCGTAAAATATACAAAATAATATAGTATGTTATCAATATGGTCAATAAAGTGTTAATTAAAAAAAAAAACTCATTAGTTTTCTTTAATTTTTTATAAAAAATAAAAGCATCGGATCCATTTGTACTTTTTGCAAAGGTGAACAACCCAATTGCTTTTTTTTTTTTTATTAAAATTAAGAATATATTAGTATTTTTCATCAAATAAGAACAAATTACGCACCAAAACACGTAGATTAAAAATTTATGTGTCAAAAATAAATGTTATGAATCATTTCCATACTAGAAGAAAATGTTAAGAATTATTTATACCAAAAACCCTTTAAAAATTCTCTGTAATCTATTTTTCAAAGTCCCTTATTTTGAGACCGTGATGATTTTTCTAATCAAAATATCAAATTTTGAGCAAGTCTTGTCATTGTGTGGCGAAATCTGAAAAATTGTAAGGTGGATTCTCATAAAGCATCTGAATTCTGTGGCCATGGCGGGTTGGCCATTTTCTTATTTCTTCTTTGGTCACAAATCTATGATTTCTTCTTATAGGAAAATTGCTTGTTTAAGCTTTGATTACGAAGACACAGATTTGGACATTTTCTTGTGGTCTATTTTTTAATTTGATTTTCTTGTGGTGGTAGTGGTGGTACATGCGTGCGTGAGTTTGGATGGACGTGGTTTTTCTAGTGAATTTTTCAATACTTGTCAAATTCTCAACATGAGGTTGATAAACTATTAACAATAGATTACATCTAGAAGTATTAATCCCCACTCGAACACGATCATGATATACTCAATAATATTCGTAGATAATGAAAAATGAAAGAAAATGACACATGTATACATCTCTAAATTTGAGCCTCTAATTTGAACTTTTAGAAGATTGGTCAATTTTCAGAAGTTGAGGTAATTTGAGGTGGGCCTTGCTTTGAAATTCAAAATTTTTTTTATAATCATCTACTTATATATAAGTAATTATTTTGTAAAATCCACTTAAGATCTTTTAATTTTGTGCCATTTATAAAACTGAAATGTTCTCCCAAATAGGGATATTTAATTATTTTATGAAACCATATAATACGACACATGAACCAACGGCCTTAACTTTTTAATTATTAGTTGTACGGGCCTATAGTTTCCGACTTCTTAAGTCACTAGCTCTATTGGAAGACATGATTTTGAGTTTGTCCATGGAAAGTGATTGACGATGCCTGCACCCTGCCCTTGATTCCTCTTTGATGGCCACCCATTCTATTAAATCAAAACCTACATAAAGTCTGAATAAGATGGTAAAATATAAAGGAAAATTGAAGTTGGTCCTAATTTATTAGTATTGTAGTAAGTTAGTCTATCATCTTTTAAATTTGTAGCACCTTAGCCTATCATCTCTATCTTATCTCGACAGTTTTGTTCTAATGCCTACGGTGAGCGTTGTTATAATGCCCATCGAGACACTTGTCCAACAAGTGTTATATGAGTGTAAAGTGGGCCATTACACTCATCCAACACTTGTTGGACAAGTGTCCTGGTGGGCATTAGAATCCGGAGTGCCCATCTCGATCCCAAACTCGAAATTGCCAATCGCAAATGAGGGAAGGCAACGAGAGGTCGGAAAAATGAGATTGAGAGGAAAAATATATGGAGATGAGAAAGAATGAGGATGGGAGGCGGGGATTTATGAGAGGATGTACGTGGGGGCTGGTGGTGCTATCAGAAGTTAGTGGGGTGGGGTCAAGGTGGTGCAACACTTTTTCTTTTTTTATCTTTTTCTTTCTTTCTCTTTATTTATTTATTTTTGTTAAAATTAAGTGTTTGCGTAATTTATCCTTTATAAGCGAGATATGTGAGATTCACACTGTCCTTTTAAAAGTAATATAGATACAAACTATCTAACAAGAGTTGGGGATGCGTATACACAAATTTATTAGGTTAGAGACCTCTATTGCAATTTTGCTCAAAGTATGAAGTTAAGTTACAAATGTTGCTAAATTAGTTCTTTAAACTCAATTAATATTGAAATGGTATGAAACAAGGAAAAAATTAGGCTAGTAACTATTATTATATTAAAGTTAGTAAAATAATTTTCCCATTTTATATTCTTATCAGTAAATTAGTGTTTACTGATGTGTATTTATTTATTTTTATTGTAAAAAACTGGCCACACAAACTCGAGCCTGAAAGAAGAAGAAATCGACTGCAAACGTAAGTTCGATAACATCAATCTATTTATTAACAAAAAATAAATAAAAAATTAAGATGTTACACTACTAATAATGTTAGTCGACAAGTTAGCTTTATTAAATATTGGAAGTAGGACCAAATTTTAGTTACATCCCCATCAATTAGTGCATGTTTAGTAAGCTTAAAAAATTTACTAATAACTAAATAAGTTTTAAATTAATAATATTTTATTAATCAAGCTTGCAAACAAATTACTTATTTTAAAGTAACTTGTACTTACTATCATAATAAGTAATTTATATTATTTATAAGTAAGAACAAATAACATAATTCAAAAAGAAAATTTACTTATAAGTAAATTTAACTTACTTATAAGTTTAGCCAAACATGATCATTACCACTTGAACATCATTATTCTTAATTTTATAGTTGTCGGGTCCTTTTCCCCTTAATCCATGGAGGTAACAACTCATTAATCACTAATACCACTTCTTGTAAATTAATCATTATTTTAAGGTTGTATGATGTCAAGTGTAGTTTGAAAAAGCTTTTTGCATTGATATTCTAGTAGTACTTTAATTAGTGGAAATCCAGATAAGTTCAATACATTTTAATAATGTTTTAACTATAATTAATTTGTAATATACGATATTTAACTTTTTTTTCTTCAATCTTGTATTAAACGTGTCTTAACTCTTCAAACTTGAGTCGTTAAATTACTTTGTAATCGTTTTGCTTGGCCAAAAATTCTCATTTTTCAAACATGATAATGGAAGGCAATTACACAAATTTGGTAAATAATACTTTAAATAAAATTTAATTTTTTTCTCCTTATTTAGTACTTTCGAGTCGTTTTGAACATGGTGTACCCACCTGGCCACTTAGGCTTGTCACAAATGTTGGTAATATTTATACTCCAGCCTGGACCATATGTTGATGCAGATTAGATGAGTTTTCTTATAGGCTGTTCTAGATTTTCACAATCCTTTGTGGAGAATATGGAATGTCTATTCATACTCTCTCTTCTCTCTCTCTCTCTCTCTCTCTCTCTCTCTCACACACACACACACACACACATTAACAAACAAATTAAAGACTTATAATCAAGACTTCTTTTCGTGTAGTTTATAAATTATTTTTTCAATAAAAAATATTTTATTTGATCAATAATAGTACATACAAATTTTTTGTCAAATAAACTATTTTTTGTTAAAAAACTAATTTATAAACTATACCAAACAATTCCTAAAGCGTATCAAGCTAAGAGTATTTACAATACACTCTGTCTATTGTAGTTTACGTGATAGGTAAAATATACGGACTTTCAGTCTATGTGACACTACGTCTGTCAAATAGATGATGAAATTAAAAATTCATCTCTAATGGATTCCGTCTAAAACTAGTATTACCGTTTATGTGACATTAATTTTTTTTTTAAAATTCACATGTCTTCAATTTTTATTTCCCTCGTTCGACTTTTTTTTAAAAATAAAATACCGAGTTGAATTTAAATTTGTTGAGTTACTCCTAGACGTAATCTTTGTCAGCATGCATTGGAGATAGTTTTTTATAACTTCGTCTATCCGTACTTATATAGCACGTATAAAAAACAATAGACGAAGTGTATTGAATATGCTCTAATTAATTAAGTTCTTAATCTTCATCAATCTTGTTAAGATATTATTAAGAGACTCTTTAAATATAAGATGTTCTCTATTTTAAAGAGTCAGTCCCTAAAATTATGCTTCAATAAATTCTCTAAATTAATTTTTTTAAATAGAGCACTCTCCATAATTAAATGTATTGAAACAATTTTAATTTTTAATACTTTTGATTAAATTAAATAGTATATACAAAATAAAATAGAAAAATTTGAAAAAAATCATATAATAATTAGGAGGGAACATCTCAAAATAAAATATAAGAAAAAATAATAAATACTTATTAAAAGAAGTAAAATGAAGTACTAAAAATAAAGAAGCTGTTAGAGCACTTTAAAAATTTTACTCTTTAAATTTATAGATATTCTTTATAATGTCAAATATGCTTTTCTTAAATAGAAAGTCTCTTGAAGATGCTTTAATAAGTGCTTAAGACTTGTTTAGAGGTAGAGTATATTTTAGCTCCACACACTCTAATGTATGTTACTATGCGAATGCATATTTTTTCAAATTCGAAGTGACATCTTAAGAAGCAAGCAGCATCAACCATGGTACAAGAAAAAAAAAACTTGCCCCATTGCCTATGGTGACAAGATGGCTGACGTTTAAGATCGATTTTTTCTTTCGCTGATGGAGGCGCACACGGCCTAAAATTTGAAAAAGTGGCTGGGTGGGCATTTTAATCGGAACCGAACAAGAACTGGAGGTTCCGGTCCGGTTCCAAAAAAAATAAATTAAGAACCGGAACCGAGAACTGAGAACCGATCAAGTTCGAGTCGGTTCTTGGTTCTTGAACAAGAACATTGGGTACTCGAACTGGAACCGAATTTATTTTTTTTTCTTTTACAATTTATTCAATGGCCCAACACCAACTAAATAAGATAATTAATATGGGTGTTTAAATAGTTGGTTGGTAAATGTTAAGTAGTTCTATACAAATTAAAAAATATTTCATTTATATTGTTTCTAAGTTTATAATTCACTCTTTTTTGAAAGGTTGATGAATGGCAAAACAAGCGAAATGATGGGATGAAAAGAAAATTCGACAATATTTATTGTTAAGTTGTTTTGAGAAGAAAATTTTATGTTATTTTTAGCATTTGTAAAATTTAGTACTTTTTTTTTTGTTTGTTTTTTGGGTATGTAATTTGGTGTTTCATATTTATACTCTGCTAATGGATGCTATTTTGTGGCTTATTTTGCTAGATATTGGATGCTATATTCATATTTTGTACATTAGATTAACAAAGTGTTAAAAGTTATGGGTAGAACCGAACCGGAACCGGAACCGGCGGTTCGGGTTCGGGTTCGGGTTCGGGTTCGGGTTCCAAAAATTACGTGGACCCGAACGGTTCCATTTACGAAATACCCGAACCCGAACCAACGGTTCTGGGTATTGAAATACTCGAACCCACCCACCCGACGCCCAGGTCTAAAATGTATCAAAAATTTTATGTAGACAGTGTGTATTCAAAAGTTATTGTGAGACAATACCTGAAATAGAATATATTGCTAATTATAAGCGATTTCTCTAGTCCATGTGGTACATATCACGGTATATTAGGGAGACACACGTCTCCATTCCTGAAAATGCGGCGTGGGCGGTATGGAGCAAAAAAATCTTTCTGTTGTAACTGTTCGATAGCACGCACGTGGAAGATCTTCAGATTCCCTAACCTATTTTAACACTAGTCGATTGAGCCCACGCAAGAGGGTTGATCGGCACCTCACATCGATCGACATCTTCCGTAGAGCCCCCAAGCTTCTCAATCCTTTAACTCTTAGTCTAGATGTCTCTCTTTTTGATGATAGGCAATGATATCAGTCGATTCTCACTCTGCCTTTCTACAAATAACTTGGATGATAGCTATGATCAAGGAGTTCAATCTTGTTGAAGTCCCTCTACTCCGTCTGGGATCACTTCTCTTCACTCAACTAGCATCAATGGCAACAACGGTTTCTATCATGCTTAAAAATAATTTCTTTCGATGGTGTATAGTACATAATTTTTTTTCGCTCAATTAAAATTAAAATTTAAATCTATCAAAAGATCTAAAATAACTGAATCGAAAAACAAATAGACTGAATGATTAAAGAAAATGTAGTGAAGTTCCACTCACAACAGACTTAAAACTATTTATTCAGGTGCCACCAACAAACTTTCAGAATGTCATACTAAATAGGTCAAAGGTTTTATATTGTAACACCATATGCATAGTGCTTGATAGTGGTCTATTTTTTTGAGTCCCACTACCAACTAACTTTTCAATCTCTCTCACAAATGTACCCGGAAAATTGATTCTTTAAAATATTGTCTATAGAGTGCCAAAGGGTACAAAATTGAAGTGGCAATTAGTCTTTTTATGAATTGTATATGCAGTAGCTAGCTTGAAAGGGGCTTTGTAGGACATAGACTCCATTTTGCACCTTATAAATGAGAAGAGAACTGCATCAGAAAGTATGACACTTTATATATTGGTTCGTGCTAACATCGTCACGAATGTTAGAGACATCTCGAGAAGGTGAATGTTGAGCAAGATGGAGAAGCAGGGCACGTGCATTACTAACTCGTATGCATGGTGAGTTAGTCTTTCATGTGCCTGTCTTCCCCATCTTGACCACTCGACCTTAGCATCGCTTGTTCCTTACTGCGCTTGCCAATGAAACATTGCAGCCTCAGGTAATTTCTTTTAACAATGTCTCTAGTTCATTGTGATGAATCATTTTTCGCTACTCTTTTTGCTATACCGAGAAATTATAGGTGATCGAAAACATATCCGAGAGGGGGAATGGATGGGGTGCCGACTTGCATCCCTCGTCAAAGATTTGAGTGGATATCAGATCTATACTTCACTGATAGATTAACGTCGATACAAGATAAACATGAATAAAGTGGACTAAATTATGATCACAATTTTAGGACAAAGCAGTGGTTGAAATTTCTCTGGAGGTAGATTAGAATCATAATTATACCACGTGAATATAGAAGAAAAGTGAGGTGCGGCAGTCACAATCCAATTGGTGAGGTCTTCATCTCTACTTGACATTATTTCCTACACTTTATTCTCCCAAGTCCTAATCTAATCTCTCTCAAAATCTACTATTTATTTGAATTGAGTGGCTCTTGATGCCAGACATATCATGTAGTAGTAGTAATTTGTAGTAAACCATATTATTCCACATCGATTGAGATGTATATATGGTTATGGGACCTCAATTTCCATTGATTAGTGATCACTAAAAACCATATTACTGTCGTTTTGTCATTTTTTCATCAAAAGCTCGTCACATCCAAATTGTCATAAATGTATAGAGTTGAGATTTGAACTTATTTTGAATTATGTAGTCTAACTATTTCACGTGTTGGATAGATTAGAGCTAATGATGTTAGATAACTCAATAAATTGCGATGTGATCAAGAAGAAGAAAGTTACGTTGTTGTCCGTTTCCGTGTCCAATTCTGCATACTAAACATGTCAATATATAGGCCGGATTTTACTCATCTCATGTTGTTAAACCATCATTGGATTCCGGTGTCTCGAAATGGGTAGTGGAACATTCTCTATTTATGATTGAAAAGGATAGGCCAAAAACCAACAGCAAACATTCTGTTATTTTGCTTCTGGAGGTTGTAATTGAGCTACTTGTCACAGGAATAATATTTTTGTCCAATTTGATTGAAGGCCATATTCTTGTCCCCCTTCTCTCATCTTCCTTTCGTTTATTCATGACAATACATGAAATATGGCTTTCTTGATAGAAAAATAATTGAAGACTGTTGATAGTGGAATTCTAATTCTAATTATAATTCTCAGTCAATAAACTCGTAACAATAATAAATTTAATCTGTGCTTTCGATAAATTTGAGTTTGACTAAGTGCAATAAAATAACTCGATATTTGAACTACTTCGGTGATTTAAATTTTTCTATTTCTTCCACGTTATGAGGGAGTTTAGTGCTTTTTTACATTGGGTAGCCTATAAAATTGGGGAGAGAGAACTAAATTATTAGCACATTATGTCGTAATTGAGTAATGTTATTCATCGATCGTTCGTCTATGTGGCAATGTTCCTGATTTATTATCGAATGCAATAAAATATTTCAAAATTTCATTAGACAATGAACCGAGACTTTACTACCAATGTGATTATCACCCCTAGTGATGAATATTGCAACTTAACCTTGTTTGAAATTTATCTTCTTGTCCATTTCTCAGTTAAATAAAATTTAAAGTTGCACCAATTGGAATGTCTGTCTTCTTAGCATTAGGTGGAAATAAATATTCCAATTGTTGGATTATAATTAATGTGATATCTTTCATTTATAATTTGTTTATTAAAAGAGTAAATATTTTTAAAAATTTACTAGATAGTTGGGTTGTCTTTGTTAGGGGAAAAACTAGTTGATGTACAAATGTAACAATATATTTTTCTTTTTTTACCGTGTAATTAAAATGAATGTTATCAACTCAACCCGTTTAATTTTATGCAAGCAATGTAAATATCATAATAATAAATAAAGCTAAACAACACCAGAATTATTCTTTAAAGTCGTAAAACCTTTTAAGATAAAGGAAAAATCGATGGGGCAAATCGACAGTAATCCACTATCAATTGAATAAATATTACAATGTTTTTTCTCTAGATTTATGTTCTAAATCAAGAGGTAATCCAACACACTAAATCAACACCTTATTGGCTCACTATAATAACCATGATCTAACACAATAGATGGAATCCCAAAAATATAAAGTCTATAAAAGAGAGAAAGACCTCACCAAATAATTAATGGTGGAATACAAGAGTTGAAGAAGAAAGCCCAAAATTTGTGACCAAATTTTTCCTTGTCAAACAATCCTTTTTTTTTTCTCCTTTAATTCTTCTCCGTGTGCATTTGTTCTTCACCGAACAAATAGTTTTGCTTGAATAATTACTCTATTACTCACTGTTCATGTGTGTGTGTGTGTGTGTGTGTTGTCCTATAAAACAAGTAACCCAATAGGCGACCACTGTTCTCCACCTTGCGGTGGGCGGGAGAAATCTTCCATCGCTTATGTGGATTGTCCAATAATTAAATGGTCCAAGTGGCTCACGCCACTTCACAAAAACCAAAATAATAAAAATAAAAATTTAACACACCAAAACAACATTTCCAAAACCCTCTCATCCCTCATCCGGAAACTCTTCTCCTCTTCCCCCACCCCACCAAATTTTCCTCCTTTTGGTGCTCTAAACCCCACCCCCCACCACCACCACCACTATTGCTCATTGGAAACACCACTTCATTGGTTGCAAGTGGAGCTATATTGAAAACAGCAACGCCGTGGTTAATGAAAATGGAAACCCGATTCCTCGGCAACGCAGACAACCCACTACCATCCTCACGGCAAACCCACACAGCGAACCAACACCGGCGAACCCACCACTTTTCCTCTGCTTATCTTCCAAATTTATCAATGTTCGGCCACCAACTGCTTATCTTCCATATTTATTTTCATCTCTGTATTCTCTTGCTGTTTAAATCTAGAGTGGGAGTGGGAGTGGGAGTGGGAGTGGGAGAATGGAGGGCTGGGTAGTTTGGGAAAAAGAGAAATGGGTTGTGGTGGTCAGATGAGGACAATCTAGTAGATCCAACGACTGAGGAGTGGTGGGTTCGATGAGACGAGAGTTGTGAGTACGACCATTGCAGTGGTGGTTCCGGCATGAGTTGCGTCGGTTGTGGTGTCAGATTCCGACGAGCATTTGGTAGGTGAAATTTAGGCACCACTGCTGTGGTATTTTGGAAATTTGGTGAGCAATGGTGTCTTTGAAATGTGGTGTGGTGTGGTGTGGTGTGGTGTGAGGTGGGGTGGTTTGGTGGGTTAAATTTTTGTTTTTTATTTTCTTGGTTTGCTGAAGTGGCGTAGCTACTTGGACCATTTAATTGTGTTGGACACTCCACATAAGTAGTAGGTAAGATTTCTCCTACCCACCGTAAGCGAGAGAATGAGGCTGACCCAATAGGAACCAATTCTTTGCCTCTCCGTGTCCTCTGCATGGGCGTTTGTATATATATATATCCAATTCCATAAACCAATTCTAATATAATTAGAATTGTTTTAACCAAAATTGCAGCATTGGTCCTTAGATTTAAATTAGAATTTTACTTAAATCTAAAACTATTTAATTATCATGGACTGGACCCATTTAATTAAAAAAAAACAATTGAGTCTAATAATTTAAACCCAACAATCTCCCCCTTCAATCCATAAGGGAGGTACACTATAAAAAACTCCAATCAATCACTTGGAGTTCATCCCCGCATCCTCGATACAAAACATAAGCTTCTGCTTGGTAACAACATTGGTCAACATATCGGTAATATTTTCATCAGTGTGAATCTTTTCCAACTGTAAATATTTTTCTTCAAGTGCTCCACGGATCCAATGATATCTCACATCAATGTGTTTGGTGCGAGAATGATATGTGGAATTCTTGCTCAACTTAAGAGTGCTCATTGTCATGCAATAAATGATGTACTCACTTTGCTTCACATTCACTCCTCAAGAAATCTTTTCATCCATATCATCTATTTTCCTGCTTCAGTCACTGCTATATACTCAGCCCCAGTAGTGGATAAAGCTATACATTTTTACAGTTTTAACTGCCAACAAACAACTCACCCTGTAAAAGTAAACAAGTACCCAGATGTAGATTTTTTTCTATCAAGATCTTCGGCCATATCTGCATCTGTATATCATGTCAAAACTGGTTAAGCTCTCCCGAAACCCAAACACAAAGTAGAAGTCCCTCTAAGATACCGTATGATCCATTTTACTGCTTCCCAATGATCTTTGCCCGAATTAGACAAAAATATGCTTACTACACCAATGCTTGTGCAATATCCGGTCGAGTACATACTATGGCATACATCAAACTACCAAGCTAACAGCGAAGAGTAGGGAACTACTTCCATTTTCTTCTTTTCTTCACTTGTCGAAGGACATGATCTTTTAGGTGAGTTTGAGATGACCACCAAGAGGTGAGCTAAGCGACTTAACTCCTTTTATGATTATATGCATTGTGTTTAAACACTTTGATTAGGTCTTCCACTTGATCCATCGAAGAGTTTTATACTTTTTGTTTGTTTGTTTTTATTATTTTGAAAAGTAATGTGTTATTTTTAAGTTCTGTTTACACTTTTGATGATTAGGTTTTGTATAAGTGCATAATAATACGGTGGTTAATTATATTTTTACCCATTTCCAAGTGTCCAAATTAATTGAGGAAAGCGTGTCTGGCTATGGTTGTTGAGTTGAGGTGTTAGAATAAAATTATAAGAGAGCGAGTGATGTATTCAAAAAAAATTATATTGAAATCACATGATTATTAGTATACTAGATGATTTCGGGTTGGATCCTAACAAAGAGACGTGATGACAATGATACACTATTTCGTGAGGAGTTTCTTCATTATAATATTAGTACTTATATGTTGGTTGTATAGTTTCTGCTAGCCATTTATAAGCATAACAGACATTATCCTCAATTTTAAATGTAGGGAATACCCGATTTTGGAAAGTGGAGGAACAAGCTACTAATCGTCTTTATGGGCGTAGCTTGAGGCAATCTATGGAAATGATTCTACTACATGAGTTCGGCTTCTATATTCGGCTGTGTTAATTTCTCCCCCATGCATGATATTAAGGATTGAAAATAATAAATATATAGATGATCATTACATTTCATGTCTAAAGTTTTATTTTCATTGTCAGAAAATGTCCCTATCGTTTGAATTTTGACATTTCGGATCCCCACTTAGCTATTTCTGAGCGTAAAAGGGTCCATCTAGTCCATATCCAGCTAACATTTAATCGATAAAATTGTCAAAAAGTTCCATTCTGGTAAATAAATCTAGATGGTTCTGACTTGCAAAAAATAATAGTATAAGCTATGGATCAAAGAAAAGTACACAAATATTTCAAAATCGCATTTTGGTCTTCTTATTTCAACAACTATAGCCCTACATGCACAGCGGATAAAAATCACATTATATCAGAATATTACGGCTTAAAAGCGTAGCGCACGAACCATGCACACTGCATTCCTGTTGTATACATCCAGGCAAATATCTGCCTATTAAATACATTACAAAACTAACTCTTTAATGCTTCATATTACAATACCTTGACCCGCTTTCAAAAGCTACAATGCTACGCTCTAAAATTGAACAAGTTCTTCTTCGAAAAATTCAACCAATTGGCAACTTCATACACTTATTCTTGGACCCAAGCAGTCCAGGTACTATATCCATACAACAGTGTGCGTAGTTTTTAGCAACTCACAGACATGCAACCTTATATTAATACAAGAATCCTCATTATATGGCCAGCATACATTTGTTTGGATATGTGAAGTTTTTGTAATGTGTATGAGGTTTTTTCGTTGTGTTTAAAGTGTAATCCATATTATATGTGATTTTATGCTGCCTTTGTGTGGAATTTAAGTAGTTGATCCGGAAGAAGAATACCAAAATTTGGCTTCTAATCTATTTAAAAATTGTGCTAACGTCCCTATTGTTTTACTATTTTTAAGAAATTATCATTATCGCTTTGATTTGACTTACTAGATAATGAACTCTTTTGTCAATTTTAACAAGAGAATGTTAATGGATATGGATAGTGGACCTTTTTCACTGAAAGAACGATTCTTGGTGAATCCAAATCAGAATTGAAGCGATAAGGATGCTTTTGTACGATGAGGAAAAGCATTCAAAGCGAGAATATGCTAGTCATTCTAAATATGTATGATTCATATTATATAAAAGATTCTAACAAGATCTTTTTGTTTTGTATAACGAATGAAATGCGAATGAGGGTCGACCAACAAAATGAGGGGTTCGGATCAAAGCTGATCGGCTACCTCCCAGAGGTGTAATGTCAAGAACAGAACCAGCAAAATCGGCAGATGGGCGCATCTAGTCCAGTGATGAGAGTTTTAGTGCTCCTGCTCGATCTATTTTCCGAATAATCTAAAAAATTAGTAATACTACGAAGATTCAAACCAACGTTAAATGCGCTAAGTCACGTCAATTGGCAATTTTGCTCTAGAAAAACTAAAAGCGCGGTCATGGAACATGCCAAGACATAAGTAGAAGTCCCTCTAAGATACCGTATGATCCATTTTATCGCTTCCCAATGATCTTTGCCCGAATTAGACAAAAATATGCTTACTACACCAATCGCTTGTGCAATATCTGGTCGAGTACATACTATGGCATACATCAAACTACCAACTGCTGAAGAGTAGGGAACTACTTCCATTTTCTTCTTTTCTTCACTTGTCGAAGGACATGATCTTTTGGTGAGTTTGAGATGACCACCAAGAGGTGAGCTAACTGACTTAACTCCTTTTATACTGAACCTTTCAAGTACCCGCTCAATATATTTTTCCTGTGATAGCCACAATCTCTTAGACTTTCTGTCCCGAATTATCTCCATGCCCAAGATTTGTTTAGCCATCCCCAAATCCTTCATATCAAATGACTTATGCAAGGCTTCTTTCAATTTATTAATCAACCATGTATCCTGGCCAACTATAAGCATGTCATCGACATAAAGCAGTAAAATAATGAACTTGCCACCTGGAAAAGATCTGATGTAAACACAAGAATCTGAAGTCATCCTCGCGTACTCCTGACTCGCCATAAAAGTATCAAACTTTTTGTACCACTTGTCTTAGTGCTTGCTTGAGCCCGTACAAACTCTTCTTCAATTTGCACACAAAGTGTTCTTTTCTTTTTTGTTCAAAACCTTCCGGTTGCATTATATAAATCTCTTTCTCTAAGTCACCATGTAGGAAGGCGGTCTTCACATAAAGTTGTTCCATTTCCAAATCTTGACTAGTTACTAAACCCAAAACAACTCTGATAGATGTCATTTTCACAACAGGAGAAAAGATCTCATCAAAATCAACACCATATTTCTTCCCAAAGCCTTTAACAACCAATCGAGCCTTGTACTTCATCATATCACCATTGTCGTCTCGTTTGATTTTGTATACCCATTTGTTCATCTTTGCTTTTCTACCCTTAGAAAGATTTATTAACTCATATGTATCATTCTTTTTCAAAGAATTCATCTCTTCTGTCATTGCTTTCATCCAATGGACTTTATCACTCTGAATCAAGGCCTCGAAAGACTCTCCGGCTCTCCATCAAGTAGTAAGCAAAATGTAGTCAGAAGTAGAATACCTAGAAGATGGTATGTGCTCTCTAGTAGACCTCCTAACATGTGATTCTTCATCTAGAATCTGCTCCCCCTGATTAGCAATCTCATCAACAGGCATATCACCATGAGCAATGTCATCAACATCATCGGTTATGAACTATATTATCTCTAACAATATCTTTGTGGTGTTGGAGACATAAGATCGAGAACAATTTATGATCACTTTCTTAGGTCGCTCAACTTTATTAAAGTCATCAATCGTCTGGTCTTTATGAAAATCACATCTCTACTTTTCACGGTCTTCTTTTTCTCTGGATCCCACAATTTGTAGCCAAACTGTTCATCACTGTATCCAAGAAAAATACATGGAGTACCTCTATCATCAAGCTTTGACCTATGTTCCTTAAGCACGTGCACAAATGCCTTGCACCCAAACACCTTCAAACGAGTAGTAGATATATCTTTACCACTCCACATTCTTTTTCTCGGAATATCAAAATCTAAAAGAACAGAAGGAGATCTATTGATCAAGTAACAAGCGATCTGAATCGCTTCATCCCAAAAAAAAAAATTTAGGTAGCTTGGTCAAGCTTTTCAACATGCATCCGACTTATCAAGAATGGTACGGTTAATTCTTTCTGCCACACCATTATGTTGAGGAGTACTAGATTCTGTGAACTCATGTCAAATCCCAAATTTTAAGCATTACTCCCTGAACTCATGTGAAGTGTATTATCCACCATTATCCATTCTGAGGCCTTTCAAAGGCTTCTTTGTTTCTCTTTCTACCATAGTATGAAACTGCTGATAATACTGAAGCACTTGGTCCTTAGATTTCAGAAGATATACCCATAGTTTCCTAGAAGCATAGTCAACAAAGGTAACAAAATATTTGTTTCTACCTAAAGAAGCCACATCACCGTGAGAGCACACATCGAATGTACTAATTCTAAAATATCTTCTTTTCTTCTAAAAGAGCCACTAAAAGAAACTCTATGTTGTTTACCATATAAACAATGATCACACCGGTTTAGAGACATACCATTGGCTAAAGGAATGACTGTCTTCTTAGCCAGAACCTGCAACTCCTTTTCACTCATGTGACCGAGTCTCTTGTGCCAAAATTCGGAGAAGAATCTTCATCTGTATTCAACCCATTTTTACAAGCTTTTTCATAAGTCTTGTATAGCGTGCAACAAGCTTCCCCTCTAGCAATAACCAAAGAGCATTATGATAATTTCCATTTCAAATCATCGAAGCTGTTGTGATAACCATGCCGATCAACAGCATTAACTGAAATTAGATTAAGGCGCATATCAGGAATGTGCCTTTCAACATCAAGGTGCAGCCAACATCTGTTTGCAAGTGAATGTTGCCAATTCCTACAATCTTAGATTGACTAATATTTTCCATTTTCATGATACCAAAATCGCCCACTATGTAATTAGCAAACAAATTTATGTTTGAAGAAACATGGCAAGAAGCACCGCTATCAACAATCCATTCATTACTAGGATCACCTATGTGTAGGCACTCCTGCTCTCCACAAGAGCGTATATCATCATCATCAGATACAACAGTTGTAGTGTTCTTGTCATCTTCTTTCTTCTGATTGCTACCTTCATTTTGCTCTCTCAACCAAACTCGACAATTTTTTTTAATATGACCCTCTTTGCCACAACGATAACAAACAACATTTTTGTCTTTTGATTTTGATCGCCTTTTGACTTGTCAGAACTTCTTTGCTATCAATTCTTGTTCCTTCATCTATCCTCTCAGTAATAAAGAGTCATGCATAATCCGAACCCGTCGTATTCCTACAAATTTTCTTCTTATTTCCTCATTCGCATCTTGCCTTTTACGAGTCCATAGTCAAACACCATCGGAAGCGAGAGTTCTTGTGATCGCACAAATGTGCTCGCCAACTATCTGGCAAAGAACTCCAAATCAACAAAGCATTCTTCTTCAAGAATCATATCGATAGTATCTAACTGATTTATGATATTCTAAAAATTGTTCAGATGCTTTGTCACACTCATGCCTTCTTTATATTTCATGTTGACCAAGTCTCTAATTAAAAAAGACTTCTTAGATGCGGTTTTCTTCTCAAACATAGACTCCAATTTTAACCACAATTTATGAGCATTAGTCTCTTGTGCCACATGATGAAATACAATATTATCTACCCATTGTCTAATAGTCCCAATAGCTTTTCTATTACGAGTATACCATTGCTTTTCTACCATGTCAACTGGTTTAGTCTCATCACCTTCAATAGGTTTATGCAAATCCTTACAATAAAGGATATCCTCCATTCTAGGCTTCCAAGTTACCCAATTATAATTGGTCAGTCTAATCGTAGCACTACCAACAGGTTTCTCCATTTTAATCCACACAACCCAACCTGGTCTCTGATACCACTGTTAGGGAAAAAACTAGTTGATTTACAAATGTAACAATGTATTTTTTCTTTTTTATCGAGTAATTAAAATGAATGTTATCTACTTAGCCCGATTAATTTTATGCAAGCAATATAAATATCATAATAATATTTAAAGCTAAACAATACTGCAAATATTCTTTAACGTCAGTAAAAGCCCTTTAAGATAAAGAAAAAATCGATGGGGGCAAACCAACAATAATCCACTATCAATTGAATAAATATTACAATGTTTCTTCTCTAGATTTATGCCCTAAATCAAGAGGTAATCCAACACACCAAATCAACACATTATTGGCTCACTATAATAGCCATCATCTAACACAATAGATGGAACCCCAAAAATATAAAGCCAATAAAAGAAAGAAAGACCCCACCAAATAATTAATGATGGAAAACTAGAGTTGAAGAAGAAAGCCCAAAATTTGTGACCAAAATTTTCCTTGCCAAACAATCTTTTTTTTTTTCTCTTCCCTTTTAATTCTTCTCTGCGTGCTTTTGTTCTTCATCAAAAAACTGGAACAGCGGCTGCTTGAATAATTACTCTATTCTGTCTGTTCACGTGTGTGTATATATATATTGTCCCAGAAAACAAGTAACCAATAGGAACCAATTCTCTGCCTCT
This sequence comes from Forsythia suspensa, assembly GCA_023638005.1. Classification (NCBI taxonomy): domain Eukaryota; kingdom Viridiplantae; phylum Streptophyta; class Magnoliopsida; order Lamiales; family Oleaceae; genus Forsythia; species Forsythia suspensa. The sequence continues at coordinate 39,674,397 of CM042669.1, read as the reverse complement.
CCGTGTCCTCTGCATGGGTGTTTGTATATATATATCCAATTCCAGAAACCAATTCTAATTAGTTTTAACCAAAATTGCAGCATTGATTCTTAGATTTAAATTAGAATTTCACTTAAATCTAAAACTATTTAATTCTCATGGACTGGACTTATTTAATTAAAAAAAAAATTGAGTCTAATAATTTAAACCCAACAGTCTTTTGTTTTGTTTTTAATTAATTTTTAAATAAAATTATTTAGTTAGTAAAAAAGAAAAAGAAATATAAATATTGAACTTTAAAAGATTTGGAGGCGTTGCTAAAATCTGGAGCCATAGACAATCGCCTAAATTGACTAATGGTCGAGTCGGTTATGATGTCCACATAAAATGCTATGGTTAGCTACTTCATTTTAGGACTAATTGCGTCAACTTCACTTCATTATTTGAAGTTTGAACCCACCCATTTGTGTGAGATTGTTGGGTGGGCTTCGAGTTTACTGGTCCCCATATCATGCCCCGACTATGGCACGACGCTATTGTGATTATCAAATTCTATTTTTAATACAATAACTCAATAAGGGTGTGTTCGATAGGCAATATTTTTTTTTATGGAAAATGTCTTTTTTTTCCCCACACAATTTCCTACTTTTGGAGTGTTCGATTGGCTTTTTTTCTAGGAAATATATTTCTAACTTTTGGTCACTCAACCATATTTACATAAAAAGTTGGAAAAATTTTCGGGACAAGGGTGTAGGTTTTATCTTTCTTTTGGAGTGTTTGATTTGGCATTTTTTCTAGGAAATATATTTCTAACTTTTGGTCACTCAACCATATTTACATCAAAAAGTTGGAAAAAATTTTCTAATCGGGACAAGGGGTGTAGGTTTTATCTTTCTTTTGGAGTATTTGATTGACATTTTTTCTAGGAAATATATTTCTAACTTTTGGTCACGCAACCTTACCTCAAAAAAATGGAAAAAAATTTCTTATTTGGAGGGGGGGTGTAGGTTTTATTTTCTAGGCAAATGCACACTTTTCAAAGTCTAACTCAACTTTACTCTCTCATCTCTCATCTCTCATTCTCATGTTAGAGCATCTCTAATGTTGTTTTCTAATTTGATTATCCAGCTGATGCAGTAATGAGGTGGAGAGAACAAAACTCACGTGGCAATATTTATCGTAGAAAGCCGTCTAACAGACTTTCTAGTTTTAAACATCCTGTTAAATAGCATTCTATCTATTTTTTATTAAATTGTGTCTATCTCTTTTATCAATTTTTTTCTTCTCTATCCTCATTCCACTGTCTCCTAATTTCTTCTCTCTTGTTTCATCTTCACTATTGAATCAAAAGGAAAAACAACTATCTATCTCACATCTATTCCTCCTTGATCCGTTAGTTTATAATTTTTTCATAGATCTATACAATATGCATATATCTGTTTATTATGTGCTATTGTTTGTGATTATGTGAAATAACGTTTCTTATAATTTTATTTTTTTGGAGAATTTTCCAAAATAGTCAATTTTAAATCAAGGTGATGTAGACCAAATTTAAATGTGGGTCCTAACGGATGTCATGACCGTAATTTTAGGATTTATTTTGTGAAGAATTGAAAATGTGGGCCGTAACTAATTGAAAGATTGAATTGAAGATGAGGAAAAACTTTGTCATTTTTTGGTTGGCACTTGGCACAACAAATATTCTCTGAAGAAATAATTGATTGCGTGTGTGTTTAAACACCTTGATTGGGTCTTCCATGATCCATCGAAGAGTTTTATACTTTTTGTTGGTATATTTTTTATTATTTTGAAAAGTAATGTATTATTTTGGGTTCTATTTACACTTTTGATGATTAGGTTTTTATGCGTGTGCTTAAACACCTTGATTGGGTCTTCCATGATCCATCGAAGAGTTTTATACTTTTTGTTGGTACATTTTTTATTATTTTGAAAAGTAATGTATTATTTTTGGGTTCTATTTACACTTTTGATGATTAGGTTTTGCGCGTGTGCTTAAACACCTTGATTGGGTCTTCCATGATCCATCGAAGAGTTTTATACTTTTTGTTGGTACATTTTTTATTATTTTGAAAAGTAATGTATTATTTTTGGGTTCTATTTACACTTTTGATGATTAGGTTTTACAAATTTTTTAATATGGTGGTTAATTATATTTTTACCACATTTCAAGTGTCCAAATTAGTTGAGAGCGTGTACAACGGCTGTGGAGTTGTAGTGTCAGATAAGAATAGGTTTTTTGTACAAATGGTCCCCGACTTTTGTGTACTTCACCGTAGTTGAGAGGACTTATCGTTTCATTTTTGACAGTTTAGCTCCTATTTTAAATATTTTTGGCGACAATGGTCCTTTTCGTCAATTTCCGTCTAACTCAAAAATTTTGATTTTAAAAGTAAAGGAAAATTTGCAGCAAAAGTCCCTAATCTTTCACAAAGTATCGAAAAGTCTCCAAACCTTCTAATCCTAACATATATGACCCAAACCTTTTTGATAATTTTACCCCAGCTTAAATAAATTAAAAATAACTCCTAAACCTTTTCAAAAATACAAATAAGTCTTAAATCTTTTTATTTTTTTTTACAGATTTACACCTAAAATAATAAAAAATGTGTCATCAAGTCCCAAAACTTTTAATTTTTTTTACAAAAATGACATTTAAAATGTGTTTGATTAAAATCAGATTTTTTGGTAAAAATTGATAAAAGTTGTTGAAATAAGTTGTTGAAAAGTTGTGGGACCATAAAATGCGTGGTTAAAATTAATTGTTGACTTTGACTTTAGCTTTTTAGCAAAATCAAAATTGAAAACAAACGAGCTCTTAGAATCTCTACAGATTTTGTCCAGTTGTCCGTTAATTAACAAAAAAATTAAACCCATGATCAAAATTTGACCAATTTAAAATTTTAATTTATTTTTCATTCCAATTACTGAATAATAATTTAAAAAAAAGTTCTTCACAATCTCCAGCCCACTCACTTTTACCAAAAAATCTGATTTAAATCAAACACATTTTAAATGTCACTTTGGTAAACAAAATTAAAAGTTTTGGGACTTGATGACACGTTTTTTATTATTTTAAGTGTCAATCTGTAAAAAAAATAAAAATATTTAGGACTTATTTGTATGTTTGAAAAGGTTTAGGAGTTATTTTTAATTTATTTAAATTGGGGGTAAAATTGTCAAAAAGGTTTGGGGTCATATGTGTTAGGATTAGAAGGTTTGGGGACTTTTCGACATTTTTTGAAAGATTAAGGACTTTTGCTGCAAATTTTCCTTTACTTTTTAAATCCAAAATTTTCCATCGTCAAATTTAACGGAGAATTGGACGGAAATTGACGAAAAGGACCATTGTCGCCAAAAATATTTGAAATATAATTTAAACTGCAAAAAAATGAAACGATAGATCCTTAACCCACATAAGTGTAAAAGTCAATGATCATTTGTGCAAAAAAAGCCTATAAGAATATAAGGGAGCGAGTGAAGACTAAAAAGAATATTATGTTGCAGTTAGCAAATTATTAAGTATGAATAGTTTTGGGTCTGATCATAATAGTGGACATGTGACAACCAATACACTAGCTTGGGAGGAGTTTCTTAAAGTATAATATTAGTAATTACATGTTAGTTGTATAGTTTCTTTTGAACATTTATAAGCATAAACACACATTTCCCCCTCCAATTTTTTTGTAGGGAATACCAGATTTTGGAAAGTGGAGGAACAAACTATGTCCTCGTTATGGTGAGTTCGAGGCAATCTATGGAAATGATTCTACTACATGAGATCGCTCGTAATCGGCAATGACAATTTCTCCCCCATGCACGATATTAAAAGATTGAAAATAATAAATATATAGGGTAATTAGCACATTTCGTCCCTAACGTTTCATCTCATTGTGAAAAGCGTCCTTTTCGTTTGAATTTTGGCACTGAATCCTAATTAAGCGTTTCTTTGCGAAAAAGGTCCTTCCGTCCAAATCCGTTAACATATACCGAAAAAATTATAAAAAAGTTCATTACCATAAATAAATCAAATGATAAAGATGATTTGTGCAAAAAATAGTAAACAATAGGGACATTTTGCGCACACAAATATTTAAAGTCAGATTTTGGGTCTTCTTCTTTCAACAACTATAAAATTCCACACAAACAAATAAATCACATATATTGTAATATTACACTTAAACATAGTGAATGAAACTTATACACATTACAAAAACATGACTTATAAAAACAAATATATACCGACAACTACATTCTAAACACTCCAATAAGCCACGTTACAACCAACCCGTACACAAAAGCTAAATATCACGTTCTAAAATTGAACAAGTTCTCTCTTTCTGCAAATTCAATAATTGTTATTCATACGCATTCTTGGATCTAAGCAAACCGGTATTACATCCAATCGTGATGTGTATGAGTTTTCTAAGCAACCCGCACACAAAACCATATATGCGTTACAAGAATGCGTATATGACGGCATACATTTGTTTGGATGTGTCAAGTTCTTGTAATGTGTATGAGTTTTTTTTTTTTCACTATGTTTAAGTGTAATATTACATTATATGTGATTTTATCTGCTTGTGTGGAATTTCATAGTTGTTTGTAGAAGAATACAAAAAATTTGGCTTTAAATATTTGTGTGCGCAACGTCCCTATCGTTTACTATTTTTGCGCAAATTATCCTTATCGTTTGATTTATTTGCGATAATGAACTCTTTTGATAATTTTAATGGTAAATGTTAACGGATATGGACGGCAGGACTTTTTCTGCAAAGAAACGTTTATTTAGGGATCCAGATGCCAAAATTCAAACGATAAAGACGCTTTACACTATGAGAGAAAACGATAGGGACGAAATATGCTAATTACCCTAAATATATATGATTCATATTATATAAAAGATTGTAACAAGATCTTTATTTTAATTTATTATTAACGAATGAAAATGTGAATGAGGTTGATGGTCAAAATGAAGGTTCGGATCCAAGTCCAATTCACGCTCCCATGCGTAACGCCAAAGAACGAACCAACAAAATCCAGTATAGACGTACCCAATCCAATTATGAGAGTTTTAGTGTCCTATCGATCATTGCCGAATAATCTAAAAAATTGATAATGCTATAGAGATTCAAGCAACGTTAGATACGCTAAGTCACATCAAATGGCAATTCGTTCTAGAAAAACTAAAAGGCATGATCATAGACAAGTGTGACATCGTGCAAATCAATGAAATCATGAAGGTATTTTAATTGCTAATTGTATGGCTAGGCAAAAATATTTATGAGCTTGACTAATGAAGAATTCTTGTGTGATTGGGTATTTGAGAAGTTTGGCTGTGATCCACCTCTACTACTTTAGGATGACATTTACTTAGAGCATCTTCAATGCACTCCGCTTATTACTTTTTAGACGTGCCACATAAGTAAGTGCGGATACGGTTATAAAAAAAACATCTCCAATGCATGCTGATAAAGACTCCGTTTAGCTGACGTGATACACAAAAAAAGACTTCATCTAGTCCGTCTAAATTTACCGCTTATGTGGCAATAATTTTTTTTTCTATCGCGACCTTTTGTTTTTAATAAAATGTTGAGTTGGATTTAAATTTGGCCGTCTATTCAATAGACGTAGTGCCATATAAACTGAAAGTCCATCTATTTTACCTGTCACGTAGACTTCAAGAGACAGAGTACATGGAGATGCTCTTAGGATTTGACGATTTTACCCCTTCCAATAAAGACAAATAAAATGAGAGTTTAACTCACTCGTGAAATTAACGAATCTTTTTAACGAAATCTGTCTAAAAGGACCAATTGCACACCTAAATAGATAGGTTAGGGACCACTCCGCCAAAAATGAAAGGTTAATAACCATTTGCGAAATATAGGTATACGTTAGAAATTATTTGCGCCAATTTCCCAATTTGTTATGTCATTGTTGAATGCTTGTTTGAAAGGTTTTGGGTTATCCTCTTGAAAATCTTTTTTAACAGGTGTTTTGGAAGTAGGGAATGTTATAAAAATAGAGAAACAAGTTTTGGGTTATCTTTTATATAAACAAATGTTCGCTTCTTAATTGAATTAACTACCGGTGCAAGTTATTAAGTATCAGTTTTATAAGGTACTTACTATTTTTAACAAATGTCAAATTTCATGGAGAAAAGATACGAGTTCCATGGAAAAAGTGACAATTTCCATGAAAAATAATGACTATCAAACAACAAAAATTGGAAAAATGACTATTTCTATGAAAAATAATGGCTATCAAATATCAAAAGATGAAAAAGTACAACAAGTACAGTTGAATAAAATATTTTAAATAATTGACAATTTCAAAAAACAAACTGCTACATCTTTCATCTTCTACAACAATTGTTGACTACCTTATTCATGATTATTGACACATTTGCCTTTATGACCGTTCCATTTTCAGCTTTTCAGGTTATTGTGAGACATTTTTTACTTTTATTTTTTTGCATAATCAAAGTAGATTTTAGCAAAATTTGCATTTAATTGATTCCAAACATGCTAAATTGAAAATTAAGTCAATCAAACACATTTAATTGAAAATTTCCATTCTCTTCATGCAAGTTCCATGCTTGCAATCAAACACACCTAATTTATAACAATAATTTTTCTAGTATTTGAAATATATATTATACATCAATCACAAATTCTGTTTTTAATACAATATTTTATTGTAGATATTAAAAAATAATAAATTAATTTATAACATTACTTTTTTAGTAGTTTGAAATATATATTATACATTATTTAAAAATTTAAACAGTTAAAAAGAAGAACAAATATTTATTTTAATTTTTTTTTTCTACAGTATGAAAGACAGAATTCAGACATGTGTTAATTATGCTTTCATTATCACTCTTATAACAATAATTTATAAAGTCAATTAAGATTAAATGATTTATCTAATAATCATCCCTATTTGTGTCACTAAGAGCCTAAATGTTCACTCGTTAGGAAAAATAATTATCTACATTATATCAATGTTTTAAAAATCGATCCGCCATCGACTCGAAAAAATTAAAAGGTCAAGGGTCAAAAGTCAAACCGGGGTTGACTAGGTGATTTTTAAAAACTTAAAAATAAGTTTTTAAAAATCACAAAAATTGCTCAAAAGAAAATTTTTTTGGTTTTTCATTTTTTTTAATTCATTTCGTGAAAGGAGATAGATGAATTTCAATGGCCGATTACAATTAATCGTTGAAAAAATAATTTTAAAACCGATACAACTAAGAACGGTTCAACGGGTTCTTCAAAACCTGGTGGGTCGACAGATTTTTGGGTGGGTTTTTAAATACAAGGTTTTTCTGAATAACTAGTCCGATTTTACCGATTGAACTGTCGGTCCGGGTCAAATATGATAATACTGATAAATATAGCTTATTCAAGTTTTTCTCTCAGCATTAACTGTCACATGTGATTTTTGATTAATTAATTTCTTATTTTTTATTTTATTTTATTTCCATAACTTTAATTTTTTAAGATTAATTAGGTCTTTTGCATTGTATGTTGGTATTTTTTGGGGAAAATTGTCTATAAGTTACTTGCACATGACTTATTTTAAATTAGGTCAAAATATTTTTCTAAATTGTGATTAAGTCATACTTTTATCAATATTTTAAATTAATTCCAAAATCACCCTTGCACAAACTCCAATGATCTCCGCACTACCTCTACCTCCAAAGAACCATCACAAACTCACATCTCACATACACGCCACATACCAATCAGCATACCAAACATGCATAAGACTTTTAGTTTCTTTGCACAGCTGCATCGTACCTGCTTCTCTCAACAAGAAAATCTGGAATACAATGAATTTAGATTGGAAGAAAGAGTTTCTTAGTGCAAGGATTTCAAATTCAGATCTAAAGACACTTTTTAGTTTATCAAATGAAGGGTCACTTTTTGGTTATGCTGTCACTACAACGTAAAATTTGCGGATGCAGGAGCATATGAGACTTTGTTACCCAAATTGCAATCGTTTATATCCGATAGAGTGAATAATGATTGAGCTGAGATGTTTCTTAATTGTTCTTGGAAACTATTGAATTTAAATCTTTCAATCAAGATCTTTGGAAGAAAAGTCAAAATCTGAGGCAACTAATTTTCGAAACTTCATTTTACGCCCTATGAGAACAACAATGTCGTGATTGATTCGATGCATTCATCGTCCCGGATATATATTGGGGAACAATTGGCATCCTGGATATTTGCTAGTAAAGAGAAAGCACAACAAGGTAATGAAATTCTTGATTACAAGCATCCGGACATTTGCTAGTGAATGATCTCTGCTTGCAAAGAGAGAATTAAAAGAGAGCATGATGTCCCACAAAGTTATGACTCTGTGCTGAGGAAGTGGCAAGAAGATCTTATTGTTAAAAGAGAGCATGATGTTTGATCTCAGTATTATAGAAAAACAATATCACGAAAATATTGTTAGTCATGTGTGTTTGTTTGATCTTGTATTATAGAAAACAAGATGTCACGTAAAACCCGAGTGTTAGAATGATTTTCACTTTTTCATGGGACAGAAGCCCCTCAGAACATGTATTACCCCAAAGATTCATGTAACCATGTTGGTCAAGGAACGTTTGAAGTCGTCTCTTTAACTTAAAATAGCAATATTTAATTTTTCTTGTCAAAACAGTATCATACATTCTCTAAAAACAGTTCATGAGATCTTTGTTTGATACTATTTTAATCCATGATACTGTTTGAATCTATGTGGAATGAGTTTTATTTATGATATCGTACTTTTATCTTTGATACTGTTTAATTATGGCAATGCTTGAACATGTGATACTATTTGAATGTCTTAGTTTTGTCTATGATAATCTTGTTTTAATCCATGATCTTGCTTTTATTTAGGTAATGTGCATTAGTATATTTTGATCTTGTTTTAATCCATGATACTATTTTAATCCTATGATCTTGTTTGAATGTCTTAGTTTTAATCCATGATCTTGTTTTATTTAGATAATGTGCATTAGTATATTTTGATCTTGTTTTTAATCCATGATATCTTTTTTTATTCCATGATCTTGTTTGAATCTATGTGAACACCCTTCATCTTTCTCTTATTGAACATCCTTTGAACTTGGTCCTTTTCATTAACACTCCCAGTTATTGATTGATCAGATCCTAAACAAAGTTCACTACAAGAATCATAAACTTGTACTTGACTACTCATAACACCAAAACCTTCGAATAGTCGCCACAAAACTGGTGTTTGAATATATTTTATGCAGAAAACATGGTTATATCGAAAACTCCAACATGGTCATATCGAAAACTCCAAGGTTTTAAGCTGATTCGTGAATCTCAAGGTAAGCCATGAATTATATATTGTTGAAATTTCAACTTGTTAGAGAGATTTGTTGAGGCTATGAACATGTTTGAGATTCAATTAGGATATAGATTTTCATTGGATAGATAAGTATAAATATATATGGTGTTTAATGGTAGACGAATTAATCAGTAGAAAATAAACAAGAAAATAATATTGTTTTTAAAATATTCCATTAATAGTACAAAGTCATATGTTTAACAGTATCACAATTAGCATTTTTTTACAATTAAGGGCATGTTGGTCTTTTAGCTCTAAAATGTGACTTTAATTGAATTAAGTTTTGAACATATGACTTTATAACCCATAAGACTCAAAACCAAATGAATCACTTTGAATTTACTTTTTTTTTTCCTTCTTAGGTTTACTATTTGAACTCTTCTTATATTTTGTCATTTCTTGTTGATTACTCAATGCGAGTCTTTTGTGTTTAGAGTTGTTCCTGAAATCAACTTGTAGAACTTAATTTTTTTCAATTTTTTCAATTTTATATTGGTATTATTTGAAATCAACAAGTTTGTCGATCAAAATTAAGATATTCGACTGCGAATAAACGAAATATTAATTTCTTTAATTAAGATACCATAAGAATTGAATGTATGTGGCTAAGCTTAAAAGTGGTTAATAACACTTTTGTTTTTTGACACCTTGTGGGGTGATGCTACCAATAAAAAGTACTTTTTAAACATCTTTTAAACTTAGCCACACAATTACTTTCATTTTTGCTTTGATGGGCTCATGGCCTTGTCTTGTCAATTTATTAAAGATAAGGATTCTTATTAGGGAATTAGTGCATTTTGTCCCCAACCTTTCACAAAGTGCAAAATTCATTTTGTTTTTTGTTTTAATTATTTTTTACTTAGTGGAGGGACGTCATATTTCATTTTTCTTTTTAATCTACTTTTGTTAATTGTTTTCTTTTTAGATCCATTTGCACTTTTAGAAAAGTTTTGAGACTCTTGTCACAATTTTCCATTTAATTTTTCTTTTGGTTGCTTTCTTGTCTTTTTGTTTATTTAAAGTGAAAGACAAAATTGTTGTATAACGTCCAAAATGATGAGTTGTCCCAAATTTCGTAATGGTTAGGACTAAATTGCACTATTTTCCAAAGGTAAAGACATATCTACTACTTTCTCAAAAAGTTGGAGACGAAATGCACCAATTTCTTTTTATAAATCGAGCTCTTGAAGTATAAAAATTACAAGTCAAATCAATTTCTTTATATATTTTTTAGAACTCTCACAAAAAATGTGTTCTATATTCTATATACAAACAAAGTTTAGTTTTCTTTAATTTTGTAAGTAAAAAGCAAATATATTATCACTGTTATTGAATAATCATTCGTTTTCATGCTTTTGAAGTTTCTTTTGGAGTGGTTCAATCGAGCATAATATAAAACGAGAAAATGAGAATAAATGAGATTATATCATATTAGTACGATTTGACTCGTAGTATCTATATAAGCGAATCAAATTGTATCTGTTCTATATGAATTTGTCTCAATCTAAATAGTTTTAAGTTAAGATTATATTTTGAGATGATTAATTTTAAAATAAAATAAAATAAAATAAAATGAGATGAGGCGATGTTATCAAGTTGAGTTCATGACCCGTTCCAAGCATATGCTGATATGCCACAGCTCAGACACGGCTAAGTTGAATGTCGACGTCTATTTTATCAAGAACGCGTTGAAACTGCTCACAAAAATCAAGGACCGAGAGAAACATCCATGTAATATGCCCTGCCCTACCCTACCCTACCCTATCCTACCCCACCCCCAACTCCTCCACCCTTCGCCATAAATCTTGATCCCTCACCCCACTCAACCCCAGTCTTTCTTCTCTCTTTGTGTAATCAATTTGAATAGAATTCCGTGATCATGGCTGGAACAAGCTATCCACCTATGGCTATGCCTATGCCTATGGCTAACACGATTGCCGTGATAAGCCCACAATTTTGCGCTCCTTACCCCGTTGATCTTACAATTGTGAGGAAATTAATGACTTTGTCCGAGGGTAATTTTGGAGTTACCGATGTAAATGGAAACATAATGTTCAGAGTCAAAGGAAAGCTCTTTAGTCTTCATGATCGCCGCGTCTTGTATGATGCTGCTGGTAACCCTCTCATCACTTTCCAACAAAAGGTATATTTTTCATCTTTTTGCTTATTTTTACATGCTTGATTATGTGTGTTATTGATCTCTCAGTTTTGTGGATCTTGAAACTGGTTCATTTAATGTACTTGGTATTGAATTTTGAACCATTATTTTTCTGCAAATAGTGATAATTTTCAAATCTTACCTGCTGGGATCATTAGGAACTTCTTTCCGTACATGACTAATGACACCTCCTTTAAAAGCTTAAGCTTGAGCTTGAGTTGTACGAGACCGACATGTTTGTTTATTTTGTCTTTAACACGTCTTCTTGTAAAAGGCCTTGTACCCTTTTATCACCAAAGGCCAGAAGAATTTTTATAAATGAGTGATAGCAGACTCGAACTCAAGAAGTTGGCCTTTATATGCTCTGGTTCCACATTGCTTATGCTGTTGAAGAGAGTACACGTTTATTCATCCAAATTTTCTCTACAACACTTTCTGTTCTCTAATTGTGTGTGGAGAGAGGGGGGGTGGGAGGTTCCATTCACTTAATTTTGTATGTAGACTATAGTTATGAATTGCAGCTGTAATTCAAATGTGAATTCTTAGTAAACATTGAAATCCAATGTGTTCAAATTTTGTTTCCTAATGGTAGTAATAAACTAATAATTAAATGCTTCCAATTCGATTAGATTAATGGTTTTTCTTCAAGAAATGTAGATGAAGTTCTTCCGGATTGATAAGTCTGATAATGTATATGCACCCTTTTTGTCTTTCAAAAACATTAGCAGATGAGCTAATGTACAGAATGCATGCATTTCTTTGAACTCATTTCTCCTTATTGTATTTGACAAATAGGAACTTAGAGAGAGTTAATGCATAATTTTAAGTTAAAAAAATTAGAAGAAGCCAAGAACTTCGGTTGCTGATCTAATTATAGTATGAGTAGCCCTTCTTATTCGAAATCAAATACGTTAATTGCTCAAAAATTGTTGTCATTTTTTAGTGTAGATCAAGTATGGAATCAATTAGTAGATCTTATGCGTCATTAGAATAGATATCAGGATAAGCAATGCGTCTGATTTCGTCTCTGGTATCACTTCAATATGGTGTTAGAATCATCAAAGAGATCCAAAACTAGCGTACTTTGAGCTTTAAATGTTAATCACCAATTTGTCACCATAATCCAAATGATTTACAACTACTTGCATATAATAGCCGAGTGTTTTGTGACTAAGTACTCTCTGGTTTGCCATTAAAAATAGTCAATTTGTTTTATAAATCTCTAATCATCTTCTCCCCACTTGGTTTGGATTCAGTTACTATCTGCCCACAGAAGATGGCAAGTGTACCGAGGAGAGAGTACAGATGCAAAGAATCTGCTTTTTTCTGTGAAAAAGTCCTCCCTTCTTCAATTTCGAACCAAGTTAGATGTATTCTTGGCTTCTAACACTGCGGAGAATGTATGTGACTTCAAAATAGAAGGCAGCTGGTTGGAGAGGTCATGCATCATATCCTCTGGAAATTCTTCTAATATCGTTGCTCAGGTGAGATCCAAATCTGTTTAAACATCACACACCTTGTGTTTCTTTTGATTTTCTTAGACTTGTGTGATTAATCTTAGCGGTGTTCTAATTAATGGAAATGCAGATGCACAGGAAACACAGTGTTCAAAGTGTTTTGCTCGGGAAAGATACATTTGGGGTGACTGTATATCCTAACGTTGATTATGCCTTCATCACTGCACTTGTGGTGATACTTGAGGAAATTAACGAGGACAGATCAGGTGAAGACTGAAATCACCACAAGATGTTGATCGTGTTTTTCTATAATGGTATCGTCTATGTTACAACAACAAGAGGAAAACATAAACATCTAGTTGAGAGGTTGCTTGGAACTTTAAAAGAAGCGGAGTGTCGTCTGTGAATGTAGAACTTCAAGAAGAAATAAGCCAGCTCTTAGCCATTAGGATGTCGGTTCTATTTTTCACCTGTACTTGCCATCTACCATGATTTGGAAAAGTAGGTTTTCTTGAATCCATATAGGAATTGGTGATCTTGTTCGTGTTCTTATGAGTATTGTAAAGAGAACTATTGTGTTCATGTTATTAATTATTGCTGTTGAATTTCAATTCTTGTCCGAAACTTCCAATAATTGATGACATAAAAACATTTTGTCACCAACTTTCCTCTTCGTAGGTGATCCGTCAATATATTATATATTGCTTGTAGTTTTTCGGTCCATAATTTTTTCAAAACTCGAGCACTTCTTAAAACGAAAAAATTCTTTTGGTTAAAATTCATTTCATTATTACCAAAATTATATTTGAAGACTAGATTTAAACGAATAAATACTTGCTTTCCAAATAGTTTAAATTTTTTGAATAAAGTGGTTCAATATTTAACATGTCAGATCTTGGTTAGAAAATGATTCTTTTTTTTTTTTTTATCCGGTGTATCCCGGAATAAATACTCTGCTGGGTGGAAGTAAATGAATGGTAATAGTTTAAACCTTTTACTGAATCCATAGATATTACATCACATCACCATTCTTTCCACCCATAATGGTTCATCATATTTATTCGAGAATCGAACTCTCCGCCCGTTGCGAGCCCCATAATGCCCGTCCTTTGCCAACTTGGCTGTGCCTTGGCTTGGTTGAAAATGATTCTTGTCTGCATGAGAGAGAGGGTGGCATACTGAAGACCAAATTTGATTTAAATAAATAAACGTAATCTCCCTCTACCTACTAAAATTTATAAGGTGATTCAACAAGAGTAATTCCCGGAGATAATTTCTCCAAACATATACCACCACTCCAGATGGGAATAGCAATCCTTTGTGCAAAGCTGATATGTTATAGGCATTGTGTGATTTGGAACTACTTGTTGGGGTTGGGGGGCCATTGCATTTTGATGCTCCTAAATGTAATGATTTATACAAATGAAAGACTAGTTGATATGGTACCAATCCAACCCATAAATAAGAAAAGCTGGAAAAGGAAAATAATAAGACAATATGAGAAAACAGTAAAGCAGCAAACCAAACAACATTTACTTAAATCAGAAATAACAAATTTTTACACATTTCTCACCTATAAAACAGATATTTGCAAAAGCCCTCCATGGAATGCGTCGATTCTTCTCAACATCACTTGACCCAAAAGTAGAGACTCAAACATATTATACAACTTCAAAAGCCAGATCAATTGTAAATCCAATGCTGATTCATTTGCACTAATCAACTTCCTTGATGCTTCCATCCAAGATTATGTAGTTGTGGACCTCTCAAGGCATGTTTGGTGCCATAGTATTGGACATTAAATATACAAGATTTTAACTTCTTTTTATTCTTTATTCATGACCCAAACATCCAATCCTTCTTGCCAAACACCTTAGTGAATTTGGTGATGCAAGTTCATCTTGATGGAGAGATCTCATCGGCATAGATTGAAACACAAGCATCAGAGGCACCAGCTGCAAGCAGTACCTGATAGGGATGAAAGGTAAGGCAACTGACCGCCCCTATCTTTGGGGCCATGAAAGTCGGGTAATATTTTATGTTCCCCAATTGGCGACCCTCCATGTTGAAGACTTTGACAACTTGCTTGGCCGAGCCACTTGCAATAAGAGATGCATGCCGATGAACGGAAAAAGCTGTGAGTGACCCCTGGTGGGCATCAATTGTAAGGCACGTGTGCTTGAGATTTCTAATATCAAGAAATTGAATATCCCCAGCTTGTGATGCGCTGAAAAACTAAATGGAAGAAACAAAACGGTAAATTGAAGATGCATTAAGATGACTACAAACAGGAAATGGTCAGTATGTAGCGGGAAAACCAAATGAGAATGGGGTGGGGATAGGGTATATTTTACCTTTGATGGCTCAAGTCCAGGTTGAAAGCCAATCCCGACAACTCTTTGATTGTGCGGCCTTGCTGCACCAACAAGCCTAAACAAAAGGAGTAAATATATAATGAGATATAAAAAACACAAATACATATAGAATAGTCCTAAATCTCATGCATGAAAACAATTTTAAGTGAAGTAAACAGAGTGCCAAGTAGACAAATAGTTTAAGATACACTTTACTCGCTTAATGAGAAAGAAACTTATCTAGTTTAAATACAGTGAGAGGAATCAATATCTCTGCAAATCAGGACGTGTGAGCGGAAATTATAATCTTCATGGCAAACATCAGGAAGATATCCACAAAACGACCTCCAAATGCATAAGGAATTACAAAAGTGGAAAGCACAAAGTAACTGAATAGCAGCTCGTACAGGGATTTTAAGAAGACATCATCAAAGTACGAAACTGAATAAATTCTTACGTTTCAGGTGTGCGAATGTCAAACAATCTGATGTATCCATCCACATACCCAGCACCGAATTGACCCCCATGAACATGAGAAACAGACTACACAAGGCATGATCAAAACGGCTAATTAGAAAGCATTCAAGGAAGTACCATAAAAAGGAAGCTGACAAATGATGCAGCTTAGTCCAAACTGTTGACCAACTACAACTAAGAAACCTGGAAGGCAGACACCAATCTCTACATTAGAATTAGTTGTATGGAATTAGTTGTATTTAACATACCACATATGCATATCTAAATGTGATTTATCAGAAGCGATTAAGGTCATATTAGATATCCGAGTCAAACTTTTATCTACTGACTTCAAGCATATATCAAAATCCAAGAAATGATGTATACCATTTGCAAGAAGAAAGCAGAATCAAAAGGTTGAATGCATAACTCATCAACTAACAATAATTGATTCATTCAAGAAAGTGAAATGTAAAAGTAAAACTCACCAATGCCGAGACGCTGCAATCTGATGTAAAGGGAATGGTATTGACAAGTTGCTCCTTGTCCATATCCCAGGCCATGATAGATGACATTTCACCTGATGTAAACTATTTTGAACTCATCAAGAAAATGTATCAGAAAAATAATACATGGCAAACTAAAATTAGCATACTCATCCCCATGTCACTTAACATGCAAATTGGCAGTATATATATGTGTATTACAGTTCAGAGAGGGAGCATACAAGATATCCAGACTGCTGTTGCCAATCCACAACAGTGTTCACACTGCGTGCACCAGGTCTGTTACCCTGGATTGAAGAAAATGCAGTAACTAATTTCTGATGCCCCTTTGACATGTAATCTTTCCAGATCCGGATATTTCCATCTTCTATATTATGAAAAGCACAATATAATTCAGATATAATTAAAATCAAGCATCGATAACAAATCTACACGAGTGCCACCCTACTTGAACAGTCCCAGTAAGAGATTTACTTGAAGCAACAAGAAGCAAGCTCTCATCGAGCTCATTAACAAGATAGAGCCTTGAGATTCCTTGGTCAGGGTAATCATGGTTATCAAAGCTGTTAAGCAGTGTCGCTTGTTCATAATTCCAGACCCTAACATAACACACACAAGGAAATCCATACATTACATACAATGCCTAAAACCACAAAAAGAATTGATTTGACTGAAGTCACATAAAAGTTAACCCTGCTCTGTCCGACATTCAATGAGACGAATAAAAATAATAATTCAGAACCCTGCTAGAGAGAATTACCAACATAAAAACTCGGTTTACCAATATATATACACACACAAAAGATGTGGCAAGTTCGCTAAAGTCACATGATGTTCAAAGAAACTGAAAGGCTAGGAGATTCTAAATCAGGCACACACATAACACAGCAGTAGGCTCTGCAACTTCACAACTCGACCATCATACACCAAGAAAACAGAAAAGCATCATCCCAAGCTACACCAACCTAGAAACTTCAAATTGTCAGTTTTATGCTTAGACATGTCTCTGACTCTCTGTTATACTAACATTAAAGCATTTAAAAAGAAAAAACTGCAGTTTCAGTAAATGGAAACAAAGCACCACACCAACTTCATGGGCTTCTACTACTATACTAGTAATACATTATTCTCAAAATTCATTTCTTCTTCTGTTAGGTTGAAATACTTCTAAAACTTACTCGTTGTGGTTGGCATTCAATACTAGTAAATGTTCTTGAATAATTGTGATTCTATATTTTTTACTTTGTTCCATGTTCTCTGATGTTCCACCTCAACTCAAACCCACAATTTGAAAACGGTTGCAGATTGGTACAGCAATAGAGTTAAAACCCCAGTAGACATTACATAAAACTGAAGCCCAAGAAATGGAAACCAAAACAATGGATGAAACCATCACAGAAATTTATGAACATGGCAGAACTGAAATTTGCCCACCTTATCCTTTCTTTCTCGTCTGCAGCAATCACAACAGGCAAGAAGGGCTGCAGCAAAGCAGCGTTGGTGCCGGTTTCAAATTTTGTGTCCCAACTGGCAATTTGATTATGTAGTTTACTCACAGCTGAGAAAGAAAATAAATAAATACTAGTTAAATCCTATAGAAAGGCAGCATTTTGACGTAAACACCCTTCAATTAAGTGGACTCACAAGAATGTTGGCATTTCAATATGTGGTCCAAGGCCATTTTCTCCCTCTCTTCTCTTCTAGCAATTATCTCTTCACTATCATCTGCTGCAGTAAGAAGTGGCTTTGAAAAGTGACCACAACTCCAGTTATAAATAGTTGATTGTGGAAGAAAGCTAGGTTCTGAAACCCCAGATGGTCCATCAGAACCTAAACGTGGATCTGCTAACCCTGAGTCTGGAGAATTCATCAGATGTGGCCTGAATTCTAAGGAGCAAACTCTTCGCATTCCCAAGTAGCTTGGTCTAGGAGGACTAACAGGAGGGGTTCTAAATGTCAGCGGAAAATGGCCTGCTACAACAGCTCAAAACAAAAGGAATTAATAAGGTATTAGTCATAGAAAGAATACAAACTATTGGAAAATACAGTTTTATGGTTTTATGGGCCCTAGCTATGATTTGTGTATATTAGGAAACTTGTGTCATTCGTAGAATTATTTAGGAAATCCCATTGATATAAAAATCTTTTATATAATAGTGAGTTTCCTTTAATTATGACAGAAATATGTGTATATAAAGCTGTGTATATGCTTCAGTGCATGTTTGGTATTGCAACTTCCAAGATTTATCCAGCGACGGACTCAATCGAGAGAGAATCATTGTCAATTTACAAACTACATATAACAATACCGAGATTGATTATACCTCCATTCAATTCAAACCAAGATGATGAACGAGCTAGTCCAGCAAGACTGGGGTTTGGAGTACTTGTTGATTCACCCGGGCGTACACTTCCACCACCAGACTTCACAGACTTAGCAGCCACTTGTTCAATACCAATAATGGATAGCACTCGCTGACCAAGGCTTGCAACACGTGGTGACGGATCCTTTGTCAGAGTACACATAGCCAATACACACTGCAAATATAATGCATTGTCTAGTGGCCTTGGCCTTGTACGGTTTAAACCTCCATTGCTAACAGAGTCATTCAACATGCCAGAATCAGAATGCTGTGATAAATCATCAGAAAGAGGAGATCCATGCATTATTCCAGGGGTAGCAAGGGGACTGCTGGTGGAGACTCTACCATCACGAACTACCAACTTGCTCTCATTCCCAACTCTCAATGAAGGAGCAATTGTAGATGAAACTATACTTCCTTGTGACATGTAGTGAGTTGGGGTTGTATGGCCACTACCTGAACCCTTGATCACGAAAGAAGGCAAGGAAGTAAGAACAGAGTTAGACTGGGGCTTCCAGTATGCAGCAGCAACAGATTTTAGGTGCTTGTTGTGGCCAAAGGCAAAACGTGACAGAGCTGCGGAAAGGGAAAAAGTCAATCCACTGTAGTTCAGACGATAGATAATCTAATTACTTCTCCAATCAAACAAAGACAAGTAAAAAGGGGGTTGATGAAAAGAACACAAATTTATTAAGAGCAAAAAATTGACTTGAGGATCAGTGCTAGACATACCTATAGCAACTTCAGCCCGTACCAATGGGCTTCCATCTGAAACAACACTTAAAAGGCTCTTAACAATGCCAACTTCATCCCTAATTTTTTCGTTGGCATTACAATCTTCATCTACAAGACCATCCCTTGATGTGTCAAACCCGATATTAAGCAAAGTGCCCAGAGAAAAAATAGCTGCAGCCCGGACCTTTAAAAGATGTTCTTCCACAATTAAAGTGTGTACATCAGAGGTAAGAGTACATCAACAGTAAATATATATTTTTCCCCAAATACCTTCTACTAAAACATTACAAAGGTTAAAAAAAAAAAAAAAAAAAAACCTCAGGTTGGGGCTCCAAAAGTAGAGGAGCAAGAATAGCAGGAGCATCCAATTGCAAACCAGTCATCTGTGCCTCTGTGAAATCCTCCCATAGTTTCCCCAAGCACAAGCATAGCCATTGAAGAAATAGAGGTTCATTCTGTGCCTCATTAGGAGACAAACCCTGGAGTTGCCTTAAGCAGACATGAATTAGACCAGCTTCAGTGCAGGCTTCTTGACCCCGCCGGTGACCATCTACAATGACAGCCAAGACAAATGCAGCCATTGCCCGTTGCTCAGGATAAGCTTCAACACTATCAAGAAACCTGATGAAATATGTTTGTTCACCATCCTTCACAAGATCAACCTGGCAAGCCTATTGACACACAGGAAAGAAATCATCATGTAGAGTCTCTGAAGTAAATAATGTTTATCCCGTTCAAATTCAGAAAATGGAGGAGGTACATAAACACATAGGGAGTTTATATACATCCATATGCATAGCAATGGATAGAGCGGAATAAGACTTGATTGTTGTCTACATCCATATGTGAGTATGTGGGTGGTTGGGGGAGGAGGAATCAGCAAACAAACAATATGCAGTAATACAACAGAGATCAAATTAACATGACATCCTAAACATGGATGAATCAAATGAAATTTCTGAAGGAACCTTATCAAGCGCAAGGATCTTTGTCCATACGAACACAAGAATTTGTTGAAGCTCGGGAGTGGTTGTTAGCAAAAGCTTTAAAACATAAGGAAATATTCCAACAGATAAGGCCTGCAAGGAAGGGGGATCCTCTGTAAATGTGCTAAGACATGACATTATACATTGACTAATTAACAGATTGAGGAAACATAGAGCCTGGAGGATTGACTATTAATGGGAAAAGGAGGGGAATTGATCCATTGTCAATTTCGTAAAAATTGTATTTAACTAGCCTTCTTTTTCATCTCATTGAAGTTATTTGACAAGAAGAAACAGCAACCAGGAAGTAGTTACAGTACCAGGTCCACAGCCCACGGCCCCATATCAAGATATCTACCAAGAAGTACCAGAGCACGAAATCTATGACAATGACTAAGTAAAACCTGAGGAAAGAAAAAATAGTTTATCAGAAAATGGTCACCCTATGATATATTCAAACATAATATATCAAGCAGCAGCAAGTATTATATAAAAGAGAGAGAACTCTTAAAAAACACGTGAAGGATAATTAAGGAATGAAAAGGTAAAAATAAAACCTATACTAAAGACGAAGTTATTCCCCAGACATAAAAGAACATGAATTCTTTCCTTGGCATAGTAGAAATCCGTCAATTGCTTGGGGTCGATAGTTAAAGGATTCTTAGGCACGTGCATTTGTCTTCAAGAATTGATGCACCAATCATCATACCAATTCCACAAACAAAATTAATTTGACCACTTCTCTAAAGGTTGTCCACAAATTCCTTTGCCCCTGCATGAAACTAGTACCACCACTACTGCCAACAACATTATATAATTCTCATTACCATTTCCACCATTATGCAGATGACCTTGTGCTCTCCAATCAACCTCATCACTACAAACGTTTACCCTAGTAATAAAAAATTTCACTAAAAATGAAACACGTTCTTAGATTCGAAATACTCGTCCAACCAGATCTTGGAGCACTCAGAGAAAAGAAAAGGATTTAGACGAAACAAATATAGTACACTAAGAAACTCAAAATATAATGGTCAAATACAAGAGTGTTGAGACTCCAAAACAGACAACACATTACACTAGATATGCTTCATTGTCAACAGCCATGAAGAAAATGTATTAAATCGAGATTCATTCCTCGTAGCAGTCAACATCAAATAGCATAAAATAGAGTATGCCCGGGCAGAAACAACACTTCTACTACCATCTCACATAGGTGCTCAAACATGTCTGTCACTGAAGTATCAGGTTAGAGATCAGGAAATGTAATGAGAGATGCCAAACTTGTTCGTCATTAAAACATTATTATAACAACATGGATGACTACACAGACAATTGACAGAAATATGGAATCATGAAACCAACATGCCAGAAATTCACTAGTAGAAAATTTGGCTCCGCAACCATAAAATAAGTCTGACCTGAAGCACAATTGGTAACTGTTCAGGTGGCTTTTTATGCTCTGACCCGTTATCCAGCCACATCTCAAAAGCTGTCAACTGCTCTGTAAAAAATGGACTAGGCTGCAGAGCAAAATTCACATTCACCCATTGATGATATGAAACACATCAAAATTTGTAAACAGAGAACCAAATATGCGCTGCTATTGCAGATTGTTTTAAATGTTCATCATATGTAAATAGAAGACAGTAAAGAACATGAAAAAAATAATGATGCAGACCAGGAACTCAGCATTAGGGTCCTCAACTAGATTTGGAAGCTGAGCAAGGCAGATTTCAGCAGCCATGTCCCATGCGTCCCTACAGTCATGGTGGAGAAAGAAACGGATAGACAAGACTCAACCAAGGCGAGTAAAGCATTTCAAGACGTATGGAGAAAAATTATTCTCAAAATTTACCACATATGGTGCTGATGAGTAGAGGGCAACGGCGGATATGAAATTGGTGAACAATTTGCAGAGCGCATTATCCTTTCTGCAAGCAAATAATTGCGGAACAGACTGGCAACTAAAAGATCTTGCCTGAACAATCTCTGAAACAGATCTGAGGAATTCGAATTCACTCTTATTCAGTACCAACAAAACACACAAAAGTAAAAACTGCATGACATCCCTGGAAATCAAACATCTCTTCCATTACCATGTGGGAGTACATTCCATGCAATTGTGTCAGTCACTGCCGTGAAAATCCAGTTTAATTCCCCGAGAAGGGTCTTCCTGTCAGTTTGGCGGCCAGGGATTTTATCTATGAGTGAATAATCAAAAGACTCGTGAAGCAACGAGCGACTGCAAAACCTAGAAACCAAGATTTCAGGCATTGTAAGAAAATGGTCAGTGCTTAGCACAAAGAGAATCATACCAAGGAGCATGTCAACTAAGCCCAATTAAGAAAGAAATTATTAATATTAATGAAAAAGGCAGAGACACTAAACAAAGCTCAATCATTAGTGATCTTTTAGATAAAATAAAGTTCACCTTCAGCATAAAGAAACGGACAAGAGAGAAAAATACTGCAAAAATTTAAGGTAAAAGTGAGTGACAGTAGCTACAGAAGACTGGATGCCTGCACATGATACGAATATTGAGAAGGCGGCAATCTTACGATCCTGATTTACAATCATAAACTCCTCTCTAATTGAGAGGAACTCACAACTTGTTTTAAAAGAAGGTACAGAAGAGAAGAAAACACCTGGGAATAATTAGTGTATAGGGGCCACGGATGCCAATTACCAAAAAAAGAAACAGGTGTAATTACAATTAGTAATTTATATTAAATTATTAAGTCAGAGCTCATGGAGACTGAGCTGCAAGCCAGAAACTATATAACATTTCTTATTAAAAGATTACTTCCCATCATTTTTTCAAATTAGCACTCAGAGAGATTATCTAGTGGTACTTTTATGTCAGGCAAATGGGCGCATAAACAATTAGTTAAACATTTCGTAACCGCAAAAAGGATACCAAAATAGTAGTAAAGTTCATCTTATCACAAGCTATAAGAGAAATTGTGGGCGCCACTTATAATTAAAAAAAAACAAAAAAACAACTGTTACATCAGTTTGATTTTTGAAGACCAAAGGTTATGGGAAATCATTCACCATCTTAATGCCATTTTTATGGGTGTCGTGAGGCAGGAGGTGAACATATCAGCGGGAAATTCAACACTCTGAGGAAGACACTCATGTGCCTCACAGGCAGCAAGTAAGATGCAGTCCCTCGTAGAAGGTCCAGAAGTCGAAATAGTACAGTCCTGGAGCTGTGTATAGACATAATGAAGATAAAATAAGATACTACTTCTAACTTATTTAAAATATCAATTTATATTTTGGCAACAACAATGTTGAGTACCTCCATGAAGGCATTTACAATCATCCCAGCAGAGGAGCAGTCAAAAACATATATTGAGGGTGTCTTCAACCAGGAATCCAGCTCACTGATCGGCAAAGGCATGTACTGCGTATAACTCTACGTCAAACAGCTCAATGAGACAATAAAAATTAGTACGAGGCAAGAAATCTCCAAGTTAAGAATGGAACCTTGTTAAATAGCCAAATTTCACCATTAGCAGTCGGCTTTGGCACACCATGTCCATTATAGTGAAACAGAACCCTCTCAGACTTTGCATACTTGCGACATGTGGTGCACAGTTTCTTGACTTCTTCCAATGTGGGATCTAATGAAATTTTGTAACGAGCCTGTCCATAACAATTCTTAATGAAGACTTGACTCGTAGTAGCAAGTACACCTTATACACATTCCTTTTACTCTCTCTCTCTCTCTCTCTCTCTCGATATGTAGAATACACATGTAAATTGATAAGAAATCATCCAATGATGTGTAAAAGAAACAATTTTTTCCTACCCTAGGCTGCCACCTCTCATACTGTTGGGTCAAGGCTAGTCCAATTGTTTCAAGTGCCTTTTGAGGTATCATTGAGAATGGGTCTGTAAAAAGAGATGATAAACAAACATAAGTATAAAGTCTATCACTGTTCTCAGGGGAAATAAATATTGTTTTCTGAAACTTTGCACCTCAAATTCCAACTTTGACCGATAAACAACAAGTTCGTATGGAAATAGACTCAGCCAATTATAGTCACACTTTCAAATGATAGGATTTAGTGTCATTGCACTAGAGTGTGAATAATTGTCCACTGAGTACAAAAAACAATGGAAATATCACTTGAAATAAAGATTTCAGCTCACTGCAATAGCAAATCAAGAGAATCTTTTTCATGACAGGAGTGCTATCTAAACTTCCCAGGAATGGAATTCGATCAAAGAATCTACGGGGAAAGGATTATTGACTCCAGAAGTTCAAAAAGAATAACCAAGTGATCTTAACCCTCCAAACAGGAGTTTCAATGACTTCAAAGGCTCTCTCATTCCTCTTTCAACACCACTCACAATGAGTCATTGCAATACAAGTATCCATACACATGTTATTGAGCAAGCAATCAATCCCTCGTAAGTTTATACCATCAGCAAAGCTCTGGCAGTGCATGGTATCAAGATCAAACCCCAGAAACACTAAGGAGATTCCACATTTCAGTAACCTCTCAACAATGCAGAAGTACAACACTGGCATTTCATTTGGTTACATTCTGGGCCCTCCAAACAGGAGTTTCAATGACTTCAAAGGCTCCCCTCATTCCTCTTTCAACACCACTCACAATGAGACATTGCAATACAAGTATCCATACACATCTGTAATTGAGTAAGCAATCCCTCTTATCTTTATACCATCAGCAAAGCTCTGGCAGTGTATGGTATCAAGATAAAACCCCGGAAACACTAGCGAGATTCCACATTTCAGCAACCTTCCAACAATGCAGAAGCACAACACTGGCATTTCTTTTGGTTACGTTCTGGGCACTGAATGAAATGGGAATGAACAAAGAGTTTTCGTCAATCACCCAACAAGGTGCTTGGACTCAAGTACGGGTACACACTGGCGGAGCTTTGGAGGGTACCTAGGAGACCAGACTAACTTCTAAGTTTTTTTTTTTTTTTTTTTTATTTTTAACATGCAATTTAACTTTGACCTAATATCAATTTAATGGATGACAATTGGACAATTGACCCAATATCAATTTAATGGATGACAATTGGAACCATTGGCCTAATAAAATTAATAATACAAAATTACAAATGATTGGCCAATTTCTCAATTTCAGTGCACGTTCACCCATCTAAAATTTGAATATCACATTTCTCCTCCCCATTTTCTACATTGAGTAAAACAAAAGTTAGATTACAACATTCCAATATCTACAAATTTCTCTTAAATCACTCAACAATCACCCTATATTAATTTTCCCCAAATTTTTAGATTCAACCACTAAATTTTACCATAAAATCTGATATACCACCGAAAAATCAAGAGGACGTACAAGCCACTGAAGCATGGAACAAATTTCATGCTCGTTACTCCATTGGTAAATTCTTTTAGGTAAAGGAAATACTAAAAATAAGTCATTTTTTTTATAAGTAAAAATTAATAAAGGCACTTTGCTTGTGAATGCATATCGTATTCAATTAATTTTTTTTTCTTTTTTCTTTTGAGCTTGAGTGATATTTAATTTTATTTGTGTTCCGAATTTTCCTATTTTGGAAGATAATTTTGTAAAAGGCAACGTAAACAAAAAAGAGTTTGATTTTTTTATTTTTTGTGGTTTTATTTTAAATATTACACATTAGTAGTCCAAGTTTTTTTTTTTTTTTTTTTTTAACATGCAATTTAACTTTGACGTAATATCAATTTAATGGATGACAATTGGACCATTGACCCAATATCAATTTAATGGATGACAATTGGAACCATTGGCCTAATAAAATTAATAATACAAAATTACAAATAAATGACCAATTCCTCAATTTTAGTGCACGTTCACCCATCTAAAATTTGAATATCACATTTCTCCTTCCCATTTTCTACATTGAGTAAAACAAAAGTTAGATTACAACATTCCAATATCTACAAATTTCTCTTAAATCACTCAACAATCACCCTATATTAATTTTCTCCAAATTTTTAGATCCAATCACTAAATTTTATATAAAATCCACCAATCGAAAAATCAAGACGACGATGTCAAAAAACAATCAAATATGGAACAAATTTCATGCTCATTACTCCATTGGTAAATTCTTTAAGGTAAAGGAAATACTAAAAATAAGTCATTTTTTTGATAAGTAAAAATTAATAAAGGCACTTTGCTTGTGAATGCATATCGTATTCAATTAATTTTTTTTTTCTTTTGAGCTTGAGTGATATTTAATTTTATTTGTGTTCCGAATTTTCCTATTTTGGAAGATAATTTTGTAAAAGACAACGTAAACAAAAGAGTTTGATTTTTTTATTTTTTGTGGTTTTATTTTAAATATTACACATTAGTAGTCTAAGTTATATGTATAGAAGAAAAACCAATATATTAATGTGAAATCAAGTCAAACAATGGTGCGAGTGAATTTGTTTAACTGTTTGTGTATAGTTATAGTATATAAATAAAATAAAGCGTTTGTAAAAAAAAATTTATCACTATTATGTTGTTTCAAATTTTTTGCACATTAATTTGAGAACTCCCAACTCAAAATGTCTGACTTCGCCACTACACATACATATCTAGGAGTCGGATTCTTTTTCTTCTAAAATCTAGGATACGTGGATACGGCTAAAAAGAATCCAAATTTTTTCTAACTTAAATTTTTTTCAAAATTTAAATACTAAGAATTTTAGATATAATTTTTAGGAATATAGGTATGATATAATTGATTAAATTAAATATTATTTATTATTTTATTTTTGTATTTCTATTTTTTGTGTTTTTTGAAAAATATAATTCTCAAACGCGTGGGTCTTCTAATTAATTGGGTCAATATGTTTCTATTGGTTCAATACACATCTATATAGGTCCTATTGGCCCACAACTATCAAATTTTTACCCCACATTCCCACCCATCTAATTAATTTTAATCATTTTTCAACAGGTTCAATCAGTCTCCTCCTCTTCCCAATTCACTGCTTTTCCACTTCCAAAGTTCCTTTATCCCTTCTCAAGAATGCCCCCGCCTCTCTCTCTCTCTCTCATGCTTCTTATCCAGAAGCTTCTCTCTTTCCTCTTCCTCTTTATTTTTTTCATCTATTTGCAACATTTCACCATTTTCACAACCCATTTTTTTGCTCATTGCTTGCCGAAATAGAGAGTTTCGCTTCCTCTTTGCCCTAATTTAGGTTGGTTTACGTGTTTTCCTTTTTAGTTTATTAGTTTGTCTTCTTCTTCCTTTCGATTTTAAATTGGACTTGCACTATCGTGTCCGCTTCTGAATTGAAAGATCCGATTTGGATCTTATGCCCGTACCCGTGTCGTGTCTACATGGGTATACTGAAGAGTCCGAACATCATAGACAAGCACAACACTGGCATTTCCTTTGAGCAAAAGAGATTGACGTGTTGATTCTTCTTCATATCCACTAAATTGTCATCAGTTAAATTCTCGCTCTAAGTTGTTCTCCTACCAACCCACTTAAACACAAACCAAAGACAATTAGAAAAAAAAAAAAAAAAACTATAATAAAAATAAGAAACCATTTAGAACCGTGCTATCACACACCGCCCTCTACAAGACAGAGATTTTCTCACTCTTAAGCAAGAGGAATGAGAGGACCTAGTCAAAAACCACAATACAGGCTCAACCAACCATATCCAAAGTATAAAAAAAATATTTAAAAAATGAAGATACTTTTAATTATTTGATATTGGTATTTAGTCTATTATCACTTATCCATGTATCTTTTCATTGTTTGGGAAGGGACAATCCTCCTTTATTGTCAAAAAATCATTAGATGTTTACGAAAAGAAAGTTATTCAACCACACCTCCTTGTTATGACTTTATTCCAACATTTATTTACAACTAAAACTATCGAATATTGGACTATGTTTCTTAATCGGCCAATTAATGATAAAGAATGTACTCATTGTACTAAAAACACTCTAGTCGTCAACCTCGTTGTTCAAAAATTCAACATTTTTTATTTGGAGAAGTCGTATGATTTCATGTAATACAAATATTTATTATCTTATCGACGTCAAATTGGACAACATACAAGATTCCAATCACACAGTGGTTCCAACAACTCCTGGAACTGCTGCAAATTCCTAATCCTCCATGGCTGTCCCAAACTGCACATGCCAAGAGAAAACAAAAGGCCTCCTTTTCTATAATAGTATTGTACAGCTAGGAGAACTCCTCTAACATCACATCCCTACCACAATGCCAAGCCAAAACCTTGCCTTATTTCCATTACTTTTCAAGAAGACGTGTATTTAGCGAAATCAGCCTTGATATTCATGACGCACCTCTACAATCCCACTCCATAACGACAATATATTTCAAGTCCATCAATCCTCCATTGACAGAAATATTTGTCACCAATCACATTCCTCTACACATTGACTGACTAGAAAGATAAAAGACGCAAATATGGAGGTATATTCCCCAGAAGAGACGGGCTAGAAAAGATGTCAAATTTATCAATTTGGTCCAACCACCAGGATAATACAACAAGAATCAAGAACAAAAATTTAAACCTGTTAACAAGAAAATTTGCATAATATTGTATCCAATTTACTTCATCCAACAAATAATAATAAATCACTAAGAGCAGGGAATGGTAATGCAATTTGAAGTTATACATATCATCACACTATATCAGAACAAATTGTAAACTGCTCTTTTATATGTATTCATTCTGTAAGAGGGCCAACTCAAACAGAACAAATTGAATCTATAAACACATTTTCATTTTCAAACACAAGGCCACAAAACCAAATCAACATTGTTGCTGATAGCACAAGACGACAAAAACGACCAACATCTTGGACAAGTCATAATCCCTCATGGCTATGCCCATATTGCTTGTGCAACACAGTATACAGATTGCTCAACAAGCCAATCAATGCTTAACTTTCATGCTGTTAAAATTCTAATTATCCTAAGTTAATCAGCATATCAGTAAAGATAATATCCATTACAAAATCCATAAAGTGATGCCTGAAAAAAAGAAGAAAACAAATTTCACGGATACTCAGAATATGCAAGCCTGATTTTTCTACATCATGCATCATTCTACCAAAAGAGAACCATTAAAGTTTTCAAATTGATAACATTTTTCTGGTAATTTACAGCATCGCAGAGTTTTCAGAATTTGGACCTGTAAAATTTATGCAGCAGGTAATTGATTGGTATAGCCACATAAGAACCCGCAATTGATTGGGAATTGGGACCACACTACAGATCAAGAGTGATGTAACGGGTGGGTGATTTTTGTAGTATGGATCATGATTTGATGACATGCACTAGTGCTATCATTTATTTGTTTCCAATGAAAATATCTTACAAACAGACATTCTATGTACAAGTGCATCTATGAATGTCAATTCTTTACAAGAAGAATGAGGAATAAAAACCAGTTTTTGCCAGGATTTTGTTGATAAATATCGAGTATGTTTGCCAGTGCTTATAAGCACTTATAAATTGATCAAACATCATTTTTATCCATTTCGTAGGTTCCCACAACTTTTATCCACTTTTTATTCTCACACATTCCGTAGGACCCACTGCTTAAAATCTACAAAAATCTATACCAAGCATACTCATAATAAAAAATAGATTAAATTACTTCTTGGAAACATAAATGCATAAATTGCAAAAGCGGAATGAGGGCCCGTTTGACAGAGATTATAAACTAGTTTATAAACCAATTTTTGGTTTATTTGACCAATATTGATTTATTTGAGTTGAAATTATTGACTTTTTATGTTAAAAGTGGGTTGAAAAGTCAAAAATCACGGCCGAAAAAAACCAAAATGGGTTTTTAAGCTTTGTCAAACAAGCTATGAAGCTGATAGGGCTAAAACATTCAAGTGATTCTACAGCAACCAAATAGTATCGATTAAAGAAAAGTAGGACAAGATTGTACCAATCCAGCACTCCATTCGGGCACATGGTGATATCTTTATTACATCGGGTGGATCAACACTAATGTTTAAGCACAAAACAAGAGCAACACATCCCGTCTTCATCTGCAATAAATATTGGAAACAAAGACAGACAAGAACATAAAAAACTGCGTATCTCATCTAACAATTTTGATAAGAACATTGACCAACAAGAACTAGAATATAGCCAGCTAGGACAATAGTTTAAAAAGATAGCACCAAAAGAAAAAAATCAAACAGCACATAAAATTCTTCAGACCGTCCCATAAATTGAAAGCGTCATTTACTCGAAGAAAAGATAAAATGACTTTGAACCATGGAAAAAGAACTCAGTGATGTTAGCTAATTGACAAACTTCAAAGTGGAAACGTCAACACTAAAGTTCACAGATAAGAAAGGAAACATACACTTTAACAATGAGCAAGAAGGGCGTCCTATACGAAGATTATGCAGCCAAATTTGTGCTTTATTGCAAGACTTTTTTTGGAGAAGTTTGAGAAAGATACGTGACCACCACAAACCACTAATAGTCAAGGTAGCACAGTTCATCTAGCTCCTTGGCATGCCGAATCGTCTTCCCCATAGCTTGGTCTTGAACCTTACAAATTAATTATTTTGTAATTTGATTGATAGACGAAAAATTTACTGAAAGTTTGGGAACATACAAGACATCTTTTAGGGTTAAAGATGACATAGAGAAGACTGCAATGGCCAGCCATGGTAGCAAAGGTTCCATCGACTACTCTAATTTTTTGGTTACCAGGGCTTGGACTATAGGATGTAAAACTCATGTGTGGGGAAAACTCCCTAGCTTCTCAATCTTGTCATTATTCAACCCACCATTTTCTTCTCCTGCATTAACACCATTTTCTTCATTTCTCTCCACAAAATGTGCTATGTTAACCTGATTATTTCTTTGTCCAGCTAGTGGGTTCCGATTTCAATTATTTCTCCCAAAATTCTGTGGGTTTTCATGCAATTTCCAACGTGTCTCCTTGGTGTGTCTCGGCTTTTTACAAAAATTACACCATAATCCATCTTTGTTATTTGATGCTCTAAATGTTTAGTCATTTCAGTTTCTACAGTTTTTCCTCCACTATTGTTGTGTTGTCCCGTGTTTGTCTTTACAGAAAGTGCGATCCTTCCTTCGATGGCAATTCCATCATCACATCTTCTTCCAGCTTCTGCCTTTATACTTGAAAACACTTCATTCAAGGATGGTAGAGTTGCTTTACCGAGAACTTGTACCCGAACTTGATCAAATTCCACATTTAATCCAAACATGAAATTCGAAAATTCTCTCTCTTTCAACAAACTCTTGCAATATGGTTGCATCCTCTCCGCACTTCATTTTGAGTTTTTGATAATCCAATTCAAGCTACGTGCTCTTCAAGGTGCTGTAGTACTACCGATAAAGAGCCTTGCTTAGTGGATGAAACTTCTATATCAATCTCATGTATTTGGGCAGCATCCTGTACTTTGGAATAGGACTGTTTCACGGCTTCCCATATCTCCTTCACTGTTGTCAAGACCATGCATGTTCCACTTATCTCCAGTAGCATTGAGTTCCATAGCCATTATCATCGAGTCTTCTTCATCCCAGGCAACAAACTTGGGATCATCAGTTGATGGTGTTGGTGCCAATAAGTGGCCCAGCTTTCCCTTGCCCCTCAGAAATGTCTTTACAAGTTGCAACCATACCAAAACATTCCGCCGATTAAGCCAGAATGAAGCTTGTAATTGTTGAAGCTCTCCAGTTTAAGGTTGTGACTAGCCTCAGAATGGTTTGAGGTGGCCATGATTTTAGAGGTAGCATAGGAATCTGACATCTTAGTATCAAGAAATGGAAATATAAATTATTCTGGCAATGAATGCCACAGGTATGTGACAATGAAGGTCAACAAACCCAAGAAATTTAGAAACAACAATTCCAACTTAGGAACTCTGATACCATGTGAAGAAATGTGATTCTCTTTTCTTTTCTTTTTTTTTTGAACTTGTGAGGAAATTAGATTTTTTCACTTATGTTGCAGTAATTTACAACAATATGTATATATACAGTTACTAATGCCCTAAAGGAAAACAAGAATTCCTAGAAATCAGTGGTATGAAATATTTTCCTCTAAATCTGGATATTACAAAACAAAATGATATAGAAAATTTTCCCAGTTATACAATAAATCCAAACTTATTTTCCATTTCATAAGGGATCTGTCAACAATCATTGATTTTTAGAGTATCTGTAAACAATAACAATTGTTCATCAGTCATAGGTATTAAGGCATGACATTATACCTAACTGAAAAAATATTTTAGTTACAAGAATCCTCTATATTGCAAAACTTGAAGGAGCAATGTTCTCATGGACTAGGAACCTTATATTCCATGCATGGGCGGATTTAGCCCTGGGCCAAATGAGTCCTTTTCTTCTTCTTTTTTACAACAATTTATACACAATTTATTATTTTTTTTTTGGTAATTGTGGACTAGTGAAAATATATTTTATGCTAACTGGTTTGGCCAATAAGACATGACAAACCTTTGTAAATCTACTTTGTTATAATATTAATTTATTTGAGAATCTGTTTATAGTTAATCAAGATCAATTTTTTTTAAACTTGTAGTGACAAATATGAAACAAGTGTCTATCAAAATTCAATCATTTATATCATATTACTTTATAATTCTTTAAGATTTTCATGATGTATAGGACAAAAAACTCGAGATGTCACTTTTAAAGTCTAATCTTAATTTTCTCATTTCTTTTTTAATCTTTGTGTTAACTATATACATATTAAAGGGTAAGATTCGTTAAGTTTTCTTAATGAGACGTGAGACGTGCTTTTCCAGTCAAATGTGGCTTTTTTTAAAACTTTCAAACCCCCTACTCGTCGATTCTTGGATCCGCCCAATTTCCATGATGCTTAACCAACTACAAAATAAAAACAGTTCATCATCACTGCAATCCAAGGTAATGATAAACTAGAACTTGGCTACCATCCTTGAACCACTACCATCTAACATTGTTATTGCAACCTATACAATCATCATGCTATTAATGACCATCAACTTACTACAGCACAATGTATCGTGATGGCAAATTGTTTCCTAGCATGCAGGATCTGGAGAATCAATGCTATCACTACTCATCTTTTCCACCATTCCACCATAACTTTTTCACATTAATACCTTTTAGACCAACCCACCTAAAGTTAGACAAGTGAAAACTGCACCGATGTCTGAACATGATATCATTCCAAGTTACAACTATGAGTTATGACCTTAGATGGCGACATAACTCAGTCTTTTAAAACCACGATCAATGTTGTTGAATAATGCCATCACCCACCACCACCAATATGATAAGTATCACTTGTGCAACTATTTCCCACCACAAAATATTTGATTCATCGTTAAGAGATTGATTACAAGTTAGAACTAATATGTGACATCATCATTATCAAAAGTAACTCTAAACCATTTATAGAAATTATTGACCTCTCCAATTTGTTGAAAAACATACAAGGACTAGAATTTTTGAGCTACAGAAAATCAAACTTACAAAATAGAAATCTCAATGTCTCAAAGCTATTTCAATGCTGCTAAAAAAGTCTACAATGTGAAAAGCTGTGACAGGCAGGATAAATGAGGCCTATTTTAACAGCTATATATACTTCGTTTCTCATCTACACTCTTTTTCCCCTCCAAACGCGGTGACTCACTGGATTATAATATGTGATATTTAATGCTGCTATAGTAATTTAAAGGCTCTGAAAAATATACATTCCTAATAAAAGTCATACATAAAGTTGCATTGAGTTGCAACAGGCATAAAGCACCTTACCCAACTTGATTTGACGTCCAGGCCCTAAATTATCATCATACTATACAAATTTTAGAAAATACAGCTCAAGCGAATTACCCAGTCACAGTGTCTACTCAATAGAGACAAATGTTCCAAGGGTTACAAACATTACAGTCAAGTTTACGACCTTTATGACATAGTCGCTCAGCTGATATTATTGATAAAACCCATCTAGCAATGTTCTAGAACCCTCATGTCAATGTTACTAACCAAAATAACAAAAAGCATCGAAATGGGCAACTTCTCAAAACCAAAAATCAATTCAACTCATGATCAAATTTACCAGAACGCTTCATCTATTTCCAACATTTTATACAAGCCTCCAAATACACAGTCCTATATTTAAAAACTAAAAATGAAAAACTCCAGATACACATTGGCAAACAGAATATAGCAAAATTGGAGAGAAGGATGGAGCTTACTCGATCCCGTGGCCACCATTTAGCGATTAATCCACTGTTAGATGGACCAGAGGGCACGCTTTCTTCAAACCCGTCATGCCGGAGCTCACATAACACTAAAGTTTGTGGCAAGTATGCCATGCTAGAAGTGGTGGTCATCACTGCCGCAGAGCTACTGCTAGCACCCTCCGGAAAGCCACAAATATTACTACTATTATTAATGCTGCTACTACTGCTCATAATCATCATGTCATCGCCATTCACGTGGTTCCCGCTCGAGGCGAACCCCTCCAAGGGGTCGTACGCCATCGATGATACCGAAAACCGAGATGCAACCATCAAATCCCCTAATGCCATAAAAACACCTCTCTTTCTCTTTTCTTTCAGCCTTACCCTAATCGAACTGGTTTTGTAGGGCAACTCATTACAGGAACCCTAATTAACCCTTTGTGTACTTGGGCGTGATTAAATTTAAAAGACAAGGGCTTTTTTGAATTTAATTAACGGGTGTAAAGAGAGAGTGTCTAATGACGGAGAAAATTAGGATGCAGTTGGGGGTGTAAATCAACCAAGGCAGTGAAAGAGCAGCATAAGGAGATGAGGAATAGAGAGAAGAGAGAAACCAGCTCTAGAAACCCTGAAAGCGGTGGTGCTCGCCATCGTGCCGGTGGAGTTGATGGAGGCTTGGTAATAGATATATCCCTATGTGTACATGTCTTTACACATGGAGAGAGTTGCAGTGCGGCTGCTGGAGCAAGTTAAAGAAAGAGATGTTAAAAGTATGGGTAATTTGCACTTTTAATCTCCAACCTTTCAAATTTGTAACAAATCTACCCCAACCAATTTTTTTAGCACCAGGCATCCCAATCTTTGAATTTATTACAAATCAGGTCTCTAATCACAGTTTTCGTTAAAATGTGATGTTATCTTACTAGCGTGGACCTCACGCATCACAATCACCCCAACCAATGCATCTGAGCACTTAAGGGTAGATCTGTCCATTCACCAAAAAGTCTCATTTGAAGTTTGAAATGTTTTATTGAGGAGAGGAGATGAATGAGGGACAAGGGTGGCAGCCGGAAGAAGATGCTCCTCCGCGCTTACATGAAACAATATGATGCTAAGGAATGGAATCTTATTTATCAACGAATGGGAAAATCCCTTGACAGGGACCCAAAATCTTGTCTCGAGCGATGGAAAATTACCTCAAGCTAGGAATCAAGAAGGGGTCATTGATGTCGAATGAGCAAAATCTTGTGATATTGCTTCATGCCAAGTGCGGTAACAAGTGGAAGAAAATCACTGCCGACATCCCATGCCGCACCGCCAAGAGGCTAGGCAAGTGGTGGGAGGTTTTCAAGGAGAAATAACTCAAACATCTGCAGAAATCGCAGAACAGCAACCAGGAATACGACAATCCAGTGGCGAGATCCACCATTGCTGCTGGTGGGTCGCCGAAGAAGGAGATGCACGGAAAGTACGACCACATTTTGGAGACTTTTGTAGAGAAGTACGTGCAACCTAAAATGTTTACATTTCAGTCTCCTAACATTATTCTTCCCTTTCCTAAGCCTCCTTCGGTTCTATCACTTGGTTTGTCCGAACCGGTTCAGTCGGGTTCAACGTTCTGTCCATGGATGAATAGCAATTACCCTTTCCCGATTAAATGTGATCCAACCACAGTCTCTGCTTCTATTAAAGAGAATGAGCCCGTGGCTTTTACATATGAAGTGTCATTCGTTGAGAGTGACGTCAAGTGGCCTTCAAGGTGGGATGCATATTTGAAGATGGAAGGATCGAAAATGCACTGGTTCTCGATTCTAAACTCGCTTATGGTGATAACTTTCTTGGTATGTATTGTACTTGTGATATTCTTCGTGATAGTTAGGCGGGATCTTGCTCGAAGATGAAGAGCTTGATAAGGAAGCTCATGCCTAGATGAATGAGGAGTTGTCATGATGGAAACTTGTTGTTGGAGATGTTTTCCTTGCCCCGAGCAATCCCTCACTCTTGTGTGTGATGGTTGGAGATGGAGTTCAGATTCTTGGAATGGCGATCATGACAATTTTGTTTGTTGTCCTCGGCTTTATGTCCCCAGCATCCCATGGAACACTGATTACCGGTATGCTCTTTTTCTACATGATTATTGGAATTGCAACCAGTTATGTTGCTACTCGTCTTTGGAGGACTATCTTATGTGGATGTCACAAGGGATGGGTCTCTGTTTCATGGAGAGTTGCTCGTTTCTTCCTCGATATCACCTTTCTTATTCTAACCACTTTGAATTTCTTATTATAGGGTAGTCACAGTATAGGGGGCTCGTTTTCCTCCTCCATTCCATTCCCTTCTGTAAGCCTAACGCTTTCCCCTTCTGAACCCGCGGTTCTCGACCCGATTCACCCCGAACCTAGATTACTCACCCGGTTCCTACCAATTTACCAAATGGGCACTCTAATTTAGTACTACAAAGAGCTTGAATAAAGAAGACAAATTTGGTTACAGCACAAGAATGAATGAACATATTTGCCCTTAAGTGCTCAGATGCGTTGGTTGGGGAAATTGTGACGCGTGAGGTCCACACTAGTAAGATAATGGCACATTTTAACAGAAACTGTGATTGGAGACCTGATTTGCAATTGATTCAAAAGTTGGGGATGCCTGGTGCTAAAAAAATTGGTTTATGGTAGATTTGTTATAGATTTAAAAGATTGGAGACTAAAAATACAAATTACCTAAAAGTATCTATCAAATCCTACGTTAGAAAAATAAATGGAAATTAGTATATCGATTATATATGGAATTCGATCCTAGAAAAAAAAAATAGAGATTGATAGAGAAGATGAAAATTTTGGAGAATTTTGATAAAAAGAGAGAGAATTGGGAAGGAGAAAATGAAAAAAAAAATAAAATAAAATTAGAGAGGGTAAAGACGCCTTATATTAGATTTTTTGTCTAGTAGAGAGAAATTCCATACGATCGTGATTAATAGAAGTTAGTGAATGATCGTTAGTAAATAATAAGGAAAAATAAATGAAATTTGATAGAAATTGGTGAATGATTTGTGATAAATAATAAGGATGAACAAGATTGAGAAAAAAAAAATTTGTAGAACAAGAGAAAAAGATTTGGAAATGAGAGATTTGATGAAATTGAAAAAAAAAAATTTAGAGGGTGAAGAGAGATATATACGAATTTTTTGTGTGATTGGAGTGAAAACTTGGTCCATGATTAAAAACGTAAAATTTGGGTTTTATTGCGAAATTTCGAAAATCAAATATAATTAGAAATTTTGGATATTAATTAACAGTGACAGATTAAAATCGAACAAAAATAATTCCTTTGGTCCGATTTTTTTTATACTCTAAAGAAATATTGTAAAATATAAATTACATGTAATTTTCTTTTTTTACTTTTTTACTTTCTATTTGAGACGATAAGAAGTGATGAGTGATGACCATCACGTGTTTGGCATTGTTTAATTTATAATTTCAGCTGGTCAAATTAGTCAATCATATTTTTTATTCACACATTTTGTAGGACCCACAACTTACAACCCACTTTTTATCTACACATTCACCAATAACTTATAATTTTAACACTTAAAAAATAATTTCAGCACTACCAAACATCTATAAAAATTCATTTAATGGTTAATTTAACTTTGAGATTATAAAATAATTTTAAAATTAAAATTGGTTATGTATTTAGAACGAGAAATGAACGACAACATATTGATTTTTAATTTTAATTATCAGAATTAATTACATTTTACGAAAAATGTATCGAACGACTAATTTAATCTAATTCTAGTTCAACTCGAATGATTCCATATTAGTCATTCTTACTTTATTTAAAAAGAAATACACGATTAAAAAGGAAAAGATGAATCCACATAGTAGTTAAAAACTCTAATCTTTTTATTTCATTTTTCCTTTTTATCACAATTTCAAGTGAGCCTAAAGGTACTTGTTTTAATTGACCAAATTTAGTGACTATCAATGTTAATCAACTTGCACTACGAATAGTAGTACTTTCGAATGGTATGCCCTCTCTTTATTTTGATGTTCTTTCTTTTGACAAATAATTTTTATTTAAATTTTTGCATTTTTTTTTATTGCACTTTATATTTACTTTTAGAATATTGAGCAAGAAAAGACAAAATCTAAAATAAATTTTATTTTATATTATTAATCATACCAATCCAATATATCAAATACACAACTTTCTTAATATAATATATAGTTGGCAATAAATCATTACATCATGAAAGATGAAATTGTAAATGACCCACTTTTTATCCTTTTATTTTCTAATAAATGAGCGAAAAACCAAACACTTGAACTTTTTACTTTCAGGTGTTCAAGAAAAATATTGAATTAGGAGTTGTTTACAGCATCACATGTTCGGTGAAAACCAAAAAAAAAAAAAGTATTCTAAAAAAAAACAGTGGGCCATAATTCACGAGTTTGATGTATATTCTGGTGAGATTGTTGTGCCCAAGATCCAAACTGAAAACGGTGGGCCATAATTCATGAGTCTGATGTGTATTCTGGTGAGGTTGATGTGCTAAGGTCTGGTAAAAAAATGGTGGGCCATTAACTTAACATTGACATTATAAAAAAGGAAAAATTGCCAATAAGTCATCTCCACATGACTTGTTTCAAATTAGGTCAATTTTTTTTTTAAAATTGTGATTAAGTCATACTTCACATCAATATTTTATATTAATTCCAAAATCACCCCTTTTAACCATATTTTTCATTGACACAATCTTCCAACTCCACAAACCTCCTCCACCTCCCAACAACAACCTCATCAACCTCCCATGACCTCCGGTAACAACCGCCTCCACCTCCCATGACAACCGCTTCCACCTACGGTGACCTCCTGGAGACCTCCGACGAGTGCTTTTTAGGCAATTTTGGTGAAGATTTTGTTAGCTATGAAACTACAAAAATAAATGACAAGTTATTATAATAAGAGACTTTTTCGGACATGTGTATAGGGAGGTAGTCTTGGTCGACTTTCGGTGGCGGAAATCAATTTTTCGTACTTCACGTCACGGTGGAGCAACCGAGCTTCCTATGGCTTGAAATATCCGTAGTGGATAACGTTTTATAATGTTTGAATCCTTAGCTTTGGTTTGTATGCTTTTTTATTTCTTCATCTTCTGTGGTTGTACTCTATTCTTAATGTCTTAAGCATTGATCTATCCGTGCTGCAAGAGAGGCTGTCCAATATGATTATCCTGGGTTGAGTATTTTAGCAGTTATGTAAACAATGAGCATTTTCCAGTTATATAAACAATGAGGTAACATCTGTTGTTGATACTGTATTATAGAATAGCAACTTGATATTGTATTATACAAAACAAAGATCACAAATGAAAATGGGCATAGAATAATGTAAATATGAGCTTGAATGCTCCACTATCTTATGTAAATAGGAGCTTGAATGCTCCACCATCTAATTGCTGTAAATAGGAGTTTGAATGTTCCATCATCTCATGTTTAGTCATGGTATTTTATTTGATACTATATTATACAAAACTGTATCACAGAAAACAGTATCACAATATAAATGGACATAGAATTATTGTAAATAGGAGCTTGAATGTTCCATCATCTAATGTTTGAATGTCTTAGTTTTAATCCATGATACTGTTTTAATGTCTTAGTTTTAATCTATGATACTGTTTAATTATGGCAAGGTTTAATAGATTGAAACTTTGTCATAATATTTCACTATCATTTGAAACATGTTTTAATCCATGATAATCGCTTTTTATTCTACGCAATCTTGTTTGAATATATATATGTGATCTTTGATCTTTGTTTAATTATGGCAATGTTTGAACTTGTGATATTGTTTGAATGTCTTAGTTTTAATCTATGATACTGTTTTAATCCATGATACTGTTTTGTTTAGGTAATTAGTATATTTTGAAACATGTTTTAATCCATGATACTGTTTTAATCCTGTGATACTATTTGAATATATGTGATCTTTGATATTGTTTAATTATAGCAAGGTTTGAACATGTGATATTGTTTGAATGTCTTAGTTTTAATCTACGATACTGTTTTAATCTATGATATTGTTTTGTTTAGGTAATTAGTATATTTTGATACTGTTTTAATCCATGATACTATTTGAATCTATGTGATCTTTGATATTGTTTAATTATGGCAGGGTTTGAACATGTGATACTGTTTGAATCTATGTGCATTAATATAAATTGATATTGTTTTAATCCATGTTTTAATCTATGATACTGTTTTGCATAATACAAGATCAAACAAAACATATATGACTAATTAAACAAGATCAAATATAAAAGCATGATATCATAGTCATGTGTGTTGTTTGATCTTCAGTATTATGCAAAACAAGATCACAAAAACAAGATCACAATAGAAATGATCATAGAATTTGCACACGTGTTCGTAATTTTATTATAATATGTTTTCGAAATGGTCTCGACGAGACGGTCAAGACCAACCGCTTAAATCTCACAGATGATGGATTTTACCCGTTTGAAGTCGTCTCTTTAGCTTAAAATGACAATCTTTAATTTTTTTTTTTTCAAAAAGATCACAAATCCTCTAAAACAAGATCACAGATTAATGTACATTCTTTTCTTTGCAAATTAAAGCTCTTCCAAGGTATCTCGAGTCCTTTAAAAGCAAACACATACTTCACCGAGCAATGCCAAGATGAAGAAAAAATAATTGCTCACTATCATTAAAAACAAAGAAAAAAAATCAGTAAATTTCACTATCATTAGAAACAGTATCATATATTGAAACACATCTATTGAAACAGTATCAAGCATTTTACATGTTCTAACATAAAACCCTAACTCATAACAACTACATTATTAAAAACTAGTTGAATCAGTTTATCCAAACTCCATTCATTAACTGCATTGCATATGTTTCAATTGGAACAATATCTCAATATTTTCATGATTTTTTTTAACCGAAAATGGTTACTTTATACAAAAAAAAAAAATAAAACAATATGTTCGCCATTGAAATATCAGCTTTCGAATTGTTTGTATGCGGTTACAGGTTATGGTGAGAAGAATCAAACACAAGAAGAAGATGAAAATTGTTAAAAGTAAATGAAGGAGTTTGTAAACAGCATTGAAATGATTTTGTTGGTTTTACGTGTTTAAATGATAGTTTTTACAATTGGAGGGTATATTGGTCTTTTAGTAATAAAGTATGACTTTAGTTGAGTTAAGATTATATCATATGACTTTTTAGCCCACCATGGCGTTAACAGTGACCGGCCCAAAATTTTCCCTATAAAAATAAATTTAAAATCAAAATTGGTTATGTAGCCATGATCAAGATGTGGACGACAACATATTGATCTTCAATTTTAAGTATCTGAATCAATTACATTTTAATTGAATCAAATCGAATTATTAGCTCGATCTGATTCTACTTCAATTTGAATGATCCAAATAAAAATATAAACTCAATTAAAAAGGAAAAGATGAATCCACATACTAGCTAAGAAATCTAATCTTTGTTCTTTTTCTTTTTTTCTCAATTTAAGCACGTGTGTTGAAATCAAGTGTGCCAAACGGGTGCCTGTTCAATTAGGGATGGCAAAAAAATTCGTCTCCGCCCCGCCCCGCCCCGCCCTGCCCTTAATGGGGCGGGGCGAAGGCGGCGATCATGGTCCCGCCCGCATTCCTCGAACCCGCCCCGAATAGTTTTATTTTATTTTATTTTTATGATTTAAAATTTAAATTGTATGTAAAAATAAAAAGTAATATAATTAATTAATTAAACGGGGTGATAAACGGAGATTTTTTTATACCCGTCCCGTTTTCCAAAAATCCCCGACGGGACGGGTATGAGAATGGTCGCCCCGCCCCGAACCCGCTCCGTTGCCATTCCTATGTTCAATTGACCAAGTTAGTGACTATCAATGTTCTTCTGCTTGCACTACCAATTGTAGTAATATGTTCTCTCTTTATTTTGAAATATAGTATCTATTGATCTCAAAAAATGGCTATCAACAGGAACCTCACGCCACCACTTTCCACGTATCTTCCCTTCCTATTTGAAATGCTACGTGATTTATCCAACCGCGTGATGAAGCCTTGGACATAATAGATATCTAATATGAGATAAAAGGAAAACTCGTTAGGAATAGGTAAATGGCTTGAGGACCCCTCACTAACACTTTCCTAGGTGGTTTTGGACACTTAGAAAATCTAGTAAAAAGGATTTTGTATCTATTTGTGTGAAAATATTGAAGATATTGTAATGTTGAAATTATTTTTTAAGTGTTGAAATTATATATTGTTAGTGAATGCGTGGATAAAAAGTGGGTTGTAAGTTGTGGGTCCTACGAAATGTGTGGATAAAAAGTATATTTGACCAGTTTGACCAGGTAAAATTATAATTTAAACAACCCCAAACATACGCTCAATTTTTTTTACTTTCTGGTATTTGAGAAAAATCTTGAATTATGAGATGTTGACATTATCACGTGTTTGGTGAAAACCAACAAAAGAAAAGTTATTCTTAAAAAAAGCAGTGGGTATAATTCACGAGTTTGATGTATATTATGGTGAGATTGTTGTGCCAAATATCCAGACTGTAGAAAAAGTTGTGGGCCATAATTCACGAGTCTGATGTATATTCTGGAAAGATTGTTGTGCCCAAAGTTCAAACTGTATAAAAAGCGGTGGGCCATTAATTTAATATTGAGATTATAAAAAATAAATTTAACTATTTTTGATTATGTAGCTGGAATCAAGAAGGGGACGACAATATATTGATTTTCAATTTTAAGTATTAGAATCAGTTTAATTTTAACTCAATTAGATCGAATGACTAGTTTGATCTGATTCTACTTTAATTTGAATGATTCCAAATAAAAACATTCACTCGATTAAAAACGAAAAGAAGATTCCACGTAGTATTTAAGAAATCTAATTTTTTTTCTTCTCAATTCATGTTTTGGAATCGAGAGATGCCAATATGGTGCTTTGTTATGATTGAAGCTCAATAATGAGTTGAAGCTCAATCAAAACCGAATCTGAGTAACTTCAATATAAATTCAACTCCCGTAATCCAAATCAAAACTCAATTCCTTAATTTCAATAATAACGTAAAATGGGGTAAAAGAGATAAAAGAAAGCAAAAGCGTGAATGGGGAATGAAGAAATGAATGCGCAAATCACAACTAACGATCCATCCTCTCTTTTCTGAGTATTTAATGTATATATATATGGATAAAATGTGAAAATGAGAAAAACAACTTATAAAAGCGTGAAGTAATTCATTTGTAGTTTCAGGGACTGAAACGACGCCGTATTCATTAATGAAAAACGACACCGTATTGCACCATTTATTTCATTTCAAATTTCCGTTAAGTTGGTTGGCACTGTTGTTCTTCTTCCTCAGCCTTTCTTCTGTAATTCCTGTTCTTGCTCACTGTGTTAGCTCATGACAAACCTCCGCCCTTAAACAAACCTTGTCCCCAAGGTTTAAAATCCTGATAGGTCTTCAAAATTTCTTCAGAGTCAGTCCAAGTAGCATCTTCAGGTGGGTGTCCCTTCCATTTAATCAGCCATTGTGTACCAGCATGATTCCCTTTCTGAAAAATTTTTGTTTGTAATATTTCCTCTGGTTGTTTCACTTCTTCCTCTGTTAATTCAGTAGGTAGTGTAGCAACTACCACTGCTTTATTCCCCAACTTCTTTTTTAGTAATGAAACATGGAAGGTAGGATGAATCTTTGTTC
The DNA here is from genome assembly GCA_023638005.1 of Forsythia suspensa. Taxonomy (NCBI): domain Eukaryota; kingdom Viridiplantae; phylum Streptophyta; class Magnoliopsida; order Lamiales; family Oleaceae; genus Forsythia; species Forsythia suspensa. Next base: position 39,630,012 of record CM042669.1, on the reverse strand, counting down.
CCAATGGAAAACTGAGTTTGTAAGCCACTGCACCAATTCTTTTCTCAACCTGATATGGACCATAATACCTTGGACTTAATTTCTGATTAACCCTCTGAGCAACTGACTTCTGTTGATATGGGTGTAATTTCAAGTATACCCAATCTCCTTCTTGGAATTCTTTCTCAGTTCTCTTCTGGTCCGCATATGTTTTCATCCTAGCTCTTGCTAGAGCTAAATTCTCCTTCAACCGCTCATTCATTTTATATCTCTCCTTCAACAATTCCTCTACTACGACCCACATTAGTTTGTTGATAAGGTCCCAATGCCGATCTAGGAGGGGAATTCCATACAATGCTTCAAATGGTGTCTGCTTAATAGCTGTATGATGAGTAGAATTGTACCACCATTCAGCTAAGGATAACCACTTGGCCCAAGCCTGGGATCTGTAGTAGGTCATACACCTCAAATACATCTCAAGACATTGATTCAACCTCTCTGTCGCCCATCGATTACATGGGTGGTATGCACGATCTTGAAATGAAGTTGGGTTCCCAGAAGTTTAAATAATTCTTGCCAAAATACACTTGTGAATATCTTGTCCCTATCAGTCACCAAACTCTGAGGCAACCCATGCAATTTGTATATGTTATCAAGGAACAACAGGGCTATCTTCTTGGCTGTGTAAGGATGAGTCAATGCTATAAAGTGACCAAATTTAGTGAATCTATCCACTACCACTAAAATCACATCTTTTCCCTCAAATTTAGGCAGCCCTTCTTCAATGAAGTCCATGGAGATATGACTCCAAGCATGCTGGGGTGCAGTAAAGGTTGGAGTAAACACAGGTCTTGTACATGCTCATCTTTGCATCTTTGACAAACTTCACATTGTAGTACTTCTCTTTTAATCTCTTGAGTCATTCCTGGCCAGTAGAAGTGTTGTTTGGCCCTAAATATACTTGCTTGCACTCCAGAATGTCCACCCTCCTGTGAAGCATGGATGTTGTGAATCAACTTTTGTCTGATGTCATTTCCTTTCCCCACACATAATTTGTTCTTATATTTTAACAGACCATTCTTATACTGATACTCTCCCCTTGCATCTGGATCCAACAAGGCTGTCTATATCTCCTCTTTTGGCCATTCCTCACTGTCATAGCTGTTTATAATCTCCTCTATCCAGTGGTCTAACTTGTGATATAGCATTTGTCTCTCCTTCACTTTACATTCTCTCTGGATAAGGCATACGCTACCGATTCTCAAGACTTTCTTCTTATACCGGATTTCATAATCCAGATCCTAAAGTTTGGTTAACCATTTCTGCTGCAATGGTGTAGTAATCCTCTGTTCAAGTAGATATTTTAGAGATTGATGATCAGTCTTCACAATGAAGTGATGTCCCTCCAAATAATGCCTCCATTTGGTTATTGCAGTAACCAATGCTAGTAATTCCTTCTCATAAATAGACATTCCTAGCTTGGTAATCCCAATTGCCTTACTGATATATGCTAATGGTTTCCTGTCTTGCATCAAGACTGCTCCAATTCCACCATAACAAGCATCTGTTTCAACTACAAATGTTCTCTCAAAATTAGGCAGGGCTAAGACTGGAGTTGAACTCATAGCTGCCTTCAGAAGTTTGAAAGCAGATTCTGCTGTCTCATCCCAACTGAACTTATTTTTCTTTAGCAACTCAGTAAGGGGCCTTGTTAAAGTGCCATAACCTTTGACAAATTTCCTATACTATCCAGTTAGACCCAGAAATCCCCTTAATTGTTTAAGATTAGTAGGGGAATTCCAATTCTGCATAGCTTCAATTTTCTTGGGATCTGCTGCTACTCCAGTTCTGGATATAATGTGGCCAAGGTATTCAACTTGTGTCTGACCAAATGAACATTTGCTTGCGTTTGCTTATCTGATTGGTGCTTCTCAAGCAATCCCAATACCACCTTTAGGTGTTCACAATGGTCCTCCAAACTCTTGCTATAAACTAAAATGTCATCAAAGAATACCAGAATAAAATCTCTCAGGAATTCCTTGAATACATCATTCATTAAACTTTGGAATGTGGCAGGTGCATTAGTCAATCCAAAGGGCATCACCTTAAACTCATACAACCCTTGATGAGTCTTAAAAGTAGTTTTGTAAATGTCTTGAGACGACCTGTCGATGATAACCAGACCTCAGATCAATCTTGGTATAGTATCTAGCCCCATGTAATTCATCAATTAACTCATCTATTAGAGGCATAGGGTATTTATCCTTAATCATAAGGTTATTCAAATTGTCTATAGTCAACACAAAACCTCCAAGACCCATCTTTCTTTTTCACTAGAAGAACAGGGGATGCAAATGGGGTCATTATTTGGTCCAGATAATTCTCCTTCCATCATTTCTTTCACTATCTTTTCTATTTCGGTCTTACGTATAAAGGGACATCTGTAGGGTCTCATTTTAAAGGTTGTGCCCCTCTTTGAGTGGTATATGATGGTCATGAGACCTGGGGGTGGCAATCATACAGGATCACGAAAATACATCATCAAACTCCCCGACTATGTCTTGAATTGGACTAGGAATAAAACGATTTCCTTGTCCTCGAGAATTGCCCAAAATTGTCCCATCAATCCATATTCCTGCTGGACCAACCATTTATCCATTTGTTTCCCTTCAATCCACTCTATTCTGCCACTCTGTTCTTTACTAGTCAGCTTCACTGTCTCATCTCCATTCTTGAAACTAATGGAACTCTGATCAAAGTCAAATGTAATATGACCAAATTGGCTAAGCCAATCTACCCCCAGCACCATATCACTGCCCCCTAGTTTCAATGACCTGAGTTTGAACTGGAACTCCAATTCTTGCATCTGCCATACTAAGGGTTTGCATAGGGCTTTACTTTCAAGTTTCTGCCCATTTGCTACAGATACCAGCATGACTTTAGATGAATCAGTTGCACATTTCAAAGAATTGCACCGGTTTCTCATCTATAAAGCTATGAGTACTCCCAATCATCAATGAGTATGGACACCCTTTTCCTTTGATCTTACCGAGGATCCTAATAGTCTTGTGCCTCATATTTCCCACTAAGGCATTCACAGAAATCTGCATCACCTCCTCTTCTTCCTTGTTTTCTACATTTTCTTCTGACTCCATTTCTTTCTCTAGAGGGCCTTCTTCCCTCTCATCCTCCACAACTATGAAATTTATCATTCTATTTTTACAAACATGCCCAAATGTGTACTTTTCATCACATTTAAAGCATAGCCCCAATTTTCTTTTGGTTTGAATATCAGTGGGTGTGATGGTTTTATAAGTGGAGTTAGGATTCTTTGTGACTAAGAAGGGAGATGTGTATGGCTGAGTAGGGGTTTCACTAGGCTTGCTGTAGGGAGTTTTTGTGGGAATGAAAGGCTTAAGGTTCTTTGTGGTTTTATTTAAGGCCATAATGGTTGATTCTTGTAAGAGGGCAATTTCGAAGGCTTGGGTTAGGGAGGCTGGTTTGATCATCTTTACCATGGACTTGATTTCCCCTTTCAACCAATCGGTAAAATATCGATATAGTATGATTCAGGTAGGTTGGGTAATGCCACCATAGCTTGGGATTTCAACTCTTCAAACCTCTCCAAGTACTCCATTACCCCTCCATATTGTCTAATCTTACTAAAGGTCTCCACTACTTCTTCTCTGTGTTTTCTGCAAACCTCCTGCAGATTTCAGTAGCCATCACACTCCAATCAGCTCTAGGATTACTAGCTAAAAATCCATGAAACCAAATGTCAGCCCTTCCTTTAAGATACATTTCAGCAATCTCTATTTTAATGTCTCCAGGTATTTGGTGGATTTGAAAGTATTTGTTGGTCTTTCTCACCCATTCTCTTGGGTTTTCCCCTTAGAAATGTGGAAAATCTATCTTGGGAAATTTGGTATTCATCCTCGTATCATACCCTCCTCGGTTCATTCTTCTTTCTCCACCATCATTTCCCCCAGCTATACTACCTCCTTCACAGCTGGTCCCAATATTGATCTCATCAACTTGTTTATCTTTCGAGACACTTAATTTAGCTAGCATAGCTACAATGGAGTCATATTTATCATTCATCTCATGCATATAATTATCAATTTTTTCTTGCTTACCACAGAATGTCCTTAGCAGCTTTTCTGAGGATTCCACTTTGCCAGACAAAATGGTGACAGCAGCTCCTAAATCACTCACATCTTTGTCCAATCTCTTCCATTGATCCTCGTTTGTTCTTTGCCTGGTTTCCATTGGTTCGTTCACGGGATCGTCTCTTTCTCGATACCAATTGTTATGATTGAAGCTCAATAACAGGATTGGAGCTCAATCAAAACTGAATACAGAACTTCAATATAAATTCAACTCCCAGAATCCAAATCAAAACTCAATTCCTTAATTTCAATAATAACATAAATGGGGTAAAAGAGATAAAAGAAAGCAAAACGTGAATGGGGAATGAAGAAACAGAATTCTGCAAATCACAACTAACAGTCCATCCTCTCTCTTTACAGACGAATGTATATATATATGGATAAAACGTGAAAATGAGAAAAAACAACTTATAAAAGCGTGAAGTAATTCATTTGTAGCTTCAGGGATTGAAACGACGCCGCATCCATTAATGAAAAACGACACCATACTGCACCATTTATTTCATTTCAAATTTCCGTTAAATTGGTTGGCACTGTTGTTCTTCTTCCTCAGCCCTTCTTCTGCAATTCACTGTTCTTGCTCACTGTGTTAGCTCATGACATGCTTCTTTAATTGACCAGGGTTAGTGACTATCAATGTTCATCAACTTGCACTACCAATAATAGTACTTTCGAATCGCATGCTCCATATTTATTTTGATGTTCTTTCTTTTGAAAAATAGTATCTATTTAAATTCTCACATTTTGTTTATTATTGCACTTTGTATCTACGTTTAGTTTAGTAAACAAGAAAATATGAAATATATAAAAGATTTTGTTTTATATTCTCTTTATTGATCATAACAATGAACAATCCAACATATTAAATATACAACTTTCTTAATATAATATATAATTGGGCATTTATCATTACACCATGAAAGCTGAAATTGTAAATGACCCACTTTTTATCTTTTATTTTTTAATAAAGAAACAAACATTCGAGAAAATTCTTGAATTATGAGTTTTTGACAATATCACGTTTTTGGTGAAAAAAACAACCAAAAAAGTTGTTATTAGAAAAAGCGGTAGGTCATGATTCACAAGTTTGATGTGTATTCTGATGAGATTGTTGTGCTCAAGGAAAGATGGTAGAAAAAGCAATGGGACATAATTCACGAGTATGGTGTATATTCTAGTGAGATTGTTGTGCCCAAGGTCCAAACTGTAGAAAAAGCGGTGGGCCATTAATTTAAAATTAAATTTGGTTATGCCGCTAGAACTTAGAAATGGACGACAACATATTGATCGTCGACTTTAAATACTTGAATCAATTACATTTTAACTCAACTAGATCGAATGATTAGTTTAATCTGATTCTACTTAAATTGGAATAATTCCAAATAAAAATATTAACACGATGAAAAAAGAAAAGAAGATTTCACATAGTATTTAAGAAATCTAATCTTTTTATTTTCTTTTTTCCTTTTTTTTTTCTTCTCAATTTAAGCACATGTTTTGGAATTAGGTGTGCCCAAAGAGTGGTGGTTTAATTTACCAAAGTTTGTGACTACTAATATTCGTCAACTTGCACTACCAATATTAGTACTTTCAAATGATATGATTCCTCTTTATTTGATGTTCTTTCTTTTGAAAGATAGTATTTATTTAAATTCTCCCACTTCATTTATTATTACACTTTGTATCCACATTTAGTATATTAAACAAGAATAGATGAAATATATAATAAATTTTGTTTTATATTCATATCAATTCAACGTACCAAACGGACAACTTTCTTAATGTATTATATAGTTGGATATATCATTCAAATGTTAAATTGTAAATGACCCACTTTTTATCTTTTTATTTTTGTATAAACTAGCGAAAGAAACAAACAATTGAATTTTTTACTTTTTAGTGTTTGAGAAAAATCTTGAATTATGAGTTGTTAACAGCATCATGTGTTTGGTGAAAACAACAAAAAACAACAAAAAATTTTAGGGAAAATTCAGGGCCGATCAATGTTCATGAGCTCATGGACTCTGAAGTCATATGGCTTAAACTTGCTTCAATTAAGGTCATATGTTAGTGCTAAAAGACCAACGTACCTATGCAATTGCAAACTACTAATTCAAACACCCACTAATCTCATAATCTGTTTAAAAATCGCTCCATTTATTTTTAGCATTATTCATCTTTTTATAGTGTTTGATTTTTCTCACTAAATCCATAGACAAACAATTCAAAGACCGCTACAAATCTCAACGGGAATGTAATTTTTTTGTTAAAGTAACCATTTTTTATGAAAATACCCACAAAAATATCGAGATACTGTTCGAATTGAAATGTATGCAATGCTATTAATGTTTGGAGTTATGATTAACTAATCCGATTAATTTTTTATGTTGTAGTTGATGTGAGTTGGAGTTATCAAAAAAATATATGATATAAGGCTTTGAAAATGTGAGATACTATATATTATGTTGATGTTTTATTGGTTTTTTGAGTTTTTGTTAGAACATTTGATTTATCCATGGAAAATGATTCATACTGTTTTACTTTTGATATTGTACACTAATTTTCGTTATATGTATTTTTCGTTACATTAGACATATTCAAAATTAAATATTTTTATGGTTGAAGTAGTGATATTGTTTCATTGTTCGATATTGTACAAGATCATTGAGTGTTTGATACTGTTTGGATTTAATGGCATACTGTGTGATATTGTTCAAGATGTGCCCATGCAAAATGCTTGATACTATTTCAATCTATGATTTTATTCTTCTATTGGGTTGAATTTGTGTATGATATTGTTCGTGATATATCCATGCAAAATGCTTGATACCGTTTCAATCTATAATATTATTTTTCTATTGGGTTGGAGTTTGTGTGTATGATAATGTTCTTTTGTCGAGTTGGAATTTTCTATTTTGAGTGTGTAATACTTTCGTTGTTTTCAAAGATACGGTTATTTATAATACTATTATTAAGATATTAATACTATGTGCTTGTAATACTATTTTTTTATGTTATTGTTTTATTAAGATAAATTTATTATGATATTGTTCTTCATGTTATGTTGGAATTTTTTATTTTTAGTGTGTGTAATATTGTCATTGTTTACAACTATACTATTATCAATGTGCTTGTTATATTAAGATAATAACGTATTTCTGATAGTGAAATATTAAGATACTTTTATATGTGATATTGTTTTTTAAGATGCTGATATATTAACATTTTTATTTGTGATACTGTTTTATTTAGATATTGTATTATAGTATTTTCTATAGCTTTTATATGTGATACTATTTTAATCTATAACAATATTGATAATAATGTACTTTTAATACATACTGTTGTTGTTTATGATGCAGCATAAAAACAACACTAGATACAAAACAATGGATACAAATAATAAGAAAAAAGAAGGTTGTTCATATACGAACAAAAAGAAAAGAAGAAAAGATGTGCACTCACAGTATTGATTTAACCTCCAAACAACGATCAGGGAAATAAAAGGAATATCGTTAACAAAAGCACAAAGAATTGTTTTACCATCAGGAAAAATAGTATCTCACATTGGCTACCGTTTTTAGCGGTTGCAGACAACAAATTACCCTTGAACTTTTCTTTAAAAAATGTTCCATCGATAAACAGCATGTGGCGATAATGATTAAACCCATAAATGCATACATGGTACGAAACAAATAATTTTTGAAATCTTTTGGAAACTTGGTCCACCTTTAATGCAATATGACTTTCATGATTAAATGACATTGCAACCTCAATGTACAAATGTAAGTGCTTGAAAGATTCGGATGCGTCACCAAAAATCAATCCATTCGCTCTCTCCAATAAATTCCAATCCTTCTCATAACTTATGGTGTTATCGTAATTTGTTAAAAAGTGTGAAACCACATCATTAGAACACAATGTTGGTTTCTTCCTCAATATATCAAGGATCAAACCAAAAATCACCTTACAACTCAATTTCTGACTTTTTTCTTTTTACAACACCATATGACAACTATGCTTTTTAACCAACTTTTGTGTATAACAAAAAACACTAACATTGATACCTTTGCACAAACATACCACCAACAATCATCGAAATATCTGTTTGAATCTACTGTGCCTCCACCATACAATTGTTGTTTCTCATGTAATCAAATTTAAATCTTCTCTCAATCAAATATTTGTATAAAACATCTTTAAAGCAACATGAGTCATTACACTTACCAATTAGATGAAAGCAACGACCTATTATTTGTTGAAGATCAATATGTAGTTATCATATTTTTTTTCGTCTTCACAAACAATATCACAATCATGTGATACTGTTTTACAATCAAGTGACACTGTTTCAATATGTAACACTAATATCAACAAATTTCAAATTAAACGCAAAAATAATGGTCCTAAATTCCTTTTCATTTATCAGAAAACACCCATCATGCACAAGAATAGAATATAGCATTAAAATATTTTCAACTTCCAATAAACTCCAATTATCACACAATTTACACAAAACACCATTAAAATACCACCAACAGTACCCTTTATTGGAAGTGTGTCTGAAATATACTTACAATGTAAAATTAGGCCATCTTCCATGCTTGAAAAGAAAAACAACAATGAAGAATCGTGAATCCACAATTATCACTCACAAAAATAGTGGAAAAAAGTTTGGGTGGCTGACGGCAAGTCGTGTAACGTCAGGGACAAGGTGCAAGAGCCGGTTGGAGGCGCGAGAAGATGGTGGTCATGTACGTTGCTGCTGAAGTTTAAATCGCGTTTAATTCTAAATAATTTGGATCGGATGAGTAATTACGACATTAATTGAAATATATCTGAAGTAGTATGACTTTAATGGCAATTTTGAAAAAGTAGTTTGATTTAACTTAAAAAAAGTCACCCATGGGTGACTTAAGAGCAATTTTCCCAAAAATTTATATTAGAAGAAATGATGGGCCATAATTCATGAATTTGATGTATATTCTGGTGAGGCTGTTGGCATGCCAAAACTCATTAAATTATTGCTAGTACTATCCCATTGAATTTAGTTGCACATAAATCAAGGTGAGTGAACTATATATCCTAAAGTGTTGATATGGTGTGATATATAAAGTTTGGAGTCTTGAATGAAATTTTTTTTGCCATGCGTTGATATGATTTGGCATAAAAAAAAGGGTAATTTGCAGCCTTCATCTCCAACCTTTGAACTTTTGGCACTTTTATCCTAATTCTTTATTTTTTGGCACCCATACCCTCAACCTTAGTTAATTTGGTGGCTGAAGTCCCCAACCTTTGAACTTTTGACACTTTTATCCTCATTCTTTATTTTTTGGCACCCATATCCTCAATCTTTCTTAATTTGGTGGATGAAGTCTCCAACCTTTGAACTTTTGACACTTTTATCCTCATTCTTCATTTTTTTGCACCCATATTCTCAACTTTTTTTAATTTGGTGGCTAAAGTCCTCAACTTTTGGACTTTTGTATCATATTTTTAATTTTTAATTGAAACTTATGAAAAGTCTATTTAAAGCCAAGTTTTGTGAGTAATTTTGTTTATAAATGTTGGTTTATTTAAAAAACTTATTTTTAAAATTTTATTAGATTTTCAGATTAATTTTTAATTGAAACCGGGTCGACCTTGGTTCGATCTTTTGACCCTTGACCAGTTACTTTTTTCTGTCGATGGCGCCTGCTTTTACGAATATTGTATTATTTAGATAAATAATTTTATCTAGATAACTATATTTTGATTAATGCTCTATTTGGGGATATGGGTGAAAAAAAAATGAAGAATGAGGATATGGGTGAAAAAAATTGAATTTTAATTGAAATTGAGTCGACCTTAGTTCGACCTGGTTCGATCTTTTGACTCTTGACCCGTTACCTTTTTCGGGTCGATAGCCAGTCCTGTTTTCTGAATATTGTATTATTTAGATTAATAGTTTTATTTAAAAAAACTATATTTTGATTAATGCTCCATTTGAGGACATGAGTACAATAAAATGAAGAATGAAGATATGGGTACAAAAAAATGAAGAAAATCTCGTAAAATTTTTAAAAATAAGTTTTTTAAATAAACCAACATTTATAGACAAAATTACTAACAAAACTTGGCTTTAAATAGACTTTTCATAAGTTTTAATTAAAAAATTAAAAATATGATACAAAAATCCAAAGGTTGGGGACTTTAACTACCAAATTAAGAAAGGTTGTGAATATGGGTACAAAAAAATGAAGAATGAGAATAAAAGTGTCAAAAGTTCAAAGGTTTGGGACTTCACCACCAAATTAAGAAAGATTGAGGATATGGGTGCCAAAAAATAAAGAATGAGGATAAAAGTGCCAAAAGTTCAAAGGTTGGGGACTTCAGCCACCAAATTAAGAAATGTTGAGGGTATGGGTGCCAAAAAATAAAGAATGAGGATAAAAGTGCCAAAAGTTCAAAAGTTAGGGATGAAGGCTACAAATTACCCTAAAAAAAAATATGATCTTGCATTTCTAAAAAAATTTCAAATTATCAATGACCTTGACGTGCTTAGGGATTTGTCTTATTTCAATTAAAATTTTACAAAGTCAAAATTAATAATTAATTTTAATTATACATTTTATGTAATCTATAATTTTTTACAATTTTTAAATCACATTTCATCAACTTTTATTAAGTTTTATAAAAAAAATCTAATTTTAACCAAAAATCAAACTAAAAAACTTTTGTATGACGCTCATATAGTCCTATGTGGTATGCCTAACCACTTAAATAATGACACGTGTCTTTTGTGTCCTATTTAATTTTTACTATGTTTCTATTTTACTTTCACCAACTCAAATAAAGATACGTGTCATTTGGGTAAATTTAATTTTCTTCATTTCCCTATTTTAATTTTTTTAATTTAATTTTTAATCTTTATCTTAGTCTTATTTTTTATTTGAATGTTATTTAAGCATCAAGTTCCCACTAAGGATCTCCAATTAAACACCTAAAAGTATCCAAAAGTCTCCAAAAGTTTAGTAAGTAGAGAATTCCTTCAAAGTCATTCTTAATTTGAATACTTCATGATTTATAGAAACTTTTAAAAACTTTTAATTAGAATATCCCGTGATTTTTATAAACTTTAAAAAAGCCTCTATTAAATACCTCAATATTTTTAGAGAGCCTTAAAAAGTCTATATTGAATACCCCTAAACTTTTAAATCCTTAAAAGTTTTTGAAAGTTTCTATTTGAATACACCCCAAGGTTGTAGCACTAGTCTTTGATCTTTACATATTTCTAACGGGTGATCCAATTGCAGAGGTGAGTGCAAGTATTTAACATAATCACCGTCCATTATATTTGTTCAGTCGAATATTATGTTACCTTTTTAGTTCAACATTTGATACGGTTAAAATTAATTAATTGTGTAATAAGTAGTATTGTTTGTGTTAATTATAGCATAAGTGGTTATTTTAAGGTGACTAATATCCGTTGTTTGTTTTCTGACAGATTATAATTTCTTAACATTTACATGGTGAGCGTCTTTCAGTTATTCCAAAAGATATTCAAATTAAACAAGACCGTTTACTAGAAATATAGAAGGTGGTTGATGCCACTCATGGTCATTTATAAGATTCAAAATTCAATAATAATCAGTGGCAAAATTGACACAAATAGTACTAAAATGGAATATAAATTTTTTTTCCTTGTAAATTTTCAAGCATTGACAACACTAGCAAAATAAGTGCTAAAGTACAGATTTTGGAAAAGCACGATAAAAAAACCACATAACTAATTTTAATGCTAGATCTGTCAATTTCTAATTATAGCAATGGTAATCTGAGTTGTGCTGCACAGGTTCGTCGGCCAGACACAAAAAGGCTCAGTCCAGGCCCAGTCCAGGTAAGTTGTGGACTCTCTTTAGGAGCCTGTCCGCACGTGGTCCACCGGATGGCCGAATCTTTATTTATTTGAAAATAGTATATTGCATCAACTTAAACAATCAACTGTTAAACAATGAACAATAAAAAGAGGGCAACTGTTTGTCCAAATTCAATCTTCACAATAAAGAAAAATAAACAATATCGAAGTGTTGACTACTTCATTCTCATTACGGTATACAAAGTTGTATGAGCAATAATACCCAGATATACGTATAAAGTGTCAACAAAGTTAAGTATACATCGCATAAGAAACAACATTCGTGAATACGTTTGGTAAGTTGATCGTCATCGTAGTTTGGATATAATCACACTCTACCACAAAGATTGACAGGCCCGGTTTAGATCTAAGCTTAGTCTCTCCCTTATCGTCAAAAGTTAGCTAAAAGGAATATACTTTTTAATTTTAAAATTTGAAAAATAAAAAACTATAAAATAATCTGTTAGGACACGTAATGACCTGAGCATGCCATGTCTAACTAATATAATTTTAGGCATGTGCGATCAAGTATAGCATATTATGAATTTCTATCTAATTCAATTTACATATTTAATTATGAGTCAATTTAACTTGCTTATAACATATGTAATTAAACGATTAAATTGTATATATATATATAAAATCTTGTTATCGATTATATTATTAAAATATATGTTATAATTTCAGAAATTGGTGACGCGACTACTAGAATCAACCAGTCAGCTGTACTTACTCCTACCAAATATCCAATCGGGCCATCCACTCGACCCGAACCAGACTCACAAAATAATAGGAGAAATTACAACATTGATCTCCAACTTATTGAAGCAGGCAAGCAGCTGCGATATCATCTTCAATAGTGTGATCCCTAACTTATATGTTCTAGTGCCGTGATGATTGCTAGCAATGAATTTTGTTAGATTTTCGTCAATTTTGGCCACTAAAATTTGCTCATGATATACATATTTAAAAGATCCTATTTCAAGAATACAAAGACATTTTAAGTTGATTGCATTTTTACATATTAACATTTACCCTGCCAATTTCTCATATGAACATGAAAATGTCTGTTTTGCAAGGGGTTTTACAGATAAATAAGGTTTAGGTTGAGGTGAAGATGGAATTGGGAGATGGCGCGTGATGTTGTATGATTAAGTCACTTTTTTCATATGTCGAACTTGTTAAATATGATCAAGCTCCTTTTTGTAGCATTCAAGTTTTTCTCTCTAGTGATGGTTTCAAGCTATCACAATACTTGCAAAGAAGAGCGGGACTAAGTTCCTTGTTCCCTTCCACGTGAGAATTAGTACTCTAAAAGAAGAATTTTAGAGATAATCTATATAAAGAACAAAGAATGAAAGGACTAAAAATATGTTATTAAGATTTACCTTGAATATTATGAGACCTTTATATAGACATCTATCAAGGATATGTGGCAGAAGATTCACAAATGTAGAAAACATGTGTCACAAGATCGATGAGCATCGAGGAGCATGTGACAAAAGATGGTAGAAAGTCCGATAAAAGATGAGGGGACCACATGTAGTCATCTCTACAACAATGTGGGATTGGGCTTGGCCATGGCGAGCTCGGCCCATTCTCCCGATCGCCTCTAAGTGAGCGATGGGTTTATTAAGGTGACCGACATGTGTCTGTGTGGGTGTCCCGTCATTACAAGAAATTTTATTTTTAACGATGAAAAATTTAGTCTTATAAAGTCTTTCAACGAATATTTTTCGACAAAACAAGTTAATAATGACTTCCTACAACAAAAAATTACAGTTTTAAAAATGAAATTTCTTGTAGTGTGCCAGCTAGCGGGGAGAGTAGACCTCGACTAGTTGGTGGGTGGCCAAGTAGGCTACCACTAGCCAACCAAATGGAGTTGTTGAGCTCGACTGCTAGGCAGCTCACCAGCAAGGGAAAGTGGTCAAGCTCGACCGTCCTTCAACAACAAGCGATGGGGTGGTCGAGTTTCTTGTGGGGCCGGCTACCTTATAGTGGTTTACAGTTGAAGTCGACAACGTACTATTTAGCTTTTGGTATTTTTTTTTCAAAATAAATGCGTGAACATTCAAGTTAATTAATATTCGAAGTTAGCTAAAAACCACCATATGACATGGATGATTATTTTCTCATTCTTTTATTTTTTGAAGTTGAATAACAATTTAATTAAATAGTGTTCAGATCATTTTATCCTTTACTAGTTGAGTATGTAGTTGCACTCGAACATTTAATGGCCAAAATTGACAGAAGCCTAACATTTTACCAAACAGGTAGGTTGGGAGAATGCTGCTAAAAAAGGTTCTCATTAATAAGTTTGGGACCAATACTGCAATTTCCCCATAACATAAGGAATAATTAAAGCTCATGTCGACACATTTCATGCTAAGCCAACCAAATTTGGAGTACGGACGGTTACTAATGCCTAGACCACCTCAGGATGACTACATAATGTCCTCATTCGATAATTTCTGTACCAGCTCTGATCTGACAATTTTCTGTTATGACAAAATTGACCCCACATTTCCACACATTACTTTTCTCTTTCTACAGCTAATGGCGAATTACAGTTCATAGAAACAAAGTTTTTTGTGATGAAGCCTCGAGTAATTCACGCTTCAGCCCATTCAAATCCCTTCTATGACGTGAACTATGAAACGGGCACATGAATTATATACTGTACGGGTATATCTTATCCTTTAACTTTTTATATGTACTTTCGAAGGTTATTTTGTATACTCGTCTTAAAGTTGTATTATCTATATTAAAAAATACTTTTTCTTACGGTGATTTGATTAATTAAAAGAAAAAACAATTGACTAAGAATTAGTGAAATCAATTGTTATTGCATGTAAGGCCAAGAAAACAAAAGGGTATTTCAGTAAGTGCAGCATATCTAATCAAGTTCCCTTGATCTACTATTACAAGTATAGAGTTTAGGTCAAACAATCGATGATCCCAAAGTTTTTGATGCTAAAGAGAAAAAGAATCCAATAAAATGTCAAGATTTGAGGATGCATTTTGTGTATTGATGCATGTAATGTTGAGGAAGAGCATCAACATATATAGAGAGTTTTCATTCGTGCTAGTAGACATGGTTTCAGTACTAAATTCAATGCTTCGATTTTCGGGAATGTTTTTGCAGAGATCAAACACAGTTCCTGGACGTTACTCACCTATGTCATCGATGTTCGCTCGCCATGACAGGTAACTTGTTGCTTGACTTGGTCAGCACGAAGTAGCGATAAACCAAAATTTATCTAGTGTTGCGATGACACTAAGAATGTTGTAAGTCAAGATCTATAGTTTATATGTATCAAGAATCATATCATGATTGGATGAATAATTTTGTGAATTATTTTCATTTTTAAGAATTTATGTTCCTCCATGTATGAAGATTGCTTCTTTAGCAAATTAATGTCTTTGTTTTGAATAATCAGAAGATAGATTTTGAACATTGATAGTCTACAAATCTTATCTCCATTAATTAAGTCTTTGTTTAGAATTCACATAGACATGCTAATTTTATTAGATACATATATATAGAATCTCTACATACATGTATGTATTAGAGGTAGAACTTGCGTGTTTATTTATTAGATATAGAATTCATTTTTCACATTAATTAAAATGTTTTTGATAGTATCGTAAATAAGTCTTAGATAAAGCAATCGAGAAAGAAATCGACTTACACCATCATCATGTTAGGCTAAGCTTAAAAGGTGCTTAAGCTTAGACAAACATGCTAGTCTAGCTATTACAGTAAACATGTCTTTACTGCTGAAATAAGATGGCAAATAAGCAGCTTATAAGTAAGCAAGCCCTTGTAAGTGGTTTGGTTTATATCCACGTCTCTTTTTTGTTGAGTGATGATTTGAATGCACTAACTTGATTAAATCAAAAAACAAATTGACCTACTTGTTACAAAATGAAGTCTAAATACCCAATGAAATTGAGGTTTAAGTAAGTGTCCCCTAGAAATTTTACTCGAAAAATAGGGTTTCTATACTAGCCCCATTAAAAGAAAATAGGAATAGAATGATTTTATTGTACCATTTGAATAAATGGTAATAAAGCAATGGAAAGTGAGACTGCATAATTAATAGATAAGACTTAAGTGTTTATTTGGTATAATTTTTTGTAGATTATAAGCAGTATGTTTTACGAGATGTTTAGAAAAAGATGTGAGTCGTACAAAATGTGTAGATAAAATTAGTGTTAGAAGAAGTGTTTTCGGGCCAGGTGGCTTAGCAAATCTTTAATTAGTCTTTTGTGATGTGGACTATATAGTTCAAGAAGTAGTCTTCTCCCATTTTCTAGAAAGAAGTAGGAATAAACATTTCTAATGTGATAGATGAATTACGACGTAAATAAGAAAAATTATTATAGGTTGATAATGATTAATGGGTCAAAGAAGTATCATCTTATAGACCAGAGCTGCTTTAGAGCACTTAAACCCTAATTCTAATAGACATTGGTTCCACTTCCATCTCATTTTGATGGCATGGGTTCTACGCACGGTTAGTTATCTAGAAGGCATTTTGGAGTCGTGGTATCCTGAGTCCTATCATCCTCTTGGGATCTAACTGAGTGCGTTAGATCCTTTGACTTCTTTTGATGCTTCATATGTCGATTTCTCGACATGTAAGAAAATGACATTAAATATAAGTATAGACTTTTAGACACCCATCATAGTTGTATCAATATTAATATAAATTAAATATAACAATTAAATAATCCTTGTTTAGAGTTGACTATATAAATATTTTTCCGTCACTTTGTTCGGTTTCATACTAAATTTATTAGAAAAATATCCAACAACTAAAGCCTCACAACCAAGGCAAGCCACACTATAATTTTGCTCTATCCCTTCATATTCCAAAATATTCTATTGAGATTGCATTGTTCATATGAACAAGAATCTGTTTAAGTTTACAAGAAACATGTCCCAACTACATATATCGCCATTCCCTCAATTTATCATCAACCTTTATTGATATGTTATATCAACTAGTAGATGAACTTGGTCATTGAGTCTCTAGCTATCAAATACCAGTGTTTTAAAAAGCATAAAATGTGACTAGGTGTGAAGGCCGAATTTCAAACTTTTTAAATTTAGGTGATGCTGCAAGGACGAGACAAGGCGAAGCGTGAGGCGTGGCTAGGTGCCTAAGTGAGCTTTTTAGAAAAGTGCTAAATACATTTGGTTGTCTTAACTAGGAAATATGGCTGTATCGTTAAAAACTTTTAAATTTTATATATTTTTCTTTATAAAGAAGAAATATAAGTGCATATAGACACGAGTTTTCTTGCATTAGTTCATTAATGCAACATCTAATTAATCAAACAAATGATCTATCCAAAGGGCTAATGTCTCATTGCCAATGGTCGAGAGAGTACTGATCAGCCGTTTATGAGATTTTATCGGGGTTACAAGTCGGTTATTGGTAGACGGAGGTTGTTATGCAGTTGTTTAATAAATAGTAGCGTCCAGAGGCGTTGCCCCATGGATGTAGGAGACGCATTGCCCGGTGGATGTAGGAGACATTCTAATTGTTCTTTTATATTTTCTTTATAATTTTGCTATGTTCGTTGTTTTCTTGGATTTGTTTTTACCAGTTTTGTACTGTGATCTGAGATTGAGTGTCCCGTTAGTAACGGGTTGGAATTATTACTATATCGCAGAAAAATGCAACGAGTCATTGACTCGATATGCTGATATGTTCACCACTTCCCACGAAAGCAGGTCTATACACAATAACTTCATTCTGATGATGTAAAAGTTTTCATAACTATGATTCAAGAAAGAACATATGTAAACAGATACCTTTCATTTGCTCCATCAAATGCAGAGTTTCGACTTTTGCAGGAATTTTCAGTTGGCGGTCTGTGACTAGCTCAACCCCGAGCATCAGTCCTCGTCCCCTCACGTCTCTGATAACTGCATACAAAGATATCAGCCATAGAAAATGATTAGTTAACAAATTATGCTTTTGCAAATGAGGTTCAACATGTAGCATATGTGGTAGACTGGTATTGGCATCTAAAGGGAAAAATGGTTCCGGGACACTCATTTAAAAGTTGTGTACATGCCAGGCCTTTAGATCTGGCCTTAACATGAGGGGTGTGTTGAAGACTAATATAAAATAAATGTGTATCCTCTTTAACAGTTTAAGCCCTTAAAAGAGAGAGTTCAGTTCAATGGAAACTTTACTTTCATGCTTGGCTTTGAGGGCATTAAGACGCCGTTTCAGGTAGGATCCAAAAGCATGAGCATTCTCCTGAAGTTTCTCTCTTTCAATCACCCTGAGAACGGCCAAGTCCTGCTGCTGTTCATATAGGATCCCCTCCGAAGGAGTTAAAGTAAGTTCGATGAGTCAAGACCTCAGCAATCTCAGTAGTAGTTACTATAGCACCAAGAGGAATTCCATTTCCAATGCCCTGCACTCGAAAGGAGAATACGCCCGATTATTTTCTAAACAAAGCTCGAAGTGATGCACATCTCGGGATAAGAGCGATGATTTTCTCTTAATCTACAGATAATCCACCTTTTCCATTGTAACTATGTCGGGCACAACACCATGGACCTCAAATCCCCAAAAATGGCTCAAGTCTAGCCTGAACCTCATCAACAATACAAATGCCTCATGTGTTTCCAATGCTGCTATTTACAGCAGGCAAGTAACCTGGAGCTAACTAATCCCAGCAACTCCCTGTTATATAAAGCAATAATTCATGTATAAAGGCGTGCGAATCTCCTCTTAATTATTGATCTACTAAGTGTATGTTTGGTAAGCACTGGATAGTGTCCAGTAACCATACCAAACATGGATGGTGTCAGAAAATCATTCCAATATAAGAATCCACCATACCAAACATGTGATTAAGGATTAATTATTGATCTTGAACATCTCTTCTGCATACATCACACCATATGAACAAAAGATTCATCCGATGGATCTGGGTTCACGGCATGATGAAATCCACCCTGTTCACGCAACAAAAAGAATCGGGAAATAATCAAGAAAATCAGAGTACAGGTAGTAAAATAGTTAGCACACTCGTCAAAATTCCGTCCAAATCTTTTACTTGCAGTGAAACAAGTAGATCAGTAATAATAAAAACAAAACCAATCTGAAACACATGGAAGCAAACACAGATGTAAAGCAGTTCATCCTTAAAGTGAAAGCTACGTCCACTTATCACTGCAAGACAACTAGGAATTGCATTTGTACCTGAACAAGATTGAATTTCCGGTTACGTAGTGCAGTGGCAGCCATGGTCTCAGCTTCATCCATGGTACGCATTCCTCAGCGATGTAATATCATGACAAACAGTGTATAAATATGCGCCATTGTGATAGCTAATTCATTTGCTTCTGTTCCAGAATTTGTGAAGAATACAACCTACATATTGATCTGAATTTCATTACCAATAAGCCCTCTCAAACTTAGCCATTATATTGATCATAATTAGGCCATCCTAAAATGGCAAAGTATACCCTAACATCACCAGGCAACTTTGAGACCAGTGCCTCAGCAAAATCATCAATTGCATAATTGAGGTACAAAACAGTTTGATTTGGTTTATAATGGACTTAACCACATCAGGGTGACAATGCCCACAGCCCACTGTCGCAATCCGTCCAAAAACATCGAGACATCTACTACCATTATCATCAAACACGTACTGCATCTTGCCGCGGACCAGATTCACCTGTATACAAAACACTGTCAATAGTTTTCGACTTCACACGTTAAGCCTTGTTGTCTATATATTTAGGCCAGGTTAGTTACGTGAATCTTTTTCTGCCACTCCGTCAATTCATTGTGCTAAAAGCTCCAAAACAACTGAATCCTTAACAAAAATAACATACTACATTAATTTTGTTGAACCCCTTATCAACAAAATTAGGATTTGTAGTGTGTTTGATTTTGATTAAAATCAGATTTTTTGTAAAAATTGATGAAAAGTTATAAAAAGATGTGGTTCCCATTAAATGTGTGGTTAAAATTAAATGTTGACTTTAACTTCATCTCGTTGGCAAAATTTATATTGAAATCAAACAAACCCTTAGTTGCTTTCAGCTTGTTGCTTGGATAATTATTAGATTCTCTTAAGTATATAATGATATTTTGATCTAGGTATTGTCCTCACTATGTTTAAGAGCGCAATCCATCCTATATCATCTTAGAATCAAGCCAGGGAATCCATACCCCTCTCTTTGGGCCCACCACCCACCCCTCTTTCAAGCATGTTACTGCATTATCCACTCACTTCATGGGAATGCTTCATCATCGACTCGAAGATAGGACCCTGGCTCTGATTCCAACAGATGCAAGGTATTATCATCGCTTTGCTCAAAAGCTATAGCTCATAGCACTAATGCAAATCCACTATATATAATCCACAATCAAGCCCGAGAATCCACCCCAAGCTCAGTCTCTTTGGGCCCACCCCATTGCAAGCATGCTCATGCATCACATTCTAATTTAAAAAATAAATAAAAATTCATATACTAAGAACTCTTAGGCCCATTTTCCACCCATTTTCCAACTTTAGTGCAATTGGCGAAATTTTCCCCCTTGAAAATGTATTTTCATGCTTTCCATCTTTTGTTTGATTGAAATTTTTGATTTGCCATGGAAAATATTTTCCATGTTTTCATTCTAATTTTTTTTGGGAAGGAAATTTATTTTCATAAAATTTGTTAACCTTTTCCAACCCATTTATTTTCCATGGAAAATTTGTTAACATTTTCAATCCAAATTTTCTTTAATTCATTTCCATGGAAAATATTTTCTTCTTGCCCCAAATTTTCCACTTGAATCAAACACAACCTTAAGTTTTCAGTAGAAGTAGTACATAGATGAGCTGACAAACTCTTTCCTCTTCTTCAAAACCTCGTTCGCAGTCGATCTTGTGTACTGCAATGGAATATTGTTGAAGAAAGACAATTTCGGAATAATGTCTAGGTTGTTTTCCTGGAAAGATGCAGCATCTGTATTCTGGTCTAGCCAAGAATAGTGACGTATGTGTAGGGATCGAGTAATTTACGACTCTAAATTTATTGAGAATAAAATTTAATTTATTGTTACATATAGCTACTAGTTGTTTTATTTAAATCCTATGAATTAATTTGAACTTTACTACAAATTAAATATAATCAACTCATTTATTTAACAACAAAATAGATTGTCTTCTCTCCTTTTAAATAAGCTTATCTATTCCATTTTTGTACTTCTAAAAATGTTGTTCGAAAATAATTCTAATATAATTCAAATTATTATTCTTGTCGTATTAATATAAAATTGGTATATCAATACCTATTCGATCTCAACTTCCTACCGGAATTTCTTAAAAATCGTCACCAGCGCCAAACCATCGTTTTTATTTAAAGTTCAAACCATAATTACTTTTTATTATTGCCACTTGGTATTGTAAATCATAATTAACTTTAATTATTATTTTTTAATTATTGCCACTTGTTATTTATTGCAAATCATAATTAACAATAATTACTTTTTATTGCCACTTGTTATTGTAAACATACCTACTGAATGATGGATGTTTGATAAGCTCATCAAACAACGTTGAATCAGAAATATAAATTGGAAACGAGAATACAAAAAGGATAATTTATTTTAATATTCAAAAACACCAGGAACGCTAAATTATGTTACATTCCAATAAACAAAGCCAAAGAAGAATCGCATTTTGGGATCCAAATTCCCATACAAGATGCCCTCTCCAAACTTGGGATGATATTCAGAGACCATCTTCAACATATAACATGTATTCCATTAGAAATTCCAGAGGGATATCAATATTCTCTAAAAGTAAGGTTGAGACGACCTGGACGAAGTTTTGCTCGTTCCAATAAGGGAGGAGGAGCTGTATTGGGGATAATGGATTTCACTCCATGAAAAATATGTCTAGATTTGCCACCAAATATCAGCACATCACCTGATTCCAGCACAACTTTCTCAGCTTTTTTAACATCTCTCTGATCGCCATACAAGAACTCAGCCGAGTCGCCCAAACATAATGAGACGACAGGCAATTCACTGAGTAGACTCTTCCTGCTTTCATCACGATCCTATATACAGAAGATGCAAAATTTTTATAGCCCTATGTAAATTTGAATTGATGAGAGAAAAATCAAGCTATAACAGAAAAATGAACTTGGTTACTATTAAAAGAATAAAGATAAGCTAACAAAAGAAATTTTATGCAAAAGATGTTGAAAATTTGTTTTTTAACATTCGTTAAATATTTGCAACAGGTTTCACAAATTATCATGTCAAGTTCTATATCAAGTTGGCTTCCCTACATTCACATCTTGCCCAGATTCGGGTGAGAGGAAATTAGTTTGAAGCACCTATTATGCTACTCCTGTCCTAGCTACTGTCTCGCGTGTGTTCAACAAATGCAACCAAATTCCAGTGCAAACTGAAAATACTCTTGTTTTGTTGATGAAAAGAAGGTTTGCTTCATTAATTCATGGAGGAGAAAATGCAAGAACTTATTAACCAAAGATGTAGGTATTATTAATATCTATTAAAGAAAAATATAGATCCTGAAATTAAGAAGAAACAAAAAAGAGCTACTCTCTGATTCAATACCAACCTGATGGAGGCCAAGTCGCCCGTTAGTGGTATAGAAGTTAACTATACACACATCCGGAGACATTCGAGGGAGTATATCCTCGACGTTCACTGTCATCGAGTGTCTTTCGATCAGAGTATGGGAATCGTCAACTGCTCTTCTGACTAATGAAGTGAATTCATGAGGAATACTAGGGGGCTCAGCACCATCATGCTGTCGTCTTTCTTGATACGCTTTTGTTTGAGGATTCCAGTCGAGACCAAGACACATCATGTACAGACGCAATTTCGCTCCATCTTGGTAACCAGGTCTGTAAAACCCTCCTGGGCCAAGACCTAATTTTTGACATCTCTTTACGATATCTACCTGCAAGTAGGCATGAACAGATATTAGGGAGCTGGAAGAAATTATTACTGGTCTTAAAGCAACTATATACTCCTAAAAGATATGGAAGAATGGAATGGTGCCAAAAAGATTCTATAATGTTTGCTAAGGAGATGGATATTTTCTCATTTCAAGGGAAGGGCCATACATCATCAAAGTTCAGTAACGTGAATGAAATTCTAGTTTTCCCGGATCAGATGGTAAGGGATAAATTTATGAACAATATTTTGAAGCATGGCAGGTAATAGACACGAGTAGTTAAATGGAAGGTTGTTCCCTTCTTGTTAGTAAAGACTTAGCTATCATTGGAGAAGTTTTTAAAATGATTTTTTTAGACACAAATGGCATCTCTACAATTCATCTGTAGTTCCTGTGATTCTGTTGCAATATGATTTTCTATGCTCGAGCCGCTGATGAGATAGCATGTTAAGCAATGCAAACAATACCAAACATACAAAAATAACTGAAATTGGAATATTTAAGCATTAAAATTGGTTATCCATTCTTTGCACGGATTCAAGGCAAATAATATAACATTGGGCTAGATCTGAACTTATTTGTGAGAAAAGAGAATACTTTGAGCAACTATTTCATATGGACGAGAGAGAAGTAGAGCATTACCTGCACATCAAGGGGTATGTAACTTTTCAATAAAACCATTCCAGGTCTCAACAGTTGACCATTCTCTTCAAGCAAGCATTCCGTTTGAATCTGTTCATAAAAAGAAGGCGGAAGAAAGTCTTGATCCAAGGTCTCAGATAGGCATATATCAAATGGCTCATCTATGTTCTCACCCTTGGTGGACCTTGGACTTTTGTTACCCTTTTCACACTTGGGGTTAGCCCGGTGAAACTTCAGACTTCTAGAAGCAGAAGGCCCACGCGTCTTCCCAAAACTAGTAGGCAAATATGACCCATCATTGATACCATCTGAATGTAAACTGGTCGATAATTCAAATTGTGAAGAATCATTGTTAAGCACCACCTCGTCTGATCTTTGCTCCCACTCAGCATCCAAATCAATTTTAGTTCTCCTCTTACTTTTATAAATGGAATTAACACTAACAGAAGGTGAAGGAACTTCCTCCTCATAGAGATCGTCTGATGCATCACGCGATTGTGGTTGATTTCTTTTATTGTCCGCTCTTAACTGCAGCAAAATCAATCATTAAGATTAGAAAATTCACCCTTATCCTTTTAATCTAATTACGGTATGGATAGACATTCAATTTAGAAAACAGTTTAAGATGAAATAGGGCACGTTAACTCCATTCTGTAACAGTCATATAACTAGGGACCGGAGATAATAGTGAAACCAAGCTCAGAATATTTTAATCCTCCAGTTTTGTAAATTCACTCACGAAAGGCAGATAAATGCTCAGCCAAAAACCATAAAAATTCCAGCAGGCGAGAATAGTGTATAGCTACGAAATACTAATTCCAGAAAGAATTGCTCAGTAAGATCAGAAAATTCAGCCTTAATCTTTTTAATCTATAAATGAGTATGGACTGACATTCACATTCAATTCAAAAACCAGTTACCGATGAAATAGGACACATCGACGCAGTTCTGTACGACTGTACCAGGAATTCTGCACAACGAGAGATTATATAGAAACCAAACTCAGAACATGTTAACCCTCCAGACTCCAGTTTCGAAATAATCCACTCACAAAAATCAGAATAAATGCCACCCAAAACCGCAAGAAATTCCAGCAAGAATAACGCATGACTACCAAATACTAATTGCAGCAAGAATTGCCTGTCATGAAGAAGATGGAGAAGAACCAGGTGAAATGCAGTGGGGAAAGAGGAAGAAGAGAACCAACCGTAATTAACAGAAATTCAAATAAGGGACGACGCCGTTTTAATAAATGGAAGACAACACCGTTTTATTAAAATTTAGTTTAGTTAAATGTTTTTACACAATTTCAGCTTGTTGCTGATATAAATATGTGGCCTAGGAGAGATAAAGCATCATCATGAATCTTTAACAGAATTGGCAGTGAGATTTTCTTCCATTATCTCCCTCTGTTCTTCATCTTCTTCGTGTTTCTTATTTCTTTCTTATCCCATTTATTAATTTCAGCTTGATCGATTTAATTAATAGAATTTCAGCTCCAGTTATTAACCCCATTCCTAGTTAGCTGGTTATGAGTTGAATTCCTCGTTAATTGGATTCAAACCATAACATTGCCCAGTAAGATTAGAAAAATTCACCCTTGCCTTTTTAATCTATAGATGATTATGGACAGACATTCAAATAGGGAAGCAATTAGAGATGAAATAGGGCACATTAATGCCATTCTGCAACAGTAATTCCGCACCTTAAAACTAAGAACATGATACCATATTAAAACCAAGCCCAGAAATTGTTTAAACCCTTTGCAAAACACAGTCACATCTGTTCGACAGTATGTACTAAATCTTCAAACTTTAAATTCATCTTATATATTTACTCAATTGTATTCTTCGCCTATGATTACCCGTGGAAACATTGGCATTACTAGTAAATTGTTTTTTTTTTTTTAAAAAAAAAAAGATCGAAAAGAAAAGCTCACCTTCTGCAGGGAAATTGCAGATTTGTCATCAGGGCTTGATCCCATGCCTCTCTTTATTGTCCTTCCAAGAAAAGAAACCTTGCTGGAGAACTTGTTGAATGTTGAGGTAAATCTTGTGGCTGTGATGGTTGTACGGTACAATTGGAATAGCATGAATTGAATAGTTGCTCAAATTCCACACTTTTGTATGTATAGGCGCACGAACACACACACACAGAGAGAGAGAGAGAGAGAGAGAGAGAGAGAAAGTGAAGGATGTAACAGAAGTGGCTTTGAAGAATTTCCGATTGTCGTATGATCGGATTGGCCTCAAATTTATAAACGGATCCTAAAATTCATAGGACAGTCCGAATTCTACATGTATTTGGCAATTGAAATCTAAACGGTAAACCTGAAAGGGCATAGATTAAAAACTGTAGTGCTCAATTGTTTTATGAAACTGCATTAAAGAAAAAGCTAAAATGATTTTTTTTATTTTTTTTTAAATGTGGGAAATTGGGCAAATGGTCCCCATCCTTTCATTTTTGGTAGAGTAGTCCATATCCTATCCATTTAAGTCTTTCGATTATTTTCGTTTTGATTCCATTTAAAACTTATCTATTTATAATGCATAAATATCTATCATATTTTTTTTTTTATTAGTGGTATAAAATTGTCGAGTTACATTTCTTTTATTTCTTTCAATTGGTGCAAAATTTTCTTAATCTTTACCCTTAGTGTGAAAATTGTCATTAACTTTTGTCTTTTGGCGCAACAGTCCCTAATCTATATGTTTTGGTGTGCAATTGGTCATTATTTGATGAAGAGACAAAAATACTCTTAATTTTAATTAAAGAAATTTGTAGTTGAATTCTTAACCTTTGTTAAATGTGTAAATAAGTCCGATACATTTATTAAATTATATTTAATTTAGCATATTAAATATATAATTTATCATATTAATATATCACTATAGTCATGTCAAATAAATTTTTCACAAAAGAAAAAAAATAAAATTATTGTGCTTTAAGTATATGTAATTGCTATGTGATCTGAAAAACTTGAATACAAATTAAGTTATATAAATAATAAAATAATGTATATAATTTTATGACATTGAATCAATCTTATTATATTTTATTAATATAAAAATACTAACAAAAATTAATTTTACACATTATGTGTTCTATATTTTTGAACGATAAATTAAAATATAAAAAACACAATTTGAGCTCTAATATTTGTAGTTAATAAACAAAAAGCTCAATTAAATAAAAATAATTGAGTATCAAGTTTGTAACAAAGTTATTTTTTTTTGTTGTACTATAAAATTAAAGTTTGAATTTTAAATAATATGATAATTTAATAATAATAAAATAATTTTAATTAGCACATTTGTTAATAATTATGAGCTTAAATTTTAGTTATTTTATAATATTTCATAAAATATACAAAATAAGTTAATATATTATCAATTTGTTAGTTTCTTTTAATCTTTTATAAAAAATTAAAGTATCGGACACATATTCACTTTTTGCAAAGGTTAAGAATCTAATTGTAAATTTTTTAATTAAAACTAATGATATTTTTGTCTTTTCTATCAAATAAGGACTAATTGTGCACTAAAACATATAGATTATGGACTATTGCGCCAAAAAACAAAGGTTGGTGATCATTTCCACACTAAAAGTAAATATTATGGACCATTTGCTCCAATTGAAAGAAAGAAAAGAAATGTAACTTGACAATTTTACCTCCATCAATAAGGACAAAAAAATAAATAAATGAGAGAGACCATTTGCGAATCTAAATGGATAGGTTTTAAATAGAATCCGTAAAAAATGATTAATTGCGCACAAGATTTAAATGGATATATTAGGAACCATTCCACAAAAAATAAAAGATTAATGACTATTTACACACTAATGTCATACATTAGGGACCATTTATGCTGATTTCCCTAAAAATTTTGTTGGGGACCAATTGCGTCAAGTTCTTCTTATCTTAAAGATTGACAAATTTGCAAATGCAATAAAATGGATGTGAACTCTATACGCAAAACCAACGGCACTTTTGGATCGAATCGGTCCAAAATAATCATTTGGACATATCAAGACCTCGTTGTTAAAATTTAAAGGTTAGAGACCAAGAACGCACGAAAGCAAAGGTTAAGAATTAATTGTGTCAAAATCTTTTTTCTTTTTTCTTTTTGTATATTTAAACCAATTTTATGTTGTCCTTGAACTAAATTAAAAGTAATATAAATCTAAAAAAGAAGTTTATTTGTGTGTTTGGAATGACTTTTTTAAACATTAAAAGCACTTCTTAAATAATAAAAGTATTTTTTGTTATATTTATGATTGTTTAACTAAAGTTAATAATTACTTTTTAATTTAAAAAACAGCTTAAAAATGTGTTTTATAGAAGTTTAAATTTTGAATTTCTCTAAAAAGTTCTAATTGAGCTTTTACGAAAAGTTGTAATTAATATTTAATGACATAAAAATTAATAAAATTACCACTAAATACATCAAAAAAAATATTACTCTAATGGTCCACAAAGATAGACTTCTATTTTCACACAAATTAAGAAAATATAATTAATATAATTGAAAAAGTAAATTTTACATAAGTTTTTTCTTAATATACCTCCATATAAATATCATTAAAATATAGTTAATACTTTGTTGATAGCAACATACATTAAACATATGTATATTAGGGAACTAAAAAATTAATCATACTCTCAACAAGAAAAATGACATATAATCACTGTTCTAAAAAGTCCCCCCAGACTCCATCTCACGTCTCATTCTCGCTTTGTCCTTATTTTGCTCTCGTTTACGTCTCGACTAGGCTCGAAAAACTTGAATATCGGCCTCCACGCATCTTTACTCTTTTTAGAACATTGCCTATAATTTGAGACGGATGGATAAAAAGAAGAAGAAGAAAATAAGTCTATTTTTATGGAGTAGATAGAGTAATTTATTTACCACATGAATTATTTATATCAAATTTTCACTTCATATATTTATATAAAGTGAAAAATATATGTTGGTGTATTAAATAATATAATACAAATTACACATAATATGTTTGATATAAATATATTAATTTTAAGTAATATGATATAGAATACAATAATTGTGTTATCCTAATTTAATTAAGATGTTAATTATAATTATTATGGAATATGAAAAATTATTATTTATAAAATAAAATAATGTTAGATATATAATAATTAATTATTGTTTAATCAGTTGTATAACAAACTTTTTTTTTTTGAAAAAAATGTTCTATAAACAAATTCTAACATTCAAATCTAAAATTTTAAAAAATAGATTTAATTATAAATAATGTAATATTTTTCAAAATAAATTACTGAGTCGGGTCATCTAAATTTGTTGCAATATTGAATCACTTCACGGGAAATTTACACAAATACACAATAATATGATTGGGAATTGAAAAGTACTGCCTCCCTCAAACCAGTTGAAAAATACTTCACAAACATTATTTCTGTTGAAAATTACTTAAAATGAGGACACATTTTTTAGTTTTTTTGAAGGTTTCAATCCCAAAATCAATTCAACCATGTTCCTTGCCAGAAATTATCCCACAAAATCTGTCCAAATTCAAAATTTAAAATGCTAAATAAGCCTCCGTCCAAGAAACCGATCTCTGATTTCCAACGAACCACAAAATTCTACTATTCGACTTGTTACTCATTCCGGTGAATTGATTATGAAGATTCCAATTTTCATCTACCGAAATTCTTTTAAGTGTATTCACATATTACACTCATAGGAATCAGAGGAAGAGAAAAGGAAAATCGCTGGCAGGAAAAAAATTAATTTTTAGCTCAATTTGTGATTAAACATTGGCACAAGGTAAAGTTGCATCTGTTTTGCAATAAAAATATGCAGTAACAAATCGTGGTTAAAAAAAAAAAAAAAAAAAAGGTAACACGCTAATTAAAATAATTGCAGTACCAACTAGTAACAAATATTATTCCAAAAAATAATAACTCAATTAGTAATAACATGGAACTGTAGAATTTTGATTTTGTACGGTGAAAAAAGTCTAAGATGAGCACATAAATTGATTTCGAATTTCAACTGAGGAGATTGATAGGAATATGGATGACAAAATACCCTCTCCCGCTCCTCTCTGACCCGCATTGCCCCCCGTTAGGTAATAACATGGATGACTTTTTGATGGTTAACGGTGGCCAAAGTGGCATTTCTGGTGACGACTTCTTTGTTGATGACCTCCTTGACATCTCCAATGCCTTTTCCGAGAAAGAAGAAGAACCGAAAAAACACAAATCGAAAAATCATGAACAACAAACGGAAAAGTCTTGAACTGGATTCATTTGTGAGTTTGATTCTTGAATCTTTCTAAATAATTGCATTTTATTTCTGGAAAAGGATGGGTGTGGGTGTGGGTGTGGGTGTGGGTGTGAAAAGATAATTCATTTTGAGTTGGGAAAGAACACTTATTTGAATAAAATAAAATTGTTTAAGATTTATTTTTACTTTTAAAAAGGTTAAGGACCCAATTGCAATGCTTTTCATTGTATTTTTTTTCCTATCAATTTAATTTATTTAAGTCAAGGGGTAAAATTGTCATAGAATTGTCAGAATAGTAAAAAAAAGTGATTTGGGGACCATATGTGAGAATAAATAGAAGAATGAGGATGATATCTGCTAAAAAAAAGAATGGGATGAAATCGTTATAAATCTAAAAGAATGGTGACTAATAGTATAATTAACTCTAGTTTTAATTAGAGAAAATTGTAATTGAATTTTTAATCTTTACAAAAGGTACAAATAGGTCCGATAATTTTATTTTTTATAAAAAAAATTAAAGAAAACTAACAAGTTCTTTATATATATATATATAATTAACATTTTATTGACCAAATTGATAACGTGCGAAATTGTTTTGTATATTTATTAACAATTATAAAATAACTAAAATTTAAGTTCATAATTATTAAAAAAATATGTTAAATAAAATTATTTTATTATTATTAAATAATTTTATTATTTAAAATTTAAAATTTTATTTTATTGTTACAACATAAAAAGAAAAATAATTTTGTCACAAACTTGATGCTTAAATACTTTTATTTAATTGAACTATTCATTTATTAAGTACAAATATTAGAGCTACAATTGTATTATTTATATTTTAATTTATCGTTCAAAAATAAAGAACACATAATATATAAATTAATTATTATTATTAGTTTTATGTTAAAAAATATAATAAGATTAGTTCAATGTCATAAAATTATACACGGCATATTATTTATTTAACTTAATTTTTATTCAAAATTTTCAAATCGCGTAGCAA
The DNA here is from genome assembly GCA_023638005.1 of Forsythia suspensa. Lineage (NCBI taxonomy): Eukaryota > Viridiplantae > Streptophyta > Magnoliopsida > Lamiales > Oleaceae > Forsythia > Forsythia suspensa. The sequence continues at coordinate 39,599,073 of CM042669.1, read as the reverse complement.
TTATATATATATATATATATATAGACACACACACACTTAAAGCGCAATAATTTTATATTTTTCTCTTATGAAGAATTTAATTGATACAACAATAGTGATATATTCAATGGTGCTCTGATGACATTTCATGGATATTACATGTGATAAGTTGGTAAGAAAACCCCTCATTACATCAGTAATCATATTGGAAAGTATTTCAAACATTGCGATCCTGGATTTGCTCCCTTTGTTATCAAGATTTAGCAGAAGTGTTTGACATATTCTGTACATTGAATTGACGGCCAAAAAATTGATCGGCCATTTGGAAGGCCGTCTCTTAAACAACTTATATCACATTCCTTTCTCAATTCCATGAACATGTGCTTTGCTGCATCAGAGAGCTCTTAAATTATCTCTCTTAGGCTTTTGCCTTCGATTCCCATTTCACGAAAATTCATATCCAACCACGTGTAATGTAATGGAGATCAACTCTGACCTATACAATTTCATTTCAATTCAAACAACATCGAGTTTTATATCCAAAATGGGTGGATATGAGGATGGTGGATTTTGGAATTTTTGGATTTTTGGGGGTTGTGGTGGATTTTGGATTTTGGGGCTTGATAAAGAATATAACCTCTTTGTTACTTTTTATTTTTTTTGTGGTACATTTGGTTATTTTTCAATAATTTTTTTAAAAATTTTGTTTGTTTGTTTGTTTAAAGGGAATATTAATTTTGTCATAAAAGACCTACAATGCCTATTTTTTCAAACGTTTGAGATGTCCGGTGCTATTTTTAAAGATTGGGAGTATATCCCTTACGTTTTTTAAAAGTTGGAGACCAAATATACAATTTTATCTTTTCTCTAATTAAAACTAATGACATATTTGTCTTTTTTATCAAATAAGGACCAATTGCGCACCAAAACACATGGGTTATAGGTCTTTTGTGCCAAAAATAAAAGTTATGAATGATTTCTGTAGTGAGAACAAAAGTGAGGGACCATTTGCGCCAATTTTCCTATTTTTTAACCATTTTCTCTATTTACTAAGCGCATGTTTGGTAATATTAAAATTATTTTTTAAGTATTGAAATTATAAGTTGTTGGTGAATATGTGGATAAAAAGTGGATTGTAAGTTGTGGATTCTACGAAATATGTGGATAAAAAATATATTTGACCAATTTGATCAGTTGATATTATAATTTAAGCAACTCCAAGCATGTGCTAAAATAGTCATAGGTAAAATGATATAAATAACCACTCGTTTAACGCTCATATATATGTTCATTTTCTCTTATTCTTATGTAAATCACAAACCTCACACGTAATCTTACTTTAAAAGTGTCAATAGAGAATTTCTTCAGAGGAGATGATGATAAGCCAAATGGAAATGAAACTACTTGAAAATTCGTAGTCTTTGTATCAAAATCACTCGGAGATCTTGGACTATCAATAGGGAAAAAAAATGGCATGTAGGGGAGGAACTTGAATCTTCAACTACGAACTAAAAAAAAAAAGTTAGTCGGGTTTTCGGTTTCAATAAATTCGACCTAGATTTCTCATTAATGAGAGCATCAGTTATGCCTAGACCAACACCTATTGAATCCAATTTGTCCCAATTATGGTTCCTATTTTTTTTTTTTGAGTGTTTCAAGAATTGAAATTGGAGTAATCATAAATTCAGAGTAAGCAAAAAAGACCCTTGAGGCAAAACCACTTAACAACATAGGATAAAAAGGAAAAAAAAAGAGAAACTTAGTTGTCTACAAGTGTTGTTACTGAACTGTCTACAATTGTTCTTGGTAATGTATCAGAGATTAATTGATTCAAGAAATGGATTGCTTGCCATGAAGTTGCAAGAAAAATGTATTCATAGAAAATGTACAGTTGTGTTTCAAAGAGAGAAAAGGTGCCGCCTAGTTTGTTTTCTTTTTCTTCTTTGTCTTTTCTATTTTTTATTGTAAAATAGTTGGATTTTTATCTTAAAAAGTGGAGTTAAATGTTTGAATAATTACTAAACTTTTAGGTTCGCTCTTCGTTAACTTATTGAACTTTAAAATATTTCTAAATACTAACTGAACTTTACAAATTTACTCTCCGTTATTCACTCCTAAAGACCCATTAACAGCCCGTGGATGAAATTGCATACGTGGCAAACAGAATGCCCACACACGTGTCTGCTAACCAAAGTTAAGCTGATTGCCATATCAGCAAAAAACAAAATTATTGCGCAGTCGCACAAACCTTTAATTATTTATTTTATTTTTTACTTATTGGCGCGATTTGTAAACAAAAAAAAAAAAACACATTTTGGTTATATTGTGGCCCAATTCCAAGTCTCATTCTTTCCCAAATTGCAATTGCCACAAAATAAAATTCTTGACTTATCTTCTCAAATTAATAAACTGATGAGGGGTTGTCGTATCTCAAGAGGATTGACCTATTTGCTCAAATAAATTAAAAAGTAGTCTATTGAGTTGTTATAGCAAGCACAATCACGAGAATGAATATCATCGAAATAAAATACAAACAATAAAATTAATGAAATTAGTGTTAAACTACATCAATCATCAAACGATAAGAGTTTTAACTCATAAGGAAAGAGAAACAAAAGTAAAAAACTAAGGTCATTCTACCAGAGGGTCGGGGTTGGGAAAGAAATGCTCCAAAAAAGATAGCATATCACACATCTTGGCACTAAATGTGTCCAAGCGTAGGCGTAGCTCTCGTCTCGGCCATGAAAAACTGGCGCTCTCTGACTTCTTACTGATACCGAGAACACTATTTGGCTATGAATTCTCAAGATGCTTGAGTTTCCTGCTGCTGTAGGAAATACGACCTCTCCTAGTTGTCTACTATCTACCAAAGAGATTAGTGAAGCTCATTGAATTATCGGGCATTGTCTGCTATACTGTCGTATCCAAAGTTCTTGAATTTCTGTCCAATATTATGGCCTGCTCTGGCCCTGCACATGTTGGTATGCATTTATAATAGTTCGGCCGTCTCCATATTTTAATCATCACCATTGTCCCGTAGGATCCTCTTTGACTGAGACTTAGATGCCTTCCCCCTAGTCTTATTCATAGCTTTAGTAACATGAACTGTATGTTTAATACTATCAACATACATTTCATTTGCCTTGCACATTCCTAAACAAAAGCTTTCCTTTAGCAAAGGTTCTTTTGACGACATAAAAAATTATATTGAAAATGTGGTTGCTTGTGTTTATTTTGTGTCATTTTGCAAGCCAATAAAATATCTTAGCCATGTTCGAAGAATGTGCATTTGATGAGCATTTGGGTCGTCGTTAGCGGAGATAAAAATATGTAGTACTTTGATTTTCGGTGCCATGTCCTCGTGGATGATCTGATCATCCATGGACCATTTTCTCTATCGCTCGTGAAGGAGTGATGACACTTTATCCCATTCCTCAATGGGAGGAGATATCGAGCCACCTTTGATTCCATGATAGCTATTAATTTCTTCTAGCCCAAATGGTACCCTGACACCTCGCACATAAGTTTTGTGATAATTCTCGTGCTCTCGGTTGATGATGTCTGGGTTGAAATTTGCATAGAACTCATTGACCAAGGAATATAAGCTAGTTGTGGTTTCACACAAAGAGGACCTCGACCATTTGTCGCAATGATGTTAGCAATGATGGTCCCCGGGAAGTCGGTGGTGATTACATGTGAACGTATACTTGTCATATCCTGCAAACCGTTTCTTCCCTCTTTTGGATAACAGGATTTTAGGTTCTGCGGTGTCCTCGCTTGCCTTCTTTCGTATGACGATTGACGAAGAGGCAATTTTCTCACCTTTGTCCTTGGATGCTATGCTTGGTTTCTTGGCATGTGGATGCATTTTCCCTATAATTATAAAACGAAGAATGATATCAAATCTGAAGGTGTAACTATGTAAAAATCATATTCAAATTATAATAACTTAATCTCATAAGTTCATAATACACTAAAAGAACATTAATGTATGTGGAAATACAAGAAAAAACAAAGAAAGTAGGCAAATATGGTTCATTACTTTCATCTGACACGTTGTGGGCGCTTGTAAAAATAGGTTGAAAACTCTAACAAATTAGCATGCCCATGTCTACAATTTTTTCACAACTTAATTACCTCCACTACCCACCACATAATAAACCAAAATGTAGCCCATACTCCTCACATTGAAGGTCAAAGTAGATACAAACTCAAATATATGATATATGAAAGAACAATAAGGGTTTACCATTTTACCTTGCACTTAATTGTGATTAGGGACCTTAAATGTGTGATTTTTATTAGTTTGAATCAACTACTACTTTTCGGACCAGAGAGTGAAGAAAATTTGAAGATGGTGGAAGGTGAGGAAATAAATTTGGAAAAGAAATGAGAGGAAAGTTTGGTGTGTGGACGGGGTAACACCCCGTCCTCAATCTATGTGGCCGTGCTATTCTAACCACTCGCAAAATCAAAGTTAGCACTCTATTGCTGCGCCATAAAATTTTGTTTGTTTGTTTTTTAAATGTAATGAAGTCAAAAAACGTAAAAGGGCATCCACAAAAATCTACCAGCAAGAGATGAATCAACTTCATATGATTCAAAATATTTTGTGAAAGAATATGATATATATAAATCAACTTCATACATTCAAAATATCGTCTTTAGGATTTACATCGAAGTTGTCACAAATGCTAGTATAATGCCTTCAACTGGCACCTTCACTAACATTCAAGTTTGGAAAAAACTTAGTCAAATTAAGCACCAATAACTCCTTAAACTAACTATCAAGTTTGGACTAAAAACTCCACCAAGCTTAGACAATTAACTCCATCAAACTAAACCCATCAAGTATGGAATTCAAAACTAACTACTTTTACTTGATATAGGTGGTACAAATGGAGATGATATGGTGTAAGTTTGCCTTCTTGCACTTGCTCTAGAAGCACTTGACGGAGTTGTCTCATCAGCATCCAATCTTTGAAGCTCATCAACCATTGTGCTAATGTCAACTTCCTCTATTCTAATATCGGCGACAAACGTTTTCCCTATTTCATGTCCTCCAACCACAAGCATTGATGATGCTAGTGGTTCTTCAATTTGTCCTTGCATGTCAACCTCAGGTGTGAGAATGAATTGGACCATTGTATGTGTTTCTTGGGGATGACTTGATGGCCTTTCACGCTTGGAACCAATTTCTCCTACGCAAAAAAAAACAAAAAAAAAAAAAACATAGTAGTATAATTAATAGCAAGTTATTAAACAACCAATTGTATTATAAAAGTTCGTGTGTTAACCTTTTTCTTTCTAACTAGCGGGGTCTCAATTTCATTCCCAACACACTCGAGCGGTGCATTGAACAATTCCTACAATTAGTAAGTATATGGAATTTGGTTAAATGTGTAAAATTTAAAAGTTAAATACAATTCATTGATAGCCTCAAATGATATCTTTTGTTGTGCCCTTCCAAACCACACTCTGAACATGTCACGACCACTTGATCTTTCTTTTTCATTTCGGATTGGACCGAGAGTGTTCAATGAAATCTTCCTCTATCTGCCTTCTCATCTTTATCTGTTGCCTACCCTTTATTTGTACACTCCATAACTGTGTAACATTAATCCACGTAGTCGCCGACTCATTTTTCTTATCCCAAATAACAGCGACTACGTTACAATAAAGAATCCCAAGTCTCACTTCCGACATGCACATGTTCGCGCTTGCAAATCTACTACAAATATACCGAAAAGACTGTTGACTTGATATTGGGGTCTTCCTAACCAATCTAATGTACAACTATCAGCTATTGCAATGTTTCTTCCCAACTTTCTTTTAATCTTTGGATACAAATGTTCAGTGTACCTTCTCATCCTATCTTGTCTCGATCGAATCTTTTTCATGAAGCTAGTTTATATGGACGTTAGCATAGTTAGAAGCATCTTGTCTCTATCATCGAGCAAAGTCTTGTTAAAAACCTCACAACCATTGTTAAGCAAAATGTCACTCTTCACTTTCATCGAGCAGTACAACTTACTCCACTTTCTTGGATTTCGTGCCATCAACCAATTGTATGCATCTTCGTTCGTGGTCCTTATTTGTTGTATCCAAATTCTAAAATCAGCAAGTATAGTGTCCTTCGCATCTCGCCACAAATATTCCTTTAATATTTTGCCTTTGAATTCCATGTTGAAGAAATTGGCATACACGTAGCGTACACAAAACCTATGCTCTACCAACAGAAACAACTCATCTAACACGTTCTACAAACCTTTTGCCTATCAGTCATAAAGGTCTAGTCACCATAGTTATCTATCTCTACATCCTCGCCCAGATGGGTGATGAACTATCTCCACGAAAATATATTTTTCTTCTGAACAACTACGTATGCCATGGGGTAGTTACAATTGTTAGCGTCAAGTGCAACTATTATAAGTAGCTTACCTCCATATTTACCTCTCAAATGGCATCCGTCAAGCTCAATCAACTTCTTACAACCTCTCACAAAACATTCCTTGTAGGCATTACATCATATGTAAATGCCATGGAATCTCTGCCCATTCACAACTATAATCACGCTAGACCTCGTGTTAGTCCTCAACACCTCTGCGACATATGACCCCAACAACCCAAATTGCTCTTCAATTGTTCCTTCTAACAACTTCCTTGCATGTCTCCTAGTTTTTCAAGCAATATTCCTACCAATATTCGTTTTCAAATCTCTCTTCACCGAGGCTATGAAACTCTTTGTTTTTCAATTTGGATCTACTCTAAATGTTTCGATGTATCGATTAGCCGGTATAGGTATGTGCAATGTCTATTACTTTGGCCTCTGCTGCTAGTGTGCTCTGAAGTATATAATTTCACTTGCACCGTGCTAGTACTCTTTACATTCGACGCCTAAATCTTCCATTTACATACCAGTTTACAAACAGCTCGCGCTCTAGATTCATCATTTGTCTTAAATTTCATATTATACATATTTACAGCTCCGTAATTTGTCGTTGCCTGTTTGAACTCTTCAATGGACCTAAACTTTTGTCCAACTACTCTCTCATCAACTTCGATTTCAATTCATTCAATGACATCCTAACCATACAACATATCGTCGTCCTTCTCACATTCATTCTCAGAGTCATTGAAGTTCGGATCCTCCTCCATTCTCCTACAAATTTGACAACACAAACCATGTTCAAAATTTATATCAACACTGTAAGACAAGGGATGCAATGTTCAACTAACCATAAACACAAAAAAGTGGGGATCCTTCCAAATTCGACACTCGGTTCAGCATTTAACAAAACAAAACTAAATTCTCAACAAACTAATGCCTTAACTCTATGTGGTCCCTCCAAATTCAACATTGTTGAGTATAGAAAGAAGTGGTGGTCCTTGAATATGGGGTATCAATGGAGAGAACAGGTTAGGGCTAGATGGGTATGGGGATTTGATTTTTGTGGTAATTGTAATTTGGGGAAGTGTGAGATTTGAATTGGGCTAGATATAACGTGTTTTGTTTTGATTTGTTTTTTCCGTTTACAAATTGCACCAATCGTGCCAATGTTCAGGAAAAAAAATAATCTAAAGGTTTGTGCGGCCGCGCGATGCTAACAGAAAGTTATTACTCTACTACGCGGCCACACAATAATTTTTTTTTTTTTTTGACATGGCAGCTAGTTCAACATTAGTTGGTAGCCACGTCTGCCACGTGTGTAGTTTCGTTCACAGGCTGTTAATGGATCGTTAAGAGTGATAACAAATAGTAACTTTGTAAAGTTCAATGAACGCTTAGAAATATTTTAAAGTTCAGTGAGTGAACCAAAGACGAGCCTAAAAGTTGAGTGACTACTCAAACATTTGACTCAAAAAATGTGTTTTAATCAGGATCTTAATAAAGCGGTGGAACAAAAAAAAAAGAATAATTACATTGACAGTATAACCATGGTGGCTATGTTGACACTAAAATTTTTTAAGAGCATCATATTTTAATTGAACTCAAGCTCCTCAATTTTTGTTCATTGTGACACTTATGTTCTTAATTTTTTTTATCGAATTTTTATTCAACTTCCATTAATGAACACGTCTCATCGATGATTTATGTCATAATATTCTATTTACGTGCTTTAAAATGAGAAATATTTTGTTACATTTTTGTATTTATTATTATTTTTAAAGTATGATGAAAAAATTAGTTGTTTTACATCCTCCCAACATATTTTTTGGATGAAAATCATTATTAGACACAATATATGATAATTAGTGAAAAATTGAAGATAAAAATGCAATAAAAATTTGAGGACATGAGTACAACAATAAGCACATTTTGAAGATGTTGAGTACAATTAAAATATGATGTAACAAATAAAAAATGAAGAATGTTACATTTGTGTCAATCTGTCCCTTACATTTGAAGAGGTTTCTTATACTAATCCATAAAATTATGGAATTAATATGAAAATTAAAGAAGAAACGATTTTTTTAAATAACATTATACAGTAATTATCAATAGATTGTATAAACTGGTAAGTATTTATCGATAATATAACAACTCAAGGTACATTTTGATTTATTTAAAAAAATAAAAAATTGATACATGCCCTAATTATTACATCAATTCAATCGAGGCCCCAAACCAACATTTATATAGGTTGGAATTCATTTTGGAAAAGATGGATGCACTTTAATTGAGGCCCCACTATTTTGAAAAAAAAAAAAAATATTCGTTTCATGTTTGAATACATTCTTTATTCTTGTGCAAATAATGAGAAACGTGGGGTCCCAGTATTGATGACTTGGCCTGTGAAATGTTATAGTTGAAGGGTGTAAATGCCGGCAGAAGTGGTTTATACTGGCTAATCTTTGGTCTATCACGACTTAGGTCATGACAATCTAATGATAGAGGTGTAAATGCAGGCAAAAGTGGTTTATATAAAAAAAAAAAAAAAAAATTTGAAATCCAATCTTGAAGCTCCCACCGTTTCTTGTCACAAAATTTTGATGAATGATGTAAATTATGATAACGTCTTGATAGAGAGTAGAGGATTGAAAATTTATTTTTAACTATCTGCTTCTGAGGGTTAAATCCATACCAAAGACAGGCAGATTTCAAATCTCCACACTATAGTTGCAAGTGAAGTTGAGATTACCTCACTCCTATCCTTTCAACTACCGAATTTTGCTTTAAGGGCGACAAAAGTGGTTTATACTGGCTTACCTTTGGTCTATCATGACTTAGGTCATGCTGGGATATACAATTTTTTTTTATATTTTTTTTTATAAAATAAAGAAAATAATAGACAAGAATAAAGAGAAACTATGTATTTTATTATAATAATAGATCTATACATATATAGTTCTAAAAGCTTGTAGAGTAAGTAAGATGTATCTAAATATGGTGGTTATATTCACACCACATTTTATTATAAATACACCACATTTTAATTGCATAAAAAAGTCATTAAATTTTATTTATTATCACATTTATGTCCTTAACTTTTTTTTTTTTCATTAGATTCTTATATTTAACATTCTATTAATTAATACATCTTATTTCTACTAATGATTTTTCTCTAAAAATTCTATTAGTATGCTTTAAAATAAAGGACAAATATTTAATCAAAATTTTGTATTTATTTATTTTTTTGCTTATTTAAAATTACGAGGAGAAATGAGTCTTTTTGTTCTTTCTTAATGAAATTTTTTAATGTGAATTGTGATCAAAGACAATATATGCTAATTAAATGAAGGTTGATGATGAAAATGCGATAAAAAAATATTATAGACATAAATGTAATAATAAGTAAAGGTTATGAACCTTTTATACAATTTAAATGTGGTGAACTTATAGAAAAATGTAGTCATGAATACTTTTTTCATAATTTTACAATACTATCCCTTTGATGATTATTAGTACAATAAATGTATCGTTAAAAATTTTGTTTGACAAAAATCTAGTGGGACAAAATATCAAATGAAAAAAAAAAAAGGTTATCAAAAATTTAGAGTAATATAAATGTTGTCTCGTTAAAACATTGTCAAGAAAACCTAGTGGGACACAACTTAAGCGAAGGAAAAAGAGTGCAACTACTCTCCTTGATTTCAATAAATGAAAATTCTTGTATCGAGCCATTCATATCTCATGCGTCAGTGTCTTCAATTCCACCATCTTCAATAATAATGATTTAGAAATTAATTGGAGGCGTTTAACAAAAAATAGTTCTAAACTATTTACCATTATCTCAATTAATATTTACTAAAATTTTGAGTTTTATGCTCACTAGCATAAACAAGAAACGCGTCTTGATTGTATAATCTGAAAATTATATTCATAATTTAAATTTGAGCAAGTAATCTCGTAAATTTTAAGTTGTGAATATTAAAACTATACATTCATCCAGTATATGTAACTATTAGATTCAAATAATATCTAGATGATCAACATAGAAGATGAATGTGTCATATACATACCATAATATAATTTCTAGAAATATAGAGAATTCAGTCCATATTTTAGCTAGTGAATGTATACTAATTTATATACCACGAGAACAAGTAGAACATGAAGATTCATTATATTAAAAAATATTTTTTTAATAGATATTTCTATTAATTATTCGCATCATATTGATTCGAGATGATCAAATCGATCATGCCAATTAATAAAATTTTAAGTTATTGAACATTTGGTTCAATACAATATAGCAAGTCCGTATTTTCTCTAGGGTTAATTACACTAATGATCTCCATTCTTTCAGGTTTGTAACGATTTCATTCCCATTCTTTTTTTTTAACAAATATCATCCACATTCTTCCATTTATTCTCACAGAGGGTCCCCAAATTACTATTTTTCACTATTCGACAATTCTATGACAATTTTACCCATTGACTTAAATAAATTAAAATAATAGGTAAAAAATACAATAAAAACATTTCAATTGAACTTTAACCTTTTCAAAAGTATAAATAAATCCTAAACAATTTTATTTTATTCAAATTAGTGTTCTTCCCAACTCAAACAAATCATCTTTTTTCCACCCCACTCCACCCTACCCTACCCTACCCTACCCTACCCTACCCTACCATCTAAATCACTCCTCCTATTCGCATATTTGAAGGCCGCTTCATCACCGCCAAACGCACTAAACGCACCTCCCCAACTCTCATCTATATTGCATGCCGCCTCCTTGCCACCGCCTTTTTTTCGCCATCATGTCAAATACCTCACCATTCTCGTAAACACTTATTCTTGATTTTTCCAGGTCTCCGCGAAACCGCTCTCTCGCATCGGATTTCGGAAAGGCATCAACAGATCCATGAACCAAAATCTTCTTGTTGAACACCATATCAAAGTCCTTGATCTTCATGTAATTGATCCTCATTGGCGTTAATGGATCACGGGTCTTGGCGAGTGCAATCGACAACCTAAACCAAAATCCCGCATCATTTTGTACGAAAAGACTTGAATTTTACCTTAGCATCATCGGTTTCATAGTACTCATGATCCGCAGATGGCGCCAAAAATTTGTGTTTTGAGGGAATGATGTATGCAGAGGCTCTATGGAGTTAGTGAAACTAATTCTTGAAAACCCATTTCGATTATAACAATGGAACTCGAACGCAAAATGCATAGAAACCCGAAACCAAAAGGCGAAGAAAAAAAAAAAAAAAGTTCGACGCAACTTTGCTTCAAAGGATAAGAGAGAATTTACTCCTCAAGAGAGAAAAAGAGGAAGTCTTGGGACAATGGGTGTGAATTATATGAACAAATAAACAAATACATATATAAATGGTATGGGTTTTGTATTGTGGGAGGGATTATAGAAATGGGAGAAGGTGAGAGATGGTCTCAAGAACGAAAAGAAGACTAATCTAGATTAATGACCGAGATGAGATGATATATAGACTATATTAGTTAATACGCGTAAAACTAAGAACAAGAAAAGTGTGTGTGTGTAATAAAATTGGGGAAGAACACTATTTTGAATAAAATAAAATTGTTTAGGATTTATTTGTACTTTTGAAAAGTTAAGGGCTCAATTGTAATATTTTCATTATATTTTTTTATTTACTATTTTAATTTATTTAAGTTAGGGTAAAATTGTCGTAGAATTGTCAAAATAGTGAAAAATAGTGATTTGGGGACCCTCTCATGAGAATATATGGAAGAATGAGGATGATATCTGCTAAAAAAAAGAATAGGGATGAAATCGTTACAAAACCTTAAAGAATGGAGACCATTAGTGTAATTAACCATTTTCTCTAATACAAGCAATTCAACAACTAAATTATTGACTTGATTGTTGATAAGTAAATTAATTTAATAAACTAGATCAAATAAAAAAAAAATGATATGATACCCTAGAAATAAAGTTCATAATATGTAAGAATGACGAATTAAACTAAATTTTATAAATTTACTGTATAAATCATATGATCCTCTTATAAGATTATGTGATATAATATTATTTGAGAGTTATCACATCATAACCAAGCAATATTTGTCTACCATTTATCAATTAAAAAATTATAATCAAATACCATAACAAAGAGAATACTAACATTTGTCAATGAACAAAAAATAAAGATAACTTTATTTATCTCAATTGACTTCATCAAATTCATCACTGTTCATGTCGCTATTTCTTAAGAATGAACCGTTTGATCTTAATTTTAACTATTGGATTTGAAGATCAATGAGTTTTGAACTTGTTGTACAAATTTCAAAACGATCGGATCATATATAACTGAGATATTAATATTTAATCACAATTACACATATTGTCCAAATTCTGCGAATTTTCTACAAAGTTGCTCTCGAATTTTCTTTCTATTTTGGGTAGCCTTCGTGCTGATAACATGTTATAAACTAGATAGAATAGTAGAAGAGAATAAAGAAATTGTGTATTTCATTATAATGATTGACCCATATATAGGGTTCCAAAGACTTGTATAATAAGTAAGATGTATTTAAATATGGTCACTAATATTCTTTTCTATAATTTTACAATAATTTTTATATTATTTTGCAGTCTTTTCATTTTTTGTGTTTTTTTTGAAAAATGCCCTTGTGGGCCAGCCTATATGGGTTGGACGTTAAGTGACCAGCACATTTTTACACTCCTTGGATGGAGTTGGAGCAAATACAAAGATAAACGAACAATATGCAATATTCTACATTCAATCATACGTTGATTTGATCTAATTAACAAACAAAATCTTTTGAATACATGATTTATGTCTATATTTTCCTAGAAATGTTCCCTACCTGTCCTAGTTATTAATGTCGTTTTGCTGAATGTAACAACGGACCATGTCCATAGAATTACTTTAACATGTATAAATCTTTTCTATGTCCTTAGTTTTTATTCTTGAATTATTAAAATATGATATTCCATTAGAGGATTTGGTGCCATGTCTGGCATGATACTGCCGACAAGTTATATTTTCATTAAATGCAAAGGCTTGAACGGGTCCTTCAGTTGTTTTTAGATCATTTTCATGCTCCATAAATGTTTGTTAAGGTTGACCATCTTTCTATTTTGTTGTCGTATATCGACCAGAACAATACAAAATAAAGTAGAAGCAGAGATTGAACGAGATGTGCCAAAACAAATTTCCTTAAGATAAAAAAAACACTTTTTTTTTTGGGTTGATTTCGATTCGACAAAAGCAAAATTGAATTTTATTCGGTTTGGGTCGGGTTGGGGTTGGGTCGAAAATCAACCCAACTCGACCCACGCCCACCTCTATGCAGATGTACACCACATACAAATATATGATACCTATATATGTTCGATTCCTTGGTTTGAACACAAATTTTAATCGATTCAAATTATTTCGTTTAAAAATTTATATCATTCGAACAATAATAAATTTATATAATGTATGTAATGTAACTGCCTTATTATATAACGACTAGATTCATTTTTATTGATAATTGAAAATTTTATATATAAATAATTAGACGGTAGATATTTTCTTATAGTATTTTAAACCATCTCAATTATTAAAAAAAAAAAAAAAAAAAAATTTATTTATTTTATGACTCCAACAATGCATTGAGGCACACACTCTTCATAGCGGGAGCATGATCTCTTACCCATGGAAGGTTGAAAGTATAATGCCCACCGATAAGGTAATTAAACATAATTGGTAAGAAATTATGAGTGTGGAGGAATGAACTACTAATTATGTGATGTCATTTCAGCGTAGACATTATAAGTGGGTTGAATAAGTGAATAAGATAAGTGAGTTGGAGATCAAAACCCCTTCAAAGAGAGTTCTAACTCTAGAAAAAAGAAAAAGACGACCATCAACATAGGTTAAAACTTAAAAGCACATATGTTTGGTACAATTAAGGAGATTTTGACATTTATTTGAATTCATAATACTATGTCGTGCAAACCGGACCTTGTTACCAAACATGTTATAATATGAAATCTACTGACACGACTCGAATACGGACACTGAATCTTTAAGAATTACCGTAGCCAGATCCACGGCCAACAATGGACGACAAAGCTTCCTTCATGATCAAACACAGCCGTGAAGGGCACACTTTCCTACGATCATCATTGAACAACGTTCCACGCCCCGAAAATTTTCTTCCTCCTCCATAGACATAGGAAGGCGTCATCGTATCAGACAAAGACTGGTGTGATGACGTCGAACAGGACAACGATGACACAGACGACGGCATTTCAAACTTTGAAACTTTCTTGAGATTGATTCTCCTGAGTAAAGTGTGGAAAAGTCTGGATTTGGAGCTAGTCTTTAAGGGTTTATTGATGTTGGTGGAATAGTAGGAAGGAGGGGGTGTAAGAGGAGGAATAATAGTGGTGTCGCAGTCGCAGAGAGTGTGGTGTTTGGGGGTGCCAGGGCGAGTCTCCCACACGAAGGGAACTGTACCAGATACATCTCCATAGTAAACTCTAAACGAAGGATTAATGATTTTTGAGGTTTCCTTTGAAACAAGGCTGGAGAAAAGCTTGTCATCATTGTGCTTTATTTCAAATCCTGGGCTTCTGCTAATCGCCATTAGTAAGATTAATGCTGGAGAAAGAGATGAGAAGCTTAGCTGTCTTTTGGAATCAAATGATACCAGCCATTCATATACACACACATGCCATTCATATACACACACAATGTGCGTGTGAGAGAGAGAGAGAGAGAGAGAGAGAGTGTGTGTGTATGTGAGTGTGTCTGTGTTAATAATATTTATGAAAAAAGTTAATTAGCACATTTCGTTCATATCCTTGTTCTTATCATACAAAACATCATTATCATTTAGGTTTTAGTATCTAAGCTCCTAAATAAACGTTACTTTGCATAAAAGACCATATCGTCCATATCTATTAACATTCAGTCATTTACCATTAAAATTAATAAAAAGGTTAAAACAGTTAACGATATGGACGTTTTGCGTATACAAACGTTTAAAACTAAATTTGAGGTCTTTTTCTTCCCACAACTACAAAATTCTATACAAATAAATAAAATCACATATATTATAATATTATCGTTTGCTCTTATTATGCAAAACGCTTTATCGTCTAGACACAAAAATCTACTTTTTTCGCTAAACCCAACAACGGTAATATTATATATTTATACATATATTTTTATAAGAACAATTATATGAAAAATCATACACAAAACCTCTTGTAGAACAACAATGGATCGTCGTTTATGTAGATGTAGAATGCAAATTGAATGAAGATCTCGTGGACACAAGCAAATCATGGTAGACGATTCCTTACGTGCCCATACTGTATGATAATTAATCTCGCACAATTTTATTTTTTTAATTTGTGCATTTTTTGATTGACATCTGAAATTGAAATTCTTGTAGAACAAAATGGAGGTTGTGGCTTATTTGGTGTAATCTTGTCTATATGTCCTAGATCTATGGAAATAATACATAGTTTGCTTAGATAGTTAGATCCAGTAATGCGTATAAAGAACAATTGTTGAATTTGCAGAAAGAGAAGTTGTTCAATTTTAGAACATAGTGTTTAGGTTTTGTGTATGGGTTTATTGTAACGTGGGTTATAAAAGCTAGATCTTGAAGTGTTTAAAATGTATTTGGCGGGTACATTTGCTTGGAAATGTCAAATTATTGTAAAGTGTACAAGTTTCTTTCACTATGTTTAAGTGTAAAATTACAATGTATGTGATTTTATCTGTTAGTGTAAAATTTTATAGTTGATGAAAGAAGAAGACCCAAAATCTAACTTTAAATGTTTGTATGCTCAAAACGTCTCCATCGTTCACTGTTTTTTGTGCAAATCATCACTCTTGTTTATATTTATTTGAGCAATTAATCCATTTGTTAATTTTAACGACAAATATCAACGGATATGGACGTCAAAGACCTTTGCCGCAAATAAATATTTATGTAAGGGCTTAGATGCCAAAATCTAAATGATAGAGATTTTTGCATAGAATATGGATGAAATGTGCTAATTACCCTTTAGGAAATATTGCAACCAATATGGTATCCCGCACTAGAGGTTTAGTGCATGTTTGGTCGAGCTTAAATTATAATTTCAGCTGATTAAATTGTTCAAATATAATTTTTATTTATATATTTCAGTAGGACTTATAATTTACAACCTACTTATTATTTACACATTTAATAAGACTTACAACTTATAAGCACTTAAAAAATAATATTATCACTAATGACATAAGCCATTAACCTACAATATTACACGACCAATACTTAAGGAAATATTGCAACCAAGGTCCTTAACCTATGACCTCTGTGGTAAATTGATCCCGACCATTTTGAGGGGATAATAGTTTTTCTCTTTTCTTTCCTTTATTTCTATTAAAAATATTTTTGTTTTACCCCTTTTTCCTTTACAACAGTGCATCAACAAAAAAATTACTTTTAACGACAACAATTTTGATTGTGACAGGCTAACACTTTATTGGTGAATATAATCAACTTTAAAAAATCATTCGTCGTAAAAAGCCAATTATACAATATATTTAACGACAAAATTTATATTTGTTTTTAAATATAAACATTCCAAAACAAAGATTTTGCTGTTAATATGCATTTGAACGACCAAATTGTGGTTGTTGATGTTATCAATAATATAACTTTTTGTTGTTAAAAATTTTATCCACAACCAAAAGATTTTAATAAAGTCATAGTTAAATATATATTATTTAACGACCAAAATTTCTAATTGTTAAAACATATAATTTTGTTGTCTTTAACTTGTCATTAAAAATATGTCATGTTATTAAAAATTGATGTGTAACTACAATTAACGATGAATTTATGTTATTAAAAATAATATTATTTAAATATGTGATTATTCATCAAAATGACATTCATATCAATAAAATTAGGAAATCTATTTAATTAAATTTTTTAAAGTTTAAAAGTTTAGGTGTATTTAAATAGATTTTTTAAACTCTATAAAAATCTTGAGTATTCAAAATAGACTTTTAAAGAGTTTTAAAAGTCACGTGATATTCAATTCCGATTTTTAAAATCCTACAAAATTTATGGGCATTCAAAATATCAATGACTTTTATAGAAATTTGCATTATATGATTTTTTTTCCCCTTTATGTAATATTTCTCTTTTCTTTTTCCTTCTGACGAACTTTAAAATCGAGATTAAAAATATTTTCTTTCTTCAATATGATTTTTTTCATCAATATTCTCTTAACTATTTTTTTTTTTCTTTTTCCTTCTATGAACTATATAGCCATGATTAATTATCATTATTTTTTTTATGAAAAAGAATATTGATATTTTTCTTTCTATTCAATGTGTTTTTTTCTTTTCAATATTCCCCTAAAAAAATTTCCTTCTTTATTCTTTTTCTTTCTATGAACTCTAGACAGATGATTAATTACTAAAAAAATTTATGAACAAAAAGATTAATACTTTTTCTTTTTCTTCAGTGTGATTTTTTTCTTCAATACTCTCATAATTTTTTTTTTCTATTTATTCTTTTTCGTCATTTTGAAAATCGAATTATAATTAACCAAAGACAATACAAACTAATTGAATCTAGTTTTTTATATAATATATTCTAGAAATTCATTCCATATATGAATTTAACATACACATGATTTTATTTAATAAATTTACTTTTTTTTTTTTACACATTTAAGTACTTTATTTGCATAAATGGTTTTGATGGAGATATATGATATACTATTTATTATGCATTATATAATCAGTAATAAATTGTTTAATAAGTAAATAAAGATTAATAACTCTTAATTTACTAATTAAAAATTAAAAATTAAATATGTAATAATCTAACTGGTAAAACTATTTAACTAAATTAGATTGAGAAATTTTTTTATTTAAAATAGTTGAATAAAAATTTCATACGCATTATTTGAATACATGTGTAAGATAAATAATGAGTTGTCCAATACGTATCGAGTCTCTAGTATAAATGATGAATCACTAGTTTGTTCGCTCCGACGTCTCTTTAAAATACTAGAGATTATGTTAAGATTAGAGATAATTAATTTGTTCAAATTTGCAACATATATATATGTTGATGCATAAAATATCCCTAATATGACCGAAAACCAAGGCTCAAAATAGGAGATCCAAGCATGGAATTTGAGCGAATTATCATGACGAAACAAATAAATGCCCAACATATAAAAGCTTGAACAAGAGGGCGAAATGAGGCAAGGCTTGGGCGAATGAAGTAATAACTATATCGAGCTAATGTAGCATTTTTACACGTAACCCATAATCCAATGTAACCGTGAGTTAATGGAAATAACATCACGGCAGTTATGAGTAGTTATTTTAGAGGAAGTGACATGAAGTAGTGGTCAGTTATGGGCAAAAATTGTGCAAATTGCGATCAACGTATAAATGAAGTAAAGCCAATTGAAGAAAATGACATAACAACTCTCTCACAAATAAATATGTGAAGTTACGTTTGAAGTTTTTGCTTTCTATCTACGAACTTTGTAATTTTGTGTACTTGTATCCCTTGGAAGCAAGTTGCATAATATAGTTTTTCAATTCAGACACTCCTTGTTGGGACATTGTCTCAAAATGTCACGTTTCTTACACATCGTCTGAATAATCTTTTAATTATTAGCACAGATCAAAAATCGCTCGAAACAATATCTTAATTATGAATACAATCTGCTGCCTAATGTATTAAAGTTGACAGAGATTAATTCTGCATACACTATTCGAAACATAATATTTAATTCAATAATTGTACATATATTAAAAGTGGTTCATCTTGCTCAAATTGGTAGGATCACTCAATCAATATCCAAACACATCTTTATAAAACATACGCATTTAATTTGTCCAACGTTTGATTCTCATATTGTTGACATGAAACTCGATAACATTGTAATTCTTTCATTCTTTCACAAAGTACAATTAATTAAATAGAATTATTTTTTTCAAAAATATTATTTATTTGCCAATTTTTTACTTTGATAACTCGATAACTTTATCTATCTCTTCAATATTTTTTCATTTTGAGGACATAAAAACTAAATTTATATTATTATTAGAATATAATTCATTGTAATCAGAAATATTTATTTATTCTACACATTCCCCATCTTTCCATAACGTTCCATAATTTTTTACTATTTTGTCCGTTTATCACAATTTTCTTCCCATAAAAAATGATTTTTTTGAATTTTTATATAATTTTATTATATTTTCTTTGAAAATATATATGTACTGACAAATTTTTTTTCATCTATAATTTTTAATTAATTTTGTATTATTTTTAATGTTATCGATATTTCTAAAACTAAGTAGAGGAAGTTAATATCGTATGTTTTTAGGTAATTAAAATCACGTTTCATAAAATGTTATGTTATCTTCAGTAAATTAGAGAATTCAAATAATCTATGAAAATATATAATAACAAAAAAATTATATTTACGGCAAAAAAATTAGTCGTCGAGGAATTTTTTAACAACGTTTAGTTAAGAATTTTATTGTTACATCCACAATAGTGATATGTGGAAGGCCAAAACGGACCACCTCATTAACAGGAGGACCAATATTAAAAGAAGGAAAAATTAGGACACCGTGCTCTTCAATGTTTCATGTAGTGTAGTTATGAGTTCGATCAACTTTTAAAAGTGAGGTTGTAGGTTGAATTTGAGCACTCATGTGGCCGAAACCATCAATATGGTCATTAAATTTGTATGTGGCTTTCACGTGACTCAAAGTTAAACGATGAAATCATCAAATCACTTAAGGTTGCTCTTCAATTCAATTCAATTAAAGTCGCGTTACGTATATAATGACGATTTTCGTCACGTAAAATAGGTAAGGGACCCAAAAACTTCATTTTTAAAGGTTGATGACCTATAACTATACCATGAAAAGTTTGAGAGCACTACTAAAAAACAGGACTCCCGTTGATGAAGCTTTTTTTCCATCAGAAACAACCAGTTCCGACGTAAATACTAGTCGGTAAAATTTTGAACCCATCGATAATTACTGGCGAATTATTGGCCATCGGAAAAAAGAATGAGGCATACAAGCTAAAGAGGTGGAAAATAAATAAATTGTTCTCTCTTTCAATAATTCCAGTAATTCTTTATGTGTGCACTAGGTGTGTGTCAGTGTGTGTATAATCTTCTTGTGTGTGCATGTAATTTCCTTCGTGTGCACCAAGTTATATGATCAGTACATCCACATGAATTAGCAAACTTTATGAAGCAAAGTTGACCATAAAAGACACACAACAATTCAGTATATCATTAAAGGACAAAACATTTGGCTGTCTTTGTTTCGTTTCATAATTAGGAAGAAATTAGTGTAATAACAATTTACATAGGCTCCGAAAAAGGATGGCATCATAGGAAAGCATGCATAGAATATTCATGGTGGATACCAAACATTACAAGGGGATTAATTTCTCATTTCTGTTTCTTGATAAAGAGCCAACAGCAAGACCTTCCCTTGGTCTGGTGATTCTCCATCCAAACTAGTAATTAAAGTTCATTACTCATTCAGAATCGACGTTACTCGTTTGATAATCAAAGAAATCTTATCTCAAACGGCCATCCATATATACATAAAATTTCACGTGATCTTGTTCAATGCATTTCAAAGGTACCACCGTTCTTACTACTAAGTCTAGACAAACTCAAGTTCGAACAATGCGATTTTGTCAAAATAATAAAATCTCCGACTTTATTTATCAACCGTGAACAATTTCTTACAATTCCAAATGTGATCATGGATTCTTATAATTGTTTACTCGATTTAAACATGTGAAGCACAAAAAGGAGACTATTATTACAAAATATAGTACTTTAACGGACAAAAAACCTATCACAATCCACTCCTTGTGGAGTAGAACGTGTTCGGCGTTAAACTTTGTAATTGATTAACGGCTCCACTTAAATAATTGATCAAAACTAACCTATTGAAACCAATTTCCAACCATCCCTGCCTTGAATCATACATTGATTTGAACTTATTAACAAATAAGATATTTTGAATCCATGATTTAAGTCCATATTATCCTAGAAATGTTTCCTACATTAAAGTCTTTCTTGCATATGACAATGGGCCATGTCGCTATAAAGTATAAAGTCTGATGATAAATATTTTTCTCCTCCTCCGAGCACGGCAGCGACAGTGGTGGGGACCTGCAAAGGGCGGCGGAGCTTTTTTTCTCTCGTGTCCACTCCGGTGTGATAATCAGATTAAAATATATCTGCAGAATAGCAATATGGAATGTATAAGAGTTGTGCGTTCTGTTTTTACCTGGAGAGTTGGTCTCTATTTATAGGGATGGCATGCAGTTATTTGATGACGGGTGTCCCTTAATCGATCTCCCTTATTATTAGAAGTTAATGAGGGATGTTTCATCTTCTCAATTGCTGATGTTTCATCTTCCCAATTGTCGATGGTAACTGTTATTTTATGGGTCGCCTATCTGGCTTGCCTAATGGCAGTTGGGTCATTGTTGCCTATATGTTAGAGAAGAGCTTATGATACCAATGAAGCAGGCGTGTCAGAACGTGCCACTATTGGCGGACAACATATAACAACTGTCATTATTTTTATCATCAAAGTATTTAAATTCAAAAGACTATATAGACTATAGTTTTTATTCTTGAATTATTAATATATGATAATTGATGAGATGATTTGATGCCACGACTGGCATGAAACTGTTGACAAGTTAGAATATGTACATAATTAGACGCGGCTTGAATGGGCCCTTTAGTTGGTTTAGGTCATTAATTTCGCCCTCCCTAGGTTGTTGATCATCTTTCTCTATACCATTAACTATTATTGATCTTTTGGTACGACCAAGGAAAATGACACGAAAATGTATATGTGAGTTAGCCTTTTCAATGTGTAACCCGACATGAGCAATGATGCACACTATATATGCCATGTTTAACAAGTTGGATTGTACACTTTTGAAATATTTTTTTTCCATTTTATACTTTCAATTTATTTCGACCATTAAAGTGCTTTACAGCTTTAGCAAGTACAATTTCAAGAACTTCTTTTAACTAATACTAATGTTACAAATCTGAGAGTCGGAGAATAACAAATTTGAGTTTGAAGGTCGAAAGAAAAAGTTAACTTATAAAGAATGTAAACATGTAATATTTGAACTCGACTTGTATATGACTTGTTTTAAAATTGATCTGTAGAAATTAATTTGAACACTTGAACTTGAATTTAATTCCGAACAATTTGTAATTTTGTATACGTTAAATAGAGCCCATTTGGCCAAGTAGAAAGATAGGGAAAAAGGAAAAAGAAAAAAAGGAAGCACTAAGAGATGCATGGAGAAGTACACTTCATTGTGATGTGATTCATATTAATTGTCATGACACCAGTCACCGTAACAACCGCCATAAACAACAATATATGATACCTTAATGGTGGTTTGGTTGGCCCCAAAACAAATTTTGTTCATTCATGGGATATTACGAGACGTTTGACAGAGATTATAAACTAGTTTATAAATCAATATTAGTTTATTTGATGCAAAATTGTTGATTTTTCAAACTATTTTAACGTAAAATGATAAAATTGTCCCTTTTAATTTGAAATGACATTTTATTGATTAAAGGTAATATGATCATTTTATCTTAAAAGTAAGTTAAAAAATTAAATATAACGACTGAAATAAATTAATTTTGGTTTATAAACTATGTCAAACGGGTGCATATATATCTTTAACATGCCTTATGGTGTAAAACAAAATTATTTTTTAATATTGCATCTTCAACAATTCATTGAACTCACTCTTTGTATCAAGTTCTAATTATCCGATTGATTTTGTTAAAAATTAATTTTTTTTGTAAATTTTAATAAAAATTGATGAAATATGTGGTTGAAAAGTTAATAAAGTTGTGAGTGCTATGAAATATGTAGTTATAATTAATTGTTGATTTTAACTTTATAACAAAATTTTAAGCAAAATCAAGCAACAATTAGGTGTGTTTGATAGCCAAATTTTCCATGTATGGAAAATCTTGTCAAATCAATAATAGTATTTTCCCACTTTTGTGTGATTTTAAGATGGAAAATATTTTCATAACAAAGACAATTTTAAGCAAAAAAATTTTTCTCACCCATTTTTGTGGACAATTATGGAAAATATTTGCATTTTCCATGGAAAGCTATCAAACACACCCTAAAGAAGGCCACAGAAGATATGATTTACATTCATGATTCATCCTCGAATAAGTCAAACAGGTATCTAGTACGAAATAGTGATTAAGATTCCGCACTACTGCTACTACTACGTCTACGAACAAGATTTCATTTTATTTTTGTTAACATGTTCGATACACCTATCTCTGCCAAACATTTTATAAATGTTTTGGGAGATTTAACTAAAATCATATACTTCAACTGATGAATTATGAAGTAGAATGACAAATAAATTATAAACAAGAACAATTCACCGATCATTTCAAAGCTTTCTTCATGATCAAACACATCCGTGAAGGGAACACTTTCTTATTATCATCATCGAACAACGTTCCACGCCCCGAAAATTGTCTTCCTCCTCCATGCAAGGAAGGCGTCATCGTATCAGACAAAGACAGTTGTGATGATCTCGAAAAGAACAACGATGACACAGACGATGACATTTGAAACTGTGAAACTTTCTTGAGATTGATTTTCCTGAGTAAAGTGTCGAAAAGTCTGGATTTGGAGCGAGTCTTTAAGGGTTTATTGATGTTGGTGGAGTAGTAGGAAGGAGGGGGTGTAAGAGGAGGTATTATAGTGGTGTCGCAGTCGTAGAAAGTGTGGTGTTTGGGAGTGCCAGGGCGAGTCTCCCACATGAAGGGTACTGTACCAGATACATCTCCATAGTAAACCCTAAACGAAGGATTTATGATTTTTGAGGTTTCCTTTGAAACAAGGCTGGAGAAAACTTGTCTTCATTGTGCTTTATTTCAAATTCAGGGCTTCCGCTAATCGCCATTAGTAAGATTTAAGGAAGTGAATGCTGGAGAGAAAGAGAGGACAAGTTTAACTGTCTTTTGGAATCAAATGATACCAACATTCAAACATATATTATATATACACAAATACGTACATACACATAGAGATAAACATTGGTTGGTTGTTAATAATACTGTGAATATGTTTTGGTAAATATTTGTGTAGATTATAAGTATTAGGTTTTAAGAAATGTACGGATAAAAAGTGGATAAAAATTGTGGGTCTTACAAAATACATGAATAAAAATGATATTTTGACTATCTGTATTTTAGGAAATATTGCAACCAATGTCCTGAACCTATGACCTATGTAGTAAATTGATCCCTACTGTTTTGAAAACATTTGAGATTATTTGAGTTTTTTCTTTTCTTTCTTTTTTCTCTATTAAAATTATTTTTGTTTTACACGTTTTTCCTTTACAATAGTGCATATACTATTTTGTATATTTTTGATTTCAAATAATTACGAATTCCTTTAAAATAAAGCATTATTATTGAGTGATGTAGTAAATAATAAAATAGCCATTAATTGGGCTGAGCTGTCACTTTCAAGAATTCTACAACTGTGTTACATAATTCAGCAAGAACCATGTGTGATACATGCATTCCATCCACCTTTAATTAAGACTTTAGAATAAACTACATTAATAATATTTAATATTTAATACAACATTTATATAAAAATTATGGAGGCACATTAAATACACTAGTGGTTATTAATTTTTTTTGGCAAAATTTCATGTTAGTCATTAAACTTTATATTGTTATAAATTGGTCGTTGAATTAAAAACTCTGTTTCAAATTGATTAGTTTTGAGTACTAACCAAAAATGTGATGTGATAATCTACTTATTTGTCAATTAGGAGGTCGACTAGACTATCGTATCAGTTTTTTCCTTAATTAAACTAATAATGATACAAAATCACCAATTAGTAAATAAAATTTAATGTTCCAATTATGATAATTAAATTTCTTTAATTTGTGTAAAAATAGAAATAAATCTATTTTTATGATATAGATGGAGTATTAAATGTGTATTAAATACATGATTAAATGTTTATCTTCTTCGGCAATATTTTGATGAAGTGTTTAAATGTTTATTAAATACATGATTAAAACAAGCTGGACACGTGTCACAATATTAACCGGTATCAGCAACATATATCATCGCGATTTCTAATTCATATACTATGATTAAAGTAGTGTTTTGACAAAAGGTGATAATTCTCGATTATCCAATGGGTCCCAATTTGTAATATGTATTCTCTTTCGTCGAATTAATTATTAACTTAAAACCAAAAAAAAGAAAAACAGTAAATATGGACCACAGTAATAAAGATGGATTCCCTTCGATTTTGGGCCATATTTGTACAAATTTTTTTTTTGCCAACTTCAGCAATCGCAAATAATTTTTTTAATGAAAATAAGCCCTTCAATTTTGGATCCGAGGCGGTTGCCTCACTCGCCTCGACCAAAATCGGGCCAAGGTGGATTGTATAAGACATTGTAAAAATTTACTTTAAATGTTAGCTTTGAATTAAAATAATTGGAAAATACTTTATAAACAAGCTCAAAAACATGTTTTGTAAAATAATTACTTAAAATTACAAAAAAAATTCACTTTTAATGACGAAAAATTATGTCTTGAAAATTTTCTCGACGACATTTTTTTAACGGAACAACTTAAAAATAACTTTTCACGATAAAAATTTGCGTCGTTAAAAGCTTCTTCTTATTCTTCTTCTTCTTTTTAGTGAATTAACTTTTTAAATAAAGATATATTTGACTCAATTTAGAACTTAATTGTCACCAAATTTTAATTACTTTTTCCGCTTAGCTAAACATGCTCTAAGTTCACTTTTACTAGTTAAGTCTTTTGGATCGAGATTAGTGAAAATCATTTTGGTCACATCACTTGAATTCTTGAGTGAACCATGCCACAAGTGTTGCATGTTAAGTAGGCTTTTGGCATGTTTTTGAAATTCTTGATTGGAGTGTGATTCATGTTTTGTGGCGTGTTGACGTTGAACTCTACAATTTTCTATATATTGTGACGAAGATGGAGATCGATATTGCTTAATTTTAATGATTTGTCATTTTATATTATTATCAGTAGTTATTGGGTGAGTTTTATTATTTGTTAAGAATTTAGAGACCAAGTATGCAATTTTTGATTGGATTCAGAAATTAGGTTTTTGTTATAAAACCAAGAAAACAAGAATAAGAGAAGAGAATTCTTAGATACAATCAAAACTCAAATATTTAAATTTATTATCGTAATTACCCATTTATATATGATTCTGAGTAGAATATTCTTTTATAGAAAAACTAGGAGAATTATATAGACATCTGGATAATATCAAATAATTATTGAACATTATCTATCATTTTACAATATTCTCTCTTGAATGACGATTTACACAATAATTGCCTAGTTAAAAAAAATTTTGACAAAAATTTAGTGGGAAAAAGAGTGCAATTAATTATAATTATAAAAAAATTAGAGTAATCAAATCTTACTTCGTTAAAACATTGTCAACAAAAATCCAACGAGACAAAATCTGAGCTAAAGTAAAAGAGTAAAACGAATTCCCCTATTTCAATCAATAAAAATTCTTTTATTGTGCCATCCATATTTTGTGTGTCAATGCCTTCAATACCACCATATTTCTAAAGTTGTATAAAACAATTCTGTAAAATATGTTCTATGTTGTCTTGTTAAAGCTTCCAAGAAATATCATCTTCATACAAGATATTCATCTATTCCTAGTTGAGTGTAGTTAGTATAATGGTTTAATGCAATTCATTAAAAACAGATTTTGTTGATGCTCTCTTCAATGGTATTCTATATAATTTGTAACATACAAGAGTAAAATTGTAGAGTTATAATGAGAGTAAATATTTTGTAGGTTATGGACATTCATAACTTTAATATTTATAACACTCTCAAGTGGATGTTTATTACATAAACTAGTGTAGCCACGTGCGTTGCACGTACTGTAACCGTATTTTGTGCGTAATAGTATCAAAAATATTTTTTAAAAGAATGAACTTTGTGTGTTTAGAATACGAAGAAAAATTGCTAAAATTATTTAAAATTGGTATGCCTCAAGGAAAAATTACATGTTTGCAAAAATAACCAACAAAAAATAAAGACAAAATGTACTCAAACAAAAATTAGAAAACAAAACATTCCAATTACACACACTTAATGTGGCTCCGCTATAGCTGCTTCATATATAAATCCTCAAATGAATGAGCAGTGCTAAATTAAAATAAATAAATAAATCATATATCTCTTTAACATAGACCTAAACATTTTGTACTTAGACGTGAAAACAATAAACCAAGTAAAAGCAAACTCTTGCAAAAAAAAACCTATACATAAAGAAATTATCCACTTACCATTTAAACCAGTAAAAACTTAAAAATACATCATTCCAAACATTACAAGATAGCAAATAAAAAAGGAAACACCGACCAACTTCTTTCAAATGTTGTAACCTAATTCAAACAAAAATACATATGCACTTAAATTCTTAGTTTGACGTACTGATTGTACAAAACACAAGTCGTTAAAGATATTCAAGTCCATTAGATGGAAATCTTTCTAAAAGAAACAAAAATAGAAAAATAGACAGCCAAGATCCTCTCAGTTACTACCTAGTGAATTCTGGCAGCTACACCATATCCAAGCACTATGGCGACTTGAGGATTCAAAGGTATACCAGCATATCTAGGATGAGGAATATAATTAGGCATCGTTAGCAGCTCAGTCTGGAAATTTGCAAGAACAACATCCAACAAATAACTTACACTTTATAATATTGATAATTTTGCAAGCAAAATATTTCGACCAATATGAGGTAGAAAGAATTGAAAATAAGTACAATGAACCAAAGATAATACTGCACTTAAGATATAAGGGCGCACACAAAGATAAAGGGAAAATAATCATCATCTTAATAACTTGCAGATAAATGTTTCTTTGATTTAAAAGGGCATTACAAAAACTCAAATGCATAAATGCATAGACAATACTTGATTTTAATCTCAATTTTGGTTGCAAATTGGGATAATAGTTGTGGTAATCAAAATTGGGTTCTTTTCACACATTTTTTACGTGATGGAAGAACCATTGGGCACTTAAGATGAAGAAAAAAAGAATACTATGGCCTCAAGGCCTTTAAATATATTAATCCTAATAATAAAGATTTCAATTATGAAACAAGAGTTGATATAAGAAAAATATTATAGCATTTGGATCAAATAAATACATATGTGAGATTCATGAGTTATAGACAGTAGACTTCCAAATAATATCTTTACTATTGACATTGTATAAAAATACTGCAAATTAGATAGATTATTATTTAAGAAAAGCATATTTATAACTGCTTCCGTGATATAAATCACGACTTATTTCAAACAAATTATCCGCCTTTACAAGCTTGGACCAATAAATGGTTATATTCTTTAATATTTATTGTTTCTTTCTTCGTAAGTGTTTTATTGATCCGCGTTCAGAGAGTGCAACTCATTCATTTAGTTACAATTACATAAATTGAGAAATGTCAAAAAATGTGTATCAATAGTAAACTGAAATTAAAGACTTCCCAAGCTTGGCCCATACTCTGACTTTGTAGTATGTGTTCATATTAAGATATTCGAAACTTTATAAATGCATGTTTAATATTCTAATCATTCTATGACATGCAAACACCACACAACTTGAACTTTTTCTCTTTTGATAATCATATATGCTATGGTAAACTATAATTAATCAATTATTGATTCTTCAATACATATTTCCACGCATATCATGGAGATATTCACAATGCATTCTTCATTAACTCACAGAAAAATCTAAATTTAGAGGGACATGAATCTGTTTACTCGAATATACTACAAAATTTAACCGGGTTAAAAAAAAGCAAGCCATATCATAAAATCACTGGAATAAATACCTTATCAGTCGCCTTGTAACACCAATTTTCTAGTTCGGTCAATCCAACCTTGATGTATTCAGCATTGTTAAACGAGCAGCATTCTCGTCCTAGTAAAAGGCTGCAACAAGGAAAAGACATTAATTTATTAGACTAATTGGTATGGGTCAATAGGATATACACATTAGTACATGTTTAAATCGTAATACCTGTTAAATAACTGCACATTGACGAAAAAAGAATATTTGTTTGAATGCCTTCCGAGCCAAAAGTTGTGGTACCTGAAGATAGATATACAGTAAATTATGTAAATTGAATACCAAATATTGAACATCGATAAAGGCGTAATAAGTGTTGACAAACATAATGGGAAAAAACCTTAGATTTTAATTTCTAGACAAATGCAGAAAACATAAAAGTACAAAATTAAACAGCCCACTTAAAAGGAACTTCACAAAAATCACTTATTCACTTATTTTTCAAGAATTGAGTAAAATAAAAGAAAAAGGATTAAAACTTCTGAAAGAAACAGAAACATCAGTAATAATTAATGTAATTAAACAATTACCCCAAGAGCTACACACATCCACTGCCGCTATTTAGAATCACCACTACTAAAATTGCACCACCAAACCTCGGATCATGATGGAGAGAACAAAGAGAAGATAATGGAGTTGGTAGCCAGAGGGAGTGATGGTGAGAAGCAGCGTAGACTATTCAGAGAGGGAGAGGGAGTAGGGTGGCATACGGAGGAAAGAGACTCATTTCATACAATGAACTGAGAAGCCAGAAGTGTAGGTAACAAGGTGGTGTAAAAAGAGTAGTCTTAGGTGATGGTGTGATGGAGATTTGAGCGATTAAAGGCGATGGCGTGAAGAATACAAGTCTGCTACCTTTCTAAGAGATGGTAAATTTACCTTTTTTGTCAATCAAAATGAAGAAATTCAATTTTCAAATAAACAATACAACACTGGCTAGTCATGTAAGCCTCCAAACTGAAGGTCAATTCATAGGTGCCCTGTTAGCGAAAATTAACTGAAAACTCTCAAGATAACAAGAAAAAAATTGCACTTCATGATTTAAAATTTCTTAAACAACTAAAAACTGCAGGTAAATTTATGTTCTTCTTTATATATACTCCCAGGGTAAATCAAATTTCTTTTATGATAAAAGATCTTAATAATCCATATTTCACCAGCAAATTGTACTTCATTATTTCTACACAGATGTCATATAAAAAGAATAAAAGATTGTTACAAAAAGATCAATTCATTAAACATAGTGATATCTTTTCATATCCTTGGGAAAAGAAGTGATCAATTACCTCTCACCACAATACAAACATTTAAAGGCTAGCAAGGATATCTGCAACCAGAAACAGGGAGATATTTCAATGACACTTTACTTTATATAAACAAGAGAAAATAAATTTGCGTGAAAAAGAGTAAATTAAAATTGGGTTTTGGTTAATCCCAAAATCTGATCTTTAATACACTCATTCCTTTTACTGTCTGACGAACAAGTGATGCTAACAAAGTTGTAGCAGAAAATAGTTAGCTTCACAAGTGTAGTGGTATGTACTTTTCTAAAATGTTGATTTAGAGTTAATAGAAAACTCTGTACATGCTTATTTACAATTAACATTGAAATAAGAAATCTTGCATAAATCAAGATTGCCACCATCTCTATCGACCATCGACTTCAAAAGATAAACAAATTTCAGAAAATCTTGCTAGCACTTTAATATTCCAATCTTGGCAAAAGTATGGTTACTATTATTCACTGCATCTAAAATTTCTTCATAAGAAAATCCACAGAAAAAAAAATTAAATTCAACAACAAACAAAAATGGCTCACAAACAGAAGAAAATTAAGACAACAGAAAACAAAAATCAGACCATAAGGTGATGATCTTCACAGTCACAGACATACACAAAACTCGCATCTCACCCATCAACTTCAACACTCCAAAATTTGCATCAAGAGGATAATGATCTTGACATATAGTGTTTTCAACAAGATTTTTACTAAAAAGAAAAAAATAGAAAAAGGACGAACGAAAACACCAAAAAAATCAGAGTGAATCGTGGATTTTGAACCTCGATCAATAATCGAAAAAGAAGAATCCAACAATAGCTGGCGTGTGGCTACATTTTTTTGAAGATTTGGTTGGGGATCGGGAAATATAGAACTCTCTTAACCCAAAAATAAATGGAATTTTTTTTTCAAGATTCTAAATCCCACTTTGACAAAAAATCACCCTTTATCTATTTATATGGATTTTGAGATTAAAGTGAAAATGCATAGAAAATCAAAGCAATTTTCAAAGTTATGGGACCTAAATGTCTTCGATGATGGAGAGATTAGGGTTTCTTTATGAAAAAATAGTCATGAGATGTGAAGTTGTAGTGTAGAAGGCATGATTCCAAGTGGTTGGGCGACAAAAAGGAGGATGAAGGAGATTAACTGGGTGTGTGTGACAGTGCATTGTTGGGGATGGTGGAGAGAGAAGTGATGATTTCTCTTCTTTGTGAACAGAGACAAGGCGAGAGAGTTGGTGAGAGAAAAGTGGAAGGCATGGGCTTGTGCAGTGTGTCAGACCAAAGCGTAATGTGTACGCATTATCAACGAAACGATATTGTTTGCCTACAATGAGGTTCAAACGACGTCGTATTGACTACCAAGAATTTAAAAAAAAAAAAATTTGACATCATTACATGGTCATCAAAACAGCGTCGTTTTTGAAGACCACTTGAATAGTGTCAACCATTTAAGCCTCTTTTTATTTATTTAGGATAATATGCACTGTTAAAACTTTACTAGGAAAACCATGTGGGAAAAACATAGTGAAGGAAAAAAAAGTGCATTATTTTTTTAAAAGGTTACGAAAGTTGCCTCGTTAAAACATTGTAATAAAAATCCAATGGGACAAAACCTCAATCAAAGAGGGGAAAAAAAGTACAACACATATTTACTCCTTTCATGACCATTTCACTTGAAATTTGTATATCTTGTTTTTCAACTTCTCCACCATAGTATGAATTAGAAAAGTACCTATTAACTATTAACTAGCCATATGCTATCCTAAAAACGATCTAAATTGTTGCAGTATATAATGTCTTTGTGAGCATGCCTGCTACATAAATCGTTATGATAGTCACACGTGAATAAAAAAATTGGTTGATGAGCTTTGTGTGGATCAAATGATACCTTTATTATCATAATCAACTAGTTCTCAACCATGAGCTATTAACAAGATACATTAATGTATCTATTGCAACTAAGATATATAGTACTTTAGGACCAACAAGTTATTCATCATCATCTCGAAGAGGAAAATTGTCCTCTTTTTACTTCATTGGGGTATCAAATGAATATGTCATTTTTTCATATAAAATCTTTTAAGGACTTTTTCAAATTGATTGATGAACAAGAATACAATTGGCTAAATGCTCGATTTGCAGGCCGAGGGAAAAAATTATTTTTCCAAGGTCTTTCATTATGAATTCATTCTTTAAGTAATCAATTGCTTTTGGAAGCTCTCGGGAGTTCCAATGATGTTTAAATAATCAATAGCAATAATGACAAATCCAAATATTGATTTCCGTATAAAAACTATAGGCATATATGGTCATTCTTGTTCATTTTTCAACTGATATTAATTAAGATGATCATACTGCATACTCTCAGGTTGCAATCTATATAAGTATCTATGTACTGTAAGTCTGTAATCGAATACGTTTCTCAAAAACTTAAATTATATGCTTCAGACATATTGAATTCTTCAAAAGTTTATATAAAATAGTATTATCACTCATGTCAAATGAGTTAATTATAACTACATTCATTAGACACATATAAAGTTTCATGCATTGCCATATTAATAAGATATTGACTTGTGATGCATTCAATATGGGAGAATTTATTTATTTATATAATTCTCTGAGAAAGTAATTAAGTTAAAAGTTGCGTATTATATTTTATAACTTTATTTTTTTTTTATTTCTTTTTTGTATAAGTACTACTGACTTCACACTTTTAAGTGTTTGACTTGTGATTGCGGCTTTTAATTTTTTAACCAATCATTTCTCTGTTGACTCTAAAACTGGGCTTTTAAGTAAGAATTTGGAATAGAAAATTTGATAAACGAACATATTTTGAGACAAAAGAATTCTGATTATTGATAAAAAAAAAAAAGATGATTTGAAGGAATCTATATATAACCATGGACGTGGCCATTCGTCTATGGGACACAACCTTCCAGAGATTTGCATATGCAGGGAGGAACATAAGAAGAAGAACAAGAGATGCAATGACAGGAAATGATACATCTTTTCGGTTAGTTTAAAATTAAACTAATGGGCCTCATTTATTTAGAAAGGAATGTTATGCGCCTAAGGCATTTGTGCTCAAAATCTGACTGTTGGTTAGTCTGTTTATTACATTAATAAATCAAAACAAATTTAGCCCAAAAAATTAAGAGGAAATTACACCCGATATTTAATTCCTTAGAAATAATAATAATATTTTAAATATTGTTATTTAATCTTAAAAATAGTAAAATACTGTATATTATTTTATATTTTATAATAAATTAAATTAAAGTAGTTTAATAAATATGGAAATAAGTTTTATCAATGTTCTTACAATCTAGCTCTCAAAATCCAAGATAAATCTTTAAATTGAAGTCATTTTTTTTAATAGAATCCCAAAACCCCATATGTCTTTAGTATAATCGAATTTTCATCCATTCTGTAATTGCAAATACCATAAAACACATTGAACTCTATTGTCGTCTTCGTCAGGAGGTTGAGCTCAAAAATCGAAGAACAAAAATTGCAGTAATAGACACCCAAAATCGAAGGGTTACGCAGTCCATAACCAAAGTTGAGTCGCCGATTGTGATGAATGAGAATGTTATTTGTTTGGATACACTAAACAGTGCTCACATATCTTGCTCGAAGTTGAAAAATGCGTCGCCAACTCAAGAAAACTGGCCTAATTGTGAAGATTCCAGTCGCTGGCGCATCAAATATTCAACTCCAAATGAATCCCCAAAAAAATCCTAGGTTTGGTACAACGAAATCAAACAATTGTGGAGATATGTGTTAGAATTGATAGTATTGTATATATCACAAATTGTAACAAATGTGCTCATGTGTGAATTCATGCCATATTTTGTCAACTAATTGTGTTTGATTATTGACATTTTGCCACAAATATTATGTATCGGTACATACTACAACTGTTATTATCACGAGCTTTATTATTTGTAGTATGAACTATTACAAATGTGATCTTGTTGAAATTTTTGGGTCTTGCCACGTTATGTTAACTGATTGCGTTGTAACATTCTATGACAAATAGTATGTAACATGAAATGATACAAATATTACGTATCATGAAGTGCTGCAAATGTTATTATCATGTGGTAGCACGAACTGTTACAAATGTGATATTTTTGAGATTTTTTGTCTTTGTCATGTTATGTTAGCTAATGGCGTTGATGCTTATAAGTGGTTAATAACCGAGAATTTTTTTTTTATATGAAGAGAAATAATTTTTTTCAAACACATATATCAAAGTTATATTTGGATAATCGAAATAGTTATCCAATAATTAAAGATTATGCAATATTGAATTATAATGACTCTCTATTAACTAGCTTTCGATTCTGGTATATAATGTAATTAAAAAATAACATTACTATTTAAAAAAAATTGAAATTTATGGTACATATATGTTTTCATCTAATTATTTTTAAATAGTAGTCTATTTATATAAAATTCCCAAAAATTAATTATATAAATTCAACCCGAGCCCCATTCTTTTTTTAACGGCATCTATTATCCTTCTCAAACAATGTAGGAAATTTTCTTCATTCAGCCCTTTACTTCCAATAATCTCGCACATAGAATGAGTAATTGATGGAATCACAATATAGAATATAATTTGTTTTATAGACAAGAAAAAAACTACATCCAGATAATTAGTCATAACTTTGATCCTTCCATAGTGAGAATCCATCGGATTTAGTAATGAATGTGATGCCTACAACTGTCAGTTGTTTATGCAAACCAAGACAATTAAAACCAGTGTTTCCTCTTACTAGAATTCATTCTTATCTCATGTCTATGTTTATTTTGGCATTGAATACTATATGATTTCATAGGTGTTTTAGAAAATTCAATCTACAAAATTCTCTTAGAAGCGATCCCTTCTCACTCACATAGGTGCTTTCTAAACTTGAGTATACTCTTGTACTCTTACACATTTTTGTTAATGCCATAGAAATCATTAAAAGCACAAATTACCCCATCACATTTGTGGACTGTCTCATCATAAGAATATGTAAAATAGATTGTCTCCGGTGCTACCAAGTCAGACAAAGACCAGTTGTCCCTTTGAGCAAAATTTGTTAAAATAACGTGGCCTTTATTGCGCCGATTGACAAAATTCTATTGGCAATTGTTTAGAATTATTTTATACTTCTATGCATCTCGCAGCCGTTCTTATCCATATTGCGCAACTGCTGTACAATGACTGCACAATTAATTTTAATTTTCAACAGCTTAACTTTCTTATTCTTAAAAATAGCATAGTTCCCAATATTTTGTAACGTGGCACTAATTGAATTATTTTCTTATAGCACCAAAACCCCCAAAAAATAAATGAATTTTAGAATTTTTTTTTTTGAGATATTATGCATTATTATTATCAATCTTTTTCAATACAATGGGTAGTCTTTTCCACATACATATCATTCTTAGTACAAACTCACACAAGATCAACTTAAATCTATTTTTACTAAGTAAAGAACCATAAACTAGATTGTTTCAAGTGTTATCTACATGAATCACATTGGTAAGGACGAGTTCTTCGCTAGAGGTCATTGGCACCACATTTCGTTGTGTTTCAACCTTTGAACTCGAGTAATTTTCTATAAGGAGTCGTTTTCCATTAACTTGTGTGTATGAGGAGAACATCAAATATATGACGAGTAGCTCTAGTTTCTACCCCCTCACTTTCTTGGATTTTCAACATTATTGCACTCAGATTAAACTGCACACACACAAGTTCATGTCTAACATTCCTTCGAATAGTTTGTCAACTTCTGCCACATTTGCCTAAGCATTAATAGGGGGTAACAACAGTTAAATCGTTTATAGTCATTTGTGTTACAAAAACAAAAGATAAACTTAATAATGGATTTAATAACTTAAACCAAAACATAATACTAATGGCCGAATTGATCAGTATAAAGTCTGAAACTTGTACTAAGCATAATGATACTAGCAGAACAAGATTATGAACTAAGAGTTGCAGAGCCTAACAACATAATTCGATTATTAATCATTAATATTTATAGCATGTATCAAAAAGGGTAATTAGCACATTTCGTCCATATCTTTTTAGTCTATTGTACAAAATGTTCATATCGTTTGAATTTTAGTATTTGGGTCCTTAAATCAACGTTTTTTTCCGTAAAAAGTCCATACTGTCCACTTCAGTGAAATTTTACAATTAAATGAACGCATCCAGTGCACTACGCTTTCAGATATTGAAGGGCAATTTTGTTAAGTCACAAAATATATTGGACGGCGACATAAAAGAAAACTCTTTTGGTAAATTATCAGGCAACTTCTCAAAAGGAGTTCTGTCATTGTAATTATATCTGCAATTTTCCCAAACAGTTGAAATCGTAAATTGAACTAATCACATTCAAATCTCAACAACAAACGTAAACAAAGAATGAATTAAAATCACCCGCATTCACGACAAATATAGGCTTGTTTGGACGCAACACGCATAGAAAATTTCGAAGCACTAGCAGAAGAAGAAGACAACAAAAAGAGATGAACGGATGAAGAAAGATATGAAGATTTTAGTGCAAATCGTTCAGAATTTAGCCTAAGGCCTGCATTTCCGGTGATGGCTAAAGGTGAGTTAGGTAATGCCTTGATGGGATTCTACAATTGCAAGGCCACTATCTCTCTCTCTCTCTCTCTTGCTCCTTCAAGGGCTGTACAAATGGTGATATATTTGCTCCTTCAGAAAAGAAAACTCTTCATCTTCCTCTTCCTCCTTCTCCTCATCATAATCTGTGCAGAACTTCAGCTGACTGTAAAATTCTTGGTTCATCTCTGTAAAATCTTTGGAATACACTAAATCTTGATCTGGGTTTTGCTTTTCTTCAAGATTTTCCTGCATATTTGAAAAATGTTGCATATGGATCATAAGTTTTTCAGAGTTTCTGGAGATAAATGTGGTGTATTATTTTGTGATGTGCCGCCATCCAATATATTTTGTGTCTTGATGAAATTGCCCTTGAGAGAGTGCATTGGACGCATTCATTTAACGACAAGAGTTTACAGAAATGGACGGCAGGGACATTTTACGCAAAGAAATGTTGACTTAAGGACTTAAATACCAAAATCCAAACGATATGGACATTTTGCACAATAGACTAAAAAGATAGAGACGAAGTGTGCTAATTACCCTATCAAAAATGGCATAAACTCATAATCATGTTATATATGAGATCATTACAAATGTATTTTTTTGCATGAACTTACACATAAAATGCAGTTTTCTACACATACTAATGGTCATTTTTTAGTAAAGATTTTTGTAGATTATAAGAAGTGGGTCATTCGAAATGTGTAAATAAAAAGTGGATAAAGTTGTAGGTCTTATAAAATGTGTGGATGAAAATGATATTTGATTGACTTATACGTACTTATAAACATACACAAACATATTCTTAATGCGCACTTTCTAGTTGAATTGATTACACACATTTAAGATGAAAACAAAAAAAAAAAATTGCCTTAAAAATTGTTGGATCAAATATACCAGCACATGCAATCTAACCAAGCAGCACAGAGAAGATTAGTAAATCAGAAACTTACAGAACCCAAATTCAAGAGAGAAGAAAATTCCGAGCATACCGACTTCACGCCATTCTTTCAAGGCAAAATTGCTTCTTTCTAGTGAAAGTTTTGAACAATTGCCTCCCAAGATAGAACATATTTCGTTGTTGTAGACGTAGCACCTTAATATATCAAGGACCAACAAACTAAGCTTCTTGACTTTAAAACTGAACTTTGAAGCAGAATTTTAGAATAGCAAATTTGATAACGACATATTTTGAAACAAAAAAAAATCTAATTATTGATATAAAAAAAGAGGGATGGAAGGGATCTATATATGACCATGGACATGGCCATTCGTCTATGTGATACATTGCATGTTACCATTCATCTATACAACCATCTAGAGATTGTATTTGCTAAGAGGAACATAACATAGTCTTTAAAAAAGAACGTTACGATAAAAGGACACATGAGCACCATTGGGCCTGAGGCATTTGGACTAAAAAATCTAATGTTTGACAGTCCATTTGTTATTTTAATAAATTAAAAATAAGCTTATTCCAGAAAAATAGATGTCTATTCTTCTTCTCAAACAATAACACAATTTCCTTCATTACCTCCAACAATACATTGGGCCAACGGCTCTTTTCTTGGCAACGGTCGTCAAATTTAAAATAGGGAATCGACAGTAGATTAGGGAAGATGGATGGGAGGGACAAGTTCTTTTCTTTTATGCTTTAATTTATTAAGCATGAAAATAAATTATTTTTTATGGTATTTATAAATTAATGGCAGAAACTATTTCCATCCCAAGAAGACACGAATGGCCCAGATCTCGATAACCCTTTTACTTTTTTAAACTAATAATGCTATGTTGCCCCACCTCTTCTGAGAAAAATCCAAACGTTACACTCACTTTTTCTTATAAACGTTACTTCGTTCAGTTCTTCCGTACACAAAGTACTTCACCCACACACGAATCACCATTTTTGTTCTTAAAGGATCTTGGAGTAAGGTTTTCTTGTTTTTGCAATGGCTGCTGAAATTCTTGAAGCCAATTCGGGTCTGAAAATGGGCCCGGAAAGCGAGCCGGGTTCGGAGGAGAGGATGAGTAGGAGGGCTGAGATTGACACGTCGGCGCCTTTCGAGTCGGTGAAAGAAGCGGCGAATCGATTTGGTGGAATAGGATTCTGGAAACCCACTTCTCAAAAGCCCCCAGAACATGCTTCTCAGGTCTCTCTCTCACACAAACACACACTGAGGCTTTATGTTTTAGATTGCTTTTGATATGAGAAGATCTGCTGCTAAATTCATACTCTTATTTACCTTTTTAGGTTAGGTTACTAGAACTGAGTAAATTAAGAATAACTTTGCTTTCAAAAAGGTTGCCCAAAAAGCCAAGAGTTGTTAAACATTATGAGACAGATGAGTACTAAAATTGTTTATATTGATTGCAGGGATGTCATTGGTTTGTATTTGTATTAAACTTCTTTGTATATAATCTATTTAGATATGGGAGATATACTTGCATCTGTGTGTATATGCACATTTACATGTTTGTCTTAATTGAAGGCATGACCATCGTTCTTATAATTTCAAATGCATTTTGTCATTGTATCTCGTTTTCTTTGAATGTAAATAAGTAAATGTGCATTAGCAGATGCATCTGACATGCAGTCGTGCACTATAAATTTTTATTTTTTATTTTTTTGTGTTTTGCCTTCTCGAAGGTAAATTGGCAGAGCCCTTGAAAGAATTATGTCTTTACACTTCAATATCCAGGATATATGGATGGCTAACTATTCTTTAATTATGACTATATCAATTTTAATGAAGCACTATCGATTGAATATTGTGCAACATACAGACTTACACAGTTACATGCGTGCTTTCCACTTCTAAAGCACATGGGAGATTAATTTGTTGGGTGTATAATTTCCGAAAAAAGGCTAAGTTCCTCTATTCATATCTGCTTGTACTAGGTTGCTCTGTTACCTGTGATTTCATCAGAATGGACGATGTAATATGGAAGGCTAAATAATTATGTGTGTACTTCTATTGCACTACTTTGGTTTGTTCTGTGTTATGTTCTATGTCTAATCGCATTTGAAATG
Organism: Forsythia suspensa; assembly: GCA_023638005.1. NCBI lineage: Eukaryota > Viridiplantae > Streptophyta > Magnoliopsida > Lamiales > Oleaceae > Forsythia > Forsythia suspensa. The sequence goes on along the minus strand of CM042669.1, from coordinate 39,558,681 downwards.
TTTTGTGAATGGCAGGACGACAGTGAAATGGTTGACATTGTAAATTTGGAGGAACAGGCTGCACAGTTGGAAAGAGAGTTGATAATGAAAGAAAGGGAAACCCTTGATGTTTTGAAGGAACTGGAAACCACTAAAAATACTGTCGAAGAACTAAAATTGAAGCTGCAGAAAGAAACATCAGAAATAAATGCAGCCCTCAATGCAAACACAGATGATAAAAATGTGAATTCTGTTGCAGAAATGGGTGAAAAGGTATGCCACGACAATTATATGAACGATGGTCTAAATGGGATTGGCGTTTCGGATCTGTGTCCTTCGTCTGCTCCTGGTTTCATTCTACTGGAACTGAAACAGGCTAAATTAAACTTAAGCGGACTACGAATGATCTTGCAGATATTCGAGCTACAGTTGATTTGTATAACAAGAAAATAGAGAAAGAGAGAATGTCGCTTGAAAAGACTCGTCAAAGGCTGTCTTCAAATACCGCAAAAATGTCATCTCTTGGAGAAGAGCTAAACCAAACAAGACGTAAAATGCAGCTGGTAAAAGATAATGAAGGCCAAGATAGTTCTCATGATCCCTTGGATGTCACAAGGGAGCTACAGAGGTTAACTTCTGAGACGGAGAAATTTAAGAAGGTAGGAAAAGCTGCAAGGTTAGAAGTTTCGAAAGCAATGTCTGAGATCCAACAGACAAAATCTAGGACTAAGACTGCTGAAATAAGATTGATTGCTGCTAAAAAAATGAATGAAGCAGCAAGGGCTTCCGAAGCTGTGGCACTTGCTGAAATCAAAGCACTGTCGAACTGTGGAAACTTGTCGTCTGCTGAGCAAGAGTCGGACCGCGTAACTATTACGTTTGAGGAATATTCATCCTTAATCTCCAGGGCTCGAGAAGCGGAGGAAGCCTGTAGTGGGAGAATAGTGGATGCAATGCTTCAAGTTGATGAAGCTAATGTATCGAAATCAGAAATCTTAAGGAAGGTAGAGGAAGCAACCGAAGAAGTTAAAATTAGCAAAAATGCCTTGGAAAAAGCATTGAGTAGAGTGGAAGCAGCAAATAGTGGTAAATTGGAAGTTGAAGAGGCTCTTCGGAAATGGACATCCGAGCATGCTCAGAAAAGACGTAACATACACAACTCTTCCAAATTCAAGAACTCTTATCCATCTCACAGAAGGAAGGAATCTCGTCTTCTTGACTTAAATGGTCTGAATCTGGTTAATGACGAGTTAAAACCAGTTTTGAAGCCAACTCTATCAATTGGTCAAATATTGAGCAGGAAACTGCTTCTGAAGGAAGATTTTGAGAATGGAATGCAGGCAGAAAAAAGCACGTGGAAGCGGAAGGTGTCATTGGGCCAAATGCTCAGTAAACGTAATGTTGATTCGCTTACTGCTAGGAAAGCAGGGAAGGAAAACAGTCACGAACAACTCCCGGCAAAGAGGAAGAAGTTTGGTTTTGCTCGGATCTCACTCCTTGCAACAAAGCAAAGTCGAAAGAAGAAGAAACAGACAACTAGTTCTGGGTGTCGAGGCATGCAAATCGATTGATCTGTATCATCTAATGGACCTTGTCACGGTTCACTGTCTTTCTATTTGTTACTGGTCTATGTTGTAGTTTCAGAACTTAAATTATGTTTAGTTTGGTTTGCAGATGTTATTTGATTCCCTAAACCTTGAATCAGAAATATCGTTCATATTGAAATGAATCGAGATTGACAAGGATTCGGTCATTGATGTTCGAACATGTACTACGTGTTTGGAGTGTTAATTTGTTTTTGACCAGTATCTATGCATTAATCACAATTTCAATTCATCGTTCAACCCATATTGGAAGAAAATTGAATGAATCTAAGAATGGACACAAGAAAATTGGTGATTTTTTTAATTTTTTCAAATTCATAAGATATTAAAATATTTTCTTAAAAGATTATAAAAGAGAAAACAAACTGCACCTATTTTCTAATTTCTGAAAGAATAATGAGAAATAAGCACGTGGCGTGCTGACATGTCAAAACATGCGCGGATGGCGTAATTAATTGGATGAAATTATGACAAAACTTGGACTGCCTTTATAAAACAAGATTCATTGCTCAAAGCGCGCAAGAAGAGCCTGTGGCTGTTCTCTCTGTGTCTAACCCTGAAATCTGCACCCTTATTATTCTAAATTAAGGTAAATAAAAATCTTTTTGTTCGTCATATATGATCTCTCTCTATTTCTCTCTATTTTTATTCAGAATAGCATGATTTAAATAATTAATGAATTAATGGTATTTTCATTGCCATTTTAACGTGTTTCTCGTAAAAAATGGTAATATTTATGTTTTATAGTTGAATGAATCGGCATTTTGGTAATCACCAAGTAATTTGGGTTAATTGAAGTTATGTTTGTATTTTTGTTTATGGGTTCAATGCATAAAAGGATGGAATGATTCTAATAGCATCTTCTTTGATTTTTTATTTTTGATTTTTTTGTGTCTTTTAACAATCATTTGATATCAACAATTATACGGTTTCGACTGAGAACTTGGCTGCAATTCGAATTAGTAAAAGCAATGCCTCCTTGCATATTATGGATTCCAAACATTCATGATCTGGATGTGAATGAGTCGAATTTTGGGCAGCTAAAGTGAGGCATACACGGAAGAGGTGCTCCGGAGAATGTTGTATTTTTTCCTAAGTAATATATGAGCTTTAATGATTTCCGATTAAGTTCAAGCCTTCTATCTTTTGTCTTGGAGGTTAAGTTTGAATATCTCACGCAATGAGGTGGACTTTCACTGGAGTAGCTTAAAAGCTAATCATAGAATTGAAAATGCTAGAAGCTAAAACAATGGTGACAAGGCTATCTTTATTCATATGTTATAAATTATAAGCTAATATAATCGATGGCGTGCATACTAAGGTGAATTATTGAATTCACCTGACCTTATAGTACTCTATTTTGGGAACGTCCAGTGTCAAAGTCACTCAATGGGTAAGTCGTCAATCCTTGGACAATGTAATCTGCTCGATTACGGGCGGCATTTTACCAGAAGTTTTAATCTACCGTTGTGTGATTCTTGTTGACGCATATACTCGGAGGTGGGTGCAGGGCGGACTATTTTAAAGCAGACTCTCCATTTATTAGATAGAGAAGATCACCAAGTTTTTGTGATCCGCTGCTTTGTGCTTCTTGAGATTGAGTCAAAGTTAAATGCACAAAGTTATATTTATTTGTTTGAGTTTGGACTTTTGAAGTACAATGTTACAAACACACAAGGTAGAACCCACCCACCCATATAACCGGCTTATAAAGAGAGGGTATGTGCCTAGAAATAATTGTTACAGTTTACTTTGCTTATCATGTGATTTATAACTATCTTGCAATTTTGCAAGTCTGCTTTCTGAGTGTGTTGTCTTTGGTTTGTATTTCTGATTCTACTTATGGTTTGTTTGGCCACATAATGGGGGCCTTTGTATTAAAATTAACATCCATTTTATTATTTTGAATTGACTTTTATTACCGTAAAACAGTTAACGTGAGCAAAGATCGCATAATAAGTATGTGCCAACAGGAGAAAACAGAATTATTATTCCACATTTGTCTGTTTAGCACTAAGAATGTTAATTTCAGCAAAAAAGACTAGTGATCGCCCACCTTAAACGTACTTCTTTTATGTTTCTGCTTTCTTTAATTGATCTTTTAATGAATAATCTTTGTTGCATATGTAATTTTCATCCTTTTTTCAACCGAATGCTAGAGTATTGGGGCATCTCTTTCTCTTTCTCTTTCTCTTGCTTTCTGTAATGCCATTTTATGGTTTTGGGTTGACCTAATATCGGTTTTGGCAGCATGGATAGAAGGGTGCTCTTAGTTCTTTTTATACTCAGCACATGCTGGTGCTGCAGTGCTAGAGATCTGGAAACAGCTAATCGCTTCACTGGGGGACGGGAGATTATTTCAGGTACTTCTTTCCATCAGTTCTTTTTTATATAGTTTTATGTTGATGGTAAATGATTGGAGTAACAATTACCACTATGAGAGTAGACACCTCGAGACACATTTGGCCGAGCATAAAGATAAGTAAAAGTTACTTTTAATTAATTTCTTATTTCGAAACATGTTTAGATAAATTACTTTATTCTTACTTTTACATAAAAAGAGTTGCTTGCTTACTTTGAAAGTACATTTTATCTTACTATCAAATAAATAACTTACTTATTTTAAATTTTGAGCACATAATAACTTAAATATTTTAAACTAACTTATTTACTTATAAGTAAATTTTACAAGCTTAGCCAAACATGCTCTTAGTCTCAATCTGACTGTAGAGTTTGTTTACTTGCCAATGTCAGCTTGGATCTGCTTGAAAATACTTTGGCATTTCTTGATAATTCGAATCAAGCATATCACATTGCTCTAAATATATTTATCAATGTTATGAAAATTGGACCGGATTGGCTTGTTCTAACCGGAAAAATCGGGAATCGGCTAGAAACTGTTTTGGTTATTATTAAAATCATTGTACTAAAAACCCGGGAAAGATCAATCGTGAACTAGATGACCCGGGACCAGTTTTTCGGCTAAGCCGGCTGGAATTTTCTACTAAAAATAAAAAGGGTAAATTAGACTCTGTCCCAACCTTTTCACTTTGTCTCAATTTAGTCCCCATTTAATTTTAATAGCACGTACATCCTCAATCTTTTAGTAAATTTACGTAGATAGTCCTTTATGAAAATTCTGATCTCTAGTTTAAGAGCTTTTAATTTTCGGTGTAGATTTTTTTTCCAAAAAATGGATTTTTTCCCACTTTTTTTGACTTTTTAAACTTTTTTATTGTATTAGAAGTTTGAAAAGTCAAAAAATGTAGGCAAAAATGGGTTTTTTTGGAAAAAAAAATTAGGAACCGAACAAGCCCTAAATAAACTAAAATAGCAAGAAGGAAAATAAAATTGGAAAAATTAGAGTTGGAGTTCTTAACCTTTTCAAAAGTGCAAATACATCCTAAACCTTTTATTTTTGATAGTTTTTCACCTAAATCAATTTTTAAAAAAAAAACTAGAGAGAGAGAGAGAGAGAGAGAGAGCAAGCGTGCAATTCTTGATAGTCTCTGCGTATGAAGTCGACATTATTTCTTTAATTTCGTTTCATTAATATTTTGTAAAAAATTATTGGTATTTTTTACCATGAGTGTAAATGTTTCGGAAATAAAAACTTGCAATTCTTGATGCATTAATGGTATGATCAAAATACGAGCGAATCGAATTGGCTTGAATGATTTTTCCGCCCTCTTAGGACAAAGATTATAGATTTTATGTATGTACGAGACCCAAAAGAATGCTTTTGAAAGAAATGGCTTGCTAAACTAAGTAGTGCCTTTTGTTTTTTGAATAACCCATTCTCATTATCTTTCATAAGTCAAGTAGACACTCCCTAACCGGTCGCCTTAGTAGCATCTCCCACCCAGATGAAGAAGTAGCTCTTTCTAGTTATCGTAGGGGAGATCGCAAAAAGTAGGGATTAGTTGGAACAGCTCTGACTGCCACGGCTTGAACTGTATGTCAAAATCTTCTTTTCGACTCTGACTCTCCCACTCCAATCGTTGCTTTTCTTTCTAATACTTCGAAAGTAGCTGCTTCACCTTCAGCCACTTACCTTTATTAAGTCATTTACCAACTGATTTTTTGAATAATTACAATTTGTTTTCTTTAAATTGAAGTAAAACTCATAATATTTAAAGGGTAAATTTGGGGCAATGATATGGTCTACATTTTGTTTTCATTGCATTTCACAATCTCCTATGAAAAAAAGATAAACTGGTATTTATTAATAAGATTGTTTGTATCGCTTTTCATGTCGGAAATAATCCAACTTTGCCATCAGTATATAACAATTATTTATATTATTTTACTCATTTTTTCAACATCCCTATGGACCCTATACAAAGTCCAAACCTATAGTAGAAGTATTAGACCATTAGTTGGTAGACAAGGAAACCAGTGGGCTGAGATCACTTATTATTATAGACAATTGGAAAATGTTATCTTCATCTAAGTAGAAAACGTGATAATGTTTCAAAATTGTTTATTTTGAGCAAATCATACCATGGGGTTGCATGTCTTTTCATACTAGTCTCGGCCTATGAAGGCAACAATTTTTTTTATAAATATTTTGTTTACAAGGATGAAAATAAAAAATAAAATAATCTTCTTTGGCTATAGTGTGCAATTAAAAAAAATTTAAAAAATATAAGAAGTTTAGGATATATTTGCACTTTTGAAATGGCTATGGACCCCAATTGCAATTTTCTCATTTTATTTCCTTTTTGTTGTTTTAGTTTATTTTAGTTAGAGGGCTGAATTGTCATAGAAGGACCATCCGCGTGAATTTAATGAAAGATTAGGGATGATGCGTGCTATTAAGATTGAATGGTGATGAAAATGAGACAAAGTGGAAATGTTGGATACTGAGAGTGTAATTTAAAAAAAACTTTCTTTTAAGGCCAAAGGAGCCATTAAAAGCCCATACAGTTAAGATACTAAAATGCTTGGCCCACCCATTTTATAATTTGAAACTTCAAACGAATGCCCTTCTTTATAGTTTATGCATTTAATGGCTTGCTTGTTTTAGACTTTAGTTGGGTAAAGCAGTGTTTCTGAAATTGATATTGTAATTTGAAAAGTTATATAAATTAGAAGGTAGAAGTGCTATAAAAAAGGAAAAAATTATGTTGGAATACTTTTTGGTTAATGTATAAAATAATGTGTTGTTGCAATTATAAATATTCTTATTTGGAGAAATGTAGAAAAAGAAAACTGAAGCTCAAAATAAATTATTAATTTCTTGAATTGATTTCTTTTTTTATTTCAATTTACTCAATCTTTCTTGTAATTTTATTTTAACAACACACTAAAATGCTAATATTTAAGCGAATCATCTATTGTGTCCATTTATATAATTAATTTGGAAAATTTTAACATATTTTTGTCAATTTTTTGTGGTATATTTATTTATTTATTTTTTAACAACCGGTTCGACCTTTTAACCTTTTGACCCTTTATCTTTTCTTGGGTCAAAGGGAGAGGGACGACAGGTTATCAAAAAATTGACATCTATGACATGTTTCGCTAAGGTTAAAAGATGCTCTAAATACTAATTCCTTCTGCTTCTAACAGCTGTGCAGACAAATAACAAGCTGCTTGATGGAGAAGCTCAACACATGGATGATGTTATGAATGAAAAATCATGTACATTATGTGAAGAATTTGGTACTGAGGCTCTTAATTACCTTTCAGAGAACAAAACTCAAACAGAGATAATTGGCATCCTTCATAAATCCTGCTTTAGGATCCCAACATTCAAGAAGCAGGTATATATAGAACTTTGATTAATAAGTGACAATTATGTATTGAAATTCAATGCCAACACTCCATTCATCCATAAAATGGTTGTAATCTTCCCCTACGGTAACCTATTTAAATATGTTTCACCAACTTAATTATTCATCTGGCTTTCTAATCCTTAAGCATCACAGATCTGGAATGGAGTCTTGTCAGCTTATGATGATGCTATACACCGTAATCATTAAAGCACAAGGCGTGTCTTTCTAATAAGTTAAAGTTTAAACGTGAGTAGGGAAAATACATAATGGATTTAGAGCCTTTATCTAGATCGTCTCTGGATGGCTGTGTGAGATGCATTTTATAAGAGGAAAGCCGCTTAATTAAATGTGAACGTTTCTAAATGTGAGTAGAACTTTTGGTGAAAACTAATTTTCAAAGCATGATGATCTTATTCTAACTCTTACAACTCTTGTCCTTGCAGTGCATTACTTTGATGGACTATTATGTCCCTCTATTTTTCTTGGAGGTTTCTTCAATACAACCAGGAGAATTCTGCCAAAAGGTTGACCTTTGTGAACAAGTAGTTTCCATTTCTCAGCAGCTTGTTAACGATAAATGTGAGTTGTGCCATCGTGCTGTCACAGAGGCCTTGCTGAAGTTGAAGGATCCCCACACAAAGGTAATTTTGAGTCCTCAGCTGATTGGTGTATTATTTTTACTAGGAATAGTTATTTGTTAACATGTCCCAGATCGCACGGGTACAATTGAGATGTGCAATGTATAAGGTGAAGGAAAATCTCACATTGTCAAGCCGATTTTCTTGTGATGAGTTAGGCTTATGGGCTTTATCACGATATTAGAGCACGTGTATGACAAGGATATGTCGGGTTTGTTTCTGTCACCATGTTGAGGCCGATGGACTTTATCTATTTGCAACTTCAGCTTTAACCGAACCTAATCAAACCTTCACAATTCTCTTAATAACTCACTTGGAGCGTTTAGTTTTGACTCTATGAAACATAGCTCTTATTATTTTTATTTTCTCCTTGGTGTTTTCTTTCAGTTAGAAATAATTGAGCTGCTTATGAAGGCATGTGGTGCTATGGAAGGCCGTGTCAAAAAGGTATTATCTGCACTTGAAAATAATTGTTAGAGGCTAATGCTATGGATTCAATTCTCGGCTTAAAATCAATTTCTTTCTGGCAGTGTAAGAGACTGGTCTTCGAGTATGCACCCGCTATCCTCGTCAACGCCGAGCAGTTTTTGGAAACAAACGATGTTTGTAAAGTGTTGCATGCTTGTGATCCTGCTCCAGTTAGTACAGAGCAAGCATTTTTAAGGACAGGGGCATCCATGGTTGCTGCATCTTAAGTGATTTAAACCGGGTTAGTGATGTTATGAAGTAAAAATGAAACATTATTTCATTTCTACCCTGTTCGATAAACGGAGATTACTGTTTGGTTTAATGTAAATAATATTCTTACCATGAGTCAATAATAATCTAATCGTAATTAAAGTGGTAATTTAATTATAACTTTAATATTTTGAGTCGGTGGGAATATTCATTCTTCAAGTTAACTTACATACCAAGACACTATAGGACTATCAATTGTAGACTCAGGATCAAAGCGTTGTTGCACGAGCGAGAGATTTTAAGACTCTTAAAGTAAAAACACGTTGATCTAGTTGCCACTAGAGCCACATCTGACATGGCGCAACGCTGCCTCAGTATTGTGTACAAATTTTCTAAACCTCGAGTTTAAAAAGGTTGACTAGCGGGTTTTTCTTTTTGGATCTCAAATTCTTTGAGGGGGACTCGTGATTGTTGATTTCGATGCTCTTGACAAATGAAAATTCCTAGCCTTCTAAAAAAATAGAAGAACTAGAGACCGTTCGATACTTCCATTTCCGCCTCTACAGAAGACCAAAAGGCAACCTCTGCAGAGAAAAAACATGGGATTAGGTGAAAGCCTAAAAATAAGGAAAATATATAAAAATGCTACTCTTTACTATATTGCTAAATATCTTTAACTTCTCTAATATATCCATAGTTATTATATTCGTCTCATGCACTAACTCGGATAAAGAAATGGGTTACTGAGTCAGTGGTTCAACCGTTAACTCGATGATTGACCTGACGAGTCAACTCCTATCATATGTAATATATCTATTTTTATTAAATAATAAAATAATGACAATTATCATTCATTAAATTAATTATACACTATTTTTCAACCTACGCTCCAAAATCAAAGAGATGAAAGATTTTTAATATGGAGTCAAAAAAATTATGTTAGAAAAATAATTAGCAATGAAAAAAACAATTAAAAAAAGTGAAAGCTCTTAAAGTGGTAAAGGACTATTTAAATCCTAAATAAAATTTGAAAATTTTCAATCAGCAATGATTCGTCGGGTTAGTGAGTTTTGCTCATCGGTTTTTTATGAAAACTCAACGGGTTTTTCGATTTCTTCCTGATCGATCTCAGATGTGTCTAATAGAGCAATTCAGACCAAATTTTTAGTCAAATTAAAAAAAATCGATTTTAACTGTTGAACCCGTTCAAATTATATCTAAATATATATATTAATTCAGTTCATTGCACTTTATCTTATACTCTCCCTTTCAAATCAGCATTATTTAAGACTAAAACAAGTATTTTAATCAAGGCAAATGTATATGGTCACATTGTAATTTCTATCCTTTAAGAATAAAGCCAAACATCGCACAAGTTGCATAGATAAAAATCTATCTTGTGTTCTATTTTAATATGACCTTTTGCATCCAAAGATAGGATCACGCTTAAACAAATAGGGCAAATTAAGATTTGAAGATAGACTCGAACAATTTTGGCACATTTTATGCTTTTATATATGTTTTTGGCATTAAATAGTTAAAAGGAAAAATACAAAATGCACTGTCACGGTGCTACGACTTATCAATTGAAGATAAGATTTATGAGCATGACAAACAAAGTTTGAAAATAAAAAAGATTTCATGCATGTTAATAAATATCTTTTAATCTTTTAGATACCAAATAATATAATGTTTTGAATCTTGAATTTATTAAAAGTAAGACTTAATCTATCGGTTTTTGATAATTAATATCGTAATGTAAAATGTAGATACATACGAGTAATCAACTCTTCTCTTGAAATTATAGGACTATTTTGTCGAGATCATGAACCAATGTCCAAAATTCTTTACTAAAGGAATGTTTTATGTATTGTGCTTACTCATAAACTCATAAGTTTTCCATAGAACTTCAATTTACATTTTATATAGAGAATTTATAAAAGATAAGTTATTTTTGTTTATTAATGGTAATTTTGTTAAATTCTTGAAAGTTACACTAAATTTTAATTGCATCTTCATGTAAAATTTCAATTAGAGTTTTTTTTTTAGAAAAACTCAAAATTTAGACTTATCTAACATAATTTTTTTAAACGGGTTTCAGTTGTTGATTTTAGCCAAATAACCATAAATTTAACTAAAAGTATTTTTGTTCTTTAAAAAGTACTTTTGAACTTTAAAAATGGGTAATTTACACTCATAGTCTCCATATTTTTAGTTTTGCAACAATATCATCCTCATTTAATTTTATTCCCAGATATCGTCTCCATATTTTCATTAATTTGCACATATGGTCCCCAAAAGATTTTTTTTGAAGATTTTGCCCTTAGCTTAAATAAATTAAAATAGCAAAAAATAGAATACTTAATAGAAAAATTGCAACTACTTTTGTAAAGTTAGGTATCATATCTGCAATTTTTCACTAAGTTTTTTTTATTTTTTGTTATTTTAATTTATTTAATCTAATGGCAAAATCATCAAAAAAAAATATTTGGAGACCATCTGTGCGAATTAATGAAAGGATGATGACGATATATGTGAATAAAATTGAATGTGGATGATATTGTTACAAAGCTAAAAGAATTAAGACTATGAATATAATTTACCTTTAAAAAAGCCTTTCCAATGCACTATTATTGTCACCACAATTTTCTTTTGTTGCATTACATTTTTAATTTCATTAGTGGTCTTCAATCTTTCTCTTTTGCACATTTATGTCCCTACCTTTTTTTGGTGACATTCTTATCTTTAATCCTCATTTAATTAGCACATTTGGTATTTGATTATAGTTTCGTCCAAATACATTTTTAGTGTGCTTTGAAAAGAGAGTCAAATGTTTCGTTGCACTTTTGTATTTGCTTATTTAAAACTAGAGATAATTGCATGAAAGGTCTCCAATGTTTCAAAATCGTTGGAGATATGCTCCTAACCTAAAAAAAATAGCACCACACGTCCTCAACGTTAAGAAATAGGCACCGTAGGTCTCTCTTTACACTTTCCGTCAGTTTTCTCCGTTAAAACTCAAAATTGAATTGCACGCGCTATATTTTGGAGGAAAATGCGAAGAAGCAAGGAGCAAAGAAAACAGAAACCCAAAAAAAATCCAAAACAGAAAATAAAATCAAAATCAAAATCAAATAGAAGAAAAAAAAAAACTATAACAATGATGATTGAAAGAGCCCAAAGTTGCAATCGTGCTGCCTCTTGAAAGTTAATCGAATCCCAAAACGACGTCAGAGAAGAATCTAGTGGGAGGAGGAGGAGAATGGAATAGTGGAATAACGGAAGGAAAAATGGGAAAGAGAGAAGAATAAGAACGGTAAAAAGGAAGTGAAAAATAAGGAAAAAAATAAAATTGAAAAAGAGGAAGAAGAGGATGAGAAGAGTGAGACTACTGCATTGTATAAGTTTCCGATGAACCGGGTTAGTCGAATTATTAAGAGTGAGGATTCGGATTTCTCAGGAGGTGGTTTTTCTTATCAACAGAGGCCTCTCAATTTTTGTAATTTTGATTTGTCATGATGCATGCCAGTGTAAATTGCAATTGAAAAATTAGGTTTCGACAATTCATCTTGATGTGCATTTTTGGGCTCATTCCTCACATTTTACAATTTTACTCGAATCGTCGACTATGCAATAAGTTTTTCCATTACTAATTACGCTATGGAACCCGACATTGCCGAGAAAATTCTTAGTGACAAAGGCGCGCAAAATACTTGTAATTTTCAGTCTCGTTTTCCTCCAAAATATAGCACGTGCAGTCCAATTTTGGGTTTTAACAGAGAAAATTGACGAAAAGTGTGAAGAGAGACTTATGATGCCTATTTCTTCATATTTTGGGGACGTGTGGTGCTATTTTTTTAAGATAGGGGCATATCTCAAATGATTTTGAAACATTGGGGACCTTTCATGCAATTATTTCTTAAAACTATTAGGGGGCAAATAAGTCTTTTTACACCTTTTTGATGGACTTTTTGGACGAAAACCATCGTCAGAGATAAGATGTTCTAATTAATGGAAGGTTAATAATAAAATGGGATGAAAAATGTTAAAGACATAAGTGCAACAATAAATAAAAGTTGAGACCTTTGGTGCAATTAAAAAATGATGGAACAAAAGAAACTTATAATGACAATGTATAATCACCGTGTTGGAAAAGGAACTTGATACTAAAATTTAAGTGCATATTTGGTATTGTATCATTATGATGGATAATCTTAAGGATGGTTATATTGACACCACAATTTTTGTTTGTTACACTATTTTTTAATTATATTAAAAAGATTTCAATATTTGTTCATTGTCGCTTTTATGTTTCCAACTTTTTTTCATCTTAGCTTTAACATTCTATTAATTAGCACATCGGGTTCCTAATGATGGTTTTTGTTCAAAACGTTCGTTAGGAGGGCACAAACAAACTTATTTGCCCTTATATGTATTAATAAGCAAAAAAATTACAAATTACAAAAGTACGATACGACCGAATATTTGCCCCCCATTTTCAAAGCACGCTAATAGAATATTTTGACATAAATTATCACCATCGACTAGATGTTATAATTAAAGGAATATCGAAGATAAGAATGTGACTAAAAAAATGAAGACATAAGTACAACAATAAATATAAGATTGGCGTAAAGCGTGGCTAAATGTAGATGCTGTGTTTCAAGCTCTTTGGAATTAGACGAGACGAGTGCGAATCGTGAAAAATAGTTTTCTTATTTTAATATTATTTTAAATATTTAAAAAAAAAGATGATTTTTCTTTTTAAAGAAAACACTTTCCTAGGTGCACTATTTTTTGTTAGAACGTACAGTCGATCACTTAATTCCCGCCTAGAACTTAAGCGTGACGTGAAGGTCACGTTTAGGCACACTTTTTAGAGTACTCATCAAAATCATAAAAATTGACAATTAAAATAAAACCTGGATGGATTGGAGATCTAGAATCGCAAAAGAAAAATTAATCCAAGAAATTTTTTTTTATTATTTTTCTAGAGTTTGGAAAAAATTATGAAAATAAAGTTTGGGAGACATCTAAAATCACAAGAATTTGATCATCTCTAATGCAATAATGTTCAGCTGATGTGGTTATGAAGTGAAGGGGACAAAATTGATGTGACAATATTTATTGTAAAAGACCGTTCAATAAGTTATCTAATTTTAGACATCCTGTTAAACACTTATTATCTATTTTTTTGTTAAATTGTATTTATCTCTCTCATCTATTTTTTTTTTTTTTTTCGTCCCATAGATTTTTTAAAAAAATATAGTAATGGAGATGTTCTAACACAACGTAGAGAAAAGGTAAGGGGACCAGTGAACGCATTATGGACAAGTTAACCAACCATCAAATGACACGTGTGATGTGCGTTTATGACTTGAATAGAAACTCAGTTGACGCCTATATCAGATAGAACTGGACTCCACACAAACAACTTATCTTCCATTACGTGTCAATCTCCTATTGGATACGGAATTTAAGAACGATTGGAAGATGCTTTCGAATGGGACCTATTAACAACAGACATCACCTACCTGGCTGGCCCAAATTATACACTTCCATAAAAAATAATCATCTTTAATTTCGAAATTACAAACAAATATTATATTTATAAATTTAAAACAAACTATAAATACATGTTTGGTTGGATGACTATAGGAGAAAAAATTTAAAATATTGTCTATTAGTTTTTTTTTTTTTTTTTAATCTAGTTAAATATCGTGTACCAAATGAACCTTAATAAAATAGAAATACAAGAACATGAAATGAGAACATTATAAGATATTTCTTTTTCAATAATTAACTTCTCCAACTTTCAAAACACTATAAATAATATTACAAACTGAAATCTAAGTTGATTATGTACTTGTTTGGTAAATTTTTTTTGTAAATTATAAATAGTGGGTTATAAAAAATATATGAATAAAAATGAGATAAATTCTTACAACTTCGAGTATTTTAAGTAATTAAATATGATGTATTTAATTGAGACTTTTATAGACTTTTGTAAGTGTGTAATTTTTGTAGAATTCGTGGACTTTTAGTGATTTTTATGATTTGTTAGGAATTAATAAAAGTCTTTCATAAACTTTTTAGATTTTTATTAAAAAAATTCTTTTAAAAAAATATTAATAATCCATAAAACCAAAATTGTCGTAATTAAAAAGAAAAACAACTCGTTACAATCACGAATACTCATTAAACAAAGAATCGACTGACTTTGAAAAAAATTTCGTAATGCAATCAAAAAAATCCACATCGAAAAATAGTGAATTCAAATTTTACATAAATTGTAAGTATAGATTTCACATAAATTAGAAAATTATGGATTTACCACATGTAAAATCAAATTTTTAGTAGAAGAGATACGAGTAAAGAAAAGAGGCGTTCTTTATTTTGGACTCAAGTCTTCACAAATATCATGGATATATGTGAGATTTTTTTTTTAAAGCATTTCTAATGCACTATGTCTATGACTTTTTAAACGTACTACATAAGCACAAATAGATGGAGTTATAAAAAAATCATCTCCAATGTATGTTGACAAGTACTCCGTCTAGCTGATGTGGCACACACACAAAAATAGACTCCGTCAAAAAGTTTGTCTAAATTTAAAGAGACTTCTAGATGGAGTGACTCGGTAAATTTAAATCAAACTCGATATTTTATTTTAAAAAAAAGTCGGATGAGAGAAAAAAAAATTGAAGATCCTCCGTCTATTGGTTTTTAGACGTGCCACATAAGTATAGATAGATGGAGTTTTAAAAAAATCCTCTCTAGCGCATGTTGATGAGGACTCTGTCTAGCTAATTTGGTACACTAAAAAATAGACTCCGTCACGGACTTTTCCATCTATTACTATTTAGACATGCCACAAACGTACAAATAGATGGAGTTGTAAAAAAATCATCTCCAATATATATTGAGGAGGACTTCGTCTAGCTAATGTCACCAAAAATTAGACTCCGTCTAAATTTAGAAGGACTTCAAAATGACTCGACAAATTTAAATTTAACTAAGTATTTATTAAAAAAAAAGTCGAAGAGGAACTAAAAATTGAAGACTCAGGCGGAGTAATTCGACATAACCTTTTAAATCTAACTAAGCATTATATTTTTGCAAAAAAAAAAAAAAGATATACGACTAAGAGGGAACTAAAATTGAGGACTTATCTATGTTAAATCAATTTTAAAAAATTAATGTATTCTTCACATTTTTATTTTACTCGTCCTACTTTTTAATAAATAAAATGATGTGTTAGATTTATATTTTTTGAGTTATTCGCCTGAAATTCTTTAAATTTAGACGAGTCTATTTTTCTTGTCACATAATTTTATATATTACCATAAGTCGCTTATGTGGACGCTTAAAAGTATAATAAGACATTGAGTTGCTCTTAGTTTTGGCTTTTCATTGAAGATGATTTTTAATTTGACGTGATTCATAGACGTAATCGCTATAATGACCGAAAGTGCGTATATTTTATATGCATCGTAGACTTTATTAAAAATAATTTATATTTTTACCAAAAATTTTTTGGTAAAAAAGAATTTCTAAAAGCCTATATACATTATGACTTATATAAATACATTTTAATTAAATTTTAAAAATTTCTAAAAGCCTATATTAAATAAATACATCAATACTTTTGAAGAGTCTTAAAATATCTATATTGAATATTTCTAAATTTTTAAAAATTTTTAAATTTTTTAAAAGTCTCAATTGAATACGACTTCTAAATTTTAATTCTGGAAATATCATTGAGATCAAACGCGTTTCTTTTTAACTTTTTCGAACTTTTTGGTGAACGTTGAACCTAAAATCAGCAACAATTCTTTACCAAGTTGCCATAGTCGGCCAAAGTTGAAATTGAAAATTATTTATTTAAATTTCCATTTTAGAATATTCTAGTAATCATGCTTGACAGCCAAGCAGCAAAATCAACATACACTAATTGCAATTAGACAAGTTTGAATTGTGTATTAACGTAGTTTTGCTAACTTTTCTTGACCTGCCTGTCAACAAAAAAAAACTTTTTTCATATTTTTTATTATATATTATAAAATAATATTAAATTAAAATATCATATGTTGCATTCATCTGTCTCGTTTAACAATACATAAAATCATATATAAGTTAAAATGCGTATATAAAAATAAATAAATAAAAAATTTGGTCGTGACAGTATCTCCCTCAGATGTTCAACTTCTTAATTATATTTATTTGACAATGATATAATTAATTATTTGCCATAGAGGAATCTGACTCTACACGCATGTAATTTATTTTTTTCAGAAAATAAATTAAAACTATTAATATCATACTATATAGAGGGCATAATGGACTATTACCATATATTAATTTAATACAGGTGGCAATTAATCTAACCAATCAGTGGCCTTTCCGTAATTCAACGTCAACAAAATAATGATTAGCCTTCGACACTAAAACGGTATAAAATACCAATACTTCTCGCCGTTTTGACACACATAAACACAGTGACACAGAGAGATCTATATATACACTATACATACATCCTAAAATCCAATTTTGACACTAAAGGCAAATCGATTATTTCCTGAAGATCAAGAAGGTATGAATTTTATTTTAAATTATGTGTCTATCTAGCATAATCTCGAAACTCGAATAGTATGCAACTAACTATATTCGTGGATTTTTATTTTTATTTTTTATTTTTTTTTTGTGAATTTATATGACTTCTTGTGATTTTTCTTATTTGTTTATGCGACTTCATCGCTGTTTAATGCAAAATCTATGCTTTTCGACTCTGGAAGTTCTAAGACAACAATAATTCTTTGTTTTTATTGATTGAAATGAATGTTTCATTTTTTAGTTCAGATCTATTGTTTTTCAGTTTTGAGGAGCTCTAATCCATTAAAAGATTGACGTGATTATGTTTTCTCAGTAACTAAAACATAAATGTTTTTAGATCAAGATGGAATTGTTTCAAGAATGATCCCCCAATTTTCGGTTTCAATTTCAAGTAATTATCAAAGTTTAATAAAGTTCTCGTCTTTTGTTCAATTTTATTCTTTAATGTATTTTTAATGTGCTATGTTCCATTCTACAGTTGTTAACTTGTTGTGGCCCTGATTTCTCTTTTCAGTTTCATATTTATACTAGTATACCGCTTTTCTTTGTGGTAGGATCCTACCGTTGAGGATTTTAATGGATTGAGGAGTTGAGAAGAATGTTGAAGATTGAGAGAGAGGGAGAGTTTTGTTTGAGGGTGTTTGATTTTGAAGAATATGGAGAAGAACAATAAGAAAGGGAGGAATTGAGAAAGAGATATGGGTTTTGGTTTGAGAAGATGAAGACGTTGTGACGGACAAATGAATACTTTTTTTTTGTTTAGCGGTGTAAATCTACTTACGGTCGGTGATCATTAGTAGATTATATAATAATGATTTTTTATTTTTAAATTCCAATGACAATTTAACACTCTTAATTCAGTAGGCCCTTGAGCATGTGATATGCTTTATTTTAGTTTCCAAGTATTGGTACGATTGTATATTGCTCATGGGACTCTTTTTTAGCTTACAATTACATAGAGATATTGCATCAGTGATGATAATGTTTTTGTTTTATTAAATTTCATTGTTTCGAGGTGAGAATGAGTACGATGAGTATGCTTCTGACTGCCATATTCTCTATGTGCATTGAATTTATATGCTGTGGACATATATTTTGCTCTGATCTAAACACATTCCTGCTTATCGAAAAATTGTAAAGATTTCTTTCTTTTCATTATTAATATTTTGTTATATCGTATTTACTTATCCTGTTTCTCACATCTTCAGGTGGACATCTAATCCATTTGGCAGTGAAGAATTGGAACTCATACCCATTTATTCACTTACTTGATAGTTGTACCGGGGGGAAAATATTTTACAGTTGCTCATCTTCTTCAGTATTCTCTCATTCGAAACAAATTGCAGGGAATGCCGAAAGATGTGCTTGCTGGACAGACAGTCTTTCTCTGAGGTTGATGACATTGAAGCTCCATTCGAGCTTCCCTCCTTTATTCTTGATGAGATAGGACAGATAACATACATACCTCTCCACTTTTTCTGTCAAATACCTAGTGTGGGTAAGTATAATAGGGGACAAATTGTTTCGTATCATGACCTCTGTGAAGATGGTTGAGTTACTGCATTCCTGAGTATCAATTTCTCCACCACAAATATCTAAACAACTGTTTGCGGAGGCAATAGAAAAATAGCTTTTACTTGTTAAGGTAGATTGAGAGATGGAAAATAAAGGAAGTGTGTTAATGCAAAGGTATGAGTTTGGGAAATTGCTTGGACAAGGCACCTTTGCCAAGGTTCACCATGCAAGAAACCTTAAGACTGGCATGAGTGTGGCCATTAAGATAATTGACAAGGAGAAGATCTTGAAGGTCGGGATGATTGATCAAATCAAACGAGAAATCTCTGTAATGAGACTTGTTAGGCACCCAAATATTGTTCAGCTTTATGAAGTTTTGGCCACCAAAGCAAAGATATATTTTGTCATGGAATACGTAAAAGGTGGTGAGCTCTTTAACAAGGTGGCCAAAGGGAAACTGAAAGAAGATGTTGTAAGGAAATATTTTCAACAGCTGATAAGTGCAGTTGATTTCTGCCATAGCAGAGGTGTTTATCACAGGGATCTTAAACCCGAGAACCTGCTTTTGGATGAAAATGGAAACCTAAAAATCTCGGATTTTGGATTGAGTGCTCTTGCGGAGTCCAAGCGCCAGGACGGTTTACTTCACACAACGTGTGGGACACCTGCCTATGTTGCTCCAGAAGTGATCAGCCGGAGAGGGTATGATGGCGCCAAAGCTGATATCTGGTCATGTGGGGTGATCTTATATGTTCTATTGGCGGGATATCTCCCGTTCCATGATTCAAATCTCATGGAGATGTATAGAAAAATCGGCAAGGCAGAGTTCAAATATCCTAACTGGATCCCTCCTGATGTTCGTAGGCTGATTTCAAGAATACTGGATCCAAACCTGAACACCAGGATTTCCATATCCAAAATCATGGAAAGTTCTTGGTTCCGCAAGGGTTTCCGATCCAAAGTCACAAAAATTAGTACTGATTCTATGATTCGAGACATGGATGTAAAAGAGCCAGTTGTTGATACTGATGCAATGTTCAGTTTTGGGGAGAACACAAACACAACAGGTGTGAAACTAGAATTTGCAAAGCCTACAAACTTGAATGCCTTCGATATCATCTCCCTTTCAGCCGGTTTTGACTTGTCTGGCTTGTTCGAGGAAAATGATCAAAAGAAAGAAGTTCGCTTTACATCTAAGCAACCTGCCAAGACCATCATCTCCAAGTTAGAGCAAGTAGCAAAGCATCTAAAGTTGAAAGTGTTGAAGAAGGATGGAGGATTGTTAAAATTTGAAGGATCAAAGGAAGGCAGGAAGGGTATGTTGTCTATAGATGCAGAAATCTTTGAGGTTGCTCCGACTTTTCATTTAGTCGAGATGAAGAAATCTAATGGAGACACACTGGAATATCAGAAGATGATGAAGCAGGACATAAGACCATCACTGAAAGACATTGTTTGGACATGGCAAGGTGATCGCCCACAACCACTGCAGCAACAAGAACACCCAGAGGTACAGCCATCTGTAGTGACACAGTTGGATGTTATTGCGCCTCAAAATTGATAACAAAAAGAACATATTTAGGGGCTGATTATAACTAGTCTTCTTATATACAGTTTGATTTACAGAAGTGTGGTGTTTCTGATGCTTATTTTGAGTACTAAATGACATGTTTTGGTTTGTTTATTTCTGTATCATTGTTTTCAATATCTCAACAAAAACTCAGCACCCCTATTCCAAAAAAAAGAAAAAGAAAGCAAATGCTTCACAGAGAACATCTCTGTTCTTGTTTATGAACAGAACCATCAACATCTTGAGTCGATTAACAGCAGCCTTTTGTGTGTTATACTGTTTTCCTTTCTCAGCTCCATGTTTTGCCAAGTCTTGTGTCTGGTTGTTGATGAATTGCAATGGCATTAATGCTGCTCGCTCACCAAAACTACATTGTATGTTTTAGTTAAGAATCTAGTTTTCTTTGAGGTGGCGAAAAAATATTCATGTAGGTGAACTAAAATTTATTGATAATGAAGATTAGTTAGTTGTTGTCGTTCCGACGTGGCCTGCTGCCTTGTCTGTTCCAAGTTTCTCATTATGCCAAATGCAGCGACCCCTGTTCCAAGTTTGTTGTCTTTGAGGTGCATTGACTATGAGCTTACTCATTAACTGGGATTAATATTTTGAATATTCTTTGATTACAGTTCGAACACGTATATTTGGATCTATTTTGAAAGGATACGACTAACATGAATCAAGAAATATAAAAAAACTATAAATGGAACTCGGCCCTGAATTTTCTTGGCTAGTAAATTATCATTTGTGAAAGCATTAGATAAGATGAACAAAGAACGAGTTGATCTTTCATTTTGTTTTATAAACTCCTGATTTCTCCCATTATACAAGTATTATAGGCAACTTCAAGTTAGCTAGAATGGTAGTGTCAGAAGTATAACACTGTCTTCCTTTGAATTCCAGTTGAGCTAAGAGGCTAAGATTGGGAGTAGAGGGCCGACACATTTGAGAGATGAAAGTAGAGTGAATGAGATTAGATATCAATATAGTCTTAGCCATAAACAATGGATACTAGGTGTTATGTGAATCATTACCTTCGAAATACAGCTACTATTGTATAAATTCAAAAAGAATTACTATTACTGTGAAGTCCTGTATATGATAACTATATTTTTTAATTTCAATTTTTCTTGTTTTTCCTCTTAATCTTTAGTTGTTATTCTGATGCATAGAGGCCTTTGGCTTTAGACACACACACACACACACACACACACACACAATGAGAGAGAGAGAGAGAGAGAGAGAGAGAGCAATGGTGCATTCTATGGAGAGAGAGAGAGCAATGGTGCATTTATGTTGCCTTCTATGCCCGGAAGAGGATAATGGCGCCGGTGCTGTCAGCACCACCACTGCCACTGCCATCACTTCCAGTACCACTGCCGCTTTCTCCAATCCATTTGTTTGCACTAGATTCCTCCACTGGCTTATAAGAACAACAATTTTTGGCATGCTCAGCCACCTCTTCATGATCAACATGTGATAGCCACATTTCGGATCAATGGTTAGAACCTCAACGCCTTGTCAACTTCATCTTTCTCTTGTTCAGTCAAGGCCTCTTTTAGTCTCTCGCTACATGAAAGAAAACCCCTATATAAATTTTGATTCACATCACATTCTTCCATCCTTTTCGCCCCTCCGTTCAATTCAATTTCTCGCAAGAATCTTGGAGGAAGGGGTTGGGTTGGGGATCAGATTCATTTCAAAATCCTGCATTAAAACAGATTCTTGCATGTCTTTACTGTGCTAACTCAATTGAATTAGGGTTTAATTCTTGCATGGCCCTAGATTGAGCTAAGATATTTGTTTTTTTTTTTTTAATTTTTTTGTGGATTTCTTGAATAGGGTTTTCCAGGGGTGGTGAAGGATTTGGCTCTTTCTCATGAGTATTCTCAGATGATATTCTTTTTTTTTTTTTTTTTTTTTTTTTTGATACCTGCAGATCCCGGGTTAGACCAGGGCATATGTCCCTGACCACCCATCCCTACCTCCCCTCGATGATGGGTGGAGGTAAATCATGGGATATGCCTAAGTTGACTAGGGTTCGTGCACCCTTTATACTCCCTGCCCAGGGAGCCCTTCCTCCATGGATATTACATCACCAAGTTCGCTTCCACCCATAAATGAATATTACATCACCTAGTTGCTTCCATCCAGAATCGAACTCCCACCCCGAGGTTGCGAGCCCCATAATGCCTGGCCTTTGCCAACTTGGCCGTGCCGGGGGGCTTCTCGGATGATATTCTTACATCTAGTACTAGAGGAGGCAAAGTGGCAATGGGTGGTCTTCGATATTGTATTGAACCATGTCGTCTTATCTCTTTCTACTCGTCTTTTTCCTTTTTTTACTTTAATTCATATGACCAAATCTAGATTAAGCTATAAGCTAATTAATTTGTGAAATTATCTTGTAAGAATTTACAGCTCATAAGATTGACTAATACTATTCTATTTTTGCTTTCTCATCTCTAAGGGTGTGTTTGATTGGTAGCATGGAAAAAGGGTGGAAAGAAAATATTTTCAGTGAATTGAATTGCCAAGAAATTGTTTTCATGTCAATTTTATATATATTGCGTTTGATTGGATTAATTTTCAAGCTAGAAAATGTTGTAATTTTCTATGTTTTGGTGTTTGATTGGCAATATTTTCCATGGAAAATATACTTTTTTCCAACTTTTTGTGTTTGATAGCAACTATTTTCTAGGACAATTTTCACTTTTTTCATGACAAAATTATAGGGAGAAACAATGGAAAATAACTATTCGTAATTTCATGAATTTATTAACGGTGTTTTTAACCAATTTTCAACAATTTTTTTAGAATCCACCACTTATCTATATTTTGCAATCAAAATATATTGTACGTTAACATCCCGCAAGCGTACGGGTTATTTGAATTGTAAAAGTGATTTAAAGAATATCGTTCTCGCGCTTACTATGATTTGTAATTATGTAAATGAAATAAATTCTAACAACATTTTAATAAACACAATATATTTTTTATTGTTGAGCTTTTCTTGTAAACCTACACTGTCTTAGGTTAATAAATGAAAATTTATTAATGATATCGAGTAAAAACCCAAATACACCAAAATATTCTAGGAATCCGACTTCACTCTTTATATTCATTATATAAATACTCATAAAGATCAGATTATTGTTCGACTTTCTATCTTTCCACAAAAAGCAAACAGATTCTATGATTCTCATTAACACCTAGCAATGACAACATAACTTTCATGAATAAACCTTTGCCCGCGCCTCATTTCTTCCATTGTTTCTTATTTTGCTAAATTTGATCGTCTTTGCAAATTGCCTATGCAATATCTAACAGATCAAAATGTAAACAGCCGAAACACAAGGAAACCAGCAGGACGATCTAATTTCTTGAAAAAATTAAAGTCAATTAAGACGAGGGAATTTTTATTTACAATAAGTCACCTTCAACATCTAAATAACTCCTCTATTCTGGAGTTTTTTCTTGTCTTGACACCATTTAGAAGGTGTCAAAAAACATTCAGAACTAGAATCCAACCCCATATGTACCATGATCTTAAACAAACTAAACAAGTAAAGAAGCAATTCTAGCCGGACGAAAGGATATGTAAGAAATAATTTCAAAGGCTTGATACGGTCTCTGCAAATCTTTCCACACAATTTCAAGTGTTGGCAGATTGTGACGGAAACTTAGGGTGATTATGTTCACCTTCGTAAGTAACAATCAGCATTGAAGGATCATCCAAGCATTTCTCAACATGTTTCCTCGCGGGACAACCTCTCATGCTACTACATTTGTAGTATCCCCTGCAAAAATGCAGAACTAGACTCAGCAAAACCATGAAACTACTAAGTCATGCTTTTGACGAGTATTTCCCATATTTTATCGTGCTTTGAACTAAAACGTTTAAATGGATATTACTTTACATTGCGAATAATTAAGAAAAACAAGTATGGATGATGTGGTGAAATTACTAGTATTCAAATTACTCCAAATTATTCTAAAATTGACACTCGACAAACATAAGTTATTTAATAATCTATTTCGACTACAATTATACCTATTTGCATTCGAGACAAGGTACACACATAAGATAATGAAAACAACCTATAATAAAGTCCAAAACATGTACGTTAAAGGCTTAAAAGAGTATTGATAACAAAATGTCATAGCTATCTACATATAACTGCTTAGCTTAACCCGAATTGTTTCCACAAAGACTATGCTTAACAATCCACATATTTAAGAAGCGGTTATAATATATGATACTACTACATAGACATAAAATGACAAAGACAAAAGCCCATGGTTAAACGGCAAAACTCACCGTGAAACATCTAATGGATAAGAATTTCGAAAGATTGTGCGAGTTGCCTTGTTGAAGCAATGCATCTTCATTTGTTGACTCCAGCATTTTCATATCCTAAGGATGCTAGACAATGTCATTGCACATTATTACATAACGGCTGGACTCATTGGGAGGCTCCATCCCAACCAAACAAGATATAAAGATACAAAATTGTTACTTAATATTTAACTTAACGTCCCACTCATTCGGGAGGCGTCGGTGGGTAGAGACCGAAATAGCCAAGTAGTCAAGCGTCACCGACCGGATATCGCCGCATGCTCCGTCGCGGCTTCGCCTCTTGGACTTGGGCTTCTCGAATCTCTCGAATCTGTGCTTCCAGATCGGCATGAGAGGCGCGCCATTCACGAAGTTCATGCGAAATGGAGGCCAATGTTGGTTTAGTGGCTGTCTGAGGGAGGTCCTCGTCCATAGAATCGTTTTGAGCAGGCTCCGTCTCATCTATTAAAATACCCATACCACCCCTTGGACCCATTGTGCTTTGCTCTAACTTGCGATTCATGTGTACTTGAACTACATATCCCAATTCGGTCGATCTGCAATGTACGCCCACCAACCGTCATCATCTCACGGGAGGGTCAATGCCATGCATTTCACAAATACCGGTAATGAGCGATGGGAACGCCAAACATCTCCTGTTGTTTCGATATGCCAAATATTGCGTAAGATATAGTTACCGATATTGAGGGTCTTATGTCGGAGCTAATGAAGTAGGCGTGCCCGCCTATAGTAACCGAGAAGTATGTGTCGTTGGGAGAAGGTTGGCACTCACCATTTTGTCTAAGGTGCGTGCACGTGAGGTAAAAGAGTTTTATAATGTAAAGTGTCGCTTTCGTGCCAATGATCAATTCCCCGACATATTGAGGTGACTACGTCGTGAGGATTTGTAGTGGTCGCTTCAAAATTTCGGTTTCCATGTTGTCCAAATCCGTAGTAGCTAAGAATGACCAATGGAGAGAATGGAATATATTGCCCTCGCATGTAGATTTTTCGATACTTGGATGGTCGGGGTTGTCGAGGTTGTCATGGATATTGGCATAGAATTCTTTCACGATTTCGACATATGCAACACGCGAGTGGCTACAAATGTTTCCCACCGATTCCTCGCAATCACGCCGCCAAGCAATTCATTTTCAAAATCCATTGCGAACACCCTTCGCCTCCGGTATAATATTCCGCATGCTTATGTCGTGCTTGTATAATAACCAAGCTTCCTCTGTCTCAAATTTTGTGTCGCCATAGGTGGCCTATTGTTTGGAAGTCTTCTTTGATGGAGGCTTTCTCTTTCCCGAGCTTGATCCCACATCTTGGGTTGGTTTCTTTGCTCTCGGCATTATATCTAACATGCAACAATTCAAAAACTAATGTTACGTATAATATGAATTAACAATGGAAAAGATACATGGTAATTGGTGTTTGCATGGTGGATCGGGGTGGATGCCATGTTTGTGTAGAGTGTGATCGTATTTAAAGAGGGCCATTGGGGTGAAAAAGTATGGTAAACATCCTAGAATATAAGCAAATGTGCTAAGGAAACAAAATGATGAAAATTTTGGGTGAGTCATTTCTTCAAACACTTGGTGGGTGATTGGTAATTCAATGTTAATAAATATACATTCAAATGGCAAGAAACCCAAAATTTTTGCTCACATCAACACTCAAACCAACCACAACACATTAATCCAACAAAAATTCTTCATTGCCCAACCTCCAAATCGTGTATAAAAACTAAATAAAATTGATATCAACAATTATAACTTCAAATCAAAGATAGCCATGGTACCTTGAGTGATTGTTGGTAGGATAAATGTGGTATATATGATGAGATATGAACAATACTTAACCCTTCACTTGATTTTGTATAACCCAAGTTGTAGTGTAGTGTTGATTGAAGAGGAGGAATAACCAGATTTTTAGATTAGGGTGTGTGAAATGTGAAGCAACCGTGAGGTTATAAACCCACGGTTTAAGTCCGCTCAAGCGGACTTAAAGTCCGCTCGAGCGGACAGATTCAACCCATCATGCGGGGTCCGTCCGCTCGAAAGGCATAACCATTTATTTATGTGTCTTTGTCGTCCGCCGAGCGGACAAGATGCCCAATTTAGTTCTTGCTATCCGCCGAGCGACAGACGGCGGCCTATTTATACACATCTTTGTCCCGCTTGAGCGACAAAGATGCTCAGATTACATGGTCTATAGATGTCCGCCCAAAGAGACATCTATAGACCATTTTGGGAATTTAACTGTTCGCCGAGCGGACATGAACCTCGACTTATGTCCATTTTCACTAGTTATTCGTTGTGGTTTATTTTATGCTTCAATATAAACGATGCTATCTATATTATACGTATGAAACGAATCATAAAATGCTGGATGGCTACATATATATCGCAATGTAAAATTGTTCAAACTAATAAAAAGTGAAACACTTGTACATTAATATTCATAATATAAGTTAAAATCTTGCATTACAAAATGTGAAATATACACGTATTTAAACTGCTCGAGTTCAATTGATAAACATGATAGCATTACATGGTAATGATAAAATTTACTGACAATATGGCGGCGACCTCCACGCTTTGTAACTCGGGCCGATCTCACCATCCCATTGGTAGACTTATATGACAAAAATAGTTGGCATACATGTTACAAAAACAATCCGAATCTAAAATAGACGGACCAATGTATTCCATGTTCCTATATTACAAAAGACAAGTATGCCATAAGATATATATTTCGCCATACGTAAGAGAGTGCATACTAAGGCAATGGAGGCGGATCACGACCAAAGTCGCTTATACACCATAGCACGCATGATTGTTGTATTGGTCAAGCTCATAAAAATCCTTGCCAAATCACCGCCGATTGAAAAGCTTTCATGACTTTAAGGATGTCAACCAAGTCTAGGTCCATGGCCTCTAGCTTTTCTAATCAATCGCCGCTGACGTGATTTAGGTATCTAGAGTCGCTTGCATTTGCATAGCTTGAGCAATTTTTTTGGATGCCTCACTATGACCGCTAATGATCCATGACTTTCATCAAAATGGTGTGTGCGTTTACGAGTTTTGCTCGCACTTTCTTCTTCGCATTTCTCTTACGCGAGGTATTCGGGCTAGGATCGTGTATCTTCATTCGGCGTGTCAACCTCGCTCGACTTTCATCAATCGAAATAGCAAACATAAAAATAACTGTTTGCAAGTATAAGGCAATACGAATACCATAAATC
Organism: Forsythia suspensa; assembly: GCA_023638005.1. Taxonomy (NCBI): domain Eukaryota; kingdom Viridiplantae; phylum Streptophyta; class Magnoliopsida; order Lamiales; family Oleaceae; genus Forsythia; species Forsythia suspensa. The sequence continues at coordinate 39,530,718 of CM042669.1, read as the reverse complement.
ATTTATTGTTTTATTTTGAATTACCTTGTATCGGGGAGAAATTATCAAAACCCGATACAGCCCGATCTCCGGTAGAGTCGATCATTTCCAAATATAGCCTCCATGTCGTCGTAACAACGACACAATTTGGTCCTCCATTTTCCTAACTTAGGTTTTCCCTACCATAATATAGCAAATGATCATAATTATTTACAAAAAAGCGTATGTATATAATGGAAGGACTAGCTAACAAATTTTGGATGAAAAGTATACCTTCACAAGATCATCCCAAGCAAATGCATCGGCAGCGATTCGTCCAGCTTGATTCCCACCCAAAGCCGCTAATACTCAACAGCTTGGTTGACTTCTGATATTCCTTTTAAGAGTCTTCAATCGCGACCTTACATTCTTGTCGGACACGACCACTCCGCACCCATTCGAGACGCCTCTATTGCTTTTGATACTTGAAAAGATGTGAATCCATTGTCACTTCTTTTGTGACCGGAAAACACTTGATTCACAAGGGTGCTAATCATTAATCCATCCATTTCGCCATTCCAACGAACTCGCCGAGTCTTTGTATTAGGATCAACCTCGCTATTGTTTGTATCTATGTACTCCGTGTTTGAAGCGAATGCGGGTCTCGGAGTCGGAGTGGGGGTCATTGCTGCTTTGTTGTTTGATGTGCCATCTTATATGTATAATCTCAATAAAATACCCGCAATGAGTATAAATCCGCAAGCCAAGCTTATTACATTATTACAAAATACCGCTATGTAATGGTTGACAAACCGAAAATGCAAAGAATGTGCAAATATATAAAAGGCTACATAGTTAAACGTTTGACATACAAATTATGAGCTTTAATGATGTTGGCTCGGTTACAAACATGTAACGTGTTGAGAAATAAAATACAAGTAACAATGTTCAACCATTACATAACATTGAGGTCCAAATTTTCGAAAACAAAGGTTTAATCGAAAACAAGTTCGTGGATCGGCATTATGATTATAATTAGCCCACATTGATTCAGCAATTGTATCCCTATTAGTTGACCACGCTGCTTCCGCAGTAAAGGATATATGCGCATTTGGAGGCTCTTCTTCGGGAACATCAACATGAATAGGGTTAACCTCATCATCGCTGCTATCCAAGTCCTCCTCACGTAAATCCTCAAAGATCACAAATCCTTAAAAGTTGTGAATAGCACAACAAGCGAGGACTATCTTCGATTGTGTGCTAATGTCGTGAAAGGGTTGATGCCTCAAATAAGCAAATCGTTTCTTAAGCAAACCTATGGTCCTCTCGACCACATTTCGTAGAGATGAATGCCGAAAATTGAACAGCTCCTTCCTATTTTCAGGGCGCTGACCCTCGATATCTCTTCGATGATAACGAGTTCGACGGTAAGGTGAAAGAAAACCCGGAACCAATGGGAATCCAAAGATCGGCAAGGTAGTATTTACCTATGACATAATTATTTGTAGCATTTGTAAATACAATTGAAATCCATCATCAAAATGCTATGATGCTAATGACAAAACTAACCTAAAGGAATTGTTAGCTTATGTCCTTGGTGTAGAATTGCGCTTTCTTAACAATCGACCATCGTGTGCCGATCCCTCCCAACCGGCGAGCACATATGTAAATTTCATATCAAATGTGCAAGCGACTAAGACATTTTGAGAAATTACTTGCTTCCTATTATGGTATCTAGCTTGATCCTCTACAGGACATTTGCAAAGAATATGTGTACCATCTATCGCCCGACAAAGATCCTAAGAAAAATAGAAAGTGTGTTAAATTTTTATCATCTAAAGTATATAATGAAGTAGCTAGGAACACCTAACCTGGAAATAAGAGTACCACGGCTTCAAATTGTCCTTCTCGTAGGGTGAGTTATGGATAGTGGCATTGGTCACAACTTCTATAAAGTCCTAAACAAGCATGCAATACCCTATGGAAGTAATAACTCACCGCTTGTCCAGATCTCAAGAAAGTATAACTTCCGTAACGATTACGTTGGTCGTGCCCGATAGTATTGAGAAAATGGCCACTTGTTCTTCAACTCGGATCGATTTACTATCAACCAATCCAAGTTTTTAATCGAGCACATAATCTTTCGAACGGACCTATTTTCATCCTAAGAAGGTCACGACATATTTTGTCACTCGAACCAAACATGCGTGTAAGTGTCATATCTCTCTCCATATCCCAATTTCTGTGAGGAGCCCTAGGAAGATGTCGGGCACGACGTCTAATACCATCATATATCACAATTGCTTGGATGACCATGGTCCAAAACAAGCCCACGCGTTGTATTTCGCGCCGACGTTGCCTCCTTTGTGTATCCATGGCACGCACTACCACATATTATGACATACATAAATACAACATACACAAATTAGCATATACAATTATTATAATTTATAAAGTGAATCCAAGATCACTTTGTGATGAAGGTCGTCAGCTCGAGGAGTGTTCTAGTGTGAATTGCCAAACATATTATTCGTAGGATAGAGTGTGTCAAGTTTACCTCACTCTACCATAAGGATCGGGTTGTTAGGGCGGTTCAAAGGTAGATGAATACATAGTTATAGCTTAGCTCCAATGTAAATAAGTTGTAGTTGCATTTTGAAAACAAAATGGATCCATTTTAATTATATCACCGGAATAGTTTTCAAGGCATTTCCATATGTTCAAAATGTACACCTACTTTCATCTCTTTGTTGTACTCTCCATTTCAATTAACACAAAAAGGCTTCAACCATATCAATTTCTTCAAGCACTATAATAATCAGGTTTATAGACCTACTACTAGTACAAATGGTTTGATATGAGAATTGAGCATCAAAGCCAAATACAAATGCACAAACCTTGAGATACGACTTCAAGTTCAAATATGAACATGCAATTTTGTAGTCCAACTTGAAGTAATATAGACCCTAACCAACATTTATATTGCCATTTGTCCACCAATGTTAATATGGTCATGTTTGGTAAATGTAGAACTCTCGCTTTAGCACATGAAATGTAGAATAACTTATTCAAGCTTGTAATCAGAAACCCAAAAAAATGCATCACTATCCCGTGAAAATGCATCACTATCCCAAGATAACTTATTCAAGCTTGTAATCAGAACCCAAACTAATTATATGAATATATTGATCCGGACCCCAATCTAAATTAAACAGACAATTTGTGGAAAGATTATACAATATGGCTCGAAAGCAAAATCCCAACATTCATGTTCCTAATGTTTGCTTCCAAGATTTAATTATTTCCGAAAAAAAAAAATATATAGTTGTAGAGAGAGAAACAGTTACCTTGAATTCAAAGAAAATGGAGAGAAAGACAACAGAAAAGAGGGATTCTATTCAGATGCGAAAAGAGGAAATGAAATCCAAGCGATCCAATCCCAAGAACTATACGCGACTTCAATCAGACCACCTCCTAAGTAGAAGAACTCGCAATTTTGGTATCGTTCTTCCGTCGATGCCGCAGTAGTGTCTGTGTGAAAATTGGCAGCCAATTGAAGGATGGGTGTTGAGAGAAAGAGAGGGAACGTCCGAGAGAAAGAGAGGGAACGAGAATTGTGAAATGTGTGAGGGAGCCAATTTTATGGACAAAAAGTTTCAAAATTTGGCCAAGAAAATTAAACCTCCTATGTTGGAAGAAAAGATTTTCATGGAATTGCTGGCAAATGTGATCACGTGAGGTAAAGATGGAAATTAATTTACCTGGCAAAATTTTGCAATCAAACATGCTGTAGTTGGAAAATTGGATGGAAAACAGCCATTTTCCAGGGCAAATTTCTCCAATCAAACACACCCTAACTTCTGATAAAAGAGGGAATTTTCATCCCTTGTGTTTTATTTCTCCAACTTCTTGACCATTGTTACGAGTAAAATGCATCTTCAGTAGATTATGCATTTTTTAATTGATTAAATTAGCAGAGCACGATGAACATCAATGGATTAAATGACTAAAATGCATGTGTGAAATTAAAGAAAATACAATTTAAATTCAATAAATTATTGAGGAACTCTTAAGTATTTGACATTGGGTCTACCGCCAGTTCTCTTTCATGATGGTGGTACATGATTTTATTTCTAATACTCTCAAAATATAGAGTATTCACGACTTTCTACTAACATTTAATTGACAAATGTATTGAATAACTTGGACTCAATATTCAATTGGGATCTAGATATACACATGTCAATTAAATAGTGATTAGGAGTACTAAGTTCTATACTTCGAGAGTAGTAGAAGTTTTTTCGGTGGAACTAAACAGTCTATGGAGACTCAAAATTCCACACAAGATCAGTAGTTTCATTTGGCGACTTTTTCATAATTCACTGCCAACGTTTAATAATCTTGAAAAATGGCAAATTCATTTGGTTAACATGAGTGTCAAATGTGGACCGATCGAAATATCTGTGTACAACATCCTAAAGCTTTGTGAGATTTTTAGAAATATTTCAATGACTCTTAAGGCATGCTTGGGAGTTTTGGAGTACCGGCTATGAAGATTTTTTAAAGTACCAGTTTTGAACGATTTTTAAACAGTCAAACTCATGCTTGAGAGTTTATTATCTATCGGTTTTAAAAGTTTTTAAAAAGAATAAAATTACATATATAATCATATATTAAAAAATGTAGGTATTTATAAACAATATGAAGAATATAAAAATTTAAATGTTCAAAAATAATTCAATAGCACAAAAAAAATTATTTGGAGAGAAGAAGCAAAATGTGCGTTTGAAGAGAAAAGGAAAATGAAATATGTATTTTAAGTTTATGGTAGATTTAGAAATAATTATTTTAGAGAAGGTAAAATTAGAAGATAATTTGAAGAGGCCAAAAACTACGGATTTGAAGAGTTGAGAAATACGCTCTAAATTACACTACACCGTGGTTTAAACCAATCAAAATCTCTCATAAACAGTGTCACCCAAAATCGATCAAAATCGGTAGAAAAAAACTCCCAAGCATACCCTTAAGAATTTTCGAGGATTTTTAGGGATTGTAATAAAATTATGGAGTTAATAGGGTGATTAATTATTTTTTTTAAGAAAAAATCCTAATTTCAAGAATTACCCCCGTAGATCCTAATTGCGGCCAAGCTATCAGAGATAACTATAAATATTGGTGGGGGCTTTTCTTTTTAAAGTTTTCAAATTCTCTTGAAAGTAGACTTCTTGGATGGAAAAAGTAATTTTCTTTTATATAGCATTTTAATTATGTTTAGATGAACACAAATACTAAAAAAAACTTTAAAAATTATTCTGGCACAATAGTGCGTGCTTGGCCCACAAAACCAGGACAAAAATTTTACTTTTGATTGCAGTGATCGACACTCCTATTCTAGGGTGTCAACACTCATCATCTGGATATGGCAATTGGAACGGAAAGACACATAAATTTTTTAATTTTTATTTTTAGAAAACTATGAATTGGGATCCATAAAATGCGTTGAATCTTGACTCTGATTTTTTTTTATTTACTCCAAGTTTTTTTTTTTTTTTGGTTCATTTATTTTGTCCATTTCATATGTTCACTCAACCAAATTCTAGATTTTATTGACTTGTTATGATCCATTTGTTATGATATTTGTTCATTGTTCTCAATTGTAAAAGTGGGTGAAATCACAAGCAAGTATGAGCCAAATGAATTGAACTTGGGGGTCCCAAAATTACATAAAAAAAATTTGAAACAACATAATAGTGAAATTTTTTTTTGATAATTCATTACAAGCGTTTTTACGAGTTCTCATACTACGATAACGTTGTATAATTACATCATCATCAATCTTGTCAAATACATCCTTCTCAATATACACAATCAAGCTATCATTCAACCATTTATCACCCATTCGATTATGTAATCGATTCTTGACATAATTCATTGTAGAAAATACCCTCTCTCTCAGAAAGCAGCTGCAAACTGGAAGAATTAATGCCAATGTCAAAAGCTTGTATACTAACGAATATATTTCATACTTTTTGTCTCAACCAACTTTCGTGCAAGTTCACCAAGACCTTGTAATCCTCCAAAATTTTCATCGGAGCGCATGTCAATGATATATGTGTCAATTTGATCATCAAGTTGCAAAATATCTAATCCTTGAAAATCTTTCTGGATAAAACTTACACATTTCAATTACTTTGCTCTTGTTAAAAGCAACAAATGAATTATCCGGACACAAACATGCTATACAAAGAAGTAACTCATCGTTCACCTCACAAACCGATCATTCAACTCCTCAGAGTTGCATATCGACATCGCATAAAATAAATCCACACGGAAGTGATGTAAATTTGTCACAAAGTGATACGTCGTGAACGACCCAGAGGTGTATACATATCGTTCATGTTAGGGATACTAATGTTGTGCTCTCCACAGAAGATATCAACCATTACCAAAAAAGAATCCCATTCATTATCCCTGAACTCTTGGAGCCGTTGTTTACATATTTTTACCAATTTCATGGCGTTGGCAATATCCTGATCTTTCCTTTGTAATGACTTTGACAATTCATTTGAAATTCCTAACACCTTCTTCATGAGATGTAGACCAAATACGAACTCAAATGTAAGAATTGTTGCCAACAAAACACGCGCTTCACCTTTTTTCCCACAATTTGTACTATCATTAGCAATTGTATCAATCACTTCAATTGTAGTTGAAAACATGAGCATCAAATTACATAAACAACCATAGTGAGATCCCCAACGTGTATCACCGTAACGCTTGATAGCGCTTGATTAAGGCCTCGTCCCACTTGATATTTCACCAACATTGAGCTACGCAAGAATTTTTTGAGTCTTTGTTTCTCACGAATAAGATCACACCGCTTTGCCGATCCTCCAACAACATTTACCACACTATCGCCCAAATAATAAAAAGATTGGATATCCGCATGCTTTTTTTGCCACAAACTAGAAGAGCTAGTCAAGTTGATGAGCAAAGCAATGAATGTAGTAGGCACTTGGGTTATCTTTTAAAATAAGTGTTTTGAGACCATTGTACTCACCCTGCATATTACTAGCTCAATCATAACCTTGCCCTCTCAAATTAGACAAACTTAAGCTATATCTAGAAAACAAGTCGTCAATAGCAACCTTAAGTGAGAGAGCCGTAGTACTTGAAACATGTTGGATGCCAATAAAACGTTCCATTACATACCCATCCTTCACATATCGCAAAACAATTGACATTTGCTCCTTAGTTGAAATATCACGAGATTCATCAACTAGAATAGAAAACAAACCATCACCAATCTCACTGATAATAACCCTAGTCGTTTCAAAAGCAATGGCACTTACTATATCTTTTTGAATATCCGGTGAAGTCAATTTCAAATTTCCGTGAGCATTCTTCAAACACACACCTTAATCTCGTGATTATGGTCACACAACCATTTTAATAGTTCAAGAAAATTTCCTTGATTAGTTGAATCTTCGACTCATCACTTCTCACGAAAAGCAAGCCCTTGTCGTAGGAGATATCGAACACAATTGATTGATGCGCTTAGACGATTCGATACTCACTCCGTATTTGTTCTGATTGCTTGAAAAGACTAGCCTCAATGCTTTTTTCTCGGTTGTTGAATGATTCAAACTTAACCCGAGCTAGATTGTGTGCACTATGGCATTTTCCAATATGTTTTCTGAGACTATGTTTCTTCTTCCAATTTGAAATTCCACCGACAACAAATGAATCACGACTTAAACTAAAAAGATAGCAATACAAGCAAAATACGGCATTTTTTCCTATACTATATTCTAACCAACCCGGATACTCATCATACCACTTAGTACTAAATCGTCTTTCCTTGTTTCTTTTTTTTGTTGACACAAACTCATGACTTCGAGGCTGACAAGGACCCCTTTGCACATACTCTCTTCGAATTATATCTCGAACATTAACATCATATTTATTGATTGGTTTTCTTAATCCAGGGTCTGAAGGTAATTGTTCAACATTAATTTCACCTCTATCTTGTCCAACATTAATATCATTCATTTCATCACAATCATCCCCGACATCAATCTCTTCAATGTCATCACTGCATTCAAAATGTCCAAAATCATTCATTTCATCACTGTCATCCTCCGATCCCATATCAATTTCTTCTCTAACATTCTCATCATCATTTCGGACATTTGTTTCATCAATAGTTTGTCGACTCAAGAAGGATGAGATTTACACAATCTTTTGAAGTACTTCTCCATTATCATTAAACATTTAATTCAAAGAACAACATACAAAAAAAAAAAAAAAAAGCAAAGGCCACCCAAATACACAATCATACAAGGTAAGCAAGGCCAAGGCCACAGTATATAATCGATACAAGCGCCGACAAGGCCACCCAAATACACAATCATACAAGGCCGGCAGGCCACAATCATTTCCAATACTTCATTAAATGAGTAAGGATAGCCATTGCTTACCTTAGGTTAGGGCCGTTCGATAACTTAAACTGGAAGCCAAGGTGAATGATCTGCTCCTGCTATGGAAGTCTCCAGCAGAATGCCCTTGCCTAAAATGTTGATACTCAGCCAGCCAACCAATAATATCCTGTTAAACATGAAAATACAATGACTCAATGAGGCTCAAAGTCTCAACTTATTGAATATTTGAATATATGTATAACTAATAAGTAATAACTCTATTTATTAATCAACAAAAGAAAGAAAAATATGTGAAATATGGAAGTAAAAATGTAAAACAAGCCAGATAATATTCCATTTACATATTTCATCACAGATTCACAGTGAAAAATTGGAAATATTTGATCTCCCAACAAAATTACATTTTCAAATTGTGTAACTTGTGTTAATAATAATACGTACCTGAGTCTGTAAATTGTGAGTTTTGTGACTTATGCGTAAAGAAATTAAGAAAATGTGAAATGGAAGTATGGAACTGTAAGTCTGTGATTGTGAGTCTGTATTGTAAGGCTGAATTTCATTATTTCAATGAAGTAGCAGACACGCCACTTCACTGCAGGAGACTAACTGACTAAAGCTAAAGCTTGTTGAGGAAGACATGTAAACAAACCAAATTGGGCCATTCTTTTTGTAACATTAATTGGGTTGGGTTACTTCTACTTGGCTAATTGGGTTAATTACTTGGGAATTGGGTCTTTTCTTATTTGGGCCATTCTATTTTTTTTTTTTGGGGTTGGCAGATTTTAATGTTACAAAAAAAAAAAAAAAAAAAAAAAAAAAATTTGCACCCTCGAAAATTGGGGTCCAGTCCCCCCAGGACCCCCCTCCGCCCCGATCACAAGTAGGTGAAATATTCGTAGAACACAGAGTCAAAACAAATTGGTGACGCATTTGTTAGTAAACAAAACTCAATGAAATTGTTAGCCAACTTTGAGACATCTCTTCATTTTTTTTTTATAATTAACTTCATGAACTGTCGAATTTTTGACAGATCAATTGAAAAATTGACTGTTCAAAAAAAATTAGAATCGACAGTTACCTTATTGAACTGTCGATTTTTTCTACTGTTAAAAAAAAAATCTTGGAATCGATAATTACGTGGGTGAACTGTTGATTTCGACAATTTAAAATAAAAATTTTGAAATCGACATTTACCTTCGTGAACTGTCAATGTGTGAAAATTCTCCTATATTATATATGCATCGTGGAGACCTTTGTGTAAATCTTATCACCCTAGCTTCTCCCCATATTCTACGTATTGGTTCCCAATTGTCGACGCCCACCACCTAGTTTCACATCGAGATTCACTTTTTGGTGCTTTTAGCCTAATTGGCCCCTAAATTCATCATGTGAGGTAATATGGTCGTGATTACCTTGCGAACATTTGATTTATGCAAATGTTCACCTAGATATGATAAGTTAAGGTATGTATCGATTATCTATATTAAATGTGGAGAAATGAAATCTTAAATACTAAAATAGACAAAGATATAGGCAAATAATATTTCAACTACAATAAAACACTAGTATCTACATTGTTATATGCTCATGTTTGTTTGCAAAAGATGTACTATTGGGGATATTTACATGGAATATAATGTTGCTATTAAATATTAGTATATGATTGGAATACATAGGATATGATTTGATTGTATGGTGTTGTTATCAATGTACATGAATTCTCATTCGAATATTGTCATATGTCATTATGACTCAGAGTGCACGAGATATATTATGGTATTCATGTAAACGTGCATCACATATACGTGAACTTGAAATAAGTGGTCATTTATAACTCATAAAGGAAAATATAACAAGAATAAATAGAGATGACAGGGTTGGCAAAAAAACTCGCGACCCGGGACCCGCCCCGCGCCGGATAATAGGGGCAGAATTTTTTGCCTCGCCGTGGGTCCGGGCAGCCCCGATCAGCCCCGCGACCTGCTCCTCCAATTTTTTTTTTTTTTTGAAAAATCATAAAATAGAATAGAAATTATAGTTTTCACTACAAATAGACTAAAGAAGATTCGAACCCGGATTGAAATTTGTAAACTACCAATCTTAACCACTACACCATAACCTCAATATTATAATTGTTTTGTATTGTTTGGTACAAATATATAAAAAAATATTTAAATAAAAAAAAAATTAAATTATTTTTTTTTTTTTTAAAGATATTTAACCGGGCGGTTAGGCGGGTCGAAGGGCCTCCCCGCCCTGCCTCATTGCCATCCCTAAGAGATGATTGTGAATATTCAGATATAATATTCGAAAAGAGATGATAGCACTTAATATAATGGAATCGTCCTACGAGTGTATTGTACTAATCTTCGTGTCTAAATATACATACCGCTTGAGGCCTTTGGCGGTCATTTAGAGTAGCCAATGATAAGGTGTCCATTGAGTAAAGGACGGGTTTGTTGTAGTGATTCAAGCTAGGGGTTTGAAGAAAAACAAACAAGTCTTGTCAGAGCCTCAGCAAAGTGTTTTGGTAGTCCGGCCTCAATATAAGGACGGTGTCAAGAGATACTTTGGTGGCATTGGGACTGTTGATCGGCATGACAAGCACCGTATATATAAACTATATATATTGCTTGAAGCTCCAACAGTTCATTAAGGGTAGCTAATGATAGATTTTTAGTGGTCTTGTGCCAGTATGCGGGCAATGTCAGGAGGTCCTTAGTAGCATTGGGACTGTAGATTGACACGACGAACACTGTGTATATAAAGCTTGTTTTGACCATATTGATATTTGAGCTTATACAATATACCTAGTAGGATTTGAGACCCTAAGAGAGAAAAGACGAATAAGATTTAAATTTGAGAATAGATAAAGATAATGAGAAAATGCATGAATTATGAGAATAAAAATATAATGAAGAAATTATTGAAAATTATATATTCATGCATGACGTTACTTACATAATATTCGATCATATGGTTTCTCATTGTAGGTGAAGCATCGCATGTATTGGAAGCAAATTAGCCCTCATATTAGTGACATACTAATTAATATTGGAGAAATTGTCTATAAATCACTCGTATATAACTCGTTTCAAATTATGTCAAAAGACTCAAAACACTTTCTAAAATTAACATTAAATCATAATACTTCAATCATATTTCAATTAATCTCGTAATAACCTTGTGACCCAAATTAATTAAAATTAAACTCGATTTAAACTTCAGCAGCAACGCACATGGCCACCGTCTTCTCATGTGCCTCCCTCTGGCTATTGCACTTTGTCACCGACGTTTCGCGACTCACCGTCGGCCACTCAAACATTTTCCACTGTTTTCGTGAATGATAATAATGGATTCACAGTATTTTATTGTTCTTTTTTTTTCAGTCATGTAAAAGATAAAGTTTTAATCTTTAACAGTCTGTTATTGTTATCATATAACGACGGTGATTCTAAGAAGTATTGGGCTTTTCCTCTGGGTTGTAAAATTTTGGAACACAATTGTTTATTGAATTTTATTTTGTAAGTAAGTTCAGTTTTTATGAATAAGTTCTCTTATTTTTCTTGAATTCGGTTGTTTTTGTTGGATATGTTGTTTTTTTTTATATATAGCAACACAATTGTTTTGTAATCATTTTTTGGTCAAATAAAAGAATGCAACATTTGTTTCACATACACCAATATTTTTATGTGTTTCGGGATGTTACTATCATATATTTATGTGTGTTGTTTGATATTGTATCACAAAAAACAATATCTTAATAAAATAGTATCACAAACAGTATTTTATTAATAACACTATATCACTATACAATATCACAAACATTATCTTATTAAGAACAATATTTTAGCATCTTAATATAATTATATCACAGATAAAAGTATTTTAATATTGTAGTATTAGAAGTATATTATTATACTAATATAACAAACACATTAGTATCAGTTCTTTGTAAACAATGACAATATTAGATACACTTAAAATAAAAAATTCCAACTCAACAAAAGAACACTATCATAATAAAACCATCTTAATAAAACAGTATTATATAAAACATTTGTATCAATATCATAATAATAGAATCATAGATAACATTATCATAAATAACAGTATTGTATGGTTGAAGATTAGCAAACAAGTTAAACAAATATAACATTATCAGAAGCACATTATTATCAAGCACATGCTTAAGTAAGCACAAATGTTATGTTTAACAGAAAACTATAGCACGGTATTTAAATAAAATTGTATATGAATAAAATAGTATGATAATAAAACTGTATAATAGATAAAAGTATCTTAATATATCAGTATCATACACAACAGTATCTTAATAAAATACTATCACACACACACACACAAATTATAACTCAATAGAAAAACAGTATCAAACATTTTGAATGAAAACAATATTAATGATCTTGTACTATTAATGAAGTATTTTGAAACATTATCATTACTTCAACCATAAAACATTTAATTTTGAATGTGCCTAAGTATTTGTTTGGTAGAGTTTAAAAGTAATTTTTTTTTAAGTTTTTGAAAAAAGTTTGTAAAATGTGTAGTTGAAAAGTAGATAAAATTTGTGGGTCCATTGAAATATGTGGTTAAAAATAAATTTGGGTAAAAATATATCAAAAGTAAAATAGTATCAAATATTTTTATAATAGTATCTTAATAAAAAAGTATCTTAATACAACAGTATAGTAATAAAATAATTTTGTGTATGAATTAATGGTTTTGCAATTGTAGAGATACGTTAGTCTTTTAATATTGAAATATGACTTTAATTAAAATAAGTTTGGGTCATATGAGAACCTATAAATGCATTATGATTAATGATGGATCCTGAATTTTCCCATTAATATTTGTAACAATTGTGCAATGGAGGACTTTGCTTGTATTTCATGGTCATTGTGGACCCTAATGATCCAAATGTTGTTGTTTGTGATACGAAATTAACTCCAGCGCCTTATGTTAAAATTAAAGACAGAAATTTATGAATAGCCTTGTGAGTTGTGATCTATCTATTTTGGGTCCACTTTTGAATACAATTGAAACTTCCATCTCCACCACAAAAAACTTGATTCTTGTTCTTGAGAATCAAACAAGAAAAGTTCATATATTTCAATAATTCAATTCAATTCCCCTATTTTGTGCCAACTCCAAAAGAAAAAAAAAAAAAATGGTGCCAGTGCCACTGACAAAAAATACAAATCTAACATCGTTAATTCACGTAAAATATGGAGATAGATTAGTTAAATTAAAAAAAAAAAAAAAAAAACACGAATTTTTATTAACTAATAAAAAATAACAATTTCAACAATAGCCTTGTGTTTAAATAGAAACTCTTAACAATAAAAAGTATGACCAATAGAAATGAGTGCATCTTGCGTAGATTTTAAATAGTTTTTAAAGAGATTTTGAAAAAAGTTAGTGAATATATGTAGTTGAAAAGTTGATAAAAATTATGAATCTTATAAAATATGTGGTTGAAAATGAGCTTGAGAAAAAAAGAATTTATTTTAAACTGTACCGAACATGCACTCAGTTAACTAACTAAAAGCAAAAGCAAATAAAAAGCTCTTAAGTTGCGAGTCACTGCATTCCTCGACTAGTAGTTACACTCTGCAGCCATTATCTTGATCTCCTACTCACTTATATTGTCCACTTATAATGCACACGCTGAGGTGGCATCACATGATTGGTAGTTCATGGTCCCACACTCATTTTTTTTTATCAATTATGTGATGTCACCTCAGCGTAAGTATTATAAGTGGACAACATAAGTGGGTAGGAGATCAAGACTCTATTTTTTTATATGTTCGGTAGAGTTTATAAAAAGTAGTTTTTTAAGAATTATTGATAAAAATTAAAAAAATATGTAATTAAAAAAATTAATAAAAGTTATGAATCGTATAAAATATGTTATTAAAAAGTTTAAAAAAAAAATTAAAACAAACTCTATCAAACATGCTTGGCCTCTCATAGGACTCCAATTGTATTCCAATAGTCCATAAAAAACATTGTTGTACACACTACATTTTTAAATATGAATATCTAAAAAAATTATCAACTACACTATTTTTATCAGTTATGATTTAAACTTGACCAAACGTAGATCATGAAAGAGATGGTACATCAAACCCATCAAATGGGGACCATAATATTTATGATATGTTGACAAAATGAGAATATTGGCAGAGGCTAAGGAGCTGTTTGGACCACTAGATTTTGGGACTAATAGCCCCCACAGTTTTGCATATGATCCACAAATTATCTAATATATGTACTATGTTTAATAATAAGCCTTTTATTTTTAAAAGGAGAATATTCTTCTACACTATCATTCATTGCAAATGATGAATAAAGACAACTAATCAGATTAGATAACACAAATTTTACTTGAAAATATAATACTCGTTCAAAAAGTTCAAACGAATAGTTCGACCTATTAAAAATTTAAACAAATAGTTGATTTTCAAGATTGATATTCTTAAATGAGCTAATTTTGTGTAAGCATATTAAAGATTTAAAAAAAATAAATAAATCATAATTGACATGTTAAGATGAAATCTCAAGACTAAATAAATTCAACATATCAAACAAATCGTGAAATGATTAACACTTTTTATGTTATAACGATAAAATTAAAGTTCAAATTTTAAATGATATGATTACTTAATAATAAAAAAATAATTTTAATTAACACGTTTATTAATAATTATGAGATTGAATTTTACTTATCTTATAATAGTTCGTAAAATATACAAAATAATTTAATATATTATCAATTTGTTAGTTTCTTTTAATTTTTTACAAAAAAAATAAAAGTATCGGACTCATTTATATTTTTTACAAAGGTTAAGAATCTAATTGAAATTTTTTTTAAATTAAAAATAAGGGCATATTTGTCTTTTTCATCAAATAAGGACCAAAACACATATGTTAAGAACTGCTGCGCCAAAAAACAAATGTTATGGATCATTTCCACAATAAGGATAAATATTATGGACCATTTGAGCCAATTTTCCTAATTAATATTGGAGAAATTGTCTATAAATCACTCGTACGTGACTCGTTCCAAATCATGTTAAAACACTTTCCAAAATTAACATTAAACCATAATATTTCAATTAATCTCGTAATTACCCTTGTGACCCAAATTAATTAAAATTAGACTCGATTTAAACTTCAGCACCAACGCAAGTTGCCACCGTCTTCTCATGTGCCTCCCGCTGACTATTACACATTGTCACTGACATTTCGCGACTCGCCGCTAGCCATCCAAACATTTTCCACTGTTTTCGTGAATGATAATAATGGATTCACAGGATTTTACTGTTCTTCTTTTTTTCAACCATGTAAAAGATAAAGTTTTAATCTTTAACAGTTTACTATTGTTATCATATAATGACGGTGATTCTAAGAAGTATTGGACATTTCCTCTAGATTTTGTAAAATTTTGGAAACAATTGTTTCTTGAATGTTATTTTATAAGTGGATTCAATTTTTATGAATAAATTCTCTTATTTTTCTTGAATTAGATTATTTTTATTAGATATGTTATTTTTTTATAAATAGGAACACAATTGTTTTATAATCATTTTTTGGTCGAATAAAAGAATACAACATTTGTTTCACATACACCAATATTTTTATGTATTTCAGAATGTTATTATCACATATTCATGTTTGTTGTTTGCTACTGTATAATAGAAAACAATGTCTTAATAAAATAGTATCACAAAAAGTATCTTATTAAGAACACTATCTCACAATACAATATCACAAACAATATCTTATTAAGAACAATATTTTATCATCTTAATATAACAGTATCACAAATAAAAATATTTTAATATTATAGTATCAGAAGCATATTATTATATTAATATAACAAACACATTAATATCAATGTCTTTGTAAACAATGACAATATTACATACACTCAAAATAAAAAATTTCAATCCTAACAGAAGAACATTATATTAATAAAATTATCTTAATAAAACAGTATTATATAGAACATTTGTATCAATATCATTATAACAATATTATAAATAACAGTATCGTATGGTTAAAGATAGCAAACAAGTTAAACAAATAAACAGTATCAGAAACACATTATTATCAAGCACATGCTTAAGTAAGCACAAATGTTATGTTTAACAGAAAACCATAGCAAAATATCTAAATAAAACTGTATATAAATAAAATAGTATGATAATAAAACAGTATCATATATAAAAGTATCTTAATATATCAGTGTCATAGATGACAGTATTTTAATAAAATACTATCACACACACAAACTACAACTCTATTTAAGAACAATATCAAGCATTTTGAATAAAACGGTATTAATAATCTTGTAATACTAATAGAACATTTTGAAACATTATCATTACTTCAACTATAAATTATTTAATTTTGAATGTGTATAAGTGTGTGTTTGGTAGAGTTTAAAAGTAATTTGTTTTGTGTTTTTGAAAAAAGTTTGTGAAATGTGTAGTTGAAAAGTAGATAAAATTTGTGAGTCCAATAAAATATGTGGTTAAAAATAAGTTTGAGTAAAAAAGAGTTTAAAATAAACCCGATCAAACATGTTGTAATATAAATAAAACTAATGTACAAAATCAAAAGTAAAACAGTATCAAGTATTTTTTATAAACAATATCATAATAAAACGATATCTTAATAAAACAGTATCATAAAAAATATTATCTTAATATAACAGTATCGTAATAAAACAGTTTTGTATTTGAATTAATGGTTTTGCAATTGTAGGGATACGTTGGTCTTTTAGCACTGAAATATGACTTTAATTGAAATAAGTTTGGGTCATATAACTTCAGAGCCTATGAACACATGATCAATGATCGACTCTGAATTTTCCCATTAATATTTGTAACAATTGTGCAATGGAGGACTCTGCTTGTATTTCATGGTCATTGTGGACCCTAATGAGCCAAATGTGGTTGTTTGTGATGCGAAAACTCCAGCTCATATGTTAAAACCACTTGATTATTGGCGATGAGATTCGAGCGTAGATGAATAATGAGATTTGATGGTGAGAGAGTAATTTTTCTCCAATTTTTGAAGGTTTTTGAAGGTTTTTCAAAATAGACGCATGTCTTATTTTTACTGTGAATAGAGGTAAAATTTCTTATGATCGTGATTAAAGACAAAAATTTATGAATAGCCTTGTGATCTATCTAATTTAGGTCCACTTTTGAATACAATTGAAACTTCCATCTCCAGTCTCCACCACAAAAATCTTGATTCTTGAGAATCAAACAAGAAAAGTTCATATATTTTAATAATTCAATTCCCCTATTTTGTGCCAACTCCAAAAGAAAAAAAAGTTAAATGGTGCCACTGACAAAGAATACAAATCTAATATCGTTAATTCACGTAAAATATAGAGATAGATTAATTAAATTAAAAAAAAAAAAACTTCACGAATTTTTATTAACTAATAAAAAATAACAATTTCAATAAAACCGCATGTTTAAATAGAAACTCTTACAAAAGAAATATTAACAATAAAATAATAGCAATAAAAATTGATAAATATATTGTTGAAAAGTTGATCAAAATTGTGTGTCCTATAAATACGAAGTTCAAAATGAGTATGAAAAAAAAAATTATTTTAAACTCTACCAAACACACACTTAATTAACTGAAGCAAAAGCAAATAAAGAGTTCTTGAATTGCGAGTCACCGCACTCCTTGGTTAGTAGCTACACTCCGCAGCCAGTATATTTTTATGTATGTTTGGTAAAGTTTATAAAAAGTAGTTTTTAAAGAATTTTTGATAAAAATTAATGAAATATGTGATTGAAAAATTGATAAAAGTTGTAGGTCGTATAAAATATATGATTGAAAATAAATTAAAAAAAAAAAAAGATTTTAAAAAAAAAAATCAACCAAACATGCTTGGCCTCTCTTAGGATTCCATTTGCATTCCAATAGTCCATAAAAACCATTGTTGTACACACCACAGTTTACATTAAACAACACTGCTTTAATCGGTTATAATTTAAACTTGACCAAACATAACTCATGAAAGAGATGGTACTTTGAACCCATTTAATGGGGACCATAATATTTATGAAATGTTGACAAAGTGATAATATTGGCGGATGCTAAGGAGCTGTTTGGACCACTAGATTTTGAGACTACTGGCCCCTACAATTTTGCATATGATCCACAAATGATGAATAAAGACAACTAATCAGATTAGATAACACAATTTTTATTTGAAAACACCCAAGGCAAAGCTGTGCTGTGTATATTATTGTGCAAGATCACACCATCATATTTTAATTTTCTTCATTGTTATTCATTTCTATTAATAATAAAAATAATATTAACTAATATATAAAGGTCCTCGTTATTTTTGTTGACTTTTTAGAGCTCGTTTATTTTCAATTTTGATTTTCCTAAAAAGTTACAGTAAAAGTTAACAATTAATTTTAACCACACATTTCATGGTCACACACTTTTTTAACCACTCATTTCAACAACTGTTATCAACTTTTACAAAAAAATCTAATTTTAAATAAAATCAAACACACCCTAAAATGAAACTCTAACAATCGAGCAGTTCGATCTATCAAAAATTTAAACAAGTAGTTGATTATCAAGATTGATATTCTTAAACGAGCTAATCTTGTGTAAGCATATTAAAGATTAAAAAAAAAAAAAAAAAATCACAATTGATATATTAAGATGAAATCTCAACACTAAATAAATTCAACATATCAAATATATCATGAAAGGATTAACACTTTTTTTTTTTCACGTCCAATTTATCAAATCTTGAGGTTCCATTTAATTTATTAACTTTATTAAGACGAATTCTCAAACCTTTATTAACACGTGAGCAAATTAAGTTAGAAATTGAGTAGATTTAATTCAATGCTTATAACCCCATTCTAATTTAATTCCTAGAATGAAGGTTCCAATCAATGGGTATTTAGACTTTAAATTCTTTTTATAACTTGATCACATGGAAGTTGGATAATAGTTTTTATCAATTAATCCATCTATTTAATTCTTACTTTTAAGTTATTTATGAGGGCGAAGAACATTTGGGTTTACCCAATTTTAAGCAAAATTTCATTTTTGACAATCAACCAGAAAAGTTCCAAATTCATTATTGAAGTTTCAATTTGATCACCAATAACAATTCTATCAAAATATTTAATATCATTTCTGTTGGAAACTGGCATAAGAATTAGTCAGAAAACAAAAATTTTCTTTAATTCATAAAATCAGAATCTTTGTTAGGTGTTCACGTCTTTATTATAATTAAAATACTAATATATTAATATTATACCTGAATTGATAAACGATATTAGTCTGGATCTGATTCACGAACTTGCTAATTTTGATTCACGAACTTAGTGCTCTCAACGTTCAAGCCTTCTATAGTATTCTCCAAAGTCTGGATTACACCGGCGTGTGGGCACCTTTTTAATTTAATCAAAAAATTAATTTCTAGACTGGTCAGATCTAGAAAATCAAGAAACTAAAATTCAAGTCTCTTCTTTTTCTTAACTGTTCTGATTGGAATTAATTTACATCACATACAATGTGATATAAATATAATAAGCATTCAGATTGCAACCAACAACAAGAGTCATGATTGCAAACAATGAAAAGACATCCAAGTTCAATTAATTTGGGATTGATTTAATTACACATGTAATCCATGAACTTATATCACAATTACAATCAAGTCCAAAACTTCATTAGTAACTGTGATTAAGTCTAAAACTTTATAGAGCTACCACAGGACCTGTCCGGCATATATTTTCCAAACTCCAATAATTAGATTGTCTAGTTGACCCTACACTGGCCGATCTAATTATTAATCTTTGCTTTTTCCACTAAAGCGCAAGAGATCGCACTCGGAATATATAAGATTATATATTTCTTTCCTCACATATATATATATATATATATATATATATATATATATATATATATATATATATATATATATATTTCATCACCGTCGAGATCCGATAATTAAGTATGATCATAAATGATCGTTTTTGCCCTTCTAATTATTCTCACGAACTTTAGGTTACATTTTCTACAACGGTCCTGTGAACTAATTCACACATGTCGAAGTTTAGCCGTCGTTAAACCATGAACTCAGATTTATAACCATTCAACAGAAAATACTTAAGTTGTCACTCAACCCATTTTTCAGGACGACAGTTCTCGACTCGAATTCTTGTTCTCTACTTCGCTCATTCTCAAGCTCCCAACTCATTGAGATATTTGATCAACTAAATTGATCTCACCAATTGGTGAATCAAAGAACCATCAAACTAATGAAAAGATATACACAATCATGTCAATGGATTTAAATGAAATACCTGGTGATCAAGTGGAATTTAATTATTCGCAAGGTTATGCTATATAATTAAATTCGACATACTATCCGCTTCAATACACTCCAAGTGTACTAGTGTCACCATTAATCTATTTACTGCGATAAGGACAAATCGCAAAACCCGAATGATTAAATAATCAACACTACAACCTTCCTAAGACAAAAAGCGATAACCCTTATACATTAGTTGTGAACAATTTTATTGATGATCAAAATATAAGTTGTGTCATACTATGCTTCTCAATGCAAGCATCCAAATTATATTATCACAAGTGATCATTGGTACTTTATTTACATGTTCAATATTAAACAAATACAATAATAATAAATTAATAGAACAAATTTTTATTTATCATAAAATTGTTATTTTATTACAAGAAAAACTATACTATATGGGCACACTGCACAACAATTTCCTACGTGATAGATAAATTTTCTTACATGCATGGACTCTTCTTGATATTATTAATCATGTTTGGCAATAGTAATTTTTTTTAGTGCTTATAAATTGTGGGTCTATAGAATGTGTGTATAATAAGTGAGTAATAAATTTTTGGTCCTATGAAATTTGTATATAAAAAGTATGTACGATTAATTTGACTAACTTAAATTATAATCTAACCTATGACAAAAAAGTTTGAAAGACATAATTTTAAAAATACTCTATCAACGTCATCCTGTCTGCATAAGAAAATACAATGTAGATAAAGACATAAAACGAAAACATTATTGGTGAGAAAGATTAGGATAAATTAATGAATGGTCACCGAATTATTTTCAGGTTAGTACTTAATCATCAATTTTTAAACAGTTACCCAATGCTCACCTAACTTATCAAACGATTTCACATCCATCACTCTACAGCAAAATGTTACTCAAGTCAGACGAAATTCGCCACATGACGAACATAACGTCCAAGTGGCACGAAAACACCGTCAAATATTCCACCTCAACAAAACCCAACTTCACCTTTCTCTCAGCCAAAAACGTCTACACTTCTCTCCATTCAGCCAAAAACCCTCCCCCTCCTTACCCAAATCCCCACGGCTTCAACAGACTTCAACTTATCAAAAAAATGTCACCCGCACCCACCCGCACCCCAACGAGAGCAAACAATCGGGAAGATTTCTCCTTCCGGTTGCCGGCCCAACCCCGGCGGGTTTGGACCGACGAACCGGAGGGGAGGGGAGGGGAGGGGGATAAATCTCCCCTCATTGTTCATGTGGTGGCGATGACAATGGTGATAGTGGAGACAGTAGCTGTTGGGGAAGATGACCCTCTCTGCTTTTTTCTTTTAATTTTTAAAAATAAAAAGTTATGATTTATTTATACTTTAAAAAAATGTAAGAACATCAATTGCAATTTTTCTATTTTATCTTCTCCTTAATTTATTTAAGTTAGGAAAAAAATTGTCCATGACCATATGTGAGAATTAGTAAAAAGTTAAAAGACGATATCTACGAATAAAATTGAATGTGAATAATATTGTTACAAAATTGAAATAATAGAAACTGTGAATATAATTTAGTGAAAAATATACTAAAGAAATTCAATAATTTGTTTATTTATATTTTATTTTTGGGGGAAAATGTTTTCCCGTACGATTTTCCATAAAGCGAGGATACAGACAAAATTTACATTGGAAAAATATTAATTATTAAACAATTTCATAATTCTCTTTGTTCACACGTGAACTTACGTCAATAACTTTTCAGTTACCGCTACGTGGCGGTCTGTCCCGTAAAAGAATTGAGTAGTGGTTTGAATTTCTCTTTCCACACATCACGTCCAAATCCACCGCTTTTCACCTCCACCACCACCAGCTCCTCCGTTAACCGGCTAATCTCAACCATCATGACGAAACTCCCATTCTGCCCCTGCAACCTCACCCCAAATCCCTTCTTTGCCACCGTCAATCCTTCCTCTTTCGCCACCAACTCAATTTTCTCAGTTATTCTCTCCGGTGACTCTTTTGAGATTAACATTTCAGCATCAATGCGATTTCCGTTGTTACTGAACAAACCGGACAGATCGAAGCCGGAGGAAAAGGATATTATATCAAAGGCGTTCAAGAAATCCTTCTCTTCCCCTTGACCAAAATTCTTGAATTCAAATTCATTCTCAATCGGGTATTTAATCTCCTTGTACCCCTTTTTGAACCACGGGTCATTGAGAATTTCATGAATGGTGATCCGGGTATTTGGGTTTGGGTCTAGGATCCGGGTTAAGAATCGCTTTAGCTCCGGCGATGTCCATTTGGGGCACCGGAATTCTCCTTTGTAGATTTTCCTGTACATCACCATCAAATTCGGGTCGTTGAAGGGCAAGTAACCGGCATTTAATACATACAGTATGATTCCGCAAGACCAGATGTCGACTTTAGCGCCGTCGTAGCCCTTCTTTGCCAGGATTTCCGGCGCCACGTAGGCGGGGGTTCCGCAGAGTGTGTGGAGGAGGCCGTCAGGTTGGATCTGATCCGACACGGCGGATAGGCCGAAATCCGTGATTCTGAGTTCCCAATTCTCGTCCAGTAACAGGTTTTCCGGCTTCAAGTCGCGGTGGAAAACACCGCGGGAGTGGCAGTAATCCACGGCGGAGATTAATTGCTGGAAGTATTTGCGGCTGAGGTCCTCGCTGAATCGGCCTTTCGCGATTTTGGTGAACAATTCACCGCCCTTGGCGAATTCCAGGACGAAATAGATTTTGGTCTTGGTGGCCAGAACCTCATGGAGGCGTACGATGTGGGGATGGCGCAGCCGGCGTAATATAGAAATCTCCCTCTTGATGTGTGCCGTGAGGTTCCCTTTCAGGATCCTCTGCTTGCTCATGGCCTTAATCGCCACGCTCTGGCCGGTGCGTAAGTCCCGCGCGTGGTACACCTTCGCGAAGGCGCCATATCCCAGGAGCTTCCCTAGCTCATACTTCTTGAAGAGGTTGCAGCCTAGCTCTTCTGTTGGCAGTGAATTGCCATTGTCATCTTGTATCTCTGGCATCACTTGATCCAGAGAACGTAAATATATCTCCTTTCTCTAAATTATCCCTGTCTTGCATTAAAATATCGAGCTAAAATTTGCTCGATACAGAAGATTTCAATAGCCGGGCTCGAATTTAAAAGCAAAAAAGAAAAAAAGCCTGAGCTTCAGATTTAAATTTCCTCAATAAAAAAAAAGAAGAGGGTCTTTCTTGACAAGAATCTAAAGATATATATTTCAAGAAAACAGAAAAAATTACAAAGAAACACCTCTCCAAACTCTAATTCTTTCTTTCTGCAAATTTGAGCTATCAAAATCTTGTCTTGCAAGAACAATAATTATCCAAAATGTTGCTAATTACTGACAAGCTAAGATTCTTGTATTTTTTTAGAGAGAGAAAGGAAGATAAGGGACTGTTGAGAATCTACAGGCTGGACTGAGGAGCAGACTATCAATGGAGGGTTATTTAAAAGGACTTCAATATAAAACGACGTCGTAAACGCGTTTAATTCTCGTGAAAAAAGAGGTCTAAGGTGAGCCGGCGACAATCTGCGACCATCCACGTGTGTTCAGATTACTTTATTTTAAGTACCACATTATTTTACCGAGTCATAGAAGGTACTAGGCAACGTGAACTGCCGTGTTTTAATCGAATAATATAATTGTTAACTTTTTACTTATATTTTGTTTGTATCAACTTTTGTTACCTTTTATTAGGAGTCCATCACATACAAATCACGTGTAGACGTGTAGTTTATATTTTATATAACACAAAGTGTTTATTTAGTAAAAAAATTTGTAGATTATAAACAATAAATTATACGTGAATGTATAGATAAAAAGTTGATAGAGCTGTATGTCTCTACAAAATATGTAAATAAAAATTATATTTCATCAGCTTATTTTAATTTTCTAGTCTTGAAAACGTATATGGGGACTAATAAGGGACAATTTACCAATCATCTTTAGAGTGTGTTTGGCATTTATTCTTTTAATTTTTTTTTTTCAAATTTTTTTCAACCACATATTTTATAGAATCACTATTTTTATCAATTTTTCAACAATTTTTATTAAAATTTTCTTAAAAAATACTTTTAAACTCCATCAAACAAATATTAAAAAATATGCTGCTTTTGATTCTTTGCACATGTTTGGTGGAGCTTTTTAGCATATTTGAATAAAAAGTTGATGAAATCTGTATTTAAAATTAATTGTTGATTTTGACTTTATATTTTTATATAAAGTTGATCGCAACGAATTTGACAGGTTGTTATATATATATATATATTTTTAATTAGATTTAATTTATTTTTGGAGCTTCGACGTAGTGTCAAATGTCAATCGCTATATATCAATGTCATTGCATAAGTATCACAAGGTAGGACAATGTTTAATGCAGTCTTAAATTAGTTAAATCTAATTTGACTTTTAATGGTTAATTTGCTAGACGAAAAAATAGAACAGTACTGATGCATTCTAAAGTCGACAAATCTCACATAACACAAGGATGCTCGACTCAATAATAATAATTATTATTATATATTAGACACTGTATAAAATCACGCTATTAAATTGGATTTTTCCAGTGTCAACAAGTTTAATATAATAATATTCATAATATATTTGGGTTAATTTCACTTAAGGTCATTGAAGTTTCCTTCAAATTACAAAATAGTCATTTGAAGTTCAAAAGTTTCGGTGGTGGTCATTGAAGTTAAATCCTTTCACTAATAATCGACTTTATTAAATTTAATTTAAAATGGTGACTTGGCGTGATGATTTAAGCGTTTTTATTGTATTGTAGTAGACATAACTTTATATAATACTCACTTTAGTTCATATATTTCAATTAAGTCTTTCAAAAATTACATATTAGGTCCTTAATCTTTTACATATTTACAATTTGATCCTCAAATTTTCAATTATCTTTCATTTTAGTCCTCCAAAAATTGCATCTTAGGTCCTTCAACTTTTACATCTTTACACTTTGGTCCCCATATTTTCAATTATCTTTCGATTAAGTCCTCTAAAAATTGCATCTTAGGTCCTTCAATTTTATACATCTTCAAACTTTGGTCCCTAAATTCTTGATTTTAGTGGCCAAACTAAAATCTTGATTTTTAGTGGTCAAAATAAGTGTATTTTCAATTAAATCATTAACTTTACACGTATTTTCACCCAAACGAACAAAATAATATAATTAAATAATAAACTATTTAGTAGTCAAAATAAGTGTAAAATTCAGCATTTATCTCTTAGAGTTGACCACTAAAAGTAGATATTTTAGTAATCAAACCCTATAATATTATTTTGTTCGTTTGGGTAAAAATTCGAGTGTAAGTCAAAGATTTAATTGAAAATGCGTTTATTTTGACCACTAAAATTACACTTATTTTGGCCACTAAAATTAAAGATGTATAAAGTTGAAGGACTTAAGATGCAATTTTTAGAGGACTTAACCGAAAGATAATTGAAAATATGGGGACCAAAGTGTAAATATGTAAAAAGTTGAAGGACCTAAGATGCAATTTTGGAGGACTAAATGAAAGATAATTGAAAATTTAGGGACCAAATTGTAAACATGTAAAATATTAAGGACCTAAGATGCAATTTTGAAAAATTTAATTGAAATATAGGGACTAAAGTGAGTATTATATAAAGCTATGTCTTACAATATAATAAATAAACGCCAAATATCACGCCAAGTCACCATTTTAAATTAGAAATTTAATAGAAATGACTATTAATGAAACGATTTCTAACTTCATGACCACCATCAAACTTTGAACTTCAATGTTTCATTTTGTAATTTGAACGTAACTTCAGTGACCGTTGGTGAAATTAACCCTAATATATTTATTAAACGTGGGAGAATAAAATATAAAATGTTTAAATCGTGTTGACAAGTCAAAATTATTGAATTTTCATATTTCAAGGGCTCGATTGTAAAGTATGTATGTCAACATTTATTAAAGAATTTAAAGAAGACAGTAGAACCATATACTCAAGAATGGTCCCTGTCAATGTCCTATTCAACTACCTAATGAAAATACGTAATTAAATTTTTTTAAAAAAAATAAACACAATAAAGGAACCCATGTTTTATTTTGTTTAAATATATGTTCGCATCATTTTCTTGTTCTCCATCAACCTTAATTATTATATTTCCATCATATGATGTTTACTTATAAGTTAATCAGCAACAGTTAGCATTTAATGAAGCAATAATTTTTGATCCATGCAGAACCCGTAAGGCAACAGGCCATTTTATGTATTTCTTATTTTTTATAATTACATGAAAATAATTAATTAAATAACAGATATAATTCTGGTTACTTATTATGCTGCTCCATGCATGCATTTATAGCCATTATGACTTTTAATTTAATTATAAAAATATAAATATTTGAACAATTTTAAGCTTAAAAATATTAAATCTTAATCACATCTTAATGTTTTTTTTCCTATAAACATAAAACTGGGGTTCAGATTTTGAATTTGTTCAATCAAACAGACAGAAAAATGCATAGAAAAATCTCCCAAAAACTCTAATTCTTTTCTTTCTGCAGATTTCCTCTTTCAATCTTGTCTTCTAAAAGAACAATAATTAATTAATCAAATCGCTATAAATTACTGACAATCCAAGATTCTTCTAGTTTAGAGAGAGAGAGAGAGAGAGAGAGAGAGAGAGATGAGACTATGGACGGGGATATTTGAAACACGAAAGTGTTTAAAACCACGTCGTAACTTGTAACCCGCTTAATGGTGTGATGGAGTGGGCGGGGTGGATTTGAAGAAGAAAAAGTGTATTTATTTTATTTTATTTTTCTGTATTGTTTTTATTGAATTTGTTTTTTGTGTACATAAATTTATGGGTAATAATATCTTTTTAGACTATTTTAAGAGAATTTTTTGACATATTTCGTTAGTGGTGACTATTTACGTGAATTATTAAAAGAATAGAGATGATACATATTATTAAATTGAATTAAAAAAAATTACGACAAAATGAAAATGTTGATAACCTTGTATAAAACTACAAGAAATAACAAAGAATAAATTGACAACAAATAGCGGCGACTATTAAGTCGCCGCTATAGGATAGCGTATATAGCGAAGATATGAGTGTGTCCAGGGGTGGATTCAAAATTTTTTTGAGTTTGAACTACTATCGAAAAAAAAAATCACACATGTCACTAAGAAATTTTTTTAAAAAAAAAAATTTACACTCTAAAAAGCGAATTTTCTATAGTCCTTGCGGACCCCAAATCCTCCCCTAAGTGTGTCGTCACTATAGTTTAGTGAGAGATATAGTGACGACATTTGTCGTCTATATAAATCAATTTAGTCGTCACTTTTGTTTTGGAAGATGACAGAAGTTTTGCCGCTTTTCTCTTATCTACAGTGATGACATTGTCGCCCCTATAGGTGAATTTTTTTTTTTTTTTTTTTTTAAAAAAACTTGGGTGTGGAATATGATTTTTCACTAATATTCATTTTTTACTTTATAAGCAATTATAGAAAAATGTTATTTATTAAACTAATATATATTATGAAAACAAATATAATCATAAGAATTCATTTGTCTCTAATGGTTTAGTTTGTAACTTCACAACTTTTAAGTCAATGGTTCAAATCACATTTCAATTATTTTAAACTAAAAATACTTAACAAAATTTAGTTGATTGGGTAGAGTAGTGATGGCACCCGGGCGGATCGGTGTGATCTAAATCCGCCCATGAATAATTATAGGAGATCCAATCACCCAATGATCCGCCATTTTTCGGGCGGATCGGGAAGATCGGAAGCGGATCGTAGGCGGATCGAGCCCCGATCCGTATCTTCGATCCATTTTTTTTTTTGGCATTAAAAATTTAAAATATATTGAAACAAACTTTACTACTATACTTATAAGAGTTTAAACAAGATCATCCTCCTCACTAAACCTTGTGCAAGGTCCACAATATGTCGAAAGTGATACATTTTTATTCAAAAATATTTTAATTATCAAATCACATATAAAATAAAATATAAATTCAATATTTTAATTCTTTGTCCCGATCCGCCTCGTCCCCGAGATCCACGGCGGATCACGATATATCTGTTCGATCCGCCTACCGATCCGCGGATCGGTATTTTTCGCCCATTCGGATCGGTGATCCATCGGGTTCGGGCGGATCGAATATTTTTGCCATCTCTAGGGTGGAGCATTGGTGGGTTGAGTTTCAAGCCCATACTTGTTAGATCAGATAAGGGGTTCACCGTATATGAAATTAATTTATTATTATTATTAAAAATTTAACTCCTTTATCAACGACTCTGTGCTTATAGTGACGACAAAATGTCGTCGCAATAAAACTATACCTACTAACCTATACAAACGACTGTTGTCGATGTAACATTATAGCAACAATTTTTCAATCAATAAGGACGACAAAAATCATTGTTATAGATAACATTTCTTGTAGTGTAATAAAATGAGCCGGCAACAATCTACAGCCAACCACATGTTCGGATTTCTTTATTTTAGGTACCACATTAATTAACTCAACCATAGAAGGGACTAGAGGAAATAGTAACGTGAACTACCTCGTTTTAATGGAGTTTTTAAAGTTTTGGGTGCGGAGATTATAGTTGATAGTTGATAGTTGATATGAATCAATTTTAAGATTGTTAATTTCTGTTCTTGTATTATTTTTTATTTTTATAAATATTAAGTTTAGAATAATTTTAAAAATAATTATTTGAGAGAGTATAAAATTAGAAGAAATTTTAAAGAATAGTAAAAAGCTATCAATTTAGAGAGTTGAGAGATATATTACAAATTACACTTAATCGATTTTGGACAGTTAAAAAATTGTCTAAAATCGGTGCTTCAAAAAATTAACATGCACTAATTTTTCCAACAATTCATAAATCGATCAAAATCGTTGAAAAAAATACTCCGAAACAAACCCTTAAGAGTCAATCACATTGAAATCATGTGAGATGAATTTCGATTTGAATTCAACTTTTCAATTATAACTCTAATTTCCAAGCTAAAAGAGAGATTTAAAGTTAAATCATTTTAGATATATATCAAAAATAAGGTTGTATGGAAAGAAAAACGCAACGTAAAATGACACTGACACCACAAGAAACATAAAAATGCTATTACTAAAAAGTAAAAATATAGGACACGGAATGTTGGATAAAAAATTCTATCGTATTTTTTGTAAATTGAATTTTCACTTTAACATATCTATATAAACTTAATTAAATAATAATATTTAAACAATCAAATTCTAATAACTTGTTAAATTTTCCAAATAAGGACCATTTTTTCAAGTTTTAGAAATTTTTACTTGGGAAACAAAAAGGGCAACATTTTAAAGTTGCCTTGATAACCATCTTAATTTTTTTTAAATAATATTTTTAAGACAAGAGAACAGTTGTGAGAGTTGCTTTTAATTTTTGATTTGAAAACGTTGTACTCCATTAACTACGGACTCTATTTTTATTTCTTCCCTATGCTCCAATGGAAAGTTTATTGGAGAAAGTTTCACGATTACGTTATTCTACGTGTATCGTTTAGTTATTGTTTTTCAATAACTTTACAAAAAAAAAAAAAAATTGATCACAACGTTACATTTCTAAAGTTCAATTCACTTTGAATTTGAGTTGTGAAGTATGCATTCGTGTATTCTTTTAAATTTATATATTGTTGATTGAAATTTAAAAATTAATGTATAAAAAAATAATTACTTAAATAAATGTAAAGATTTTGGAATCTTTACATTTTTTTGTAAAGAAACTAAAGAACAACACCTTTCTACTTAAATTAAAATCTTTACATTTTTTTGTGAAGTGACTAAAGAACAAGACCTTTCTACTTAAATTAATCATCAGCTCTTTGAAGGCAGCCAATTTGGCACATGCCTAAATTGTTTTATATCTGAATTATTTGAAGTTTGGACACGTACGGTTTACCAGTGGCAGTATGTCAATGTCATTGCATAAGCATCACAAGGTGGGAACTGGGAAAGTGTTTATTGACGTATCAAATTAAATTAATTGTCTTAATCTCATACCAACTTATCATATTCATTTATAATACTTACGTTAAAATAGCGTCACATAATTGGTAGTTCATGCCTCTACACTCATAATTTTATCAATCATATTTAACCACCTCATCAATGAATATTATATCTCATACCCACCACGATAA
This sequence comes from Forsythia suspensa, assembly GCA_023638005.1. Taxonomy (NCBI): domain Eukaryota; kingdom Viridiplantae; phylum Streptophyta; class Magnoliopsida; order Lamiales; family Oleaceae; genus Forsythia; species Forsythia suspensa. The sequence goes on along the minus strand of CM042669.1, from coordinate 39,499,719 downwards.
GAGATCAGACTCTATTAGATTAAATTTCAACACATAGTTACATGATTAGACTATAACTAAAATACGAAATAGTGCAATCTAAGGTAAGAAGATGCTCGACTCAATTATTTTGTGTATTAGACATTACAAAAATCGTGTTAATATAACGAATTTTCTCCCACTAGAAAAGTTGTGTTGCTAATAGTCACAAATCTTTCATTGATTTTTCAACTAAATTATTAAGTAAAACAACAATCATTAAAAACTAGAAAAATAGAAGAAAGTCTAATTTACAAAAGTTTAGATTAAAATTTTCATTCACACATTTTATTAACTTTTATCAAAATTTTCTAAAAAATTACTTTTAAACTCTACGAAACAATCACTAAACTGAAATAGAGAATACATGAACCCATGTTTCTTCCTCATCAATGTTATTTCATGAATATAGACGACTATGAGGAGGTAGACAATAAAAACGACTATGAATTTAAATTATAGAATTTGAGAAATAGATTAGGTTTTTGACAGGCGAGTCTATGTTTTTAATAGTTAGTCTCAGTTCAAGATAAATTAGAAGATTTGGGATAGATTAACTTTTAGCGTAAATATTTATCAAATCAAATCAATGGAACGAAATCTTAATGAATCTTAAATTTACGGGGATTAAATCTTAATTTGTACTTTTTTTTTAATTAAATCACTCTAACTACAAGTAGAGAAAATGTATCCGTCCGAACTAGACAAGAGGAAAATATAAAAGGTCAACAAAAAAAAAACATTAATTTAAATTTCCAGAGTCGATGGTAGCTAGTATATATAATTTAATCTCATATAATTTAAATTGATTAAATATACATTTTATCTATAACTTATCTATTTATTATTCACGCGTTTAAGATATACAGGTCAGCAACAGTTGGCATTTAGTCAAGCAATAATTTCAACCCATGAAGATGCCGTAGCTAGGGCCTCCTGCCATTTTAATTAGCATTTCACTCAATGACGCCATGGACATTATATACGCAAAAATAAGTGTCAATTTGACTTTGAGATGGCAAAAATTTCATCCCACACCTTCCTTTCCCTGTCTCGATTACTAAATGGGGCGGGTGTTTTTATTTTATTTTATTTTTATATTTTAAAATTTAAATTATGTGTAAAAAAAGTAAAATATATAATAAAAATTAATTATTTAATTAAACGCAGCAACAAATGGATATTTTTCTACAAAAATCTTCGATGGGGTGAGGATAGTAATGACCATCTCGGCCCCGCCCTGCTTCGTTGTCATCCCAAATTTTGATGTTGCTAAAAATCAATTTTTTAGTATATTTTGATAAAAAATAATAATATGTATAATTGAAAAGTTGATAAAAGTTGTACGTCTTATAAAATATATAGTTAAAATTAATTGTTGACATTGATTTTAATATTTTAATAATTTTTTAAGCAAAATCAATCAAATCCTTATTGATTAAATAATAAATTTATAATTCTGATAACCTTGTGTTTCATGCTGCTAAAAGGCCACAGTTTTGAGAAGGGGCGAGTTGTAGTGCATGAGAAATGCCTCCATGCATGCATTTATATATCCATCATAGCCTTTTTGTTATTACATTATTTGTACATTTTCTTATAAATTTTGATAAAAATTAATAAAATGTATGATTAAAAAGTTAGTAAAAATTGTAGTCTCATAAAATATATGGTTAAAATTAATTTTTAATTTTGACTTTAAATTTTTTAATAAAATTTTAAACAAAATCAAATAAAACCCTAATTACATCTTATTTTTATTTTCAAAATTTTCTTTTATTGGCTATGTTGTCGGTCCTCAATTGAACACTTGAATGGAGATATTGTTAACAACTTAACATGATTTACGACTTACGGGATCGAGTTTAATAATTATGTCTTTTCTTATAGACTTTAAAATAAAATATTAGGCAAGCATGCGTTGCACGTGCTTTACAACAATATTGTCAATTTTTATTATTTTTAGAATTTTTATTTTTTAATTATAAATAATTAAAATATTAAAGTAGCAATTGCAATAAAGATAAAAAATAATAATTCTTGATAACATATTGTATTGTTTGATATTATAATAAAAAATATTTATATTTTATTTATATTTAATCGTAAATTTGAATAACAAGCAATAAAACTTTAGTTGCCGACCAATAATTATGTTATTAACAATCAATATATGTTAAAATTTAGTTTGTCCTTGTACCCAAGTGACGTATTTAGTATTTTTACATTTTTAGTTTTTAATATAATAATTTCTTGGGATCCACGAGCTAGTCCATCTGGCTCAATTCACAGTAAAATACTACTATATATGGGCTGGCCCGAGCCCGTCTTTATTGACTGTTTAGTGAATTTCAAAAGTGAAAACGCGGTGTGACTGTCCACACTGTTCTTCGAACCATCCTACAAGTTGACCCACCCATACTTAATAATCTCTATTTTATTATTATTTTTTTAACCTTCTAAGTAGGCTGTAGGCAGTGGGCCATCAATCAAAAGAGAAAAAAGTACGTCGGATGATGCTAATATACATACGTAGTAAAATTGTCCACTCCAATTATGATACTTTAATAATTTAGAATTTGTACACTCACTATGTTTCTCCCTCTTACCACTTTAGACGTTAAAATGTCGTGATTTGAGTAGTTCGAAATTTGAGATATCATGATTTGAATGAACGATCATACCATGTATGCATATAAGACTGTCCCACTAAAAAATGATAAAGGGAAAAACTAAAACTCATAATATAAAACAACAACAAACTAAGTTATTAGATATATTTTGAAGACCAAGCCTTTCTAGTATTAATGGAGCATGCACTGCAAAATATAAAATAATTTAAAAATTACTATCTAACTTTTTTTATTCTTAAAATACCATTTTATTTTTGTAACACTAGCTGTTACATTTGTTACGTTTTTTTTTTATCAAAAATGTGTGTTATATTTGTTTGAAATTTAAAATATTAAAAAGTAATTGTCAAATTTTTATATAAAATCAAGTACGTGGCAAAATTATCACTAATTTCTAAAACCTACTCAATATTTCTTTAAACTCAAAATTTGTTATAATCTATTCTTTGATGACGAGCTTTCTCACTAACGCTTTCTTCGCCCACCCTAGTCAAGTACAAAATTCCTTCTATATTGAAAGTCATCAAAAATCTAAGAATCGAGCGCTACTCGAAGTGGTCATCGACTCTCTATTTTTCTGGGGAGAATTTAAGGTGTTTGTGGGAATCATCTTTTGCCAGTTTGTTGTGTTCATTGATGTACTTACTAAAACATTCAAAAAATTAAATCCTCATCAACCACAATAAACAATATTAATTTTAGTCTATTCCTTCCTCATTTAAAATGTATATAAAAATCGCATCATTGTCACAAAGAAGAACATTCAGAAGTCTTCATACGATAAGTCCTAGCTAATTGAAGTTAATATATATATATATATACTTCTAATTGTTGTTTTGTTGTTCTCATTTCTTGTTTTAACATCATATTTTCTTATCTTAATTCATTATTAAATAACTAATGACAAACAATTTTAAAAAATTATTTTGTCTCAAAATGATATTTTTAAGAAAAAAATAGTTCAGTGATTCAAAATATTCATGCAATACTATTTTACAAATGACAAGTCACTTCTTATATCATATATACATAATGTTGGATTTAGGTGTGAAATTTTTTATTATCGTACAATTTAAATATTCGGTTGATTTAAGCATTGTAGGGACTCGCTAACCTATTACAAAAGTATTGACGATATGTTTTCTAATTTTGTATAATTCAAATATAAAAATAATTGAGAAATTATCCTAACAATGGCAAATAAAAAACAAATCTCTTTTAAGTTGTCGAATATGTTTTTTTTTTTTTTTTGTTATGAAATTTTATTTTAAGATGGCCCAAATATCCAATTAAAATTATAGTTAGACCAATTTGTTTAATTTTCAATATTCCAAAATGGTAAATTGCAATTTTTAAAATTGAATATTCAATAATTAAATTATTGTGAACATGTAATTATAAATTTTATGAAATACTTTTTTTATAACATACTTGTGTCAAGAATCATTCGTGTCCCACTTTCTTTTTTCATTTCCATTTCCTTACAAGTTAAAGTATTGCTAAAGATGAAATGGGCTCCTACATCGGCGTTTTGGTCCATCTAAAATTAAAATCCAAAGCCTGTATAGCATTTTTTGTGAAAGTTTTAGGCCTTTTTTTGTCAGCCCAAAAACTAAATATATATATTTTTTTTATAATTTTGAAATTTAGCATTATTAATTTTAACATATTTTATCTTTTGAAATAGCATTACAAATGTCATTTTGTTTTTTGTTTTTTGATAGCTACAAATGTCATTTTTATGTAAAGTGAATAGTAGTTGGCGTAATTAATTCTCTGCTTGAAGGTCATTCGCTACACAATATTATATATGACCAAATAATATAATAGACAAAATCTTAAGATTATTATATTGACACTACAATTTTATATAAATGCGCTATATTTTAATTCAACTTAAGGTTCTCAGTCTTTGTTCATTATGACACTTATGTTCTTAATTTTTTTTTTAGTCGAATTCTTATCTTCAACTTCTATTAATTAGCACATATCATTTTTAATGATGATTTATATTAAAATATTATGTTTACATGCTTTGTAATAAGGTAAAAATATTTTATAGCACTTTTATATTTATTTATTTTTAAAAATTTGATAGGAAACTAAGTCGTTTTATGTCATCTAACGATTTTTTGGACGGAAACCGTTATCAGACATAAAATGTGAAAATTAATAAAAATTTGAGGATAATAATGCAATAAAAAAAAGTTGGGGACATGAGTGCTACAATAACCAAAGATTAAGAGCATTAAATGTATTTAAAATATAATGCAACAAATAAAAAAGTGTGGTGTGAATATTATTATTCAAAATTTTAACTACCTTAATAGTTAATACACAAACGATATATTTTTCTTCATTTTTTTGTATTATAAGTACTTATAAGTTAATCAAAAATTATTTTCATCTACACATTTCGTAGGATCCATAATTTTTTATTTACTTTTTAATCACAATCTTGTAGGACTACTACTTATAATCCACACATTTCCCTCTTTCTACTTTTTCTTTTTCTTTTTATTTTAAATATTTCACACTTTGGTCATTAACTTGTTTGATATTTAAGTAATAGACAAATACCAAAATCCCATACATTATATTCGGACACATTTTGCGGGAACGTGTTTTGGGTATAAGAATAGGAGAAATTTGCAATTTGCACGTAATGAACTAACACAGTGAGACCAAAAATTAGGTCCCGTAGCCTGAAAGACAGTCTTTTAAAATACTGCAACATTCAGTGTATTTTGTTGCACATCAAATTTAGCATCCCATTCATACATTGGATGCACGTGCGTCCCAAAATATTTGTCATGTTTTACGATCAAACATACGTGCTCAAAACGTAAGAATAATTAAAGATGAAAAAGATTAGTCGAATAGTCGAATTTAGTTATTTTGATAATAGACGAAAAAGGCGTGTGCTATAATTTTTATTAAAAGTTGCAATTAGGTCAAGATTCAAAGAATAAGAAATTATTTATTCACCAAAAAAAAAAAAAAAAAAACGCCAACCCCAACCTAATTGCCTTTTCTAATGAAATTGTACCTCAAGTCCTTTACCTATTATCAAAATAATTAAATAGTCATGGTTTATAAAATAACAAAATTAACTAAATAAAAATGAATGAATCATTCACCGTGGAAAAATAAAGAAAAAATAAAATTTTTAACGCTTTTATCTTTGTCAATTAGAACATAGTTTTGAAGAATTAATGCCTATTTAGGATAAGATATTTCTGGGGCGAGTTTGTATAGTCAAATGTAGAAATGTAACTTGCATACAAAATGTACTTCCTACAAGGCTATTAACGGAATTTTTAGGGATGACCAATTTTTTTTTTTATCTTTGTTAATTAGAAGGATTTCAAGTAATGATGCTCGAAAATTTGAATGATTAGATAAAAAAAGAAAACTTGCATAAAGTTATAAATTTTGTTTTTGGAAATAATAAGATTCCGATTTATATAATTTTTCTTTTTCTTTTATTTCAAGCGCGTTCGGATTTCAAATGATACTTATGACAGTCCTACTCCTTGTACACCGATGCTAACCACGGCCTTTACCCAAGGAGCAAAAAGACACTTATGCCCCTTAATTGATTCTAAATTACCGGACCAATTTTTGACACAAGTTAGCTACTTTGAAGACAAAGGGAGATAAAAAAATCATTTTTTCACATCTGCAAGCCCCTAATTGATTCTAAATTATCGGCTTTACCAATTTTGTCGACAACATCAGTTAGCTACTTTGAAGACAAAGGGAGATAGAAACATCATTTTTCAAGGCGAAGATCGGTACTACATTGAGAGCTTTATAATTAAAATGGCAATTGCAAAAAGAAATAATTAGATGAAGCTCCACATTGATAATTTCTTTTCGAATTACGGAATTTGGCCACAACTAAAATGGTAGTTACTCTTTGAGTTTGTATGAGCCTCCTTCAACCCTAGGGCCTTTTATAAATTTTAATTTTGTGAAATTATGTGTCTTGATTCTCTATTAGCGTGTCAATCTCGCTCGAACATCATTGTTGGAATCAATGAATCTAATAAAGTTATACTATAAGAAAAGGCTTTGTATGATATCTTTTCTATATGAAGTGAAGAAGGAGACGCCGTTCCATGGAGAAGAAATGAAAACTCATATTCGAAAGATTACATGCTAATATTGTTTATTAATTTTGAAATAATATCTCGTAGCGGTTAAGGCTTGAAAGACAACATTGACACGATGGTGATAATGTTTGTCCCCACCCAACCCCAACAAACATAACATGCTAATATCTTGTAATTGTGTTTGCAATATCTTGTAATTGCATTTCAATTTTATACGAAGGAAATATATACTTGGGCCCCCAACTTTTGCAAATTGTAATACTAGGGTCTCGTCTCCAACTATTTATTTATTTATTTTTTTAACATTTGAGCCTTCAATTTTTCAAATTACAATACTTAAAGTTTGATTTATGTGATGTTTAAGAATCAAATTTTGTTAGCGAGGTGTACTAATGCATTAGTACTTTATTAAAACACTTGAACAATATCTATGACCAATTTACATTGTTGATAATCACGACTTGTAAAATCATTGAGAGCCGAGTAAGAAAATTCTTGAAGATAAGCAGTGTTTAAACATGTATTAATTTTTCTAATTAGATTTAATTTATCTAATCGTAGAAAATTCAAATTTTATAGTCAAGTGTAATAATGCATTAGTGTGAGGTTAAAACACTTGGAAAATACATGTGATTAGTTTAAACTATTGTCAATCATAACCCGCAATAGTCATAGAGAGGTGGGTAAGAGAATGCTTGAAAATATGCAAACTTTAACATGTCCTAATTTTTCAAAATAGATTTAACCGATCTGACCATTTAAAAGTCAAATTTTTATAATAAAATAAAACTATGTTAAAACGCTTAACAATATATATGACTAGTTTAAATTGTTGATAGTCATGACCTGCAAAGGTCATTGAGGGTAGAGTAGTTGAATATTTGAGGATAAACAATACCATCACATACATTAACTTTCAAATTAGGTTAATTTATCTGTTCATTGAAAAATTACAATCGAGTTTAATAATACATCAGTACTTTTTTAAAATACTTGGACAATACATACAATCAATTTAAATTGTTGATAATCATGACATGGAGACATCATTGAGAGTTGGCTTGGAGAATCCTCGAAGATAAAGTAAGGAAGCATTGCCTTAATACACGTTTACTCGAAGCCTTTTTTTTTTTTTTTTTGACTCAGATATTCAAGTTTCGTTTTACTAATCTTGAGAAGTGGCTGCCTTCTTTTCTGGTTTGCCACCCAGATAAATCTGGATACGGTCACATGTTATACACACTTGAGTCGAACATTCGACAGTTCTCATCTATGTGGACCTCTCTGCCTTCTAACATTTTTTTTTAAATGTTGCCTTCTAGCTGCTGCGAGAATTCAAATATTCGATACTCCGTAGAGAACCCTCCTACTTTACCACTGCACCATACTCGTGGGAGGCAAACTGGAAGCTCTTTCTTAATCTGATAGAAAGTGGTTCTTTATTCTTGGCACCAATCAAAGTCATGTAATCCTTGTGTACTTTTTTAAAATACTTGGACAATACGTACAATCAATTTAAATTGTTGATAATCATGACTTGGAGACATCATTGAGAGGTGGCTTGGAGAATCCTTGAAGGTAGGGTAAGGAAGCATTGTCTTAATACACATTTACTTTCAAAATAAGTATTTACATGAAGTATTAGTACTTTGTTAAAACACTTGAACAATAGATATTGTCCAGTTCAAATAGTTGATTATCATGACTTGTAAAATCCATCGAGAGGTGGGTAAGAGAATCTTTGAAGATAAGTAATGTCGTAATATATAATATTTGAAAAGTTAAATTTTTACGAGAAATGTAATAATGCTTAGTACTTTCGTAAAACACGTGGACAATTACATATCGATCAGTTTAAATTGTTGATAATCACAATTACAAAAGTTAGTCGAGTTGGAGAATCTTCGAGGATAAGTAGTGAGGGAGTGCATTAACACACCTTAAACTCATAGCAATCATTACAAGAAACCAAACCATTAGGTTCAAAAATGCCAAGAAAAACCTCCCACTACAGTACTATCCAATGCAATTGCAACATTTTCTTCCTTGGTGGGCCCACCATGAGCCCCATGTTTCTATTTATGCACCAAACTCTACTCCCAAATCCTGTAAACTAGAACACCTCCATTAACAGAGTCTATTTTTCTTCTATTTCAATAGAATTCCTCTCACAAAATTTCAGAAATCAAATGGGAAATTTCAGGTTTAAATTATCAGATATGATACCAAATGCTTGGTTTTACAGGCTCAAGTATATGAGTAGAACCAGAAACCAGAAAAACACAAACCCCAACAAGAAAAACCACCGTGGCACCGCCGCAGCACCACTACCCGAGCCACTCAAACAAAGGCCGCCGGTGCCGGACCCATGTGACCAAAGAAAATCTTACCATTTTACAAGAGACCTCACATTTCACAGTAATTCTCCAACCAAAACGACAGTAAATTATTCAGAACCACCAAGAAAATCAAACAGAACGAAACGTAGCACGAAGAAAACCAGAGTTTCAGCGGGTTGCAGCTGCCGAGCCAGTCAAGAATCCATCCCCGATTCTACGTTGGAAGAGTATCTGAATTTGAATAATGATAGCTTATCTGAACATGAATCGGTCTTGCCTCAATTCGGTTCTGACCGGAGTCTGACTCAAGCTACATTGTCAACCTCCTGCAAATGCAAAATCCAAAATGATATCATATTTGATCTTGATGAAAAGCCAATCCATGCAAAATCTGAACTCGATCTCCCTCCGATCATTACCAGGTCAAGCAAAGTCCGTGACACTGCAATCAAGATTCACGGAGTTTCAGAGAAATTTGAGGAAAGAAATGCATATGAATCCCTGTCCGTGAAGGCTATGAAAGATGACACTTTAAGCACTGATTCCAAAGAACAAAGGACGAATTCTTTCAGAAAATCTACAGTGTATTCTCCAGGGCTGAAGCTCCGGCACCGGAATTCTCCAAGAATAGGAAGAAGGAATATTCCGGGCCGGAAAAGTGTATCATCAACTTCAAGTTCAAGCTCATGGAAAAGTGCATCGGAGAATTTCGCAGTTGTGAAATCATCACAGGATCCACAGAAAGATTTCATGGAATCAATGGTGGAGATGATTGTGGAGAACAATATCAGAGCATCAAAGGATTTGGAAGAGCTTCTTGCTTGCTATCTATCATTGAATTCTGATGAATATCATGATATGATCATCAAGGTGTTCAAGCAAATTTGGTTTGACACCATTCGTCTCTAGTAATTTCATTTCTTTACTGTCAAATTTTTAATTTATCCTTTGATAGAACTGATGAGGTTAAAACATCTATGAACAAGGAAAATCTTTAAAATTACCTATTATTATATATAAAAAAATAAAAATTAATTTGTGTTAGCTTTTGATTAAAACATGCATGTGTTAGCTTTGGATTAAAACAAAAGCCGCAACATAAATGTGATTATTATTATTATTATTATTATTTTCTATACGCAACATAAGTTTTTATATGAAGGGGTTCAACACGTCCCACCTCGTGCAAAGCCGAATTACAAAATATTAGGTAACTGTTTTTACAAATATGCACAAGTAATCTTATAAGTTATTGTTGGCGGATTTTGTATAAGTGACCAAAGTGCATAAACCAGAAAAATCGAATGAAAATAGATGATATGCAAGTCGAGGCAAGTGTTGAACACTTTGTCCTTAAGTCAAATTTGTCCCGCAATGGTGCCTACGGTTTATGGCAATCGACTCCCAAGATACAACGACTTCTACTTGTGTTTGCAGCACTTCAAAACACAAGCACAACGAACCAAAATTGGTTTTGTACTCCAAAGGATGAAATGAAATGAAAAACCAGAATTTCAAGCAACAAATGCAAGAATTTTGGTTTAAGAGATGAATATATGAGTGGATTGTTTTTTCATATGTTTTCTATATCAATTCTGTATATAATAGGACGTCCATATAGTCCTCTTTAAGGATGAAGAAGTGTTGGGAACGAAGAGGTGTTGAATCAAACCGTGCAACACTTCATAAGGACGCATCTGTTCGTAAAGCCATGCGATCGCAAGGTAAGAACAAAATATTCTGTTGAAAAATTCAGCCAGTTGCGATCGCAAGATAATAAATCCATGCAATCGCATGGTCAAAAAAATTGACCCGAATTTGTCCTTTTCCGTAATTTTCATTCATTCGATATTGGTTTCGAGATGCAGAGAAATTTGAATTCTCTTACGGAAGCGTTGCCCCTGAGCCCCCATCAGGGGCGTTGCCCCCTCGACCTCCGCGACCTGATGAGACAGGTCAATCTCCGTTTTGGCAAAGTGGCAAACTATTTTGCCTAAACAGATTGGGTCGGGTCTGTATATTTTAGCCAAGTTGACACGAAGTCACTTTAGTTGTTAATTTCTCAAATTCTTAAACCAATTTTCAACAGTTATAACCCTGGATTACTATCCAATTACGTTGCTCTTTTGACTTGTAAGTGAAAAAGTAGTACATACAAAATATATATAGAAATAAAAAGTTAATTAAAAATTAAATTTAAGCCCATATTTGACTAAAATTATCTATACATTCCATATATGACACACAACTAATTAATAAAGACAACAGTAGAAGAATTATCTTTAAAGACAAGTTAAAGTTGGTTTAGGCACTATTATTAGGTTTAGGTTGTCTCTTTTTCCAATAGAAGAAGAAGGGTAAAAGGATATACAAAAAGTGTTGTGCAAGATTCGAAGTTAACTCATTTTATCCAACTTTAAAAACTTTTTACTTTCAAATTTGTGAATAAGGTAATTATGGACAAGAGGCTCCTAATTCACATTTAATAGCTTGATTATGAAGGTAAAAGGAGCTTCGGGGATTACAAAAGTTCTTTGTGTGCATTTTGAATTTGCTAAAAGTATATTTAAGAGGCTTTTTAAATATAAAATGTTTTTTAATCTAAAAAGTAGATATTTAATTGGAGTTGTGTGATCGGCCCTTAATTTTGGTGGTTGTATTGGTAGCTAAGTTGCACCATGTCGAACCTACTAACTTTAGTATCATACTTGTTCAAGTTTGTGATTTGAATCGATGTTAGACCCTCTCGCTCAAACTTTTCAACGGTCAAATTATTAGCAATATGTCGTATCGTGTCAACTATAAATGTAAGATCTAATTATGTCAAAAAAATATATATATAAAGAAGGTGTAACATATAAATTTCCATTGAAATTGTGCAACACTTGCCTATTAACAATGACAATTATTATTCTCAACACTGTGTTTATTGATTCCATGGAAATGAAAATTTTCATAAGTAGAAAAAAAATTATTTTGTAAGAAAATATTTTAACTTTTCTTTCTTAACCATGCTTTAACTGATATAAATCATTTTCATTTTCCATATGATCAACTTCTAGACAATTTTCTACCGATGAGATTTTCATGGATTAGACATTTTCCATGGAAAATCTTCCAATCAAACACACCCTAATAATTAGTAGAGTTTGTAAATTTTGGTGATATAGAAGTTACTGATCAACTTCTAGACAAGTGAGACAATCGCTTAACACTTCACCTTTAAGTAAAACCTTTAAATTTTAGAAACTTGCTTTTTAAATAATTTTACAAACACAATCTTTGAGTCAAAATTTTCTAGCTAAAATAATTATAAAAACTTGTTTTCACAATATAATTGGTGACATAAATTTGTCACAAAAGAAAATAAAATGAATATTATCACCAAAAATATTTGTAGGTAACAATAATAATTTAAGATTAACAAATGAAGCTTTCTTCGATGATAAATAAAAGAAAATTATCTTAATAAATTTAATTTATCGATATGATTACTTCCATAATAAATAAAAATAAAAATAAAAATTTTACATTCAAAATTGCAATCAGTAATTAGATAACTATAAAATTTATTTAAGATTACAAATGGATTTTTAATTGTAATATTAAAAAAATAAATATTTGATATATTTAATTTATTGTCCAAAATTTCGTCTGTACTAAAGTAATAAAAGTATTAAATTAAATACAAACCGTGGAAAATTCTATCATAAATAAAGTAATGGTAAAAAAATACTTTTTCGTCGGTAATATTATTTTTAAAAAAAAAAGATATCTCAAGTTATTTCGTCAATAACTTATTAAAAAAAAAAAATTAAAGAAAAACTATCGATAACACCAAGAACCATGGATAGATCTAGGGGGCGGGACTGGACTAAATAATCGGTTTTATAGTGTTAAAAAAAAATTTCATTAACAATACGGTCTTGAAGTGCAATTTTTTTTTAAAATCCGTGTCTTCAAAATTCTCGATTCCACCCCTGCCAACAACATCTCCATATTGGATCATCGATTGAAATACCATTGATGATTAATGACAATATTATCGATCACATTGTCATTATTAATTATTGATGGAGGTGAATCTATGAAAATCAATGGTATTTTTGTTAATAATCATATTTGATCATTGTTGTATTTCTGTTAGAATCAATGATAAGAATTCAATTGACTATCATCCTAATAATTTTTATCATAATCATTTGCTCCATTTAACTATTTTAACTATTATTTTGAGAAAAAAAAAAATAACTTCAAGAAAATTTGCCTAAGACCCCAGAATTCTTGAGCCGCATCTACTTTCATTTTGCTTTGTTTCGACCACATCCATTGTACTATTTTTCCTACAAAACTGAAAGGCGTTTTATTGTTTCGATGCATACGTTAAGGATTACACTGCTTATTTCATTTGCCTCAATTCTTAAACAAGTTTCCAAAGCTATCCCACGTGATAGATATTGTTGGTGGCGTTTGATTTCGTTAAAATCAGATTATATTTTTGTAAATTTTTATAAAAGTTAATAAAAATTGTGGGTCCTATAAAATGTGTGATTAAAATTAATAATTGACTTTGACTTCAACTTCAACTTTTTAACAAAATTTTAATTAAAATCAAACAAACCCTAAATTATTTCAAATCTTTGGAAAATTAATAATTAAAAATAGAACTTATTCGTCCACAACTTTTGAAGCATTTAGCCTCTAACAGTAATCCACAACGATGAAGTTGAAGATTAAAATTTTGTACTCACAATACAAGGGTCTTGATTTCCTACTCACTTATGTTGTTTACGCTGAGGTGGCATCACATGATTGATAGATTTATCAATCATGTGATCTTACCCCAGCGTCGATTATAAATAAACAATATAAGTAGGTAGGAGGCGGCTATCATAGTGTGCTACTCACAATACAAAGAGAGAGGAGGCGGCTTCCATGGTGTGCTAGGATTAAGAGTCTTAATTTTCGTGCTAGCAAATTGACTTATAATTCTTTAACCGTAGTACATATTACTCTAAGTTAGATCAAGCCGTTAATCCAACTTAAGCCCAATCAGTTAAACTAAATAAATAGACTCACAATTAATTAATGTGATTAATTAATTTAGCATATTATTTAATTAGTCATACTACCCATGTAGAAAATTAGTTAAATCTACAAATGTCTTACATTTGTCATTTAATTAATATTTCATTTCAATCTTCTAACTCTCATCCTTTTGTGTGTAATTCATTATGTTTCCATCCACTATGACAAATAATCTAATTATTATCTTGATCAATCAAGATAAGAATAAGTTAAAACTATTTTAATTAATTCATTAATTCACCAATTAATTAATTTATATTAAATGTCATTGATTAACATCTAGTATTAATGTGTCAAGATAGCCAATGTGATATGATGAGTTATGTGGTTTGACAAGACATTTCATGCCCGATTAGCTAGAAATAAAATATATTTATCATTCATATCTCAATTGATTACGAAATATGGAATATGCCAATCTCATTTTCACCAATTATGTTTTTCGTCACTTCATGTAATTGTAACTCTACCTTGGCCGCATACTTGGTGCATCGATACTTAAGGATATGAACAATAGAATATAATCTCTTACTATCCAAAAATCTTAAATGTCTTCTTAATCATATATCAATTTTCATGCGATTCACATCACACTTAATTAGTGTCATATTAGTAACTTTTGAATAGATACATCTCTAACAATGTCAAAGTGTGACGATCCACATATAAGATTCCATGATGATCTCAAGTCAAAAGATGAGTTTTACAACCGTTATTGAAAGATAGTCCATTAACACTAAGATATTTATCCATGTGAAATCTATATGAGGTCATCCGATAAACTTGTTCAGATAAGAAACATCCACATATTCACTCAAAAGTGTCTCAAGACTTTAATGATATATGTGTCTCATTAATTAGTGCACACGGATAGCTGGATAGGGACAATTGAAGAATAAAACAACGCGACATACATCTCACTATTAGAACATTTTGTGATTAATATGTCGCTTGTACTTATTCTTCAGACTATATTATTTAATTAATTAAAACAATAAATAAATAAAAGAGATGTCAATAAATATTAAATAAATTCATTGATAATAATAATATTGTTATTCTCTCGCAACTAATGGATCTTGAATAAAATATTAACAATAAGAAGACTTAGTAGATTTTAAACTCTGCATGCCTACTCTCAGCTTGTCCTCACACCTTATTATTAAAAGTTTAGACCCTAATTCTAACTTCTATTGAAGTCGACCATGTCTGTCATTTTGACTAGATCGACCAAATTGGCTCACTTATTATATGTAAACCCAATTTAACATACAAGATAGTGGAGAAAAACCTATTATAGATGAGAGAAAAAGGTGCACAATAATAAGCTACAAACATTAATTTACTCTTGATAACGGAACATGACAACATGAATAATTAACCTAACAAATATTAAATTGGATAGCCTGCCCTCTACACAATAGATTTATCTATGATTTTGTTCATTAACACAAACACACACAGACACACATGTTTGTTTGTTAGTCCAACATGGCATTGACTTGTGCATTCTGGTGCATTGTCTTTTCTAAGAAATTTAGGGTAGCCTGTATACATAAGAAAGGGATATATTCAATTGTGAATCATCCATTGCTTGTCTACCAGCTTTAAGCTTTCCTTTTAATGGAGATGGCAATATTTCATTTCTTGGGTTTTTCTTTGTCCTTTATCAATTCCTTTAATATAAGTTAGTTAAATATAATTTTTATTCACACATTCGGTAAAATTCACAACTTTTACCACACATTCCGTAGTTTTCATTGCTTACAAGATACAAGAAGTTTTTTTTTTTTTTTTTTTGTTATTAGTTGATTTAAGACATGATTATCGATTGTACTAAACTAGAAGAAGACATACCCACTATTCCATAACTTTCCACTCGTGATATTAGAGCAGTAAATCGAACTAGATTAACTCGTAATATTTGGTAAGTCATCTTTGACCGGGGTCAATGTTGGCGAGCAAGAAAAGACCATGTTAATTTTATCTTGAATATGGCTCCAAGAGACATAATCAAACAAAGATTTGTGCCTTTAGGAAAAGACCAATTCCCCCAACACAATCCGCAGATTCTGGGCTTCCTCAGGAAAAAAAAAAAAAAAATGAAAAAAAATATCCACAACACAAGGGTTCCAATAATTGTTGAAATTGGCTTTTTCAATAACCTAATAGTTGTCTCATATCTCTCCTGTCCTGTCCTCTCTGAAGCCTTGTGCAGGTTATATGCTATCAATAGCCATATCCAAATAGACTCGCACTAAATAAGAATGAATAATATAACAAAAATCCATAACATCCAAACTATCGTACCACTTATTTTTACTAAGTATATTTGTGTGTGTTTATAAATATTTATAAATTAATCAAATATCGATCATTTTTATACACATATGTAGTAGGATTCATAATTTTTATCTACTTTTTAAAGTAAATAGCACTAGAATTCTTAAATATTTGAATCTTGTGACGTTGGGGTCCTAAACATTTGATCTATAACAATCAAGGTCTCAAACCTTTCAAATGTCTATGCCTGATGTCAGTTTTGACAGAGAATGTCAGTTTGACCATTAAATGGTTAATTTTTTTTTTTTTATTGAAATAACAGGTGTATCCTTATTTTAATGTAGGGTAAATACCACTAAGAGTCCCTAATCTTTAAATTTTGTGACAATGAGTTCTCGAATCTTTGATTTACTAACAGCGAAATTTTGAACTTTTCAAATATCTGCGCTCTGGGTCCTTTTATGATGAAAAACGTCAGTTTAACTGTTAAAATATCAAAATTTAAGTAAAATAATTAGTCTACCCATATTTAATTTTGAATTAAATAAAAATAAAATGAAGATGATGAAACAAAAGAAAAAAAAAATTCATATTTCCCAATTCAAAACCGCCCACCCCAACCTCAGTGGCAACGACACTACCCGCAAAATAATTAACTAGTATTTGTAGCACTTGAGAACCTATGCACCTCTCAATCCCATTCATCTTCGTCAATCACCACCCATCTCCAAACTATTGAAAACCCACGCCATTTGAAAGAAAAAAAAAACCAATCTTAGCCAAATCCAAACCCAAAATCCCAAATCTACTCCTGGCCAACATCAAGCTTAGGAATAGAAAAATAATCTCTGTTGGTGCTTGGTTGATGAATTTTTGAGTTTTTAGGTTAGAAAATAGAGGTATTATTTTGTGATGTCATGATTATTAGTTTGTATATCTAAATTGTTAAACATTTTACTAGTTTGAATGAGTGGGGATATTTTTTCTTTAATATGATGTTTTTTTGGTCACCAAAGGACCTCAAAAATCAAAGATTCAGGACCTCATTGTCTAAAATTTTAAAAGTTATGGACTCCCAATTAAGGATAGCAATGGGGCAGGTCGGCCTTACCCCACCCCGCCTCATGAAATTTTTGGCCAGCCCTGCCCCACGACTCGTTAATTTGCAGGGCATGGAAAAACCGAGCCATACTGGATCCCTAGCGGGGCAAATAATTCTGTCCGTACTTGGCCTTACTACCCGAATAGTCGAGGGTGGGACGTGGGGCAGCGAGTTTTTTAACCATCCTTACTCCAAGTGCTATTTATTCTAAATTAAAATAAGGGTAGAATTATCATTTTAATAAAAAAAAATTGATAATTTAACGGTCAAACTAACGTTTTTGTCACGAAAAGACCTCAGGCGCAAACGTTTTAAAAGTTCAGGATCCTATGTGCCAGAGATCAAAGATTCGGGACCTTATCGTCACAAGGTTCAATTGAAATATCCAATACCATTTACCCTTCTGTTTATCCACACATTTCGTAAGATCTAATAATTATAGTCTACAAAAATATTTAGTAAACGTATATAAACTAAAACAACCAATCATAACAAGATCCATTGGCAATCATTTTCAGTGATATAAGAAGTTGATTATACAATAATGGTTGGTTACGTGGACGTGGAATGGGTACAGGAGACAAAAATCTTTACAAGAATCCATCAAATTGAAACCTGCAAAAGTCATTGCACACGGCCGCACGCACTATTAGTAATATTAACTTATTAATTTATATATATATATATCCCATGTGCGCATGTCTGGTCTCTCCTTAAATAAACGCCGCAATATACGACAATTTTTTATATTTTTTGTCAATTTTATTTTCATAAGTACATAATGTGGGTTTCATCCACCTATATAAACTTTTGATTATAAGTTAATAAGATTAATTATAATTTGTTGAGCCTTTTGGACAAAAGATTATCAGTTTTTGACATTTTGCATAGAATCTAAGATATTGGTTGTGTTATATTAAGAAACAAATCTTAGTCTATATTGTCATTAGATTTTTGTGGGGTCTTGATATTGACTTTCCAACTAAATAAATCTTTTTATTTCCTCAACAAGATTATAAACAATTTAACAAATTAGGATTGTCAAATGTAATTGCGAAAAGGAAATTTTTTATTATTAAACATGGTCATTCAATCGTGCCGAATGACTGTAGTGCTATTTTAGTCTCTAAAAATTTAGACAAAACTAACAAGAAAGACTAGAGTATTTTGTAACTTTGTCTAGTTTAACGAGAATGTCTAGATAGTTTGCAGTTTGTGCTGAAAGGAAGACTGTGTCTAATTGAGTAAAAAAAATTCCGTCAACTTTGTTTAGATGAATCGAAATTCGTGAGGAAAAAAAAAAGTGGGGCAATGTGGATAAAATTTATTTTCTCAAAGAAAAGGTAATTAAGTCCTATCTAAGGTTATTTAAAGGCATGAAAATAAAATGTCTCAATCCATTGAGGTGACATTGAAGCTACATTTGGTGAATTCCCTACTCTAAACTTGATTTTATTTGTTTAATGAAAACTGTTAATTAATTATTAGGTGTATGATTAGTATTAGTAAGTAAATAATATAAATGAAACATGACTAATAACGGCCTAAAAGAGAGTGATTAGACATTGATTAACACCTGCTAACTACTAAAATGTTTAGTTAATTTCTACCACTCATTACTTCAAATGCGAGGATACAACTGGAGTGATTAAAGATTGATAGAAGAATGGATAGTTGTGATGTGATACGGGTCGGACTGAAAAGAAAAAAAAATGATATCTCACACCGTTCGCACATATTTCTTTTTCTGCAAACACAAAACATAATAAGTTTTGGCCCATGCAGGTCTCGAACCTGCGACCTTCGCATTATTAGCACGACGCTCTAACCAACTGAGCTAATAGGCCAATGGTGAGAAACAAGTCCGTTTAATGTACTATTTAATAATACTAATGGATGGTCACCTACTGAGCTAACAGGCCAATGATGAGAAAGAAATTCGTTTAACATGCTGTTCAATAATACTAATGGTGGGTAGAACACTCCATTATAAAGCTCGACACCTACTAGGTCAAACTAGGGTTTATTCACGTTTATGCATTTGATATTGTACTTCGTCTGTAATACATGTGTCGTGAACTCATCTCTCGACGTTTCATTTTGAGCTCAACTCGACCTTAACACTTAGTCTTAGCGGTGTCTCGCAATCTCTAGTACAACATTTTGAGCTCAACGATCTCTTGGCATTAGTCAGATCTTCTTGTGTTAAGAAATTGACCACATTATGGCTTGGCTTCCTAACTAATTTAGTAATTTTAACCTTCATTGCCACATTAGCTCGATTTATCAAGTGCCACATCACTATTAGTACTAATTCCCACCATTGTTAAGAATATTACATCACAACCTTAATTCATATTGTCACGATTTTGTACATTCACACTTTGACTCATTTAAGTTTAAGAATCTTTAAACGCTTGAGAATCATCAGAAATTTTCATTACACACCAAATAAACACACAAAGGAAATAAAAAAGTGTCTTCATGTTGCAAGATTAATCTTGATTCTCAGAAAATCATCATCATTCAACTCCCCGTAATCTCACCATTTCTAGCAGATTTTACCGGAAAACCACCATATCCACTGCCGGAAAATTACTCCAGCTGCCGGTACCCAATGTCTTCGACTGCCCCGACAGTCTTGAACAAGCGCCGTTTGTTTATTTCTTCCAAAAGTGTTCTATGCAACAATTGGCTACGTATGTCCACTAATGATCGAGCCCTTATCATCTTCTGTTTGTTTCTTGTGCCACAAGAAACTTCAGTGTCTAGCAAAACATTGCTATTTTTGTTGCATCTGCTTCTGGTTATGTCCGTTTCAGGGCAAAATCTTGTACATTTTTGCAATATCTTAGGAATTTGTCGGGGTTCTTCTCTTTGATAGATTAAATCAGGATCATCCTCATTTGCTGAGTAGTACTTTAGGTTGGAGCACTGGTAGGAATTTGAAGAGCTTTGGGAACTGGCATCATCGGGAACTTTGAAGTCTTCTGCATCAATAGGGCATGGTTAAAAAAGGGAAACGCAAATTAATATATGCGACTCATCATAACGAAGTTTATATTAGTCATCAAACTTTATTTTGTTCAACGAAGTTCCGTGATCACTTCGAAACAAATAAAGTTCAGTGACTAAACACTAAACTTCACCATGAAAGTACGTAGAAATCGAATATCGGGTCTTAAGATGAGCAATCACATAGACCACAGGATCTAGTAGAATTATAACAAGCCAAAAGATCAGTGTCATATATATATAATAAATCACCATACCTTGATCCCAATCATGGTCTGAATTATTCCGGTGATGGAATTCACCTCCTCGTGGCGATAAAAGATCTGACAGGGAAGCCGGAGATGAAGAAAGGGAGGAGACTGAGTAGAAAGGGTGGTGGGGGCTATCGTCATCATCTTCGTGGTAGTTGAAACTATGCTGCTGATGGTTTTGATTAAAAGAGTTCCAATCCTTCCAAGTTGGGACCAAAGCAGAAATTTCCTCATCAATCATATCAGCAATCTCAAATGGCTTCCAATCAGTTATTTCTAATTCTTTAACCATTTCTGTTGCCACATCGAATGCAGTTTCGCTTGAAGTGTCAAACGGGAAGTATATGTTTCTAGCATTACCTAAATTGCAAATATTGACATTAATTAGGGAAAGCTTAGAAAAAAAAGTCCATGAAAAAGGCAATGCAGAGGTTATAAGAGCAACAAGATATCCTCTGCAAGTGCATACATCATTTTTATCTGTATGTTCGGTTAATTAATAGATCAATTGAAATATTTAAAACAACAAGACCCTTAATTAGCAATTACAGCATATCATGTTAGTTTTAGTCTACCTCTTCTCGTGTTGCGTTATATTGAGATTGCGTTGTTCTTATGAAGGGGAGCCTCTTAGGTCTATGTAAAACATGGCTCAACAACCTAAATCATTATTCCCTAAAATTAATGATCTTCAATCGCCCATAATTATATGTTAATGAAACATTAATGCTCCTATACAACACGTACAACAGAAATTTTGGAGGTCTAGATCCAGTACCATCCTTATCCAAGATCTGTACTTTGAGAAAGATGGCGTCGTCTTCTGAATTAATGGTTCCCGTAATTGTCATGTCAGTGCTTCTTTTCGAATCACCTGATGAAGTTTGTGATTCAAGCATCTTTCTATCCGGAACAAGATTGTCACTTGGAATGGTCGTGATAGGCAATTGCTCCACTTCTTCACGAGCAAGAAATGGATCCATTAACAGCTCATGTGCAGATGGCCGCTTAGTAGCGTTCTGTAAGCATCTTCCAATAAACCTCTGAGCTTCAGCATCTGTAATTCTGTAAAATGCCTCCGGTAACTTTCCCTATTAGTTAAAAGACAGGATGACAATGAAATTCAGTGAATGTTTGCCAGAAAAGATCAATGTTAAAGCAAATTTAAGGTAATTACCGAGGTGACTTTCTTGTATATTTGAGCAGGATTGGAGCACTCGCAGTATGGATATTCAGAAGTAAGCATTTCTAGTACACACATGCCAAAGGAGTATACATCTACCAGCTCATCATATTCCTCTTCATATAGTTCTGGTGCCATGAATTCGGGTGTACCTAATGCAATACGCGAGACGATTATATTATATATAGTCAGCCTAAGACAATTAGTTATATCATAGGATTCTTGTAACTGTTAGGATTTTGGGCCTCTTTTAAGATTCATGGTTATAAACCATAATATCAAGAACAAGAACAGAGGATTCTAAAAAGACAATGTTAACTGCTGTATAAAAAATTGTTAGTCACACAATGTGTCTGTCACCCCAACCTCAAGTCAAGTACATCCTCAAAATTTAGATGATGCAAAATAGCAAAAGTACTCAGACCGAAATTCAGGCATGTATAAAATATGATACTATAAAGGATATCCCCAAATCTCGCTATCAATGAGCTCCTCTGTACATGATAACAAAGAGGCTGGATTCCTATCCAATGTAGGACAAACAAACTCATTCCTATAACAAACATTCATTCTATGTGGACAATACAAGCCCAATTTCTATTTTATAATTAAAGGAAGAATTTTAAATTGTATCAAGCATGCTTTTCCTATTCACGATCCAGCATGTTTAGCGAAGCTTAAAAAACGAAAACTTACTTTCTTGTACTTCACTTACTGTCGAAAAATAAGATTTTATACTCAAAAGAGATAAAAATACTGATAAAAGAAAGTTACTTAAAAATAACTTTTAAGGTTAGAAAGAAAGAGAGGGAGGATTGCCTATGACACTGTGGGCATGGTGAGTTCCATTAAGTATGGCAGCTAACCCTAGATCACCAATCTTGACTTGCCCAAGATGTCCATTGACAAATATGTTATCGCACTTTAGATCTCGGTGAATTACTGGAGGATCATGAGTATGCAAATAATCAAGCCCTTCAAGAATTTGGCGAGCCCAATTCTTAATTGCTCCAATACTAACTTGCTTATACCTCTGCCTGTACCTGTAATTAAACATCGATGGAGTTTAATCAGCTCGTTAATGGTATGCTAAGTATACTGAATTCCACACAATATATATGATTAAGAAAGAAAAAAAAAAAGTTAAAATATAATTCGTTATACTCTCTTAAGGAGCCGGAGGTGAACATTTCGGTGATGAAGTTGAAAGTTCTCCGATCAACATCAATCCAAGATGTATTTAATTGCATTATAGAGCGATGATCAAGATTCTTGAGAAGATGGACTTCAGAATATAGCCTCTGCAATTCTTCAGGTGACCCGAAAACATCATTAAGCTTGACTTGGTTCCAGGCTACTTCCATTCCAAGAAACTCATCAAATGCTTTATACACTGTCTTTGTTGCTCCTTTGCCAAGAATATCTCTATACTGTAAGTAAAAACGTCGAAATAATTAAGTGAACATGCTCCATGAGAGATATTGATTTAACCATTTATGTCGTGTTTCTTTGGGATGATCAAACAGAACTTAACTGTATCGAAGAAGAAAAGAAATTAAAATCTTATTTATTATTTGATTTTAAAGTTAATAATGCATCCTATTATTTATTCATGAGCTAGATAGAGCAGGTGATCAAACTAAACAAAATAAAAAGAGGAGCAAATTTTGCCCTAAAGAGATACAAGGGAAAAAATTAGATTAATTTCTTGTGATCCAATCAAATATTTGGTAATTATTTGATTCAAATAAAAAATTCTAAAATTATATTGATCCAATGTTTCACAATATTTTTAATTTTAACTTGTGATAAAACGACTTGTGACTAAAAAATCCTACGTGCATATCCAGAACTATCTAGCTTATTTCTTTAATTAGCTTATCACCTTCCTGTGCATATCCAGAACTATCTAGCTTATTTCTTTAATTAGCTTATCACATGTGTGTGTGTCATGCGATAAAATTTCAGTTTCAAGTCAACGTGTCTTCTCCTCAGAATCTAGATTATCGACATACACATGTTGTGGAATACAAGATGTTTTGGGTCAATTGTCTTCACAAACTAACCACCCCCTCACCCCCACACAGGCACCCCCAATCCCTCCTTTCCGAAGTTAACCAGAGTTCATGATGAGAATCTAAGAGCATCTCATGCTTGATGTATTTTTAGCAGTTTCAAGTCATTACTTCTGTAGGTGGTGTACAAAGTAATTTCCTCAGTTTGATGTCTAACGAATAGACACTCAAATCCAAAATTGGCCTCTAATAAATTATATCTATGCGTCTTATTTTCTTAAAATAAAAACAAAAGCACTTCAATAAGAAACATAAATATAGAAAGGATAAATTTTAGCAAGTGAGCATATCTAACAAAGCTTTTGAATCTAGACGGAGTTTTCCAAGACTTTATTGAGAAGAACATCAAACTAATTAGCAGCACTAAACATTAATTTGAAGTATAAAACTAGAAAAAGAAAATAACAAATTGTGAATATGAGTGGCAAGATGCTATGCATGTCTTTTCTCTTTAAATATGTCTCTAAATTTTATCAAAAAACTCTTAAACTCATTATGATTCCTCAATTGTTTACTACAAATCATTTCTAAAAGTAATACAATGTAAAGTATTCATCTTACACCATGTTTGGCCGTGCTTAAAAAGTACAAGACCCGCTTTTAAGCACGGCAATTATGAAGCATAATCAAATAGAATTGATTAGAAACTTACACGTCCATATCGTCGAGATGGGTCCGTTTCTACATAGCCTAACAGCAGCTTTTCTCCAGCAATGGCTTCCCCTACCCGAGTTTTGTACATGGTTGATAAATATAAATTGCACCCCTTCAACTTGAGATTATTTTTTACTAATATTATATATTATTTACTTAATATAATATAATATATATATAAATTTTCTGCAAATTAAGACAAGAAACAGATGCTAGAAAATCCGAGGTTTTCCTTCGTGATTTTCGTACGAGAATACACCAAACAAGAGCCAGAAAAGTCTTGAGTAATCAATCCTCAGCATAATCCAAGCCATTTCTACCACTTCACGTGAAAACTCGTGTTCTTGAGAAGTAATCATTTGCTTTGAAAGAGATTTATACTATGTAAATTGTTCTTTCTGCGATGTGGAGATGATGTAAGGAGAGAGAAAAATCACTTTATTTCAGAAAAAAAAAGTTGTGAAAACAATAAAAAGCTTATAATCTGAACTGATTAAAAGTGGGAGTTTGGCAAGAAACTGAATTCCTGAATTTGAAAAATCTGTGGCCATGTTTTGGTAGCACCATTTGTGGTTTCCAGCAGGATCCAACAATAGATTTTAGAGAGAGAATTCAGAATCTAAAGCAAAAAGTGGATTAAATTGGAAAGAAAGAATTGGGAGGAAACTAATCTTGGTGCAGTGGGGGTGCGTAGGGAGAGAAGATGATGGGATTATAACTACTTATTTGTAAAAAATAAGTAATTAAAATAGGTCAGATAAAAACCGTCGCTTCAGGTCTTCATCTAACTCCTTAGACAAAGTCTAGTTTGACATATTTGTTCCATTTTTTATTAATTGCGTCACGTTTATATTAGACGTGGCACAATAATTTGGCTTCGAAATTTTGCTTTGTGTATAGTTCACGTGCACAAAAGTGAAAAGTTGAGGACCTCAATGCTAAAAATTAAAGGTCAAGGAAAAAAAAGCAAGATACATTCCCTATATAACTTAAATGGATTTTATAAAATAATTTCTGATAATTGCCTCAAACAATTAAAATATTAACAAATCTAATGTGACAGCCACTTGAAATGCCACTTGTTAATAATTTGATAATGACAGGAAATTTGACTTTTAATTAGACACGACGTGGTTTAATGAATTTTAATATAAATTAAAATAAAATTATAGTAATCCATAATGCAATAAAATTTTAATCCTCTTGCGTCATGTCACGGGCCACGTGTACAAATAATGGCCATAATTGATAAATATAATCAGAAAAATTTCTCTATTTTTCTTAATTTAATTATTTTGTTTGAAAATTTCCAAACCGTCGTAATCAACTCCCTTCCATCTCCGAAGCGGTAATTTTTCAAACTAGTGAAAAGGCGATTCTTTCAACATAACAGTATCTAGTGTATTTAAAATGACATTCATATGTCCAACTTTATGAAATTAACTTAAACCGGTGTTCAAAAGTTTGAAGTAATTCATTTTTCCACAAATTGAAGACTTAGATAGTAGACACTGATTGTACAACAATAATAAAAAGTCGAGACCAACTTGCTTGTGGCACAATAAATTGGGGATCAATGGTGCAATTTTCCCTATATGCTCCCAAACATGGTCTTGGAAGAACAGATATTTCAAAGAAGGGACTAGGGAGATAAAAGATGAGTTTGTAACCAATGCACAAACATAGAGCAAGCATTCTAACTTTAACAGCACATACAATCTCCTCAAAATCTTCTCCTTGCTTTAGGACATTGATGAAATCTTCATAGAAAACACGTAAAATTCAGTGCAAACTTAAAACTAATTCGCCAAATCTAGCAAGAAGAGACCATTTATATCCTATTCAAGGTACATTTTGGCATACTCACAATAACATATCCCTTCAAGATTACCCCTTATGCTGGTGATAATATATCCCTGATCGAAAAGGCAATTTGATTATCCTATACAAAGACAACTTTGAACCTGTATTGGGGGAGATATTTAGTAGAATGTACAGTCTGGCACTTTTTTATACATCTTAGAAAGGGCTGCGGAGGAGCCACAGATGCAGAAAGCTTGGGTTTACATGGAAAACCTCTTGCACCCATTCATTCTTAGAGTGACATAAAATTGGGCATGTGTTTTTACCAAATCAGATGGATAGTAGGGGGAAATCATCTTCATCTTTGAGATGATATGACAACTTTAATGAAACCCTACATGTTCGGAACCAAAAGAAATGACAAAAGAAAAACATAAACAGAAGATCAGCAACATCTGTAAACTGATAAGAGTCGTGCAAAATTATTTATGGAGATTCTTTTACCTATCGTGATCCCTGCTCAGTGTAGGATTTGGCCCTTGAGTCCTGGGTGGAACTGGGTTGGGAGTTTGAGGGGGAGAAGTGACAGATCTTTGTTGCCTACTTCTTTCTAACATGAATGCTCCAAATGGGATGCGTCCAACTTCCCCAAATCCAGCAATTTCCTCAGATTGGGTGGTTAAGCAATTGACATTAGGATGTCCATCCACACGAGGAGAGAATGACTGATGGCTATCACATGCCTCACGCTTCACACCACTTTGTTCAATTGGGACTTGAAATTGTGAAATCTCGTGGCTGCTTCTATCATCCACATTGGTCACGAGTATCATGTTCCGGCCATTGTTACTGGGGGACCTTAATGTCACTCGATTCCTTACATTCATAGAAGCCCTATAACCATGTGGGGGTTGATTCTGCAAAAATCAAAAAGCATAATACTATTGCGTACCAAATAATGAGGCCAACCACCTCATCAATGTGATAGACAAATGAAGATGTAACATGATAACCATGTATCACATCATTATCCCACGTAATCTACATAAATTTAAAATGATCAAACAGCATACTGTTAGCATCATACCGTGTTTGGGAAATATGTTCCTGTTCCATGAGGTTTCGGCATTTCTTCAGCGCCATAGGCCACAGCAGGTACAAGAAGGGGTTTTACTGCATATGTTGCTGGACTTGGGATGAAACCATTGGGGTGCCGATGAGAAAATGCATTCTGCTTGAACTGGGATGAATGCCTGGTGCCATTCCATGAATTCTTGCTCTCATATTGAGGGGGTGGCAGTGAAGGCATGGGCAAAGAAGGAAAACCCGAAGCATGTTCATAACACCACCGACCATACTGCAAATAATAGAAGTAACTGTCATAATCTCCGGTAAGATCCGACAAGGAGTTTAAATATTCTGAATTCCTGGGGAACCTTGCTGAATCCTGATAACAAATCATATGATTAGACTCTTCAGAACAAGCAACTGATTTTCGAGTTAAACTTCCCTTTGGTTCAAAAGGAGCCGCAGTTTTATCTTCATTTACCAACTGGTTTTTGTCCAGGTTTCCAGCAATAGCAACTCTTTGTTCATCAAATCCTGGGAATACCTCAGATTGAACATTCTTTTCTGAGTGGCCCAACTGACGTGAATCTGGGTTCCCATTCTTCACACTGCTATTACGCAAGTTGGAGTTGAGAAAAAAGTGGTGAGGTGCATATAAGGGCCTAGCTATTACACTGGTGCTCTCCTGGATTATTTGAGTATGAACTTTGGGCGAATCGCATGAAATTTCAAGGCCGTCAATATCAGAGGTAGCAAGATCATTTGCATCTCCAAGGAGATGATGACGCAGGCCACTGCTTTTAGCAGGCTGAATTTCAGAGATTGACTCATCAACTTTACACGACTCAATATCTGAAACAGGTACTGCAGGAGTAAGACCATTGCAAGTTGATGGTGGGTCAGGACTCTGAACATCAGGCGGCTGTCCATTTCTGTGCCTCCCTATAGTGCTTGAAAAGAAAATATGAAGCTCACTAAGATTGTGATCTTCTCGCTGCAGAAGTATACCCCCAAGTTTTCTAGCTCCATAAGAGAATGCACTGTGTATCCGGTAGAAATTTCCTATACA
Source organism: Forsythia suspensa (assembly GCA_023638005.1). Taxonomy (NCBI): domain Eukaryota; kingdom Viridiplantae; phylum Streptophyta; class Magnoliopsida; order Lamiales; family Oleaceae; genus Forsythia; species Forsythia suspensa. The sequence goes on along the minus strand of CM042669.1, from coordinate 39,471,020 downwards.
GAACAAACAAGGTATCACTGAGCTTATCTTTTGACGAAAATTGGAGAAATATTAAACAGACAGCCCACTGGTCAAGGTCTTGAAAGAAAGACGGTGCAATAACTTCTCTTTACAATTCAAACATTATTCATAACATACTAAATATCAGAATATTAAATCAAAACCAAGTTTACATAGAAAAAGATTGACAGATGATATTAGTTCTCATGCAAATGTAGTAGCCAAAAAAGTAACATGAGTTGGATTTCGGAAATTTATGCGAGGAAATATATTTTCTCTGACAGCTCAGTACAGATTTGTATACGTTCTATACGACAGAAACACAAAAGGGACTGCATGTCATGTTTTGACCATTATTAAAATCCAAAGGCTCCTTTTAAGTTGATAACAACTAGGGATTCTACCTTTGCTGACACTACGGCCAAGATTATTGGTTTTTTTAGTGGATCAACGATGTTAAGATGCTTCTTTTGGAACCCACATGAACTTCTGTCAACACATCTCGAAGGAACTGAAAAATTGTCAGCACAAGATCTTAAGAAATCATTGCTCAGCAACAAATCACTGCCACCATCTACAGGTGTCTCGGCTGCAAAATGGGCAACAAAAAAGGTGGTCAAGTTATTTAGTACTTTGAATATTAATCAATTAACAGGACTTATATGATGTGGAATCCATCTAGAAGATACTGCTTACCCACGATAGCTGGCAATGAGGAAATGGGAATGGGACCATTTAAGCTAAGACAGTAGTTTCCCCAATCAAATTTGCCAAAGTAGTCCAAAAATTTGTATAGAACCTAAAATACAAATATTTCAAACACTCAGTTCATTTATCAACACATATTGAAAAGTTATAGTATACTCGAACACTCACTGCTAAAGGACCATTCAATGTTGAGTGGAAGAGATGGAAGATGTATAACACCATCGTCTCCAAAGCATATGTAGAGATCAAACCATGATGAGCACCAAGAATACGACTTTCATAATAGCACCATGCTTTGATCAGTATAACACTGCGTTTAAACAGATGGTCTTTGCCAATGAGGCGATCAACCTGAAATATAAGTACCTTTTAAAATATGACATTCAAAAGTCTAGTTCCACTGAGAGATGTAACAAATCAGATAATTCCACAAAATTATGATTCTCATCCTCCCTGGAATCCAATATTTGTTTGCTGGGAAAAAAAATGCATGTCTTTGGACATTCCATCCAATCACAAAATGAGATCTATAAATGCGCTACACAATTTCAGCTCATGAGTCTATCATATCAAGTTTTGCTCTAAAATAGTAAAATATCTAAAATCAATATGTAAAGAAGAATCATGTATGCATCTGAAACACCCTAAAATTTTATTAGTAGTAGTTAAATTAGAATTTAACACTTAATTGCACAAACAAAAAAGTCTAGGGACCAAATTACATGTTTGCTCATAGTTGAAGACATAATTGCAATTATTAGATATATGCAGATTTTTGTCTCATGAATAGTGTCGTGAACAGTAATCTTGCCAATAATTTGCTAAAAAATAGATATATTTAATGTCATACTGCATATACATGATAGATAAAATAGTTGATTAGATGTTAATGTGTATATGATTGTGTATATATATATAATTGTGTTATTAGCTTAAATCATACATATAATTTAAGGTATTAATATATATATATATATATATATATATATATATATATATATATATATATATATATATATAATGCTCTCTTGCATATATATAGTAGATAAAATAATGATTAGATACTAATATATATATGATTGCATATGATTATGATTAAATTAGTCTCTAATTATGTATGTAATTAGATACTTATGTATATAATTGTATATGATTATGTAATTAATTAATCATACATATAATTTAGAGTGTGTTTGATTTTGATTAAAATCAGATTTTTTGTAAAAGTTGATAAAAATTGATGAAATGTGTGGCTTAAAAGTTGTGGACCCACGAATTATGTGGTTAAAATTAAATGTTGACTTTGACTTTAACTTTTTTTTAGCAAAATTTTAATTATTTACAAACAAAGCCTTAAGGTAAAAATTTATATTTTCTTAATAATACATACATGTAATATAGGAAAGTAATTAATGAAATTTAAAGTTTCCATGCATGGCAAACATCAACATCTTCTATAAATACTCATCCCTTGTGTAAACAAGAAACAAACAATCTTCTTCTTATCCTTAGAATTTGAGGTAAAATAAAAAATAATTTCAAGTTCTTGAAGTGATCTTCCTTCATTTGAAATTTCAAGTATAAGATAAGTGTGTTGTTGTGTTGACTATGTAGTAATTCTTTTTATATGTTATTTCATGGCTATATTTATGTTATGGTCCACATTATACAAAATATGTTAAGAACGAACTGGAATTTAGTAGCATTACGCACGAAAATTTAGTACTATCTAAATTCGGTCCAATTTTCATGTCCCCTATGCAAGTATGATTTTTTCGTTGAAATATATACATACAAGAAAAGAATATTATTCACGCACACTTATTGAAATTTTATTTCACGTAATGTTTGTTTCACTTTTTCAGAAAATTAGCAATTTGGTCGGTATGGAGATGACTTATGGTTGCAAAAGTTTTTAATAATAAATTATATCCATGGAGCTAATGTTATTTTTTTTAGATTTAAGTATTAAAGATATTTAAGTTAAATTTTATTGAATTAATTATGCTATTTAAAAGATTGGTCTGATATGATAAATACTTTTATTATTAGTTTATTGTATTAATAATTCTATTTATACTTTTAAGTCCCTTCAAAGTAATTTTAATTTACAATTTAGTGGCACTTGGATCATTAAGGATTCGGGTCGTCACAACATCAGTCTTAGAGCATTTAATAATCACATACCCTACATAAGTGAACCTAACAATTATCTTTTAACATTTTAGGTTAGTTTAGGGATGGCAGTTACCTTCTCGAGAAAGCATAAGGTACTAAGGCCTCCAATTTGATTGAAGGATATGTCAACAACAATATTCTGAACAATGCATTTCACAATTTTAACCTGCCACAGAAAAACCATGTATCAGGAAGGTAAAGAGAGAGAGAGAGATCGAAGGGATTGTAAATTCCTCAGTTACTTCCACTAAGTAATTCATAAAATTTAGACGGTATTTCAGACAAATGATCCCAAAGCTTGATCAAGACAAAGTTTCAATTGAGAAACAGTATGCGTATATAACTAACTTTGAATATTAGCAATTTAGCACTTATTGTCAAACTATTCTTCAAGCAATAAGCAGTTCCAGTAAGGCACAAGTTTGGAGGGGAAGCATGAGGTGGCTACTTAAAGCATTGTCTTCAATAGATCCTCATGGGATAAGCACATATAATATCTCAATTAAAAGGATGTAGGTTAATTACCAAGTGTTCACGTGCCTATAATCTCAACAGAGAAATAAGAAAAATTCCAGCTCAACTACTTAACTTCTCTATTAAGGTAACACATTTAAATGCATGTCTACGTACGAATATACATGCTATACAAATAGTGTTTCCACCAGCCATGCCAGTCTAACACAAAGAAAAACAAATAAGAAATTGAGGAAACTGCTGGGGCATATGGTGCAACCAAAATCCCAATTATGCCAGGGCAACGGATCCATCCAAGCCTATATTGATGGTATAGCAAACCCAGTCAAAGGATTTCATGGTCAAGCTTAGATTATGCCATAAGTGGAAACAATGCCAAGCATGAATAGAGCTTCAAAAGAATCTTTATAAAACATTGGCAAGAATGAACGAGAGAAAGACACCTCAGCATTAATGACCTGGACGTCCTTTACTACAAACCTTGCTGCTCTATTTTCCTCTTCTCCTTCAACTACATGTTTCAAACCATCAAGATTTTCCCTACCAAAGGCAGATAAATCGATGTCTCCATCAGGGAGATAAGTTTTTAACGGTACAGATCCATATGGGAATACCTGCAAAAAGATCAATTTGTGGATAAGAATGATACCAGTCTGTTGAACATCTGGATGTGATTTGGAAAATGATCCGAAAACTAAAACACTTTGTTATACACAAACGCATACACCCCCTTACGCGCGCATGCACAAGAGAGAGAGAGATGAAACCAACAAGTTAGCTCCATTTTATAAATTGAAAACCATCACAATCTCAAATTGATTGATAAACGATTATTAAGCAATAAACAACCACTAAAGTTATCGTAATACAACATGACCAAAACTCTTGACTTGAGTATTACGTTGATTATAACTTATAACTGGCATCAAAATTGGATGCCATAAATGCCATTGGACCCCCATTATTTCAAGAGAAAAACATAAGAGAGGGTAGGATTGGATCAAGTCATACTTCTACCAGAAAGCAAAATATGAGATCAAATATTGTGCATGTACACATAATACAAACAATGCACACACTGAATCAAAGTGATGGAAAAGGAAATGAAAATGATACATGAAGAAGAATGATTTATAATCAGTTTCTCAAACAGAACAGATAGTTCTGTACAAATTTGTCTCTTATTCTTTGTTTTTTAAATACAAAATTGAATACATTAGTTTCAGATCAAATATTCTTAAATAAGCAACTATTTCTCAGAACAGAAGTATGGTTTATGTTGCTTTAATCCTGTGTAATGATATTTTCTTTCAACTTTGAGGGTGGAAGATTTAGAAAAGTCATTTATTTGGGGGAATGTGAAAGGTAATTTTTTTCCATACATGTGGATAAATGTATATATTAGGAACTTATATATTGGACTACAACATGGTTCTTGTTAATTGATTGGAAGTAGTTGTGGTTCGAAATATTTCTATTCAAAATGTACTTCTTCATTGGCTTAATATAAGTTCATTTTTGTTGAGGTTAAGTAGAAATAAATTTGAGATGACAAAAACTAAGTTCTGAAATGATGACCCCATTAAGAAAATTTTCCAACTATGGCATGGCTTTCGAGGAACAGCAACCTGCAACAAGAAAATAATAGCAGATAGTAAAATACAGCCACACAATTTATAGATTCGATCACAGACGCACATACTACATTCCGTACAAGCATGAAATGAACAATTACTTGCAAATCAAGCAAGTTTTCCAGAACACCAATAATTGACTGCCTCTTTTCTTGAAGGAAATGTGCATCCTATAGAAATTAACAAAATTAGTTAATGTATCTATTTCTTTCCCTAAACAGTAAAGTACAGCAACGTGTAAAGAACACCAAACTTTTAATTTATAGAAATATTGCCCTAAATTACTCTGTTACCATTTAGCTTGTTGTCGGTTAATTCAATCATAAGAATCAAGGGCTTTCTAGCAGTCAATTACAACGTCCAGCTCACATTGCGCACTGATATGAACAAAATTGATATCTAGATTGCCACAAATACCATATCATTACTTGTCCTTCAGTATTCAACCAGCTCCTTCTTTTCAACAATGCCGACTAAAGATATGATATCTAGTGTTCTGTTCCAATAGGAAACTTGGAATTCATCGCGTAAATATCCTGGAATCAAAACACCTTCCTATGCAACGTAACAAAATGGAACTAAATGTGTACAGTGTACCCCCACAAAGAATGTAGATTCTTAAAAATTCAGTCTTCGACTATGGTCATAACACCAAAAAGCCACTTACTCGATGTGTTCCAACTAATTATCACAAAGGTGCTCTAGTTAGCCAATGTCTCTCCTACAATGGCAAAGGTAACTGAAAGGTGGTGATATATGGATTCAACCGCAATAAATAACTTACAAACAAACTACAGTTGCGCTATGGAAGATAAGACACATTTAAAATGGTCCTTTTACTCACAGGTGCGAAAGACAAGCACATGTGGTATAATCATTAAGGGTTTTATTCCACCTATTTCCTAAATAGTAGACTTCCATTTCCGGACCAAACACCTGTGGACAAAATTGATCGACATTTTCCCAAAACCTAGATTCAACTTGAAATATGAATCATTTCCTAGAAACTAACACTCAACCATCACATCTTTGCCACTAGCAAAAGCACAACTTTTTTTCCATTCATACAACAGAACATTCTGTCGGGATTTTTTATCATTAATAACATTTATTGATCATTGAACAAAAATGAATCTACCTAACAAGTGATCAATAAACGGAGTCGTCCAACCATGCATTAATGAAAACTAGTTTATCAAAGTGAGCAATGAGCTGAAACATAGCAGAACAAATTATCTCTACACATCAGATATTTTCTCAAGGTGTGCAATGAGCTAAAACCAAAAAGAAAACATATTACTCTGCACATCAGATTAACAGTGCTTGAAAAAGTATAAAAAAATCAAAATGCACGATATATAGAACACAGAAACTTTTAAACTAAGAACAAATCCTCAATCTCATATCAACTGAATATGAATTTTTCCTTTGCTTAGCTTCCCATCGCTAGAACTTCCAGTTAACAGTGCCTGGTGACCATAGATGCTAAATTTCTCAATAACACAGCAATAAATTGTTAAGAAAATACATGCATACACATGCAAAACATTCTATACACACAAATGTACTTGAATCATTAAGTGTATGAAAATTTATGTAGAAACATCAAATATATATTGGATTCTTTACCTCAGCGCCAAGTGAATTTCCGATTAATCCCCGCACGTAATCAATGACCTCCCTTCGTCTCTGTTCAGACATAGCAGTGGGGTGGACCTTACATGTGATCTTCTGGGCCACCTTTTCAGCTGTGGCCCAACGTTCCCGGCCAATCTCCAATGGGTTTGAGTTCGCCGGCGAAGTAAACGGTGGAGATACCGTCCTCTCCGCCGCCGCTGCTCCGCCGCCGTTTGCTTCCGGAAGACCACCCATTAATCAAAAACCCAAAAATTATCTTTAACACTTCAAAAAATTACAACACATCACAAATCATCACAACCCTCTTAATCAAAAAATAAAATTTATTTAGTAAAATTAAGAAAGAAAGGAAAAGATTGTTTCTTTCTTTCTCTCTGAGTGTGCAAGTGAAATGGGGAAGAGGGTTGGGGGAAAATGCAAAACATTTTAAGGAAAGAGAGACTGGAGCGTTTAAAGAAGCAAGAATTGAGTTTATAGGTGGCGTTTTGGTAGTACAAAAACTTATATATATAATTTCTGTTGGATTTTGTATGACTATCGGCCTATAATACGTAAATCCAATAATAAAAGTGTTAATTACACTAATAATCACCATTCTTTAAGATTTATAACAAAATCTATTTCTATTTAATTTTTTTAGCAATTATTATTTCCATTTTTCTATTTATTCGCATGCGGATGGCGCCTAAAATAACTTTTTTTTACAATTTTATTCCTAACTTAAATAAATAAAAATAATTAAAAAAAGAAAATACAATAAAAATTGCGATTGATACCCTAACCTTTTCAAAAATATAAATAAATCCTAAATCTTTTATTTTTTACAAATTTTCATCTTCCCCACCTATCATTAAAACTAGATTTCGGCCTCCACCACAAGGATGTTTGCACAGGAGACGACGTCGGGCCATCCGAGTTTGTTAATTGTTAGAAACCAAAGAAAATGTCAGGTCAAGAAGTATTCATTAGTTTCATCGATCGAGGTACAACCAACACAAGATTCATCATCTATGACCGCTACGCTTCTCCCATTGGATCTCATCAATTTGAATTCACCCAATTCTACCCACAATCAGGGTAATCTTTATGTATTGTATATAAATATTCAATTTTTTGTTTTTGTTTTCGCTCTGTGTCAATTTCCGATAAGATTTATACGAATATATACGGGCCCATATAGATAAGATGATGGTTAAAGTTGTATCAGAGACCGCAAAAGACTTGATTTTTCAAAAAAATATGAAATCGATCTGAAAGTGAGGAGCGTGAAGAGAACATTTATATGAATGCATGGTTAATATGGCAAGGACAACTAGTCGAAGCCGTCGCCGAGAAGGGAGAGGTTGACGTCAGCATCACGCTCGGCCTTGTTGAAAGGGGTGGAAGAGATAACGACGGATGCGTTACAGCCACTCATGAAGCAGTCGTGGAAGAAGAGGCGGTGGTGAGAGAGGTGATCTGCTTGTTTGAGGTGGTATCCTACATTATTTGCTTAAATCTTGGGCATGTTTTCTGGTAATAACTTGTGCTTAAGAAGGGCAACCGCCGCTGGGAATGTGTAGAGGTGAAAAAGAGCAATGAGACTATAACAAAAGAAGTAATTGCAAAGCCATTATTTCTCCAGATTAATATTTGTTTTCTCTCTCTAAAAGTTTTTAGAGAGAAAATGGAGTGGGGAACTGGAAAGTCTTACTGGGGTTGATGAAAATATTAATTTTATTGTACGAGCTTATGAACGTGACGATGGTAAAATGTACATGGGTTTTGTCGGAGTGTGAAGAAGATGCTCTCGCTATCTCTACCACTAATGATAGTGGGTGGGTAGGATTTTGGAACTTGATAATACATTTTTTATTATTTTAAGTGAAAATATGTAAAAATAAAATAAAAAGGTTTAGTAATTTCAAAAAAATTGGACTAGATTTCGACCTCGACATCACGCCGCCGCACCTGTACTATTTTCTTCGCCTCTAGGTCGCCGTCTTGCTGTCGTTCCACCCTTAAATTTGAGGTAATATTTACCTTCTTCATTCTTTGTTCATCGTTGTCTAATTTAAATTATATTGGCATGTAGTGATGCAAAAATATGTACATTCTTTTCGCTACACTGTTCATCCCTATTTCTTGACAATTTTCGAGGTCTTGTTATTTTTTCTATTTTTCTTTATTATTTTATTTTTTACTTTTTTTGTGCTTTCCTTGTTTTTAAAGAAAATAAAGACTTTAAAAGGTTAATAAAATTTTTTTGTGGTGCACCCAATTTTAAATTGTGGTGATTAAAATAAAATTTTGAAAAGTGTAAAATTACCAAACAACGTATCACGGGACGCTTTTCTTTCTAGCACAGAAAGAGGCACCGTGCGGCAGTAGTCTACTCTGCTAGACTACCTTCCGCTTGTTCTCGGTCGATTCAGTAATGAAAATAATTTAAAGAAAGCTTTACAATAAAAGATTTAAATGCAACAAAAATAACTTGTTGATTGATTAACGAAAGTAGAAAATTACAATGTCTAGTGCAGGGGTGAACACCAGTAAGCTTGATAAGACTTCGAAAACTAACTACCCCTATAATAGCTTAAATAACAAAAATCTAAGTTACATGAGTAGACGTTTAAAAGCTGAAGAATCATAACAGAAAATAACCTATTACAAACTAACGGAAATAACAACTGAAAATAATATTTACAAAGTGCGGTCGAAGTTGGGCAATTGCGGTTGCAAATGCTGTCAGGGGGCTAAGTATAGCTGCGAGCCCTGACACAACGTTTCAAATTTTGAAATCTCTCATCTATTTCAATTTGCAGTATCCTTCATCTTCTCCTATAGGGCTGACATTTCTGCAACTAATTCCCTCAAATCCGAAGATCATGACTGAAGTAAAATTGCTTTTCTTTAACTTTTCTTCTATTTTTTTGCCTAATATGTTATTATTTGTGTTGATAATGTATTATTTATCTGGTATGTCCAGGCTAAAGTCATTCTGGTTGAACTAGCCAAATGGGAGTATCTTGACAGCTGAGTGTTGGAAAAAATACAACACACCGAGTTTGAGTTAGTCCATAGAATTGATATGACATGCAAAACTGATCTGAACTTGACAACAGCTCTAATATCTTTCTATTTTATTCAGGATCAATGTTTTAACATCCATGGAATTAAAATTGGTCCTACTTTAGATGATGTTACTCGGATAATGGGCTTTCCAATAAATGGAAAGCCCGTGACTAGATTGGACCATAATAGCGAGAACTACAAGAGGCTTTGTTTGAGACTTTTAAGCCCATGAGATTTTATTGGAAAAAAATGCAAAATGTGGTTTTAAATTAAAAATCTTAAGGAAAATTTTCCAGCATGTCTTTGATGTGTTAACAGGGAGGATTTGGATAGATATATTCATGACTACATCTTGTATGTCATTGGTAGCCTCATTGCCCCAACTAGCGATTCATTGATAGTGCAATTTATGTTCCTTAGTTTGTTGGAGGATGTGGCTGATGTCAAAAACTATGCTCGGGACACGACTTTGTTAGCTTGCATCCACCATCAGATTTCAATAATTAAGAAGGCTCGTTTGCCTAATGATGGTCAGCCTAATTTTCAAACATGCAAAGTGTTCTCTTTTTGTGTCTCGTTTCTAATTGGACGTATTATTTCAATTTATTTTTACTAATTAACGGATAATATCTTACATTTTGTATTTTGTCCATGGGTATTTTTTTATGAATACGCGTCGTCTCTACTTTTGGCAATGTACCCGAATGTGGTACCAAATCCTTTACCAATGGAATTTCTCCTTGATAGTTCTATGGACGAGAATTTTGTCAAGATCGTCGAAAAATAATTATACAAAACATTCAAGGGATCAATTTTTGTTGTTACTTGCTCAACCAAACATCAGTTTGTTTTATTTGTTAAAGTATTTTAGCCATTCAATTCTTAGTTAACTTTTTATTCTTCTCCCTATAACTTTGTATTCATTTTTCGTTAGATAATCGATTACAATCCATTTGCAAGATTGCCATATAATTTCTTGCCGCCCCATCTTCTACGGCAAGTGGTACAATTCTTATTTGTTTTGAGCAAATGGGGCATCACTTGCCGTATTTGTTTCCTGCAAAGTGGAGATTGCAAGAAAATAATGTAGATAAATAGAGACCAAACATGATATTAAGACCAGTGAGGCGTTCCTATCCCCACAAGTTCGATTGGAGTGTAAAGTGTAAAGCTTGTGTCGATTTGTGGAATAAGAGGAAGGAGCATTACATATATAATTTTCATAGAGAAAATGGTAATTTCTTTAATCTTAATTATTTTTCATTTCGTTTATTTTTATTATGTTGTAAACAAATTATGTTTTAGTTGAAAATCAAAGAATGCCGGATCAAGTCGCAGAAGAACAAATCTCTAAATCAACCTTTGGTTAGTTTTGTTTATTTGCTTTTTTAAATTAATCATTTTGTTTGATTGTTGGTAATTTTCATTGGGAAAATAGTACATTCTTTAATGTTTGAGTTGAAGAGGCGATGTCTACCGGTATTGGGATGGATCAAGTCCCGAAAAATCATATTCCACAATCGATTTTGGAATAGATACTCCAAACAAGTAATTTACAAATGTTTTGGCTAGTTTTGGTTATTTATTTTTCAAAATAAGCATTTTATTTTTATGTTTGGCAGCTTGTTAACCAAAAATAATGGAAAATATGAAACTCTCAGATCTAATATAAACTTCAAGATCTAGGATGAGCTATGGTAACATTTGAATTTTTTGATAGTTTTGGTTAATTTTATTAGTCTTTTAAACCAATCAAACTAATTATTAATTTTATGTTTGATAAGGGATGAATCTTGGTTGAGTGAATTTTGAATCATGGCAAGGTTATATAGACATGCTTGGTAAGAAAATTTACAATTTTTTATATTTGAGTTTCAAACAAAATTAATAATGTTACTATTTGTTTGGTGAGTTTCTAAAGGCGGCAGTGGAGCATGTAAAGCCAACCATGGAGGGGCTAATTGGGCTGCTGATGATGGCAGCCAAGTGCATGTTATGTTTAGGCGAAAGAGTAAGAAAATTTACAATTTTTTATTCTTGAATTTCAATGATGATTAGTAATAAAGTTCTTTATTCGTTTAGTAAATTTCTAAAGGTGGCTGTGGAGGGGATGGTACTATTGGAGGTGGTGATCTTTGTGGGGATGATTTAATGCATGAATATGTTGGTCTTAGCAGTGAAACGAGATTGGACAGTTGCTTAAGGCAACAAAGTCACCTTTCCAAATTTTAATAGAAATATGGATCGGTTGCGTCGGGGTTTGAGGGAGCGAGGAACCCCAGTTGTTTTGAAGGGCGATTTCTTTTGCGACACTCTACTAAAGAGGATTCACAAAAGCATATTTACAATTTCTATTGGTGCAATTTTAATACTAAGGTAACTTTATCATCTCCATACGGCTCTTTCTTGTTCGTACCCTTCCATCATCATTTAGTAAATACACATTGTGTGAATTTTATTGGCAGTGCTTGCATGAACTGAAACATGTGCTTTAACTGCAAAAAAAAAGTCTGTTGTTTAACAAAACTCATATAAGTAATTCTAATGGAAAAACTAAAAAAATTAAGGCCTGCAAAAAATTGACTGCATATTTGCATGAATGGGTTTGGAACAATGTTTTAGATTAGTTAAAGCATATGTTTCACTTCATGCAAGCATTGCTAATAAATTTCACATAATGTGTATTTATTGAATGATGATGAAAGGGTGCGAACAAGAAAGAGCATGAAAATGATAAAGCTGCTTTAGTATCAAAACTACACCAATGGAGTGAATCCTCTTCAATAGAGTGTCGCAAAAGAAATCACCTTTCAAAACAACCGAGGTTCCTCGCTCCCTCATACCCCGAACGCAACCGATCTTTATCTGTATTAAAATTTGGAGAGGTGACTTGGCTGCCTTTGGCAACAGTCCAGTCTGTTTCACTGCTAAGACCTACAGATTCATGCATCAAATCATCCCCACCAAGGTCACCACCTCCAGTAGTATCATCCCCTCCAAAGTCGCATTTAGAAATTCAGCAAACAAAGTGTAATATTACTAATCATCATTGAAATTCAAGTATAAAAAGTTGTAAATTTTCTTACTCTCCCAGCTAAATATGACATGTAATTGACTTTCATCATCAGCAGCCCAATTAGCCCCACCATGGCTAGCTTCACATGCTCCACTGCCGCCTTTAAAAACTCACCTTAGAAAGAATTAATTTATTAATTTTATTTGAAACTCAAGTATAAAGAAATTGTAAATTTTATTATCAAGCATGTCTATATAACCTTGCCATGCCTCAAAATTCACCGAACCAAGATTCAACCCTTGCCAAACATAAAATTAATAATTAGTTTGATTGATTTAAAAAACTAATAAAATTAATCAAAACTATCAAAAAATAAATGTTACCATAGCCCATCCCAGATCTTGAAATTGATATTAGATCTGGGAGCTCCATATTTTCCATTATTTATGGCTCAAAGTGCCAAACATAAAAATAAAATGCTTATTTTGAAAAATAAATAACCAAAACTAACCAAAACATTTATCAATTACTGTTTGCAGTTTCAGCTCCAAAATCTGATTGTAGAATATGATTTTCTAGGACTTGATCCATCCCAATACCGTGAGACATCCCTCTTTAACTCGTACATTAAAGTAAGTACCATTTTTCCCATGAAAATTACCAATAATCAAACAAAATGATTATTTTAAAAAAGAAAATAACCAAAACTAACCAGAGGTTGATTCATGGATTTGTTCTTCTGCGACTTGATCCGGCATTCTTTGATCTTCAACTAAAACATAATTTGTTTGCAACATAATAAAATTAAACAAAATGAAAAATAATTAAAATTAAAGAAATTACCATTTTCCCTATGAAAATTATATATGTAATGTTCCTTCTTCTTATTTCACAAATCGATACAATCTTTACACTGTACACTCCAAACGAACTTGTAGGGATATGAACGCCTCACTAGTCTTAGAGCTTGTTTGATAGAGATTAAAAAGAGTGTTTTTGAGTTAGTTTACCATTTTTATCCCAAGGGACCCACCTTCAGTGAATTGTTGCGGCTGACATTTGTATGTAAACCAAAAAATTCACAACAAACATCCAAAATTGTCCTTTCATGTGGTCAAATATTGCGGTGCTTTATATATCTACAAGGTCATTTTAGTCATCTAATTCCTATCCCATTTAATGTGTCAGGTGGCTTGCAGGTTGGTCAAAAACTAAAAAACCAAAAACTGATTTTAATCCCTATCAAACAAAGCATTAATATGATGTTTGGTCTCCATTTATCTACATCATTTTCCTGCAATCCCCACTTTGCAGAAAACAAATACGGCAAGTGCTGCTCTATTTGCTCAAAACAAATAAGAATTGTGGACGTATATCCAACGTCCACTTGCTGTAGAAGATGAGGTGGCAATAAATTAGATGGCAATCTCGCAAATGGATGCCAATCGATTATCTAACGATTAAAGAATACAAAGTTAAAGAGAGAAGAATAAAAAGTTGACTAAGAATTGAATGGCTAAAATATTTAAATAAATAAGAGTCCATTTGACAGAGATTATAAACTAGTTTATAAACCAATATTGGTTTATTTGAGTTGAAATTGTTGACTTTTCATGTTAAAAGTGGGTTGAAAAGTCAAAAATGACGGCTGAAATAAACTAAAATTGGTTTATAAACCATGTCAAATAGGCTCTAAAACTAACTGATGTTTGGTTCCGCAAGTAACAACAAAAATTGATCCCTTGATTTTTTTGTATAATTATTTTTGGACGATCTTGACAAAATTCTCGTCCATGGAACAACCAGGAAAATTCCACTGGCAAAGGATCTGGTACTGCATTTGGGTACATTGCCAAAAGTAGAAACGTGTATTCATGAAAGAATACCTACGGACAAAATGCAAAATGTAAGATATTATCCGTTAATTAGTAAAAATAAATTGAAATAATATGTACCATAAGAAACGAAACACAAAAAGGAATACTTTGCAAGTTTGAACATTAGGTTGACCATCATTAAGCAAACGAGTCTTCTTAATTATTGAAAGTTAATAGTGGATGCAAGCCAACAAAGTCGCGCCGCAAGCATAGTTTTTGACATCACCCACATTCTTTGACAAACTAAGGAACATAGATGGCACTGTCGATGAATCACTAGCTGAAACAATGAGGCAACCAATGATATATAAAACGTGTCCGTGTATATCTATTCAAATCCTTTTCGTTAACACATCAGGGACATGGTGGAAAATTTCTCTTAAGATTTTTAATTTCAAACCACGTTTTGTTTTTTCCCCAATAAAATCTCCTTGGCCTAAAAGTCTTAAGCAAAGCCTTTTGGAGTTCTCACTATTACGGTCCAACTCAGTCATGGGCTTTCCATCTATCGGAAAGCCTATTATTCGACCAACATCATCCAAAGTAGGACCAATTTTAACTTCATGGATGTTAAAACATTTATTCTCAATGTAATAGAAAGATATTAAAGCTGTTATCAAGTTTAGAATAGTCTTGCATGTCATATCAATTCTATTAACCAAATCAAACTCGATGTGTTGGATTTTTTCCAACATTCGGATGTCAAGATGCTTCCATCCGGTTAGTTCAACCAGATGAACTTTAGTCTGGACATACGAGATAAATAATACATTATCAATACAAATAATAACCCATTAGGCTAAAAATAGAAGGAAAGTTAAAAAAAAAATAAGTAAATTTACTGGAATCATGATTTTCAAGTTGAGGGAATTAGCTGCAGAAATGTCGCTATGTAGGAGAATATAAAGGACACTGCAAATTGAAATAGATGGAGAGAGTTCGAAACTTGAAACGTTGTTGGGTGTTTTAAACCCTTTAAAATTTTTATTTTAAACACCACAATTTAAAATTAAGTGCACCACAAAATATTTTTTTGACTTTTTAAAAGTCTTTCTTATCTTCGGAAACAAAGAAAATACAAAAAAAAAAATTAAAAAATATAGAAAAATAGAAAAAATAACATGACTCAAAAAATTCTCAAGAAATGGAGATGAAAGTGTAGTGAAAAGGAGGCAGAGAGATTGTAAAAATCAAATACGACAAAGAAAACAAAAACTATCAATTGTATATTTCTGAAAAAATGTAACAAATAAAGGGTTAATTTCACCAACAGTCATTGAAGTTACCTTAAAATTATAAAATGGTCAGTATAATTCAAAAGTTTCAGTGGTGGTCACTGAAGTTAGAAATCATTTCACTAATGGTCACTCCATTAAATTTCTAATTTAAAATGGTGACGTGGCATGATGACGTGATATTTATTTATTGCATGATAGTCCATGTACTTTATATAATATTCACTTCAGTCCATATATTTCAATTAAATCCTTCAAAAATTGTATATTAGGTCTTTAATCTTTTATATCTTTACACTTTGGTCTTCAAATTTTTAATTATCTTTCAGTTAAGTCTTCCAAAAATTGCACCTTAGGTCCTTCAACCTTTTACATCTTTACATTTTGGTCTCCAAAATTTTCAATTATCTTTCAGTTAAGTCCTCTAAAAAATTGCATTTTAAGTCTTTCAACTTTATACATCTTCAAACTTTGGTCCCCCAAATCTTTGATTTTAGTGGTCAAATAAGTGCAATTTTAGTGGTCAAAATAAGTGTACTTTTAATTAAATCATTAACTTTACACTCGAATTTTTATCTAAACAAACAAAATAATATAATTAAATAATAAACTATTTAGTGGTCAAAATAAGTATAAAATTCGCACTTATCACTTAGAGCTGACCACTAAAAGTAGACATTTTAGTGGGCAGGCCCTATAATATTATTTTGTTCGATTAATCTGTCAATTACTCATTTAACAAAAATTTTATATGGAAAAAAATATGATTTATCTATCAATAATATTACCAGAATGAAGAATAAATTATTTCTTGAATCGAAAAAAAAAATTATTCATCCATTCCAATAATGAAACGAAAAACAAGAAATAATCAATATAAGAAATAAAAATTTAAAAGTTTCAAAAAAAGATTCTTTCCAATAAAAGTATTTAGAAGTATCCAAAACAATAAAACACACATACTGGCGGGAATTTAGAAGGATCCAAAAATACTTGCGAAATAATATTTTTGGGAAAAAAATTTAATAAATTCAAAGCATCCAAAAAAAAAAAATTGAAAACAACAAAGCAAAAGTGCTTGAAATCCATGGAGTTCGGAATAGTGTGAGAAGAGCCACAAGAGACAGAACATATAAACATGAAAAAATGGGGATATCAATTTGTTTTTAATTGGAAGAAATATATCCTCTGTTTCCTAATTGGAAAAAAATCGTTCGGAGGCGAGATGTGAATGAGAGCTGAGTCTGGGTGAGGGTAGCAAGAGAGAGTAAATGAGTGGATAAACGAGATAAGAGCATCTCCAATGCAACAATGTTTACTATGTATATGTGGTAAAAGACATTGACATTATATCAACAAACTTCTCCAATGAAACAATGTTCATTGTGCAAATGTGGCACATTATTATTAGCTTTTAGAAAAAAGAAAGAGGGAGAATGTTTTGATTGGATAGAGATTATTAAATTAATGATGGACATTGTCAAAAATAATGTCTAGAATTAGACATTGTGCTAGACACCTTCTAGCATTAATTGTACCACATAAGTACTTTTTGATCATTTGTCAAGAAAAGTACTAGACATTGTGTCTTAACATTATAGCATTGGAGATACTCTAAGTAGTAAGGGTACAGAATCCCATGTTGGGTTGTAGAGGAACCCATGTGGGGTTTTCGAGGACAAAAATTGTCAAAGTACAGGGTAATGACTACCCTAATAAGGGCACCCCGGTGAATAATGTTAGAAATCATTCACAGGTTGCCAAAAATAACATGAACAAAATTAAATATGCAAGCAGTAAACATGACATAGCAGAAACTGAGATTAAGAACGATCGAGGCGAGAACTAAGCTCTATGTCCTTAAAACGATTTTACCCCATCACACAATGCTTGCGGTATGTGGTAAAGCGTCTATCAAGATACAACGATCTAACACTTGCAGAAGTAGCACTACCTACTGCAAGAACAACGAACCAGAAGAAGATGAACTCTCTGAAGAAAATTAAGAAGAGAAAGTAAAGGAAGGACAAAGAAACTATATGTATGTATGATGTATGGTTGCTTGTTTTTTTTGTTCGATTGAAAGCCTGAGGACCCCTTTAAAAGGATGAGGGAAGAAACGATTCCAACGCATGGTTGCTTGTCCCACAATCATGGTGGGAGGAAATCGTTACACATTGTGCCTGATCATGGTTGCTTGTCCCACGCAGCCGCGGTACACCACTTTTTTTAAAAAAAACTATTTTTTTGGAGGAAAAAATAATTGGATAAATTTTATCCAAAAAATTAATATTGACAAAGGCCCGACCCAAGCCCAAGCCACGGCCCACGACTCGACCCAACCTGACCAGAGCTCGTGCCGTGCCGAGCCGGCCGATCGGACGGCGACGGCGGCAGCGGTGGCGCGCGTGTAGGCTTTGCTCGATTATGAGCATGCTAAGTGGTTCAAGGTTGAGTTTTCAACAAATGTGGAATAAATATCTATCAATTATTTTCCATTTTATTCTTCATTTATTGTCTAACTTTCAACCATAATTTTTCATTCATAATGGAATGGTTTTGCACAATTAAATATACTATATTCATCTACTCGAAACGTAGAATTTAATCGACTATTTATTTTGACAAATCAAAACTTAGGTCCCACCCAATTATTGTGTCAAAGTGATCCATTTTCAACAAATAATTTTCCATCACACTATCACCAACTAGTGGACGGTTTTCCATGTGGTCAAAGATTAAAAATGCACAAATTTCTATAAACTAGTCCCGTTACACTCGAGAGTAAAGTGAACAATATTACAATAGTTTGAATAAAATCTAGGTTAAATGAATTTTTTTAATAAAATCATATAATTTCTCTTAAATAAATAATGTAAAACAACAACGTGGACTCAATTCCTCTCAATTATAGAATTTTGCTTAATATAAATGTTAATAATTTTGAATGAAAATTTAAACTGGACATACTGATGTGATTGGAAAAAATGGATAATTAAGGTCTGTTTGATACTGTTAGGGTGGGAAAAAAAATTACAAGATATTTTCCATGGAATTTGGGTGGTATCAAACACACCATTAGTGTCAGTTTAATAGGGAAAAAAAGTGAAATGAAATCTATTTAAATTTTCGTACTAGGCGTCTGACTGCACTTTTGTCAAATAAAACTTATGTTCGGTAAAGATTTTCAAAACAAATTAATTTTTTTCTTAAATTAATTTGAAACTACACATCACATAGGACCCATAATCTATTTACTTTTCAACTATACATTCTTTCAAAAAAAATCCAATATTCATTCTAAAACATTTTTGCTTTTTTTGTCGACTAAGAGCTTCAAACTCACTTTGGATTTGGCCTTTTTGGTAACAAAACTCTTGTCACCACCATGTATTTATATAAAAATTACGGCAAAAGAAAAGTTAAACGCCAAGAAATTGAAATATGAAAAAAAAAAAAAAAAATAAAATCCCGCAATTAAAGATCCTATCTACACTTTACATAAATAGGAGTGAGTAAAAATTAATTATTTTTCAAAGTTAAAATTGGCTATCTTAATATAAACATTTTATTTTGGCTAATGTAATTTTGATACATTTTCAATTACTTGAGAGTTTGGATTACTATGAAAAGGAGTCTTCTACTCCTACCAAAAGTCCCTAGCAATGAAGCAACGAATTCCTAACAAGTATATATGAGCTATGTTAGTTTTGATCTCTCTAGTATAGTAATAATTTAAGCTTTTAGATAGAACGAATCAGCATGTTATTAGAGTCATCACCCATATATGAAAAATGGTGTATGTGGTCACGCCTTTGATAAAAAAAAATGGATATAGCCTGTGCATGTGGTGAGGGTGTTGAAAAATTAATTTGAAAAAATAATATTTGTCACCTATTTGACACCATAAATTTTTAGACGGATTCAACATACCTCATCCATCCGCAAGTATACCTCCTTTCCTTGTAGTGCAGCCGATTCCTTAACATCATACTGGTTAAGCAAATTAAGGATGAATATAGTGGACAAAGGCTTCACAACTAGATCATCCATTACCATGTAAGTCACGTAACAAATCCGCCTTCAGGAACCATTGGACAGACAAACTTTGAATTCTTGATTGCAACGGGTATAGATTTTTGAGTTCATTTATCAGTGAGCATCGATGAACTCCTTGTACTTGCACTGCGATATGTACGTATCATCCAAATTCTCAACGCTCTCATAGAGCTTGCCGATGCAGCCCACCATTCCTTGTTTGCCGAGTAACCTAATAGCAGTAGCTAACGGCATAGCAAGAATGTGAAAGATGAAATCAACAAAGTCTTTTCCAGCTTCAGCAAATAAAACCCTTATGCTTTTCTTATCAATCAATTGCTTCAAACTCACTTTAGATTCTGCCGTACTTAACTATTCCCTCATAGGACTAAAAATCCAGAACATTTAATAAATACTTGGGTAGTGCAACAGGCCTTGCCTGCATGCACGATTTCTTCAGTTTCCCATGTTGGAATTTGGAAAGGTAAGCTAATTGGGGCAGACATGTTTGGTAAGCATTAAAGTGATTACTGTTTTGGCCACCTTGCTTCAATTGAATAACTTGCAGTAACAACGCTCTGGAAGTTGGAAAGGCAAGTTATTATATTTTATCAAAAATCGTTTTCTCAACAACTACTTTTCATCATGTCTCCAACACAACTTTCTTATATGTCATTAAGTGCACGATTGATTTTGCTAAAAGCTAGTATATTATCCGTACGATGCACGATACTTATTTTTATGATAGTAATTTTAAAATATTTTGAGATTATTGTTTATTTATTACATTCAAATAAAGAAAGTAGAATTTTGCTACTTGTACATCTCCACTTATACTTGCTTATGTGACTAAATAAAATAATGAAAAGAAAATTAAAAATAATGTTTTGGTCAAAAGTTTCAGTCCTAAATCATACTGTCACATAAACAAGTATAAATAAAAAATAATTATTGAATGCAAACAATATCAATTGTCTCGTACTACCAATAGAGCATTTCAAGGACAATATAATTACTTCAACCAGTAAAACAGATCTATGATACTGTTTTATTTAGATAAAGTAATATGATATACTTATACTATGTTTTTATCTTTGATAATATTTCAATCTATGATATTGCTATTTAATCTATGATTCTGTTATTTTATTAGGTTGTAGTTTGTGTATTTGATATTGTTTTATTAAGATATTTTTATGTATGATACTAATATATTAAGATACATTTATCTCGTGATCTTTGTTTTGACAAGAAAAATTAAAATTGTCATTTTAAGCTAAAAAGACGACTTCAAAAGGCTAAAATCCATCGTACACAGTGTTAAAAATATTGGTATTGACCTACTCATCGAGATCATTCCAAAAACATATTATAATAAAAATTCTGAGTACATATTCGAATTATAGGTTATTTCTGTTATGATGATATCTTGTGATACTGTTTTGTATAAAATAGTATCAAACAACACACATGACTAACAACACAAAGAAATAATCTAATTGCCAACTTTCGTCAAAGGATGCCCACATCCAATAGCAAGAAATCATGGACATATCATCTATCTGTGTTCTATATCTTCATTCTACATAATCTTTTCAAAATCCAAATACTAACCACTTGTGCATGTAAAGCAAGTGAATGTGTACAACCAAAAAAAAAAAAAAAAAATCAACAAAAAAAAATTAAAAAATGGTCAAAAGTAACTCGACATACGACCCAAAAAAAAGGTCAAAATTGCTTGGCTTTGCTTTAGTTTGTCGAATAACTTAACAAACAAAAGCATTAATTTTATTACCAAAAAAAAAAAAAAATTGTTGAGTAACTTGACAAAAACTCAAAAAAAAAAAAAAAAAAAACTTTCGAAAAAAAAAAAAGTCAAATTGGGGATGGCCAATGCAAAAAAAAAAAAAAAAAAAAAAGGTTAGGTGATAGATTAGTTACAAATTTGAAAAATTGGGACCAAAAGCACAAATTAAAAAAAATGAAAAATGTCAAATTCAAATTGGGTACTCGACAAAGCCCAAAACAAGGAAAAAAAATGAAAAAATTGGACTTTGTCGAGTAACTCGACAAAAATCCAAAAAGGAAAAAAAAAAATTTCCTTTGTCGAGAAAAAAAAAGTGAAAAAATGGTAAAAATGGACTTTGTTGAGTAACTCGACAAAAAAAAAAAAAAAAAAAAAGCCAAATATTGCTTGGCTTTGTTTAGGCATTAATCTTAAATAAATAAATAAATAATTGTTGAGTAACTCGACAAAAATTCAAAAAAAGAAAAAAAAAATCAAAATAAAAAACATATTTAAAAATAAATAAAATGTTGTCGAGTAAAAAAAAAACAATGAAATGTTGTTGAGTTAGAGCAACTAGACAACCTTCTATAATAATAATAATAATAATATAAGAAGTCAATAATTGCGACTAAAAGAATTAATCTAATATATAAAAAAAGAGTGTCAAAAATTGATGTTAAGTTACTCGATAAACTCCAACTAGAGTTTGTCGAGTAATTCGACAAAATTATTTTTTTAATAAATTTTTTTTGGTTATGACAAATTATCTAGCTAATCGAAAAAAAAATTGTCGAGTTACTCAACAAAAATTATTATTTTTAATTAATTTTTTTTTTTGTCATGATAGATTGTGGAGCTACTCGAAAAATATATATTGTAGAATTTGAGACAAATAAATGAATGTTAATTTTCGTAAAATTGTTTACCGCCATTTTATTTAAAATATGTGGTATTTTGTTCTCATGTGTACTACACTTGATATAAATTTTGTATAATAATGGCATATTTGTATAATATATAGTTTAATTGAGAATCTACATTTGGATCCTATTAAGCTCGATGGGTTTTAAATTGGACAAAGTGGAAAAAAAGAAAACTCAAGAGTTACTCAACAAAACCAAAGCCAAATATAAAAAAAATAAAATAAAAAAAAAATTGTTGGCTTTGGTTTTTTCAATTTTGTCGACTCGACAAAACTAAAGTCAAATATAAAACAATAAAAATAAAACAAGTCAAAAATGGCGGCTAGACTTTCTAAACTTAAAAAAAGAAAAGAAAAATTGCTTGCTTTGGCCAAAGCCAAATCTTTAAAAAAAAAAAAAAAAAAAAAAAAAAAAAAAAAAAAAAAAGCAAAGTCAAAAATTACGACTACAATGTTAAAATGTAATAGACGAAAAAATCTACAGTAAAAAAAATTAAGACTCTTATATATATAGTGTGATAATTATATATATATAGTCGAGTAACTTCGACAATATTGTCAAAAAAAAAAAAATGAAGTAGAAGTTAAAAATGCGGCTTTAAAAGGAACTAAAAAAAAAATTCAAAAGCAATGTTCTCGAGTAACTCGACAACAATGAAAAATAAAAAAAAGAAGTAGAAGTAAAAAATTGCGGCTAAAAGGAAATTAAAAAAATATATAAAATTCAAAAACAAACAAAAAGTCAACAAAAGCTGATTTTTTAAAAATTTAAAGCAAATTTGTAGAATAAAAGGGTGAGATTTGGACGAAATTAAGAATAGTAAAACACTAAAGTTATATCGTATTGGTTGAAGGGTGAATAGTAAATAAGTGATGATCTTATATTATAGTGGGACAATTCTTAAAGTGTTGTTATAGTGGAAAACTAAAAGTCTTTTTCCTTTTGTTAGGTCAAAGAAAAATAAAAAATAAAGAGATCAAAGAAATTGAAAAAATAAAAATACACGAATTAAGAAAAAATAAAAATTTCAAGAGCTAAGATTTTGACTGTAAGGCTATGTTTGATTGCCCAATATTTTTCATGAAAAATGCTTTTTTTCATCTATTTTCCACTTGATGTGTTTGATTACTTGAAGATTTTTCCATAGAAAAACGTTTTCCACTATTTTTCCTTGTTGTGTTTAATTGCAACCTTTTTTTTTCCATGTAAAATCTTTTCACATTTTCTTTGTTTTGGCCACATTTTCTTTGTTTTCAAGGAAAATATTATCCATGGGGAGGAGGTTTTATTTTTCATGGAAAATTTGTCTTATTTTCCAATTGATAATTTCTTGGCAATTCAATTCTATAAATTCATTTTCTTTCTATCCAATTTTCTTGCTTGCAATCAAACACACCCTAAATTCAATAAAATCTTTTTTCCTATCTCCAAAAATTAAATTAATATAAACTAGAAATTCTTATTTAAAGTTTAATCTCATGTGTTTCTAATATTTTTGTGAATGGAAAACACCAAACCAATTAAAATTGCAATTTATCAAAAGAAAAGAAAGTGAAATCTAGAATATTTATGTTACTGTTATTACTTAATAAAATTTGTAAACAAAATAAGCTAAAAAAATACCTTATGAAACTTCAGAAAAATTTGTATATTACATTACATATAACCCATTAAGGCTCTAAGTATTGTACATGGTCAACGAAATAAATATAAAAGATATTAAAAAATAATAGAAAAGAAAAACCAGTAAATAAATACTCATAATTTAGTTCAAACAAAATATTTTATTAAGTATCTGCACATGTTTGGAGGTGCTTAAAATATAATCACAGGTCAAATATATATATTTATTTTATCGCATATTTTCAAGGGACCTCTGATTTATAACCTATTTTTTATCTACACATATTTACTTACAACTTATAATATAAGCGTTTAAAAATAATTTCAACAACTGTAAATGCTTGTTGTGTTTCATCAAAAGTAATAATAAAAATGAAAATGATTGTTTCCCCACACAACATATTGTTCTAATAAACTCATAAAAATGTTTATGGCATTGTTTACTTCACATTTTTTAAACTTGAAAATATATTGTCCAACTAAAAGAAAATCTCCGTTGATAACCTAAAATATATAAAACGTGTGAAATGAATAAAAAGGTATTTGAAATTAATTAAGATAAACTGAAAATATATAAAACGAACTTAAGATAAACTAAATATGAGATTAATTAGTAATTAACACTTAGTGAACCACTACTTTTTATAATGCTGGTAATTTCGTGATGTTTAATGCTGACGAACTCGGGAATTGTTGGCTTCTAGTAATTTTTGGAAGTGCATATATTTGTTTTTTATTTTTATTTTTTCTTTATCTGCGTTTTTTCTTTCTTCACTTTCTTTGATCTCTTAAGTTTTAATTTTTTTATTTATTTTCTTTGACCTAACACAAAGAAAAAGACTTTTGATATATATATATATATATATATATATACTAGTTATATGTACGTATTATCTTGCGTAAGTTGTATGTGATAATCTACTAAATTAAAAGCGATTGTGTTAATATAATTTTGATAGAATTTAAATATTTTTTTGTACTTGTCAAATAATGAACTCATTAATTTTTGTAAAGTTATGTTGTTCTAATGGTGGGATTTTATTTCTAATTGTCCCATGCCTTTGCTAAGTTAAAAAATTCTAACTCTTTATTTAATAATCTAATAAGTTTAATAATCAGTTCTCCAGAAGCAGCGACAAAAAATAATACAACTCTTAGCATTTTCAGTGAATTATCTTAGATATGCACGCATGAACTCGCAAAGCTGCACAAAAATCTTCTCTTTTTCTTTGTGAATAATTTTAAATATTAAAAAGTGAAAAAATATAAAGAGAAAGAGGGTCATAATATAATTAATTTTTGTTTACACCTACTCTAATCAAATTTTAATTTATAACATTATTAGTAAGAATCTTATAATTAATAGTTATAAAAAATAAAATATGTTGTTGATTTTTTCATTGAAAAAAAAATTTAGAAATAGAAAAGCTCACCAAAAAAAATAATAATAATAATAATAAAAATTCATGAGCGATAACTTTTTCGAGTTACTATTCACCTTGAAAAAGTTTGTCGAGTTGAATAGTAACTCGACAAACTTTTTAAAAAAAAAAAAAAAAAAAAATTTCATAAGCGATAACTTTTTCGAGTTACTATTCAACTCGAAAAAGTTTGTCGAGTTGAATAGTAACTCGACAAACTTTTTGAAATTTTTTTTAAAAAAAAAATTCATGAACGATAACTTTTTCGAATTACTATTCACCTCGAAAAAGTTTGTCGAGTTGAATAGTAACTTGACAAACTTTTACGATTTTTAAAAAAAAAAAAAAAATCACGAGCGATAAGTTTTTTCGAGTTACTATTCACTTGAAAAAGTTTGTCGAGTTGAATAGTAACTTGACAAACTTTTTCGAATTAAAAAAAATTCATGAAACGATGCTTTTTTCGAGTTACTATTCACCTCGACAAACTTTTTTCGAATTTAAAAAAAAAAAATTAAAAATTTGTCGAGTTACTCGACAAAATAATATTTTTTTTTTTTTTTTAAATCGAGTAACTCGACAAAAATTTTTACATTTTTTTTTTTTAAAATTGAAAGTAACTCAACAAAAGTTAAAATATATATATATATATATATATTTTTAAATCGAGTAACTCAAAGTTAATTTTTTTTTTTTTAAATTCGAGAGTAACTCGACAAAAGTAAAAAAAAAAATTTTTTTTTATTTTAAAATCGAGTAACTCGACAAACATTTAAATTTTTTTTTTAAAAAAATTGAGTAACTCGACAAAAATTTTTAATTTTTTTTAAAAATTCGAGTAACTCGACAAAATTTAAATTTTTTTTTTTTTTTTAAATTCAAGTAACTCGACAAGATTTAAAAATATATATATTTTTTAAATTCGAGTAACTCGACAAACATTTTAAAAAAATATTTTTTTTTTTTTTTAGTAACTTCGACAAATTTAAAAAAAAAAAAAATTTTAACATCGAGTAACTCGACAAAATCTTTTAAATTTTTATTTTTATTTTTATTTTTTTTGTCGAGTAACTCAACAAATTTAAAATATATATATATATATATATAATTTTTGTTTTTAAATTCGAGGAACTCGACAAAATGTAAAAAAAAAAAAAAAAAATTTTTTATCGAATAACTCGAGAAATTTTTTAAAATTTTTTTTTTTTTTTTTTTTTCGAGTAACTCGAGAAATTTTCAAAAAAAAAAACAATTTTTTCTTAATTTTTTTCTCGAGTAACCCGAGAAAGTTTTTAACTTTGCCGAGTTATGAAGCAAAGTGGGGAAAAAGAAAAAATAAAAAATTTCAAAACTTTACTTAGCCATGGATTAACAAATATTCATTTGACATAGAAAAGCGATCACCGAAAAATATGAAATTTTCAGGGAACATAGAATACTCATGTAGCTACCACATATCAAAATTTGATAGTCCGACGGCATGTTTGACTTACTAAAATGCTAATCGAAACATCCTAGTTAGTTTTTCAGATTCATGCTGTCACGGTTCTGAAATTATCCATAAATTGAGTTATATAACATGAAATTAGGTAAAACAAAAGCCAATGGTTAGGTAACCCATAGGGCTATCGTCTGCAACTGGAATTATGTAAAAATACTTAATATATAAGGTGCAGTAAATTTTTAGTTGGACAACGAAGCGCATCTTAGAAAAACATAAAGTTTAGCAAAACCTTTCAAGTTCACATCATTAACGTGTAACCAAAACATGGGAATCCACTAAAACTACCACAAAACCATGGTCCACAAAAGTTTAAGAAGATATTTACACTACTTAAAGTTTTTGATTGGTTTATAATATCGATTTCGACGCAGAGGCGACATAAATCCGAAAAAGCGACCTAGGAGGTTTCGCGGAGAGTATTTTAGTATGCCTAAACATGCCGTCGGACTACCATTTTTGATATGTGGTAGCTACCTGAGTATTCTATGTCCCTGTAAATTTCGTATTGTTCGGTGATCGTTTTCTATGTCAAAGAATTTTTGTTACTCCATGACCGGTGAATAAAATTTTCAAAATAAGGGTAGTGTTACTAAAATTTCTTCACCCGGTCATGGAGTAACAAAAATTTGTTTGACATAGAAAACGATAACCGAAAAATATGAAATTTTCAGGAACATAGAATACTCATTTAGCTACCAAAATTGATAGTCCGATGGCATGTTTCGACTTACTAAAATGCTCACCGTAACACCCTAGGCGTTTCTCGGATTCATACGATCATGAGTTTACAAAATTGTCCATAACTTGAGTTATATACCATGAATTTATGTGAAACCAAAGCCAATGGTTAGGTAACCCATAGAGCTATCGTTTCCAACTGGAATTATGTAAAAATACTTAATATATAAGGTGCAGCATATTTTTGAGTTGGTCAACGAAAGTGCAGTTTGGAGAAACAATTCACCCAATGATGGAGCGAAAAAATTTCTTTGACATAAAAACGATCACCGAACAATATGAAATTTTCAAGGAACGTAGAATACCCATGTAGCTACCACATATAAAAATTTGATAATCCGACGGCATGTTTTGACACACTAAAATTCTCACCAAACATCCAAGACAGCTTCTCGGATTCATGTTTGTCGAAATTTACAAAATTGTCCATAACTTGAGTTATATAACATGAAATTATGTGAAACCAAAGCCAATGGTTAGGTAACCTATAGGGATATCGTCTCCAACTAGAATTATGTAAAAATACGTAATGTATAAGCTGCAGCAAATATTTAAGTTGGACAACAAAAATTGCATTTTAGAGAAAATGAAATTTACCAAAATCTTTAGGAATCGATTGTATTTCGTCCTTTGTTCCCCATAGCAACTGGGGATAAAAAAAGCACCAAATTTGATGACTTATTAAGGGGGAAATGAATATATATTGACTATAATATATAAGAAGTCAATAATTGCGGCTAAAAGACACTAATATATGTATATTAAAACAAATAAAAGAAAAGAAAAGATGAAGAAGTCAAAAATTACGGCCAAAGATATTAATTTAATATACAAAAGTGTCAAAAATTAGGACAAAATGGTGAGATTTGGACAAAATTAAGACTAATACAACATCAAAACGACGTCGCGTTGGTTGAAGGGTGAATAGTAAATGCAGGATATAGACACTTATATTATAATATATATATATATATATATATATATATATATATATATATATATATATATATATATATATATATATGGACGGGGTCACATGGCGAGACCCGCGTCCGCCCATCTTTGAAATTTTATGAAAAAATAATTTACAAATAGAAAGATTGAATAATTTTATGTTGTGTTTGTATTAATAGAAGGATTTACAAATGTTAGAAGTTAATGATTCTTGATTAAGAATGTTTTGGTGTGTAAAGTGGCATGAACCATGAAGGCTTTTGCTTGTTGAACCAAACAACATATTTACGGGAGAGTGTGGTTGCGTGCATTCTGTTTTGAGATACTTTTGAGTGAAAAGAATCTCTCTTACTCTATTCTCTTTTTCTCTTTTCTTGCTATACTTTTCATTAATTCTCTCACATCTGTTAACCATGCGGTCGCATGGCTTTGTCTTCTGCGATCGCATGGTAGGACCCGATTTTGCATTTTCTATAATTTCTCATTCATTCGATATTAGTTTCGAGATGTCGAATATACCCTTCAATACATGCAGAGATATTTGAATTCTCTTTCGGGGGCATTGTCCCCGAGCGTCCACTAGGGGCGCTGCCCCCTCGACCCCCGCGACCTGACCGGACAGGTTGAACTTCGTTTCCCTGAAAGCGAAGTGGCAAACTATTTTACCTAAACAGATTGGGTAGAGTATATATATTTTGGCCAAGTTGACACGAAATCACTTAGTCAATTTCTCGAATTCTTTAAACTAATTTCCAACAAGACTTACAAGCCAGCACTCTCACTCTCACTATTATATGATTTTCTTGTTGCTTGATAAGTCACGTATTCATTAAAATATTTTCTCATTATTTTTCAAAAAGCATCGATCGTTGATCGGTCAACGATCAATATTTGAACATTGACCGGTCCAACGTCATCATATCTCGAACTTCAACCCTAGATTCGCCATGTATATATATATATATATATATATATATATATATATATATATATATATATATATATATATATAAACTTCCTTAACATGGGTTATATTAACCTTCGTTAAATGAGGGTCACCAAAATCGAATTCACCAGTGTCGATGCTTATAATTTTTTCAATTACATATAATTCTATTATTTACGATGCAGTTATGTAACATAAGGTTAGTTGGCTTCAATTCAACAATCCGTTCCATGACAATCCGTTTCTCTCGAATTTTTACAAGTTATACGTTTAAGAATGTATTGAGATGATTGTATTATGTTACATTTTGCTATGTTAAAAAATATGCATTGGATTATATTATGTAAGTTGTTGTCTTAACAAATATGTAACATTTGTATATTATCTGTTAAAAGAAATCATGTTTGGATAATTATGTTACGAATATGTCAAATAATTATGTTATATTGTATTGCGTGATATAAATAATGTTGAATGATATGATAACGAACCTTTATCATTAGTTGTTATTTGTTGTCATTGATGTTTGGATAAAAATATTACACTATCAACAAATGATTGTGTCAAATTCAATTTTGTTTTCTAAAAAATACATGTAATGCTATATTCCACTATTTGTTGTAGAGATTTTAATTGTTAATTTACATTAAGTGTTAGTTTGGTATGGATTATAAACTAATTTATTTGACTAAAATAGTTTATTTGACCAAAAATGGTCAAAAATATCATGCTACAAGACAAAAACTTTTGTCAAATAAACTATTTTGGTCAAATAAACTAATTTATAATTCACACCAAACGGTATAAGTGTTTGTTTGGTAGAGTTAAAGGTAGTTTTTAAGAAGATTTTGAAAATTTTTTGTGAAATGCGTGGTTGAAAAGTTGTGAGTCCCATGAAATATGTGGTTGAAAATAAGTTTGAAAAAAAAAAGTTTAAAAAAGACTCTTCCAAACATGCTCTAAGTTGCTTTGGTTATTTAATTTGATGTTAATTTTTAACGAACACGTAATATATTATTCGTTGTTACATATTGGCCAAATGATTTCACGATACATCTTTTGAATGACATAAAAGATTAACAGTTACAAAATCAACAAATGATTTGGGCGCGTTCAATACCGTGATGTTAAATGTGAGATTGTTTATTTATATTAGTTGCATACATTTCAATTTCTTTTTTGATGGTAATGTTAAATGCTACACATTCCGATTGGAGGTTCCACCTCAATTTCTTGTTAAGTGGTAATGATAAATATTAAATAATTCAATTGTGTGTTACATTTTAATTTCTTTTTGGTGGCTGTTACATTGTGTTCCATGTCGATATATATTTTTGTATTTATAATTAACTTATTTTCGTTTCATGTTACAAAATATATATTGTATTACATATCATTTCTTAACGTTACATGTTATTATTTTCCATGTGTAAGCTTTATAATTCAATTCGATCTACTAATCTGTTATAATACTAGCTTGATTTGTTAACTGAGTATTTGCAATTCATATTTATTTGTAGGTATGAAGACTATAATGGAAGATACTATAAATGTTGGGATTTAAGATTAATATTGTTTTGCAGATTGTGTGCGATAATTAGGGATGATTTTGTAAACGGTTGTTAATATTTATGATAGTTTTTTTTTTATTTATTAAAATAATATATTTCAGACAATATTTTGATAATAAATAAATTAGTTTGTAACAATATAATTGTTTTAAAAATGTATATAGTGGGTATAATTATCACAAAATTTTCCTAACGGCCTTCTTTTCAAGGTCAAAATGAAGCATTTTTTCAAAATTAATTTTTTTTTGGTTAAAACATCATTCTTCTTGGTTAAAAATTAAAAATAATCCATTTTATCCTTCTCAAAAGAAAAAATGACTTTAAAACAATTAACTCGTACTTTTCTGAGTCAAAGTGACTACTTACTCGCCCCTCAAAGGATCATTGGCAAAGTACTGTATTATTTTATAAGTTCATCTCATACCATGAATCCATTACCAAGAATTTCTTTCTAAGGGTGTGTTTGATTCCTTTCATTTTCCATGGAAAATGAAAATTTTCCACCCATTTTCCAACTTTAGTGCATTTGATTGTGAAAAATTTTCGTGAAAAATACATTTTCTCACCTATTTTCCATCTTTCGTTTGATTGGAACTTTTGTTTTCCATGGAAAATATTTTCCATGTTTTCCACTTTTGGCCATATTTTCCTTGTTTTCAAGGAAAATATTTTATTTAATGGATAGTAGAATTTATTTTCCATGGAAAATTTGTTAACGTTTTTCAAACTCATTTATTTTCCATGGAAAATTTGTTAACATTTTCCAATCCAAATTTCCTTGGTAATTCATTTCCATGGAAAATATTTTCTTTCCACCCAAATTTTCCAAACTGCAATCAAACACAACCTAAGTCATCGAGAAAAAGAGACTTCAACTCTAGAATTTTTTTTTTTTTAAAATTTCCGTTCTTATACTTATACCATTGTCACAAAGGCTCACTGGCAGATAGAAAGTTGTAACATGAAAATGTTAGTCACAAACACCCGTTGTTGATTATAGTATTATGCAGCAAATTCAATTTCTTTGCAAAATCTATGTTTTTATTATAAATTTTGTATTTAAAAATCAATAAACACATTCAACCCATGCATTTATAATACATCAAACATATCGGTGCCTATATTTTTTTAGCATATCTCAAAGACAATGGAAATGTGTGCCAAGTCTCCATAATGCATGCAGGGTTGTAATTGCACCCCATACAGAGGCCATAACGAAATATATTTCATTACCATGATTCCATAAATTCATGTCCTCTATATAAACATCGTACTTGATAACTTTGTTTACACAAACTGAATTTTTTTCAAAAATGGCAAGCTTTGGAATGATTAAGATGATATGTTTGGTAGCAGTGATAACTGCAGCCTTTGCACCATATGCGGAGGCTGAAATCTCGTGCAGCACGGTGGCGTCCACCTTGACTCCATGCCTCAACTACGTCATGTACGGCGGCCCTCAGGTGCCCGTGCCATCCAACTGCTGCACTAGTATTAAGTCCCTTTACGGCGTAGCTAAGACCGCAAGTGACAGACAATCCGTCTGCTCGTGCTTGAAAACCGTGGCGGCGTCCGCCTCTGCGGCCAGCATTAAAAATGCCGCTGGCCTACCTGGCAAATGTGGCATCCGTATTCCATACAAGATCAGCCCCTCCATGGATTGCTCCAAGTATATATACACCTCACCCTTCCTTTTTCTCTCTCTCTTACAAACATACTAAAAATTAAACATCAAATTTATAAAAACAAAATTATAATTTTTTTATATAACATTTTTACTGTATTTCGTGTTTTACCTTTTTTTAAATTAGCATTTTCATGTATTGTGCAGTATTTTGATAATGGTGTTTTTGTGGCAGGGTGCACTAATGTTGAAGATGGAATGGAGCTTTTAATTATAGTATAAAGTATAAATTATAAGAGTAGTTTATTGGAAAACTTGGATTTTAGTCGTTCTTCATTTTACATGTTTGGTATGTTGTGACTGTTTTTTTTTATATTTAATCTTAATTATGAAAATTCAAAATAATAAAATGTTAAATATTCATCACTAATCCATTACAGTCCTTGTGAATTAACACGAACAAATTAAAAATTAATCTCCAGAAATTAATTCAGACTTAGAATTCACCACTATATATTTAACTTAACAATTCTTAAATTCATAATTAATTTCCTAATTAAATAGAGTCATGAAATCAATTTATTATCATCTCACAGATTTAACAATCAAGTATAATTAAAATATTTGGATAAGTCCTTTGCAAAGGCGGTTCAAGTAAATTTTTAAGGCCTTGAGCAAAATTGCCTAGGTATTTATTTTTTTTTTCAAAATAGTAATAAAATAACTGAATGGAGAAATGATCGATCACCTTTAAAAACTCTATCGATAATCATCAATAGTATTATTATCATTAATTTTAAAGAAAATCTATACATATAGGTGATTCTAATATAATTATTAACAACAATACATTCAATTATCATTGACACACCTCCGTTACCGACAGGGCTCCGCCCTACGCGGGTCCAAGACTACGGGTATTTTTGTCATCCTTGGTAATGTCGTAGAGAATTACTAACGGTACTTCAGTTGTTGATCACTATTGGAGCAACTATAGATAATATTGATCCATATGCAGCAAATCAGGAACCAACATAACAACCAGCAGTGAAGGAGTTGCACAGATCCTGGAAAATATTATAACTGAATTAGTTAGCAGATTTTATGTACTTTGAATTTTGAATTGCACCAATAGATTGATGATAAGTTACAAAGCTTGTACTATAAAACCTATAAGATGTACACACCAAAAGAAATGAAGAAAATATTATTTTTCCATACATCTGTCTTTAGTTTTTACATGGTATCAGCCTTTCTGACTCACATCTAAACACTCATTCACATTCAAAATGTCTACGTCTCCTAACTCCTCAACTTCTGATGCCACTGTTAACGCACTGCCTCTCTTTTCTCCCACCACCACTATAAATGTCACCAAGCTCTCCCGTACCAACTATCCTAATTGGAAGGCTACCATTCTTCCCTATCTTAAAGGGCAAAATGTCTTTGGCTACGTCGACGGTACCATCACACAACCTTCGAAAGAACTCACTGCACCTGATGGCACCAAAACAGCCAACCCCTCTTTTGACACCTGGGAAACACAAGACAACCTTATTCTCAGTTGTCTAAATGCATCCCTCTCAGACGAAGTTCTAGCCCAGGTTGCCCATTGCACTTCCTCCCATAATGTTTGGACTGCTCTCAGCTCTGCATTTGCTTCCCAGTCTCGTGCCAAGGCAGTGCAGGTACGCTCACAACTAGCCACAGCTCGCAAAGGAAACAAAACGGTAAATGACTATTTCATGCATATTAAAAAGCTTACGGATGATTTGGCGATTGCTGGCCAAGCAATGAAGTGTGACGACATCATTACCTACTTACTTGCTGGCTTGGGTTCGAAATATGACACACTTGTTGCCACAATCTCCCACCAACAAGATACTGTCACTTTGGAAGAGGTCTATTCTATGTTACTCACATGTGAGGCCCGTATCCAACACAACAATCAAGTCATTCCAAATGCCACTGCCAATGTTGTCACTAGACAACACAATTTCTATGGCACTCGGGGTCGAGGAAATCCTTTCAATCCTCGAGGCAGGGGGCGTGGTCAACACTCCACAATTTATAGTTCAGGTCGAGGTAATTTTAATCCTACAAACCGTTCTAACAATTATCCTAACAATACATTGTTGTGCCGACTTTGTGACAAACCGAGCCACACTTCCGCCTGTTGCTTTAAACGGTTTGATTTCAACTTTTACCACAACCACCTAGATCGACTCCTCAAGCTAATTTTGCTTCAAACCAAATGCTTCAACAACCAACCGATCAAGAATGGCATGTCGACACATCGAGCAACTCATCACCGACCAAAGAACTTCCATAACCTCCATGTTCGTGGAGACGAGTATGTGGGAAATGATCAAATTCAAGTTGGTGATGGCACAGGTTTGGATATAACACATATTGGCTCTGCCTCCTTGACTACCCCCTCGAAATCTTTTATCTTAAATCAAATTCTAGTCGTTCCTCAAATAAAAAAGAACCTGCTATCTGTTCAACAATTTGCAAAAGATAATAATGTTTATTTTGAGTTTCACTCTTCTTTTTTTCTGATCAAGGATTACTCGGGGAGCATCCTGCATAAGGGTCATCTCAAAGATGGTCTTTATTGTTTTTCTCAGCCTTTTCAACAAGTCATTCCTTCAGCTTTCGTTGGTGTTCGTGTCTCTATCTCCAATTGGCATCGTCGTCTAGGACATGCATCCTACAAAACAATCCATTACGTGATTGCTGCAAATAATCTTCCTGTTGGTTCAATTAATAAACAGTCTGTATGCCCTGATTGTGAGATGGCTAAAAGCCATAATTTACCTTTTTATGCTTCTAATCATCAAGTTAGTAAGCCTCTTGAACTACTTTATTCTGATGTATGGGGCCCTAGTTCTGTTCTTTCAAGTTATGGATCTCGTTATTATGTTTGTTTTCTAGATGCCTTCACTAAATTTATTTGGTTGTTTCCTTTGAAACTAAAATCTGATGTTGAACAAATATTCTTCCAATTTCAAAAATCAGTCGAACGCCACTTTGACACTCAAATTAAAGCTATTCAAACTGACTGGGGCGGTGAATATCGACGCTTAAATAATTATTTTAAAAATTGTGGAATTCAACATCGCCTAGCATGTCCTTACACCCATGAACAAATGGGTTCTGTAGAACGGCGTCATCGCCAAATTGTCGAAATGGGCTTAGCTTTGTTAGCTCATTCAAATCTTCCAAAACCATTTTGGGAAGATGCTGTCTTGACAGCAACTTATATCATTAATCGATTACCTACAAAAATTTTGAAAAATCGTTCCCCATTTGAAGTGGCTTATAATCAAAAACCCAATTACGCTTTTCATGCGTGTTTTTGGATGTGCTTGTTGGCCAAACTTAAGAGCTTATAACAAACATAAAATTGATTTTAGATCCAAAACTTGTATTTTTATTGGTTATAGTCTCTCACATCAAGGTTACAAATGTTTGGACTTATCAACAGGAAAAATTTTTGTTTCGCGACATGTCATATTTAATGAGTCATCATTCCCCTATATGTCTTGTGAACATAAAAATCATTCCTTAGAGTCTAATTCAGTTTCTTTGCCCTTGTATTTAACGACACCCACCACAAATGTGCCTACTAATCTTGCAGGTGCCAATCCGTATTATTCCAACTCATTACCAATTGGAGGAGATCATAACAACACAGCTCCTACTTCCGAAACCTCACCAGGTGGTGAATCCGTTCCAGTTAATCATGACATTCAACCATCGGTTATTGTGGAACAGCAACCTGCCAACCCCATATCCTTACAATCAGCTCCACCTCGCCGCATGATAACAAGATCTCAAACTCACAGTCTTAAACCAAAGCAACCATTTGTTGGCATTGTCAAATATCCCTTACCTACTTGTTTACTTGCTGAGTCCACCTCTGCAGTTACGGAACCTACATGTTATACCGTGGCTTCCAAAGACATTAGATGGCAAGAGGCCATGGATCAAGAGTTCGATGCCTTGCTTCGTAATGGCACATGGGAACTAGTTAAAGAAAAACCATCTCATAACCTTATTGGAAACAAATGGGTGTACAAAATTAAAAGAACAACTGATGGAAAGATTGAGCGTTTCAAAGCACGCCTTGTTGCCAAGGATATCATCAACGAGATGGTATTGATTTTAATGAAACTTTTGTCCGGTTGTTAAAACAAGGGACAATCCGACTAATTCTATCCATTGCCGTCACTCATGGTTGGAGCCTACGCCAAATAGACATACAGAATGCCTTCTTACATGGCTTGTTGCAGGAAGAAGTTTACATGCATCAACCACAAGGGTATGTTCATCCTGATTTTCCAACACATGTGTGTCGTTTGAAGAAAAGTTTATATGGTCTTCGACAGGCACCACGAGCTTGGTTCTCTCGCCTAACTGAAAAATTACATCAATATGGTTTTGTTGGTTCCAAAGCTGATAATTCTCTCTACACGCTTCATCGAGGTAACCATCAATTGTTCATCTTGATCTCGTCGATGATATCATCATTACGGGCTCCAACTCAAAGGAAATAGATAATCTAATCTTCTTTGCTTGGTCGTGATTTTCCGTCGAGGATCTAGGAAATCTATCCTATTTTCTTGGCATAGAGGCATTACGTGATGACACAGATTTGTTATTGACTCAGAGAAAATATATTGTTGATTTGTTAACAAAGTTAAAATTGCAGCATGTCAAACCTTGCCTAACGCCAATGTCAACATCATGCCAACTATCAAAGTTTGAAGGGCTTGATTTTGATGATCCTCAACTATATCGGAGTACGGTGGGGGCTCTACATTATTTGGGATTCACTCGTCCTGATATTGCATTCGCAGTGCATCGTGTTAGCAAATTTATGCATCAGCCAAAGGATACTCATTGGCAAGCGGTAAAACGAATCCTACGCTACTTGAAGCATACGATTAATTATGGTATTCGATTTAAGTGCAAATCAATTCATTCTTTACATGCATTCGATGATGCGGATTTGGTGCAGTAATGGTGACAATAGACGTAGTGTTGGAGCATATTGTATTTTTCATGGGACAAATTTGATTACATGGAGCTGCAAACAACAACCCACTGTTGCTCGAAGTAGTACTGAATCGGAGTATAAAGCTCTCTCCAACACAGCGGCAGAACTTCAATGGCTGCAATCTGTGTTATGTGATCTTCGAATGCCGCTGTCTACGTGTCCTGAGCTTTGGTGTGATAATATTGGAGCCACTTATTTGTCATCAAATCCAGTATTTCATGCCCGGACTAAACACATTGAAATCGATTTCCATTTTGTCCGTGATCAAGTCTTACAGAAAAAATTGCAAGTTTCCTTCTTATCTACTAAACATCAAATTGCAGATTTATTAACAAAACCACTAGCTTCAGCTCGTTTTGCTATGCTACGCGACAACCTTCAAGTGCAAGAGATGCCCTTTCGGTTGAGGGGGCGTATTGGAGCAACTATAGATAATATTGATCCATATGCAGCTAATCAGGAACCAACATAACAACCAGCAGTGAAGGAGTTGCACAGATCCTGGAAAATATTATAACTGAATTAGTTAGCAGATTTTATGTACTTTGAATTTTGAATTGCACCAATAGATTGATGATAAGTTACAAAGCATGTACTATAAAACCTATAAGATGTACACACCAAAAGAAGTGAAGAAAATATTATTTTTCCATACATCTGTCTTTAGTTTTTACAATCACCATAAGTTACCGACGATATATTTCAATAACTTGAGATATCTCTTTGTTTTTTATTTATAATCTGACAACAACAAAAAATTATTTTTTTAACTATCATTTTATTGTTGAAGTAATTTTTTTTGTCGTAAATTAGTATGTAATTTCTATATTTTTATTACTTTAGTATTTAAATAATTTTTCTAAATTGTTATTTTGTTACCAATAGATTTTTTTGTCATTAATATTTGTTATATTAGTTAAAAAAATTCAACTATAAAAAATCGTTAACATTAATTAAATAAAATTTTAATCTAATTGTCTCATAAAGTAATTAGAACATAAAGGGAATTGTTACTATTTAAAAAAAAAAAAAAACTTTAACTATAAACCTGGAAACCGTCGACAAGTTTACAAGGATTGATTGATTTTAAAATCATAAAACAAATGGAACCAACGGTGAACAAGATAGCTTCGATCATTACTTTGTTGTTTCCAAAATTGTTTCACTGAAATGACTGAAATTTTATTTGTTGCCAATTTGCAGTTGAATTTTATTTTATTTTAATTCAGACACTCTGTGTCCTAATAATGAAAATATTGAAGTGATTAATAAAAAATATCTGGTAGCATAAAAATCAATTTGCATTGTTTTTATTATTTTAACTAATATAAGTAGAAAATTATGTCTAATTGGCCAAAATCATATTCATAATACGAACTATATATAATGACATGAAATACATATTGAGTACACTTAACTAAGAAGAAATAAAAGGCTTGCTTCCAGTGCGGCGGTGGGAGTTCAATCGATGGGAACTCATACTGATTTTATTCGGTATGGAAGAATCACTTTGGCTAGGCTTCCTCGCGTGCAAAAAGTGTCAGATGAGTCGATAAGGAGAACCCAGGTGCAGGTTGAGGCGATAACCCGCGATTTACTTCCTCTAAGGTTCTAGGGCAAGGGTCTTGGGGTCAGGGATTTAGTCGACGAAGTTGGGATACTGGGGTATCAAAAAAAAAAAAAAAAAAACTAAAAAGAAATATATAATATAATATATATATATATATATATATATATATATATATATATATATATATATATATATATTCCATTCAATTATTTTACACTACCATGGCTTTTCAATGGTTTCTCCTAGGGGCGCGCCTTTATCGTATAGCGTGTGCGCTCTTCAAGCAATCGGGGGAGGCGCCAAATACACAAACGAGGTGGGCTCGGGAATGAAAGTCCATTACCTCGTGCTCTAGAACAAGTTTGAATAAAAATTGTTCAATTTTGTGAAAATGTGACATAAACCTAACAACTCGTTAGAATTTGATCTTTTCAGGTCCTATAGGCTTTCAAGGGAGGCCGACCTTTTTAAATCGCTGCTTGACTTGCATAACCTTTTAATTAAGTAGTGAAAAAACTTGAATTACACAATTCGTGCTTCCTATTAACTTTGCCAGCCGAAGAGAATAGGCTTTAATTAATGAATTAAACTATTGTACTAACACAACTACCCATTAACCCTCTCTTTATATAGGCCGGTTTTACTTTCTCATATTCAAACACCATACATAAAATTCCTCGTTATGAACATTTTTTAAAATTAAAAATTCGAGATCGATCGGTCACAAAAATCAAGTATTTATTTTTTTGAAAATAAAAAATGAAACAAATATATTATGGCTACTTTTTCTATCAAATATTAATTTTCTTTTGAAAAAAACAAAATGGTATTTTGATCATTTTTTCTCAAAAGTCAAAAAATGGGAAACAAAAAATCAATTTTAATGGGAATCAAACAAGCAAATTTAAGAGGTAAATATATATCATGG
Source organism: Forsythia suspensa (assembly GCA_023638005.1). Lineage (NCBI taxonomy): Eukaryota > Viridiplantae > Streptophyta > Magnoliopsida > Lamiales > Oleaceae > Forsythia > Forsythia suspensa. The sequence continues at coordinate 39,430,512 of CM042669.1, read as the reverse complement.
CATCGGACTAATGAAAATATAAATTAGAAAATTAATTTATAGCCCTCGATTTCATTAAGGGTAGAGGTTCCGTCCTAACTAAAGTTAAAGATGTAGATAGAACTTCTAGATACAATACATAATTCTCGAGTCCGGTACTATTCAAATCTTAGAGTACACGATCTCTAATATTGGCATCTCTCGACTCTATAAATAGCTTATCATAATTCATAAACCCTAAAAACACTTGAAATCGAATACCAATGGCAAAAATGACCATAGTTGTACTCTTGTTAATGGTGGTGGTTGCACCCTATACAGAAGCAGCCATTAGCTGCAGACAAGTGCGGGGTTAAGATGGCTCCATGCTTGAACTACCTCCTGAACGGTGGCGCTCCATCGTCTCAATGCTGCAGCGGCGTTAAAACTCTCTACGCCGCGGCTAAGACCACCGCTGACCTCAAGACCGCCTGCAACTGCTTGAAGCAGCTTGTACAAGTCATTAAACGTATCAATTTAGGCAATGCTGCTGCTTTACCCGCCAAGTGTAGCGTCTCCATTCCTTACAAGATCAGTCCCTCCACTGACTGCTCCAAGTATGCATCTCTTCTTATTTGTTCATCTAATTGAAGCGACTTAACATTTTTTCATATTTTTTAAGAAATGTTTTTATTCATACAAAAAATATGATTTATTACTTTGGGTTCCTAATTACATCTGGTGTAGATAATTTAGACATACAAAAAGTTGTTCAAAATAATATTATATTATATACAAATTTAGCTTAATATTTTTTTAAAAACGAAAGATTTTAATGAAAGTTTACATAAATTTATGAAAGACTTTTATTAATTCCTAACAAATCTATAAAAATCATTTAAAAATTCATTAATTCTACAAAAGTCACCTACTTATAAAAGTTTATAAAAGTCTCAATTAAATACATCATCTCCTAAGTAACTTATTTGTAAATTTTTATAAAAGTTACTTTTTTAAAATAAAAAAATTGTGAGTACAAAATCTTGATTTTTGACCAAATGTCTCAACTCATTGTCAAAAAAAATAGTTTATCAAGCTTTTGCAAATATAATAGCTTACATCGATACTCAAATAAAATAAATAAAATAAAGCTATTACATTTGTAGCAATTATTTATTTAAATTTAATCTTCAATATTTCCTCACGTGTGCATGCATAACTCATTTCTCATTAATAGTATGTACATGCATAATTTATAAATAATTGAACTACGAATATTAATTTATCTACTCTAATATTGCATTGAGTCGTCTTAGTACTTGTTCGGTTGACATTTTCTCCAAAACCCATTTTTTCTTTCTGATTTTGACTTTTCAACCCTTTTTACACTACCAAAAAATTTAAAAAGTCAAAAGAATAAAAAAACCATTTTTTCTCAAAAAAACTCTACCGAACAAGCCCTTAATTAAAACTTAGATTATTAGAGGTGACTCAGCTCCTCATTTAATTTAATCTTTTATTATTTTTCAATTAAAAAGATATCTTGTTGACTAATATATAATATTTGTTTCTATTTTCCCATTTTCTTGCAGGCTCAATTGATACATAGACGGGGAATTATTTTAGTCCAATAAATTCCTTTTCGTTTCATTTAAAAATAAGTTGCGTACTGGTCCGCGCAGATATGAAACTTGTATGGAACTTTTGCTTTTATTCGGCTTTATGCGCATATTCGGTCGTTGTATGTCATTAACTCATTATTATGAGCAAGTTTGACTAAGTTTAAAAGGTTTACTTTTTAAGTAAATTACTTATAAATAAAAAGGTACATTTTCAAATAAATAATGTTTTATTGATGAAAGTTAAGAATAAATGTCTTATGTTATGTAGATAAATTTTAAAAAGAAGAAAAGAATAATATGATAAAATATTATCCAAAATTGGTGAATTAGCAATTTAGCATTATAAGTGAATACAATTATATTTGACTAATACTTGTTTGATAAATTTGTTTTTTGTAAATTATAAGACATAGGTCTTACATAATATACAAATAAAAAATTAATAAAATTATAAGTCCCTACAAAATGTGTTGACTTTTAGATTTTTTTAACGGCAATCGGTTTGGTTTGCTTGTTGGGTTTCAACCCAATCCGATTTCTATTTTTGAATTAAAAAAAATTAAGTACACTACATCACTAATGACTCATAGCTCACATTGTATTGGGCTCACATTTTTTTAAAAAAATAATTTGGGTCCAATCCAAAATTGAATACCAACCTTGATTTAAAGCTTGCCATTTTTAAAAAAAAAATAAAAATTGAGCCAAGCTCAAATCGAACCGACACAATATTATTTGCATTTTCGATTTTAGATTGGATCGAAAACCAACACAACCCGATCTACACCCACTCCTATTCATGGGGATGGACGGACGACCATATGCATGCCGACGTTTAAGTCAAATTTAGAATTAGGTTTGGAGAAAAAAAATTAAGAGAGTGTTGGCTTTGGTGAAATATTTCACATACTATCTAACGAGAATTAACAATTAATGTATATAAGATGAAATATGGAGAGTTATAGGTGAGAGCGAGGACACGTGACAACCACGTGTCATGTCGCTATCATATGTCGTGTCTATAACACTTTGAACATTTTTATAATTATATTTAGGTCTTAGTCTAAAGAAAATAACGATGAAAATGACTTAATTTCTAATATTTGAGAATTTGGGCCAAATTTGTAATTATCCAAAAGTTGAGAGATTAAATTGCAATTTTGTGAAAATATTCCAAAACTTATAAAATTAGTTTCAATTTTCTAAGCACCTCTAAATATTATTTAAGCATGCAAATAATTATTCGGGCTTTAGTTTTGAGATAAGTTAGAAATTTGATCTACTTAGCCTCCTCTTGAACAAGTGTCCATGGACAAGCAATTAACTTTTAATGTGAACTACTTTTGTTTGTCCATTCCCCCACTTGACACTTGTCCAGTGGAGGTTATAAGAACTAATTGAGAGAGATCAATCAAGAAATTTTCGCTTTCGTGGAAACATAAAATAATTGAGCTCAAGAGGTGAAATTAATAAGAAGTGTGCTCAATTCATATTTTAATATATTTTAAAAATTCATATAAATTGAGGTATTTTTAACTTAAATTTTATTAAAATTTAAGTGTCTTTAACTAGAATTTTAGTAAATTCTTTAAAAATTTAAATGTCCTCAATAACTAGTAGATTTTGAAGAATTTCAATAATTTAATTGATTTTAATAGATTTGATGTTTGGTGGTGCTTAAATTATAATTTTATCCGATCAAACATATATTTTATCCACACATTTCATGGGATCCACAACTTACAACTCACTTTTTATCCACACATTCATTCACAACTCATAATATAAGCATTTAAAAAATATTGCAGCACTACTAAAAATACTAACCATAAGTATAATAACCAAAAAATTTAATAATTCTAGCCCAAATTTCAAATTCTCAATCTCTCTCTCTCCAATAAGATTTTGCTCGAAATTTTTGTGCACAATGAGTATTTAAAGTAAAAAAAATCATATTAATTTTATTAGCGATCACTGAAGTTTTAGCAAAATTACAAAACAGTCACTAAAATTACAAAGTTCTAATGTCGATCACTGAAATATACTAATGCGTTCACCAACGATCATTCTATTAAATTCTCAACGTAAATTGATAACGTGTCACCATTAAGTATCTACATAACACATAATCGGTCAACATTTGACAAAAATTGATGCCATGTGAACTTAATCTACTAATAACAATAAATTTAAACCATAAAGGATGCACATAAAATATAAGGACCTTGCTACAATTTTTGAAAAATATCTATATCAGATCCCCAAACCATTTGTACAACCCAATTTTTTTAAAACACGATCACAAACTCTAATTTTCTCCCAATTTGTTAAATCGGATTGTGCAAATAGTTTGGAGATCTGATTTAAATATCATCTAAAAATTGCAACTATGTCTTCATATTTTAGGTGCATCTTTTGTGATCTAAATTTATTGTTATTAATACATTAAATTCACGTTGCATCAAATTTTGTAAATGTCGATCGATTGTGTACCACGTGGACATTTAATAGTGAACATGTCATCAATTTAGGCTACAAATTTAATAAAGTGACCGTTGGTGAATGCATTAGTATACTTTCAGTAACCGGCAGTGAAACTTTGTTACTAAAGTAACTGTTTTGTAATTTTGCAAAAACTTTAGTGACCGCCGGTGAAATTAACCCCAAAAATATCACAAATACATGGGATTTGGCGCAAATTGTTCCTAACATTTGCCCTCAAATGCGGAGATGGTCTATAACCTTTATTTTTTTGCACGTGCATCCATAGTCTATGTGTATAGGTGCGCAATTGGTCCTTATTTGATGAAAATGACAAATATGCCCTTATTTTTATTTTAAAAAAATTACAATTGGATTTCTAACTTTTACAAAGGGTGCAAATGAGCCCAGTATATTTATTAAATAATATCTAATCTATCATACTAAAAATACCATTATAGTCGTGTTGATTAAATTTTTCATAAGAAAAAAATGTAAAATTATTATGCTTCAAGTATATGTAATTGCTATGTGATGTAAAAATTTGAATAAAAATTAAGATAAAAAATAATAATAAAATGACATATAATTTTATAACATTGAACCAATCTTATTATTTTACATAAAAATACTAATAAAAATTAATTTGCACATTGTGTATTTTTTTTCTTTTCGTATGATAATAAAACGATAAATGAAAATATGAAAAATACAACTGGAACTGTAATATTTGTAGTTAACAAAAGAATATCTTAACTAAATAATAAGTATTTGAGCATCAAATTTGTGACAAAGTTATTTTTTTTTATAACGATAAAATAAAAGCTCAAATTTTAAAAAATGTAATTACTTAATAATAAAACTAATAATTTTTAATTACATGTTTAATTTTTTTTGTTATAACGATAAAATAAAAGTTTAAATACAAATAATGTAATTACTTAATAATAAAACTAATAATTTTTTTTAACATGTTTATTAATAATTATGAGCTTAAATTTTATTTATTTTATAATAGTTCGTGAAATATACAAAACAATTTAGTATATTATCAAATTAGTCAATAAAGTCTTAATTAAAAAAAATCGTTAGTTTCCTTTAATTTTTATAAAAATTAAAGTATCGGACTCATTTGTACTTTTTGCAAAGTTAGCAACCAAACTATAATTTTCTTTTATTAAAATTAAGGATATATTGGTCTTTTTCATCAAATAAGACCAATTACGTATGAAAACAATATATGTGCCAAAAAATAAATGTTAGAAACTATTTTTGCACTGAGAGCAAAGATTATGGACCATTTGTATCAAATTTTTCAAATACATTGTACGAACTTCATTAACTTTTATAATTTTAGAATTATGTTAAAATTAATAAATGCCCCTTATTCATTTATAATATTTAAAAAGTAAATTATAAATATCAATACATCATTAATTAGTTGTCTTTTTCTTTTTTAGCTAATAGTTTAGTTTTTTAACCAAAAAAATTAAGAAAATTTTGCGCTTTTGTAAAGAGTTGAGTTATCAACACTAATTTTAGAGTAAGATACTCGTCAAATGCAATATTAAGTTTGAAAAAGGATAAAAAAAAAATTGAAATGATATGTTGGAATTTTATATATATTTTTTAAAGTTTCGATTGACAAGTTGTTTTTAACAATTGAGTAAGTAAAAATACAAGTTGTTAAATGACAACAAATCTTTTAAAATCAATAAAATTCATGAAAATCTATTAAATATATAATACATGTTGTAAAATTATAGATAATGATAAATGACTATTTAGTAGTATCTAGATGCATATGTAGTTAACTACTTACTCTGTAGAATAGTGTATTCTAATCGGGTTAGAACTCCTTTGGAACCCTATAAATAAGGGTCATTGTTATAGTAAATTGACAGATTTGAGTTTTGACTCTCCCTAATCTCTTCTCTTTTTCTCTCTACTTTTATAATTTCATAACACGTTATCAGCACGATTCTCTTTCTTTCTTTTCTAGACCGTAGTACAAATCAAATAAGTTATTATCTAGTACAAGTTATTCTCCCTTAAAGAAATAATGATTGTTTTTGTGGATCTCAAAAGAATGGAAATCTCAACTCCATTAAGTCTTAAAGACGTGTAAACATCATTGTGGGCTAAAAGAATGGATCCATCTACCTCTTATGGTTTGCCACTTCAACATCTTTTAGACCATCATTATTTTTAATTGTTTGTTATTAAAATATTGCATGTTGTTACAAAACATCGTGTAAATTATGGCATGTAATTTTTTGCTTGCTTGTAGAATTGCTTTGAATATTTGATTGATTGTTCTTATATTATGTTCTATATTACTTCTATATTATATTTCGTTAATATATGTTCAACTGTAATTATTATGAGAAATTATAAATTCTTGAACTACATTTGTTTTTCAATTATACTTTTCTTGAAAAACATAATATTATAATTCTATTAATATTCCAGAAGAATATTATATTGTATTTCAATACCTAGACATTTAAATATTCCAGAAGAATGTTAATTTTATGACGTTATAATTTTTATGAAAACATGACGTTATAATTTTGATATTTCAGAAAAATATTGAGCAGTAGTCGAAATAATATTTTATTGTGCTCTAGAAGAAGCACATGTTTCGAAGAATATCATATCACATAATTAAATTGTGATATAAATAAGTAATTAATTAACTAATGCTTATCCCCGAAGGAAAGCATATAAATCATATTATGTTAAATTGATTAATGCAAATTATATAATAATTGATCGATTGCTTTAGTGAAAACTTTTACTTAATCGATAAATTATTTTGTATTGTGTCATTGCTCTTGAAGAACAACATCCTTATATTCAATCAATATTCTTGGAGAATATTGCATTGTAATTCCTAAAGAAACACAATATTACATATATTAATATTTTGATATTGCTCTGAAGAAGCACAAATTTATAGTATATTAATATTTTCCTGAAGAAGCATAATTTAATTAAACAAATATTATATAACTGCTTTTGAAGAAGCATAAATTTGTACATATCAATATTCTAGAAAAACATCGTGTTGTTGCTCTTGAACAAGCACAATTTTACAATTTTAGAATATTAATGTTGTGTAATATTAGAGTGTTGATACCCTTAAAGAAATACTATATTGAACCAGAAGTTCAATGTCTTAAAAATTTTATTGATTGACATTACCGGTTAGACCATCTCGGATCAATATGATGTGAATTATTAATAAGAATATCTATTGAAAACCAGAAGATTTTTCAATATAATTAATTCTCATGTGATGCTTGTTCTCATGGTATATAAATCAATAGACTTTTACTAGCTAAAATCGGGACTGAATTCCCTACATTTCTGAAAATTATTTATGGTGATTTATGGGGCCCTATTACCCTCCATATTGACCATCTATATATTATTTGTATATGATAGATACATCTACTAGATGATTGTATGATATTATTATTCGCAACTTGAAGTTTGCGAGATTACTTGCTCAAATTTTAAATAATGAGCATAATTTTCAGATTATACAACCAAGACGGTGATGTGTCTTGTCAATGCTAGTGAGTCTAAATCTCAAACTTTTAATAAATATTAGTTGAAATGATGTTAAATGGTTTAGCAATATTATTTTTCAACGCCTCCAATTAAATTCTAAATCATTACTATTGAGAACAAAGCGCTTCCCATTTTTGTCTAGGGAATGTTATGTTGAAATACTTATACGCATTATGCCAACATTAAAGTACTCCCGCTATAGTTGGCTTATGGTCAGAGCCTAATATTATCCATCTAATGATTTTTGATAGTGCAATATATGTACAATCGGCCTACCATAGTGCACTGAGATGGGCTTTGAAAAATGTTGAGAATACATGTTTAGTATGGAACATTATAAAATATCTTAAGTCCTAACGGGTGATATTTTATAATACGGTTTTTCGAATGTCATTTTGATAAGACAGTTTTCTCAACATTAGGGAAGAGAAATTGAGTAGCTGAAAAGAATACATGAAAATACAGCATATTATATTTTCTAGATCCTTGCACAAAACAATATGAACCAGAAGTTCGACAAATAACTCATTTGTAAGTTATACAATTGACAGATGCATTTACTGACCAAAGAGATTAAATCAAATCTCATATACCAGCTCTAAATGCTCCAATTTATATTAATGTCCTTGAAGGACAATTCATTAACATTATATCTGGTAAATTAATGACACGCCTGAAGCGTGATGACATTTGATTCCAAAAAAAATTCTCAAATAAAAAATGGAGCCAATTATAAAGATGGTCCTATTGAGGAGGTATATACTCTTGGAGGGTATATAGACATAACTAATTATAAAACTCCAGAAGAGGTTCAGCTAGCTGAAATAATAAAACGAAAAGATCTTGTTAAATTATGTCGTTATGAGAAATAAATAGATTCAAAAATAAATGTTGTTAACAACACTTTTGTATATAAAGAAGCGCTTCATATTATAAAAGGTAGCGAGGATATTGAAAGAAATCATCAAAGAATTAATTGGCCAAATAAAAGGATGCAATCCAAGTAAATTGAACTGACTAGAGAAACCTGAAGTTTCTGGACCTATAGTCGGAGCACCTAAAGGTGTATATTTATGCGAAAATGAAGTCGTAACATGTAATGTACGACTTTTAACATTATGAATTTCGCAAAGACTTATGTAAATCAATAATAAGTTGATATCTTGTTAGTCTGTCAATACATGACATATATGCATATAATGAATATTGTTATAATCAACTCATCCGCATGACTAATAAAATAATGTATATAAATCCTTGGAGGATTTAATATGTCAAGCATATAGTTCAACTTTTCGAGAACTCAATCGATCAAAGTACAAATCTGAACTAATATTATAATGAGAGGGAGTAAATCGCATTGTACTCTTTTCTTTGGTGAGGTTTTGTCCTATTGAGTTTTCCTGGCAAGGTTTTTAATGAGGCAATTTGCATGGCGTATTAAAAGAATTATGTACTCTTTTTCTTTTACTATGATTTTTTCTCACAGAGTTTTTTCCTAGTAAAGTTTTAATGAGACATATTCTTTGTGTAAATGATATCCAATTAGAAGTGTTATAACTCTTATAGTTATGGATGTCTATAACCTACAAAATATTTACCTTCATCATAATCCTATGGTTATACTCCCGTGTATTATAAATTGTATATGAGACCCCTGAAGGGAACAACTACAAGATCTATTTTTAATATAATTGCATCGTGACCATCATCGTTGACTACAATCAATCGGAGATAGTGTATGAAGATGATATTGTTTGGAGGTTATAACATGGAGCACATTTCACCGTAATTGTTTTATACAAGTTTTGAAAAGATGGTGGCATTGAAGACATTGGCGCACAAGATATGGATAGCTCGATACAAGTTTTTCCATTGGTTGAAATCGGTTGGAGTAGTTGTACTCTTTTCCTTCGCTTTCGTGTTTTATCCCACTAAGTTTTCCTGACAAGGTTTTAATGAGCGATGTTTGAGTACTCTAATTTTTGATAATTTTCTTTCTATTGGTATTTTTGTCCCATTGGGTTTTTGCCAAATAACGAAACAATTATTGTATAATAAGTCATTCAAGGGGTGTTGTAAAATTATAGATAATGATGAATGACTATTTAGTAGTATCTAGATGTCTATGTAGTTATCTACTTACTCCAGAAGAGTGTATTCTAATCAGGTTGTAACTCCCTTTGGAACCCTATAAATAAGGGTCATTGTTATAGTAAATTGACATATTTGAGTTTTGACTCTCCCTAATCTCTTCTCTTTTTCTCTCTACTTTTATAGTTTCGTAACAATACATAAATTTTGTGAGATTTGTTAAATTCTATGAATTTGTAAGAATTTATTAGTATTAAAAATTTTATTAAAATTTAAGTTGAATACATGACGAACTATAATAGAGGATGATGAAGAAGCTTTGCACTTTCCCAGCTCTTGCGTTCGGCCAAATCCATTTCAACACACGTGGTCAACTAGTATTCCCAAGGAGTGAGCCTATACAATTAAGATAATTGCACAACTCCCACAAAATTTAAGCTTTTGCAATTAATTTCACTCATCTTCCAACTAGTATATAAACACCCCTTTCCCCTCTCATTTTTTATCATCCTCGCTCGAGAGCACACACTCAAACGCATGCACTAGCATTTCAAGAGAGAAAATTAGTAGAGAAAGAAAAGCCACTTTCATTTCATTTTTGAAGAACTTCATTCATTCTCCATTAATTTTTAAGGTAATAAACTCTTTAATAAGTGCTGTTATAATTTCATACAAGTCTACTTTTGTGAATGCTACAAGTTTAAGATTTTTTCAGAAGCAGATGCAAGGGGCTAGGTCTGGCTACACCTACAGCCCCGAGCCAAAAAGTGAAAGACAATTTTTTTTTTTTTTTTTAATTGGAGGTAACCTATGCAAAAATTTAACAGCTTGCGTAAATAAATAATTCCAATTTTTCAGTCCAAATGCTGAAAATTAAATCTAAACCCAATTTATATAATAAAATATATATTTCCAACCCAAATTCAATGAAGACCAAAAACAAATGTAAGCCCAAACAAAAGAGCAAGCCCAATTCTCTAAACAAATATTTGTAATAGATTTTCAGCGTAAAAACAAGATATTCACTGTCCAAAAATTCATTCCCAAATCAGAGAAACACGCGGGAAGGTGGAAGCTCCATTAATCATTTTTTCTCATTTTTCTCAAATTGAAGTTCCAATCACTTAAAATCAATTGCAAACCCGTTAACCCAACTTGGTGGCTCTGTTACCTAGCCTTAAATCAGTCAAAAATCCATTGTTTTCCGCCGACAACAGTGCTGATGTGCCCGTACTGAAGAGCATGTATTTTTTTGTTCTTTTTCTTTTTTAACATTTGTGTAATGTATATATTATTTTACATATTTTATTTTTGATTTTAAGTCAGATTCTTAATTGATTGATTGTATATTATTTTCATTTTTTCAACTATTGGAAAAATTAAAATATGACTGCAAAATAGCAGTATATTTTTCAGCTTTTTCCAGGCCCTAATTAAAAGCATAATCAAGAATGTATGCTTAATGCTATTTGTGAATAAATTAAAGATAAACTTTAAAGAATATAATTAAATTTTCATGAATGAATTCAAGAAGGTATTATTTGAAAATTGAAATGAAATGAGACATTATTAAGTGCACATTTGATGAGGGTTGAACTCTTTTGCAATTTGTAATAAATGTGAAGCTATGTGTTTTTTGGTTTTTCGGCCAGGGACTAAGGATGATCTCATGATCAAAACTGTGAAGCTTTTGTATTTTTTATTTTTAGCGATTGAATACTAGATTTTATTGTGTAGGAAGAAATCATCGGCAACTTGAGGAAAAATACGCTTACAGCCTTACATGTATTTCACTTGCAATTGTGTAATTGATTTTTGTTTTTGTCTTGTCGGCTTATTTTGTATGCCTTCGTCTTTTTTTTTATTGTAATTGTTGTACCTTGCAGCCTATTTTGTTGCATTGTAGACTTATTATTGAATTGTTGTGCCTTGTGAGAGTACACTTTCTTATAGATTGACTGAAGATCAACCCTCGTTTCCTACCGTGCAACTTCCTCCAATTTCATCTCCATAAATCGTACATCCTTCAACTTCAAATCTTGAATTATAACCGTTTCGAACGAGATACAAGAAAAAGAAAGCAAATATTTGAACATCCTCCAATGAGATTATATATAGTGACATTTGAAAGGTATCGAACATCCTCCAACTGCAGACTAAAGATATCAATTTTTTTGATCATTTATTTAGATAATGTTGTCAATATTATTACTTATTCTCCTAAACCCATTAATGAATTGAGAACTGCTCAAACAATAGAAATTGAGTGTATGTTGGCTATTGGAGAACGCATTTGCAAAGTTCGAGAGCTATTCGGTGGATTTCTCATTATGACTCAATAAAGAGTTTGATAGATATGTACGCTGCAACTTGTAATGTACTAGAAGAAATTTGGATTCAAACATCTATGAGAGGATATCAAATAGTTGAAAAAATATCCAAAGAAAAACTTGAAACACAAAAGAGGAAAGCCAAAATTTCAGTAGAAACTCATTTGTTGGCAATAGAGGCCAAATTATTGTACTGGGCGAACACCCAGATTTGTAATGGGTGTTCGTCCAGTACAAAATTTCAGTGACCGTTGGTTTTGAAATTTTGGCAGCGTTTAAAAAGTTTTGACATCATTTGGTTTGGTTTTGGCACTTATTCGTGTATTAGACTTGATAATCTATAAATATAGATGATTTTCATGTTAGAAAAATAATAATTAACATCAAATACATATACATACATCCAAATCAAAGATCAAAACTCAGATTTTATAAAGTGTTATTCAAATTCTTATTCATGTTCATTTTGCTTGATTTGAACTTGATTTAAAAGGTTTGTTTACTCCTGCAAATTATTTGTCATTAAATCCTTCAAGCACTTATTCCAGTGGCGGTAAATATTGTTTGAGGACAGTGATTCAAAATCATGTTCAAACCTTCCATTTGATAAATTTTTATCTTCTTGTTATGTTCTTCATCCCCTTTTTTGTTCAACAGACATTATGTTTAAGTGATGACAAATAATATAGTATTATTAATATTAATAGTGTCGTAATTTAGTATCACGTTTCTTATGTTCCTATATTGAGAATATATTTTTAATGTCTACCTTAAATACAAGTTAGTATCATTTCTTCCGTTACTCAGTAAATTTTTCTTTTACAAATTATTTAGTGGTCTTATATTTACGTTTGTTATTTGCTTTAATTTTTTCACAAAATCTATGAAAGCAAATAATATAATTAAAGTAAAGAGTAATTATATTCATACTACATATTTTATTATTTACATTATGTTTTAATTGTAAATAAGGTTCTTAAACTTTTGATATTTTGGTACTTATTTTTCCAACGTTATTGGTCGCTTTTTTATTATTAACTTTCAATTAATTTTTACATATTGTCTCTGATAACGATTTTTGTCAAAATATTCTGCTAATGTGCACCAAAATGAGGATAAATAGTTTGTTAGACTTTTGTATTTGTTATTTATTTTAAATATGAGAGGCAAAAAAATTTTTTTACACTTCCTAATTAACCTATTGGACAGAAGTCACTATCAAAGAAAAAGATAAAACTTGCAAATTAATATGTTGATGATAAGAAGGTGATAAAAAAAAAATCGATAACATAAATGTAAAAATGAGCAATAGTGAAAAAAATTTATTGTAGTTAAAATGTAGTGTAGTTACAACTAATATAGTGTCAACATAATTACCATTCAAGTAATTGAGTGACTATTCGAGACGCAAAGTCTCAGGTCGGTATAGTGTCAAATATCATGTAGCTATAGTATATTGTGTCGTTGTTTATTATTATGGCACAATCAGCCTATAACAACTTATCAGTCTGTACTTAACTTGAACTATACTATGAAGTCATTTGTAGGACTCCATGACTATAATATGGTTTGCACGATATACTTGTTACAGTTTCATGTCAATTTAGAGCCCTCAAATATGTGTTTTCGATTGCTTAATTCATTACTGTGGGACCTTATCTTTTTACGTGTGCGTCCCAATAAATATTAGTGTAACTAATAAAATTAAAAGAATAATGATATTTATCACAATATGTGATAATCATCAGTCTATATGTTATTGAATGATATGTCCAGTAGAAAGAGTTTTATTTTCCCCATTTAATTGAACATATTGTTTAATATCAACACGGTTGCTACATGGATTGGTGATAATTACTAGTATTGATAAATAACATTATATTAAAATTAAAATTACACATGGACTATGGGTCATGGATTACAACTTGAGTTAGACATGCTAACTTAGTAAAAATTAAATTTTTATGCAAATATAAGTGTGATTTTATTTTTATTTTTAATAAATACACATAGATATCAATTCATTTATAATGCATTGGAGACTAAATTTGGAATTGAATGTCTATTCATTAGACATCAATGTCACATAAATCGATTAGAAGACTTTCAATATTCGTGCTACTTAAATACTAATCAATAGAATGCATTGGAGATGCTCTAAGACGGTGATGGGATGCCTAGCGGAGGCCCTCCAACACTCAAATTAGCCGAGTAATATAAGTATAATACACATAAGAGAATAATGAGCTTAAAGTATAAAGTTAATATTCCGTGTTGTGTGTTTTTAACAGATGTTCTAATCTCGCATATGTTCCGTTTTATATTCTTGTAAAGTACGATTTAGAAAGAAAATTACACGTGCATTTAATAGAATTATAATTGTGTGATTTATTTTGAGATTATTGACATGCAAAAATTAGATTAATCTAATAATTTTTAAATTAGATGAAAATGATTTTTATAAATAAGATTTTGCCATATGAAAATAGAGAAATTTTTTCTCTTCCTAATTTAATTCAATAGTTACCATATGGTACTAAGAACTTATAGTCATTAAAAAAATTTAAAATTTATACACTCACATATCAACTTTGAAGCATATCGAAAAATCTTGACCTGGATCAAGATCTACTCTCGACGTACTCGAAATAAAAAATAAAAATAAAAATTTCCGCATGACCTAGATGAAATTGGAAATTTCAGAGAGAGTTGATTTTATCTTTCTAATTTTTCGAGTAACTCCTAGTGCTATTTGTGTAAAATTTCCTCAACAAATATCCATCTTTTAGGGTACCCGGACCCGCCCATGCCCGGACCCGCCCATGCAACCTCAGAGCAGACCTATCATCCATTACTGAAACAACAAGCGGAGTTCAGGTCACACTGTGCAGAAAATCCAAATTGCAGGAATCCTCTGCATCCCTGCGTAAAATGCCAATGCACCATCAACGACCATGGAAACTCCAAGCTCAAATCAAGGCCAAAAAGTTTGATTTCAAATTGAAGGTATCAAAAATCTTCCCAATTCGAAAGTTTTCCCGATTCTCGATCCAGCTTAATCTCCATCCATTTCTCATCGAAATCAAATCTGAACCAAAAACCTCATCTCCCTGGAAATGAAAATTTTGAAGTATAAATTTCTTAATTTTTTTAGGAATTTGAGAATTCGACGCGCTAGAAACAAATGCATTGCAAGGAGTATCTCTGGGAGCTGGTTCCCAACGTGGTATGCTCGTGAGGTATGGACTCAATTTTGCTTGAATTCACATTTGGGCATAATCTATTTGTTTTATTTCAACATTGTGTGATTTGAGTATTTGCTTGGAAATTAATATCCGATAAATAATAAAAAGAGTTTAAATCTTTGTCAATTGTATTAGGATTCGATCCAGCACAAAGTTTTGGTGTTTGCAATGCTGGGTTGCTTAGCTTAGTGGTTTGGATTACTTTGCTTTTAAGAGAATCATCACAACATCATGTAGAAAAGAATCACCGTGGGAAGAATCGAGATAAGTGTTTGCGTGAGAACTTTGTTTCAAAATCATTGATGTTTCAAAAGTAGTAGTTGAACGTTTGGTAAACAAAAGTGATTTATCATTGTGAATTCAGATTAAATTACTAAAAAAGACATTGATTATAATAATGTTATTTTGTATTATTATTATTATTATCACGAGTGGTAAATTTTTATTTTTTTTGGCCTAGTCAAATATTTTTTAACAAGACAATGCATTTATTATTATTGTTTTAAAATAAAAATTAAACACCTAATAAATTTCAAATTTGATAAAAATTACAAAATAAAAGTATAGTCGTGCAAAAATTAATTAAATTTATATTATTTATTATACATCCAACTTGCATCAATTCGATTTCTCAAATGATTAAAGGAATTATTTTAATTAATTAGGGTAAAATAGATATTTTAATAATATATATATGAAAAGTTTAAAAAGCGAGAATCGAAAAATTTACCATTTTCTCGCTTCTCAAAATCAATGCAGCGAAATGTCATTGTTTTATAATCACTTTTAAAAATTTTCTTGAACGCTTAAATCAACTTCCGATTGTTTGAGAATCGGAAGTTGAGCCCAAAATCAATCCCAACGGGCCACTTAGCCATAGTGCATTTGAGTAACTACTTCCACCAAGGCTATATTTGAGATATTTTTCTAAGGCATGGAATTATACTGCCTCCTCTCGCGGTTTGCATTTGATTTCCCAGGTCATAATCTCTCTCTCTCTCTCTCTCTCTCTCTCCCAACAAATTTTCAGTTTTTTTTTTTTTTTTTTTTTTTTTTTTTTTTTAAATGTATTGAGTTCATGTTTGGCCTTGTTGAAATTATTTCTCTTATAAATTGGGGTCATATGGAATGCGTGGATAATAAGTAAGTAAAAGTAAGTTATGAATTTTACAAAATGTGTTAATAAAAAATAAGTTTTTACCATTTTTACCAAATTAAACTTAAATTATAATTTAAGCTTATGCAAACATGTACTGTAGTTTGTATGGCCAAGGTGTTTCGATCTCACTCAAATTTATAACTAAGTGCATAATATTTCTGACGCCAAACACGCAACACAGAAAAGAAATAGAGAGAAGCACGAGAAGAATGGGGAGGAATATATGGAGGAATATAGTGGGAAAGAAGATATCAATATTCAATCACAATTAGTTAAAGTCTGAATACAAATAAAATCTTACACGCCTAGTGACGCAAAGCAGTTAAAACTAAAAGAGCTTGTAATAAACTAAAACCTTATCAAAACAT
Organism: Forsythia suspensa; assembly: GCA_023638005.1. NCBI lineage: Eukaryota > Viridiplantae > Streptophyta > Magnoliopsida > Lamiales > Oleaceae > Forsythia > Forsythia suspensa. The sequence goes on along the minus strand of CM042669.1, from coordinate 39,413,676 downwards.
TAAAACTAATCTAATTAAACATAATTTAAATCGAACTCTACTTTAAAATCCTATCTACGTCACATTAACATTGGAAGTTTCTCTCTTGAATTGAATTTCAAAGACACGCGATTCTATCTCCTACCCACTATGGGTAGGAGATCATTACTCCTAAAGGTTTAACTCTTTTGTAAATTTTTTAATCTTAAAAGTTGAATTCTTGTCAAGCATACATATTATTAAGATTTGTGGCTTCATCTTAAAATGTCAATTTTGTTAAGAGGAGCATTCCAAGCTTTTATATGTTGGTTATAGTTTCAATATTGAATTGATGTTGGATTTATTCCTTAGAATGCTCTACAAAATAATAGTTCGTTTGAGCACGCCAATCTTAAAATCCGACTGAATTCCTCGTTTGAGCTTAATGAACTATGAGATTAGGACTTGTATTTCTATCTTAAAATGTCAACTTTGTTAACAACAGTAACATAATCTCTTATATGTTGGTTATAATTTTAATATCTAATTGAACACAGATATCAAGCAAAATAAAATATATTTAAACTTCGTATTGACGAGAGAAAAAAAATTCTTATGTTCGATTCTAATATAAGAAAACTCAAGAGAGTAGTAAGTTTAACACAAGGACAAACAACCAATGTCGTCTTGCTTAGCCCATATTGTAAGGAAGAAAGAAACTATGCTTAATTATACGTTTAAAAATGCTTAATTTTCGATGAAGAAGCATTTAATGGCCAAAGGAGAAAAATTGAAAACAATATTATTCTTGAAGCCTTGTGATGACCCGTCCAACTTTGCTTTCTTTCTTAGAATATATTTGGTCCTCGGAATCTGGCTTAGAGCAATAGTGCTCCTTGTCTTCTTTCTTTTCCGGGTAATTTGCAGCTAGTGTCCCCAATTTTTAATTTTATTTGCACTTATATCCTCATTATTTAATTCTTGACATCCATCACCCCAACCTTTTATATAATTAGTAGCTAATGCCCTTTGTTACCAAAATACCCCTCAACTTTTTATATAATTTACAACATTTTATGCTATTATAATATGGTTGTTAATTTATATTAATTAATTAACAAATATTTTATACAAATATTGTATAATAGTGATTAACAGTTGTAACAGCTAAGCGGTTAATATTTAAAATATTTGAATCACTATTTTAAAATTCATTTTAATTAATTTACATTAATTAACTATTATATAAAATATTTGTTTATTTCATATTAAAAATTGATTTTAATTCATTATTAAATTGAATTATGGTGTTTATATTAACGGAACATAATTTATAAATATTTGAATCTTTTAAAATTATATAATTCCAATCTCGTTCGAGTCTTTTCAAAATATTAGTTTTTGGGTCATGCATTGCACGTGGTGTATTTATAATATTGTATTTTAATCTTTTTCAAGTTATCGTTGTGATAGATTGTATAATTAATAATGTAATGTAGGTAACAAAAAATCATTTTTGTAAACATGAAAATTTACTTTAGACACATTATATTTAAAATTTAATAAGTGTTTCCAATATTTAATATTGAAAATACAAAATTTATTGCTAACAATAATACATAGAATAAAATTTTATTTGGACTGGATAATACATTTATTTAGAATAGTGATTCAAATATTTTATATATTAACCGCTTAGCTGTTACAACTGTTAATTAATTAATGTAAATTAATTAATATAATTAATGTAAATTAATTTACAATTGTTAATCACTATTATACAATATTTGTATAAAATATTTGTTAATTAATTAATGTAAATTAACAACCATATTATAATAGCATAAAATGTTGTAAATTATATAAAAAGTTGAAGGGTATTTTGGTCACAAAGGGCATTAGCTACTAATTATATAAAAGGTTGGGGTGATGGATGCCAAGAATTAAATAATGAGGATATAAGTACAAATGAAGTCAAAGATTGAAAACACTAGCTGCAAATTACCCTTCTTTTCCCGTAGTCATATTCTTCATTCAAGAAGAGTTCTATCGTCTTCACATATCTTTCAACAACAAAAATATTAAGTTTTTTTCCGCATGCAAATTTACAATTAACTACATAAATTATTTTTCGATAATCTCATCTATTTTAAGAGAAGTATATTTGACTCAGATTCTTCATTCAAGAAGAGTTCCATAGTCATATTCTTCATTCAAGAAGAGTTCCATCGTCTTCACATATCTTTCAACAACAAAAATATTAAGTTTTATTCCTCATGCAAATTTACAATTGACTACATAAATTATTTTTCGATAATATCATCGATTTTAAGAGAGGTGTATTTGACTCAGATTTTAAAATATTTTTTAATATTTATGAATTTTCATACATTTCTCGAATTTGAAAAGAATTCTACAGAATTTACAAGATTTTAATAGAATTCTATAAGGTAGATTTTAATGGATTCTTATAGATCTATATTATACACATTTCGATTTCAAGCATAAAATATTGTATTAGACTAGTGGTCTAAAATATTGTATTAATGATCTAATTAGTGTTGACCAGTATATTGTTTATATTCTTCAACCCAATAGTTTAGTTCAATGAATACAACCCAATAGTTTAGTTCAATGAATGATCATGGAGCATCAAGAATAAAATTTCAAATACGATGTTTACAAATTGTAAAAAAAAAAAAAAAAACTATTATTAAAATAAGAAATTTAACAATTTAATAAATTTCCACGTTAATACATATGACTAAATTGAAAATCAAAAACAAGAGTTTAGTACAAAAACATGTAGTACAAATAGAGGATAGCGGTGAGAGAAGAGATGTGGATTGAAAATTTGAAGAGTTGGGTTATAATTTTAAAAAAATTGGTATTTATATTTATGAGCTCGAAATTCATTAAAATTTGTTAAAAATCTATTAATTAATGAAATCTTTATAAATCTACTAGTTATTTGAGACACTTTGATTTCAAAAAAATCTATTTAAATCCGAGTTAGGAACACTTAAATTTATATGAATTTTTAAAATTCATTCAAATTTTAATTAAGAACACCTCTTTAAAATTCATTTCATAACATTTGTCTATTGAAGTTCTGAGAATTGAAGTGCTTCCAAACATTTTCAGGTAATTTGCGCTGGTCTTTCTGGATTCACAAGTTTGTTCATGGAGGCGTGACATATTGGAATTTATAATACAAAGCCTGATTATATGAAATTCTTGAAGCCTCCATTTGCATTTGTTTTCAATGTTCAAGTGGCCCAATTGATGTGGTTTGAACTTTTTAATTGTTTTTCATACACAATACAGGAAAATGATTGGAGGTTGTCTCACTTGGTACCAAGTCTTGTTAAGGGTGCTTTAATGTTCATTGAACGTGTACAAAAAATTACTTTTAAATAAGTTTAAATTGTTTGAGTTTTTTTTTAAAAAAAATAATTAACGTGAATGGTGATTATATTGACATTATATTTTTTTTTTCATAGATGTACTATATTTTAATTGTATTAGAGATCCTTAATTTTTATTCATTGTCATATTTATGGTCTTAACTTTTTTCTTTCATCAGATTCTTATCATTAATCTTCCATTAATTAGTATATCTTGTCTTTAATGACAGTTTTTATCCTATAATTATATTAGCGTGTTTTAAAATGAGGAACAAATATTTTATTGTAATTTTGTATTTAATTTTTTTTACTTATTTAAAAATACGAGGGACAAATAAGTCTTTTTATTCATTCTCAACGAAATGTTTGGGTGAAAGTTGTCTTCCGAAGCAGTATTTACTAATTAATAGAAGGATGTAGATAAAAATGCGATTAAAAAAGTTGAAGACATAAATGTGATAAAAAATAAAGGTTATGATCTTTTTATGCAATTAAAATGTGGTGCACTTGTAAAAAAAAATGTGATGTTTATATATTTAGCTTTAAGCAAATTCAACTTAATAAAAAAAGTACCGTTAATTGACACAATTCATCGTCACTCACGTTCTTGCCTTACACGGTCTATCTTGGTGTCACGAGCAACCTAACATTACTCTCGTGATAAGCCAAATTTTGAGTGAGTTCAAAAAGTGTTAATTTAGAAGATATTTTTAATACTATTTTTTAAGCGAAAAGGTAAAATTAAAAAATTCTTAGAGATTAATTTATTTCAAACTTCTATAATTTTTCCTTTGAAAATCAATAGCATTGTGTTCAAATTTGAAATTTTAAAATACATAGAAATGTAAATGCTAGGAGAGAGGAGCCGGACCTGCGGTGTGGGGCAGTGCGTAATTAAGGACAAAAGTGTTGGTGCTGTGGGACCCAAAGCCGCTTTAAACCGCGAGCCAAGCACCGTTGATCTTTCCTTCGAGAACAAAATCTAACGGCTGATCTTGAGAGTCAAAGATCTATGTTGATGGGGCACTTTGACTACACAGGAAAATCATACAAATATTTTTCATTAAAAAATCATGATAGGTTTTCCAAACTTTGACTCATCTGTCACTTCAATCGAGGTCCCTATTCTTTGAATATTGAGGTATTTCAATTTGAATGGACTGTAATGCCCTTGTACCACGCCTTTTTTGTTTGCTTACTTTTATGTGAATTGCCTTAATTGCCCCCTTGTAGCTTCACCACACGTTTTTGTAATGCTCATCCTCAACCTTCAGAGCTCATGGCAACTCCGTCTTTAACGTTATAAAATAGAGCATTCTGATATTATCCTTTCAAGGTAGTTAGAATATTATTTGAATATTAAAATACTAAAATTTTAATTTAAAAGATAATCCCCCATTTTTAAAAATTAAGTAGAAAACGATAAGCATAGAAAAAAAAAATTTGGTCAACTCATCTTGTCAGATCACGTTCCACTAGTAATGGCCTCAATTGTTGCCATATTCATTACTTCAAACCTCTATAATGTTCGTTATAGCTTAATCATCATGTTAGCTTCTTCTATCAACCTTTATCATGTTAGCTTCTTCTATCAACCTTTACAAGCATCAATATCCTACATCGATTTCTTCCTAACCACTCTCGTCTTTTCTAACAATTCTTGATGAGTATGATGTTATGTTCTTTAATAAGCAACTCAAAAAATTTAAGTGTAATTAAATACACGTTAGAAAAATTGTTTGATAGCACATATTTGTAAAAAAATAAACGATCTACTCAATTGTATAAACATATATCTTCTCAAAATTAGAGCGAAATATATTTTTAAAATCAGAAGTTGAGAAAATTAGGAGTTCAACATTCAAAGGAAAAGAGGGTTAGGAGGGTTCAAAATCAAAGGGAGCAAAGGGCGACTTGCCCGAGTTAGATTTGTAAAAAATTCTATAGATTATAAATAGTGAAGTCGTACGAAATGTGTGGATAAAAAATGAATAAAAATTGTAGAACCTACAAAATATGTAGATAAAAATAATGTTTAATCAACTTATAAGTGTTTATAAACATACCCCAACCTGGAGTGTAGGCAGGAGATATGTTGTCCACTGTGTATGAATAACATTTGTGTCCACACACATGTGGGACTCCCACTGTTGATGTGACACTCCACATCAACAATGGACAATTGATCTCCTGCCCGAGCTCATCATTCCCTACACAAACATACTCTATGTCTTATGTACAACTATGGAACCTATACAAAGAGAACACTTATTGGTGAAACAAACAAGGGTACTAAAGTAATCTTCATTGGCATGACAATAACTATAGAAGGAAAACCTATTAGGATGAGCAAAAATCTTGAGGTCAAAAGTGTCAAAAGACAATGAGAAAGGCAACTGATGCTGTGTGGAACGAAGATAACAACAATGATTTCATATTTAAAAATAGGAGAATTACAGGTGGGGTATTGTTTGGTTTGACTACTGCTGCTACGCATCTCCCAATTTTATGTGCCTCCTCACTTACTTTCTCTCTCTATATTTTAATACTTTTACTATTCATCGTTTTCCAATTCCCCTCTTACCTTTCCTCATTTGTATTCATTTGACTTGCTTTTAGGGTTTTTTGTTTTCACCAAATGTAAGTCTCAATTACTCACAAGATTTGATTTTTCACCATTTGGGTTCCTCTGTAATCCGTGGAAAACTGCAAAGATCCAAGCTTTATTTCAAGTCAGTTCAAGATTCAGTTCAATTTTGCAGGGATCATTGCCACAGGTTGGATTTGTATCATTTTCTTTGCTTTTGTATTTATGGGTTGGGTTGAATTTTGGATTTAAAAATCAAATTTTTGGAAATTCAGTTTAGGGAATTTCATTCAGAGAACTGTAGATACCGGAAAGATCCTTGTTTTTTTTCTTTGTTTGCTATTAATTTGATTTTCTATTAGAAAATGGGATGCCCATCTGTGAAATTCCGTCAATTTAAATGATTTAATTTCATGGTCCATTTTGTTGGTAATTAACCATCAATCTTTCATTTTTGATCTCCGTGGACATCTAGATATTATTGGATCTGGCTTTGGTTAGTATTGTATGATTTTTCAGATTGTGTGTATTTGAGATATTACCATTTGACTTCTAAGGTAATCAACTGTTAGATTACTAAAATACTTTTGAGCCATTGTTAATAGTCAAAATTTCATCTGAACTTGGTATGCTCCGGTTTTGAGAATTAGTTACACCTGCCTAGAGATCCCGTTGCTTTTACAATATGGACTTGGTTTGGGTGCCGCCTCCGGCGTGCTTTTAGTAGCTTAAAGAACTTCGTGGAAAATTGTTTTGATGTATATGAATAGTGGACTGCCCAATGTAGTTTTTCTCTCCCTCGTCTTAGAAAGAACTGATGCATTTTGAGTGTTCAGAATCCCCTTTTTTCCCCCTTTCTGATGATAATATTTCCTGTACCTAATTTGTCTTGACGTATTGCTTTCTAGAAATTGAATTTCTGAGAAGGATAGTGAATTTTAGAAATTAAGTTGGTGGTATTTTATGGAGGAAGAGTGTTTTAAACCAGCATGAAATTATACATTATATTTGGGTGTATTGATTAACTTTATATTGGACAATATGTTGAAACGCACCTAACTTTCAATTATAAATGTTTCGTTTTCTCGAGCAAAAGCTTGGAAATGAGATGTTTAAGTTAGTAATAACCATAATATTATAAGCTTGGCTCCTTTTTCTTTTTTTGTTTTGTATAATCATTTGCATAGCTATTTGACAGGACATCATTGCGCCGGGTTAGAATTTAAAGAATTTTGTAAGCAATATGGGATGTTTCATGGTGTTAAAGAGTAAGAAGAAGAAATCTGAGAAGTCCATGCATATTAGACGCGTTAACCCCCAGCAACATTCACCGACTATGTTGCCTGAACCTCAAACCCGAACACGTGCTTTGCAGTCTGCACCCCCAAGTTTTAGAACTAGGGTTGAACCTGTTCAGTCAAAAAATGGGGTAAGCAGTAGTCGGATGCGAGCATTATCTGCCCCATCAAGTCTTCACGCTGCAGAAGAAGATGCACTCCCGTCCACCGAAAGTGAGGAGCAGGAAGATCACAAGACTCGTGTTGGCTCAATGAAGGAACATCGTTCATCAAGCCCTCAACCGCTTCCTCTTCCATCACCACAGAATACTGCTACCCTGAAGACTGCTAGTAGCTTTAAAATGGTGAACACTAGTGGCCCTCTTTATGCGTCTGGACCACTTCCTCTGCCTCCTATGTTACCTGCTACATTGCCCCCCAGAGGTGCCATTAATTTTTCATATGAAGAAATTGCATCTGCTTGCCACAACTTCTCTCCCGAGCGATGTGTATCTGAAGGACTCTCTTCATTGATCTACCGAGGTTCATTTGGGGATGATGCTTCTGGTTCAAACAAGCTTGAAGCCACCGTAACCCGCCTTCACCCCTCCACTCAGGTAAATTTTTTATCTGTAGGTATTTGATGTTGTCTTTTTTTCTTTGTCTAGCAGTTAGTGGTTTCCTCATACGATTTCTTCTTCATGAAGAGGGATATGTACTGTGTTTAGTTATCAATAATATTACCAGAAATTGGAACCCGTTGTGCTGAATGGGCAGCCTTCCTGCTGTTGTGAAGTTGATACCTAGAGTCTCCAAGTTCCATACCCCTTTACTGTCCACAAATGCTTGGAAATATTGTGGCCAAAGCATTATAATTTGCAAGTACCCTGCAGAACTTATAGTAGAGTTCTTACTGAAATCCAATATGGATCCCGCATTATTAGGGTTTCATTTATTAAATATATAGTTCTACCTTCTCTTTAAGATTCTTGAAAATCTTGTGCATTTTTAGGACTAGTCTCTCAATTTATTTTTCCTTTGCAGGGTTTGAAGGAATTTGTGAATGAGGTGAATACTCTAGCATCCTTGCAACATCCCTTCCTCTGTAAATTGATAGGTTTTCATGCACGTGAAGGATCAGACCACAGAATGTTGGTGTATGAGAGGCTATATCACGGAAGCTTAGACAGGCTTTTGTATGGAAGATCAAATGGGCCGCCTATTGACTGGAATGGCAGAATGAAAGTTGCTTTATGTGCTGCTCAAGGTCTTACATTCCTGCACGAAGAAGGACCTTTCCAAGTAATTAAAACTCCACTTAAGCATTAAAAGATAAATGATTGAGTTTGCGCCTTCAGTACTTTAAGAAAATTACACTGTTTTCCTGCTGCAACCTCCAAATTTGGGATTTAGGTTTGTGTTAACTGAGTTCTTTTGGTGCTTGACAGGCAATGTTCCATGAATTTTCAACTGCCAATATACAGATCGACAAGGATTTTAGTGCCAAGCTTTCTGGATATGGTTGCATTAGCCACATACCAGAGACCGATATATCCAACTCCTCAGTTGTAAGTGTGGTCAAATAGTTTAGTCATTGTGTGGCACCGTCCTTTTGCTTCTAATGCTTTTGGGTTGGGGGTTGGGGATGTTAGCTGATCATGATATCCTTATCTTACCTCTCTAACTATCCTAAATGTTTTCAGGCTCTAGGAAATCTTTCAATGGAGACCCTGGAGAGAGGGTTGCTAACACCTAAAAGCAATGTATGGAGTTTTGGGATTGTGCTTCTTGAACTGCTCACAGGCAGGAAAAATCTTGACAGTCGACATCCCAAGGAAGAGAGGAATTTAGTTAAGTGGAGTCGGCCTTTCCTTGCTGATGACTCGAGACTGTCCCTGATTATGGATCCTCAGCTAAAGGGTCGTTTCCCAGCCAAGGCAGCTCGGATGGTGGCAGACATTGCTCAACAATGTCTTCAAATGGATCCATCGGAGAGGCCCACCATGAGAACCGTTGTAAAGCATCTGAAAACAATACAAGACGTCAGGTATACCTCTCGATTTCCGCTGCAAGAGCCAGGAGCAATTAGCGGAAAACATATGTTGAGATCGCCCAGCCTGAATGGGATCATTACCCCAGTTCCCAGGTCAAGTTTCTCTCCGTCACCTCCAACAAACAGACCGTCTATTTCTCCAATAAGTCTGCATTCATTGCCATTAACTCTTCCTCCCCGAACATGTTCTTCTACCCTCTCCTTGGAGAAAATTGATCGACAGGAAAGCCAGAGATCATCCTCATCAACTGCTCGAAGATCTAGTGTGGAAGGATTTTGATTGTCAATAGAGAGCATTTTTTATTTTTTATTTTTCCTTTCTGGACAGGTGATTTTGCGTGAAATATAGAAGATAAAGGACGTGGTTTCTCACAATTGTTAGGAAGATGATCTGGGCGAGTGATGTTTCTGTACATAAAGTATGTTTTCGGGTTCAGTCAGTTTCTACCAGTCCGAAATGCTGCTGGGAAGCTTTTCTCCTTGCTCCTTTTGCCATCTCACTGTGTATACCAATGCTTCTGTCGTATGTCTATTGTCATTTACATTTAATAAAGGTCAATTAAATGACCATTTCTATAAAGCCATTCAGAATCAAGAAAATTTGATTTCATTGCTTGACTTGGCTTTTAAACTCAGTTAACAGGTCATATAGTTGTGTAGCAGCTGGTGATCTTTCTTCTGGCTTTCCAAATTCTGTGTCAAGGCAAGACTGGACAATATCATATATTGGAGTGTAGTTTTGTGGGCGATTATTATAAGTTGGTTAAACATAATTTTTATCTATAAATTTTGTAGGACTCGCTGTTTATAATCTACAATTTTTTTTACTAAAATATACTTAAACATGCTATTATTGTTCACATTCTTTGCGAATCAATGCCCCCATTATATCCTCTCTCTTTTTCTTTAATGATCAACCATCATCTCTGATGGCATCCAAGTAATTCCTAAGGGGCTGCAGGTCACAGTCAAGAATTGGATAAAATTACAGTCGGTCGACGAGGCCGCTGGAACTTGAAAAAGGCTGTTTCTAAGTTTGCACTCCTTGTCTAACTGACGGTTGACCTCCACCCCATTTCCTCACATCAATCTGTAGAATGATTACACCAAAAATGAAAGTTTTTGTTGGGATATGCTCCATTCCACTAGCTGCTTTAGATGGAAAGTTGTTGCCTTGTATCATTCTGTCTCTACAAAGTAGACCAGAAAGGGATAAAGATAAATTTCTTGCACAGAACCCGCAAAGGCTCTTTGTATTTGAATTTACTACAGCTTTACATTAACATGCTTGCTTTGGAACCTTTTGAACACCTGATACATTTGACAATGATTTCTCTCATTAATGCACATGATAAAAGCCTGAAAACAATTTAGTATGTGTTTGGGAGAGCTTTTAAAAAGTCTAGAATCACTTTTTGAAGGACAAAAGCGCTTTTGGTTAAAGTCAATTAGTATTTATCGATTATAAAAACAGCTTTATGAGAAATTTAAATTTTGAACTTTGATATACATTTGATGAAATCGTATGGTTATGCTCTTAAACAATCAGTTTAACGTTGACAACATTTTTTGAATTGAAAATCAAACAATCAACAACTTTCTTAAAAAACTGTAGTGTTAAAAATTTTATTAACAAAAGACCCAATCTTCGTCATTTCGATCCATCTTGTATTAGTGTTTTGCACTAAAGTGATTAACATGTAAATAGTTCTTTTCACTTTTCACAGCACATATTGCTCATATTTTAATGCTATTAAAGAAGAAATAGAAGAGGATATGTTAGTAAGTTGTCTGTTGGAGACTAGTCCATAAAATAATGTGATCTCAACAGAACATATCACTAGACAATATGCTCAAGTTTCTTGATCGCAGCAATACGTCCATCCTGAAGTTCTATTTTGTAAATCGCTCCAAGACCATCATGTCCAAATTCACAATTTTCATCAATAAGTGCTTTGATCCCGGCAACTAAATTAGCATCGCCAGAAAACACGACAAGCATGCCATAGCTAGCTTCAGCATCATGTGACGGACAAAGAAAAGCCATTGAGGACCAGCTCGGAGACTCGATTAGACTTGGACAAGGGATCACATTGTACTCCTACCCAATTGCAGTGAGTTTGATACAAGTAAATCTAAGTCCTTTTGGTTGTCATCTTAAAAAAGGTAATTTAATTTTAATTTTATCTCCAAATGTTACCTTTAGTACGAATCGAATTCACTTTATAGTCCAAAATTTGACATAATTTTAATAAATAGATGACATACTTAATTCAAAATAATTCATATTATAATATTTTGTTAAACTAACTTATTTAAAAACATGAGAAAGTTTAAATGTCACCCTACCTACTATCAAGAAAAGCAATAAATAAGCAATTTTTATTTTTATTTTTATATTCTTTCTTAGAAAAAAGCCAAGCCAAACATGCTCTTATGACGGTAGCTAATTTTGACTTCTTTACATTTTAATTTTCTTGTTGATATAAAATTAAACCATACAAGAAACAAAAATTTCACGATCTTTTTCTATTTTAATAATGTATACTACTACAAATCCAATTCACCTTACAAAACAATACTATTAAGGATATTAGCCAAATATGGATGCATCATAACCTTATAGCATGTCGATTATGAAAGAAGATTACATGGCCCAACAAAAAATTGAACCCAAAAAAAAAAAAACAGATGATTTAATAGATCATAATGCACATCACATCCAAGGAAAATTTCCCAAAGCACAGGGAGTCTATAAACATCTGTCACAGTTTACATATACATAAATTATAACCTAGATTACCATGTGAAGGAGATCGAAATACGAAAATGCAACACGGTGACATCGGGTCAGAAAAAATCACACTTAACCAAATAAATGCTGGCGGTGTGGTGTGCATAAATTTTCTTCCTCCGAATGCCATTCTTAACCAACACACAACCATTCCCTATTATCAGACATTGCCTTGAGGAATATGATGAGGTACCTCTCCTTGATTATCCAATGGCATATATTGTGCCATGATAGCCCGAATCTCCGAGTCCATGTATCTCTGCATATGAGTCTTTATTATGAGAAAATTCCATAAGGGAAAAAGTCATAATTGAACATTAACAAGAACTGCCACCCCACCAGAGCAATTGCCCAATAAGCAAATGGACTTGAACACACCACTATAGTTTAACATTTTTTACCTGCCCTTACAGACCTTCCCATCAACATTTTTAGAAATTTCACCACACTTTCTAGCATTCCACCTCATATTCAACCCCGTTGTCTAACATACTCGTTTAGGGCCCTTACCCATACCCCACCAATTAATGATCATATTCATTCAGATGAATATTACCACACACTATTGTCTAACAAACTCGTTTAGGGCACTCTTCATTCTGCTGTCCTGATCCAAATTACCCTTATTCTACGTGCATATCAATTCAGCCTACGTTGTTTGAATGTTGTAATAGAGGAATCTAGAACAAAAATAAAGCCAACATACCCTGATCCTGTACTTGTACAGAGCATAACCCGCAACTCCTGACACAGCCAGTCCGAGAATGATTGCCCAAACAAAGCCCGAGCTGAATTTCGTATTAACATCCTTACCTGCAGAGATCAGGAGTTGATAAATCTAGCACTGTAGAAATTATGTTGGCACAAACAACATTAGCTACAAATTTGTTGACTAATCAGCAATCCTAATATTTAATACGAACTTCATTCCTGTATTCCACCATCATCACTCAACCAAGTAGTGGCTAACCAACTACTCATGTCTGGATAGATAAATAATACTCGAGTACAGCACAAGATGCTAGGCAAGTTGGACAACATCTACTTTTCCACCAGCCAACTTCAAGGAGCAGAGTGTTCCAAGTAATGCACACAGTACTCAATGCATATTAAATAGAGCGTTCAAACTCACTTATACATGTGTCATGTTCATGTATGTACAATAAGTTGCCACTGCAACCGCATTCATAACTGCCCCAGGTATTCTTGCATTTGCACTCTGGACATTGGCATGCCAGTTTTTCCTTGCACTCGTCAATATCTAAAAAGATGCCCAGATTAATAAATCTAAATCAATCACCCATAAAATATGCAATGGCAGACAAATCTATTATGTTCGTATGACACCTAGAGAAATAAAGATGTGTACCTTCACAATTTTTAACTCCATCACCCTTGAATCCTGGAGGGCACTTGCAACCTTTCGTGTGGTCATCCTGAAGAATAAAGATTGAACCGTTATATTTTTCAGCATAGAAGAAATCAGAATTTTGCATGTGATCAAACAAGAACCAAAAAGAGAGAAAATAAGTAGGACAAGCAAGGGAAAACAATGCAAAAATAACTTTGACAAATAGGAAAAGGTGAGAGAAGGAAAATGTACTACGAGGAACCATCCAACTTACAATGCATGCAGAATATGTCCTTCCATCCTGGGTCCCTTTCCAACAGCCTCCATTATTTATTTCACATCTTAATACTCCAGAAGCTGCCACAGCCAGAAGACAAGAAAAATGTGATGAATAAGAGACTAACCACCTGGGACTGATAGTCGATGACCAGGCGTGCTTTAAATGTTCCATGTCTGGAAATTACTAATCACGAGTAGAAACAACCTATAAAAAACCTATAAAAAGTCTAATACATCTATTTACCCAAAGAAAAATCTCCCCTTGTCAATCCCCCTACAGCCTATGGTAACACTTTATCCTAATATAATGACGTTTGGAAGCAATTGTGGAAGGATAACCACATAAAAGAAGAAAACCATTTCCAGGAATTCATTGTAATGTCATAAACTGAATGAATAAGGAAATAGAGTTGCTATATTGGAATGGTTGGATCATGGGACTACCCCTACCCTCCCAAATTAAGGGGAAAAATAGGAAAAGTATTTTCGAGAAGAGCAGAAGGGATGTTCACCTTCACAGTGAGTATAACCATCACCTACAAATTTCACTCCCTGCACAATTGGGCATTCACACACTTTCCCACGGAAGGTATCCTGTAATGCATTTTTAAGCACATTAGAAGAGAAGTAGAGCTAAAAATGGCAAAATAACAATTAGAAGTGTAGTTGTACCCTGCATGCTGTAATGTTAGCAGCCTTATCATGCCAGCATCCCCCATTATTTTCCATACACTCATTGGTTTCTATATCTGCAAAAAGAACATCAACAGCCACTTAAGTGCAGGAGGTTGTATCAACCACGGAAACATGTGTGTAACGGTAGTGATTTCCAGAACGCCATGGATCGAGTCTCACAATACCACATTGGTAGAATAGTTCAACATGTTACTTCTTTGTTTACCACTTCATAAGAATAAATGTGTGTAAACTAGAGATGGATAGTAGAATCGATGACCTTCAGTCAAACAAATGGCTGGCTCTGTGGTCTCCTCAAAACCTGAACACATGGCCTTGAGAACTGCTCCTTTGTCCAGCTTGCCTGAGCAATAGGATTAATTTTATGAAACAATTTTTTTTTCCATATAAATTGTGATAAATAAATTCAGACTGCTGTTAAGGTTCTAAAAGTTTTATACCTCTGTACTGCCTGTTGTTTATAACAAGGGTAGGCAAGATAGTCACATCTCCACGAGAACCCTTCCCTATCTGAAAATACATTGCACTGTCAGTTAACAACTTTCACAGCCATTGCTAACAATAAAAGGGTCTTAAAAGATACAAAACCTGTGATTCCTGTTCAGCTTTTAGAACTGGGTTGTCTGTATCCGCCTCAGTGTCTCCTATGCATTTGTCTATCTTGTTAACATCAACTCCTGCATAGAGTCATTTCAATAAACATTGATCAGTCCATGAGCAAGCAGCCCTAAATGCTAGTATTTGTCAAGACAGTGAAGAAGCATGTGAAGAAGTTAAATGCAAGAAAATAGAAAATCCTAGTTCCCATCCAGGAGGCAACAATTATGCACCCAAGGATGCATGGACATATAGGAGCACTAATTCATGGTTCCATCTATGGAAAGCCTTTGGTAAGATTAGCTCTAGGTCATTGATAGGTTACATAACTAACATTTGGACCAAATGAAAATTAAAATGCAGTAAAAAATTTGAGGGTAATAAATACACATTAATCAACATAATTTCAAGAACTACCGACGTGTACATTAAGCAATAAGTAAAGGAAAAGAATCATTGCAATAGTAACCAAGCAGCAGCTTACTCTAAGAATCCTAACTGTTAAATCACTAAGCCTTACCCACATTATCGTATAACAAAGTTAACTAACTAATACACAGATAAGAACAACAGATATGATCTGTCATTCTCCCAAAAAAAAAAAAAGTTAAACTAATGAAAATGAAACTGTGACAGATGACGAACACTCCGTGATAATAAAAATGAAGCAGCACAGTTAATATTGGTATCACTATTGGATACAGTGGTCCCATCAACATCATCTTTAAAATCAAAATGAATTATTCATGCAAGCACAATTATACTGCATATTTTAAATTTTTGTTGAGTAAAAACATTGATAGAACGGAACTGTAACATACCAAGTGAATGGATTACTTGATCGGCACAATCTTTAGTGTACTTCTTCTCTTTCATTGGACAGCGGATTGCAAAATCTGTCACATAATCCCACCAAAGCCATGGTTTTCCACTTTCGTTGGCTATCTTAAAAAAGCAAGCTTGGCGTAGATTTTGCACGACAACATCCTTCCCATCATATCCCTTACTGAAATCCTGCTCAGGATCCGGCGCACAATATCTCCCATGGTTTATACACTGTGACTTGCACTGTTTGCTCAAAATAAAAGCATCGGGACAATACCAAGTTATATAATGTGGGGTGAACTGGGTATAGCCTTTCTGCTCAAGTATCTGGGCTGCTCCTTTGAAATTTTTGACAAACTCTATCTGGCTTTCGCACTTGGGACCACACTCGTCGTTACTATTTGTCCAGAACTCATACTCAACCCGCTCGTCAGGATGTGGAAGAGCCTCTCTCCAGTCAAGATTTATATTGACCATTTCTCCTTTAGACAACTCTTTCTTGATGTTGTCCCCAAGAGCCTTGCTAATAAGTGCAGATGGGATAGTTATGTTTTGTAGATAATCTGCTTTTGCATTCTCTTCCTCAGGGGTATCCATGGTAATAAGAGGCTCAATCCTGTCATCGGCAACAAGAATAGCTGCTGCTCCAGCATTCTGAGCATTCCATGCCTTCAACGTGAAGTAGCAATCTGCCAAATCAGCAAAAAATAAGATGACATTGTTCAATGTAGATGGTGATAGTAATTTGCTTCAGCAGTTATCAAATTCACGCCTAAGCAAGGAAATACATGTTAAGAAATTGTTTAAGGTTGTACATGTATTAATGAGTGTGATTCAGATGACACTAAAAGAAACGCCTGCTCTATGGTAATGTCAACACCAATATTAATCAAGACATCAAGTGATGCAGGAGAAGAATAAAATGGATTTATCTGAAGTAACTAACAAGATTAAGCTATAGAAGAACAAAGGACAATGAACTTAAAAAATTTCCTTCCAAAAACCAGATGAAAAGGGTGAACATTTAAGCTGCCGAAATTGGTGTTTCCACTAAACCAATTTTCAAGTGCAAAGTAGATGAGTTTACTAGCTATATCAAATCCAAATTACTGTTTTCATATTGAAATATGTTCAAAATGATGATAATTGGTGAAGATACATTAAAACATCAAAAGCTCAAATAATTAGACAAGTACAAGATCATTTTTCTTTCTCTTCCCAACCAAGTTAACACACATGGGTATATGCAATCAACAATCAAGTTAACTTGGAACCAATACTGCAAAAAGAACATGATGAAATTTCTCCTCCTCCAAACATGGAAAATTAAAAATTAAATGATCGCATCCAATTAAAGGGCACGAAAACAAAAAACTTTACCCCCTCGATCAGCAAGAACGAAGATTGGCATGCCTCCAGGCTTAGTCTTGAAGGAAATTTCCACATCTTCGAAACTCTTGCACGCCTTCTGATTGGCTTTTGGATAGAGCACTGTCCCAACCATGGTCCCTCCATACTGTGGAACCCCAAAATTCCCAATTGCACATTCATACACATCTTTCAGTGAGCCTGGTGACGTCACCTTCAAGCTGTTCTTCTCAACAACGAATCTTCCCAAACAAGATCCATATAGAAGAAACCATAAGCACACCAATAATCCAAGCTTTCCCCTCATCTTCTCACTTTCCTTCAGTCAATAAAGATCGAAAGAAAATGACCCGGCCCAAGTCAGAATTCAATTCCAAATCCCTTCTTTCACAAGACCCACTTGCCAAACTCTAATTTTATACCAATATAACACAAATCTCACCGTAATACAATTTTCAGATCGAACCCAGATCATAAAAATTTGTGATCGAAGAAAATATCAATTTTTAATGAGATTCTCTATGGTATTTGAGCTGATTTTTTAATAAAGTAGAAGGGGTAAAAAAAGATGAGGGTTTTGATACAAACGAAAGACGAGTAGAGGTGTTGAATTGAATAATAAAAAGACGAGGTAACTACGTTCAATTCAACCTCGATGACTCTACTTTTCTTTAAATGTGAATAAATTATTAGATAATGATGAAAGATATCTGTCGCATTTTAGTTGCGTATTTATATTAATTACAAGTAATTAGTTAATATATCTAAACCGCCATATGATCAAGTCTTAACCAGAAAATAATTAATAAACAAGCCAAGAAACAAACAAAACGAGGAATTTTCCTTCTTCTTTAAGAAAAAGAAAAAAGAAAAAAGAAAAGGATAATTTCACTATTATCCTCAAATTTTGGCTATATTAGCAAATTGATCATAAATTTTTAAAAAGAGCAAGTTGATCCCAATATCTAATTATATACGCTATATTAACAAATTGATCATCAATTTCTAGGCATCAGTGTAAGTTGAAAAGTAAATCTAATTTTATAAAGTTAAAAAAATTGAGATCTACTGGACAATTAGTAGAAATTTAATGTTTCTAAGATGTACTGGGCAACTTATAAGAAAAATTTAAAGACTAATTTTCTCTTTTTTAAAAGTTAGAGTTAACATTTTATTGGAATAATATGTTGGAGGACCAAAGGCGAAACTTTTCGTGGGGCATATGCAAATATTTCCTGGTTAGAATCCTTTTCTTGAGAGATTTTGTTCTTTTTTTTGTTCTGAAGCAAGGAACGGTTAGAATTTCATGGGCCCCACTGATATACGGCCAAGATCAATTGCTATTTCCCATTAAGTGCCACTTCATTAGGTCGTGAAGAGGTGGGCCTAGTGGGCTTTTATTGGATTTTGCCTAGGATGTCTGCATGAACGCCACGTTGCATCAAACTTTGATTAGAATTGACCTCATTGATTTCGGTCCCAGCGCAATTGTCGTGAAGGTCGCCGTGGGGTAACGCTCCCTCTTGGATTGTGGCTTTTCGGCAACGATTCTCTGGTATATCACGCAACTTAATCCGCAACGTCTTAATTGCATATTTGATAGTGTATAAATTATTTTTTAAATATTTATAATTTATAAGTTTATTATAAATAATAAATAATTATTATGTGTTGATTTAAAATATATTTAATTAATTTAAATTGTAAATTATAATTTAAACTTAATAATAAAACATCTAGAACAATGAGATGCTGGACAAACTTAAATTATAAATTTAAGCTCCAATTAGATTTTTACTAATTTTCTATATCTATCCTAACAATTGTAATTTTTCCATTTATTTAGTATTGGGTCGTGAAACACGTCAACAACATTAAATTTGAGTGTTGAATTGGTTTAGCATTTAATGTTCTACTTTAGGGTCTGAAAAACGTGGGAAACGTCAGTTTTGGGGGATATATTTTTCTATAAATTGTCGGTTCTTATGCAATTGATTTCTTGTACACAGCCTGTATTCGAAAATTTGGGCTTGTAGGCCCTGGCCCATTTGATTTACTTTTAATTAAATGGTCCAGCCCATAAAAATTAAATTGTATCAGCCATAGGTGAAATTGCAATTAAAGTTGAGGGTTCATTTTGCAATTTTTGGTGATCACCAATTAAAAATTTAATGAAATCAAAATGGGAATGGAATTTTGTTTCTTCCTGGGAAGCAGATTATACACCCACGCCACACCTGTACAAAACATACAATTGATTTTGTCGATTTGTCTCGACAATTTTTCTTTTGTTTGAAAGAGTTTTAATTATAACGTTAAAAAATAATCATGGTATTATCTTGTTGTTTTATATTTTTAGTATTTTAATTGTTTGTACATTTGGCTCGTTAGTTGAGTTGCTTTGATTGGTTAATTAGATTTAATTGATTCCTATTTTAAACGTACATTGATTGTCAATTACCATAAATACTAAATAGCATTATTTGAACATTATGGTTGCATTACGGTATTAATTTGAAGTATTTTTTCCTAACAAAGACATGAGTATTATACTTTATAATTTGTCCGATTATGAGTACAATAACTACAACTCTATTGGATATGCTTTCTTTACATATTCTATTTTATTTTCCATATACAATAATCCACGTTGTTACATTAGAGATGTTTTGAGCCCTAGAGCCCACAAAATAAGTTAATTGGGACGTCACACCTCATAAGTCAATAAGTAAGAAAGACACTACGGATGTAGCATATCTTTTGACCACACACTTTGTGGGCCTCAATACCATTAAGATATGAACTTATTTGCCAAACATGTTCTACCTATAATGTGTTTGGTGCAACACTAAATTAGAAAAATGTATAAGTATGTAAAAGTAAAAAATCTATAACAATAATTTTTGCTAAGCTTAGAAAAGTAAAGTTTTAATTGAGTATTTAGTAGTGTATAACGAATATCAATATATATAGCAATTTAATTCAAATTAATTATCTTTAACATGTGTAGTATATTCAGCAATATATTAAATAATTATTAATGTATTAATGAAAATGGATATGATTGTAAAACTCAAATTGACATGCTCGAATACTTTATATTTAATAAATTGTAGAGTAAATTTAAATATAGCAAAATTGTTATATTAAATAACATAAAAACAATATCATCAACCATTAGTTTATAGTTAAGACATTCGTAGATCGTCACTGCAATATTTGAAGATTTAGACTCAAGAACTACCAACTCTACAAAACCTACCAAGAACTCAAAATTATAAATTATGATATTACTACAACTTGCAACTTATCAAATTATTACTACAATATATTCTCCCTCTCTATGTGCCAAGCTATCATTCTGAATCACCTTCCATGTTTCCCATAACTTTCAATCATCTATATTTCTACACCAAATAACATTTAAAAACACATTTTTAAAGTCAAAATTGAAAGATATTGATATAAAATACAAGAGAGAAGCAATGTCGAAAATGATATCAATACATTCTTAGAAGTCTTTTTCTCCATCACTTCATACATCTCTATGCACATATCAGACAACCATGCTCCAAGACTTACGAAGACGTGTTTCCATAGCTTACGGGATAACTAAAACAAACCGAATTACAAAATTATCGAATGTTTTAATAATTTGGATTCACATATATACAAATAACTTACAAGAATAGTTCTTTGAATCAACTTGGCCCTCTTCTTAGGCCTCTGAGATAGTTTACAACATTTCATAGTCATAAAATTTTCTTTTTTTTTACTTGACAACGTAACAAGTAATTTTAGTTAAACAATCTTTCTATTTTTCTCTTTTAGATTTGCAAAAGCCTTGCTACTATCATCAAAAGTCCCCGACCCCTTTATTGTGTAATGCCGATCTTCTTTCTCAAGTGATGAAGACGTTAATGCTTTTCAGTTGTCATTTCCACCAGTTCTACTCATTCACAAGTCCATGTTACGAAAAACCAAAAAAATGGTACATTTTTTCTACTTGTTACATATTTTGACTTTCCATTTCAAGTAGATATAGATATATTCTAATTTTGTATAGTGATGGCAATGGGACGACTTTGGATCGGATCGGCTTGATCCGTATCCGCCTTACAATAATTGTAAGAAATCCAAATCCGCGGAATTGATCGGAGTGGATCGGATCGGATCGGGGCAGATCAGAGCACTGATCTGCATACTGATCCGTTGTTTTCCCCAATCGTCATTCAAAAATTTATCAGTAAAAAAAATATTACTCATAAAATTTTATCTCATTTGTTGATTTGTAAAAAAAAATATTAAAAGCAAATAGAGATATTTATCTGCATATTCAACGTTTGTAATATAAATGGAGAAACCCAAATCATATAATCCAATGTTTTAAAAACCGACCCGGGGATCGACCTTAAAAGTGAAAGAGTCGAGGGTTAAAGGGTCGAACTGTGGTTGACCCAAGATTTTTAAAAAATTAAAAAAATTAAAAATTTACAAAAAAAAAAATTAAAAATGAAAAATTAGGTTTTGAAAATCACAAAAATTGCTCAAAAGTAAATTTTTTTTGGTTTTTCATTCTTTTAATCCATTTCGAACAAGAAGAGAGATGAATTTCAATAGTCGATTTAATTAATTAATTGCGAAAAGAAATGATTTTTAAACCAATAAAACGAGAATCGGGTCAACGGGTTTCAAAACCGAGCGGGTCAACGGGTTTTTGGGCGGGTTTTTAAATAGAGGTTTTCTACATAACTAGCCCGATTTGAGACCATCATCCCATTTATTTCAAAGAACTCCGGGCAAACTCACCGATATAATCATATTTTACTCATCTTTACATGTTAAATCACATTTTACTTCATTGCAGTGCATACACATACAAAAGAGACATTAACTCAAAAGTATTCAATATCATGAAGCAATAAAAATATTATTGAAATCAATAATATCCCAAGCCATAAACATAAAAAATAAACGCAACCAATAATTTTCATGGAATATGTATTTTTACTTGAGAAGAAGAGGCTGAAAAAATTAAACAAAAAAAAAAAAAAACGAATATGGGTTGAAAGTTTAGAAAATCTTCTTCGATTGGTGGTGGTGGTGGTGGTGGTGGTGGTGGTGGTGGTGGTGGTGGGCGGGCGGCTGTTTATGTGGGTTGGGACTTTGTGAATTTTGGAAGTGGAAGACAATATCAAATTATAGGAAATTTTAAATTACAATTTCAGTGCCTCAAATCTTTGATCTTTTTATTATTTAATTTCTATATTTTTTTTAAACGGGGCACCCCGAGATCTGCGGTGGATCACAAATATATGCCCCTATCCGCTCCGCCGACCTGCAAATCGAAATTTTTACTCAAATCGGATCGAGTATCTATCGAATTTGGGAAGCGGATCAAATATTTTTATCATCTTTAATTTTTGGTATTTAAAACTAAGAATCTACAAAAAAAAAAAAAATAAATAAAATTAAAAAATAAAAAACCGTTAGACTCCGAACCTTCTTTTCTTTTCTTTAACTTTTCATAAAGCAAAAATATCAACTTTAATTACCAAGAAGACTCCACCTACACAAATTAGAGTGGATAGATTGGATCTAACAACAACCACTTTAACCAAAGTTCTCACCAATTCTACATATATTCTTTTACCATACATAAGATCACAATCTAATATTAACATCCTTATTCTCTGTGAAATTTTTCTAAAATATGTGAAATAGTAAACAAGACTTCACAAGCAAATAAAACTACAAATTTCAAGAATCATAGCCCAAAATACAACATTACCCACAACCGAAAAAAAAAAAAAAAAATGAATAAAAATTACAACTAATAATATTTTCAATGCAAATTTCAAATTGTAAAAAGAAAAGGCATCAATTATTTTCTATTTAGACATATCGTGTTACCTATTGGAACGATGTGGAGATGAAACATGAAGAAGAACATGTGAGAAAAAGAGAGAGAATGAATTACAATATTTTAGTTTTGTTTGCATCATCCCAAAAAAAATAAAAAAATAAAATTGGATAAGAAAGAAAGATTTTGAAAAGTTCATAAGATGAAATGGGATTCAAGTCAAAAGCAAAAGATACCATAGAATTTAAGGAGAAGATGCATTATAGGCTAGAAATGACATTAGAAACCATACACATTACCAACCAATGAAAAGTGAAAATATTGCGTGTAAGATGATGTACACTAGTGATGGCAACGAGACGGACTTGGATTGGATCGGTCTGATCCGTATCCGCCTCGAATCAATTTTAGAAGATCCAAATCTACAGATTGATCAGCCATTTTTCGGGAAGATCGAATCCGGGTTAGAGCAGATCACTGCTTTGATCCGCAGACTAAATCGTGTATTTTTATAATTGTCATTCAAAAAATTAAATAAACATTGAAACAAGCTTACTACTTTACTACTTTTTTCTATCTTTTTCTTTTTTTATTTTTCAAATGGGGCAGATCGGATCGGGGCACACATGATTCGACATGTCTTGCAATCCATCCTGGATCGCCCCAATTTGCCCCGCTGATCCGCAGATTGAGAATTTTTCGTTCTATTCGGATCGGGTATCCATCGAGTTTGAGGCGAATCAGATATTTTTGTCATCCCTAATGTACACAAACTCAAGCAGGTATTAGTTGTATATGGGTGATCGCCTATATCTAGTGGGCAAGTGTTATCTTACCACATCCAAAGTGGCACTTGCACATTCCACATTGGATGTGAGCAAGATAACACTTGCCCAGTGAGATTAGAAATCACTCATAATTAGTTGTAAGCATAAACAAAGGGAATGAGAAAAACAAATCAAATATTGAGAAGGAAAAAGTAAAGATCAATAGTTTAATTCTGTGATTATTATTTTCATTGACAAATTATTTAACTTGACAAGTGATTCGCCATGTTATCCTTATGGTAAATGATAAGTACAATTTTGTACTTATCTGGACTCACAAAAAAGGACAATTATGAGTCATATTATTTGATTTCAGTTTAATTGCATGCTATTTTCTTATTAATTTAGGAAATAATCAAGTTCAAGTATCATTCGGATGAAAAGAGAGCAAAATGAAGAAAATGTGACTTAATTGCTAAGAAAAAAGACTTCAGGGGCTTGACGTGCAATTACCAAGGAGAAAAATTCAAATTCAGCACCAAAATCAACCATGCGATCGCATGGCATGATTTTGGTGCGATCGCAGGAAGGCTAAAATTTCTGTAGAATGTTTATCATGAATACCATGCGATCACACGATATTACCCCATGCGATCGCATGGGCCAAACGCAGCATAAATTTACATTTTCTTGATAGAATTGAAACACTATCAAGCCTAGATTGATCCAACTTCCTCAATCACGTTTTGGGAGAGCGGGGAGAAGAGTATAAAAGGTGAAGAATAGACATCTCGCGGGAGACGAATTTTGGAGAACAAGATACAAAGCAAAAGACGAAGATCGAGGCACGGGATTGAAGATCATTGAGCTGGGATCACGAGTTTTATTTTACTTTTTGTTTTTTCTTTCTCGGGATCATGATGAACTCAATTATTGTAATAATTGACGAAATCATGTCTGGCTAATTTACTTTTTCTAGGATGAACGATGAAACCTCATGATTTTTAATTAATTAGAAGTTTTTCTGTTTTCATAATTAATTGCTTTTGGGTTGATTATTCTTTATGCGCTTTTTCTATTATTTTAATGCATGATCACCATTAGAATATATTGTGATTTATATTGAAGTCGAGAGATTCAATATAGATTAAGCACGTGGTATTGAATAACATCGGGTCCAATAATAGATAGAAATTACTATTATGCTTTATGAAATTCATTTAGGTGTTCTTGAGATTTTAATGCATGTGTTTATGTTCGAAGCTTAATTAGAGATACTTAGGTTCGCATAACATATAGAATTGATTGACCATCGAGAAAGACTTTTGATTATTTTAAGAACGCCTATTTTCAATCTATGGTAATTATAAGCTAAAAGCGGTTAAAACGGATATTTGATTAAAGAAAGTGTTGGTGGATTCGCAAATCCTAGAGTTAGTATATCTTGAATTAGATCTCACTATTTTAAAGTTAATTGTTTGATAATTTAGTTTTAATTAAAATAGTATAGAATCATAAAAACCAAATTGAATCGAGTTTATTCATATTGTTAGAATTTAGGTTATAAATTAATAGGTTAAATTGATATCTAGTCCTCGTGGATTCGACACTCTACTTATTACTATATTACTTGTCAACGATCCGTCCACTTGCGGGATTATAATTGCACTACAAGTTTTTAGCGCCTTTGCCGGGAACTAGTTTATTAATTACTACATTAATTGATAGTTTTATTTTAACAATTTTTTTATTGTTATTTTTTTATTTAATTTTTTTTTTAGTTTTATTTTTAGTTCTTCGTGATACTGCTGAATTGTATATATTTTCTAATTTTTCAGGTGTTAAGTGTGCATGCCCCGTACAAAATATCTTGATCTAATTGATTTAGATCCAGAAATTAAACGAAGCTTTCACCGACGACAACGTGAAAAATGAGAAAAGAAAATACAGAAAAAAGACACAATGGCAGACCACCAAGTACATGATCAATTATCTGCAGATTTGATACATAATCAAGCACCAATAGCTCGACAAGTTGAAGTTAATGAACGGGATATTCTTATGGGTGAGTATATGATGTCACTGATTGTTGAGAATCGGTCCAGCATAGTCTATCCGCCTTATGGACACGACAACTTCTAGTTGAGGCCAGATGTGATCAACTTGTTCTCTACAATCTGCCGTTCTACGGGATGATAGATGAAAATCCTCACTACCATATTTCTCGCTTCGATAAATATTGTGGAAACTTCAAATACCACGGTGTTAACGAAGAGGCATTGAAGATGAGGCTCTTTCCACACACATTGAAAGATAAAGCTCGAGAATGGTTAGATTCACTACCGCCTGGGAGCATCACAACTTGGGGTGATCTGATCCAGAAGTTCACACTCAAGTACTTTCATCCAGCCAGAGTGAACAGATTAAAGTATGAAATTTCCAATTTCCAACAATCTGAGTTGGAAAACTTTCACGAGGCATAGAAAAGATTCAAGCAACTGCTCAGAAAGTGTCCGAGTCACGGTTTTCCTTTAGCAGCTCAGAATCATTTCTTCTACTCTGGTCTAGTTCCTAGTAGTCGTTCTTCAGTTGATTCTGCAGCAGGTGGCTCTATCCAAAATAGGTCTGTCGATGGCCTCCATGACTTGTATGAAACAATGAGTGAACAATTTGTTATGTGGCCAGATAGAGGAGTACAAAGGAAAGCAGCAGGGGTACATGAGGTAGACACAAATTCGCTTGTACTGGCGAATATCGATGCATTGGCAAAGCAGATGGAGACAATGAAATATTTTCATTCAGCTAATATGGTTCAGATGTCTCCACTAATTTGTGTAACATGCGGGGGCAAAACATCAATATTCAGAATGTCCATTGACAAAAGTTGATATGCCGTCCCCTGAACAAGTTGCATATGCTCAGAATTTTTAGCGACAGCAGAATAATCTTTATTCACAGACTTACAATCCAGGATGGAGAAATCATCCAAACTTCTCATATGGCAACAACCAAAATATTCAGAATCCACCAAATCAAGGGAGGCCACAAGAGAAAAAATGAGGGTTGGAAGAAACTGTCACGCGTATGGAATCTGAGTTGAAGGAGATACAGAAAAGACAGGATGTTGCTATAAAGAATATGGAAAATCAGATTGGGCAGTTGGCTAAATTATTGACCGAGCGACAACCAGGCACATGGCCAAGCAATACCGAGGTCAATCCAAAAGAGCAAGTAAATGCAATTACCACGAGGAGCGGAGCTCGGTTGCGAGATTCATGTGACTAGACCGGTGTAGAAAAGGAAACGTGTCCAACAAAGAGAGAAAAACAAATTAGATGCGAAGTTGCACAAGAAAAGCAGGACTCTCCACCAACTTATATTCCACCATCGACTTCGTCCCTCCAATTCCATTTCCTCAAAGATCTGCGTAAACACAAGCTAGACAAGCAATTAGAAATCTCTTGATGTGTTCAAGAAACTACAAATCAATATATCGCTTTCTTGATGCTCTATACGGATGCCAAGTTATGCAAAATTCATGAAGGAAATCCTTTCAAATAAAAGGAAGTTGGAAGAGCACGAAATGATTATGCTTACGGAGGAGTGTAGTGCTATCTTGCAAAACAGAGCTACCGCCGAAATTAAAAGATCCAGGGAGTTTCTCTATTTTTTGTACTGTTGGTAGTTCATTTTTTGAAAAAGCATTATGTAATTTAGGTGCTAGCATTAATTTGATGCCTTATTCTATTTTCAGGCAACTAGGTCTCGGAGAAGTAAAGCCAACTACAATATCACTACAGTTAGCTGATCGGTTAGTTAAACGCCCATGCGGAGTTATTGAAGATATTTTGGTAAAAGTGGACAAGTTCATATTCTCAGCTGACTTCATTATCCTGGATATGGCGGAGGATAGAGATGTGCCACTTATCTTGGGACGACCATTCTTAGCTCTTTGGGCGAGCCCTAATTGATGTGCAAAAAGGCGGTTAATGTTGAGATTGAATGAGGAGCAAGTCACTTTCAACGTGTTCAAAGCAATTCAAGATCTAAGCTCCTCCTCGACTCATGCTTTCGATCGATATCATTGATCACGAGGCAACTAACACATTTGCTTTGGAAAATCCTTCAAATCCATGGGAAGGGTGTATTATGCATTCTCAAGATGAAAATTCTGAATCTCCAATTCTTGAAGAATGTGCCAGATATTTACAAGGAGCGAATCGGATTGAAAGAAGAAGTAGATATATGGATCTGGGTACCACACCTCATCAGCAACCTGCTTTAGTTCAAAAGGCCCCAGTTCTCGAGTTAAAGCAGTTACCTTCTCACCTTAGGTATGCTTATCTCGGGGAGTCATCTACTCTTCCAGTCATCATTGCAAATTCTATTGATAAGGATCAGGAAGATAAACTACTCCGAGTTTTGAAGAATTACAAATTAGCCATCGGTTAGACTATAGCGAGACATCAGAGGTATCAGCCCATCCATATGTATGCACAAGATTCTAATGGAAGATGCATATAAACCAGCAGTACAAAATCAACGCAGATTGAATCCTCATTTGCAAGAAGTAGTCCGAGCTGAAGTGTTGAAACTACTTGACGCCTTGTATCATCTATTCTATTTCGAGATAGTACTTGGGTAAGCTGGTTCGTGTAGTGCCAAAAAGGGGATTACAGTTGAGAAGAATGATAATAACGAGCTCATACCGCTTAGATTGACTACCGGGTTGGCGAGTTTGTATTGACTTCTGAACCGAATGATGCTACTCGAAAAGACCATTTCCTCTACCATTCATTGATCGGATGTTGGAACATTTGGCGGGTCATTCTCATTATTGCTTTCTTGATGGGTATTCGAGCTACAATCGATTCATATAGCGCGGTAAGATCAAGAAAGACTACATTTACTTGCCCTTATGGCACATTTGCATATAGGCGTATGCCATTTGGCTGTGCAACACTCCCGCCACATTTCAAATATTGTATGATGTCTATTTTCTCAAATATGGTTGAAAAATTTATTGAAGTTTTCATGGATGATTTTTCGGTTTTGGATCATCATTTGACGAATGCCTCGAGAAATTTGACTTTGGTACTTCAACGTTGTGAGAAAACCAACTTGGTACTCAATTGGGAAAAATGTCACTTTATGGTCCAAGAAGGCATCGTGTTGGGACACAGGATATCAGCGAAAGGCATTGAGGTCGACAAAGTAAAGATTCGGGTTATAGAAACCGCCTCCTCCGACAACAGCTTAAGGAAATTCGGTCTTTCTTGGGACATGCGGGTTTCTATAGGCGATTCATAAAGATTTCTCAAAAATAACCAAACTATTGTGCGGTTTGCTAGAGAAAGAGGCCGAGTTCAAATTTTCTATTGATGTCTTAAAAGCTTTCAACATTCTCAAAGATCTAATCTCGGCTTTCAAAGACGTTGTACCACACGATTGGGATCTACCGTTTGAACTCATGTGTGATGCAAGTGATTTTGCCATCAGGCGGTTTAGGGCAACGTAGAGCAAAAGTCATGCATGTCATATATTATGCCGGCCGAACTCTCAATGATGCTCGGATGAATTATGCCACTCTGAGAAAAGGAATTACTAGCGAGAGTATTTGCCTTGAAAAATTTCGATCCTACCTCATTGGATTGAAAGTAATAGTCTACACGGATCATGCAGCATTAAAATATCTGTTTGCTAAAAAAGATGCAAAACCAAGACTCATTCGGTGGATCTTACTTCTCCAAGAATTCGACTTGGAAATTTAGGATAAAAAAGAGGTTGAAAACGTGGTAGCCGACCACTTGTCCAGAATAGAGCAGACAGAAGGGAATGAAAAAGGTGAAATAAATGAAAAATTTTCATATGAGCAGATTTTTGGGATAGAACAGATGGGAAGTGCGCCGTGGTATGCAGTTATGTGAATTACCTTGCAAGCAATATCATGCCACCTGATTATGATCATCAACGTCGAAAAAAGTTCTTTTCGAACTTAAATATTATTTTGGGAAGATCCTATTCTTTACTGAAGAGGAGCTGATCAAGTAATTCGGAGATGCCTACCTAAAGAAGAAATGGAGACCTGTCTTGGAGCAATGTCATTCTTCACCATACGGAGGTCATTTTCGGTGCTACCAAAACAATGATCAAAGTTTTACAATACTGGTTTTATTGGCCGACATTATTCAAGGATGCCTACATCGGTAAAAAATGTAACAGTGCCAAAGGACGGAAACATATCTCGAAAGCGTGAAATGCCCCTACGAAGCATTCTAGAGGTTGAACTTTTCGATGTATGGAGGATCGACTTTATGGGACCATTTTCACCGTCATTCTCAAATTCCTACATTTTGGTGGATGTAGACTACGTATCTAAATGGGTAGAAGCTGTGGCCTTACCAACCAATGATGGCAAGGTGGTCATGAATTTTCTCAAAAGAATATTTTCACGCGTTTGAAACTCTTGAGACAATCATAAGTGACGGAGGTAAGTATTTTTACAATAGACAATTTGAAACTCTTTTGGCAAAATACGATTGTAAAGCACCGTGTGGCTACTCCATATCATCCACAAACTAGCGGCCGGTGGAAATCTCCAACCGGGGAGTTGAAAAAGATCCTTGAGCTTCTGGTGAGTACCTCGAGAAAAGATTGGTCGAGAAAAGCGGATAATGCCCTTTGGGCATATCGAATCGCATTCAAAACACCAATTGGAATGTCACCTTATCGCCTAGTTTTTGGGAATGCGTGCCATTTACTGGGTTGAGTTGGAGCACCGAGCCTCACGGGCATTGAGGAAGTTGAATTTTGACTTGAAAGAAGCCGGTGAGAAAAAGACGCTTCAGTTGAACGAAATGGAAGAATTCGGTTCGAGGCCTATGAAAATGCCAAACTGTACAAAGAGTAAACCAAGAATTGGTATGACAAAAATATTCAAAAAAGGCAGTTTGTGGCTGGACAAAAAGTTCTCTTATTCAACTCTCGACTCAAGCTCTTTCTTGGGAAACTACGTTCAAGATGGTCCCGACCATTCACGGTAGTGAAAGTCTACCCACATGGAGCGGTAGAAGTGGCTCATGACACGAAGGCGGCGTTTCAAAGTAAACGGACAAAGGCTTAAACAATACTTGGAGGTGACTTTTCGAAAGAAAGTCATTTACCGCTTTGAGCAATCTGGGTGATCACCGCGACAAAGTCGAGCTAAAGACTTTAAACAAGCGCTCAATGGGAGGCAACCCATTTTCTCTCTTTTATTTAAAATTTCGGCATTATTTCAGTTTTAGGAGTTTAAGCACGTTTTTGCATGTTTTAGGTTTTTAAGTTTGGAATAGGTTTTTAATTCTTAGGTTTCGAGGTTTTTATCATCATCCACCAACATATGCATGTTTACTTATTTTAAAGTTATGTTTCAAAAAAAAAAAAAAAATTTGAAATAAGGTTTAAGACTATCGCGATCGCATGGTTACAACCATTGCGATCGTATAGATTGGGCAGATTACATTCTGTCCAGATTTTAGCATTCCTGCGATCGCAGGAACTTAATTCCATGCAATCGCATGGACCACCAGAGGACTTCAAAACCGGGAACAACCTTTCATTTCAAAATCAAAACTTTTACTTCAAAAATCCGATCTCTCTCAACTCCTTGATCTCCAAACACCAAACGAACTTCCTTGGACTTCAATCCCACACAATCAAGCCTTCCTACACATCTAAATCCACGAAGTAAGGTACATTCCCAATTTTAGTTGTTAAATTTTCGGACTTTTCTTCATTATTGCTTTATATTCATGCTTCTTGATCAATGTGGAGTTAAATGTGTTTAGATTAGGCCCGAATTGAAAGGGATACTTGAATTGGATTGGGTTTAGTTGCTTAGGATGTGAAAATTTTTGGCTTTGGTGATTTTCGCATTTTATTCAATCTCTTGAAATTCAAGCATTGCCTACATAGTGTTTGATGAAATGTCCCGTCCAATTTCTTTGCCCAAATTGGTGGAAACTAGACCTTAGACTAGCTTATTGACCAAATGTCATCATCTAGAAGCATTCACCTCGGCTTGGGCACGTTTTTATCACTAGATCATTCCAACCGTAAACAAAGGCCTGCGAGCCCGCCATGGCAGCCCACGGGCATGCCACGGCGTGACTGCCTCCGGTAGCACCTTCGTCCACCATCCGTTTGGCCCAAATGACCTCGAAATCATGTGAAATTTGACTATATGGTAGACCATATCATACACTTTCATGCCACCCTTGTCCGTGTCAATTTTACAAATTCTTCGGTCGACTTCTCGATACACGTAGCTTAGTCTATCACGTTTTTTCAAAATTTTTACCTAATGTTTCAACTAGTTTGGGGTGATGTCTTGAACCATATATGTTTTCTTTCACATCTAACGTAATTTTGTTCATTTTGCAGATTATGGTTCCAAAACGACCCTCGACCGCCGTCGAAAAAGGAAAGAAGAAGGCAACCGGCAGCACATCGAAGAGGGCACGGGTAGACACCGCCAACTCTTGCCATTATCTGTCCGAGGAGCACAAGGAAAGATTCACCAAGGTCGTTAGCCATTGGACCATTTGGGGGGAGCGGATAGTGCATTTGGCCGACTTCCCTCACTCTGAGTTGTATAATCTCATTGATGTTTGCAGATGGACCAAAGTAGCTGATACACCTCATAAGGTCTACTCTCAGCTCGTCCATGAATTTTACACAAATTTCAACCAAGAGATCGACATTCAAGGGACCGAGCATTATTAGGGCGGGGCGTGGGTGCGGGGTACATGATTAATGTTTATCCCGGGGTCATCAACGACTTCTATGGGCTCACCACTGAAGATATTTACCCTCTGCCTTCTATTCCGGATATGGGTGAGGTGGCCCAGTTTCTATATGGCTGAGACGATGCATGGCCACTACCCGGGAGGGACATAGAGCACATTAAACTGACAGATTCCCTCCTTATCCTGAATGTTTTTGTGAGCCACAACATTGACCCGACCCGGCATCGTACTACTATCAATGATGCTAGGGCTCGGTTGTTATATCATCTTGATCACGGGAGAAAGATAGACTTGGAGAACTACATCTACACCACGATCGAATCTTTGGGCTTCGAGACGGACAAGAGGCACACCGCCATCTTCCCAGCCACGATCGATGGTATCTGTGAGGCGTGGGGTTCGATTTCACTGCAGAGCCGATCTTGAAAGCAAAGGACCTATCAATGAGTTGCTTTGGAAAATACGAGACGGCATCTTGCACGAAATGAGGGGGCGTCCCACCGTCGACGAGCAACCTCAAGAAGATCAACAGTCGCACACCCGGCCGGTTGTGTCCCAAAGATGCCGCACCACCGAGAGACATAGCATCCATGCTACATCGCCTTACGGAGGGTCAAGGCGAGAGCACTGAGCTTATTATCGAGGCGCAGTGAGCTACGCACGCGATGCGGGGAGTCGACGACGTTGCGGTCTCGAGTGGACGCAATCCGACACACTCAGATGACTATGGAGTTTACCCAGAGTTAGTCTTCCCTAAGCGGTAGCGGATTCGAGCGGTCGCGACCAGGTAAAGAAGAGGCTCGACAGATGTGCGGGCAAGCTTGATGACATCCATGACCAGATCTGCCGCCCGACACCCATGCCAGCACCTCCACCGGTTGATCCTTCTACACTCCGTCTACCGGCACCCTCAGATCCACATCTGGGAAGTTCCTAAAATTTTTATGCGTTTATTTATTTTGCATGACACTGGGGACAATGTATGATTTAAGTTTAGGGGTGCTATATGAAAATTTGCTCTTGACTTGATATGGAAAAAAAAATTCATTTATTTTTGTTTACATGTTTATGTGATATAAATAGCCTTGCCGGCTAATGATGAAACTTTTTATTTAATTTTAGCTTTAAATCATGACTTGTGAACATGGTATGCTTTTGTTTAATTGTGAGGCCACTTAATCTTACGTGATATTGTGTTGTGTGGCGCTAAAATGATTTGTAGCTATGTTGGTGCACTTAAGTTGAAAACAATAGGATACTATTCTCTAAACCATAGAATCATCTCGTATATCAACCCAGTAACCAATATAGTCAGAAAATGTGGTATGCCAACAGTTATGGTGGCTATCTAGGTTGTGATGAATTCCATGTATGCTAAAAAAAATAATTGTGTGGAGCACTGTAGACCAGTTAGAGGAAGCTAGGTATTGACCGAATATTAGAAATCTAATCCCCTAGTATGAACATATTGCACGTAAGGAATATAATTATTTTTATTATTGCTTAACTCTTTTAGTAGCCTAATTGACTTGAGTGAAAAGGTCCGTAGGGGTTTATCAAAACTTGATGCCCTAAGGTTCGAAAGACACAGGAGTCATCGACCTCAAGCTCGTTACATGAGTCATTTAGAAAGTTTAATGGACCGAGTTTTGCACCTTATTAATATCTTATAACTCATTTCGTAGCCTATTTGACTCGAGTGAAAATGTCTCGTAGGGGTTTCTCAAAACTTGATGCCCTAAGGTTCGAAAGACACAGGAGTCATCGACCTCAAGCTCGTTATACATGAGTTATTTAGAAAGTTTAATGGATTGAGTTTTGCACATAAGATCTATAATAATAATAAAAAAATTTCAATAAATAATGTGTTATTTCTGTCCAGTAAAAAAAAAATTCATTTGCAAAGTAAATTTGGGGATTAGATGACTAATGAGTTTGACTTACTTAGTAGAAATTTTCTGATCGAAAGTACTCATAAATTAGAGAATCTTCACAAACCTAGGTTGTCACGATTGCTAGCTCTCAACCAGCCTCAAACAAGAAAAATTATGAGTGAATTGTAACATTTTAACCGAAAATCTCGGGATTTGAGAGAAAACAATACTATTTGGGGAAGTGTACCTTACGAGAGGGAAAGGAAAAGTTGACCAAATGGTTGGACTATCACCACCATAGAATTTAAGTTGATCAGGTTAACTGCTTTCACACACATCTCAAGTATGTTTTAGGTAGAATTACGTTTACAACTGTATAACCTGAACACTCGTCATGAATTATAAGTTTTTCTTTTTTTCAAAACCTGAAGCAAGAATGGCAAGCTATTTATATTGTAAACTTTATTATTGCTTATTTCATTAGGTGCATGATTATTTTTAGTTAGTTTATTTGAGGACGAACAATAGTTCAAGTTTGGGGGTATTTGATAAGTACAATTTTGTACTTATCTGGGCTCAAAAAGGGACAATTATGAGTCATATTATTTGATTTCAGTTTAATTGCATGCTATTTTCTTATTAATTTAGAAAATAATCAAGTTCAAGTATCACTTCGGATGAAAAGAGAGCAAAATGAAGAAAATGAGACTTAATTGCTAAGAAAAGAGACTCTGTGGGCTTGACGTGCAATTACCAAGGAAGGAAATTCAAATTCAGCACCAAAAATCAACCATGCGATCGCATGGCATGATTTTGGTGCGATCGCAAGAAGGCTAAAATTTACGTAGAATGTTTATCATGAATACCATGCGATCGCATGGGCCAAACACAACATAAATTTACATTTTCTTGATAGAATTGAAACACTAACAAGCCTAGATTGATCCAACTTCCTCAACCATGTTTTGGGAAAGCGGGGAGAAGAGTATAAAAGGCGGGGAATAGACATCTCGCGGGAGGCAATTTTGGAGAACAAGATACAAAGCAGAGAGCGAAGATCAAGGCACGGGATCGAAGATCATTGGCCGGGATCACGGGTTTTATTTTACTTTTGTTTTTCTTTCTCGGGATCATGATGAACTCAATTATTGTAATAATTGACGAAATCATGTTCGACTAATTACTTTTTCTAGATCGAACGATGAAACCTCATAATTTTAATTAATTAGAAGTTTTTTACATTTTAGTAATTAATTGCTTTTGGGTTGATTATTCTTTATGCGGTTTTTCTATTATTTTAATGCCTAATCACCATTAGAATATATTGTGATTTATATTGAAGTCGAGAGATTCAATATAGATTAAACACGTGGTATTGAATAACATAGTGTCCAATAATAGATAGAAATTACTATTATGCTTTATGAAATCTATTTAGGTGTTCTTGAAATTTTAATGCATGTGTTTATGTTCGAAACTTAATTAGAGATAATTAGGTTCGCATAACATATAAATTGATTGACCATCGAGAGGCTTTTGATTATTTTAGGAGCATGATTTTCAATCTATGGTAATTAACTAATTATAAGCTAAAAACGGTTAAAAGCGGATATTTGATTAAAGAAAGTATTGGTGGATTCATAAATCCTAGTGTTAGTATATCTTGAATTAGTTCTCACTATTTTAAAGTTAATTGTTTGATAATTTAGTTTTAATTAAAATAGTATAGAATCATAAAAACCAAATTGAATATGTATTTATTCATATTGTTAGAATTTAGGTTATAAATTAATACGTTAAATTGATATCTAGTCCTCATGGGTTCTGCTTTGTGCGATTTAAATCCATGAGTGGACGGATCGTTGACAAGTAATATAGTAATAAATAGAGTGTCGAACCCACGAGGACCGGATATTAATTTGACCAATTAATTTATAACCTAAATTTTAACAATAAAAAGAAACATGATTCAATTTGGTTTTTTGATTCTATACTATTTTAATTAAAATTGAAAATAACAATAAGTAGCTTTAAAAAGGCAAGAACGAATTCAAGATCTACTAACTCTAGAATTTGAATCTACCAACACTTTCCTTAATCAAATATCTATTTAACTGCTTTTAGCTTATAATTACCATAGATTGAAAATCGGTGTTCCTAAATTAATCAAAAGCCTCTCGATGGTCAATCAATTCTATATGTTATGCGAACTTCATTATCTCTAATTAAGCTTCGAACATAAACACATGCATTAAAATCTCAAGAACACCTAAATAGATTTCATAAAGCATAATAGTAATCTCTATCTATTATTGGACCCTATGTTATTCAATACCACGTGCTTAATCTATATTGAATCTCTCGACTTCAATATAGATCACAATATATTCTAATGGATGATCGTGCATTAAAATAATAGAAAAATGCATAAAGAATAATCAATCCAAAAGCAATTAATTACTAAAAAAGAAAAAATTCTAATTAATTAAAAATCATGAGGTTTCATCGTTCATCCTGTGTAAATTAGCGGACATGATTTCGCCAATTATAACAATAATTGACTTTATCATGATCCGCGAAGAAAAAAGAAAAGGAAGAAGAAATAATTATAACCCGTGACTCGGTGAAGAATCTTCAATCCCGTGCCCGATCTTCTATTCCCTCTTGTATCTTGTTCCCAAAATTCGCCTTCTTTTGTTATGGCTATCATCCGGCTTTTATAATACTCTCCAAAGACTCCAAGACGTGTGTTTGGTTGTTGAAGTTATTTGGATTGGTAGAATTCTAATCGAATCAGGTTTCTGGACAATTTCTGACACGATTAGACTATGCGATCACATGGCTTTGGGACCTGCGATCGCATGGCTTATCTGTTTAACATTCTGTTGAAATTTTCATACCCTTGCGATCGCACCAGGGTATTACCATGCGATCACATGGGTTAGTCTGGTTATGAATTTGAGTTCCCCGCCTAGGTATTTGCACATCAAGCCCCTACAGTTTCTTTTCTTTAGCAATTAGGTCTCATTGTCTTCATTTTGCTCTCTTTTCATCCAATTGATACTTGACTTTGATTATTTCCTAAATTGACAAGAAAACAACATGCAATTAAACTGAAAACAACTAAAAGAACTTATAATTGTCTATTTTTGTGAGCCCTGATAAGTACAAAATTGTACTTATCAAATACCCCCAAACTTGAACTATTATTCGTCCTCGAATAAACTAGCTAAAAACAATCATGCACATACTAATAAAAATAATCATAATAGTTATACTAGAAATAGCTTGCCGTTCTTTTGTAACAACTTATAATTCATGACGAGTATCCAAGTATTACTATTGCAAATGTGATTATACTCAAACCATACTCGATATGTGTGTGAGACCCGTTAATCTGATTAACTTAAATTCTATGGTGGTGATAGCCCAACCACTTGGTCAACTTTTCCTTTCCTTCTCGTAAGGTACACTTCCCCCAAAATGTTGTTTTCTCTCAAATCCCGAGATTTTGGTTCAAAGGTAACACTTCGCTCATTATTTTCTTGTTCGAGGCTGGTTGAGAAAACTAATAATCTTGACAACTTAGGTATATGAAGATTCTCCAATTTATGAGCACTCTCGACCAGAAAGTTTCTACTAAATAAGTCAAACCCATTAGTTATCTAATCTCCATATTTACTTTGCAAATTTTTTTTTTTATATATATAGATCTTATGTGCAAAACTCAATCCATTAAGCTTTCTAAATGACTCATGTAACGAGCTTGAGGTCGATGACTCCTAGGTCTTTCGAACCTTAGGGCATCAGGTTTCGAGAAATCCCTACGGACCTTTTCACTCGAGTCAAATAGGCTACGAAAGGAGTTATAAGATATTAATAAAGTGCAAAACTCGGTTCATTAAGCTTTCTAAATGACTCATGTAACGAGCTTAAGGTCGATGACTCCCGTGTCTTTCGAACCTTAGGGCATCGTGTTTCGAGAAACCCCTACGGACCTTTTCACTCAAGTCAATTAGGCTACGAAAAGAGTTAAGCAAAATAATAATAATTTGTTCCTTGCGTGCAATAAGTTCATGCGTGAGGATTAGATTCCTAACATTCGATCATTACTTAGTTTCCTCTAATCGGTCTAAAGTGCTCCACACAAATTTTCAACATACACTAATCAATCATAACCTAGATAGCCACTATCACGCTTTAATTACCACACTTTCTCACTATATTGGTTATTTGTTCGAGATACGGATGATTTTTAGGTTTAAACAGTATCCTATTATTTTCAACTTAAGTGCACCAACATAGCTAAAAATCATTTTAATCGGCGACACAACACAATATCAAACATGGTCAAATAGTCTCACATTTAACCAATAGTAATAATTTGTTCACAAGTCATGGATTAAAGCTAAATAATTAAATAAAAAGTTGCATCATTAGCCGGCAAGACTATTCATATCATATAAATATGCAAACAAATAAATATAAATAAATTTTTATTTTTTTTATTTTTTATAAATTAACAATCAATATCAAGTATTATCATCAGACCAAACATTTTTTTACTACTCCAAACTTGAAAAATACATTGTCCCCAATATAAAAATAATTCAAAAGAGTATATAAAGATCAGAGACTACCTAGATGTGGATCGGATGGTGCTGAAGAAGAATTATGGTATGAACAATTGGTGGAGAGATCTGTACAAGTTGGTCGACAAATCTTTGCTTGAATGTCATCCAGTCAGTCCTTAGGTTGTAACCCTAAGAAGAAAAGAAAAATAATTTATTAACAGTAATAAAATAATTTTTTTTTTTAAAGAAAAACGAAATTAAAATTTTTTTTTTATTTTAAAAAAAAATGATTTATTTATTTATTTATTTATTTATTTTTTAAATTAAATTAATGGAAAAACGTACTTATGCAAGATGACGATGATTGTAGCCTCAAAACTTAAAAATTAAAAACCTACTTTAAATGCTAGAAACCTAAAACGTGTAAATTATCAATTGAAATCCTAAAATTGAAATAATACGAAATTTAAATAAAATGGTAGAAAAATGGGTTGCCTCCCATTGAGCGCTTCTTTAAAGTCATTAGCTTGACTTTGTCGTGGTAATCGCTCAAGACACTTTGAATAAATCTTTGGAGGACCTGTTCTTCTTGCTTTGATCAACTTCTGAACAATTTTTGTTTACCTTCCAGAGCTTGATTTTTCCTTTATCATACTGATATGATTTTGTTTTGCCGCCCTGCTCGAATTCAACTAAGAAAATTTCACCTTCTTCATCAGCTTTGGTCACAGAAGACGGATGAAACTCCTCTTTCTGCACATATTCTTCTTCTCGAAGTGGTGCCTCGTGGTGTTGGGTAATAACTTTCTCATCTAAGCTCCCTCCTTACGGTCAATGACATCAATCTCGAGCGTGAATCAAGAGCTTGGAAATTTAATTGCTTTGAACACATTGAATGTAATGTATTCATCATTCACTTTCAAAGATAAGTTCTCCTTTTGGAA
Organism: Forsythia suspensa; assembly: GCA_023638005.1. Classification (NCBI taxonomy): domain Eukaryota; kingdom Viridiplantae; phylum Streptophyta; class Magnoliopsida; order Lamiales; family Oleaceae; genus Forsythia; species Forsythia suspensa. Next base: position 39,373,673 of record CM042669.1, on the reverse strand, counting down.
CATCAATTCTTGCCCGACCAAAGAGCCAAGAAAGGTCGACCCAAAATGAGTGGTACATCCTGTCTTCACACATATCCGAATAATAAAATCAGCAGGGGAATATGAACTTGCCCACTTTCACCAATATATCTTCAACTATTCCCTCAGGCGTTTGATTGTTCTATCCGCAGTCAAGTGTTATCTTGTTGTTGGCTTTGCTTCTCCTAAACCGAGCTGCTTAAAAATAGAGTAAGGCATTAAATTCACACTATCACCCAAATCACATAATGCTTTATCAAAAAATAAACTACCAATAGTGCAAGGAATATTAAAACTCCACAGGTCTTTTAATTTTGGTGGTAGCTTGTTTTGCAATATGGCACTGCATTCTTCGATTAGCGCCATCTTGCTTCGTGTTCATCCAACTTTCGCTTATTTGCAAGAATGTCCTTCATGAATTTGGCATAGCTAAGCATTTGAGCTAAGGCATCGGCGAATGGTATATTGATGTGCGCCTTTTTGAAAACATCTAGGAACTTCTTGAATTGGCTTTGGTCTAGCTTATGTTTTCGCAACCTTTGAGGAAATGGAATTGGAGGGACGTGTTTCGTGGTGGAATATAAGTCGGTGGAGAGTCCTTGCTCGTGCAACTTCGCATCTAATTTATTTTCTCTCGCTTTGTCGGACACGCCTTCCTTTTCTACACCGCCTAGTCACATGAATCTCCGTAATCGAACACCGCTCCTCGTGGTAATTGCATTTACTTGCTCCTTTGGATTGACTTCGATATTGCTTGGCCATGTGCCTAGTTGTCTCTCGATCAACAATTTAGCCAACCGCCTAACTGATTTTCCATATTCTTGATAGCAACATCCTGTCTTTTTCGCATCTCCTCCTGCCTTTTTCTCGCATCTCCTTCAATTCGATAATGCTTTCTTCCAGTCCTCCTTTTTCTCTTGCGGCATTCCCCGATTTGGTGGATTTTGAATATTTTGAGTGTTGCCATATGAGAAGTTTGGATGATTTCTCCATCCGTGATTGTAAGTCCGTGAATAAGGATTATTTTGTCGACGCCGAAAATTCTCGAGCATATGCAACTTGCTCGTGAGATGATATATCAACTTTGGTCAAAGGACACTCGATGATTGATGGTTTGCTCCACATGTTACATGAGTTGGTAAAGGCATCTCGAACCATATTAGTTGAATGAGAATATTTTATTGATTCCATCCGCTTTGCCAATGCATCAATTTTGCCAATAAAAGTGAATTGGTGTCCACCTCATGTAATCCTGCCGCTTTCTTTCGCAATCCTCTTCTTCGCCACATAATAAATTGTTCACTCATGGTTTCGAATAGATCATAAAGGTCACCGCGGATCTACTTTGGATAGAGCCACCACTGCAGAATCTATCAAGAACGATCGGTTGGAGCTAGTCCGTAATAGAAATAATGATTCTCGAGTGCTAAAGGAAACCATGACTTGGACACTTCCTGAGCAATTGTTTGAATCTTTCCCATGCCTCGTGAAAATTTTCCAACTCGATTGTTGAAAATTGGAAATTTCATACTTCAACTGCTTACTCGGGTGGAGGAAAATATTTCAATGTGAATTTTTGGATCGATCCGTCCAAGTAGTAATGCTCCCAAAGCGTAGAGAATCTAGCCATTCTCTAGCTTTATCCTTCAATGTATGTGGAAAGAGCCTCATCTTCAGTAGTGCTTCTTCGTTAACACCGTGGTATTTGAAATTGCCACAGAATTCATCGAAGCGAGAAATATGGTAATGAGGATTTTCATCTCATCATCCCATAAAACCAAGCAGTTGTTCGAGAATAAATTCATCACATCTGGCCTCAACTGGAAGTTGTCGTGTCCATAAGGTGGATAGACTATGCTGGACCGATTTTCAACAATCGGTGGCATCATATACTCACCCATAAGAATATCTCGTTCACTAACTTCAACTGGTCGAGCTATTGGTGGTTGATTATTTATCTGATCATGCACTTGATTGTCTGCCATTGTGTCTTGCTGTGTTTTCTTTTCTCGTTTTTCACGTTGTCGCTTGTGAAAGCTTCGTTCAATTTCTCGGATCTAAATCAAATAGATCAAGATCTTTTGTGCGTGGCATGCACACTTAACACCAGAAAAATTAGAAAATATATACAACTTAGCAGTATCACGAAGAACTAAAATAATAAAAGAAAATAATCTAAAAATCAAAATCAAAATAAAAAAAAAAAAAAATAACAATAAAAAAAAAATGTTAAAAACTAAACTATCAATTAATGTAGCAATTAATAAACTAGTCCCCGGCAACGGCGCCAAAAACTTGTTTGTACGATTTAAATCCCGCAAGTGGACGGATCGTTGACAAGTAATATAGTAATAAATAGAGTGTCGAACCCACGAGGACTAGATATTAATTTGACCAATTAATTTATAACCTAAATTTTAACAATAAAAAGAAACACAGATTCAATTTGATTTTTGTGATTCTATACTATTTTAATTAAAATTGAAAATAACAATAAGTAGCTTTAAAAAGGCAAGAACGAATTCAAGATCTACTAACTCTAGGATTTGCGAATCTACCAACACTTTCCTTAATCAAATATCTATTTAACTGTTTTAGCTTATAATTATCATAGATTGAAAATCGGTGTTCCTAAATTAATCAAAAGCCTCTCTCGATGGTCAATCAATTCTATATGTTATGCGAACTTCATTATCTCTAATTAAGCTTCGAACATAAACACATGCATTAACATCTCAAGAACACCTAAATAGATTTCATAAAGCATAATAGTAATCTCTATCTATTATTGGACCCTATGTTATTCAATACCACGTGCTTAATCTATATTGAATCTCTCGACTTCAATATAGATCACAATATATTCTAATGGTGATCAGACATTAAAATAATAGAAAAAATGCATAAAGAATAATCAATCCAAAAGCAATTAATTACTAAAATAGAAAAACTTCTAATTAATTAAAAATCATGAGGTTTCATCGTTCATCCTAGAAAAAGTAAATTAGCCGGACATGATTTCGTCAATTATAACAATAATTGACTTCATCATGATCCGGCGAAAGAAAAAGAAAAGGAAGAAGAAATAATTACAACCCGTGACTCCGGCTGAAGAATCTTCAATCCCGTGCCTTGATCTTCTATTCCCCTCTTGTATCTTGTTCCCAAAATTCGTCTTCTTTTTGTTATGGCTATCATCTGGCTTTTATAATACTCTCCAAAGACTCCAAGACGTGTGTTTGGTTGTTGAAGTTATTTGGATTGGTAGAATTCTAATCGAATCAAGTTTCTGGACACTTTAACACGATTAGCCTATGCGATCGCATGGCTTTGGGACCTGCGATCGCATGGCTTATCTGTTTAACATTATGTTGAAATTTTCATACCCTTGCGATCGCACTCAGGTATTACCATGCGATCGCATGGGTTAGTCTGGTTCTGAATTTGAGTTCCCCGCCTAGGTATTTGCACATCAAGCCCCTGCAGCTTTTTTCTTTAGCAATTAGGTCTCATTGTCTTCATTTTGCTCTCTTTTCATCCAATTGATACTTGACTTTGATTATTTCCTAAATTGACAAGAAAACAACATGCAATTAAACTGAAAACAACTAAAAAAACTTATAATTGTCTATTTTTGTGAGCCCTGATAAGTACAAAATTGTACTTATCAGGTTCGACACTCTACTTATTACTATATTACTTGTCAACGATCCGTCCATTTACGGGATTATAATTGCACAACAGTAAATAACGGACTTAAGTATCAATAAAATAAATAAATAACGGACTTAAGTAGAACAATAAATGACGTCCTTTAAAGAATGTCAAGAAAAGATTTATAAACACGACCATCATTTTGGAATCGTTTCTGCGGGTGTACAACGTCAATTCTAAATATATTACTATACAAGTGATAAGAAATTTTCACATGAATCTCGTTCACAAAACTCATAGCCTCTTCAAACTTGAATGTCATTTTTGGAGCCTCTTCCTCGTCAGTAAGTAGTGATGTATCGAACCCAACATTAGGATGTCCTTTCAATAAATCTTTCACCCATGGTATAACACTAGCAGTATCAATTCTGCAAAAAACATATTAACACTAAATTGCTACAAATTGCTCCAGTCAATGATAACATGCACGAGCTAATGCCACAAAGGAATAATAGTTTACCTTTGAGCCCTAAGAAATATCGATTTATTTTTTTTCTTATTATTTTAGAAAAACCCAACAGTAAAATTTACTAAAAAAAGAACCCAATGGCCACATTGAAGGTACTTAGAGAAGTTTGAAGGTACATAGAGAAGTATCAACTCTTTATTTGTTTGGGAGAATTTTATATATCAAACTCAATGAGTACATGGTGATGTGCTGGGAATTTATCCCAAAATACATTCTTCGATATTAAGCAAGCCATTAACATTGCAGACATATCCATTAAAGGGATCACAACATGGTACACCCATGATGTCGAGTAGAGAAGACCTCCGCGAAATTCATTGTCATTGTACATCAAAATCGATTCAATGGAGAACGATAAATACATTTTCTAATGAGATAGATTTGAATAAGATTATCACTGCTTAATTTTAACCTTTTGGTGAATTTTGTCCTGATTTCCAACAATAAATGTTGGCTGCACAAAAAAGAGAAAATCATTTGTGTCACATATAATCAATTTTCCTAAATCATATCCATCCTTAACTGATGTTGATGTTCATTAAGAGTGATAGTTGGAGACATTGTGCATGCTGAACATATGTCGTTTAATAAATTATTTTTACCCGATATAACTAAAGGAATGGGTGAGTCATGAGTGGGTGGGTGGCAGGCTGAGTCTTGAAACCGGAATGGAAAAATATTCCAATCAAATTAGTTTTGCTTTCTTATAATTAGACCATTCCCAAGGCCACAATTCCATTAGGCAAATGCAACTCTCTTAAATCGAAATCAACTATCTTTTATTATCATAACAACAATAGAATTATCCATCAAATTCTTGATAAAGTATTTTGCAATAGAAAATCTAATTAGCAAAGTCATAATAACGATGAAGAACACGTAAGGTTTATAGAAATTCGATTCAACGTGAAACTACGTCGATCTTACCGCTGCTTGCGGTGATTCGTTTATAATGAAAGAATAGTTTACAAGAGAAATCGCACACCTTCAAATTCTCTTTGTTTTATTTTTTCTCTAGCATATCTCTCACTTGTTTTTGATCACCAAATATAACCTAATGACATCTCTATATTTATAAGAAAACTTAGGACAACCGATAATACAATTTCTGCTAAAAGTCGACTTGCGGACAGACTCTGCGAAAGACAATAATTAGACTACACAACTTAACCGTGGATGTGCTAAGGACATTGTATTATAACTTGACTTGTCCATGCAATATATTCTTGAGACGAGTATGAGTAACGTGTTTTAATCTTACCCTAATTATAATAGTTGATTTTTCATAAGTTAACCAAGTAATTCAAGTCGATAGTATTTTTCACTCCATCTACCATGTTGCATGAGTAAAACACAAGTTATAGCGAATATTCCTAGTTCCCCTTGTGGGCAAGTTGCTGTTTGGTACATGTCTTATTGTTATTTTGGTGATGTTTTTGGCGGGCTCTCACTTTTTCTCCTTTTCCTTTTGTGCCTAACTAATGAATCCAAGATAGGATCAAATTTTAGTTGGAATATGAATACTACTCCATTGTAGCATTAGTTCTTGTGTATAAACAACACCAAGTGTTGGATAATGTTTTTTTCTTTTGCTAGTGGAATTCAAAGCTGGCTGATTTGGTTAATTTTAGAATGTGAATATGTAACCCCATGTGTTCCTACATATTGTCCATTATATTTTGTCCACAATGAAACCCCACCCAATGCTGTACAAGAGAAGTGCATTTTCTTTTCTTTGGTTTTTGATGACCTAAAATCCACTAGAAAAGCTAAAACTTTGGAGAAAATCTTAACTAATGAGAGATCCTCTCATAAATGCTGTCTCAGTTGTTAGCAGGCTGCAAAATTGAGAAAGTCGAGATCAAATACACAGAAACGAAGACCTGCGAAAAATGGGGGCCATTCTTTATATAGACACCATTTTAGTTCCAATGAGTCTCTTCATTACAATAGGCTACCATGCATATCTCTGGCATAACTTGAAGCACAAACCAGCCCTAACATCCATTGGCATGAACTCATTAAAAAGAAGGGCATGGTTGAAACAACTAAATCAGGTAAGTTTGACAGGTATTTCTATTTCTTTCCATTAGTCGGTCAGTATAATAGACAAGATTTTAGTTTCTTTTCTTTTCTTTCTAATTAACAGTGTCTTGTTCGGGTTCTCTTGTACAGGGAGATGATAAGAAGGGCATGTTGGCTGTTCAAAGCTTGAGAAACACATTAATGGCCACTATTCTTACAGCTTCAATCACAATTATCATCACAGTATCCTTAGCAGCTCTCACAAACAACGCATTGAATGCTAACCATCTGTTTAGCAGTAACTTTTTCGGGTCGAAATCAGAGAGGATTCTTGTGCTAAAGTTTGGGTCAACTTCAATCTTTCTGTTGGCAAGCTTCTTGTGTAGCTCTATTGCACTAGGATGTTTGGTTGATGCCAATTTCTTGATAAATGCAATAGGAGAATTCTCAACAGCTCCTGGATACACAGAGACAATATTGGAAAGAGGTTTTGCATTGGCTGTGGTGGGAAATAGGGTTCTTTGCATCAGTTTCCCCTTGTTGTTGTGGTTGTTTGGCCCTGTGCCTGTCGCTTTGTCCTCCATGGGACTTGTTTGGGGACTCTATGAGCTTGATTTTGTCGGAAAAATCCCAAATCTTATCGACTAAATCCCATACTGAACAATCATGTTTCAATTGGGAAGATGAATTGAAATTCCAATATTGTTTATTGTTGTTGTTCAATCTTATCAAGAACTGCATATATACTAAATTTGCCATCGTGTTTGTATTTCGAAGTAACATAGGTCGGGTTTCACTATATTTAAACAATTCTAATGACTCTCCTTTTAGTTGAAGTGCTTTTACATATCTAACTAGTTTTTTTTTTCTTGAGAACTTTGTCACAGAATTATGTATACTTTGTGATTATATTTGTAACATTATGTTTACTTGTATTTTTGGAATTGATGCATTTGCATAATTTCATATTACTCAAACCCAGCTGGTGCAATGACTATATTTTCAAGGGAAATTGGCCAAAAACATCCATAACGTATGGATCCGGTGTGCAAATCATCCTTATCTTTCAAATTTTGGCAATTACACCCCTTACATATCAAATGTAGTCTTAAATTATCATTTTGAATGGAATCCATCCAATAATTCGTTAAACCATTGGGATTTTGGCGCAAATGGTCTCCAACCTTTGTTCTTAATGTGGAATTGGTTCCTAACGTTTATGTTTTGGCAAACAAGTCTCTAACCTATGTGTTTTAGTGTGAAATTGGTCCTTATGAGATGAAAAAGACAAATATACCTTTAGTTTTAATTAAAAGAAATTGTACGTGAATTCCTAATCATTACAAAATGTGCAAATAAGTCCAATACTTTTATTTTTTATAAAAAAATTAAAGAAAACTAATGAATTTTTTTTAATTAACACTTTAGTAATAAACATGTCAAATAAATTTATTATTTTTATTATTAAGTAATAAAGAGAAATCTTTGTGAGAAATCATTTTTCTCCTTCTTTACTTATAAATTTTTTTCTCCCTCTTTACTTTAAAAATTAAGTTAAATAAATAACAAAATGACGTATATAATTTTATGACATTGAACTAATCTTATTACATTTTTATTTAACATAAAAATACTAATAAAAATTAATTTACACATTATGTGTTTTATTTTTGAATGAAAATAAAACGATAAATTAAAATATAAAGAATATAGTTGGATTTCTAATATTTGTAGTTAATAAACATATAACTCAATTAAATAAAAGTCTTTGAACATCAAGTTTGTGACAAAATTATTTTTTTTATATAACAATAAAATAAAAGTTTTAATTTTAAATAATATATTTATTACTTCATAATAAAAAAAATAATTTTATTTGACATTTTTATTACTAAAGTGTTAATAAAAAAATTTATTAGTTTTCTTTAATTTTTTTATAAAAAATAAAAGTATTGGACTTATTTGCACATTTTGTAATGATTAGGAATCCACATACAATTTCTTTTAATTAAAACTAAGGGTATATTTGTCTTTTTCATCCCATAAGGACCAATTTCGCACTAAAACACATAGGTTAGGGACTTGTTTGCCAAAACATAAATGTTAAAAACCAATTCCACACTAAGAACAAAGGTTAGGGACCATTTACGCCAAAATTTCAAATGTTTAACGGAATATTGGATGAATTGTTCAAAAGGATGATTTGGGCACTACATAGATAGGTAAGTGATGTAATTGTCAAAATTTGAAAGGTAAGGGTGATTTGCGCATCGTGTCGATACGTTAGGGACGTTTTTGGCCAATTTCCCTATTTTCAATTGTAAACAAATCGATGGGGTCATACCGCTACGATTGCATATACGTTAGAAAGGTCAATTCTTTTTTTATTACAACAATAAAAAGGGGCCAAGATTTTGATCGCCCGATTCCATAGAACAATATCGTGACAACGTAGGTCTAAGTAGTTATATTAGATTTTTGGGAACCATCACAAATAAAGTCAGCCTATTTTTGGACAAAAATGTCGTGTCCTCTCAGCGGAGCCTAGAAGCATTCAAAAGTTGTATAAGCATTCTTAGAAGGACATAATTTGTCTTTAATTTTGACTAATGAAACCCACAAAAGAGTTGCAAACTATACTAAAAGTAGTTACATTTCTTGTTTTTTAAGTGTGATTTGCCTAAATTAAAGTTTCATTCTATTCTTGTCAAATCTCAACTTCTTCCATTTTTCAGTACTTTTACAAAACTAAAATGAATATGGCCCCAAAACAGGAAGCGTCGGTACTAATTCAATTAGGTACTTAATTGGACAGATTATAAGTGAATAAAATCCGAAACAATCATACGGTTGGCGTGGAAATGGCAGCACAAATATAGTCGAGAAAATTGTCGCAACACTAATCGCACAATTTTTGTCAGAAAATATACTTTCGACTAATTCATTAGTTGATACTTCGTTTAATTTCGTGTAAGTAATTTGAGTCCTTACTACGAAACTCTTCTGGATCCCAAACCTCAATAATATAACTACTTTTTAGCTTTCTATTATGAGAATCAAAAGACTGAATTTCAATCAAGATTTGGTTGTTAGAAAGAAAGAAGCAACCCAAAGTTAGAAAAGCATTTCAAATTTCATTTTCACACACATAGGCTATGTACGAACAGATCTGAACCACACGTTCCCTATTACCTTTTCTCCACGCCATCGCATTGGAAGATCAGCCATTTATGGGACCCCTTTCTCCTTTTCACACCGACAAAGTTTCCAACAACTATTGCCACGTTCGGCCTTTTCCTATATTTGACAAGTCTTGTTCACATTTCTACATGTGGTATATGGGCCAATTGCCTGTGGGTTCTATGGCTTGATTCATGGGGATCGGGCTCGTTTAGAGACAAGGTTTGGGTTCGGGCCGAGCCAACAAGTTAGATTGTGTAATGGCTCAATTTGTTTGAAAATTTTGCATTTAAAAAATTGAGCCGAGATTGTGGACGACTGCCTCGGCCGACTTGGCCTACAAACCATGGGCCGAACTAGGCCCCGGTGGTAATGGCTCAACCCATTACCATACCTACACGCATGTTTAGCAAAGCTTAAAAAATTTACTTTTGAGTTTTAAAATAAATAATATTCTTTATTAGTAAAAGATAGAAATAAGTAAATAATTTATTCTGAGACTACGTAAGAATTAATTTTAAAAATGTATATTTTTTACTCATGTAAAATTAAGTTATTTAAACATGATTTAGGGGTTGTTTGATAAAGTTGTGATAAATTTTTTAGTAAATTTTGATAAAAGTTGATAAAATGTGGAGTTGAAAAATTAATAAAAATTGTGGATCCCATTAAATGTATAATTGAAAACGAGTTTGGAAAAAAAAAAAAAAAAAAAAAAAAACTCCACCAAACATGCTCTAAATGTGTTCGCAATTTTTGTGAGGAGACAAAAATAACGAGTGACTGACACACAATTGTCTTGTTCTTGTATCTTTAGAGTGAGTCATTAATTTACTTCAATATTGTGCATGTTTGGAAGTGCTAAAATTGTTTTTAATTGCTTATATGTTGTAAATTTTATAGAATATGTAGATAAAAAGTGCTGAAATTATTTTTTCATCCTGCAATTTATTGTTGAGTAGTGTAGTTGAGCTCGAAACCTTGGTGGTTGAGTATGTTTTGCCGAGTCAGTTGTAGTCGTACATGCGACGTTGTCCACTAGCTCCCTGATAGTTGGGTGTTGATCTGGACTATATGAGTCCAGTGCTTTGGTATTACGTTAGATTCTCCAAGATAATAGTTTAGTTTATCATCAGCAAGTAAGATTTTTTAAATATATATTTTTATAGTTGGAATAAACTCATTTATTATTCTTTAATACATTGTTGAGTCGTTGACTATGTATAGTATATAGCGGGACGAGCAGAGGCCTTCAAGTTTGGCAACTTTTCTGGCCAAACTTGAGAGCTCGACCTTGTTATCTTCATACGAGCATGTGAACTAATGTGAGATTCTCGTCCTCTAATGCTGACTAATCGGTTTGCATACTCTTTTATGCTATGCTATTTAGATGGGATTCCAAAATAACGCGTAATTTCCTAGCATAACATAAACAATTAAATAATTTATTTTGATAAACTAACATAAACTTGTCAAAGAAAAGGATATTTATGGATTGTGGATCTAACAAAATTCAACGAGAAATCCAGAGCTTGATCTTGTCAAAGAAACCATAATTTTTATACACTAAATGAAATTGAAACCTACAACATAACCATGGCACATGCTACTTCTTAACAAAGCATCTACATTTTACATGAAGTCAGGGTACGAAGAAAACTACACCGTCCATCAATATTCAAGAAAATCATCACCAAAAACAGATCCTACAATCATATGGTCCATCTCCATATTGTGAGTGCTAGCCGTACAGGAATACACGTCAGAAGAAATCACATCCCCATGATCAGATCCTGACGAAAATGCAGTCAAGGGACCAGATGTTTGATCAAATGTCGTGAGATGATCAGGTGAGATGATGTAATCTGGCCATCCAGATTTGTTGTGGGGAAAATCTTGAACTTGTTCTTGGTTCTCCTGTTTCACTGGATCATTGGGCTCATAATCTGGTTCAATCTGGGACTCAAAATTCCAGATGATCTTGGAAGAATTATCCCCTGCGGTGGGATCAATGATAATAACTTGAGATGATTTGGATAAATTATTGCAAGTGTGATTATCATAGTATGTTGTCCTAAATTTTGGTGGATGATCTTGAATTTTTTGGACATGTTTCGTTGCTTGGCATCCCTGGTCAAACCTGTGCGTGCACCTGAAGTAGCTTCTGCATTTCAGATTAAAATATATATAATTAGCACGCTTCAAGACAAGACAGAGAACAATAATTAGGTGGCTTTCTTTGTAGGCTTAGCATTACAAAATTATTGGCATGTTAACGTACTTCGATGGCATGTCAAAAATATTTTTTAATAGATCATAGATCAGATCGAAATCAATCTCTACGAGTCCATAAGAAGTGATCCTGTTTTTTTTTTTTTGTTGGGTTGATTAAAGACCAAAGATCTAGAGGGACTAATCCGATACTTGCATCCCCTCCATATCGTTTGGCTTAAATGGTGGTGCTTAAGGTTTGATTCGTAATTTGGATAGTCCCTCTAGGATAGAAGTGATAACTACGAATTTCGTGCCACTTCTCAAAGACCCTGTCACGAAGATGACCGTCGTGAACAAGTCATGTGATGGACCTTTTGTTACAGAAAGACCTACTTAATCGGCGCTTGGTGCCGGCGAATGAAGAAACTGGCCACGGATTTTTGTAGCTTAATCTTATTGTATTGTCTAATTCTATCTAAAATCATCTAACAAACTCGAATTCTTGAAAAAAAAAAAAAAAAAAATGTTTCTCTTGAAAGAATACCTTGGATGCGTGGCATGGAGTATGGGTTTTTGTCCGTACTTCCTCCATGCATGGCCATCATCAATCAAAGTAGAGGTCTCTCTAATGCATGTCTCCGAAGTTCTTCTGCAATGAATCCAAAATTAATTAATTAATTATTAAGTAAAAAATATATAGACATAACTATTGCATTAATCAATTAAAATACAACAGTTAATTACCTTCTTTTGTAGCATCCTCTCCGATCCTTTCGTACAGAAGTCTTGCAACTCTCGCCGGAATCTTCAGACTTCTGGCGGCCATCCAAAAAAGGAGAATCCACTGCCGGAACTTCAGAAACCACATCAGACTCGCCGGAGCTGATGTTTGAAAGACTTCGATTATACGAATCCAAGATTTTGTTCACCAGAACCTGAGCAGACTTCATTTCACTACTGTCAATATCATCAGTTCCCGGGGATTTACGCAACAAAACTTCAAGCCGCTGCGCAAATTTCCGTCCACGAATCAACTCTCCGATCACCCTTTTCCGGCCAGTGGCTGTACTTGCTAGTAAAGATGACTCCATGTTCACTGTGTCTGTCTTTTCCGGACGAAGGCGACCTTATAATGTATCGAGTAAAGGGCCAAAGGCCATCCTTAATATATTCAAACAAAAATATTAATTAATATTAAAAAGATTAAAGAAATTTCTGTGAAGCTCATCCAGATTGGAATTTGTAATCCCACGCGCAGTTAATATCCATCTAACTTTCGCTCACTCTACTTTCACCAAAATCTCAGTTGGACTAATCAACTTTAATTTATTACAATTAGATCATTTAACTTCAATTTTAGTAAGCATCGCTCCATCTAATTCCATTTTTCTAACATTAGACTTCTACGAAGACAATAATATTCAACAAATTGTTTACGTGTAATCAATAAACCATTAACATTAAAAAGATAGTTGACTAAACACAATTTTAGTTTTAACAATTTTGCTTATACAACATATTCATGTAATTTGTCACACGTAAACAATCAATATAATATTAATGTCATGTACTCGTGTTACGTGTAGGAGTTCAAGATTGGTATTACTAGCAGGTCTTGAGTGATTTGATTGTAATATAATGAAGTTAAATGACTCAAATGAAATTTAGTAGAAGTTGAATGACCAAAAGTGTAATGTACCAAAAATTGTGTGATGATTCATCAAACCAGCTTCAGAACACGTTCTCCATGTGGATAGTACGATAAACACGAGTCATTAGCGCGTCGTGACCTCTTTCTTGCGCATTCCTGATGATGTATGGCTTCTTCGTCACAGTATACGTAAGCCATATGCCAGTTGGAAACTTGAAATATTAAAATTTCAAAATTTCATGTTTTTATTATAAAAAAAATTAAAATATCAGAAAATTACAACTTATTGGCTGCCAATCCATTACCTTGCAAATTGCAATGCTTAGCCTTTGCAGTTGTAATGACAGTAATGACCTTAACTAGGATTAGAGAATCTTGCTAGGAGAGTTTGTTGATATGTTCTCTGTCCTTTTATGAACTCAAATATGTCTTTGTTTTTTTTTTTTTGTTCTGTTTCGGATACGTCAAATTTTGTCTTTAATTTCGTTTTGCACCAATTGTTTTAAAAGTTCTATATAACTCGTCCTACATATACTGGCAAAATTGTATAAAATGAGTAGTTAAAATATAAATTAATTTTACACGTAATTATAACACACAGAAATCGACAATCTTCTTATTATCTACCAACGACAAAAATGATCCTACAACACTATATTTAAAAATAATGTCACGTCGCATTAAAGTTTAGTACATATTAATAATCTACGTGAAATTGCATATGTCACAATGTCTTATTCGTAGTGGAACTGAACTCTACAACTTTGTCTATTATGTTCACTTTGTATGCGTTTATTGTGCTTCTATGTATTTGATATTTCACCAACCTACTTTATCATTTATCTTCTCCATTTACTACTGTGTTGTTTCATGATCGATTTTAAATAATCTTAACATGCTAATCTTAAAAGGCACTTTTTACAAATTTAAAATTGAATATTTTTCACTTTATACACAAAAGAGTCATTTTTAAAGAAAAACATTGACATAAACAACCCTTAATTATTTGAATTATGAAAAGTTAGGTAATTTAACTTAGGGAAAATTGCAAATAAGTCATCTCCACATGACTTGTTTCAAATTAAGTCAAAACTTTTTTTAAAATTGTGATTAAGTCATACTTCACATCAATATTTTATATTAATTCCAAAATCACCCCTTTTAACCATATTTTTCATTGACACAATCTTTCAACTCCACAAACCTCCTCCACCTCCGGCCACTTCCGGCGACAACCTCCGGCGACAACCTCCGGCCACCTCCAAAGACGCCTCCACCTCCCATGACCTCCCATGACAACCACCTCCACCTCCCATGACCTCCAAATGACCACCGCTTCCACATCCCATGACCTCCCATGAGTGCTTCTAAGGCACAAAGTCACTTTTAGGCACTTTTCTTGGTAAAGATTTTGGATCACTTTTAGACAGTTTTTTGGTGAAGATTTTGTTAATGCTGTGAAACTAAAAAATAACGTTTTATGGACTTTGGTCACGATGTTTGAATCCTTATCTTTGGTTTGTATGCTTTTTATTTCTTCATCTTACGTGGTTGTACTCTATTCTTAATGTCTTAACAGCTTAGCATTGATCTATCCGTCTCTGCAAGAGAGGTGACCAATATGATTAACTTTGGGTTGAGTATTTAGGTTGAGTATTTTAGCATTTATGTAAATAATGAGCATTTTCTAGTTATATAAACAATGAGGTAACATCTCATTGTTGATCTTGTATTATAGAATAGCAATTTGATATTGTATTAAACAAAAACAAGATCACAAATGTAAATGAAACATAGAATGTTGTATATATGAGCTTGAATCTTTGTAAATATGAGCTTGAATACTCTACTATCTTATGTAAATAGGAGCTTGAATGCTTCACCATCTAATTCTTTGTAAATAGGAGATTGAATGTTCCATCATCTAATGTTTAGTCATGGTATTTTATTTGATACTATATTATATAAAAGCGATTATCGTAAAACAAAGATATCACAATATAAATGGACATAGAATTGTTGTAAATAGGAGCTTGAATGTTCCATCATCTAATATTTGAATATCTTAGTTTTAATCCATGATCTTGCTTTAATGCCTTAGTTTTAATCTATGATCTCTTGTTTAATTATGGCGGGTTTAATAGATTGAAACTTTGTCATAATATTTCACTATCATTTGAAACATGTTTTAAT
This sequence comes from Forsythia suspensa, assembly GCA_023638005.1. Taxonomy (NCBI): domain Eukaryota; kingdom Viridiplantae; phylum Streptophyta; class Magnoliopsida; order Lamiales; family Oleaceae; genus Forsythia; species Forsythia suspensa. The sequence goes on along the minus strand of CM042669.1, from coordinate 39,358,209 downwards.
CTATGATCTTCGCTTTTAATTATGTGATCTTGTTTGAATATATATATGTGTGATCTTTGATCTTGCTTTAATTATGGCAATGTTTGAACCTCGTGATATTGTTTGAATGTCTTAGTTTTAATCTATGATCTTGTTTTAATCTATGATCTTTGTTTTGTTTGGTAATTAGTATATTTTGATATCGTTTTAATCCATGATAGTGTTTTAATCTCGTGATACTTGTTTGATTATGGCAATGTTTGAACCTGCGATATTGTTTGAATGTCTTAGTTTTAATCTATGATCTTGCTTTTAATCCATGATATTGTTTTGTTTAGGTAATTAGTATATTTTGATACCGCTTTAATCCATGATACTATTTTTATCCCGTGATACTTCTATGTGATCTTTGATATTGTTTAATTATGGCAAGGTTTGAATAAGTGATCTTGTTTGAATGTTTTAGTTTTAATCCATGATAATGTTTTGTTTAGGTAATATGCATTCATATAAATTGATATTTGTTTTAATCCATGTTTTAATATATGATCTTGTTTTACATAATAAAGTATCAAACAAAACATATGACTAATTAAACAATGCTCAAAGATAAAAGCATGATATCATAGTCATGTGTGTTGTTTGATCTTGTATTATGTAAAACAATTATCACAAAAATAGTATCACAATAGAAATGATCATAGAATTTGCACACGCGCTTCTAAATTTTATTATAATATATTTTCGGAATGGTCTCGACGAGAGACGGTCAAGACCAGATCGCTTCGCATGACGCCTATGATGGATTTTACCCGTTTGAAATCGTCTCTTTAGCTTAAAATGTCAATCTTTAATTTTTTTTTCAAAACAGTATCACAAATTCTTTAAAACAGTATCACGGATAAATGTACATCCTTTTGCTGCAAATTAAAGCTCTTCCAAGGTATCTGAGTCCTTTAAAAGCAAACACATACTTCATAGCAATGCTAAAATAAAGAAAGAAGAACTGCCAATCATTCTCAAGTTAAAGGGAAGTCATCTAAAACTATGTAGGCATATGTATTAATCCTATGATACTGTTTGAATGTCTTAGTTTTAATCTATGATATTGTTTTATTTAGGTAATGTGCATTAGTATATTTTGATACTATTTTAATCTATGATCTTGCTTTTATTCTATGTGGAATGAGTTTTATTTATGATACCGTGCTTTTATTCTTTGATCTTGTCTAATTATGCCAATGTTTGAACCCCGTGATCTTGTTTGAATGTCTTAGTTTTGTCTATGATACTATTTTACTCTATGATCTTCGTTTTGTTTAGGTAATGTGCATTAGTAATTTTTATAATTTGTTTTAATCCATGTTCTAATCCATTATATTGTTTTGCATAATCAAATTATCAAAGATAAAAGCATGGTATCATAGTCATGTGTGTTGTTTGATCTTCAGATTATGCAAAAAGCAAGATCACAAAAATAAAATATCACAATAGAAATGAACATAGAATTTGGACACGTGCTCGAAATTTTTATTATAATATGTTTTCGAATGGTCTCGACGAGAGGCGGTCAAGACCAATAGCTTTGCTCACGCCTATGATGGATTTAACCCGTTTGAAATCGTCTCTTTAGCTTAAAATGACAATCTTTAAAAAAAAATTTCAAAACAGTATCACAAATCCTCTAAAACAGTATCACGGATAAATATATCTTTATTGAAGCCACCATTCATCTTTCTCTTGTTGAACATTCTTTGAACTTGATCCTTTTTCATTAACACTCCCAGTTCTTGATTGATCAGATCCTAGTTCTTCATTATCACTACAAGAATCATAAAGGTTCACTACAAGAATCATAGGTTTAACAATCTTTAATTTTTTTTTCAAAACAGTATCACAAATCCTCTAAAACAGTATCACGGATTAATGTACATCCTTTTGCTGCAAATTAAAGCTCTTCCAAGATATCTGAGTCCCTTAAAAACAATCAAACACATACTTGAGCAATGCCAAGATGAAGAAAGAATAATCGCTCACTATCATTACAAACAGAGAAAAAAATCAAAGCAAATTTCACTATCATTAGAAACAAAAGATGTCATATATTGAAACACATCTATTGAAACAAGATCAAGCATTTTACATGTTCCAACATAAAATTTTAACTCACAACAACTACATTATCAAAAACTAGTTGAATCAGTTTATTCAAACTCCATTTATTAACTGCATTGAATATGTTTCAATTGGAACAATATCTCAATATTTTCATGATTATTTTTAACCGAAAATGGTTACTTTATACAAAAAAAAAATAAAACAATATGTTCGCCATTGAAATATCAGCTTTCAAATTGTTTGTATGCAGTTATAGGTTATGGTAAGAAGAATCAAACACAAGAAGAAGATGAAAATTGTTAAAAGTAAATGAAGGAGTTTGTAAATGTGCATTGAAATGATTTTGTTGGTTTTACGTGTTTAAATGATGCGGTTTTACAATTGGAGGGTATATTGGTCTTTTAGTAATAAAGTATGACTTTAGTTGAATTAAGATTATAACATATGACTTTTCGTACCACCATGGCGTTAACGATGACCGCCCAAAATTTTCCCTTTAACTTATAAGGTAATAATGACCACCTCAAATTTTTTTTTTTTTTTAATATATACGTTTTGTATATGTATCACAAATCTTACATTTTCTCGTTATAAAACTCTTGTTGCACAAATAGAAATGTTCTAATTATGGTTCTTTGAGGTCGAATTATAGTAAAGAGTTACACTTATCTAGTAGAACCAGATATTTTAAGTTGGAGAGTCCCTAAATAAGGGTAAGCCGGGGGAGAACTCCTCTTACGGGAGTTCGGGGGCAGCGGCTCCGATTTTTTTTTTATTAAACTATAATTATTGAACTTATTTTTATGAGAATATAATATTTTTTTATAAGTCATAATCTTTGAAAAGCTTACAAAAAGTCATTACACAAAAATATTCAAGATCTAAAACTAGTCAAACTCTTTTTATTCACGTTGCATTCTACAACATTATCCTCCAAATTATAAAGATTCGGTAGACAAATAAAAATAAATATCACTCAAGCTCAAAAATAAAAAAGAAAAAAAAAATCAATTGAACACGATATGTATTAAAAAGCAAAGTACATTTATTAATTTTGTATTATCATTTGAGGAATGAACCAACCTTTTGTAATTTTGAATTATTAATTTTATTAGATCAATAGGTTCAATTGTCTTACATGAAATTGATATTGGGTCAATAGATCCAATTACCATCCATTAAATTAATATTAAGTTAAAAGTTAAATTACATATTAAAAAATTTTAAAAAATTTTCCAAAAGTTGGGGGATCAAAGTCTCCCTTGGGACTCCCCTGGCTCTGTGCCTGCACTTACCTTTTACTTTTTAGTGATTAACATCTTTTATGTTGTACGAGACAAGTCATATGAATCATACTCCACCATTTCCTTTTAATAACCATAGTTTGTTTTGTTTTGAAATTCAGTTTTAATATTTCCTTATTTATTGTCATTTGAATTATCCCTCTTTTCAACAATACAGATAATTTTTTCATCCATCTATTATTTTTATTGATCAGTTTTTTGCACTATTAGTTTGGTCTAGTTTTGCTTCATAATTAGTTGATTGGTGCTCCCATCATCATAGATGAAGATGATATTAGTCTTCCACGGAGTAGCGAATTTTCTCTAGCCCCCTTTCCACCTTTCACGATCACCCTCGTTCGTTGTTCCCTTCTATGTCGCCGAATGGTGATCCGATGGAGTTGTCCTCCTAATCGGATGACGAAGAGTTTAGATTAGTTCGGGGCGGAAGTTTATCGTCAACACTGTCTGAATCAGAGGACATTTCTAATTCCTTCGATAATCAAAATTAGATTCGACTAGAAGGAGGCCGATGATGGAGATGCGCACAATTAACAGACAAATTGGAAAGATTCTATCTAAATAGACTAATTTCGCACTTGAACACATGTATTCGGGACCTTTGCATAAAAAATGAAAGATTAGAGATCATGTGCACCCAACTACGTCAATTTCCTCTTTTTATAAACATTTTTAGAAGTACATCTCATTTATTACCACATTTTGAAATCCCCCATAAATTAATGTGTTCACACACAACACCACACACAACACCACCCCACTACAAGTAATTAAATGCAAAATTGCGTTCACACTTCATTTTACACCACTCGCTTCCCGATTAATTGGCACTACACGACACTAAATTGGGACTCTACACGATTTTTGGTGAGAACTTCAAGTGGGATTATTCGTTTTTATATTTGCTTATGATGATAAGATAATTGGTAATTGGTTGTTTAAAGATTTAGGGCTTGTTCGGTAGAATTTTTTTTTGAAAAAAAATGGATTTTTTTTGTTACTATTTGACTTTTCAAAGTTTTTTGTAGTGTAAAAATGGTTGATAAATCAAAAATTGTAGGCAAAAAAATAGATTTTTTTGGAAAAAAAAAAAAAAACTCTACCGAAGATAACCTTAAACTAATTCACACAACGCAAATGTGATTGTTTGCAATGGTCAAAGTTTCTATTATAAATAAAATGATTATTCCTAAATAATTAATTTATAATAAAAATTGAGAAAACATTAGACAAAACAAAGAATAGCTTATTTGGTCAAATATATTTTTTATCTACGTATTTCGTAAGACTCACAATTTACTACTCACTTATTATCTACATATTTTATACAACTCTCAATTTATAAAAACTTAAAAAATAAATAAAACACTACCAATCATGCATTAAATATAAAATTTATTTTGAAGATTGAAAACAACCCTTGATGTCATGGATGGATTTCTTTCACACTTTGAATTGATTATTTTATTTTGGCATGGGGCCATGTACTTTGGAGAAAAATAGAACATCATATGATATAAAGGTGTAAAAGGTAATTCTGTTAAGAACGTCGTATAAAAAAGTTCACAATATAATTTTACTTAATTTGCCAACATAATTTTTATAGTATCTTTTTGTATTTTTTTTTAAAAAAATACTGATTTAGAATAAGAAGAATTAAGAGACACAAAAATGGAAAGTTCATTTATAATTTCTAATTAGTGGCTAACTCATACTGCTGGCCTATTAGCTCAGTTGGTTAGAGCGTCGTGCTAATAACGCGAAGGTCGCAGGTTCGAGACCTGCATGGGCCATTTAAAGCTATTTTCTTTCTCAAATCCTGAATTGTTTTTTTATTGTTACAGTTTTTCCCTTTCAGCCCCTCCATTTCCCTAATAACGTTCCTTTGGGTCCCGAATAAGTGCATGCCTTACTCAATTACTTATAAATGTTTGTTATTGAAGTAATAAATCTTTAAAAATTAAAATTAACATCATTTTTATAAAATCATATAATACATTAAAATGCAATTTCAGTAAAACTTCAAAAATTACAAGGAATAATTTTTGGCATCAAAGATAAGGCTTCTTATAATACCAAAGAACGTTAAATATGTTACAATCTTTTTTGATGCATTATAAGAGCACCTTAATGTCGAGAAAGGGAGATTAAGGGTCTACTTGACAAAGTTATTGATAAAAGTTTTAGTAGATTTTGATAAAAAAAATAGAGAAATATCTAGTCGAAAACTTGTGAATTTCATAAAATATGTAATTAAAATTAATTGTTAATTTTGATCTCAACTTTTTATCAAAACCAAACAAGCACTAAATGCAAATAAACCACGATCCAAGATCCGATGGGTACCAATATGAACACACTTGTACTTTTTGTTTAGTTAAGTTTTTTGTAGATTTTAAATAGTGAGTTCAATAGAATGTGTGAATAAAAAACAGATAAAAATCGTAACTTTTACAAAATTTATAAATAAAAATAATATTTGACCAATTAATAAGTGTTTATAAAGAAAAAAAGTCGTTCGACCCACCCAAACAACAGCTAAGTGGCAGCAATCCACGATAGGTCCCAAACAGTCCAATACTGGCCCAATCCACAATTTAGCAACCGATAAAAACTTGCCACATTGGGCTCCAATGGATTATAAACAATTATGCCTATCTTTCAATACGGAATCAAAGTATTTTCTCTCAAAATCGATTAGGGATAGTTGCTCCACTAGACCTAAGTGCTTGTTTGTCTAAGTTTAAATTATAATTTATATTAATTAAACTAATCAAATATATTTTTTAACTATATATTTTGAAATATCCATAATTTACTATCCACATATTCTATATAATCAACAAATTATAAGCATTCCAAAAATAATTTATTCATATATTATACGAGTTTCTTTAAATATAACAAAAATATTGCACTGCTTGTATACAAGTTTCTTTATAATAACCACGCATGCACGAAATGAGTTCGAATCTAAAACTTGCAAACTTAATTCTCTCAATAAGAATTGTATGTTTGATAATTTTAGATCTGAAATCGAATTGACTACAACATAACTAATGTGAAACGTAAAAGATTATTGATTTAAAGAACAAATAGACTTTCCCTAGAGCATTAATTGGTTATATTCATTCAAAAGCCAAAAAGGAAAACCATATCCCAAAAGTTGTTTTATTTAAATTTGAAAGAGGAGGTTCGATCTCCTGCTCTTAGGGGGCAGGAAAATTCGACCCACCTGATGAGAGTGTCGGCGGTGGTAGTTGATGATAAAGATTTCGTGAGTGGTAGTTGATGATAAAAGTGATTTATCGTCGAATCGGTACCACCTGCTGACACCTCAGCAGGTGGGTCAAATTTTCGGAGCAGGAGATCAGAATTCTTTGAAAGAGAAGCATATTCTAATATAAATTCCAAATGACCTAATTCCAGCACATACTTCACTGGTCATAACGTCTCCAACTAATCACTGATGTCCCCATCTTACCCCTGAACCACTAATATAGCACCACGTTTCATTAGTCAAATCAGGAGCATCAATACTATTAAATATTTATCATGCATTTTAAGAATAATATTACGTGGCATAAATGGTACCACTAATCAACAACATTAACAGTCGTTAATTGATAAAATCATTATAAATATAGAAATGTGAATATTATTTCAAACTGATTTATCTATTGACTTAACTCAATTAGCAGGGTTTATCATAACATTATTTGCATTTTAAAATACATTTAGTAAAGATTTTTATAAATTATAAAAAATAGATATTGTAAAATATGTAGATAAAAAATAAATAAATATTGTAAGTCCTACAAAATATATGAATAAAAGTAATGTTTGATCAACTTATAAATACTTATATACACTGAAAAACATGTTCTTAGAGTATATTTGTATGTACTTTTAAGCATTTATAAATGGGTAATTATATTACCACAACATTATTTGTTAAGTACACTACATTATAGTTGCAATGAAATTCTCTAACTATTGATCCCTTTTACATTTATGACTATTAACTTTTTTTATCAAATTTTTACCATCAACCTATTAATTTGCATATTTTATATTTGTCTTTAATAATGATTTTTGTCCAAAAAATTAATTAGGAGGATGTAATATTTTTTTTTGCCTATAATATTTTTACATAATTAAAATCAATAACAAATACGTAAGTTTGATAAAATATTTTCCCCATTTCAATGCACATTAGTAGAATATTTAGACAAAAATCTTCATCTAATATAAGATGTAAAAATTAAATGAAAATTAATGAAAAAATTCGATGAAAAAAATTAGAGACATAAGTGTCTAAATATCAAATGTTGAACGATCTTTATTACAATTAAATCGTGGTGTGAATAATAAAAAATGTAGTGTGAATATAATTACCTTTTATAAATTAGTCAAATATCATTTAATCCACACGTTTATAGGGGCCACAAAACTTTTATCTAATTTTTATTCACATATTTCATAAAAACTCACACCTTACAATCTACTAAAATATTTACCATACATAATAGACAATGAATTAAGGCACAATCGATATTCCTAATAATCACCAAATGTAGAATGTTTTCACTTTCACTCACACAAAATCAGCATATAAATATGTTTTTCTCACAAAAAATCATCATCTCCTTAAATCTCTCGTTCACAATTATTTTTTTTATTATTGTTGAAATTTCTTCCACAATTTTCTTCTTCTTTCTTTTTCAATATTCTTCAACGAGTAAACTTCAACGATTAGATTCGACGGCAAACCCATATACTAGTCACGGTGGAAAAAAAATTTCCTACCCAAAAAACACATATATTTCTTTCTTTTCTTCATTCGTCAAAATTAAATTTTCACCTATCTTCTATTGTTCAAATTCCTATCTTTTCAAACCAAATTTTCAAATCGATCTTCTTCTTCATCTGCTTACAGTCTAATCCAACCGCAGAAAAGCGGATTATACTATTATTTTATTATTCTTTTGTATTAATTTTATATATTTATTAACGGGAGGCGTCCATTGTCCTCGCGTTTCGAAACAGCTCACCGCCTCCTCTGCAGCCCCTTCCAAGGTACATTCATTTATTTCGCGCATAATTTTGGTTTTCTTCCGTATATATATGTATGTAGTGATGCTATGTAGCATTAGTGTCTGCTCAGATCTCAATCTTTTGCTTGTATTTATTGTTTAAAGGATTAGAAGCGTAAAATTGGGGGATTTTCATTATATTCCTTTTTGTATTGCCTGGCGTTTCCGTAAGGTAACCAGATTAGTAATTTTGGGATCGAAGGTTCCAACATTTGTTGGATTTTTCTTGCGTGGTGTAGTAAACACTCATCCTGGGCTTGAGTGAAGTTTTGCCTGTGTATCTGGGTTAATAGAATTGACTATATATGTGTGATTTATTAACCCTCAAATAGTACTAAATTTCGTGATGAGTTCCTCTTGAAGCTCATAAAGATATTGATTTGTTGCACTACGTAGTTGATGACTCTGGAATTTTGCATAAAATGAATGATATTTTAGTAAGCATTCAAATCAAGATGGTGATTTTTTTCTGATGAAGAAAGGTTTTATATGTGTCAAGAACTTATTTTGATAAACACTATCTAATTATTAGATTCTTTTTTGCAGTACATACTACTACTACTAATTGAAGTGAATTTACTCTTTGAAGTATTTTTTATCACCTTGTCACTCTTTTTTATAGATTTCATGAGATTGTTGATTGGCATTCTTTCTATATACACACTTCAAAGTAGCTTCTGTTAAGTGTCTAAACTGTCTTTTCATTTCTTACCCCAAGTTCCTTTTCTGTTTTGTTCTTTCTGCTATATTACTAAACACACCAATTGCCATGAAATGCATTCACGGAAACATGATTAGTTTGCTATTAAAGAAAAACATGTCAGTCTACGATTAGCTTTGTTTATATGATATCATACCATTTTGGAATTTGAGGAATTTTAAATGATGCAATGAGATCCATCTAAGAATTTTGTAGCTTAAATTTTGATAGATAAAAGGAAATGTTCCTTTAGGTCATAGAACTTCCGTCGGAGTGGGACCGGGATGGAGAGGATCTAACAAGAACAACAAAGTAAGCCTTGTTTGCATTAAATTTGGAGTTAGCGCCACTTAGAGCATCTACAACAGCTTATATATATTTAAATAGCATCTTTAACATTTTAAAGAGCGATTTTTTTTTAAACATTCCAGCAGTCTTTTTATTTCCACTCTTTATTTTACTTTTCTCAAGAAGTATTTAATATATTTCTCTCACCTCTTTTTTTATCATATATTTTTCTCACAATTTATATATATTATTTAATTAAAACCAACACATCAAGTATTAAAAATTAAAATTATTTCGATACATTTAATAATAGAGAGTGATTTTAGCTCTCCAAATGTGGAAAGCCAAACCCACTCTCTAAATTAAAATATTAAATTTTCTATTGGAGCAGAATTTTAAACTTTGGCTCTTTAAATTAAAGAGTAATTTATATTTAAAGAGTTTGTTGTAGATGCTCTTATGATTCAGAAAGATCTAGAGGAGCTAAATTCATAGCAACCACAACAGACCATGTAGTTTGGTCATTCCTCAATCTTTATACATGTTCTATTGAGATCACTTTGCTCTTATTTACAAGAGCCTACTTTAGTCTATACAAAACACATCCAAACTACCAAAGTTGATCTTCGTTTAATTTATTCTCAATTGGTGTTGTTGGATAATAAATATAAAACACCAAGATCAATAAGATTTATATTAATATAGAGAAACAAATAATCAATGGACAATATTGAAAGCAAAATTAAAATCTTTAATCTTCAATCTTCAATCAACGGGACGACAATGGTGAATAAAAGAGGCTCAGATTAGCCAATCTCCAACAACGGTAACACTACAAATTTTGGCCAAAGCACACTTTTATATAACCCACTATATTCTACACAAAGGAAAGATTATTCTCACAAAGAAGAAGAAGGAGAGAGACAGAAATAAAGATAGCCAGTGCCGCACACAGGGACGCGAAGAAGAGGCAGAGAAAAGGGCAGCCAAACTGTTCTCTCTGTGCGTGTGTATATATTAATCCACCAAAGAAAAAAAACCCTCAATTCTTTGTTTCACGGCACCTCACTCAACCCTCACAGCTTTCTGCACATAGCCCTTAATAGAGCATCCACTATATATATAAATACACTACAAGTATTTACCATATATAGATATTGCAACCAAGGACCAACAAAAGAGCTCTAAAGGTAAGTGGGTTATCCTAAGATTAGTTAACCGAGCAACTGGGTCGTGGCCCATTACTCAAAGCTAACTATAAAGTGCTTTGACCCGTCTTTGTAATTGGACTGCCTAATTGTTGAAGATTGAGCATTATTAATATGTCTTCGATCATTGGCCAAGCCTACGAAGTATAATTAAACCGATCAGTTTAATCATCATTGCTCATTTGTTTGTTTGTTTGGGACAAAAAATCCCAAACAGGTGTCACCAATCTTTATGTAAACTGTCATTTCCAACATGCTTTTCAATTTGTTATCTTTTTCTATGTATGATTAAATGTATGCTTCCATAGAAAATAAATTATCCGTGAGCATTAAAATTAGTATTCGTCACTAATTTACCACATCATGTAAGGCTCACACAGTTTGCAATTTGCAAGCTTAGCATTTCTTGGTAACTCAGATCATGGATTTTGCTGGCTTTTGGGTTGGCTTATGCATGACTGTACTAATTAATTCGGTGATAAATACCAATAGTAAGGTCTAAGATGACCCAAAAACTATTGTGTGCATACGTGTTAGACTTTAAGGGGGTATAGATAAATAATGTGCTCCAGATTCTTCCTCTGTGGAAGAAAGAGAAATCAACAGCAAACAATTGCACGGATGACGTTGGAAAATATTTTTCCAAGGGAATTTCAGTTTAATATGTTTTATAACTATCTTTAATTTATAGATTGACCTAAATAGTTTCTCAACTAATTTATGTAGTTGCTTTAATCCAGTTGTTGATAGTTAGAGGATAGAGGCAAATCAACATCGACGTTAGGGAAACATAAGTTGGCTGCTTTGTGCCATGAGTTAACCTATTTCTGAAATTTTGAAGACATTTTGATAAGTGTTGGCCAATTACTCGTGTCTGCTTAATTTTTTACATTTATTTCCTATGTTAGTAAATACAAGCCTGCTCGTCTTCTCATAACTTTAATAAGGCAGTGCTTTAATTTATTCTCAGATGAATTTTCAACAATTTTGAGAATTAGGTAGTTACACATTCATGAATGGTCAGATGGACTTGCATCTAATTGTGCTCTGACTTGCTTTCTTATTTGATTGACAGATTTCACTGCCGGATCTTCATGAATTCAAGAATCCCTGTTTCATATGTAGTTTCCTGTAAATCGGGAAACAAGAACGACTACTTTTTCTGGATTCTTGTCTGCTTGCTGTCAAAGTTCTTTAAAACTCCTACCTTCTGCTCTGGCATTTCTTTGATTAAGGCCATTGGTAGATTTCATTCGTAGTACGATTAGTATTCGGCCATCTGCATTGTTGGATTAGCATTTGCCGGCATGGTTTCTTCTAGGCTACCTGATCTGACTAAAGCTCACATGTGCAAGCCTGTTCGATGTCAGATACTCTTACCTGTGAATCCCCCTGATATTGTTTCCTCAGAGCAGGTTGAGTTAGACTTCTCTGACGTCTTTGGCCCTCTTCCAATTCAAGCCCCAAATGAACTCATTGATGAGATATCTGGAACAGCCGATGTGACTGAGCTTGTCTACAATGATCCTGAGGTCGTTTATAATCGATCACATTCTTTAGTTGGCCCTTCTGCTTGTGTTAGTCAGTCGCTGAAACTTAGCGGGCTTACCATACATGAGACCGAAGATCCAATTGAACTTGTAGATTGCATTATTGAAGAGACCAGAAAAGAAGATCAGGAACTCTCTGCTAAAGATTCTGTTGATGAGGATGTCAATGTGATGAAAGTCAAGGCCGTTGGCCTTGAGGATTTTGAGGTTTTGAAAGTTGTTGGACAGGGTGCATTTGGAAAAGTATATCAGGTGAGAAAGAAGGGGACATCAGAAATATATGCGATGAAGGTCATGAGGAAGGATAAGATTATGGAGAAAAACCATGCTGAATATATGAAAGCAGAGAGGGATATATTGACGCAGATTGATCATCCCTTTATAGTCCAACTCAGATGCTCATTCCAGGTTTGTAAACTAGCCAGTTTCTGACGTGCTAGATTTGGATCTTATGTAAATTGTTTTTCTTTTCTATTGATTTCTGTTTCTTTTGTTTCTTTTTTTTTTTTTTTTAATTTAATTTCTTTTCTTTTGGACGGGCTTGGCAATATGAGCTACATATGGCTTCAACTTTATCCATATTTGGAGTTCATGCTGATAGTCATATTGATTTTTGGTCATTCATAAATGCAGACAAAATACAGACTTTACCTGGTGCTGGACTTTATAAATGGGGGGCACCTCTTTTTTCAGCTCTACCACCATGGCCTTTTCAGGTACTCTCTGTTCTGATGATGTTATCCCTGTTAATTGGTTATGTGAGTTGCTAATTACATGCTACACATTAAAGAGAGGATCTGGCACGCATATACACAGCAGAGATTGTTTCAGCGGTGTCTCACCTCCATGCAAATGGCATAATGCATAGGGATCTCAAACCTGAGAATATTCTACTCGATGCAGATGGCCACGTACTCTCTCTCTCTCTCTGTGCACATTTGTGCCTGTGCGTCTGCACTGCAGATCTCATCTTGTTTCTATGATGAATGAACTTGTTTATTATCTTAAGCTCATTTCTTATTCTTATTTTAGGCCATCCTAACTGACTTTGGATTGGCAAAGCAATTAGAGGAGAATACAAGATCAAACTCACTGTGTGGAACGGTAGAATATATGTCACCTGAAATTATTCTTGGGAAGGGACACGACAAGGCTGCTGATTGGTGGAGTGTTGGAATTCTGTTGTCTGAGATGCTCACTGGGAAGGTAGCATCTTATAGGAGTTGTAAATGTGAATTTCATTTAAGCACTGCCTCTGCTTGTATAGTTAACCTTTATCATTTATCAAATTTTTCTGCTTTTCAATATCTCCATCCTTCTATTTTCCTGATTTTTTTTTATGAGCTCCTTTAAGTGGTTCTGCATTAATGGTTTTTGTGAAATACGTAGGAACTAGAAGGTTATGGTTGCAGGTGCAGGGCAAGAAAATTATTTGTTGATTTCATGTTATTTAGAACTTCCTTATTTTCGAGGGTGGCTTTAATTTGGTGCAAAAGATGTCTAAAATGAGGAAACCATCTGAATATAGTATTGAAATGTCTCTCTCTGCTATTGCAATGGATAGGATGTCTATTGATCCTGGATCATGTCGAAGTTATGTTGTTAATTAACTTTTGGGTTTTAGGCTAGTTTTCCTGCAAAATTAATCACCTCATCTTGTAGAATTGATTTTTGCTTACTGAGGACTTGACCTTACCTGTGCAGCCTCCTTTTATTGGTGGAAATCGAGACAAAATCCAACAAAAGATAGTCAAGGATAAGATAAAGCTGCCAACATTTTTGTCAAGTGAAGCACATTCTCTGCTCAAAGGGGTAATTTGACAAATTCTTGTCATCTCTTCCTTGTAATCTCATATATACAGAAATTTGATTGGTACCAAGTTTTTCTTACTTCACAGCTGCTGCAAAAGGAACCCAGTAGGCGGCTTGGTGGCGGGGCAAAGGGAAGTGACGAAATCAAGGGTCATAAATGGTTCAAGTCAATCAACTGGAAGAACTTGGAGAGCAGGGGAATGCAACCAAGTTTTCGGCCTGAAGTAGCAGGGAAACACTGCATTGCCAACTTTGATAAGCATTACACTGAAATGCCACTCTCTGATTCTCCAGTTTCCAGTCCCAAAGTTGATGGGAGCCTCTTTCAGGGTTTCACCTACGTGAGGCCTGCTGCCTCTTTTCTCCAAAGAAATAGCCCCCTGTGCTAGGTACTATGCACTATCTACTAGGTACTAGGTATTATATACTAGGATGAATGGGGATGATGTCTTCTTCCTATGTACCCTTGTAGGAAGTGAGATGATTTAGGGGATACTGATGTTTGAACCAGCTATTGGAGAGTATTGTGAAAGAAGGGTTTCTAGCATGACGTGTTTTTAGATGTATTTCGAATTTTTTTGAGATTTTGCACATTTTATCTGTAATCTGTTAGTTAATTAAAAAAGTATATTAAGGTGAACTGAATGTGATTTTGAATGGACACGTTGAACTTGGTTGTCTGTATTTTAGAACATCTCCAATGCAACATTGTGGATGTGAAAAAAGTGTGCCATTTGGCAACTATTAATAAGAGCATTTAATATACATGGCAAACGGTAATGATCTCCTCCCTACAATGGGAGGAGTTATAAAACCTATAAGACATTTGTCCAGTGGGGATTGGACATTTAAAAGTATTTGACATTTAAAAGTCAAAACACTTGTCTAATCTCTATTGGACAAGTGTCTAGTGGATTTTATATCTCATTCCTATTGTTGGGAGGATATCACCACCGACATGGCAAATGTCTAATAAATAGACAGTGGAAGTTCAAAAATCATCTCTAATGCATTATGTCTACATTTCAATAATATTGCTTATGTGATATTTATTTTTTAAAATAAAACTAAAATAAAATATATTATATAACTCAAAATATACCCAAATATTCAGTTAAAAAAAAAGTGGCTTAATTGATTTTTCAAGAGTAAAATCCATCATCTCCAAATAATCTTTTTCTCCAATTGGTCGGTTGTTTAATTAATTTCTACTCCTTGATTCTTCAACAGCAAATCGTTCAGGCAGCCATTGTCTATTTGGGTTTAATAGGAGTTAGATACAAAAACAACAACGTAAATTAATCTTGTTTTGACATAATAACAACTTCTCCCATGTTGCCATTTTAATGTTTATTTTTCCTTGAATCCACAAATGATCCATACTTGACATGCTCATCAGAAAATAAAATGATATGTGTGTTGCATCTGCATGAAAGAATTTGTCATCATAGATGTATTTATTTATGTTGGTCAGGTGCTTGCTGAGTATAGTGAAGAGAAGTTATTATCTTTTACTTGGTTGGAATAGATCCAATGGGGTAACTTGGCTTGAAGAAGTCTTGAACTACCCACATCACGAGAATAAGGAGTTTTTGGATTTGTATATAATGTTGGATGGTGGGATGGATCTCACATGGCTAGACCAAATGTTAAACCCCATAATTTTGGCTAATGGCAAGCATCAAGTATTAGAGTCTATGATTTATAATTTTCTTAATCTATTTAGAACTGATGGATTCAACATATAGACCTTAGTCCTTAAAACCTTGTGTGTTTACATATTTTCTTACATTGATATTTGGGAGCAGATCTTAGTTTTGTAGTAGAAAAAAACAACAGTTTATTGGACTAAAGAGATAAATTGCTTAACCCATGTTTTTTTGCTCAATGATAAGTACATTTTGTGCACTTATTTTGACCTGTGAATTAAGCATTTATCACATCATATAGTTGATTTTCTATTTAATCTAGTTTATTATTGTTTCTATTTCAGTTTTGACTCGTTTGTAAATAATTGGAGAAGATTGGACAAAAGAGCAATAAATTAGAAGATATTTCAGAAGTACGGAGATCCAATTGTACTCGATTGGAAACTTGAAGGATCAAATATGGAGATTACAGAAAGTTGGAGAATTGAATAAAACAATATTAAAGCTTGAGGACCAAATTAGAAGCTGTGAAAACTGGAAGGACCAACTTGCAAGACCTTAAAAGAACCAAGTTGGGCGAGCGCCAACAACTGAAGACGAGAACAGAGGCAAAATCGCCTAATTGTCCTGCTTTTTTTTTTTTCCCTTTTTTATTTCTAAGCTAGTTAGGTAAAGTTTTAGCTGTGGATTTTGTGGTCTTTTGGAATCATTTGGGGCACAATTTAGGGTAGTATAAATATGAGTTATTAACTCGTAACAAAGGTGGGATTTTTGGGAGCCGAACTTGGAAGAAGACGGAAGAAACAAGAGAAGATAACTATTTGACGACCAAGAGTTCTTCGAAGATTTCTTCTCATTAAATCCATGCCGAGTTCTATCAATTCTTTTCTTTGTAATTTAATTATATTCTTCTAACTTTCTTGAGCCAAGGTAGACGATGAAACATTGTTTTTAACAAAGTGATTATTTTTTTATTCGTTTAATTCCGTTTTAGAGCTTTAATGTTCATGGTTCGTTCTTGTTAGATTAATTAAATAAAATTTCTTTCATCTTAAATATCATATATTGTTGATTGTTAGAAATTGATTTAATTAATTCATGATTGGTGCTTAAACATGTTCCATTAATTTCTTTTGATTTTTCGTTATCTTTTTATCAATTTGGGATACATAGAATGCTTAGAAAATCTTTGAATCTTTGTTTTCTTTTAATTGACCTTGATACAAAAAATGTTTAAGTAATTTATGTTTGAAGCAAAAGGGGAACCGATATTAGTTTTTTTCTTCTTTGGGATTTCATTGATAAATATTTTAGGATGACAATAGATTGATTTCGTGTTGTTGTGTATTTTTGAGAATTAATCAATAATTGGATAATTGCTAAGTTAAACAATGGTGGATTCCGAAACCTTGGTATTCTACACAACTTGATTCTTCAACTTAATTGTTTTAGCGTAATTAATTAGTCTTTAAATTAAGTTCTTTCAACAAAAATCATTTCAACTCAACTACCTTATAATAATAGTTAATTTGGATTAAATTAGACTTTCTTCATTGTAGTCTCTATGGGATCGACCTTGCTACTACTTTTCTATATTCCAATAGATTCGTACACTTGCGAGTTAATTAAAATTTGACATCCCTCAACAGGTCAGTTTTAAATCTAATATCTACACCAAATTATGAATCGGACTCCAACAGTTCATCATCAAACAACGATTCACTTTCACTTTCCAAACAACTCTTAGACGAGCCATTGCGAGATGATACTTCTTTTGCTGAAATGAGTCGTGATGTGGTTCAAACCTCTGCAATTCATATTTCTACGATAATTTCTACAATGTTGATAAAAAAAACGTCCTCATGGTGGCTCGACACTTAGTAGACGCTATATTTGTCGTGATGGGAAAGAGCGTCATGATATAATTTTAAACGACTACTTCAACGATGAGGATTCAAAGTACACTCCGGATCATTTTCGACGTCCCTTTCGGATGGATATAGAATTATTCAAACGAATTTTACAAGCAGTTGAAAATTATGGTGATTATTTTACACAAAAGGTTGATGCCATTGGGAAGATGGGTTGAGTCATTTACAAAAAAAATAATGATAGCAGCAATACGCATGCTTGCTTATGATTGTCCTGCTGATCTCCTCGATGAATATGCTCAAATTGGAGAAAGCTCTGCAATTGAAAGTCTAAAGCGATTCTGTGATGCTATGATAGGTGTTTATGAAGAACAATATTTAAGAAAACCAAACAAAAATGATATTTTAAGGTTGCTTAAAGAAGGTGAGGCTCGAGGATTTTCAGGTATGCTTTGTAGTTTAGATTGTATGCATTGGCATTGGAAAAATTGTCCCACGGCTTGGCATGGCATCCATACTAATGGTTTTAAAAGAGTTCCTAATTTATGGATTTGGCATGCTTTTTTTGGTATGGCTGGTACCAATAATGATGTTATAGTGTTAGATAGATCTACATTATTTGATGATCTCATTAATGATATTGCTCCACCGTGCGAATTCGTGGTACAAGGTCATCACTATAATATAGAGTATTACCTCGCACATGGAATTTACCCACAATATACCACTCTAATCCAAACAATTTCTCAACCATCTTCTGTTAAAGATAAACTATTTGCCAAGCAACGGGAATATGTGAGAAAGGATGTGGAACAAGCATTTGGAGTATTGCAAAGCCAGTGGCATATTGTCAAAGGCCCAGCACATATGTGGAATGTAAACGATCTGGGAAAGATAATGAAGGCATGTATCATCTTGCACAACGTGATTATTGAGAGTGAGCATAGTCAAGGAATCAATCCTGAAAATTGGCAACTTGACGGAGATGAAACATTTGATGACGTTATTCTAGAGCATGACTTTACATTTATTGTGTCGAGGATGATAAATCGAAACACATACAAGACAAAAGGGTGCATAAAGATTTAAAGATTGATCTCATCAATCACTTGTGGGACGTATATGGTGGTCATCAAGCTGTTTGATATTTACATTATTAACTATTACACATGGAACTTGGCATTTGTATTTTGAACTCGTAAATGAGTTGTTTCTCTACCTTATTGAACTAATATTATATTACATGAGCACTTTGTATTTTGTATTTTGAACTCGTAAATGAGTTGTTTTGTACATGAGCACTTATTGAACTTGGCATTTGTATTTTGAACTCGTAAATGAGTTGTTTCTCTACCAAGGGAGGACACATCAATGCCATATATTACATTTTGGACAATAGAGATGAAGAAGTTAGGTGGAACTTTCTGAGGTAGTTGTGTCTCAAAAAGTGAGGGTTCAACCCAAATACTATCTGTTGTA
This sequence comes from Forsythia suspensa, assembly GCA_023638005.1. Taxonomy (NCBI): domain Eukaryota; kingdom Viridiplantae; phylum Streptophyta; class Magnoliopsida; order Lamiales; family Oleaceae; genus Forsythia; species Forsythia suspensa. Next base: position 39,339,155 of record CM042669.1, on the reverse strand, counting down.
AACAGGACTCACTGATTTGCACCCGTGGCTACCTAACTGTGTTTACTACATTTTGGCTTTCTTTTTTCCCTTATAGGACAGAAATATAGTTTTTGTTTGTTATTGCACTCTTAAATCTTATTTTCTATAAGTAGTATTAGCATCTGATCCCCCTCTGGCTTAAGAAAATTAGCTAGGATGTGATGAGATTATGTGTGTGACTAAAGGGTTGAGTACTTTTTATGCTATTGGAATAAATTAACCATCTCGATCTTCAAACACGTATGAACTTTTTACCTTGTAGTAAACTGATGCGATGCTTTTGCATTTTGAATATTATTATATCTTTGTTAATCTCTCACATGCATTCTTGTCAAAATCTTCCGCTCCTCCTGTTATATAATAAAACTAATTCTGTCGATAGCTTCCGTTAATAACGACAACTAATTTTGACATACTTGTGTAATTATACAAATCCTTTCAATTCTATGTTGAAATTCAAATGTCTTGATTTACATATCAGATAAAAGAAGTTTGGAGCAACATGGAGTGAAGCGACTTTCTCCAAAGCAGCACCTTTCTTGCCCCGCCGCTAAACACGTAAGGGACAGGTGATATGTAAGCATCTCCATTACTCTTAGTAAGCCCATTTGATGAAAAAGCTAGAGAATCTGTGGCAACAGAAACACCCTCGGTTCCTAAACCTACTACCCCAATCCACCACCATGTAGGCTTGCACTTGGTAACAAATTATTAGTCATCAATGGATCAAAAATTCTAACAATCCCGCCCCTAGTTGTAGGACTACTCAACTGTCCACTACTCGGAATACCCATGGGAGCTCCATAAGGCAAGGCAGGCTATTTTGGAAGATCTCATGCTGGAGCAACATGGAGGATAATGCACAACAATTAAAGTTGATTGGTAAATGGAAATGAAAGAAAATATATATATATATATATATACACACACACACACACAAAAAAAATAGTGGGACATTGGCTTGGGCGATCGCCCAGTAGAAGCAAATGGCATTCTGCTTCTACAATTTTGAAGTGGACGATCCCCCACTTATTTTTTATTTATTTTTATTTCTTTCATTTACAATAACCACTTTTGTATTTCTCAACTCAATATTCACAGTTTTTCTTCATACAAAGATATGCATTTCTCAACCCAAGTTGATTAGTTCAAATCATTTCCTATCTTTCTCTCTTTTCATCTCTAAATCCACCAGATTAACGTTAACCTGTTTTTCTAATGTGCATTGTAACTTGTTCAATGCATTCATCACACCATTCTCCTCATTCAACTTTCTCTTCTTCTCTTTACAACTTTTTCTTCCTTATGGGCGCACGACATCATCAGAATTAACACCTTCAGATGCCATAGGATCGTCACCTAGATTAGGTAAAGACTCTATCTATTTTTGAAGATCCTCATACATTTGTCTTGGTATCTTTGGAACACCATTTTTTCCTTATCATGAATATATATATATATATATATATATATAAATACAATGACAAGTGTAGTTTAAAGTTAAATCTAGTTTGATTATTTTGTAAAACACGACATTCTTACCATATCTTCCGAGTTTGTACCACTTTGTGAATGTCTTTCTAGTCGCTCATAACATCTATGAAATTTGTTAACTGTGACTTGTATTTTTCTCCAACGACATTGTAGGCTGTTGTTGTTTCTGGAATTGTTGCATTCAACCCCTATATTCTCCTTCCGAACTTGTAAAATACGGTTCCACGTGGTTATATTTTTTTGATTGTTACCAACATCAGAATCCACTGAAATATATTGACATGCCTTTGTCAGTGCAATATCTTCATCTTTAGTCCAGTCTTTTTTGGAAATTAAAGATTGAAAGTTATTGGACTTTTGGATATCTTTGACTTTATTTTTAAACTGCTTAGGTGTACTATGAGTTTGAGTATTGCCAATTGGAGTAGTGAGAGTATTCAAGAGATTTTGATAAGAGAATCCATATTTATATTGTTGGTTAGCATGAGAATGGTATGAACCATTTGTTGGATCGAAGTGATATATAGGCTCAAATGGTAGGTTTAATTGTGAAAATTGGTTCAATAGATGAGATGAGGTATTATTGGAAGATTGTTGCAAACATTAGAAGTTATTAGAGTCTTGTGAATGCATACCAAACATAAGTCTACGTAAACACCAAGTTAAGAATTCATTCTAAATCCTTAAATGAAAGGTAATAAATATGAATTGATCAAGATCAATGTAATAAATATGCATTAAGAGCTTCCAATACAAAAAATGAATAATTTCATATTTTGATTAAATTCAATGACACATAGCTAATTGCATAAAATGCACAGAATATGATTTTGAAATTCGAAGACTATGTTCAGTGTTTCTTTGCCAACATCCATGGGAGTATCACCATCAAATACACATTAAAATGCACTAATACAGGAGAAATAAAAATTGAAAATGAAAAACCACCATTACTATGGAACAAGATTGCCATAAATAATTCTGATGAACTTCAATAGCAATTACTACGTATAAATGGCCTCCATATATACAATCAATAGCTAGTAGTTCAATACCAATTATCTATGTATTCCAAAGTCCTATTGGCGTTAGCTTGTATACAATCAATAGCTAGTAGTTCATCAATTTGTCAATTATATTTTCCATCGTCCCATGTGAAATACATCTATACACATTCACAATTTTTGTTTCATATGTAATTGCATTTCATTAGTTTACTAAATTGATCACAGACATCCAAAAGAGGTACAACTTTGATACACTAATTCACATTTTAGTCATCTTTCACTCAAAAGCAACTTAGCATAATAAACCTTCATCACACTTCTTATCTTAATTGAAAGACAATGCTGAATTATCATTTAATTAAAAAACTAGCTAAATTTTCAGACAATTTTTTTCCATTTCTAATGTTATCTGTTTGTACATCCCACTACAGGATCACCACAAAGATCAAAATCAATCTCCAGAGACTATCATTCTTCTAATTTTTTTTCAAGAAATGCAGTAATTAGTACACAACTTAAAAAACAAAACAACCCATGTTCACAAACCCTAGATTCCTAAATCCAACCCTCAAACGAAATGCATAACTGAAGAAATAGAACCACGAGATAGATGATATTACTACTTTTGATTACATTATCTTAGCAAAATTGATTGTAGTACCTTACAAAATTGAAGATTTTCTTGTGCGATTTTGCTGCCTCCGATGACTGAAGGATAGATGAATGGATTAGGTGGAGTGGAATTGATGGAGGTGAAGTGGGTAGATGCACAAATTGTTTTTTCCATCTGAAGAAATTTTTTCCCAGGTTGTTTTGTGCGGGAGATGTCCATGGTCTCTTCGTTTTCTTCATTACACGCCATTTTTTTCTCCACAATTGCTGACTCAACATGTTAGACTGGACTTCTAGAGTTGAACAGTGACTTTGACAGTGTCTAATTTTTTTTGTCATGTCAGCATAACATGATTAAAGACAAAGTGCATTGGAGAAGATAAATAGCTCACAATGTCTATTTTGATAATTTGGTACACTTTTTGCATATCCACAATGTTGCATTGGAGATGCTCTTAGGATGACAATGATCCTGTTTGTCAATAATAGTATTATTTTCTATAGCATTATTAGTTAGTATTGCAAATAATTGTGTGAGAGGTCATAAGATGTAATAAATGTGCAACCATTGGCAACTCATAGTGGATTGGTTTGTGCAACAATAGGTTGACTATTGTTGGAGCAGTTTTGGGCATGTATTATCCCCCATGGCTTAGAGCGAATGCGGTCAGAAATAACACGAGTACGAGGGACAAGTCCTCACAAGTCACAAGGTGTCGCCGTAGAGCAAATTTGATGATGTGAACTGTTGGGTATTTTGTGCCAAACAATCTCCAATGCAATGATGATAATTATTTGTATATAATTAAGCTTGTACTTTAAATGGAATGTATGACTCAAGTTAATCCCACACTAGTGTATCAAGTTATTGACCCTTTCAAATTGGAGAATCGTGGTTGTTGGGTCGAATTTGGATAACAATCACTTTTGAGGTATAACCAATCGTAGTTATTCAATTGATCGAGTTTGAACTTTCCTTATCTATCTGTTTAAAAGTAGTGGCCTTCTATTAGAGTTTTACTATAATTATATAAACCATATATATCCTAATACAAAAGAAGGGAATAAACCAGCAAAAAAAAAAAAACCCACGCCACGCCACGCCACGTTGATGGCTGCATTAGTTGTCTTCTAATTTTGAATTGGTCTTCCTTGCCATTTATTTTATTGGAGTCTTCAGTGACCATTAAATGAAATTTTCTCTTCTACTCCTTATTTCTTCTTGAAATTTTCTTTTAGGCATTTGATTGAGATTGTGATATACTTAGTGTGAGATTAGGGTTTAATATGAGCCTTGGTTAATATGATAAAGTTCCTCTTTTTGTGTCTATTAATTTTTTTAGCCTTGTTTGATTCCTTTTTTCTTTCACCAACGATATTTGTTTTTTTTTCCACAACAAATTGGTATGAGAACTTGCGTTGGGTGTTTAGATTAGCAATTAAGAAAATAAAAAAATTTGGTGATTTTTTTGTCAAAACTGAGTCTGTAAATTCTTCGTTGGAGGCTAATCGGTCAGAGTTAAGGTGCATGGGTGGTACCATTGGACTCCTGACGACTAGGCAAAGCTTCTTGGCCTGCGCATGTAGTGCGTGAGTGACTATAGCGGTAGCGTGTGGAGACCACGCGTAGAGGCTGTTGGTGGTGTGTGGAAGTGTGTACGGTAGTGGCTGGACTCTGGGCAAAAAGATAGATTGTTCCTTGTGATATTTTAGACATCTGCTGGTGGTGTTGGTTCAATCTCGTGTGTAGTGTGCTGAAATTTAGACACTTTTGTCCCTGATAGTTCGTTGGAGATATTGTTTATGTGAGTTCTGAGTGAACCTCCAATTAAAAATTAAAATTCGTAACTCTTCGGTAACATTTAATCCTTATTTAATATTTCAGTTAAAAATAGTTACTTTACCAGTAGCAAACTGCTATTATATTTTGGGATTATATGTTGAATATAGCTACCATGTCGGTAGCAAACAAATCTTTAAGACTTGCATGTTCTATATTTTTTCTTGACTTAAGAACCTGATTTTCATGAAATCTTGTGAAATATAGGACGGAGAATATTTGTGACCATTAATTGCAAGATTACTATTTTTGCGTTGGTTATTTATTTTTATTTGGATTGGGTGTTACAATTTGTTTGAGTCTTGTCTAGTTATTTTTCTGTGTGAATTTATTTGATTTGGTGAAAATGACTACTCATAGTTTTGACTTTGTTATGTTTAATGGAAAATGAGAATTTTCATTATTGCAACAAAAAATGAAAGAAATTTTGGTTCAATAAAAAGTTTCTAAAGCTATAGATAATTCTTTTGCTATAACTGTTACTGATGAATAGAAATATAAATTTGATGAGCTAGCTTACACTTCAATAATTTTACACTTGTTTGATGCTGTTTTGAAAAAAGTTGATAAACTTGATTCCACACAAAAAACTTTTGTTAAAGTTAGAAAAGCTGTATTTGTCAAAATCTACTCTTAATAAACTTTTTTCTTGAACGATTCTTTCATTTTAAAATTGACTCTTCTAGAAATCTAGATGATATTTTGGATGTCTTTAACAAACTGGTTCAAGATATAGTTAATTGTGGTGAAACTATATCTAAGGAATATAAATCAGTTATTTTGTTAAATGCTATACCTAAAACCTATAGGGAGGTTAAAAGTGTCATTAAGTATGGTAGAGACACGTTAACACCTGAAATTGTCGTTGATTCTTTGAGTAGTAAAGAGTTAGAATTAAAAGCTGAAAGAATGGAAAAAAAGAGGTGGAAAAGTCCATATGGTACGGTTTAGATCTCGATACAGGACATGTGGGAATCACGAGAATAAAAATAGTAGTAAGAGTGGTAAAAACAAGAGTAAGGACAAATCTAGATCAAAGTCTAGGTCAAAAGTAACAAAATGCTATGATTGTGGTAAGACATGTTACTTTATAAAAGACTATTATAAAAAAAAAAAAAAACAAACAAACAAACAGAAAGAAAGTGAGAGAGATGAAGTGAATTTGATGTCTTCTAATTCTGATTTGAAATTCAGTGGGGTTTATGTTTTAATAAACTATGTTGAATTAAATTTATCTGTGAAATCTCATCTGCATGAATGGATACTTAACTTTGATGCAACTTTTCATGTTACATCACATATAGAGGGATTTGAAACTTTGCATGAAAGTAATTTATGTCATGTTATTATGTGTAACAATCTAACGTACAAAATTGTTGGAATTTGTGATATGTCTATTAAATTTAATAATGGATGTGTGATCACTTTAAAGAGAGTCAGATATATTCCTGAAATGACCAAGAATTTAATTGCAGTGGGTGAATTAGAAGAAATGGGTTTAATTGAAAATTTTGAAAACAAGATGCTCAAAATGACTAAATGTGTTCTTGTAATTTGTAAGGGTATGAAAAGAAATGGTATTTATGTCATTGTAGGAGAAGTAATTAAAAATTTGAGTTTTTAGTTTCTTCTTCCAACACAAATGGCATGTCAGATTAGCTCGTGTGAGTAATAAGGAGATTAAGCTCCTTAATGAAAAATGTGTTTTTGGTAAAGATCGTGTGTCTGATATGTTTTTCTATAACCATTGCATGCTTGGTAAACAACAAAAACTGTCTTTATCTTCGTGTTCATAAAATAAATGGAATTTTTGATGTGCATTCTAATTTGTGGGTCCTGCCAGTAATCCTACTTTGGGTAGAAAAATATATTTTCTATCTATTATTGATGATTATTCTAGGTGAGTATGAGTTTATCTTTTAAAAGATAAATCGAATAGTTTTAATAATTGGAGAAAACAGATTGAAAATATAACTAGTAAAAGGATAAAATTTCTTCGGACTGATAATGAATTATAATTTTGCAATGCTGAATTTGATAGAATGTGTGTTGAAAATAGAATATCAAGAGCTAAAACTGTTCCTTACACTCTTCGATAGAATGGAGTAGTTGAAAGGATGAATAGACCATTGCTTGATAAAGTTAGATGCATTATGATTAACTCTAATGTCCCTAAATTATTTTTGGGTGAAGCTGTGATTACTGCTTGTTATTTAATTAATATTACTCTGTCTACTACTTTGAATAGTAATACTACTAATGACAAATTGTATGGTAAATGTGCTATTTTTTCTCATCAAAGTGAGAGAAAATTTGAACCTAGAGCTAGGAAATGTGTTTTCTTATGTTATCCCGGAGTGTGAAAGGGTATAGGTTGTAGGATAGATGCCAGAAGGAAGAAAAAGTCATAGTGAGTAGAGATATTACATTCAATGAATCTGAAATGCTTTGTTTAGGACCTGATTTATAGAAATTAGGTGAAGATCAACAAGAAGGTGATAGTTGACATTTGGAGGTTATTAAGGTTAGTACATATATCCCTAGTACTTCTAGTGAGGTGGAGGTTCAGCAACCTCAAAGAGATGATATATGTGAGACTGTAATTGATGAATATTTAGACGATGAAGATTTTTTAAGAAACTATCAATTGACTAGAGATAGAGTGAGAAGACCTCATAGAGAGCCTCAAAGATTTGGGTATGAGTCGAAAGTGGCACTTGCTTATGCAAGTTTTGAAGAATTAGTCGATATGGAGCCAAGATCATATCAAGAGACTTTTAAGAGTGATCAAGCAAATGAGTGGTTAGAGGCAATGGAGGAGGAAATGAGTTTCTTAGAGAAAAATCAAACTTGGGATTTAGTTCCTAGACCTAAAAACAAATCTTTAGTAGGTTATAAGTGGATTTTAAGGTCAATAAGGGTACCACTAAGGATGATCCTTTAAGGTTTAAAGCTAGGTTAGTAGCTAAGAGGTTCACACAAAAGAGGGGTAGATTATAATGAAATTTTTTTGCGGTTGTTAAGTATACTACAATTAGAGTCATGCTTGCATTAGTTGCTTATTTTGACTGGAAATTTGAACAATTTGATGTGAAAACTAATTTTTTACATGGTAAATTTGAAGAAAAAATGTATCAACCATAAAGTTTTGAGGATAAATTAAATCTTGATAATGTGTGCCACCTTAAAAGATTGTTGTATGGCTTAAAATAGTCTCCTAGACAGTGGTACAAAAGGTTTGATTCGTTTATTCTTTCTATTGATTTCAATAGAAGTAAATTTTTTCATTGTTTATATTATCAAGATAATAATAATGATTGCGTGTTTCTTTTATTATATGTGGATGATATGTTGTTGATTGGTTCATCTATAATCTTAATTAATAAGATAAAAACTGCTATAGATGAAGAATTTGATATGAAAGACCTAGGTAAAACAAAACGAATCCTAGGTATGGAAATTGAGAGGGATAGATCAAATTCTTGGTTGCGGTTGCATCAAACATCTTATGTGTTAAAGGTGTTGAATTTTTTGGCATGAATGAGAGTAACCCTGTTACTTTACCTTTAGCAAATCATTTTGTTTTGTCTAAAGATCAATCTCCAGTAAATGATGAAGATGTGGAATACATAAATAGAATTCTTTACTCTAATGCGATAAGTTCTATTATGTATTTGATGATGTGCACTAGACCTGACCTTGCCTATCCTGTGAGTACACTTAGAAGGTTCATGTCAAATCCAGGTCTAGATAATTGAGAAGCACTTAAGTGGGTACTAAGATATTTGAGGGGGGACATATGATACAGGCTTAGTATTTAAAAATAAATGTAAGGATTTTCTTGATGCTGATTATGCAAGTGACAGAGACAATAGAAAATCTACTATTTTGTGTGAGTTGGAAATCTCAATTGCAGCATATAGTTGATTTATCCACTACAGAATCTGAGTACATTGCTACAACAGAAGCTATTAAAGAGTCTTTGTGGATTAAAGGTCTTCTAAATGAACTATGTGTTTTAGATGGTAATGCAAATGTGTTCTCTGACAGTCAATCTGCTATACATCTATGTAAAAATCTGTTTTTCATGAACACATCAAGCATATAAATATTCGAATGCAGTTTATTCGAGATATTCACAGGAACTATTAACCTTGAAAATGTACTATTTCAATTTAATCCCTCTGATATGGGTACAAAAGTGTTGCATTTGGTAAAATTCAATAGTTGTTTAAATCTCTTGAATATTGATAAAGGTTAGTTTCATTTTTACTAATTTCCTTTCTGATTAAATCACTAATTTTTTAATTTCTTATTTAGGTAACAGGGAGGGTGCAAGAATGATTCTTTGGCACCAAATGTGAGAATTGCTGGGTATTTTGTGCCAAATAATCCCCATGGCAATGATGATAATTATTTGTACATAATTAAGCTTGTGCCTTAAATTAAATTTACAACCCAAGTTAATCCCACAATAGTGTATTGAGTCATTGTGTCAGGACCCACAGACTATACTTAGCCCCCCTAACAGCCTTTGCAGCCACAATTGCCCAACTTCGGCCGCACTTTGTAAATATTACTTTCCGTTGTTATTTCCGTTAATTTGTAATAGGTTATTTTCCGTTATGATTCTTCAGCTTTTTGATGTCTACTCATGTAACTTAGGTTTTTGTCACTTAAGCTATTATAGGGGGTAGTTAGTATTCGAAGTCTTGTCAAACTTACTGGTGTTCACCCCATGCACCATCATCTGTAATTTACTACTTTCGTCAATCAATGATCAAGCTATTTTCAACGCATTCAAATTTTCTATTGTTAATCTTTCTTTAATTTGTTGAATTGATCGAGAAAAGGTGGAAGGTAGTCAAGAGGAGTCGACTACTGCCGACACGGTGTCCCTTTCTGTGCTAGAAAGAAAGGCGCCCATGAAAGTTGGTATCAGAGCTGCGGCTCACACCCACGAGAGTGTATCGATGGACTACATTGTTAGCTTGCCAAAGGTTGGAGATCTTGGCACTATCATCGCCGTGGTGGACCGTTTATCAAAATATGTAACATTTATCGCAAAGACCTAAGTATGTATCCATTCAAGAGACCGCCGCCTCTTCTTCAAGCACATTGTCAAATATTGGGGTTTCCTAAAGATATAGTTAGTGATCGAGACCTCAATTCACCGGCACATTTTGGATGAGTTGTTCAAACTCATTGGTTTAACTTTGAGCATGAGTTCTTGTTTTCACCCACAACTGGTCGACCGACGGATGAGACAGACAGAAGCGGTTCAATTCTATCTTTGGAAGAATATCTTGACACTTTATCTCTACTTCAGCGAAAAAAGCGGGTGAAACTCTTGATGCGGCTCATATTTTGCTTCAATGCCCAAAAGAGCTCTTCACCAATAAGAGCCCTTTTGAGATTGTTCTTGCCACAAGAACTACTCCCTCATCTTGTGGACATTGATCAAAGTACCAAGTCTCCACAAGCTAAGGGCTTCTCTTAAGAGTGGAAACGAAATATCGAAATTGCTCGGAGTTATCTTCAGAAAGCACAGAAACGGTACAAAAAGGTTGCTGATTAGAAACACCATTTTCTAGAATTCAATGTGGGAGATCTGGTGATTGTGAAACTCCCTGACAAACGCCAGTATAAGGTAATAAGAGGGATATATTCTCGGTTGATGCCAAAATATATCAGGCCATTACCCATCATGAAGCGGATTGGAAGAGTTGCTTACAGAATTGAACTTCCTTCATGGTGCAAAACCCACAATGTCCTTCATGTTAGTGCACTCAAACCATATTTTGCAGATAAGGAGGATGCATCTAGAAATAAGCCAAAGCAACCTACATTTGAAGTGAAGAAAACAGGTAAAAGGATTGCTGAAGCTATTATTGATCACCGAGTTACTCGAGCTTCCAAGAAAGATCATCAAGAGTACTTAGTTAAATGGAGCGGATACAACAACGATGAGAATACTTGAGAAAGAGTCAAAGACCTTGGAGCCTTCAAACCTCTACTTAAAGAATATCAAGCAAAGATGGCACCGGGGACATCGCCAAATCAAATGGGAGAGAATGTCAGGGCCCTTGCTATACTTAGCCCCACGACACCTTTTGTATCCCATGATTGCCCAACTTTGGCCGCACTTTGTAAATATTACTTTCCATTGTTATTTCTGTTAGTTTATAATAGGTTATTTTCTATTATGATTCTTCAACTTTTTGATGTCTACTCATGTAACTTAGGTTTTTGTCACTTAAGTTATTATAGGGGGTAGTTGGTATTCGAAATCTTGTCAAGCTTACTGGTGTTTGCCTCTACACCATCATTTGTAATTTATTGCTTTCGTCAATCAATGATCAAGCTATTTTCAACGCATTCAAATCTTCTGTTGTTAAGCTTTCTTTAATTTGTTGAATCGATCGAAAAAAGGCGGAAGGTAGTCGAGAGAAGTCGACTACTGCCGCATGGTGTCCCTTTCTGTGCTAGAAAGAAAGGCGCCACGTGAAACATTGACCCGTTCAAATTAAAGAATCGTGTTTGTTGAGTCGGGTTTGGATAACAGTCACTTTTGAGGTGTAACCAATCGTAGTTGCTCAAGTGATCGAGCTTACCTATTTGTTTAAAGGTAGTAGTTTTCTACTAGAGTTTTCCTATAAGTAAAACTCTATCTTATTTAGTTATATGAACCATATCTATCCTAATACAAAAGAAGAGAATAAACCAACAATAAGAAAAGAAACCCATCCCACCCTACGTTGCTAGCTGCATTAGTTGTTTTCCAATTTTGAATTGGTCTTCCTTGCCATTTATTTTCTTGGAGTCTTCAGTGACCATTAAATAGCGCTTTCCTTTCCACTCCTTATTTATTCATGAAATTTTTCTTTAGGTATTTGGTTGAAATTGCGATACACTTAGTGTGAGATTATGGTTTAATCTGAGCCTTGGTTAATATCAAAAAGTTCATCTCTTTGTGTCCATTACATTTTTTTTTAGCTTTGTTTGATTTTTTTCTTTCTTTCACCAACGATTTTTTAATTTGTTTTTCACTTAAGATGCAAAACAGCATCCATAATGGTAAATCCTCTTGCTCTGGAACTGGTAGGAATGAGCAAATTTGACATGATATGAAAATGGGTTTTATATAATGTAATATTTAATATGTTTTCCTTTAATTAATCGAACCCCTTATTTAATCTGTCCAATTTTCAAGTCTTTTCCCGAGAGATTCTGTTTTATACCTTCAGAATCTCATTCACTTGCCGCAAAAATTGTTGGAAATGGACCACTTTGACACAATAATTGGGTGGGACCCAAGCAAAAATAAGAATGATATCGAAAACTATACCCATCTGAGTAAGGAATGGATGAGTACGATTTACCCGGCCTCGTACCCAGAACTGAATTTGTAGATTGACAGAATATTGTGAAGTTCAATTTAAACCAAATTTGCTCATGAAAAATCTAAAACAGCGCCACTCTTTCAAATTGTATAAACTAAGCAGTAATATCATATTTTCCGTTCAACAGATTGGTTTCCATTACAATCTGTAAATCTGAGAGCACGTGTTCTTTTTGGACATGGCTATACATGATAACAAACTAGAATGGTGGAACATACAACGTTGATTCTTCATTTAGTACAACAAAAGCAAAAGAAACTTAGAGCTCATCGTGATAGAGGAACGTCTCCAAGGCATGCTTTTTCTTGCAACCCCAGTGGCATCTCCAAGTGCACAAGGAATTGAAGGTTGTTAACCTGGTTGATTGACGAGAAATTATATCTGATGTTGAGGGAGACTTTGAAAGAATAACTGCATATCCATCGTCCATGTAATCTGTCCCTTCAGGAAACAACTGCCACAGAAGGCAACCACCTCCACCACCTCCTTTCCTAGTTGAGTTCAAAAGGATCTTGTACACAGTACTCATGAGAGTATCCCGGTATGTTGAATTATAGCCAGGATCTTTTGTTGAAACACCAAACTCGGTAAACACAACAGGCATGCCAAGGAAATTCTCAGCATCGTCAATATGAGATTGTATCCATGACTTGGTGAAATCTATATGAGCATCCGAAATTGTTTCCGAAATCCTTCAAATGACGTAAAAATTACCACTCAAAGTCTCCCGTGCGAACATAAAAGAAATACCTAGTATTTGAAACACAAAGTTGAACAATTGTAGAAGTATACAAAGTTTTCCCAATTGAGTTCTGGACAGAAATTGAGGTATTCACCAAAGACATGGTATTCTTTGTAAGATGGGCAGGATAATATTAGTTAGTATTAAGTAGAAAAATAAGTTAAAATCTTGTATATTATATTGTCCGTCCGGTTCACTACTGCATACCAAACATAAACTAGCAAGAGAATTTTCAAAGCCATTGTTAATACTTACCAAGAGTCTGGATAGATGTGAACAGAAGCAAAATCGACCCCAAGAACTTGATGATTCCTGATAAAGTCAGTTCCAACTTGTTGAGCATAAGCATTTGGGTTAAACTGAACCCTGTTGGGTGTAGATGGACCATAGAAACCTTCCAATCCAATCTCCACCAAATGCTTTGGGTCCACGCTTTTTACATGTACTGCCATTTCTTCTATCCAAGCCTATAAAAATATTGGAACTTAAAAATAGTTCATTGCTGCTGTCATAGTAAATTTCAGTTAAGCTAAATAATCTTGGATTTTCTACTCTACTGAAAAACCGAACCTGCAATTTATTGCCGGAGGGATCTGACTCACACCGTGGCTCATTCATGAGCTCCCAAGCAAAAATAGTAGGATCATCCTTGTAGGTTATGTTTGTGAGAGTGTTGACTCTGTTTAGCACCGTCTGCAGGAGCTAAAAAACATTAAATATCGAAACTTGGAGTCAATGTTACGAAAGGGCTAGATTAAATTTCAACGAACTTACCTTAACATGGGCTTTATAGTAGCTTCTGAGAGTTGGATGTGAGAAGAAATCATCATCAGAAGTCAAATTGAGGCCAGCATCTTTACCCCATTTGATATACTGTGGTTTGCCACCATATGCTTCCCAGTTATTGACCAACGATAATATGAGCCTTATCTTGTACTTCTTTGCTTCACTTATAACAAAATCCAAGGCCTGAAACCCGAAAGTAACAATTAGTCAAGGCTAAATTTGATTAGTTTATTGTTATTGCAAAGTTGTTGGAAAGTTTTCTTTCTTGTAGAAAGTTGAAAAGGCCATTTCCCAGGTTTGAGCTTGAAAAGTTTTGATATTAACTCTCGAAGTTACCTTAACAAAAGGGAAAGAAAAGCTGACTTTTGGCATGTTTTGTAAGCTGGACCGGATAAGATTGGACGAGACCACCAACAATTTTTTCACATGCCTTTCTTGTAATTCAGCATACAAACATGCCTTACATGTACATGCAACCTCGTACAGAGGATTGATATAGGGATAACTGTTAATTAAAGATGCACCTTGAAAACTTCTTCATCATAAACAGAAGGGGTTTTCTGAAGAGCCCGCCACTGGCCGTCGTTGAAAGCCCAAGTCCGGCATACCGTAAGTCCCACTGCAGATGCCTGTTGAAACACCTCAGTGACCTTTCGTCTTGTTGATTGATCCACAGCAAACACCATTAACCAGTAAGTGTTGAATCCATTGAAGTAGAAAGGCTGCCCGTTGACTATAAATTGGTTCCCGTTTTTCTGCACTCGACTCCATGCTTCGTCTTCCATTTCACCGTGATGACAAATCCTGCACAGATAAATTTATCACAGATTTGATTGGATACAAAATTACTTGAACAAAATCAGACCGGGGGTTGGAAGAAATTTCTTAACAGGCACCTATAATTCATCTCAGGAGACACATAATAATTGTCTGTACTATCGATTGATTCAGAATTCCCATCTCCATCGTGAGTAAGTCGATCAGATGCCGAGTGCTTGATGAACATTATAAGAATAACTGCCAAATTAATGGCTAAAAATCTGTATACTAACTCCAGTTTTTCCATGTTTTCAACTCAAAACCATGTCGAATTTGTTTCGAGCAGCCAATATATATGCAAGCATGTCATTGTTCTGCAATGCAGTGCAGGGAAAAAAATGTACTCAAGAGAAGTAATGAGGAGGAAATCATCTGGCTGCCTTCAAAGCAAAGATGCACTCCTCTCTTTCAGATATGGATAGAAAAATGACAAAGGTGGGTCGGATCGGAATCGATCTTTGCTTCCTCCACCCTCTTCATATTTTTTCAAAGTTATTATGAAAATTAAGAATGTTGACAAGAATTGGCCATAAATTTCATATAAAAGTGAACACTAATCAACAAATATATATATATATATATATATATATATATTAGACCCTTTGAAAAAAACTTCTACTAATAAATCTAATTGGTTGTGTACATTGCCTAAACTTGTGAAATACAATATTGTGCAGATTTAGCTAGGATGTCTTAATCAATGCATCACCTTCCATGAAATGAGGACCATTGCTCCTTAGCTTCAAAGTATGATGTGTGTGTGTAGAGAGAGAGAGAGAGAGAGAGAGCACCCAAAATTCACACAAGGTTCAAAAAAACTGAAACACTAATCTGAAAAAAAAAAGGTCATGACTCATAAATCATGGTTTAGTGCTCTTAAGAGTAACATATCTTTTGGTCAGAATCAAATTATGATGTTTAATAAGATAAGATCAAAACTCCCAGAATATTAAAATCAAGAAGTGTACTATACCAGAAAACTCCGTTATCAAATAAATACATATATTGACTATAATAATGCTTTTGAAACAATTCTCAGCCTCCTCACCTCATTCACACCAATCATATCTGGCAGGACAGTGTAGCTCCTGTGGAAACAGGGTAGGGTATCTTGCAATCCCGACATTGTACACAATTTTTATAAACACACGATGGTGAAATTACAACTTTGAACTATCTCCTCTAAAGATTAATCTTTGGCATTCAAGTGTTGAACAATTATGAGCAGCAAGAGAGAGGCAAAAAACGAGTAAGTTTTATGTGTACCTCAACACATGACCCAACACAAAGTGCAATATTTTCTTCCACAATGATGAAATGTCCCATGCCTTACATTTTTGAGTGGTGGGGCTCCTCATTTCTGTGTGATTCCGGTCCGGTTTGATCTGATTTTCCATAAGAGCAGTCACTGTTCATCTCAAGAGAGTAGTATTTCTGAAGAGAGATGTTAGAAAAACTTGAGTTTGAAGTTGAAGAGAAGCACCTCCTATCCAATGAAAGTGCTGACAACAGCATTATACGCCACATTTGGTACTCTGCAATGCAGCAGACAAAACTAACCGACTGTGTTTCGATCAAAAAAAAAAAAAAAAAAAAACTAACCGACTGTGTATTTTCTCTTTCACCCTATTTTTTTTTTCTTTTTTCTTATATTTATAATTTACAAGTATATCACTTCTTGTGTATCCAACAGTTGATTCTATCGTGGATTGAGGCTTTTAACAAATGTTGGAGATGACCGGTGGGGGTGATGATTGATTGGGAAAGATGGATTGATGAGGTGAACATATTGAAGAAAATGATTTTGTAGGGGAAGAAATTAGTTAAAAAATAATTCAGATCTGAGTATTGATGGCAACAGAGTGGATTCGGAACGGATTAACCTAATCCGTATCCGCCCTATATCAATTTTAAAATATCTAAATCTGCGGATTGATCTGCCATTTCTCGGAACGGATCGGATCACCGCTTTTGATTCGCAGACTTGTTCGTGTATTTATTTTTTTTTTTTTGTTAATTTTCATTCAAAAAATTAAACAAATATTGAAACAAACTTTATTATTTTACTACTTTTTCTATCTTTTTTTTTCTTTATTCTTTAAATGGGGCGGATCGGATCGGATCGGATCGGGCACACATGATCCGATCCGTCCCGCGATCGCCCTGATCCACCTCGCTGATCTGTGGATAGAGAATTTTTCACTCCATTCGAATCTGGGTATCTATCGAATTTGGGACAGATTATATATTTTTGTCATCCCCATGAGTAGCATACGATGTGCTTTTGGGCCTGAAATTGAAGATAGGGAAATGTCAGATTTTGGGCTTGAAATATACCACAAGTCTTTCGGAAGTATTAAACCCAGTAGAATTATGTAAATGGGCCAAGACGGGCTTCATAATTCAGGCCCAGTCTGGCCCATGCATGGACCGGCCTATTTTAGAAAGCAAGGCCCTACTGTAGAGGCCCAGTTTATTTTAATTTAAAAACAGATTTATAAAAGAAAATTAATAACGTATCAATAATATGTTTTGTTTAAACCTTCCTCCTTTCGAACATAGAATCGGCTATGATTAGATGTGGACAAAGTTAAAATTATACACAAAATAATTTCTTCTTTTTTTTTTAAAGCATTTTTAGAGAAGAAAAATGATTGTTAACCAAATTATGGATAACATTTCTAACAGGAAAATCCAATAACTCTAACAAACACAGTAGACAAATATTGAGTTTGAGTCGTAAAAATGAGATATCATTCTCAAAACGATTATTGTAATAATTATGATTATGCCAGGACAATGACACTCACATGCTAAAAAATCACAAGCTTCCTTTCCCTTCACACACATAAAGGGCAAAATTGTCAACATCGAACACGACCTCTTCACTATTTATTTGTATGTTGTATTTGATAATTTAGATGTCAAATAAAGAATAAATAATTTTATTACAAAATAAATAAAATATATTAGGACTTAATTTGGATAGCTATATAACATAGGCTCCAAAATTTATTATAACATGTTGAGCCTTGAAGAAATATCAATATAAATTGTAAATAAACATATATATTAGTATATTACGGTGGGGTGGTCAAAAGAAGGAGATTCGAACCCAGCTAGTATGTTGGCCAGCTTCAAACCACCAACCATACCATCACCGCCGAATTTAATTGACCCACCCAGACGTGATTAGCCTCTTATATAAGAGCAACTCCAACCCAGCGCCAAAGTGAAGAGAAAACGCCAAAATGGTGCCGATCGATCTCCAACCGGTCGCCAAAAGCTTGCGCCAAAATGAGAGGATGAATAGTGCTGCGCCATATATGGCGCAAAGACCAGAATGCAATGAAGTATTATTTGGCGTGAAATATTTTCCCATTTTACTCTGATTGGTCAAGTGAAATTTTCTTTTCCTTTGTATCCTTTTTTGTTGAACACGTTAATTGTATTGTAATATGCATTGATGTATATTTATTTTAATTTGATAATTACATTTATTGACACAATAAATTGTATGAGTAATAAATTGAATAGTAAAAATATCTACTACATATATTGAATAAAAGTACTTATTAAAATTGAGAAGTTACAAATTCGATAATTGAAAACAAGTACGAAAAATTAACTTACGACACAGTGAGGCGTTGATTTGAAAAAATTTAAGTTAAATACAACATCAACCGCAAGACTATTGTTTAATAGTCTGGTAAATCATTTTCAGATCTTCCAAGATCATCAAAATATTGACCGAATGGACCTGAGCTACTTTGAGATTCGTTTGATTGTTGAGCACGTTTTCGGATTATTCGATTTTGTTCATTTCGAACAGACTCACGCAAAATGACCTGTGTGCCTGTGTAAGCTGGGTATTACAGTGTTAACATCATTACCAAATTTCTCTGTATCTTTCATGAGGGGCCAAACATGATCAAATTTAAAGCCTTTGTTAAATTTGTCATCCTGTAACAACAAAGCCTTCGCTCGATTCATCTGCAAATTGATATAAATCTATATGTTAAACTATAACAAATCTAATTATTATAATATACAATTTAAAATTAATACTTACAATATCTTGTTCTGATGCTCCACTTGGATTCAAATTTTCAATTTGTCGAATGCATCCTCTCAATTTGCCAACAGCAGGAATAATAATCGACATCCGACATTGCAATGATCTATTAGCTCGATTTTGCATTATATGATGTGGTTTTGAACTATTGAACTCACTCTCAATGCGATTCCAAAATGTCTTCGCCGATTGATTAACACCAATAATAGGATTTTGAGAAATATCAAGATATACACGACACAAGTCTATGTCTTCTTCATTTGTGTATGAAGCTGTTCGTTTATTTGAACTCATATTCATTTCAGGTAATAAAAAATGAATCAAACGTATACTTATTTATAGGCAAAATTGGAGATAGATAAGATAAATTGGCACATGAATTTATGAAAAAAGTAGAAGTATGACAAGATAGGATTCTTTCTGTATTTATGACAGCAGAGATAAGATATGTGAAATAAGTCATGATGAGATATTTTGCAGTAAATTGGATAAGGTGTTGGTATGTGTAATCATGATTATATTTAGTAATAAAGTTAGATTAAGCATGATTATATTATTTAGTAATATAATTTATGATTAACTAAAGTATAATTAGATTAAGCATGATTATATTATTATTATATAAAGTATTCATTCGATGAAGTTAGAATATATGTATTATTATATTATAAAGTATTCATTGGATGAAGTGAGAATATATGTATTCATTGAGATAAAGTATGTAAAAGTGATGTCTAATGACATTATGGAAACATTATATAACAGGCACTCCATCGTGTAAAAAAAAAAAAAACTCACTACACCAATTCTACAAGCAAAATGAATTCCAATATCGGAGAGTCTTCTAATTCGTCTTCATCCTCGTTTTCACTATCTTTCTCGGATGGAGATAATGACAAATAATTAGAAATCTTGAATAACAATGCATTGATTTTAATCGATAACTTGGATTGTTTCCAACAACAATATGATTATCGCTACTACATGAATCAACAACAACACAAAGTGACCCACTTGAGGATCGATTCACGGTCATATAGTTATCAATCGCGATCGACAAAATGTTGATGCAAATCTTTTCAACGACTATTTTGCGGAGAACCCACTTTACAATGAAGGTATGTTAAAGTCGGCGCTTTCAATGTCACGAAGGTTATTTTTACGATATCTTTGCGGTTGTTGAAAGTCATGACAACTACTTTGTACAAAAAGGGATGGACTAGGTAAAATCGGATTGTCTTCTTTGCGAAGATAATCTACTACGTTTGGATGTTGGCATATGGTGTAGCGGCAGATGCTACTGATAAGTGTATTAAAATAGGAGAATCAACAGCAATTGAAAGTTTGAAGAGATTTTGTCGTTCTATTGTGGAGGTGTTTGCATTGCAGTATCTAAGAGCACCAAATCGTGATGATGTCAAGAGGCTACTCCATATTGGTAAACAACGTGGGTTTCCAGGAATGTTGGGTAGTCTCGATTGTATGCATTGGAAGTGGAAAAATTGTCCAACAGCTTGGGCAGGACAATATGCAGGCCGTAGTGGATCTCCAACAATTATACTTGAGGCTGTAGCTGATTACGATCTGTGGATATGGCATTCACATTTCGGTTTGCCAGGTTCAAATAATGACATCAATATATTAGAGGCATCACATCTGTTTTCCAACCTTGCTGAAGGTATTGCTCCTCCAGCGAAGTATGTCATACAAGAACTTGAATATAATACGGGCTATTATTTAGCTGATAGTATATATCCAAAATGGTCTACTCTTGTTCAAACAATTCATGATCCACGTACTCCAAAAAAAAAAATTTTTCAATGAAACAAGAGAGCTGTAGAAAAGATGTAGAACGAGCATTTGGCGTTCTACAATCAAGATTTGCAATAGTCGCCGGACCATCACGGTTTTGGAATAAACATGTATTACATGATATAATGACTGCGTGCATTATTATGCACAACATGATAATTGAAGATGAGCGTGATGTTGAAGCGCCCAATTGGAGATTGGGTGGAAACGCTGACTCCGAAGTTGAAATAGTAGTAGACGAAGTTACTCGATTTCAACAATTTCTTGCTTCGCCATCGGCAAATAAAAATAAAAAGAGGCTCACATAGCACTTGAAATGCATTAATTGATCATTTGTGGGATGAATATACTAATTCAGAAGATTAAATGACAAAATTAATTATGTTTTTACGCCTTTTTTTATGTAATCATCCAATTTTTTATTTTATTATGTTAAATGTTATTGACATTGAGATATTTAGTAACAAAGCATTTTCTTATTTTTTTTTAATGAAATAATTACGGAAATTAAATGATATTTAAAATTATATATATAATAAAAATTATAAATACACTATATGATTAACTAATTTTTAAATTAAATTATTGTTCAAAATTACAAATATACATATATAATAATAGATCTTCATTCGTTTTTGGTGTAACGTTTGAAGTAGTGAGTTGGAGATGACGTGTGAATTTGGTGCAAAGTTGCCATTTAAAATAATGGGTTGGAGATGGCCTAAGGACCCATTCCAACCTTTTCCCAACCCACCAGTGGACCATATCACATTACAGACCCAAAAAACATAAACCGCGTTAACAAAAATTGTCCTCTTTTTCTAACTTTGATTTGACATTGCATTATTATATAATAATCAATTATTAGTCTATTACTGGCATAATTAACAATTCAAGATCTGAATAGAGGGCACTTTAGTCTTTTCTTCTCGTAATTCGTCACCATTTTGTTGTATCAAGATCATCAAACTAGAATATGGTCTGGCTTTAGGTAAAAGCATCAAACCAGCTAACCCCCACGTTTTCTGTTTTGGGTTCTCCATTCCCCCTCTTTCTGATTCTACTTACTTTCTAGTTTTCTCTACAATTTTTTCTGCTGATTGAAGTTAAAATTTGGGGTTTTTGAGTATATTCCATTTCTGAGCATCTCATAAATGGCTTCATAGTTCTTTAGTTTTGGGAGTTCCGTGTTCTGATTTTTGAGGTAACTCTTCTACCTATGTGAAGATTCTTTTTTCTTTGTTTTCTGTGTTTCTTGAAATGTTTCTGGATTTAGTTAGTTGTTTAATTGAACTTGACAATTAATGTTCTTGAGGTCTCAAATCTTCTATTCAGCTACAATTGAGTTGTATGTTATTTGGTACTGATAGCGATCTTCTTTAGTTCTTAGATTAAAATACGCATAAAGTTCAAATCTTCGATCGGTTACCTTCTTTATTTTCTTTGGTAAATATCTGTTGTAGTTTCTGGGTTCTTTCGTTCTGTGATTAAATATAATTATAGAACTCAGAAACTTGAAATTGATTAATTTAGTTTATTTTTTCCAGAATTAGTGGTGGAAATTTCTGGGCTTTTCTGTAATCTATGAAGATCTGCAATAAGCCACTGCTCTTTACTATTGCAAGTTTTCTGGCACTGGCTTTTCTGATTGATGTAATTGCTGTCGATTATGTGCCAACGGACAAGATTCTGTTGAACTGTGGTGGGCCCCCGGATGCCACGGATTCTGATGGCCGGATATGGACATCGGATATTGGTTCAAAGTTTGCTCTGTCGAGCTTGAAGTCCTCAATTTCCCCGGCTGCCATCCAAAAACCCTCTGTACCTGAAGTACCATACATGACTGCTCGAATATTCCAATCGGAGTTTACCTATAGTTTCCCAGTGGCGTCAGGGCGTAAATTTATCCGTTTATATTTCTATCCAGCTTCCTATAATGGACTAGAAGCCTCCAATGGTATCTTCTCAGTGACTGCAGGGTCATATACTCTTTTGAGAAACTTTAGTGCTGCACAAACCACTGAAGCTCTGAACTATGAATTCATGATGAAGGAGTTTTCTGTAAATATCCCATCCGAAGTGTTGAATGTAACTTTAACACCATCGCGTAATTTTTCCAACTCGTATGCATTTGTGAATGGGATTGAGGTTGTTTCACATCCGGATATTTACAGTACACATGGGACTGTTATGGTTGTGGGTCAATCCACTGCATTCAATATTGACAACAGTACTGCACTTGAGAATGTTTATAGGCTGAATGTGGGCGGAAATGATATTTCACCCACTGGTGACACAGGCCTTTTCAGGTCGTGGAGGGACGATTCAAGTTACATATTTACTGCTGCAAATGGAGTTACAGAGACTAATGATCCAAATGTTACGGTCAATTACCCTTCAGGAACGCCAAGCTATATCGCCCCACTTGATGTCTACAAATCTCTGAGATCAATGGGTCCAAATGCTTCGGTTAACCAGAATTATAATCTCACTTGGCTCTTCGCTGTTGATTCAGGGTTCTCTTATCTGGTTAGACTCCATTTTTGTGAGGTAACAGATGTTATCACTAAACTGCATCAAAGAGTGTTCAAAATCTTCCTTAATAATCAGACTGCAGAGAAAGAGGCAGATGTTATAGGTTGGGCAGGAAGCAATGGTGTTCCTTTTTACAAGGATTACGTGGTGCCAGTTCCTACTGGCCCCCCCCAGCAAGATCTTTGGCTTGCCCTGCATCCTTCTATCGACTCGAGGCCACAGTATTATGATGCGATCTTGAATGGTGTTGAAATATTCAAAGTAAATGATACTAGAGGGAATCTTGCAGGTATCAATCCAACTCCACTTCCAAAACCCGAAGGAGATGACACATCAGCTAAATCATCGTCTGGGCCAGGTCGATCAAATCACAAAGCCATTATTGGAGGAGGAGTTGGAGGTGGAATTGCTGCAGTCCTTCTTGTTGGTTTATTTGTTTGTTTTGTCTCAAGAAGTCGGAAGAACAAAAAGGATTCTAGTACAAGTGATGGGTGGCTACCTTTATCTTTGTATGGAAATTCACATTCTTCGGGTTCTGCAAAGACAACCACTACAGGAAGCATTGCGTCCTCCCTCCCTTCAAACCTTTGTCGCCACTTCTCAATTGCTGAAATCAAGGTTGCCACCAATAACTTTGATGAGGCTCTCCTCCTTGGGGTCGGAGGGTTTGGAAAAGTTTACCGTGGAGAAATTGATGGTGGGGCAAAAGTGGCAATTAAGCGTGGGAACCCCCTGTCAGAACAAGGCATGCACGAATTCCAAACCGAGATTGAAATGCTTTCAAAACTTCGCCACCGGCACCTTGTTTCATTAATTGGATATTGTGAAGAGAATTGTGAAATGATCCTTGTGTATGATTACATGGCTTATGGAACTCTTCGTGAGCATCTGTACAAGACACAGAAGCCTCCATTGCCATGGAAGCAGAGGCTCGAGATATGCATTGGTGCTGCTCGTGGTTTGCACTATCTACACACCGGTGCAAAGCACACTATTATTCATCGTGATGTCAAGACAACTAACATCCTTTTGGACGAGAAGTGGGTGGCCAAGGTTTCCGATTTTGGCTTGTCAAAAACGGGTCCTTCATTGGATCACACTCATGTCAGCACTGTGGTAAAGGGTAGTTTTGGTTATCTTGATCCTGAGTACTTCAGACGCCAGCAATTGACTGAAAAATCCGATGTATACTCATACGGTGTTGTACTTTTCGAGATATTGTGTGCTCGGCCAGCTTTAAACCCATCACTTCCAAAGGAGCAAGTTAGCTTGGCGGAGTGGGCTCTGCATTGCCATAATAAGGGCATTCTTGACCAGATTATGGATCCATATCTGAAGGGGAAGATTGCACCCGAGTGCTTTAAGAAATTTGCTGATACAGCGGTGAAGTGCCTATCAGATGTTGGGACGGAAAGGCCCTCCATGGGCGATGTGCTTTGGAACCTTGAGTTCGCTTTGCAACTTCAAGAAAGTGCAGAGGAAAGTGGCAAGGGTATCGGAGAACTGGATATTGAAGAGGAGTCATTTGACGTCACGCGTAAAGGGAAGAAGGATTCTGATGCATCCTCAGGTTTTGATGGCAATATAACTGATTCAAAAAGCAGTGGAATGTCCATGAGCATTGGTGGTCGGAGCCTTGCCAGCAACGACTCAGATGGTTTGACACCGAGTGCCGTGTTTTCACAGATCATGAACCCTAAGGGCCGGTGATATCTTAACTTTTTTGCACTCAGGCACACTGCTATTAAGTCTATTAACCGCTGGAAGATAATATTCCGTTTGTATCTTATTCTTTAACTCATTATATATTATTTTGCTTTCAATACGTTTCCTCGAATCCTTCTAATAAGTTGCACAGAATTACACAAAAAATGTGAAATTGATTCGTCGCTCCCATCTATTATTGACGAAGAGATGTTCATTTGATCTCTTATCATCTGAAATGATGTTAGTTTTGGTCTACCTGTATTTCTGGATGTTAGTTTTGGTCTACCCATATTTCTGGTGACATGTTCTAGTGAATTATATCAGATGAACGTTACCCTTCAAAAGAAATGGCGTAATTTGCCTACCTATATTCATAGCATGACAAACATGGGGATTAAAGATTCACGAAGGATGATATTACAATCTTACTAGTACTCCAGTTCGAGGGTCAAGGCCAACTGCATGTCTGCATCTAACCATATACAACCTTATAAACATAATCTGGCATCAACGTTAATCATATTAATTTATATGACCAAAATTGTTTTGATCAATTCCACGTTTTCGTTTCTAGGTAATAATAAATTTTAAAATCATACGTGCATGCCTTCATGTTTTGGACGTGCAGGCTGGTGGCAGCTTCATTTTCTGCAACTGTTATTGATATTTGTGTAACTTTACTCAATTTGGGTCTTCTATCCAGATTCGGGAAATCAAAGTAAAAGAATAAAATTTAATATTTCAGAACACTGGTGATTTGCACATTTAAGTGCAACATTAAGGGTTTCCTGAACACAATGACACAAAACTTATTGGCAATCAAATTCACAACAGTGCATTTATAGACAATCACAAGGGCAAAATAAAAAATAACGAAAGAATTTAATGCCCTTCAATAACGAAAAGCTCACTGATCATAGAGTGCTATTTCTTGCACGAGGAAGCAGAATCTTGCATGGCTATAATCTTCTTCTGCAGCTCCGGTTTATTGGCCCCCACAAGTTTGTCAATTTGCTGTCCATCTTTAAGGAAGAAGAAGGTTGGAGTTGCTTTGATATCCCATGATGTGCTGAATTCCTGAAAGAATGAACCAGATAAATACATTCAACTCCTAGAATGAGGTATATTTTAGGGACATTATCCTGTTGCAATATTTAAAGAGTTCTATTCTAACTAGGGCAACACGGACAACTTTAAATAAGACTTCAAGAAAGGCTTGAACTGTATATAGTGTAGCTTTAAGCAGTTTGAGTTCTTCAGTACCACAGTACTTACAGTTAGCTCATCAACATCAATCGTAAGATAAACCAGAGAAGGAAATTTCTCAGATAGCTCACGGTAGAAAGGTGCAATCATTCTACAAGGACCACACCATGTAGCACTAAAATTTGCAATCACCTGTCAATTAGTCAAATCAATGTCAGAAAAATGCAACACTAGATGGGATATGAAACAGACAGAAGTAATAAGCACGAAAAAATATTAGCAGTCATGTCTATTTCTTTGTGGGTAATCCTGGATATCGCCTTCAATTAGATAAATATGTTTTCTCGAACAGGTGAACTCAAGTAAAAGGATGGAATTAAGACCACATTTGGCATCTCATTCTAACTTGAGAGGTGTCCGACTTAGAATGGGTTGGACTGCTCACTTTCAATGTTTAAAAAGGCATAATCGGGTACTGAGGTGTTTTTCCTTCATGAGAAACCAAAACAAATGTCAAAAAACCAATAAAATGCAAAATAAGTGCCTAATCAATCATAAACAATCTTAAAATTCATACTAGAACAATTTAAAATTGTGCAAACAAACAAAAACAAAAATTTATGGTCTGTAGCTAGTAGGGCACTGGCGAATTCACAAAGTGGGTCTATGAAAAACACAAATTTTTAATGTTTTAGTGGGCAGTGCGCTATTCCCAAAAGTTACTCAATTAGAATATTTATGTTTTGTGGGCCAGCAAATAAAACAAATCAAATAAGTCTAAAAAATTAAGGAACGCACACCTCACAAGCCTTGAGGCTGCTCTGTGAGGTGTTTACCTCACTCAGTTGAGAAGCAAAGCTATAGGTTAAATATAAAATTAAGACCTTGTTGTGAAGTGCACCACAAAAAGTCTCATAAAAGAAAGGGATGCCAGTATCATATCTAATATAACCCATGAGGAGCTAACATTTTAAGCAGGTATAATTATAGACTTATAGTCCACTCCACACATGTTGTTGTTGGAATTGGACCCTTTGACATAATACTTAGGCTGGGCCCGACTTGTCAAATATTATCATTATCTTTTTGGATAAAAATTATTCAAAATTAAGTATGATAACTTCCCTCCAAAGAAACAGTTTGTGTGTGTGTAAATGGAAATCGTGGTAAGAGGCCATGGATAAGTGGTGAGTTGAAAACTGATCAACCGTTCTTCCTTCATCCATAAATAAGGTCCTCGGTTTTCATATTGAAACACAGAAAAACGAAAACAGCAGACTGCTTCATTCCTCTTCCATTTTATTTGTTTCAGAGAGTTCTTCAATTTTTTTTGGTTCGTTGTTCTTGCTGTATTAGTGCTGCTACTGCAAGTGCCGATCGTTGTATCTTGGGAGGCGATTTACCACATTCCGTTAGCACCGAGAAAAGGGTAAAACGTCTTAAGGACGAGAGAACCTAGTTCTCGCCTCGATCGTTATTATTTCGAATTCTTGTCATGTTATAGTTTATGCTAATTTTATAATCTGCAAATTTCGTTTTCATTTCAGTTTTTATATTATGTTTTCATTTCAGTTTTTATATTCATTCATTTCAGAATATTCTCAACTTTGCAAAACAGAAACCAAAAAGCTGAACAGTATGTTCCTTCACTGCAATATTGTGTAATAAAGAGGACATCCAATTGTCATCAGTATTTATGTGATGTCATGGAAGGGTATTTATGTGCACTGTTGGAAGGGGTTGTTGAGAAGGAACAGAATCTGGTGTGGAGTGAGGGAAGCAGGCTGTGTGGTTATTTATTACACGAACACAATTAGGCAATATATATCTCCTTCCAGGGAAAAATTAAAAGTAATACAAAAAGAAAAATGAATTGACTACTTACAATCTTGCCATCTCTCTTTGCTTCTGAAATCTTTTGCTCCCAACTTTCCTTTGTTGTGATGAGGTGCACATTTCCACCAGCAAATTCAACATTTTGTTCAGAATCATCTCCATCCGTAGTAGGCTGCATTATCAGATGCACAATAGTTTTCGTCAAAGGTGAAATACACGTGTGTGACACCATTTGAGACATCATTGAAGCACCAGTTAGATAAGCTCGTGCTCTATACTTTGGACTGCTAACAATTGCAGCAAAAGTTTGGTCACTCGAGCATGTAAAGATTTGTTCATTATGATCCTATAACACATGCTTTGTTTAATTACAGGTACCAAAATTTTTAGACCAATAAGGCCCTTCACAGAATCATGTTACAGCCTTGTTCATCTGCATCTAAACGAGGGATCCCTAACCGCTTTTTTTGACGACATCTGGCAAGTAAGCTATAGACCTAAAGAGGCCATATATAAAGAGAAATGTAGGTAAGCATGATTAGTAGAAGAAATGTAAGCAGGTCATGTGGCAAACTTTTGAGACTGACCTAATCTCAAATCTTAGCATGCAAGTAAACCAGAAACAGACTTAAATTTTTCCATAGAGAAGATAAGAAAATGCATCTTCCAGTCATCCAAAAATACCCCCACACATACATAACCATTTCCCCTGTAACCGACAATAGCTACATGAAGATTATCATCTGCAACTATGTATGATACAACATACCAATTACTGCACGAACCACCGTAGTGGTTCACTAATTATTTTTTTCAAATAAAAACTCCACTGATGCCTTCTGCTTACCTACATAAATGTTTCTCCAATCAATAAATCTAAGAATATAGCTTACTTCATGAACCACTGTCTTATCTTTACTAATTTTAGCTTCTGATGGCTCTAGGCACATCACAGCTCGTTCATGGCAAACGAAATAATTTCTACAACATAATCTAAATCTTCAAACTGTCTTATAGCAATTTGATTAATCATTCAAGAAGATCAGCAGAGCAATCGTACCTTAGCTAAGCAATGTCCCATTTTATGCTTCTAAAGTTGAATATATAACTTCAACAGCAGTATCCTGAAAGATAAACCAATTACATCACCTTACAAGATAAGTCAAACATTAATGAAAAAATTCCAGCTTAATAAGCAAAAATCGGAAATACCAAACAGCAACGGCCATGAATTATCCTCGATCGAGCATGAAATTTAACTCAACCAACTAAGATGAAGTTGAATACTTTCTCAATTAAACCTCACGGAAAACTCAAAAACTCAATTATTTAATTAAATACCAGGTAAGTATTAAATCAGTCAACCGGAAAAAATATATCTTTCTGAATTACACGTAGGAAAAAGATTAGAATGCAAACGGAAAACCAGAACTATGTGTTGGCATTTGAAAAGAAAAATTACCTCGAGTTGTGGGGGCTGCGTATGTAAATCCAAGAACCTTGACTTGCAACGACGACGTTTTGAAGTTTCCAATAGATTTGAGGAATCACTGGATGTATGTGGAATAACGTACTGATATTTAAAAAATGATACACAGAAGAAAACAGTTCAAGGAACAAAATGATTAATCAAAATATACATCCATATACATATATATATACATACATACATACACTGCTGATACACATATTCTAGACAAAGTTTTGTTTAATGACATTTGTACCCTCGCATGTTGTTAGCGAAATTTCCTTTCAGTATCCACTTATTTTTCTAATTTATTTGCCCTATTGTTTGAATGGAATTTTACTGTTACGAAAACAGTTGTGTTCATACCTAAACTAGTCAGAAACAGCGGCCAGTAAACATTATTGGAATAATTGCATCAAAAGTCCCCAACGTTTCAAAATTATTGGAGATATGCCCCTAACCTAAAATAATTACACCAAACATCCCCAACGTTTTAAGAAATAGGCATGGGATGTCTCTCTTGACAGTTTCCGTCCGTTTTCTCCGTTAAACACCTCAATTGGACTGCACGCGCTTTTTTCCCAAAATTAAGTGATTGGAAGTGTAAGGGCAAAAATGTAAGAGAATTTGGATTGTTCTTGAGAAAATGAATCATACTTGTTGATTTCAACTTCTTGAACTGCTCAAAGAAGAAAACCCTCAGTTGATTATCAGATTCTAACAAAGGCTAATAATTCCTTATTGAAAAAAATGAATTATTGAATCCACTAAAAATCTCTTTGCACACAAATGATTCAAAGGCGAAACCTTTATCTAGTGCTAGGCGATTGCGAGGAATTTCTTAGGCTTCTTCCCACCAAAGGCTCCAAGGAAGACTAGGAGGACTGCCGTATTCTCGGCCTTGTACTCCTCCACGGCGAAGAGGTGATTTCACTTACCGTTGAGGGTCCGCCGCTTCCGGGTGAGTCACGTGTTAAAGCTATTGGTGTTAATGCTGTTCTGGGACCCAGTATTGGTTGCGCGCCACTGGCTGTAGTGTTCCCACTGGGTTTGTTCAGCCCACCCGGTGCTTGCTTGGACCGATTAGAGGTGTTGATAGACCTACCAGGATGATGCGACCCAGATTTCACGACCCCCAATTTCTTACCCTCAGCAGCCGTTGTAGGTTCATCAACAACAGCTTGATCTGGGATGATGCAGGCCCAGATAACGGTGGTTGAAGAAAAATCCAAGAAGTGGGTTTTCTTCTTTGATCGCAGATTCGTGGCGTAAGAACAATCCAAGAAGTGGGTTTTCTTCTTTCAGAGTAAAGCGGTGGGTCGGAGAACAATCCAAGAATCCAAGAAGTGGGTTTTCTTCTTTGTGTGAGAAGCGGTGGCGGGAGAACAATCCAAGAATCCAAGAAGTGGGTTTCTTCTTTGCTAGAAACATCGGTGAAGAACAATCTAAGAATCCAAGAAGTGGGTTTTCTTCTTTAAATGCGTAAAAACGATGGATGAAGAACAATCTAAGAAATGAGTTTACTTCTTTGAGCAGTTCAAAAGTTGAAATCAACAAGTGTGATTCATTTTCTCAAGAACAATCCAAATTCTCTTACATTTTTACCCTTACACTTCCAATCACTTAATTTTGGGAAAAAAGCGTGTGCAGTCCAATTGAGGTGTTTAACGTAGAAAACGGACGAAACTGTCAAGAGGGACCTCCCATGCCTATTTTTTAAAACGTTGGGGACGTTTGGTACAATTATTTTAGGTTATGGGCATATCCCCAATGATTTTGAAACGTTGGAGACCTTTGATACAATTATCCCAACATTATTGGAAGGGTAATTATATTACCACAATATTATTTGTTAAATACACTATATTCTAAATGTAATGAGAGTCTCCAACTAATGGTCACTTTTGTATTTATGACTCTAACTTTTTTTAGTAAATTTTTATCATCAACCTATTAATTTGCATGCTTTATACTTGTCTTTAATGATGATTTTTGTCTAAAAAGTTAATTAGGAGAGCGTAATTTTATTTTTTGCCTATAATATTTTGACATAATTAAAATAAATAACAATTACGTGAGTTTGACAAAATATTTTTCCCTCATTTCAATGCACATTAGTAGAATTTTTAGACAAAATTTTTCATCGGAGGCAAGATGTGAAAATTAAATGAAAGTTAATGATAAAAATACGATAAAAAAATTAGAGACATAAATGTCTAAATATCAAATGTTGGAGGACTTTTATTGCAATTAAAATGTAGTGTGAATATAATTACCCTTATTGAAAATGTACAAATTATGAGAAATGACTTTTGTTCAAATGGTCCTTAATATTTGTTTTCTAAGCACGAACATTTTAAATTACGTGTTTTAGTGTGCAATTGGTCCTTATTTGATGAAAAGACCGACATGTATTTAATTTTGATTAAAAACAATTACAGTTGAATTCTTAACTTTTTCAAAATGTACAAATGAATCTGATACTTTTATTTTGTTATTTTGTATAAAATATTAAAACAAACTAATGAGTTCTATTTTTTTAATTAAGAATTTATTTAACAAATTGATAATATAAGTAAATTGTTTTCAATATTTTACAAATTCTTATGAAATAACTAAAATGTAATCTCATAATTACTAATGTGTTATATAAAATTAATAATTTTATTATTTATTAATTACATTATTAATAATTTAAAATTTTATTTTATGGTTATAACCAAAAAAAAATTAAAAGACTTTGTCACAAATTTGATCAACAAATACTTTTATTTAAATGATTGTTCGTTTTTTAATTACAAATAATATAGCTCCAATTGTATTTTTCATATTTTAATTTATTGTGTTATTATCATTTGTAAATTAATTTTTATTGATATATTTATATTGAATAAAAATATAATAAGACTCACTCATGTCATAAAATTATATACGTCATTTTATTATTTATTTGAGTAATTTGCACTTTTGATTCCTAACTTTTTCAATTTGTAACAAATCTACCCCTAACCTTTTTTTTAGCACCAGACATCTCCAATCTTTCAATTTTTTGCGAATCATGCCCTCATTGACATATTTGGATAGTTTGCCCCCTCTTTAAATAAACAACAAAAAAAAGCTAAAAACAACAAAATAAAATTACAAATGAAGTCCTACAACTTTTAAAAAAATATAAAAAAACACCATCTTCTCCAAAAATCCACCCACCCCACCTCTCTCTCTCTCTCTCTCTCTCTCTCTCTAGAATTAATTATCTCTCTAATGGCCACCAAAACTCTACTCTGAGCACCATTTCATGGACTGCCACCACTATCGCCACTTCCTATTCTTTCTTTCTCAAACCCACCACCATTAACGAACTATGGAAGTAGTACAGTGACAACGGATTTGGCTATAGTGTACATAAAAATATTTGAGAAAAAATAAACACGAATTTCACCCAATTCTTCATCAAAGTTGGTTGGATGAAAAAACTTGAAGCTTCAGAAGTTGAGCAATACAATTACAGGTCCTTCCCCACTGAGTTCATATGGGAAATGGATGAAAACAATCCGGCCTTTTTGCCATCTCATCTAGGTTTTTCTTCATGGGTCCCACCGCCATTTTTTGTTTCTTAGGCAACCCATTTTTCGATGACACCGAAGAAGAAGAACTACTACGAGACGATGATGATCTTTTCGATGTAATCTTGATCGGCTCGTGCTCACCGAAATTTATCCTAAGAGGCAAATTCTGCAATGCATGAGACCCTCGTATGCATAGGCGGCCCAGTCGTAGGCCAATGCAGTATCCTCCGCCGTCTCATATGTCACGAGCCACATGCGGGCTCCATTCTTTGTCGGATCCCTTATCTCCACCGCAAACTTTCCCCATGGCCGCTGTCGAACCCCTCTGTAATGCTTCCCCCTGGTTGGCACATCCACCACTTCCACCGCCTTTTTCTAGTGGTGCCACCATCTCGAAAATTCAATTTTTAGACATTTCAAAGTGATATGATCATCGGGCTCACCGCCGACAACCGTTCATCGGTCAGTGATGGTGGCGGCGCGTTGGCGATAGGCAGCGACCACTCTAATGAAACTGGGGCTTGAGAATCGTCGATCAAATGCCTTGTTATCGATTCAAGAAAGGTAAGACCTTCCTCATAAGAACTATTTTCATACATCCTCATTTTGTAATACAATTTAGGGTAATTTTCACTTTTGGAGGAGTAGGAAGGAACGTATTAGGAAACATTACCAATTTTTTTCAAAATATAACACATATTGGAGTTTTGGTGGCCATTAGAGAGAGAGAGAGAGAGAGAGAGAGTGAGTGAGAGGTGGGTTGGGTGGATTTTTGAAGAAGATGGTGTTTTTTATTTTTAAAAAGTTAAGAAACTTCATTTACAATTTTATTATATTTTATTGTTGTTTTTAGCTTTTTTTTTTTATTTATTTAAAGATGAGGGTAAAATCTTCAAAATGTGTCAATGAGGATGTGATTTGCAAAAAATTGGACGTGATTTGCAAAAAAATTAAAATGTTGGAAATGTCTGGTGCTAAAAAAAATGTTAGAGTAGATTTGTTACAAATTGAAAATGTTGGGGACCAAAAGTGCAAATTACCTATTTATTTATATTAATTTTATTTAAGTTTTTACATCACATAACAATTACATATACGTAAAGTACAATAATTTAACATTTTTTTGTATAAAAAATTTAATTAACACAACTATAATGATATATTTAGTACACTGAATGAAATATTATTAAATAAATATATTAGACTTATTTTCATATTTTGCAAAGATTGAGAACTCAACTACAATTTTTTCTAATTAAAAATAAATATATTGATCTTTTTCATAAAACAAAGGTCAATTACGTACTAAAATAGTAAAACACACATATTAGAGATGTTCGAACAAAAAACAAACTGTTAGAGACTATTTCAATTTAGAGAACAAAAATTAGTGACTATTTACATCAAATTTCCTACAAATTATTAAATGCGCGTACTTTAAATTTGTGGGATTGGGGAATTGTTTATTCAAGGCTTACTAAGAATCCTTTAATATTTAATGCGGTTAAATTTTTGTTGAAGTGTAAATTGAACTGGATGACTAGAAATAACAAAATAAAAGCAATCAACTTACCATTCTAGATAGTCCGACTCTTTCTATAGCTTTTAGTAAAAGATGAAATGTCAACTTCAGACAACTATTTGACCGCACTACAAACCTAATCCTCTACTCATGTCTTGGTCCACCCAATCCCATGGCTCTTGACGTCATTCCCCTTATTCCATTGTATCTAACAAACCTATCTAATAAAGGGATTAGGGAAATGAGTTGATGGACCCCTTCGCCAATCACTTTCGCCACCAAAATAAAATTGTCTAGTTGATAGCTGCCTAAACCACCACCATTTTTTAATTGGTTATAGCCTTCTTCGGTCCATCACACTGCCACCAAATCCATTACTTATTTCTCAAGATAATACATTGCTTCTGTCCTGATTTTGGTTTATAAACACCTGTCTTTGAAGACTGAATAGACCAGGCTGCTGCAGTGACTTGTACCGATGAGTAAAACTAGACGATACAATGTTAAACAAGGTTACCACATACACCATGAGAGATCAATTTGGCCCACGGTACAATTTGAATGTCAATCATTACATTCAAGCAGCAGCCTTTCATAGAAGAAAGGACCCGACCTGACCCCCCTTGAGGGGGTATCACTTTGAGCATCTCTTGCTCCCGATATAATTATAACCAACTTCTCTAATTTCACATCAGACTATGGAAACTCAAAATAGACAAATATGCACGGATATAGCAGTCTGAAGAGGAGCATTCTTTCAAGAGTAACACTGTTACATTGACAACGGGTATCAGTACTAGTTAGAACAACCTCGAACAGATCTAAGGTTCTCGTTCTAGAATACACGCAACAACAAAGTTCACACTATAACACGTGCCATAAGACAAAATCCATAACAATTTCCATTTTTGTTCCTGTCAAAATGGCCCAAGGTTTATATATTAAGTTTCTGATACAGCAATCTACTTGAAGAAAGTATCTGTCATCCCATGGCATACTTCTGTGTCCAGCTGCGGGCTGTGGACTCATACTTGGCCCTGTCAACCTTGTACATGTGGGCAATCTCAGGTACCAGGGGGTCATCAGGATTTGGGTCGGTCAGCAGTGAGCAAATAGAAAGCAGTACCTGTTTGACAGGAGTAAAATTGGTGATAAAACGATTGTGCCAAGATATTAACCCATCCATCCAAGAGTGATAAATAAAAACATCACAATTATACAAACGACCAATTACAACCGCAAAGTTCTCCCACTGAAATGACACAGATGATAACTTGAGAGTTAAAACTCCCCATACAAACAGCAAATTATCTAGAGGGGATAGGGGGTCTCCTGCTGCCAACCCAAAAGGTTGAACCAACATTCTAATGATTAACCTCAGGTGCACCTCTGGGCACACAGTACTGGATTAGACAAATAGTATAATAAACAAGATTTTAACTTCTTTTTGTATTTAATATTATCGAGTATTGTCTAATCCTACTTACCAAACATGCCACAGGGGTATACATATCAAAGAAATATCATAAATTCTCACAGCCCAATTGTTGACCAAAAACTGGGATCATATCTCCTTCCTATTTTGGGCATGTGCAACGCATTGTTAGCTTTTATTTTATTTTGTGGTCGCATGCACGTGGTGGTAAGGTGCACGAACATAGTAGTGTTTTACCAACTTGCTATGTCTTTCCTGATATAGGTATGCCAGATGCACACCTCCCCTCCCCTCCCCTCCCTTCCAATATTGCATCACTCACCTTACCGTTCTGAGGATGACTTGAGGGTGTTTGGGTTTTGAGCAATTTTTTGGCATCTTAAACAAGAAGGGGAGCAAGCAAAGGAAGTACAATATTGAATTCAACCGAACCTTCTAATTTCATTATATAGACATTCAATTTGACAGCATACAACATACATTTACCCATATGGACACCTGCTTCACAGGAATCACCATTACTAATATCCATTTTTCTGACTGACTTTAGTAATGACACTATACAGAGATGCAATTGCACAATTTACTCAATGAGAAAAGCAAAGCATAGATATGAACTTCAAATACATAATGATGTGCAAAAGTATGCAGTGAAAAAATATTCAGATGCACGTATGACCGAAAATCAACATACATTTGAAAATGTAAATCCGTGACCTAAACAACAGATTTTAGAAAAGAATTCCGATCTTAGACACCAATTTTCTGTCAGTAAAATACAATCACACTGTCTTTGTTCATTACATTAGTTAGGTACATGTTTTTGCCCATTACATACATGAAATATGACGACACCATAACTTTCACAATATTAATATGGTTCAAAAGAATACCCACTGTATCAGCAAGCAAGATTAAGCTAAGCACAGACCTTAGAGATGGTAAGGGCTGGGCTCCATTGCTCTTTGAGAATATCGAGACAAATGCTTCCGTTGCTATTAATATTTGGATGGAAAACCTTGGTCTTAAATGCAACCTGAAAACAAAGATAAATTTGGTAAGAATGCATTAAGGACCCTTACTGGGATAAAATAAACATGGTTTACATTATCAGATGGCCTACTAGGTCTTCGCAGCTGCATGAGTACTCAATAAGATAGCTACCTATGACCTGAAAGGCGACTGGAATGCCTTAAATAAATAATTCAAACTCAGGCAACTGAAGGAAGCGACTAAGGTCTACTTGGTGCTGTACATTGCCAGCTTAATATTTAGGAAGTCGCAGAAACTCAAGCATATCTAATTCCAAAAAAAATGGAGCATCTAACCAGCTCTGCGAAGAGAATTACAAAGTAAACCGTGCATACACTTCCTTCATCCCACCAACACAAAAATTTCGTAAAACCGTATCTAGGATATTTCTTACTTCAATTCTTCAATTAATTTTCCAATAAAAAGATAGTAGCAACATCCAATTAAACATTTTGAAATCAAATGGAGTAAGTGGTCAAGCAGCTTTAAAGGACAAAATTGGCTGGACCACTAATTAAAAATGCCAACTACCACTCTAGTAATATTCTTTCCATTTGATAAAACTAGTGTTCTAAAAAAACGTAAAGCGTGGCTAGGCGTGGAGGTCGAGTTTCAAACTTTTCGGACCTATACGAGGCCTAAGGATGCGAGTGCGAGGCGTAATGCGTGGCTAGGCGAGACAAGGGCGATGCAGTGCGAGGCGTAATGCGTGGCTAGATGTCGTGGCCAAGCTTCAAGCCTAGACACCGCCTATGCGAACTTTTTAGAACAATGGATAAAACCAGTGCTCAACATTAAACAGAAAGACAACATATTGGACACAAACATTACACACCTTGGTCAGCTCAATCCATGATAGACTCATAAACAATTAGGCAGTGCATCAGTTCTGGTAGATAAATTGGCAAGATAATGTATTTAAAATAGATATTAAGTGCTCAAAAACAACCTTAGGGGGCTTGAAAGGATAATCCGGAGGGAAGTGAATCGTAACTAGAAATACGCCTCCTGCATATGGGCTATCGGCGGGTCCCATAATGGTTGCTTGCCAGTGGAACATATCTTCAGCCACAGGTCCTGCCACAAATAATATCCATCTTTGTTTAATTAGAAGATAAAAAATACCGTTGCTGCATTTATAGAGCAAATCCTACCATACAACAAAGCAAGAACAATCACTATCTTAATCAGTATCAACCTTCTGCTCAGATTGACAGAACACAACTAAGAAATTGCTTTTTAAATAACATATAACTGCCACTGTTTGTTAACTGCCCAAAGAAGCTCTGGACATTAAAAGTGAATAAATGTAAAGTTATAATAACATCTTGCTTAAGAACTTCAAAGTAAGCAATATTAAATCCAAAACACCAATCATTGCCCCCTCTATTTGGGTCAAAAGTAAAATCAAATATAGACACTTCTCCATCTCTTTGAAACCCACACATATTTCAGAGTGAATCCAATCCGGAAATGTTTTATTTTGCTACAAGAATAATACTTCACAGTCCAACACAACTAAGTATAATCACAGGCATAAACTAAGATAAGATTAAACTAAATAAAACATAACCACATGCGGTAAAGGAAGAAATGATACCAGCACTGCAAGAAGTAGGAGGATCTTTCTGCAAATCCTTCAGTTCCTTCAAGATACGCTTCGATGCCATCACTTGACCAATTAATAAACTTTCCCCCAAAATTACAAACCTGCAAAAATTCAAACAGAATTGTCAGTGAAAAAAAGAACAATATCGTCTCACAATAAAAAAAATAGAAAAATATATTCGAGGATGTAAAATTGAACACCATTTGAAAAAATATGCGCATACAATTGGTCTATGGTTAAAAAAGAAAATCCCTAAATAGAAGAATGAAAGTAGAAATGGAAGAAAAGCTGGTAGATAAGCAGATCCATACCAGATTGATTGATTGAACGAGAGGGCCGAGCCGAGAAGCCAAACGTCGTCGTCCCGAACCCCCTCCGAATGATCACTCTTATCGCGCGATTTCGAAAGAAATGGAGGAGGGGTCTCTGAGCAAATATATGTATATTATATGGCTTTCATGTCATTTCCCGATTCTGCCCTTCCGACTTTTCTGTAACGTGTTTCCTGATAAGATCAAATATGGAAATCTTTAATGTATCCTCTTAACCATTATCCTATTGTAATTATTAGGGAAATTGGCACAAATGGTCACTAACTTTTTTTCTCAATTTAAAAATGATCCTTAACATTTATTTTTAGTACAAAAACCCTAATCTACTTATTTTAGAGCGTAATGTTCCTTATTTGATGAAAAAGACAAATATTCTTTAGTTTAAATTAGAAAAAATTGTAATTTGATTCATAATCTTTACAAATTGTGCAAATAGATTTGGTACATTTATTAAATAATATTTAATTTAACATTTTAAATATATCACTATTGTCATATCAAATAAATTTTTCATAACAAAAAATGTAAAATTATTATATTTTAAGTATATGTAATTGTTATGTGATTTGAAAAACTTGAATAAAAATTAAGTTAAATAAATAACAAAATAGTGTATATAATTTTATGATATTGAACCAATCTTATTATGTTTTTTTAACATAAAAATACTAATAAAAATTAATTTACACATTATGTATTCTTTATTTTTGAATTATAAATTAAAATATGAAGAATACAATTGAAATTCTAATATTTATAGTTAATAAACGAATAGCTCAATTAAATAAAAATATTTGAACATCATGTTTGTGACAAAATTATTTTTCTTCTATGTTGTAGCAATAAAATAAAATTTTAAAATTTAAATAATATAATTACTTAATGACAATAAAATAATGTCATTTAACATATTTATTAATAATTATGAACTAAAATTTTAATTATTTTATAATAATTAATAAAATATACAAAACAATTTATTACATTATCACTTTTGTCAATAAAGTGTTAATTAAAAAAAACTCTTTAGTTTTCTTTAATTTTTATAAAAAATAAAATTATCAGACCCATTGGCACCTATTGGCACCTCTTGCAAAGATTGAGAATCTAATTATAATTTTTTCTAATTAAAACTACAGACATATTTGTCTTTTTAATTAAATAATGACCAATTACGTACTAAAATATATATGTTAAGGTCTTCTGTGTCAAAAAAAAATACTAAGGATCATTTCTGCATTGAGAACAAAAGTGATGGACCATTTGCACTAATTTCCTAATTATATGGATAATTGGCACAAAATATCTACCTTCGAAGTGATTGTGCAAGTCATTCTTATCTATAAAATTTTGGCATTTTCACCCTCAAATCCATATTTGATTGCACAAAACATTCTCTGTGTCCATTGCCATCCAAAAATCTTTGTTAAATGGCTCCTCAATACGACTCGTATTATTTTAAAAGTATACTTTCATCAACACACCTATTTTCCATTTCATTCCGCCTAACTGGATCTATTTCTTTAACGGTAGCAGTACTATTTTACTTTTTAGTGGTTATTCATATATAAAACAACTTAAAAATAGACCATATTTCACCAAGAATGATGGCAAATTGATTGTGCAGATGTGGAATCCAAATTGAGATGAAAACTTCGTGAACGCAAATAAATCATGTAAGACTCTTGTTGTAATGTTACTGAAATCATAATCAAGCTTCAGTGGTGAAGAATGCAGTGTGTTGGATTTGTTGAACTGGAATTGTTATGTACTATTTTGATCTGTAATTGATGTTGTATAAAACGTTCTGACCTATTAATAACATTGCGCTTATCATCCCTACCTATGTTGTTTTTTTGCATATAACGCCCTTATTTTTTATTGTTTGTTGTGAATAACATTTCTATGTAATTATATTATTGACTTAAAATGCTCATGTTTAAAAATTGATATATAACAGAAAATATAAACAACAACAAAATAAGCAGAACTACAATGAACAAAAATAACAATGTCATATCACCAACAAAACAATCATATGTGTGTTGAACAAATACATCATTGTCTAAAACAACTTTTACCAAGAGTCGTGTACAAAAAGTCCAAAGCTATTCGGTTGCAATTAAAATGATTTCAAATGCAAAAAAAAAAAAAAAAAAACCATCTATGCAAAAGGCAAAGGACAAAAAAAAAATTCCATAATGTGAGGCCCTAATTTAGTGCTGGTGGTGGTTCCCATTTACGTCTCTTCTTGTTGTGATCTCGTTCACCACATTCGCCCATATCATTACCAGCACCGGTTATTCTTCTTGGAATATTTGCATCTCCTATTTCACCTATGTTTTGTGGCCAGAAGTGGGGGAATTTCGTCGGTGAAATAGAAAAGAAAATAAAGAAAGTTTTACCGTTCATTGTGTCGGTTTATTTCTTTTCGTTTGTACAGTGAAAAATGGGAAATAGGTGAGTGGACGAAAGTACACTTCTAAAATGGTACGAGTCGTGTTGAGGAGATCACTTAACGGAGTTTTTTGGATGACAATTGACGAAAATGATATTTTGATAAGCAAATGTGGATTTGATGGTGAAAATACCAAAATTTCTTATGTAAGGATGATTTACACA
Organism: Forsythia suspensa; assembly: GCA_023638005.1. Classification (NCBI taxonomy): domain Eukaryota; kingdom Viridiplantae; phylum Streptophyta; class Magnoliopsida; order Lamiales; family Oleaceae; genus Forsythia; species Forsythia suspensa. The sequence goes on along the minus strand of CM042669.1, from coordinate 39,297,674 downwards.
ATCACCTCAAAAAGTATGGATGTTTTGTGCCAATTTCCTAATTATATTGTTGTTCCTTTTCTTAATCATATTAAAACCTTGTTTGGAGCCTACTTTCTATTTTTTTTTTTTCAAGTTTATTTTCAATACATATTTTATATAGGATCCACAATTTTTATCAATTTTTTAACCATATATTTCTTAATTTTAATTAAAATTTTCTTAAAAATTAAATTTTATCTACACCAAATAGACTCTAAATATATATTTTTTTTTAACTTTTTGTTTTTGAGAAATATGTATTGCTAAAAAGTAAATGCAATTTGTTTGAACTTTAAAACTTAAGTGGTTTTTTTAGGTAAAAAATCTAGTGTGCTCATGTAAATTTTTAGTTATTATTAGGTAATATAAATCGAGGAAATTGAACAATCTACCACATTCTAGATTTGTATTTTGAAGTATGTAACGAATTGAAACAAATTTTAAAATTTTGAATAAAATTACCAGACTAAATGAATATCTATTATATTCATTTTCTTATCTTCTTACTCTGACACACTATCTCTCTCTTTAACTTAAACACACTCTCTCCTCACTTCTTCCACCATTGTTGCCTCCCCTAAGCTCCATTTTCCACTCTCATTTGTTATTTTTGTGGTCAAATTCTCTTATTTTTATCGTAGATTCAAATACACTGTCAAATTTGTTGTTGGTTTTTCATCAATTGAGAAAGTCAATCGATTTAAAATTTCTCAAGTCAATTATAACTTATGAGTTATTAAAATTGAAAAAATTAATGTATTTTTGTTGTAAATCATATGAAATTTCAATTTAATATATTGTATCTCTATTTTTTTTGTTTATATATTTTATGTTGTTGGACAAATTTTTGTCGATTTGGTTTGTATATTATTTGATTGTGTTAGATATTGAGTTTAATTTACAATTTTTTCGATCTAAATTTATATTTTATTGTCAATATACGGAGAATGAAATTAATTATATTTGATAAAAAAAAGGGACAAAAACATGAAACTCGTGTATTCGTTGATAAAATGAACAATCATTTTATCGATGAACAAAATTGACACTAATTTGTATCCATTTTTAAATGGTTACTAAATTATTGTTCATTTTATTGATATAAAAATGGACACTAAATTGGTACTCTTTTATCATTGAAAAATGAGTGGGTGCCGACAAATGGGAATGAGCACCAATTTTGGTTCTCAGTCATCAATAAATGATTTTTATATCGACAAAACAATGGTATGTCCACTATTTCTACTAATTTGTGTCTATTTTTTTATGTCCATTTTGTTGATATCATCAACAAAAATAGCAAAATTGGTGGACATCGAATAGTTTGTCAATTTTGTTGATGTCCACAATATTTGCTCTAAGATAAAATTTTTTTTTATATATTCAATTCAAATTGGCATTCAGTAATTCAAAGTTGAAATTAAATAAGTGTTTGGCTTAGTGGTATGAATTTGTATTGTTTTAATTTTTTTCAAATGTCGATTTTTCAAACTCGTCCCTCGATTTTTTTTCGCAAAAAAATCATTTGTAGATTTTTTTTACTCATCTATCGATTTTTAGACTGATAGCTTCTCTTATAAACTATTGTATGACTGTCATCTACTATTAAATCTTAACAACACAAAAAATGGTCATTTTTACAAAATAGAATATTTGAAATTTTGCATCTAAAAAATAACATATTTACAAAAATTATAAAAAATTGTCATATCTTCAATTCACTATTTACTTTTGAGCACATTTCAAAATTCTCTATATAAATATGGCCTCATGTATTTAGTTTCAATGGGTAACTAGGCAAACAAAAAGTAAAATTTTTGTTTTTATACTTCATATTATCTAGTATAAAAACAACACACCTTATAAACACATTGCAATTGCAACTCTTATATACTCAAACAATATATGAGTAACACTAACTAATATCAATCAAATTTATTGTATATATTATTAGAGAATGATTGATTTGATATTACTGTATTTTTGCTGTGTTGAAAAAAAAAATCAGTTACATTTTGATAAACTATGCCAAAATTAGTATTTCATCGTTTGATAAACAAAAGTGCATTATTGCTATGTCTATGTACAACTAATAAAATAAACATTGATTATAATAATGACAATTTGTGTTATTATTATCATTGATATTATTGCAAATTTTATTTTTACTTTTATATTTGTATTGCAAATACTTTTTTTAAAAATGTATTCAATATAGTTATTTTGAAATGGGAAAAAAAACTATTAAATCTCAAATCTCCAAATTTATAAAATTACAAAATAAAAACATAGTCCATATAGTAGAAAATAAATTAATTTAATTAATTAGGGTTACAATTAATATTTTGATTATCACCGACCGTATATTGAGGTTTATTCCGCTACAAGCAAAAAAAAAAGTACTTATTTGTTCGTCACTACGTCTTCATCTTCTCAAACCCCAAATATCTCTCAATTCCTTCATTTCTCCATTTTTTTTCTATATTTATCAAAATCAAACTCTCCTCAAACAAAACTCTATTTCTCTCATTCTTCTCTACTCAATCCATTAAAATCCTCTACAGTCATATTCCACCGCAAAGAAAAGCGGTATACTAATAAATAATCACCGACCGTTGGGAGGTCCTACAAGCACAAAAAAAGTACTTATTTGTCCGTCACCACGTCTTCATTCTCTTAAACCAAAATCGATCTCTCTCTCTCAATTCCTCAATTTCTCCATATTCTTCTCCATATTCATTAAAATTAAACTCTCATCAAACAAAACTCTCTCTCTCTCTCTTCTCAACTCCTCAATCTATTAAAATCTTCTACGGTCAGGATTCCATTGCAAAGAAAAACAGTATACTAGTTAGATTTTTTCTTACTTTAGTTGGGCAGTGCTCCAAACACAAAAGTGTACACTTCCATTGATCTTTTCATGTTGAGTCGTAAGCAGTCTCTCAAAAAAATCTTTGAATAATGTTGTATTCAATTGCATGTGAATTTTTTTGACTTTTGATGCGTGTGGATTATTGCTCAACGTTTAGTTGTGTAGATGAAAGGGGTGAAGGGCGATATATCTGTAATGTATGCATTGGAAGAGATGAATTTATGGCACAAATTGTTCGAGAAAATGAAGACAAGAAAAAAGAACTATTTGGCACATGATCCGAGTCTTGGACAAAAGAAAGATGGCCCATGTAATTTATTTATTTGCACAAAACTTAATCAGATTATAGAGAAAAAAAGGCAAGTAACAAAAAAGTAGAGGAAATTAGAAGCAACACAAAACAATCACTAATTATCCAACCAGTGCTGCATACTGCCATTACTCTGTAGAACAACTCGTTTGCACAATATCCTTGTAGACTTGATTTGAGGCTCTAATTTCAAAGTAACAATGTCGGAGGCAAGACCCAACCAGATAAGACCAGTAGCACATCACAAGGAGAAGGGACTTTGAAATTTTTTACAACAATATAAATTAAACTAAGAAGAATTAAACTAAGAAGAGAAGAATGAAGAGAGAGAAAGGAAAACCAATATTATTAAGTAAATGGTATAACGAAAATACTAATACAATTGATTTATATAATAAGTTAAACCTTAATCTATATTAAGTAAATCAATTATCTAATATATTGAAACAATCGTCTAATATATATATATATATATATATATATATATATATATATATATCTATATATAAGTTTCTAACAGGGACCACTGCTCACCATATATTCTAAACTTTTACATAACAGGGACCACTGCTCACCATACTCACTTAGAGAGAAGCTCACAAACTTCAGAATTACATAGTAAGGTTGGCTTGGCCCTCAAAACTTGGCACCAAAGTCCCAAGGCCGTGATTCTATTTCCAAGCTGATGTAACAACATAATGCAATCAAGATGCACCTTTTTCCTTTTTGTTTGTTTGTTTCTTCACACATCTAGAACTCAGCAATCTTGAGACTGCTCGTCCTATAGTATTTAATCACTTCAAAGACATTCTCAAATATGCACAAGAGTGATAATGGGTCATCTTGTATAGAGAAAATAAGTTACAAAGATGTTCTTGCGTTATTAAATGCACATATGACGAATTCATTTTTCTCTCAGATATCAAATAATTTAACAATATCATGTAAATCAACAAACAAAGTGCAAACAATTCACAGAGGTTATAGAGGACCAAAAGGTTCTGGTAGAGGTTCGAATCCGTTATCAAAGATGGGTTCCTGGTCAGACTTGTCGTCAATACTGCACAGCCAGTTGGTGTTCTTCAAATCCTCTTTGAGGAGAATCATGTCATAACGGGAACTTTCATAAACATCAATATTCATCAGTTTTGCAGAAGATTGAGACTTGTCTTCTTCACTTCCACTTTCTGAAGACCTATTAATATGATACCCATTTTCGGAAAAGGCGCAGTTATTCTTGACAGGCAGGCTTCCATTGACTGATGCTGTTGCGCTTAAAAGGTGATTGGATGAGCTTTTCAGGTTGGTGGATCGAATGCTTTGAGGAAAAAGAGTTGAGCCTGTAAGAGGACGAACACCATTGGTGCCATTTCGTATATCCTGCAAAATAAATGGGAAGATCTTTGAGATTGATAAAACATGTAAAATGAAAGGAAGAAGTTCAGCGTTCATAATAATTTGAAATAGTACACAATCGTTTTGAAGTTCCTTATGCATTAAAGTGCATTTTTTCTGCCCTAGGTGAATCCTACCTGTTTAACACCGTGCAAGGGCCTAATGGCATAAAGGTCCAGTCCAGTCACATCTATGGAAAAGAATTGAGAACAATACTAAGTTGATCTGAGAAATGAAGTCCAGGAGACTTTCTATTTTGAAAAGCGAAGAAAACATAACAGCTCCTGACTGCCACTTCCGACCACCAAAGATTAAAAAAAAAAAGATTGAGCACAGATGCCCAAGAAAAATGATTGCACCATTACACCCGAAAATTAATAATGATTATATGGAACTGACACTGACATTTACGAACTGGGAACACATTTACTTTCTTACTCCTGTGCTAGTTGAAGTTAACCATGCATGGGTGACAAAATTCAATGCATCGTCATGCTGTATCAATTTAACCAAGTCCGTAGTAGCATGAAGCAAAGATGCTTGATACTCAGGTTTCAGAGCATGAGTGTTTTAACAGAATTTCCGATTCCATAGAAAGAAAATACAATCAAACCTTAGTTTGACAATGAAATTGATTGCTTGAGGCTTTTCTTTAATGGTCAATTACAAGATGACAGGGAAGCTACGTGCTTTTGAGGATGCAATATTTAATCTCACGTTTCTACATAACAAATAAAGAAACCACAAAAAGTTAAAATTGAGGCTAGACTTACCATATGCCTAATAGCCATATCCAGAGATTTCTTCGAAATAGTCCGGCCAAACCCTGTGCTCTCTGTGGATGCCTTCAAAGGTTTCCGCGTTGAAATCTCTCTGCGAGCATCAACTGCATCACTCAGCTGCCCATTGGCAGGCGTTCGACCCCTACCAATGGGTTCTGTATGTCTTCCCCTGGTAACCACAGGTGATGGTTGTCTCCTATGTGAAATTGAAGCACTTGGGGACTCTACATTCCCTTTGACAGTGAGACCCACAGCTGGCCTGGACCTACCAGCAGATAGTGGCCTGTCTGGCAAAGTTGTTAGCAAGTTTGGTGGCGTTACGAGTGAAAAATCTGAGAGGACAATCGGCTGTGGAGGGGGGCGAACTCGTGGAACAGGGGAGCTTGGACGGGACATTGAAGCAACATTGCGACCATTTGGGATAGCACGCCCACCTGAGGCCAAAGGTCCAGAGGCTGGAGATACAGATGGTGCTGGGCTTCTACGAGTTGGTGTTGATGGCCTTGATGTGGACCGAGCAGCAGGGGAATTCAAGTTTGCCGGGACTTGTGGCCTAGAAGTCGGGGTAGAAGGTCGTGAGCTTACAGATGGTCTAGGTTTATCAGTGGAAGATGTGCTGGGGGAAGTACGAGGTTTAGAAGGAGTTGAAGGTCTTGAGGCCGTTGCACGGGTAGAAGGTGTCGAAGGTCTTGTAATTGATGAAGTGCGGCTGGTAGGAGTAGATGGTCTAATATAAGATGAGACTGAAGCAGAGCTCGTGTTAAGAATGGAGGTTGATTTGTTTGAGTTCGTAGTAAATTGGGAACTAGAGAGAGAAGGACGAGTCACTGAACTGCTGCGAGTTGGTCTTGCAGGATGGTTGCTCTCTGACTGAGAAACTGAAAGCTGAAATTGGAAACTCATATAATTAGAAATGACAGGCATAAGGCATTTGAAAGTAACTTATCTTGATTATGGATTATTTTTTCACTCAAGGCAGGCAAACCAGAGAGGAAGAAAATATCAGTCCAAGTTTTCTCATAACAAGTTGCAATAACACTGATACAATTAAATGAACAACTGAATGATTTGCTTTACTTCAACGCAGAGATTATAAGAAATAAAGAGCAATTTCTCTTGGAAGATCTACTAGTCAGCAATAGAAAATAGGTTGACATACCCTTGAGCCTCTAGTTGTAGAGGTTGATCTAACCCTTGAACTGCTTCTTGGAGCTGCAGAAGCTCGTTGAGATTCGTTTCCATCCGTTGAAGGAACAATAGGAGTTCCAGGAGGAGTAAGAAGCCTATAACATGTAATTTCTTAGGTCATATAACAACTTCAGTTCGTTCTTGGAAAAATTAACTTTCTTTAATACAAATTTAAGTGCATTATTGCCATAAAAAATGTCACAAATCTCTATAAGGGAAGTGAATTTTAACATTGACCTCTGGTGTACAACTGCATCCTTAGCTAGATTACCATAACATACAGAACTCTATTGGTGATTTGTCATTCTTGACAAAGTTTAAATATTTACTTGCACTTACTGACTTTTTGAACAAAAACAGATATGTAATAGTGATGAGCAATAACAATAGCCAAGAAATAGCATTCAAGCAATTATTGTTAAGCAGGCATTCAAGCCGAAAATAGATCCGATCCTTGAAAATTCACATAAGACAGAGAAAAACAGGTGCAGGATTACGGATTACCAATCATAATCATGCTTTCCGCCGCCATCTGCTGATGACAATAGATCATCCAATCCACTCTTTCCCTGTTTTGCTGATCCAACTGAGAGCCTTCCCAGTTTCAGCGATACTAAACTTGGAAGGCATCCCAAAATTATTAATTTTATAAAAATAAAAGAATAATCAGAATAGAGATGGAAAGAATGTAATTTTTTTTTTCCGACGAATAATTCAAAAGATAAATATCATCAATAAACTAAATTTAATGAATAAAAAATGCTTTATAGCCTTTAGGCATTAGTTTGATGAGTGCAAACCAAATTATGTTCACTAATGTCATTTTGTGTATATTTACTATAATACGTACAATAATAGATACGCAGGAAAAAACCGTCCTTTTGGCACTGATTTGATTTCATCAATGCTAGACCATTTATCGTTAGCTAAATTACTGAATTTTTACAGATCTCAGATAAACCACAAAATTAGATAGATGAACACACATATATATTATGGAAAGTGAGAGCGATACCATCGGAATTATCGGAGGCCGCAACGGGTAGACTGTGACGGTTCTTGGAGAAGAGATCCAAATTATTGTCGGCGGAGTTCTTGGAGTTGGAGAGTCCGTTGAAGCTGAGTCCTCGCCGATGCTGATACGACGACGCCAGATGAATACTCCGACCGTCGCCGTTCGCAGATTCCCTGAAGCTCCGGTTCATCTTCAGTTGTATAATTACGAGAATCACAATGCAAATACCATCTTCAGTGCTCCGTGATGATTAAACAACTGTAATAGATTACTGCACTAGCAGTGGCAAGCAATGGATGGTCAGAGAAACACAATGGAAGTGCAAATGGATTCACGGAAGCGAATTAAACGCCATGATATCATGACTCTGTGTGTGTGTGTGTGTGTGTGTGTGTGGATTAGATCTGTATGTATTGACTGAGTGAGTTGTATGTATCATAAAGGAAGTTGAGCAGTGTGGAGACAGGAATAGGCATGTGAGGAAACTGACGCCGTAGGGATTATTCTCTTTCTTCTCTTCATCTCTTCTTTCTTTGCTAATTTTAATTACTCATTAAGGAATTTTAACTTTTTAATGACTGCGTATTAACTCTTATTATAAACTACTTAAATATTATTTTTTATTTACACATTTTATAACAATCATAATTTTTATTTTTACTTTATTACTCGATTAGATTGTCAGATCATTTTCGATTTTGAAAGTACAAGCGTGTGAATATATAATATATCATTCGAGCCGACTTAAGTGTGTCACATTTGTTCGATAGATAAAATAAAAAATATTAAAATCTTATTTATTGTATTATACAGTACTTAAAAAAATTGATGAGATTATAGAAGTAAATATTCTTGTATTTATTGTTACACACTATTGATTCTAGTTTTTATCGCTTTTCTATTTATCATTTACGTAAAAATAATCAGTTAAAATAATTAAATTAATTAAATTTTCAAATGAATTTAAATGAAACTTTCCTTCCAAGTTTTTATAAAAATAAAATAAAATAAAAGTAAAATAAAAAAGATTCTAATTTTGAATCTTAAATGAAATGGACGGATTATAATCGAAATATTTTATAAATTCGATAGTATAGTTAAAAAGAAAGATTAGTCTATTTCTTTTAACATAATCTATGTATATGAAAGTTAGTGAATACTAAAAATGTTAACAATAGTGATTAGACATGTTTACTAATGTGGACATTTTGATTAGTACGTCTAGATCTTGAATCTTAACTATTTTCATATCATTTTAGGTTTGCATCAATTTCATTTATTTAATTGAATAATTAAGCTACCTGGTTGCCTAATAATGACCATTTCTTGTGATCCATTCTATCTATCAAGGCTTTATTCTATGGATGCCAAATAAAAAGAAAATCATTAGCAAAAGCAAATTTACCTTAAAAAAAGGTTGATTTATACAAGGTAACCACGTTACATTTTAATTATAAAGAATGTCTCTAATTATTGCTAAGTCCAAAAATATATATTCACAACTATTTTTTTTTTTAATCACATTTTAATTATTAACTTATTAATTTACACATTTTATTTTTATCTTTGATGATATTTTTGTCTAAAAATTTAATTAAGAGGACGTAAAATATTTTTTGCCTCTACTATTTTTTTTAATATTTTTTTTAATAAGCAAAATAAATAATACATACAAAAGTTTGACAAAATATTTGTTCCTCATTTCAATGTACATAAACAAAATATTTGACAAAAATTATCATCATATACAAAATGTGATCATTAATTGAAATTTAATGATAAAAATACAACGAAAAAAGTTGAGGACATAAGTGTCAATATGTCAAAGGTTATTATTACAATTAAAATATAGTGGGGATATTAAAAAAAAAAATTATATTCACTCTATATTATTGGTTAATCATTTAATTGCAATAAAGTTCTCCAACTATTGCTTATTTTTAAATTTATGTCCGTAACTTTTTATCACATTTTTATCATCAATATATTAATTTGTACGTCTTATTATTGTCTTTGATGATGATTTCCCGTCCAAAAAATTAATTAAGAGGGTGTAAAAAAAAAATTCCCTCTCATATTTTTAAATAAGTAAAAAAAAAAAATAACAACTACAAAAGTTTAACAAAATATTTTCCTCTCATTTCAATGCACATTAATTGAAAATTTAGATAAAAACAAACCTCAAAGCCGTGAAAGGAATGAAAAGCCCATCTCAATGTCTTCCACTCGCCCAATTAATTTGGGGCCAATAAAAAAAAAAAACAAGGTACAACGAGCTTTTTGCTCCTAAAAAATATGCAAAAAATAACAATTACAAAAGTTTGACAAAATTTTGTCCCTCATTTCAATGTACACTAGTTGAATATTTGGACAAAAATCGTCATCCAAGACAATAATTGAAAATTAATTGAAATTTAATAATAAAAATACGACAAAAAAGTTGGAGACATAAGTGCCAAAATATCGAAGGTTGGAAGAGCTTTGTTTATTTAAAACCTGGTGTAAATAATAAAAACTGTAGTATGAATATAATTAATATATTAAAAATGTAGTGTAAATATATTTACATTTTACACAATTATAAAAGGGTAATTATATTCACACTACACTTTTTATTTTCACACCACGTTTTAATTGCAATAAAAGTCTCCCAACATTTGATATTTAGACACTTATGTCTCTAATTTTTTCATCGTATTTTTTCATTGATGTCATTTAGTTTTCACATCTTGTCTCAATAAAATTTTTGTCTAAATATTCTCGCTAATGTGCAAAACAAGAAAAATCAAACTTACGTATTTGTTATTTATTTTAATTAAGTAAAATATTAGAGGCAAAAAAAAAATTACGCCCTCTAATTAATTTTTGGACAAAATCATCATCAAATGCAAATATAAGACATGTTTAATAGGTTGATGATAAAATTTGCTAAAAAAGTTAGAATCATGAATGCAAAAGTGACCAATAGTTGGAGACTTTGATTACAATTAGAATATAGTGTACTTAACAAATAATGTTGTGGTAATATAATTACCCATTATAAAATATTAGAATTACATAAATGTACTGGATATTTTCGTCAGTAAAGTTGATGTCTCTGATGTTGTTCAAATGGACTCCGCAAGAAAAGAGATACCGAAGTTATAGGAATCTGAGTTCGAGGTATTAGATTTGAGAATTCACAAAAGTTCGTGTTTGGCTAAGTTTAAAAGTAATGTAAAAAGTAACTTTTTCTTCAAAGATATTTGAGCTTTATTAGAATTGAATTTTATTTATTTATTTTGGATATTTTTAATTCAGAAACTTACTTCTAAAAATTACTTTTGCTTTTTTTAAACTCATTCAAAGATACTCTTACTCTTATTTGTTAAAATATAACAATAATATGTATGCAAAATATAACAATAATATGTATGCAAGGAATTTAGGTTCTATACCAAAAGAAGAATCTTATTAGATAAAGTAGTACAATTTCTAATAAGCTCATCATCTATTTTATTAGCTCATGTTTGGTAGTGCTTAAATTATTTTTAAAACTTATATTATAAGTTATTGATAACTGTATGAATAAAAAGTTTCTTGTAAGTTGTGGGTTATATATCATAAAAATTATTTTATTTAATTGTTGTGAAATTTTAATTTAAATACTCCTAAAACATTAGTTTAATTGTTGTGAGACTTTGTGCACACTTAACAACTTCTCATTCGAAAAAAGTAACATATCTTATTGGCCCCATGGCCGGCCCTAGCCCTAGGTGGCCAGGCAACCGTCTAGGGCCTCTAACCATTTAGGTTCCAAAAATTTTGGGCCTTTTTTTTTTAACCAGTCATTTACATGTAAAGTCTAAATAGAAAAAAAATTCAAATCTAACTTACATTATCTATCTTAATCTAGTGTTTAAATTGTAGATAGTGTAAATTTCTCTTTAAATCTGTATATATAAAAATCTTTATCTTGATTCAAAGCGATTTTTCAAATTGTTAGAGTTGAACAATAAAAAAAATGGCAAAAAATAAATAATAGAAAGGATTAATCATATATAACAATTCAAAGAAAATTTCCTAATTATAATGAAATAGTAGAACAACTTAATTACAAATGTAAAATCTCAAAAAACACTTTTACTTAAGCAAATAAAAATACCATACACTTTTTAGGAGCGTTGTCCCCGAGCCCCCAGGAGAGGGGCCGCCTGCCCCCCTTCCAATCCCCACGACAACATTACATCTGTATCAACTCACGTAGCCTTGAATAAATTAAATCTCTCACAACTTAACACAAATTTCAACTATTTTTCATTCGGTGAATTTCAACTATTTTTTAAACATTTTAATTTATTAAGGGCCATATTTTAATTTTCGCCTAAGGCCCCCAAAATCTTAGGGCCGGTCCTGATTGGCCCCCTCTTCAAGTGATAGTCTATCGATATTTTTTCCTCTAATCAAGAAAGATATATGTTTTACGAAGGCTCAACTATTCCATTATGTTAGGGCCACTACCGAATGTAAACACAACCACCTTAAGAGTCATATTTTTATGTTTATCACGATTTAACTTATGGCCAACTACCTTTGTTTGGCTGCAATTAAGAATCCATTTTGTGCGTCCATATAACTAAATTTAAGGCTTAACTTTGATATACTTGTAGGAAATTGAGATCCAATTCCCTTACATTGTATGCATGTGTATGTCCAAAATTCATTAACAAATACATTGAAGTTAATTTCATTAAAACTATTGATAACTTGGTTGTTGTACAATCAACAACTATATAAATTTCATTAAATTTGTACTTGGAAAATTAATTTCATTAGAACAAAAACCGTTTCATTTACGGTATTATCACAAAAAATTTATTCTGAATTAAAATTCATTATAGAATGTCAAAATGGTGTCAGAATCATCATATCTTATAGTGACAGAGTGACAGAGTGACAGATTTAGATTTCATAAGCAATTTAAGTCCTTATTTGAAAAGTTCAAAAATTTATTAAAAAATTGAGGTTAAAATTAATATTTATTTTTAACTATATATTTTATTAGAGTATTTACGAAGCTATATAAGTTGCTTATTATTTTCTCTCTGCTGCTTATAAGTTGTTTATAGGCCACCCCAGCATTCTAATTTCTAACCGTGTAATTAAATTCATTAATTATAATTATTCAATTTCATACAACGTATCAAATATGTTATAAAAGTTGATAAAATGTATAGTTAAAAATATAATAAAAATTACAATATTATGTAATATATAATTAAAATTAATTATTGATTTTAATTTCAAAATTTTAATTTAAACCAAATAGATGCTAAATTACATTTTCCATAGTTTTACTTGGTCAAACAAAAGGATTTGTTACTTAAATTATATTTTAGATTTAATTAATTACTAGGTAAGAATAAGGTAGATTAGGTGATCAATCGCCACGTGTCGAAGATTATATCATAGAATTGACACTCCAACTGCCATATCTAACCTTCCTAATATGTGTCATAATGTAGCATATTATTTTCTTACTCCTCGTATTTTTCAATTAATAATTCCCATTGACCTTAAAGTTTATTTTAAATTAATATTCTAGAAACAATATTCTAGCATTTTTTGTGTTGTCTTCTTCGTCATCACTATTATCCTCGTTCGCAATCGTTTCTATGTCAACTTCTAATAATCACGTGATGTATAATTACACATATAATCAACATTTAAGCCTAAAATTTAAATTTTCAATTAAAAATAATTCAATATGAAGCATTAAAAATCCTGGCTCAACTGGTGACCACGCATGTCTTTTTCCGAACGCTAAAATCTCTACGAAATAAATGTTTCATCTCTCTCTTTCTCGATTGATCAACAAACATAGGAGAAAAGGATGTACCAAACATTTATGGGCAATATTAATTGAAATAATGACACCTTGCACCCCTTTAAAAATGACGCATCATGCATTGACTGATAGTGATATTTTTCTTTTTCTTTTTAGGTCTTCTTCTTCATGTTTTCTCTAGGCTTTTGGAATTTTCATGTGCAAATTGATTAGCATTCATACGAGTGCTGTTGAAATCTAATCGGGCTCCAGCCCATGTGACTTTAAAGAATCTTATAATTCAATTATTGTTTAAAATTATGCAAATATGGAGACTTTTTGATTGTAACATAGACCACAAAGCGTGGACCAAATTAAAATATGGAATGGTGGATTAAAATTAATATATTTTGTTGTGATCGCAAATTATTTAGTTATTTTAATCTTTTAATATATGTAATAATGATTCAAACAGAGTAACAAAAATGATATATTCAATCCAAATTTCAGTAAAAACAAAACATAATATTCGTTATTATTTGTAAATTTGAAGTGTTGTAAAATTTAGACAAAACCATCAGCAAGCAAGTCGATATATTGTTTGAACCGGTCATGGATTGATCGGGTTTTTCATTTACTTTTTAAAAACACAAAAATTGTTAAGAAAATTAATATCTCGTACTTTTAGTATTTGTGAAAATTAATGTGTATAATTTTATTTAGTAATACTATTCATAATCGATCACTATCAGACTACCAATAGTAAGCCTACGTGGCATTACTCAATTGGAGTAATTATTACTCCAATTGAGTTATATTATTTATAGTCAGCAAGTATGAATAATTATTTCAATTGAATAATATCACATAAGCTTATTATCGGTAGGGAATGACTATGAATAGTATTACTCAATTTTATTAATATGTGTCACCCGAAAAACGATTTAGGGACTAGATAGAGGGCTTAGTGTTTGTTTGGTTCACTAAAAATTAGCATTTTAGCAAATTTTGATAAAATTTTAGATAAAATTTGATAAAAGTTGAAAAAAATATGTAGAAAAATTATTGACTTTAAGTCAGATCTTTATCAATTTTAAAAAACCAAATGCGAGCTAATGGTCCAGTAGATAAAATTAATTATTGATCCAAATCGTACTGCTTTATAGGAGATCCAATTTTTTTTTTGGGGGCGGATCGGATCAATTTTAAGCAAAACCAAACAGAGCAACATCTTCCTCCTCACTAATATGTCAAAAGTGATAGTAGATAGATAAAACAAAATATAAATTCATGCCGGCACTGTTGACTGTCCCAACCACCAAATTGAAGTTGACAAATTAGCAGTAAAATTTTGTAGCAAATTCTAGTTGGTGCTCAAATTCTGCGTTTTGGCATTTCTTTTTCTTCAACGTGAACAAGACACCATTCTTTTTTAATTGTTGGGGAAGAAGGAAAGGCTAATCGAGTGGCTAAACTTGAAAAAAAAATTACAGTAAGTAAATTTTAAAATAAATACTAATTTTTATTAGTCGAAGTTGAAATTAATTAAATTGCTTATTTTAAAAGCAAATGTTATATATCTTAATGTCAAAATAAGTGATTTATCACTTAAGACTTAGAAGTAAGAAAAGAAATAACAAATCCCAACTTGTTTGAAAAAAAAAATTTACTTAGGAGTAAATTTGACTTACTTTTTAAAAGATGACAAATTATTAGTAACACGCTTACCACACAATTAGTAAATACACACGTCAAGCCAAAGGCTGATTGTGGTCATGTAGTTCACCAAGTTGTTAATCGGCCTTGGCATGGCTCATGAACAAATAGTTATTGGTTCGATTACTTGCCTACTATGACTTGTTATGACATATGTCTATCTACTATTAAACATTGAACTCGAAATTTTGAAAATGTGACAAGTTACATTGATTAATGATAATTTTGACAATGGTATAAAAGTGGTTATAACAAAAGATACGGAAACACTAACTAAAATCTCCACAATATAATATAAGATGTAAAATTGTGCAAGTTTATTTTTCCTAAAGAGTAACACAATCTCATCTCCTCTTCTTTTCAATAAGATTTTGACATGATATATTTGGAATCAAAATTTATGATTCAAGATAGCAGGGTGAAATGGTGCATGCCCAAGTTTCCAAGTCATCATCATCATGGTATGCATTATGATGTTAAATTTATCTATCATGAATTGGATCCCACTTGGCAGATGAATGATGAATCTTCCTTTGAAGCAAAGATAACCTCAGGTCAGCCTCAGCTTCATTTATAAGAAATACAAGTAGCTCATCATTTGAAATGGTTTATACCATATTTTGAGTTCATGTTCACTGAGATTTTTCCACTCTGGCATGTTTAGTATTTAATCTTATGGTTATAATCGAAGTCTTCAATTCTTTATTTGGTTAATGGACTCTCCTTTTCATTTTCTTCTTTTATTATCTCAATGGACCGTGTTAAGTCCCTGAGTCTCATTTTTTAAAAGATCAATCTTGTTTAGATGGAGTAATTTATAGTCTTATATGTTAATTCTTGTTTTCATATTTAAATAATGTGAGATTTTACATTTAACACGTTCTTGGAAGATAGTGACTCATTTAAAAGTACTAATCTTGAAAATCTATTGTTTGTTTGACTTTTAGACGGTTTGTCTTGTAGTTCCAACAAAAAATATCAAGCTTGTTAACCAGAGTAGTCCAAATCTTTATGTTGATTATTGTTTATATTTCTAAGTGATGTAAAATTTTACCTAAAGGGAATTTAGAAAAATAGTCAAAATCAAAGGTTGATTTTGAAAAATAAAAACTTTTGATAAAATTTTAAAAATAGCAACTTTTAGAAGCAAAATGTCAAATATATATTTTTTTAAAATGACAAATTTTTTTTTTTTTTGTGGTTGAAATTTCACGGTACTTGAACTCATACAATAGTTTGAGGAGAAGCTATTAAAATGGATTTTGTAATTAAACACCATATAATGCTACACAAAAGATAATGCAAAATGCGGATGGTTAAAATCAAAAGATATATCTCATTTTTATAACATGATTAAACTAAATCAAAAAGTCGGCGGGTTTTTCCGCCCAGAGTTTATTATACCAACCCGCCCCACCAAGGATTTTTTTTTTTTTTTTGACACTTCCTCACATGGAATACAAAAAAACTTTTAGAAATGACAATTCAAAAAAAAAATAAAATAAATCTCAACCATTACACCACAATTCAACTTGATTTATTTTTGTTTTGTTTGACAAATAATTAAAAAAAAAAGAATTAATTTTTAATTTTTATTTTTCTTTTTATTAAAAAAAAAAAAAGTTTAGGTTCCACTCACCAAAAAAAAAGATATTTACGCCGCCCTGATTCCTTGGGTCTTCTCCAATTTTTTAGGGGCTTTTCTTTTCTTCATTTCCATCCCTAAAATCGATATTAATCATTTAAATATCTCATTTTTATAACATGAATAAACTAAATCTGAAAACCATAGTTATCTTTCATACTCTCCATAGAAAATTTTCGACAATCCAAAAAAAAAAAAAAAAAAAAACCAAAATGACAATTTGAAAGTTTAACTCACAAATAACAATTCAACTATTAGCACCCTTTATTTATAAATAATCATTGTGACAGTTGAATTCTCTTAGACGTTATTCAAATATCAGTTGAATAAAATTTAGGACATTATAAGAAATTATCCAAATTCAACATTTTCATTATGACTGCTCCAATCAAGTCACATACGTTATTGAAATCTCAGTTGAATTAAATTTAGGGCATTGTAAGAAGTTAATCAAATTTAACATTTATATTATGATGCACTCTATTATGTCTAGATCTTGAAAACTTGTGTGAAGAGGAGACATGACTTGAGTTTCAAAATGGGTTCGGTGGTTGCAAATGTGGTGGCGCGAGGCGGTGGTATGGTAGTATAGTTGTTCTTTGAGGGTTGTGGTGTGGAAAAGAAAGCAGTTTGATCTTTGTCGATTTGGTTTTTAGTGGATCTAAATGTCGATCTAGATTTCAATAATTTTAAATATGATGGAATGAGATTTTCGATAATTGAGTGAAGATTTTTTCAAATTAAAATTAAAATCGCATTTTGACTAAATATTTTCAAAATCTACCATATTTTAAAATGCACACCTGAAAAGCAACATTTCTTATAATTTCCTCTTATCAAAATCAGTTATTATGGCAAATTCTTCTCTAATAAGATATTTCTTATCATGTTACAAGCCACAGAAGCTGAATTTGTATATTGATAAATACCTTCTTCTTAACAGATCAAAATTGATAACATCCTAGCCAAACATAAACTAAGCACTAGAATTTGGGCCTGTTTCAAAATGCTTTTTTGCTCATCCTGGACAACTTTAAAAAGTACTTACTTTGTTTTGCCCTAAAATCCTGTTTGTCATTTCATAGTATTGTCTAATATAGCGCACCAAACATGTGTGCAAAACCAATCTTTTTTACAATGATGAGCAGTGTTCAGACATTCAGACTCTCATGGAGATTTTTCATGTCCTAAACCAAGCAGTTGGTGCTATGTATACGTTGGCTCAATATTCCTGATGAAGTACTAAGATGTTCCGCAGACACCGAGTTGTGTCATAAAGCTCTCAACCCACAGGTCGAAGTTCAGTACATAAATTTCCAAGTTACATATGTTCACAATTTATGGACTTATCTAGTTAGGAAACAGAATACCTCCTACTCCTGCCGGTTTTTCCTTCCGGTACCCTCGACTTCCTCCCGGACTTGTGTTGTTTTCCGCCAGCTTGTCCTCCAAATATTCCGATTCTTCCAATCCCCTTCGATATGGAAGTTAACAAAGTCCTTCCGTGGTTCGACTTATCCATCATCCCTTGTTTCATAACCACTTGTTCCTTCTCAAGATCACTAAGCCTTACTCGCATTCTTGATATCTCGAGCTTCAGTTCTCGGTTTTCTCTCCTCAAAGAAGCATAAGTATCTCGGGGTGACATGGCTGCACTCGGAACCCCACTGCTAATTTTTTGTGATAATAATCCATCTCCAGAACTTCCGGACAAAGCATCCTTCAAACGGAGCTGCTCGAAATAGAGAACTCGGACAACCATGTGGACCGGGAGCCGATCATTCTGTGCAGCGTGATTGCAGGCTTCTTGAGAGAGCTTTTGACAGTCTATGAACTTGCATAGCTTCTTACACTCAGTTTCATTCAGCATTGGGTGTGCCTGATCAATCGCCAAAGAACATGTAAACATCAATTATGAGACGAGGAATATCAGATACGTAGAACAATGTCATGGAATAGATGGATAATCTTGTGTGCTTAAATTTGAAGTTTGAGATGTTGAAATCTACCTTTATATAAATATCAATAGCTCTGTATAGTCCATCGTCAATAACACGGGCATACTCGGGCAGTATCTCAATCATGTCATTGAACTTTTGAAGACTTAAATAAGGATCTGGAGCAATTTCAGCTAAATATGCATCAACAAGCCGTCCAACTTTCAACATTGACCCATGGCTCGAAGAATTTATGTCTTCTGATTCATAGCCATAGGCTTCATTCTCTTCCTCTTCAATCCGTTGTAGGAAGTGCACCAGAATCCGATGGATAGTGTCAACGTCAAATAACGAGCCACCTATCTGTACTGACGGTACAAGGAGATCATCAAGTAAAGCCATTTCCAGGCGAAAAGCAATCCGTCTTTCAAGCTCGAGCCTACAGGCTAAGGTAGCATCCACCATAATAGCAACCCTCAACATCCCGAATAAAAAATTTAGCGGAATAGATGTACTCTTCTCTGTAGGTAGTAGAGTTACAAGAGTTTCGACAATCGTTTTTTGGCCATTTTCGATTATGCTAGGATTTGTCCTTGCTGGATTCCAAATTTGGGGTGTCCCAATACCCTTCAGAAATATCTGAGCATAATGCATCAAAGATGCGATAATGCTATCTGTTCGAACACCGGTGTGTCCTAGGGCACATATTACTCTACTATAAAAATCAATCCTCAATACTGAGAGATCTTCAATCCACCACTCGATGCATCTATCTTTAATTTCTAACGATCCACTGTTACAGTCTAAACGAGACAAACCTGACACCAACTGCTCTTTACAAGCATTCCTCGCAATAGCATTTATACAGATGTCAGGAATACCTACTTCCTCGGAAATAGGTAGCAAGTTCTCGCAGACAGATAGAACCTCCACGGATTTTTCAATACTTTGGCAAACTATTTCATTTAGATAGGCTTCTGTACGTGAAACAAGGTTTTCTTCACGATAATCTTCAGTCATTTCCAAGTACTCTGCAGTGCAGCGTAGCTGGGCAACATTTGCAGTTGTGATCTCGAAATTCATTCCATAACAAAATTTAGCTGCAAGTTCAAATGTTTCAGGTCCTCCTGGCAATTTAGAGAGTTCCAATTTTGACAGAGTAGAGTTTTTTGCATCCGCCACCAGCTTTCGGATCTTTCCACTTCGAGAAACCAGGGGAAACTTTTGTATACCAGAAATAACATAATAAATTTGATAAGTAGAAACAAATTTAGATATGCCGAAGTTAAGAAAATTTCTTTAAGAACGTATACAATTAGTTGCGGTTATATGATGAGTAAGAAAATGCAAGACTTCTCACTTCGCGTGAAATCCAGGCATCATGTGTTTTTGAATCCTCTTACTTCAAAATGCAAACGGTATTAAAAACAAGCCATGACATGAACATTAATGTGATAGGGCAAGGACAATTAAGTATACTTTGAAAAAAAAAGCAATTGAATTCCAAAATTTGGATCTATAGTAGTACAAACTTTGGTCATGACGTTGTTAAGCTATGGAGCCTAATTGTTGTTTTTCGCGTGTACGCAGGTCGACCTTGTAAATTTCGATTGCTCTAATGTTTTCTTATAAATAGGGAGCCGTCGATATGATTTATTTTACGATCAAGAAAAAGGGAAAGAGAGACTAGAGAAAAATAAAACACAGAATTTGAGCGCGTGCGATTTCTCTTGTAAACTTCAATTCATTATAGTCAATCACTGCAGCGGTAGGAAAATGACGTAGTCTCATAAACTTGTGTGTTGTTGTGTGCCTATTTTCTTTCTGCGATATTATTGCTCTCGGTTATATAGAATTAGGGTCGCTAATTGTCAACGGACATGACATCTAGAAATTACCTTGTGCAGTAGAAACGATTCTCCATTGACAACTATTGTAATATCACCAGCAACATCCGAGAAAATACTGCTTGCAAGAAAACCAAATCATAAGAAACATCATTAGTGAATTGGAAACATGTCTCAAGTCTAGATATGTTCTTTCCTTAGTAAATCCCATCATATCTGCACTGCTGAACATAGGAAGTAAATTGCAGAACTGTTGCAAACACACAGTAAAACTCTTATTTATGATGCAAGATGATCAACCATTACATCAAAAACCAAGAGTCACGTTGTTCTTTCATAAAATTGGAATCAAATGGAATTATATGATTCAGGAACTTATTTCCGGGTTAGATCGAGAGTCTAGACATTATATCAATAAAAGAACAAGCGCGACGAGTGGATAAAACAGAGGTTACATGAATAACTAAAGTTTTCCATTAGACGTAAACTATAACATTCCCCAACATGTAAGATTCAAGTAAAGATCGATAAATCTTTAAATTTTGACAGTTGAACACAATATTTAAATGAATACACGTGCGCCTCTCAAACAACTCTATATGAGTTGTCACCAAAAGAGCTTGGTTCAAGTCTCGCTAAATGAAAATTGCATTTCACAAAAAATAAATAAATAAAAATAAAAAAAGGGTTTGCATAAAAGGAGTTTGTTGAAGACAAGATTTAAATGAATACACGTGAGCGTGTAAAACAACTCTAGATGAGTTGTTCACCAAAAGAGGTCTCACTAAATGAAAATTGCGCACATGTTGGAGCTTTCACCAAAAAAACAATTCCCGTTTAAACAAAAGGGGATTGTTGAAGACAAGATTTAAAAGAATACATGTGGCCTCCCTCCCTTGAGCTTTCAAACGAGATGGTTCAATATAGAACAAGATTTTAACTTCTTTTTTCCTTAACGCCACCATCCAATTTACATGTCAAGCATGCCAACAATGGCTGTTCAATATTGATCAAATTTCTCAGTCTGCCCAAAATTGTTAAAACAGAAGGGGAAAAATAAATGGTGAATTTCCAGAAATAACCCAAAATGTGAAAAACAAAGTGACAAATTATGAAAAAGGAGAAAACACTAACTCAACGGTAAACACAATACCGGTTAGCAAAAGAGTTAAGGAACTTAGGGGTGGTGGCAGGAGAGTGACGGTGCGGCGGCGGAGGCTGCGGCGTAGGGACAGACTCTTCCGTCACCATTTTCATATTCCTAATCACACTGCTTCTGTTTGTGTTAACCTTGACGTTCAGTCTTGAACAGCATCTGAAACTCCCACTGGAATGCAAAGAAAAAGCTAAAGTTTTATATATGTACTACATGTATAATTACTGTAATGGGCTCGTGGAGTGAGGTGATTTACATACAGAATTTACCTTTTTCTCTTTCTGCAGAGCCTTCTTTTGCTTTTCATATCTTTTGTCTTGTTCTTGTAAAATGTAAGTAATTAAAATGGTTTTTAAAGCAGTAATGTATTCATATTTTGTTTGGTATGAAAAGACGTGCTGCTAATCTTATAAAAGTTGATTTCGAAAATTCGAATTCCTGGATTTTACGTTACAGTCGGCCTTACAACTTTCAGACAACCTAGCACGCGCTGCTTACGTTATCACCTTCAAGTTTTATAGTTTAAGGTATCTATTTTAGTACATCTATGATAATATTAAAATTATATTTTAAGTGTTTATGATAATTGAAATTTTCTTTGTTACTAGAAGAAAAAAAGAACATATATGTCTATAACGTTTTCAATATCCTTCTCAAACAAAACTCTCCCTCAAACAATATTCTCTTTAACCTCAATCCTAAAATCACAACAATCGCAACTCAGATTTTCATCATCGTCCATCAAGATTCCATCAGAAACAATGACCTTCAAATCTTAGTGATCCATTTACATAGATCCTACGATTAGATCTCACTGCATTGAATCGGTATACTAGTAAGTTATAGATTTTATAGAATGTGTGAATAATAAATTATAAATTAAGCTATGACCATTGTTCTAAAAAGCCAGCCTAGGCGTGAGACGCTCAGCCACGCCTCACGCTTCACTCTCACATTGCCCTTATCCCGCTCACATCCGTACTTCGCCTAGGTCCGAAAAGTTTGAAGCTCAACTTCTAAACCTAGTCATGATTTACGTTTTTAATATCGTTAGTATAATGAACAAATATTTAGTATTTTTCAACTTTTAATTTTACCTTTGGAAAATAAGAATTCATCGATTTAGCTTTTAATTATCTTTTGATATAGTAATGTGCAATAAAAAGATATTATTTTTTGAATAATCGTGTGTAAATTCTTTCCTTTTCTAATTTTAAGAGAAGTTATGAGTTATGACTTTGTTCTTGTTGTATCACAATTGACGTGGTAAAATGAGGGAAAAAATTGTAATGTAAAAAATAAGTTTGATAAATTTAAGGACTATTCTAATAGTAGAATTCATGACTCTGGCATATATATAAAATGAATATTACTAAATTCGACCGCACCCATTTGAGTCTAGGGAAGAAGTATCAAATCGTAGTTCAAAAATCTCTCATCTACTAAATATTAGAAGTAAATTGTTAAATAAACATATTTTTTTACTTAAGACGTGTTTGGTAGTCATTTTTTTTCTTCAAAAAAACCTATTTTTTTGTCAATAATTTTTGATTTTTCAATTTTTTTATATTAAAAAAAAATTAAAAAGTCAATAAAGTACTAAAAAAAACTTTTTTTTTTTCAAAAAATCTACACCATACCGACTAAATGGCAGCTGACGCCTTGATTCATTATTGAGTACCCGGGAACCATTGGTGAAGCAACAATTTCCTGTCCAACGGGCAGCACCGTATATTCATTCAAATCGATGGCCAGACGTGGAAGATCGGACGCTTGTAAAAGCACTTAAAAAAGCATCCAATGCCATCCCATCCTCAGGGGACAGTGGGGCTCCGAACCCAATAAAGATCCAAATTATTAGATGACCGCAGCTTTTTCCTGGATAATGCAAATAATTCCATATATTTATTCTCTATTTAAGCCCATATTTGACAATAGATCTTTTTTGACCAAGAAAACACGTCTGACCCACTAGTCTTTGATCAATTCCTGTCGCAGCTTACTTTTAAGGGGAAATTGCCTATAAGTGATTCCAAAGTCACTTGTTCTAAATTAGATCAAATTATTTTTTAAAATTGTCATTTATCATATTACTCTACTCATATTTTAATTAATTATGTAATTGTCCTTGTGATTAGAATTAAATCTGATTTATATTTCAGCGTAGTAAACGCACGTGACCACTATATTCTCTTGTATCTTCTGCTAGCTATTGTACCTCGTCGATGACGTTTTACGACTTAACTATCAAAAGTACATTTATATCAATATCATAATAACAGTGATCATAGATAACAATATAAGATAACAAACAAGTTAAGCAAATATAACAGTATCAGAAACACATTATTACCAAGCACAAGTTTAGGTGAGCACAAATGTTGTGTTTTAACAGAAAATTATAATACAATATCTAAATAAAACAGTATATTAATAAAATAGTATCATACATAAAAATATCTTATTATATCAGTATCATACAGACAATATCTTAATAAAATAGTACCACATACAAAAATATAACTCAATAAAATAACAATATTATAGATTGAAACAATATCAAGTATTTTAAATGAAAATAGTATCAACGATCTTGTACTACTAATTGAACATTTTGAAACAATATCATTACTTCAATCATGAAACATAATTTTGAATGTGTGTTTGTTTGGTGGAGTTAATTTTTTTTTTTTTTTTTTTTTTTGAAAAAAGTTGGTGAAATATGTAGTTGAAAAATTGATAAAATGTGTGGGTCCATGAAATATGTAGTTAGAAATGGATTTGGAAAAAAAAAGTTTAAATAAACTTAACCAAACATGCTCTAATGTAACAAAAACTGGTGTACAATATTAAAAGTAAAACAATATCAAATATTTTTCATAAAACGATATCATAGAAAATAATATCATAATAAAACAGTATTGTATTTGAATTAACGCTTTTTGCAATTGTAGGGGCACGTTGGTCCTTTAGTACTGAAATATGATTTTAATTGAATTAAATTTGGGCAATATGACTTCGGAGCCCATGAGCATATGATCAATGACGAGTCCTGAATTTCCCTACTTTTAAAGACAATTTTACAAAAATTGCTTTGTTTTAAAAGTATTTTGGTTTTTTCAAAAATTATTGACGCGTTTTAAATTTTATTTCACAGATTAATGCTCTCTCCGTCTCAAAAAAAAAAATTTGTCTTCTTTTTTTCATCCGTTCCAAATTATAGATTACTTTTTTTTTGAGTATAGTTAATTTCTTAGTTAGTAAAATTTATTGTTAAAATTATAATAAGTAATAACTACATTTTCTTAATATGTGTGAAAATAAAAAAAACTTACCTTTTGTCAAGCCTAAACGTTTTATTGTAAACTAAAGTGCTAACGAACAAGGGTGTATGTATCCCAGGTGAGCCAAGAAGTTCAGAGTGGGAGTAGATCACCTGACGGAAAAAGTATTATTTATCATTAATTGTGACTAGTATATTACCCGTGTTATGCACGGCACTTGTTTTTTATGATAGTGGTTTTAAAATATTTTAAGAGTATATTGTTTATTTATTATATTCAAATAAAAAAAGTATCATATAAATAACATTTGATTACTCATTGATATTGAAAAAAAACAACATAGCTAATCCAGATTTTCAAACGCTTCTTTGAAAACCACGTTTGTGGTTGAATTGGTTGGCACTCCATCCCTATCACAAATCAACATATTCAATCACGTACGATTTGTAACTCTAGACAATGTAACATAAAGTTGTCCATGACTGTCAATCTTTCTCACGGGAGAAAGATTGACATTGACTCTTATTGATAGTCATAGCGTATGAGACATTTGATTAATTTTTGGCGCAGATATATTATAATTTGAAAATTGATTTTCTAAATTGAAAAAATGCAAATTGCGTTAATT
Organism: Forsythia suspensa; assembly: GCA_023638005.1. Lineage (NCBI taxonomy): Eukaryota > Viridiplantae > Streptophyta > Magnoliopsida > Lamiales > Oleaceae > Forsythia > Forsythia suspensa. The sequence continues at coordinate 39,272,072 of CM042669.1, read as the reverse complement.
ATATTATAAAAAATTATTTTTTTCTATTTGTAGACAATTAATAATATTTACATACTCTAAATCTTATATTGATTAATTAATGTAGCATTCAAATTTATTATTAAAAATAATTGAAGTGAATTTATCTTATTCTGGAAGTGTATTTTTTAATTGGAAATGTCAATTCATAATTTTATTTATTTTTACCGAGTATCATAAAAAATTCAAAACATTGGAAAGTTGAACCGACGGTATTATTTACAATATATTGGAATACTGATAATTAATTAATTGAAGTTGGAAAATTACTTAACAAATGAATCATTGGGAATCTCATCCGGGCTACATTATTGTTTCATAAATGTTCTTTTGCTCAGTTGTGAGGTCAGAAACAATTTTTTTTTTTTCATTCTTCAACCATAGCGTTTCTATCATAATGCAATTCATCATTTATAAGTCTATTACTGCAAATTGAAACACTACGATCTCAAGAAAGAATATTGTTTGAAAGTCTCGAAGACTCTTTCTATTACTCTGCAATATTTTTTCAATATCTGCGAGTGTATAGTTTTTTATTTTTTCATCATTCAATTCTAAATCTGTAAATCGAAACAAACAGACAAGTATAATTAATTTGAAAGACAAAACAATAATAATTATTATTGTGTAATAAAACGTTGAGGAGCTAGAATTTAATTATTTAACATTTTAAGCCTATGTAATAAAACATTAATAAAATTTAACGTTGATTATTTAACGTCAACCTATCATTTGTTTAGAACCCTTTTGATGAGCTAGAATTTGAGGCGGTCTTTTGAATCGTATAGATTTGATTTTGAAAATATCATATCTAGTTTATTAGTTTAATCGACTTATTATTTTTAATCAATAAATCATGTATTTTGATAATATAACACAATTATATATTTTTCGTGTATTGATATTTTTTTTAACTGCAACCTATTTAACTTCTACGCGGGTAACATATATGTTACCGTATTTGTTAACATGTGTTACTTCCTCAATTTCATAAAAATCAATTTTTAACAAATTATATCATTCTATGATTTTTTGAATTATGAATTATTATAAACAAAAATAATTTATTTAATTTATTTACTTTTAATATCAACAATTTGACACGAGTAACACATATGTTATTATATGTGTTATCCTATGTTACTTCTTCATTATCTATACAATTACTATTGTATAAATTACTCCTCCGTCCCACAAAGATAAACTCATTTCTTTTTCACACAGTTAAAAATCGTTTAATGTAATTGAAATTATAAATTTTTCACACACTTTTCCTATTATACTCCCATTTAATATTAGTCATTCATGAATCTAATAAATTTAAATGCATTTTTGGGTTGATAACAATGTAAATTAAATAAGGGTTTTAGAAAATGAAAAATTTAATACACTTCTATAAAGTAAGTTGCCTATAATTTGGGATATAAATAAGGAAAACAAGTTATCTTTTTTGTGGGACGGAGGAATATATTCTTATAAATGTATTTAATAAATACATTAATTTACTCTACAATCAAATATTAATTTTTAATTTTGAAAACAATACTTTTATCGCATATATTTACCATATTTGTTAACATATGTTACTTCTCAATTTCATTAAAATCAATTTTAGCAAATTATATCATTCTATAATTTGTTTGAATTACTTAATTATGTTAAATAAAATTAATATATCTAATTTTTTCATTTTTAATATCAACAATTTGACACATGTAACACATATGTTACCACATGTGTTATCCTATGTTATTTTCTCATTTTCAATACAATTGCTATTTTATGATTTATCTTCTTGTAAATATTTTTTAAAAAATACATTAGTTTGGTCTAAAATTAAATTATATCATATGTTACTTTCTCAATTTCATTAAATTAATTTGACACGAGTAACACATATTGATTTTTATAAATGTTATTAGTACTAGAGAGGTCTGAAAACCTATACGCAATTAGATGTCTCAATACTGACTACCTACCCGGACCTGTTATCACATGTGTTACCATATATTACTTCCTCATTTTCAATACAATTGCTATTTTACGATTTATCTCCTTGTAAATGTTTTTTTAAAAAATACATTAGTTTGGTATAAAATCAAATATTTCTAATTTTATTTTTAAAAATAATATTTTTACACAGGTAACATATATGTTACCGTATTTGTTATCCTATGTTACTTACTCAATTTCATTAAAATCAATTTGACACGGGTAACACATATGTTACTACACCTAAGATGCAATTTTTGGAGGACTTAAATGAAAGATAATTAAAAATTTGAAGACCAAAATGTAAAGATGTAAAACATTGAAGGACCTAATATGTAATTTTTACAGGACTTAACTGAAAGATAATTGAAAATTTGGAGACCAAAGTGTGAAGATGTAAAAAATTGAAAGACCTAAGATGCAATTTTTGGAAGACTTAATTGAAAGATAATTAAAAATTTGGAGACCAAAGTGTAAAGATGTAAAAGAGTAAAGACCTACGATACAATTTTTGAATGATTTAATTGAAATATAGGGTGTGTTTGATTGGTAGCATGGAAAAAGGGTGGAAAATGAAAATATTTTATGTAAGTTTTAAAATCAATTCCACTATCTAGCCAAGAAAATATTTTCCAAGACACATAAATCTTAAATATTTTTAAAAATGTATTAGATTTTCCATATATCAATCAAACAACAAAGTGGGAAAATAAAAGCCATGGATTTGACAAGATTTTCCATGGAAAATGTTTGAATCAAACACACCATGTAGATTAAAGTGAATATTATATAAAGTACATGACTATCATCGTGCAATAAATAAATATTTTTAAAAAAGAATAGAGAAGAGATGTATTTTTCATAAGTATTATTTAGATGTATGGTAAAAATAAAAATTTAAAAAAAAAAAGTATATTTCAACTTTTTATAAAAAAAAAAGATATATGAGTTAATTATCCTTTTTTTTAAAAAAAAAAAATTGGCCCATTTCAATTTTGAATCTAAAGCATTTGCTTCACTCGCTTCGATTCAAATCGGACCTAGGTCACACGACCCCTCTCAACAAAGTCCTTCCACGAACCCCGTCCTCCCTTTCAACAAATTCTTCCTACAAAAACAATATTCAATGGGTTCATATATATCTATCTAGAAAAATTCTTTTGTGTCAATGATGACGTTGAATGATGATAATTAAATGAAGAGATACAAAAACAAGAATATGAAAAAATGAAACAAATTCAAAGTGAAATCCTTCAATCAAAGCGTATATTCTTGACCTCTCATTTTTTAAGCCAAAATAACCACTACGAAAAGATTCATTAGTTACTATAATCCACTTTCACCAATTTATAATCATTAGCCTACAATTCTTTTTAGAATTCTTGAGATACAAAAATAATACATATTATTTTAGGATAGAAAAAAAAAAAGATTGAGATATACTAATTTTTTGAAATATCATATGGAATGCTCTCAAGTATCCGTGTATTGAAATTTTATCGTTCGTAAATTAATATTTAGTATGTTACACAACATTATTAACTTCAAGTGTATATGTAGATATACACACTGAACTTATGATTAATATTTGTAAAATGTCATATAGATTAAAAGTCTTTTAACATTCATGCCACTTAAATAGGAATCTATAGAATGCATTGGAAATGGTCTAATGAGTGAACATTCAATTTCAAATTTAGTCTTCAATATATTCTATAGATTGCTATATAGATGTATTTTATTTTATTAAAATCACATTTAAATGTGCATATAATTTTAATTTTTGCTGAATGAGCATGTCTAACGGAGATTCTGAGAGCATTTTCAATGCAACTGTGAATTACTAAAAAAATTATGCTACATAAGCAAAATAGACAATGTCTAAAAAAATTCATCTCTAATGCACGTTGTTAGACACTCTGTCAAGCTGATGTAGTAGAAAAAAAATAGACAATGTCTAACACATCTTCAATACATTATATGGATTGCTACATAGTTGGCACAAATATTCGAAGACTTTCGATCTACGTGATATTGATGTCTTATTAATAGATATTCAAGTGCAATTTTGGTCTCCAATGCATTCTATTGATTTTTATCTGTGGATTTTATTTTATTAAAATAAATCTCTCTCTCTCTCTCTCTCTCTCTCTATATCTATATATATATATATATATAAATGCCTTCAAAATCTATTTTCCCGCTCAAAGTACTTTCCTATTTAGAATTTCTGTTTATTATTCTAGTTTCCAGAAATGGATTTTTTTAATAGCCATTAAATGTTCATTTCTAATACTGCATTTAATAGCAGCATGATTTTTTATTTTTCCAACTGGAGTTCCTCCATCTACTTTCTAATTTAGTTATCATTGCAAAAATTAATTTAGTTTTGTTATCATTATAAAAATTTATTATCAAATGCGTTTTAATTTAATTATCTATATTTAAAATATTTAATTAATTAATCTTATATTTGTTTTGGTAAAAAAAATGCATGAATTTTCCAATACCAATTAAGATTTAAAGAGATCGCATTTTCAAGATTATTATGGAAATTAATTAATTAATCTTATATTTGTTTTGGTAAAAAAAAAAAAATGCATGAATTTTCCAATACCAATTAAGATTTAAAGAGATCGCATTTTCAAGATTATTATGGAAAATAATCAATGCACATTAAAAGAAAAATAAGTCCAAATCTATATTTTTAAATACATTTTAATTTAATTATTATTGCAAAATTTAATTTTTCAATGCATTTTAATTTAATTATCTATATTTTAAATACTTAAACAATTTAATTAAATTAATTAACAACTAATTAATCTTATCTTCATTTTGGTCAAAATATGCATGGGTTTTTAATGCTAATTAAGATTTAAGATATTACATTTAAGATATTGCATTTTCAAGATAATATATTATATGGAAGACAATCAATGCAAAGTGAAAGAAAAAATAAGTCAAAATTCATATTTTCAAAATTTTGTTATCATTGCAAAAATTATTTTTTTAATGAATTTTAAATTTAATTATCTATATTTTAAATATCTAATTAATTTAATTAATTAATCGTATCTTCATTTTGGTTAACATATGCATGAGTTTAATACTAATTAAGATTTGATTTTTGATTTTATTATAACTAATTAACTTTTATAGATAACTATCGAAATTATTTTTTTGCGATTACACCTTTTCGTATATCGCTTGCGGCATAAATAATACTAGTACTAAATTATATTTAAATATACATAGAAAATTTAAATATTGCTAAGCCAACATGTCTAATGTAGCGTACATATCAATACATTGAATATAAATACTAGATTATATTTAAATATGCATGGAAAATATAAATATACATAAAAATTTAAATATTGCTGAGCTAGCATCTCTAACGTAGCGTACATATCAATACCTTGAGTATGCTTCTATCCTAAGAAAGAGTAGAGTATAGGTAAGTTTACTTACCCTAGACTGAGATGTTGAGCTTTCCTAAATAGTGAGATATCGAGCCCATTCCCTTCCTATTAGCCCTTTCTTCTTCTGCCCGTTTAAAACTAGATAGAGCGTTAGATATTATCTACTTTTTTCTTGCCACGTCAGCTTAACAGAGTGCTTGAAAAGTTGCATTGGAGAGGACATTTTTTAGGCATTATCTATTTTACTTATATGGCATAATTTTTTTTTGCAATCCATGGTTGTCCAGTTGATGTGGCGATGAGGTGGAGAACAAAACTCATGTAGCAGTATTTAATATAGAAAACCGTCCAACAGACCGTCCAATTTTAGACATCTTGTTAGACGACCTTTCACCTATTTTTTCATCAAATTGTGTCTATCTCTCTCATCTATTTTCTCCTTCTACTATCTCTCTCCTCATTTCTTTTCTCTCTCTCTGCTACATAAATTTTTCTAGAAAGTGTCTAGTATTAGAGATGCTCTTAGATAGAGGTGTCAATCTAGGTCGGTCCGGTACAAATTCGGCCCGAGGCCCATGAACCCCTGCTCGAAAAAAGTCCAAAAGCCCATATCTGCGGGTTGCGGTCGAGTCACCAGCCCACAAATTTTTTTTTTCAAAGCCCGGCCAACCCATTGGCCCATACTGGTTGAGCCCATATGGGCCGCATTGCTCCAACTTAGTATGAATAAAAATTAATTTTTTTGAAATTACAAAAAAAAATTAGCAACTTAATGAACTTATTGTAATTCAAAAAATTGTTTACATTTATAGTAAAAAATGTGTGAAATTACTAAAAAAAAAATAACAATAATAAATTCACATTTGTTATTTATAACAAAAAATATTTACATTGAATTTATATATTATTTTACATTGAATTCTTTTAGCCTTTTACCATTTTTATTTTTATTTTTTATTTTTTATATTATATAGTATATAACTATATATAATAATACTATATTATAATAATATTATAATATATACTATATAGCAAAGATGAAATTTCTTTGCTTTTTAATCATTCTTTGCTTTTCATAAAAGCAAGCTTATTATTCTTGAAGTCTTGTCAGTGTGACACCCACCGATCTTGGTCATCACATTTGCAATTAAGGCGCAGAGAGCCTTTGAACTTATATATATATATTTTAAAATAATACGGGTTAGCGGTTAAGCCCGTGCCGGCCCGCGGTTCGCGGCTCCTTGGCCCTGCCCCCCCGCGCCTGCTTGTAGTTCACGGGCGGCCCATGCGGTCCCGGTCGAGGCGGATGGGCGATGTGGGTTCACCCGGCCGTAGGCCTGCTCTGACACCTCTACTCTTAGAGAATGTAGAAAGAAGAAAAAAAAGAAAATATAGATAAAAGAGATAGACACAATTTAATGAAAAAATGGGTGGAAGGTGTCTAACAGAATATCTAAAACTAGACAGCCTGTTGGACGACTTTCTACTATAAATGCTGCCACATTAGTTTTGTCCCTCCACCTCAACGCTACATCAACGGGACATTGTAGCATTGGAGATGCTCTACTTTATAAAAAAATCTATGTGGCAAGAGGGAGAAAATAAATGAGGAGAGAGAATGTAGAAAGAGGATAGAGAAGGAAAAATAGATGATAGAGAGACACAATTTAATGAAAAAATGTGTGGAATGTGTCTAACAGGATGTCTAAAACTAGACGATCTGTTGGATGGCCTTCTACAATAAATTCTGCCACATCAGTTTTGTCTCATCCATCTCATCGCCACATCAGTTAGACATTGTTGCATTGGAGATGCTCTAATGCAATAATATGGATTATTGTACACGTGGTAAGTAAAATAGAGACGGATAGAATAACATTAAATTGAGAAGATTATGATTCAATTGTACAAGAGAGAGAATGTAGATAAATCATAAAAAATTAAATAAAAGATGCTTAACACACATTTCAATCGTCATTTATTGTAAAAAAAATATATGGAGGATGTCTAGCACACCGTCCAAATGACATCCTCCACTTTTTTCTTGCCATGTAAACATTTTATGATGATTGACACACTTTTTAATGCAAACCACGGTTGCATTAGAGATGCTCTAACACTCTGTTTAGTTCTAGACGCTCCTAAGCTGACTCAGCAAAATTTAAATTTTTTATACTAAATGCAATCCAATATTTATTTTAATAAACTAAAATCCAGATAGATAACAATCTATAGAATGACCAAATTTGAACTTGAATATCTATTAATACCATGTAAATTGGAAGTCTTCCAATATTCATGCCACCTAAATAATCAATCCATAGAATGCAAGATGATCTGAATTTCGACAATCCAATATTATTTAACTTGATGAGTCCAATCAACTTTTTGCTAAACACTTTCTATTTCACATCAACTTTTTTTTAAACACTTTCTATTTCACATTAGTGACACAATTTTTGAAGCAATCCACAATTGCATGGGAGATGCTTTTAGGTTTTAATCAAGCAAGAGTATGCATAATGCTTTTCATCTAAAAAATAATTCAACCTATTACCAAAGAATAAAAAGATTATAAGTTGGAATCTTTATCTCCCTGAAAAAATCAATTAAACATAAATCCAAATAACTAAATATGTTGTTTTTGGAATGGTCGTTCCTTGTCATGTGTCTTACAGTTTGTGCTGCAAATGGCGGGCGCTCAAATATCTGGGTTCTGTTTTTCCTAATCTGCATCAACTACCTCGTACTATATATAGCCATATTCATTAATACGTACATAAGCAGAAATGGAAGCTTAGAATCTGAAGATAATCCCAGTCAAGTCCAGCATTTATTAAATGACTCTGACGTATCCCTTGACCGCAACTTTCTCCCTCCATCCTCCTCTTTATATGGGTCGAAAGACCTCGCATTTTGACTGCGATTATCGCTGTTTTCTTCTTCATACTTTTTATTTCGTTTGAGCTTGTTTACCGCGTTTTGAAGTTACTTTTCTAGAAAGCAAGTTACGACTTATCAGGTAAGTCAATAAACCCAAGTTTCTTTGTATCTTTCAAACAAAAGCAAGTTATTCTCCATTATAGATATGCATTAACATGTTGGAACGGCTGTTTTTTTATTTTATTTTTTTCTGATTTATAGAGCATCAAGATGGCAAGATTGGCTATTCGTGGATGTTTTTGTGCTGTGTTGTTGTATTTAAGTGTTCAATTTGCAGTGGCACAAAAGACAGATCCCTCTGAAGGTGGAATGTTTTTTAACCAGTCATTTACTTGGGGTCGACATCACTACATTTTATGATACAAAACTTTAAGCTGGTATTCAAATTGTTTAAAGCTGTATCAAGTGTTCATGTCAATTTATAGAGCATCAAGACCCATCTTTTAGTTTTTTCATACTCGTACCGTCGGTTTGTTTATGCCTTCATTTCCAGTTGTGAAGACAACTTTAGTGAGTCACTTGTTCACTTAATATTGTCATCTTATAGCTAAAAGTTTGTGAATATTTGCAGTTACTGCTTTGGTAGCTGTCAAGAGTTCTTTGATTGATCATATGAAACAACTTAGTACCTGGAACAAGGGGGATCCATGTACATCAAATTGGACAGGAGTACTTTGTTTCGATGTGGTTGGAGGTGATGGCCATTTGCATATCAAGGAGCTGTATGTCATTTTTTCCCAATTTACTATAATAAAATGGCCTGTGAATTATTTTGTATTTTGAAAGTTTTTATTGTACTATGGCAGGGTGTCAGTTATTTTGGTTATAATCCTTGTTTGTATCTTCTGCTTCTCGTCGCAGACAGCTAATGAATATGCATCTATCGGGAAATTTAGCTCCCGAGCTTGGTCAATTATCTCAACTCGAAATTTTGTGAGTTCTTATAATTTACTGAATTGGCTAAATTATCACTGAATAATTCCCAGTTTTCCCTTCAGCAATGCTAATATTTGTCCCTTTTCGAAGAAATTTCATGTGGAACAACTTGACCGGGACTTTACTGAAGGAGATTGGTAACATTAAATCTTTGAAACTCCTGTAAGTCTAATTTACTGCAATAAATTCTTGTTCGACTGCTCCATATTGAGGCTCAAGTGACACAAATATTTACTTTACTTACCTGGTTTTTATGTCATTTATGCAGGCTCTTGAGTGGAAACAGATTGACTGGTTCTTTACCTGAAGAGATTGGTAATCTTTCAGAAGTAGATAGAATCCAAATAGATCAAAATTCAATCTCAGGGCCAATACCAAAATCAATTATAAATCTGAAGAGGCTTAAACATCTGTGAGTGCATCTTACTGAAGTCTATTTTCAGAAGGGATATATAGTTTCCATACTTGCTATTTATTTTCATTCATCTGATTTCTGCAGCCATTTCAATAACAATTCACTCAGTGGTCAAATCCCTGTCGAGCTTACGAATGTATCTACTATTTATCACTTGTAAGCTCTCTCGTACTTCCTTTTACATGTTTAATGCCTTCAAAATTAGCCATTCATGTGGAAATTAGCTTGCTGTTCATCATGATGCTTTTCTTACAGACTTTTTGACAACAACAACTTAACTGGCTATCTTCCTCCAGAGTTGTCAAAATTACCAAATTTGCGCATACTGTAAGTTTCTATTACATTTCCTAGGTGTAATTCTTAGTAAATCTTTCTGTTTCAATTCTGCTCAATTCATATTTCTCAAGGCCCCTTAAGATATCAGCAATAATGTGATGGTCTTCAATGAATGTTTCCATGACCTTTTACAATAGTACGAGACTTCAATGATTCTATTTTTCTCGCAGTCAACTTGATAACAATAATTTCAGTGGTTCTGATATTCCAGCTTCTTACGGAGATTTCGTAAACTTAGTGAAAATGTAAGTGCTATTTGAACAAATTTCTTCCATTCTCGACTTTTCTCTTATCATTGCATTCACTAATAAACATGCTTTATTCTTTAGGCCTAGCCTTCTCTAGTCTGTATGGAGAATACCTGTAACAATCTAGCTATGATTATACTAATGGAAATTAATGAATTCTATGCAGGGTTTTTCTTGGTCAATAGGATTTTCATTAGATTCGTTATCATTGAACTGGAATGTTTTACTTGCAATACTAGAGAGTGTCACTTGTTCTCAACTGTTATATTTTATATCCCCCTCACCGCGCCAAGGCAATTACTTCCCTCCACCTATTCCTCCCTCGTCACCACGCCACAAAACACATAGGGACATCTCCTGGAAGACCTGGTACTGGAAACAAATGGAGTAGTTCAGGAAAATCATCTCTTCCTCAATGAGATGAGAAGACCGAAACAACAGAAGGAAGAAAAACAAAAGGAGGCACCACTGCCGGAGGGAGGGAGGGAGGGAGGGAGGAAGAGAGAGTTGTGGTAGAAACTGAAAGAGACTTCCCTATAGATTAGATAACGTGATTCTAATTGTAAAAATGGTCTCCTATATAATATTATAGTATTACTTCAAGTAAACATAAAGCATTCCAAATGAATAACTAAAAGATGTGTAAGTGCGTGTCTCCGTCTGTGAGTGTGGAGATTTCAAAAGGATTATTATGGTCTATGACCTTGTATAAAACAACTGAAAGAGGTTCTTTGGATATGGCAGAAGTCTTAGAAATTGCAGCTTGGGAGGAACTATCCCTGATCTCAGCAGAGTAGCAAATCTTAGTTATATGTAAGTTTGATTGTGAGTTTGATGCATTGTCAGGCATTGAATCCATCACGTTTGATTAGCTTACTTGCTTACTTCTATCGCAGAGATCTCAGCTGGAATGGGCTCTCTGGATCTATACCAGAGAATAAGCTTTCAGACAATATGACAACTATGTATGAAACTTCACTTGCTAGATTAACCATTTTTCAAGGGCTCTGCTTCCATTTTCCCCCCATTTAGCATACATTCTAATATATATAAGGAACTTCTAATTCTATATGTTAGCAGACTTGTGTAGGTGTTTAATTGTCTACGAAACTTATTATTGTCCTTAAATGTCTTATGCAGTGATCTGTCAAATAACCATCTCAATGGATCCATTCCTGAAAGTTTTTCACACCTTCCAAAACTCCAGAATCTGTGAGAATTTACATATCATGCAATTATTACTATAGCTATGTGCACTAGTAAGTTTAGTGTGATACTTTCATTAACTTCGAAAAGTTTTATGCTAAATAAGATGATTCATGTTACAGATTACTTGAGAATAATGTTTTGAGTGGTTCTATCCCAACTGACATTTGGCGCAACAAGTCCTTCTCGGCTAATGCCATACTTACAATGTAAGAACTAGAAGTAGATAATTAGGATTGATTCCGACATAACATACCATTTATATAAAATGAATTACAATGCATGACCGACTCTATGAGAAGGCACGTCTCACTAACTCCTCTTTATTGACTTTGCAAACCAGTGATCTTCGGAATAATTCACTTTCAAACATTTTAGGAGATATTAATCCACCTGCAAACATCTCCTTCAGGTACATCTCCTTTTTTCATTGGAAATTTGCTAATATTTGTACCAGGGAACCTTATAGTTTAGGTTGCATCAACCATCAGTTTCTCATTCTACTGGAAATGGTGAAGTAAACTTACGACATTAGAAGGAAATAAAACTCAATTTTCCTCTGTATCTTTTGATCCTCATTTGTGATGCTGAACAAATTATTATTGAGGGAACTACTTGCAGGGGAGTGGAATGTTTGCTGGCCAAGAGAATGTACAAGTCAAGGATAAAAAATGAACAAGACTATGATATATTATGCACAGGGCAAATTAAGAATGCAGAAGCCTCACTTTGCATTGAAACTATAATACTTTCCTATCACATGAAAATAATTCTCCCTTTATTATTTCAAGTGCCTTCCGGCTGCCTCATCGAATAGCTATGGTTGTAAACACAAATATTCTTGAAATATTGCTGTCTAGTTTTATTGCAATTTCTTTATTTTTTTCCCCCACAACATTGCTGTTCTTTTGAATTAAGGGTGTGACTTGCTATAGCATTGATATTATCATCCTGAACTTCTGAATATTTTGATCTGTGTGATCAACTTTGAAACTCATCTGGCATTTTCTCACGATATGTCGAGATCCCAAAACCAAAATTTAGGTTCACCCTTTAATAAATCATTAGACTTGAATTTTAAGAGGATGTGATTGCATATAAATGGTTCAATTGTTACTTCAGTTTTTTGACAGTTCTTATCAAATGAAAATTGAATTATAACCATGTTTAAGTGCCTTTTTTTAAAACCTCACTGTACTGTCATTCGGTGATTATTCTACAGGCTTCAAGGCAATCCTATATGCCATAATGCAGATATGTTGAAGGTTGTTCGGTTCTGTGGACCAAATTCTGGGATGGGTTATGTCCCCAGTTATTCAACAAATTCGACCATGATTTGTCCCATCCAAGCATGTCCCGTGGGCAATTATTTCGAATACGTGCCAGCATCTCCTATCCCTTGCTTCTGTGCTTCACCCATCCTAATTGGATATAGGCTGAAAAGTCCTAGTTTCTCTTATCTCCCACCATACAAGCACACATTTGAGTTATACTTGACTAGTTCTCTTACTTTACACCTTTATCAATTATATATTGACTCTTTTTTCTGGGAAGAAGGGCCTCGTCTGAGGATGTACTTGAAGCTTTTTCCTGTGGCTAGTACTAATCATTCAAGTCTATTCAATACAAGTGAGATTCTTCGGATCAGAAGCATCTTTACAACTTGGGAACTTCCTAGGGATGACTTTTATGGACCTTATGAGCTTCTCAACTTCACTCTAGTGGGTCCTTATTCATATGGTAAGCACTCTGGCCTGTTGGCAGGGGCGGATTTGTGTTTGGTAGCCCGGGCCCGCCCCGGAAAAAAGTCGTGTAAAATTTTTTTTTTATAGTAACAGCTCGTGCAAATATTTTTTTTTTAGTAGTAGCCCGAGCTAAAAAATTTTCTAAATCCACCACTGCCTGTTGGGATTAAAAGACTAATATAATACTTTTCCAGGTCAGCTTTAGATAACTATTGAACATATCTCCAAGATGAAGCTGAATGCTGAAACACTTCCCACTCACTCCTAATGACACGAATTTGATGAGTTCATGTGACGTTTAGGTTCCAAGTGGTTAAGACCTTGTTTGGTGAAGCTTAAAAATCTGCTAAAATTTTGAAGTAAAAAATTTTAACCACACATTTCATCAATTTTTTTTATTTTTATTTATTTTTTATCAAAATCTACTAAAAAGCTTAACCAAACAAGCTACATTAACTTGAAGTACCTTCACCATACTTGGCATCAGAGCCAGAGGGCAATTTACGAAAAGAGGAAAAAGAAAGGGGAGACTTTTGTGACTCAAACGTGTTAGAACCAGGAAAACAGCAGCGCAACTACATTTTGACTATATGAATGAATGGACCCTGGTTTAGCCAGTTCTCTTTTCTATCGACTAAAGTTTTATGTCGAGTACCATTTGATGCTCTGCCACTCTAGTGGCATGCAAGTTTTATATATTATAATAGTGTTTATCTCTGTTGTTGATGTAGTTAACAAGGTTTGGCGTGGTCGCCCCTAAATATTATTTTGTTGTACGGTTAAAGATGAAGTAATGGATTGAATGAGTGGTGAAAAAAGGATCCATGGAGTCAATTCCCCCAAGTTTATTGGGAAGAAGCCTTCTTCTTCTTAGTGTTGTGGTTGTCATTTACCTCTATCATACCTCGAGCCTTCGTGTAGTAACTGAATACCAGAATGTAAATTAATCATACTTTTAGTTCTATATTCCTCACATATCTTAATTTTTATGCAGTGAATTTTAATACTCAAGGCAAAGGTATAAGGAAGGGCTTGTTGATATCTATCATAGTTGGGGCAGTTGTCTTTGCTGTAATTATATCAGCAATTATGTCGAGTTCACTCACAAAATGTTACACAAAATACCGTATACTGTCAAGGAAGCGTTTCTGTAAGTGTTCGAAATTGATAAAAACTTTAATTTCTGTCAAAAATATTTCGGAGAAAACTGAAGTGGTTATTTGACATTGCAGCCTCAAAGCTTTCAATAAAAATAGAAGGTGTTAGAAGTTTCACGTTTAAAGAAATGGCATCGGCTACAGATAATTTCAATAGTTGTGCTCAAGTTGGCCAAGGTGGTTATGGCACTGTTTACAAGGGGATTTTATATGATTCAACAATTGTAGCCATAAAGCGAGCAAAAGAAGGATCCTTACAGGGTAAAAAAGAATTCTTGACAGAGATAGAACTATTGTCAAGGCTGCATCACCGAAACCTAGTTTCTCTGGTTGGATACTGTGATGAAGAAGGGGAACAGGTATGTTAAAATCATCACGTTTGATCTTTTTTAATGAATAAGAGGATTTTCTTTGTGAAAATAATGTGTATTAGTGATGCATTTGCAGATGCTGGTTTATGAGTTCATGCCAAAAGGCACATTGCGAAACTGGCTTTCAGGTGAGGAAATAACTTGGAGTTTACCAGTCTTTTATCTTGTTGCCATTGTATTTTGGACCAGAACTCAAGACGAGATACCATTTTGAGAGGTCTTTATGAGTATCTAATTAGATTAATGGCTTTACTACGAGACCCCAAATTTGATGGACATACTATTGCAGCTAGAATGGAAGAATAGAACTTCTTGTTAAAGAATAGACTATTTCAGGCCACTGGAAACAAGATAATCATGACATATATTTCAATTTCTGTCATTTGACAGGTGAGTCAGATGAAAATCTGGAGTTTGGAGTAAGGTTGCGCGTTGCATTGGGTTCAGCTAAGGGCATACTCTACCTCCATACTGAAGCTAATCCGCCTATATTCCATAGAGACATTAAGGCCAGCAACATTCTTCTGGATTCCAAACTAACTGCTAAAGTTGCCGACTTTGGACTTTCACGGCTTGCACCTGCCTTGGACGAAGAAGGTGCGGTGCCTAATCATGTATCCACTCTTGTGAAGGGAACACCAGTAAGTCTGATTCAGTTGTTAAGTTTACATTTGGTTGAGCTTACAGAAAATAAAAGGATTTACCGTTTTGTATTATTGCACTTTTAGTATTAACGTGTTATTTTATATGCAGGGTTACCTCGATCCTGAATACTTTTTGACCCATAAGTTAACAGACAAAAGCGACGTCTATAGCTTTGGAGTTGTCCTTTTGGAGATCCTAACGGGCATGCATCCAATATCCCATGGCAAAAACATTGTTCGTGAGGTACTACTCCTCAATTATATCCTCTGTCATAATCACATGAATCCTCTATTGATTTGGCATGTTCAATAATGTCAGGTGAATATGACTCAGAAATCAGGAACACTGTTCACCATTATAGATAGCAGAATGGGATCTTATCCTTCAGAATGCATGGAAAAATTTGTACCTTTGGCTCTTAGTTGTTGCCAAGATAAACCAGAAGAGAGACCATCAATGCTGGATGTGGTGAGGGAGCTCGAAAACATACTTCGACTGGTGCCAGATGCAGCTGAAATCGATTCTTCCGATTTCAAATCCAAATATTTTAGTGAATCAATGCCTTCATCATCCACGAGGACCAAAACTGCCAGCGACAACCTAAATGTGTCTGGAGGTTATCTTAGCAGCCTTACGCTGACTGTCACACCGCGGTAATAGCCTGAGTACATGCAAAATTAGACTTATAATTAGAATATTAGCCATATAATGGGATGTATATGGATGTGATTCCAGTTTGTTCTGCGAACGTATGGTAGTATCTTTGTGTATACTTTTTGGTTTTGACAAACACGAGTACGTGTAGTATACATGAATAAATTTCTCAGTAAAACCAATTTGTGCCTGGCAAAGCCAACTATGAAGCAATTGCAATTGAGCTTTCTACCAGAATCGACCCTGTAGTAGTGCACATTCTCTAACCCAACAATCCAGTGTGTTAATGGTGTTTAAAATTAAAGTTGCAAGAAAATTTACAAAAATTTCATCCATCGCCAGTTGGTACTTCTAATTTCTTAAGAGCAGGTTGCAAAATTCATGTAGTTTTTCATCTTATTTATGTCCCATGAATTAGAAGACCATGGAAACATTCGTACACCTCAAACTCAGTAGCGGTTAGTTCATAAATAAGTGAATCACCAACCAAAATTCTATGTGCCATGCCAAGAAGAAAATTGCCCTGTGGAAGAGATTATCATTTTCTCATTCAAAAACAGCAAACCTGTTTATTGTAAATCCAAAAGTAAAAGAAAGAGGAGGAAAGAAGCATTTTTGTGGGGGTGGGGGTGGGGGTGGGGGTGGGGGTGGGTATAATTCTGATCACTTCGAGGTAGATTCACTACTGCCCAAGTCATCACCCTCATTCACCAGTTTCTGCTTCTCTTCAGCAGATCCATCGTCAATAGAGCCTGCCTTCTCTTCCATGACGCTCTGTGATCCGGTTAACCTGGCTAAAATCACGAATGACATCCCTCCAAGAACATTGTTCAAGCATCTTAAAACCACAACTGAGGATTTGAACGCGAACTGTGGAAGCCCCTTGGCTAGCAAAAACTCAACCCCGTTCAGAGTTTGGTATCTCAAATTACTGCTGAGGCCCATGTGAATTGCCCAAGTAGCAGCATTCAAAACTGTTGGTGGAGGCTTGTTTGGTGTCTCGAAGTTTGGATCCATCTTCTTCCTCACCTTCATCAAACCATTCGAAATAGCAGTTCCAACAAGTCCAGCCGCAAATCCAACAGCAGCAAACAGTGTTCCTTTATACACAAAAGTACCTAACCTATTCAACAGACCGTAAGGTCCCGGTTCAAACATGTGGCTTGGAGGACAACTTGCGAAAATTGCAGGAAGACTCGCGCTTGAAGAAGACATGGTTGGCGCCAGTAGATACATGAGCACAAAATTCAGAATGGAACCAACAACAAGTGTTGAAAACACAAAATCAAGCTCATTGAGGCCAAAATTGGGACGTGATGCCATATCGCCAATGACACAAGCACTAACACCAACCAACTCCTCCATAAGAACCTTGAATGGGAACTGTGGATCGGCAGCAACCCTGGACCTCCACCCATTTAGAAAGGCCCCAATTGGTCCAAAACCATCCCATGAAGGTTTGGATTCATCCGAGTCTCCACCACCATCAGCCCAACCTCCGCTGCCACTATCCCCACCACCGCTACCTCCTCGAAAACCAATATCACCACCACCCCCAGCACAAGGGATATGGAAATTTGGTACCAGGTCAGGGTTTAATCTTTTAGTTTCAGTGCATTTTAACAAGCAAACGGAAAGCCCTTTCGGGGAAGTATTATCAGCAAATTTACAAGTAAAATTGGAAATTTCACGAGTGGAGGTGAACTGGCGATAGTGTCCAGCAAGAGGAGAGTACCGGAGCTGAGTCATCGTCGACATCTTTTCCGGTCAATATCAAAATTTGGCCGTCTCTCACTTACCTAATTCTGCTGAAAATGAAAAGGGAAAAACAGCACGGAGAAATCAAATCAATAAAATAGAGTGCACTTAATTCATATAATTTTCGGATAGTAAAGGTCAGGCATAAGGCACGGCAAGTCAAGGAAAAAACGTATATACCTTTTTTTCTTGGGGGCAGGAAGAAATTACAGAAAACAAGATCTGTAAAACCAGAGGCCCATTGGCTTTACAAGAATCAGTGAGAAAAACAAGAAAAATCTTCGCTTATTAGTTTAAGCACTAAACAAACAGCATGAGAGCAGAATCTGAAACTAGGCAGTGCTTTTTCAACTGGGCTGGTAAAGAAAGGACTGTGCTTTTATGGAATATTAAACCCTAATTCAGGACGGCCGAGAATACTGTAATTTTTGTCTGTATTTGTATCCAGTGACA
Organism: Forsythia suspensa; assembly: GCA_023638005.1. Taxonomy (NCBI): domain Eukaryota; kingdom Viridiplantae; phylum Streptophyta; class Magnoliopsida; order Lamiales; family Oleaceae; genus Forsythia; species Forsythia suspensa. The sequence continues at coordinate 39,253,770 of CM042669.1, read as the reverse complement.
GTGAAGCTGTGAATTTACTCAACATACCATTTATATCTTGGGCGGTGGGCTCAGATGTAAAATGGACTGGGTTATATGGACTAGGTCCGACACGGTGTGGGCCAAGCAAGCCCAGTAATTTTAATTTTTTCTATTCATTTTTTTTTTTTTTTTTTTAACCATTTTCGACCACAAAATATGTACTTTCCAGCTGTCAACATATCTCCGACACATCTCCACCCACCTATGCCTTACCTGCACACTATGACACGATTAGTATGCAAAAGTCGTCGCTCTACAAAGAGGTCTGACGACGGTGAAGTCAACTGCTGAAAATTAGAATATAATTAAGTGTGAAAAAAATAAGTGGACAATAATTTAATTAGGAGTTTGATTTCATACCTTTTAATTGTAATTTACTTATATATATAGAAATATGAATTGTATGGGTCAAGATGGGTCAAGATGGGTCGTTGAACCATTCCCAAGCCCATGATAAGATCGACATGATTTGATCATGCTGCCCAATTTAATTGGCACCACTAATGTCCAATTAGCTAATGTGGGGTCATATCTGTCAGCGCACATAATATATTGGTATAATCATTAGTCCTCCCAAATCTGAGTAGTAAATTTATGTGCAGATCGGACTTAGAAGAAAAGTAGAATTAGGACTTAGAAGAAAAGTAGAATTAAGAACGAGAAATTTGCAAAATTATCGCGTGTATATCAAGATTCATGTCGAACGTTTGGAATATAGGCAAACCTCAATTAGACGAGGACTTACTAATCACCTCTGAAATATGAGTCGACACCAAATAGATGAAGACTTACGAACTGCCTCTAAAATGCAAGTCGACCTCAAATAGGCAAGGACTTACGAATTGCCTCTAAAATATGAGTTGAACTCCAATAGGTGATGTTTCACTAGTAGTTTAAAAATCATAACGGTGGGGATTTACAGGCCAACCTCAAAGAGATGAAGTTTTATGGCTAGCCTTGAAAACATATTGGCAAAGGCATACGAGCCAACCTTGAAGACACGATACTTTGCAGCTAGCCTCTGGAATATAGCGACTTCGAAGAGACGAGACTTTACAGCTAGCCTCGGAAGATAGCCAACACAACAGAATTTATCAAAATTTTGGCAATATCTCACCTATAATATGGACTAAACAAACTTGAAAGCATCACAAATTCTAAAACACAAACATGCACTACATAATGGAGACCACTTGCCACTTCCAAATACTCATAACAATAGAATAAAATGATGATAAATCGAACTTTTTTCATGTTGAGTTGCAATAATAATACGAGTGATGCATGAATCACATAAGGTGTAGCGAGACCTTCTAACTATATGCAAGTGAGCGTGTATCATTGCAAATAGTATGCTAATACAATATGAAATGACAGTATAGCATGTATCAAGCAAGCAAATTATAACATAAATTAAAACGTATATCACGCATAGTTGTAAATAATGTGTAGGCAACAAATGCTCATAAGGTTTATTATTAGTCTCCCAAATCGATTCAGACATTTATAGGTAGGTCGAACTTTGTAAAAAGGTAGAGATAGGGTACAGATTGGGATCTTCTTGCATAGATTACTAAGACGGTCATTGGATTTCAGCTTATCTCATTGGGTCTTCTAATTAGATAGAGACAATCTTCGTAAGGTACACATCTCTCCTGCATGACGGACTCATACAACTGTCCTCATAAGGTTAACAGGCAGGCGGTCCTCGTAAGGTACACATCTCATCTGCTGTTACATATAGAGATGAGCAAAAATCGATCCAAACTGATCAACCTGTCCGACTTAATCGATTTGGGTTGGTTTTTTAACATAATTGGATTGGGTTTGGTTACATGGGGAAAAAAAAATGGTCGGGTTTGAGTCGAGTTACTGGTTAGGTTGAATAATTTGGCCCAACCCGATTATTTAAAAAAAAGGGAAAATTGCAAATAAGTCATCTCCACATGACTTGTTTCAAATTAGGTCAAAACTTTTTAAAATTGTGATTAAGTCATACTTCACATCAATATTTTATATTAATTCCAAAATCACCCCTTTTAACCATATTTTCATTGACACAATCTTTCAACTCCACAAACCTCCTCCACCTCCCATGACAACCTCCGGCCACCTCCCATGACAACCTCCGCCACCTCCAAAGACGCCCACCTCCGACGACCTCCCATGACAACCTTCGACCACCTCCAAGACGCCTCCACCTCCCAGTGACCTCCTCCTCCGGCCTCCCATGACCTCCAATGACCACCGCTTCCCACCTCCCATGACCTCCGTGAGTGCTTCTAAGGCACAATGTCACTTTTAGGCACTTTTCTTGGTGAAGATTTTGGATCACTTTTTAGGCGCTTTTTTGGTGAAGATTTTGTTAGTCGTGAAACTAAAAAATAACGCTTTTATGGACTTTGGTCACAATGTTTGAATCCTTATCTTTGGTTTGTATGCTTTTTATTTCTTCATCTTCTGTGGTTGTACTCTATTCTTAATGTCTTAACAGTTAGCATTAATCTATCCGTGCTGCAAGAGAGGCTGACCAATATAGAATAGCAATTTGATATTGTATTAAACAAAACAGTATCACAACAGAAATGAGCATAGAATGTTGTATATATGAGCTTGAATGTCAGAAATATGAGCTTGAATACTCTACTATCTTATGTAAATAGGAGCTTGAATGCTCCACCATCTAATTGATGTAAATAGGAGATTGAATGTTCCATCATCTAATGTTTAGTCATGGTATTTTATTTGATACTATATTATACAAAATAGTATCACAGAAAACAGTATCACAATATAAATGGACATAGAATTGTTGTAAATAGGAGCTTGAATGTTCCATAATCTAATATTTGAATGTCTTAGTTTTAATCTATGATACTGTTTTAATGCCTTAGTTTTAATCTATGATACTGTTTAATTATGGCAAGGTTTAATAGATTGAAACTTTGTCATAATATTTCACTATCATTTGAAACATGTTTTAATCCATGATACTGTTTTAATTCTGTGATACTGTTTGAATATATATATATGTGTGTGATCTTTGATACTGTTTAATTATGGCAATGTTTGAACCTGTGATATTGTTTGAATGTCTTAGTTTTAATCTATGATACTGTTTTAATCTATGATAATCGTTTTAATCCATGATCTTCGCTTTTGTTTGGTAATTAGTATATTTCGATATCGCTTTTAATCCATGATAGTGTTTTAATCCTGTGATATGTTTGATTATAGCAATGTTTGAACATGTGATATTGTTTGAATGTCTTAGTTTTAATCTATGATATTGTTTTAATCCATGATATTGTTTTGTTTAGGTAATTAGTATATTTTGATACCGCTTTTAATCCATGATAATCTGCTTTTTATCCCGTGATACTTCTATGTGATCTTTGATATTGTTTAATTATGGCAAAGTTTGAATAAGTGATCTTGTTTGAATGTCTTAGTTTTAATCCATGATAATGTTTTGTTTAGGTAATATGCATTCATATAAATTGATATTTGTTTTAATCCATGTTTTAATCTATGATTTACATAATAAAGTATCAAACAAAACATATGACTAATTAAACAAGATCAAAGATAAAAGCATGATATCATAGTCATGTGTGTTGTTTGATCATTGTATTATGCAAAACAAAGATCACAAAAAATAGTATTACAATAGAAATGAACATAGAATTTGCACACGTGCTCGTAATTTTTATTATAATATGTTTTCGAATGGTCTCGACGAGACGGTCAAGACCAAGAGCTTTGCCACCGCCTATGATGGATTTAACCCGCTTTGAAATCGTCTCTTTAGCTTAAAATGACAATCTTTAATTTTTTTTTCAAAACAAGATCACAAATCCTCTAAAACAAGATCACGGATAAATATATCTTTATTGAAGCCACCATTCATCTTTCTCTTGTTGAACATCCTTTGAACTTGATCATTTTTCATTAACACTCCAGCTCTTGATTGATCGATCCTAGTTCTTCATTATTACTACAAGAATCATAAAGGTTCACTACAAGAATCATAGGTTTAACAATCTTTAATTTTTTTTTTCAAAACAAGATCACAAATCTCAGAAAAGCAAAGATCACGGATAAATATATCTTTATTGAAGCCACCATTCATCTTTCTCTTGTTGAACATCCTTTGAACTTGATCCTTTTCATTAACACTCCCGCTTCTTGATTGATCATATCCTAGTTTTTCATTATTACTACAAGAATCATAAAGGTTCACTACAAGAATCATAGGTTTAACAATCTTTAATTTTTTTTTTTCAAAACAAGATCACAAATCCTCTAAAACAAGATCACGATTAATGTACATCATTTTTTCAGCAAATTAAAGCTCTTCCAAGATATCTCGAGTCCCTTAAAAGCAAGCAAACACATACTTGAGCAATGCCAAGATGAAGAAAGAATAATCGCTCACTATCATTAAAAACAGAGAGAAAAAAATCAGCAAATTTCATTATCATTAGAAACAAGATTATCATATATTGAAACACATCTATTGAAACAAATATCAAGCATTTTACATGTTCCAACATAAAATCCTAACTCACAACAACTACATTATCAAAAACTAGTTGAATCGTTTATCCAAACTCCATTTATTAATCGCATTACATATGTTTCAATTGGAACAATATCTCAATATTTTCATGATTATTTTTAACCGAAAATGATTACTTTATACAAAAAATAAAAATAAAAAATATGTTCGCCATTGAAATATCGACTTTCGAATTGTTTGTATGCGGTTCTGTTTTTCGGTGAGAAGAATCAAACACAAGAAGAAGATGAAAATTGTTAAAAGTAAATGAAGGAATTTCTAAACAACTATTGAAATGATTTTGTTGGTTTTTACGTGTTTAAATGATGCTTTTAATTGGAGGTATATTGGTCTTTTAGTAATAAAGTATGACTTTAGTTGAATTAAGATTATATCATATGACTTTTCAACCCACTATGGCGTTAACTAATAAAGGACCGCCCCCAAATTTTCCCTAAAAAAAATACAAAAGAATTAAGCCCAAACTAGATTCACACCTTGACTTTCTCTCTCCTCCCGCCCGTTCTCCATTCTCTAGTATCATCGGTGCCTCTCTTCTCTCTTACCTTCTCTCTCGCTGCCAGTCGCCATTCCATTCAGCCACCGCCAGCCAACCACAACTACTTCAAGTTAGTTCTGCCTCACATGTTTCTATTTTTTCATCATATTTAAATTCGAACTCAGCCCTAAAAATTAATTATGAATAGAACAATCAATTCCATCTTTGTCCTCACGCTCGACGCTGCTAACTTTCCTCTATCACACAGTTTCACTCACCTCGCCACTAGACACTCCAACCAGTGGCCACCAATCGCTGTCAATTTTTTCCGTCATCCGTCAACTGTTGCCAGTAAGTCAGTCGTGTGACACTTTGAACATTTTGTAGTTTATTGATTTATTAATCCTCTTTGAATATTGGGAAAATGTCCAATTATTCCTACCACGTATTGGCTAAAAGGCCGTGTCAAACAAGCCAAATGCGAGAAGTGCCTCACTTATATCATTAAAGTTGAAAATGCCTCTTTTACGTCAAAATGATAAGTAATGTTAACCGACCATTTGTTAACAGACCACAAGCTTGTTAACAGACTTGTGGTCTCATATGGCTAAAATAACGTTAAAATTAACAAGTTATCACTTTGGTCTCATTAACAAGTTATCACTTTGTTAAAGCGAATTTACACATTTTAAACTGATTTTTCAATTAATCCACTTCAAATGAACTCAGATTTACACAAATTTAAAGCAAAAATTACCCTTCATACTCATATGTATACATATTTTCATGATTTATACTATAAATTATTAATATCTACCATAAATTAAAAGAAGACGATAAAGACAGATGAATTTCTACCTTGAAATGAGATTTATTACATAGATGAAATAATTGGATACTAACCTTGAAATGAATTAGATTCAAACTTGAAAATCTCTTTTTCAACAGACGAGAACAGATGAATTTGAAATTGTTTGAAATGTAATAAGCAAGAAAGAAAAGACGGAAGAGAAGATATGGTTATATTTGGTAATTTACAAGCTAAAATGGGTCGACGGTCATTTAGAAAAAATTTGCCGGGCCACCCGACCATTTAGCATTATTCTCACCTTCGCTACCATATCTCATGAATGCTTGCTAGTTGTTATTGCTTGAATCACACCAATGGTTTTAGTTTAGTTATTGGGTCTAAAAATTTATTAAAATTGTTATTTGGGACCAGGCCCAAACCGACCCAGTCTTGGTCAGGTTGGATCGAATTCCAACCCATTAGCAAGTTGAATTCTCCTCGAACCAAAAGTGTTGGGTTGGACTCAAAATCGACTTCACTCAACTCACGCCACTCCTAATTAGTAATTACACATATCGACGCAACTTAAATCTTATTAATCATATACTGCAATTACTAATTAATCCTAATATTTATCGTATTAGTAAAAGTATTTAAATCTTAGTACAAAATTTGATTTAAATAATTTGTTAATCTAATTTTCTTTATAAACATTTATTTTGAACTTTGCACCTTGTAACAATTTTGATTTATTTTAATATTTTTTTATTTTTTATATTTAAAGATTTAACATAATCTTTTTGGATGTTACAATTGCAAATTCAATATTGTGTTAAATTTTTATTTGTCATTTTTTTCCTATTATTACGATAATAATTAATGTAGTAAAGATAAGTGAATAAAAAAGTAATTTGCAAGATATATAAAATTAGTTTTACATTTTGCCACACGGCTGCAATTGTAATTTGTTCTAATTAAAGCAATCATATGAAATTGAGTTGTTTTGATCAATGTTTTAAAAATCGATTCGAACATCGACTCGAAAAAGTGAAAGGGTCAAGAGTCGAACTGGGTTGACTCGGTGATTTTTTAAAAATTTAAAAATTTACAAAATTTTTAAAAAAAATAAAAATAAAAAATATTTTTTGAAAATCACAAAAATTGCTCAAAAGTAATTTTTTTTTTTTTTATTCTTTTAATCCATTTCGTGCAATGAGAAAGATGAATTTCAATTGTCAGTTACAATTATAAACCGTTTGGTATGAATTATAAACTAGTTTATTTGACCAAAATTTTGCTTTTGTAACATGATATTTTTTAACATTCTTGGTCAAATAAACTATTTTGATCAAATAAACCAGTTTATAATCCACACTAAATGGGCACTTAATTGTGAAAAGAAATAATTTTTAAAATCAATAAAATCGAGAACGGTTCAACAGGTTTCTCAAAACCGGGCAGGTCAACGGATTTTTGGGCGGATTTTAAATAAATGATTTTTCTGCATAATCAATCCGGTTTTGGGACCGGTTCTCGATTTTACCGGTTGAACCGGCCGGACCAAGACGATTCTGATAATCCTGGTTTTGATAGTGCTATTGGCCTATTGCCCCAAGTGGTAGAATAAAATTTTAATTTTGTATTTTTTAAATTTTCATTATTATTCTTGTATCGACAAATATTTTTAAATAAAGGAGCTTTGTCAACAAGACCCTATCAAGCTTCAGTCGTCTTGGAGATTGAATTATCAGCTGGGTCTGGTATTGAAAATTTTTAAAATAGCCAATGAATGTGTTGGGATTGACACAATTAGTGATTATAATCTAGCTGGTGGGCCAGAATAGTATTTCAGTAAATCTTTTTTCAACACGTCTTTAATCATCGTGATTGCCGCAACTTGTTGAACAGAGGAAGAAAAGTTGCATAATTTAGGACTTAATAGTCCTTTGCTAATAAATTGATGCAATCACCAATGAGAGAGAAACGAAAGAGTGAGAGTATTGAGAGAGATAGAGATTTGACGCAGCAAAAGGTGTGTGTGTGTGTGTGTGTTGAGGAAATTGGTTAGAGTGACAAAAATAGTACTCGTTTACGTTAAACATTTTAATTTTGTATAGAGGGAAGTTGAAAAATTAAAGAAAGCATTGTATTGTAAGATTTTCTAATTTAATATAGTCTACTTCTATTGTGGTCACTGTCAGTCAGTCAAACCAAGTTTCATTTGTATTTTTCTCTTATGACTCGTTTTACACTTTTCGTTTCCGCTAAATTTGATGTGTGTTTGGTTGGATTTCTTTGTCAACAAGTGGTACCAGAGGTCATGGTTCAATCTTTGAGATTGTGCAAAGTTTGAAGTGGACTAATTTGATAGAAAATTAATTTTAATATTTTGGCATAATGTTCAAGATGTTGTCGTGCAACAAATGCTTTACATGTAAAAAGCAAAGGGACAAAAGATCTAGAGTGGGCTATTACAAGTTGTGGTGAAATCACCTTCTAAGTAATGGAAAAACATTAGAAGAGTTATATATGTCTAAGTCCCTAACAAATAGATTGTATTTGGAAAAAACAATTATATGAATTGAAGATGAAAAATGATATTGATGTTAGGGATCATCTAAATAAGTTAATAAATGTGTGACGTAGTTTTTAAATGTTGATGTTAAGATCTAGGACGAAGATAAGACAATAGTTTTGATGTCTTACTTGCATTAGTCATATGAGACGTTGAGAACCATGCTACTAGTTGGCAAAAAGGCCACTTTGACTGTGAACAAAATCTCTACTGCTTTGTTATAGACAAGCAACATTAAGAAGCTAAATGGTACCATAAATAGTGATCAAGTTCTTTTGACAAAGTCTGAGACGAGGCATGGTAAAAGTAATTTGCGGGAATGAATTTTGGTCACGAGAAGGGACATATTAGGAGAAATTATCAAGGGTTGAAGAAACATCTTGAAGAGAATAAAAGTTAAATGTCCCAAGAGACTTCATATTCTACAAACATAGTTAATGATGACTATTGTCATGGACGTGATGTTACGTCTATTACTGATTATGGAAGTTCAATCGAATCTTGGATTTTGGATGTGTATATCATATGACCCAGTACATTAAGTGTTTTGAGGATTATAAGCCATGTGATGCGCGCGATGTCATGATAGTTGATAATCAAAAACTTGAAGGTTAAGGGTACATGTATTGTTATGGTAGAGATGTTTGATGTAGCAGTTCGGTTATTGACCAGGGTTGCGTGCATGTCCCAAGACTAAGGCAAAGTTTGATATAATTGGCAACGTTGGACGCATTGGGTTGCAAATATTCTTGACGCGCTTGGTATGATGTGAAGAAAAAATCATTGGCGATAATGAAAAGTAAGAATGTTGCAATTTGTACAAGCTAATAGGGAAGACAAATTCAGGTGGAGTTGTCGTAACGAAGAGAGTCTTCTTCTATTGTAAAAGATCGTAAAGTGCCAAAAGCTGAGTGTTTGGTCAATGATAAGAAAATTGAAGATTTAATACGAACAAGTCAAATCGTATAGTCAAGATCAATAAATCTTTGAACACGGTTATGTCTACTATAGTTGATCAATGAACAAGGGCACCTATCGGTAAAGGATTGCAAAGATGGGTATTAAGGCGTGTTGTCACATGAAGAATTTGAGTCAAGATGGAGATTGTTGGAATTAAATCAATTACTAATTATAATTAAGTTGGAGGATCAAAATAGTGAGCAAAACCCTTAATTCATTGCAATTGAGACGATAAGTTCGTTCGTGATAGCCGCAACGTGTTGAGCGGAAGAAGGAAAGTTGCCTAACTGTATTAGGACTTAAGAGTCATTTGCCTATAAATTATGCAATCAACAATGGAATTAAGTGCTTATATGTTAAAGCTTAAATTATAATTTAAGTTGATCAAACATACTTTTTATTCACACATTCTCTAAGACTCACAACTTACTACTCACTTATTAACAACACATTCAATACGATCTACAATTTATTGATACTTAAAAAATAATTACAACATTATCAAATATTCACTAAAATGCACAGGCACACATAAAAAATAGAGAGTACATCGGAGAGAGATTGAGTTTTCACACAGCAAAAAGGCGTGTATGCTTGAGTGAGGAAATTGATTAGAGAGAAAAATGGTAGTACATTTTTCGGTAAACGTTGAGCATTTTTTTGACGACATCTAAATTTTGGAAATTTTTTTTTAATTATTATTCTTTACTTCAGGTCTACTGGAGGTTCTTAATAATGGAATTAGAAAACTAACTTTAAAGAATTTAATATCTTATTTAAAGAAAATAGGGCATGTATATTTATCTTTCCACTTCAGGTCTAAATGTTTCTAGTATCATGGAGTTTAGTTGGAAGATCAGTTTCTAATGGATACTAGTATCCTTATATTAGTCTTAAGTCAAATATGTATATGTCTATTTTTTAGTTTGTTACCTTAACTCCCAATGTTTAATTTAAAATTATAACATACGATTTTAAAACTTTGAAACTGAAACTAAAAATAAAACTTTAAAAATGAATAATGAAATAAAATAAAATAAAAATTTAAATTCGACATAAGCGTAGTAACAAAATTTCATTACATATATCGAGTTTCTATACTTTACAAAATTTAGCATCCCGATTCCTATCACAGCAAAATATCATCATTCTTTTCTATTAATCCTTGTGATGATACCAAGGAAAGTACAAAATACTATAACCGAACATTTTTATGAGATGAAAACAAGAGTTCTCAAATGTTCTAACGTTACTGCATGGTAAATACAAATAGTTTGGTACGTTTTTTCTTTGATATATAAATCAGGTCACAAGGGATGGCGAGACCATACGTCCTTCTTAGTGATAATATAATACTCGTTTCCATCGTTTGACGTTCTACTCCACATTCTTTCCACGTTGGTATATACTCGATCAATTTTCTACAAAAGTCATAAAACGACTTATAAGCGGTGAAGCTTAGCGAGTAAAACAACAATTAAGGCACATAGAATATATTTCATGACTACTACTTCTTATAATCTCATATGTTCTAAATAAAATCAATATATAAACATCCAAGATCATAGGCGAACATCATATCTAAATTAATCACCACATTTATATATACATATGTAAGAAAAACATAAGATTACCTTCAATAAAATCTGTATTCAAAATTCATCTAAACACCAATTATTTATACTTGAATACAGAATGCATATGCAACAAATTTTATTTTGTCTTTGGGTCCGTTCTATAAATAAAAACTTATACACCGAGTACTCAAACTATGTGCTTAAAATAGCACTAAGGCCATCATACTTTTCTCGAGCAATTCTTTGCTCGTTGGGATCTAAGACTCTTTGGCCTTAACTCCTCAAACAGCCCTCGTGGCTAGGAGTCTATAAAAAGGCTCACGTGGTCTTCACTTTCATGATCCTTCGTATATGGACCCTACTATAGTCCATGAGGCATCAACTTCCTTTGGTGTAGGTCTATGTATAGAACTTAGTTATGATTCATGTTTCTTTTATTTCTCCTAAATTAAGACTTCTTAATGATCATGAATTCACAAGAATATCTTAAATCCTGTCAAGCATATTTTCTTTTCATTAAAACATAATAATCATGTTTGAATGAAACAATAATCAGAATATGCATAATCTCTCGGATGTTATTCTCGTGAAATGGCTACTAGATGCACATATTCAGAATACCAGAAGCATGAATATAAGATACTAGTAGCACGAGTCCGAAGGACATTCTGTACCAGATCTTACTACAACATATCATTTATCAATCATAGGGAAAACCAATGTCCATGTCAAAATCAATTAAGGCACTTGTTCAATCATATAGTATAAGCACGGTGAAATTCTTTGTAAAAATTTTGTAAAAAATATTTGCTTATCAGAAGAAGAAAACTAAATTGGATTATCATAAATTTCGAAGTATAGAAAGCTCCATGAATTAATTATAAGTAAAGCTACAAGTTATCTTTTTATCACCTTAAGAATTTCATTTACCTCTAATTAAATAAGTGAAATCATCCTTTAGAACAAATAACCATGTTGCTGGAAACTGAAATCTCACAAATAAATTCAAGGAATAGCATATTTCAATTGTTATATATCCGTAACAAAGTTCATCATTTCAGTAACGATCACGGACTTTTCTCCTACATGCCTTTTGTCCAGGGGTTATTCCGTGTGCCATTAACTTACGTCATCGTCCATTGGAGGTTGGGCTCTAAATCGATTTCTTTTCTTCGCGCCCGTTCCGATTCGATTCAAACCTCCCATTAAGACCTTCCATTAAGGAGAACTTAAGTGGAATGTTTGGTACCAATTGGGCATGTTTTCCTTAATGGAAGGCCAATGGTTCAATTGTCAGGGACGAAAAAAATTCAATTTGAGCGAGTTTTTTAACTATACCACGGACTTTCCCATACGGACCTTTCACCCAGAGGCTATTTAGATGTATCTTGTTAACCTCCAAATCATCCAATTGGTACCAAAGATTCTACTTAAGTTTTCTTTAATGGGAGGTCAAGGGTTCGAATCACAGAGGAAGGAAAAAAAATCCAATTTGGAGCCCAACCTCCGGTGGAATGATCACATAAATTAAAGGCAGCATAGAATAGCCCCTGCAAAAAAGGCATGTAGGGAAAAGTCCGTGTTCGTTACAATTTCTATGGCTAAAATCTCTGGAATTATATTGCTGAAATATCATTAATAAAGATAGATATCTTAAAGGAAATTTCTTTGTTCCAACATAAGTGAATAAAGATATGAAATTCTAACATAAATTTTGTATAATTTAACATAAACAAAGGATAAGCATGAATAAATTATAAACTACTATAGAATGAATTTCTAAACTTCAATAAGCGAAAATACTATGTTAGGGTAAGAAAACTCACTACTGGAAGGTGGAAACTATGATTCTAACTACAAAAACCAGCAACTTAACAGTAATAATATGTATAATATTGGTGCTGAACTTTTTAAGAAAGAAGGCTAAGAAATAATTAGATTTCTAAATTTTCTTAGTTCTAGCATAGGTTAAGCTACAATTCTACAAATTTCAACATAAACATTTAAATGTAAGGAAAGAACAAAATCAAAAGTATGAATTACTGCAAAATTAAGAATACATAAGATGTTTTACTCACCTTGTTTTGCTGTGATTTTCTCTCAGGGATGAAGAGTTCTATTTATAGAGGACGTCTTAGGGTTTGTTTGATGTTTCTTATTTTGTTGACTCTACTTATTTAATGTTTGATTTTCTAAATTTCGTTATTTCATACGAATATAGTATCGCGCTATTGGATTAATTTATTTTTCGATTTTAAGTTCTACCAAATAGCCCTAAGAAGTGATGATGACTTCTTGACAAGTGTCCCAAACCCATATATATATATATATAAATTGGACGTTTGCCATTAGTGTAAATGGTCCCTAACGTTTCATTTTTGGCGGAAAGGTCCTAACCTATCCATTTAGGTGCGAAATTGGTCCTTTTTTTGAAGTTATTAGCAGGGGTAAAATTGTCAAGTCACATTTTTTCAACAACTTTCAATTGGCGCAAATGGTCCCTAATCTTAAGAAATTTGCAATTGGATTCTAACTTTTAAAAAAGTGAAAATGACTTGGGCCAATCCAATCAAGCTTTTGAGCCATTGAGTTCTCGACCCGTCATATTTTAAATTTTAATTAATTTTATATTAAAAAAAAAAGGTTTCCACCCACCCCCACCCCACCCCACCCCACCCACTGTGGTCGAAGCTTGGAGGGATTTCCTCCCTGCCGCCGCCGCCGACCGGGAGGGGAGAAACCCCTCCCCAAGCTCACGAAACCAGATTCACCGCGAATGGGGAGAAAATCCCTATTTCGTTGCTGAGCTGGGGGAGAGATCCCCTCATTCACGGCGACGGCGTCTCGCGAAACCGGGGAGAAATCCCCGGTTCGCCATGAATGGGGGATCTCTCCCCTGTTTCCTGGGTCGTGACCTAAAACACGGGGAGAGATCCCCCTGGCAATGAACCTGTGAGGATTTCTCCCCTGTGGCGGCGAAACCGGGAATTCTCCCTGGTTGCATGTTTCAGGGAGAGGATTTCTCTCCCCGGTCGCCGTCGGCGGCCGGGAGGGAGAAATCCTCCCAGCTTATATTAGGGACCATATAATTTTCCTACAAAAAACCATTTGCGCCATCCTTTTCTATTTTTTTTTATTTATTATTATTTTATTTATTGAATTCTAAATTAAATTTTCTCCTATTTCGAAAATCGATATAAGCGTGTATATTAATGATCACGCATTAAAATTTGTCCACTCATTAAAATGTTATATCTTTAAAAAAAAATAATAGATTTGACAATCTTTAAGTCTTCCTCGGCACTAACAATTTTTTTTAAAAATAATTGCCTCTTGAAAGTTGTCCCACATTAAGGTATTGTTTGTTTCAAAAATTAAAAATAAAAAAAAAAGGAATGAAATTTTTGAAGATATGATTTCCCTATAATATGAATAGATATGCATAGAAACTAACAAATTGACCTGATTTTTTTTCTTAATGGGGGCGTGGACCTTTGTATATTTTTGTTTATTTAGTTGCCTCAAAATAAATATTGGGTGCACTATTCCATTTCAGATAGTTAACACGTAATTTGCACATAATTTTTGTAACAGTGTTATAAAATATGATTTATTTAAATAATTAAATAATTATTGTTCAATCTAATTAAAATATAAGAATCTAACATTATATACATACGGATATAATTTAGAGTTTAATAGTAATATTAATTAAAATGCCAAATAAAGGATTATCAAATTTAGCGAGAGCATGTTATATTATAAATAGATAGAAGAAAAGAAAAAGAAAAGGAAAAGTTAAAATTTCTAAAATTTTATTAGAGGTCACATAACTTACAGGTTAGTTTCATGTGGTCACTCAACTTCAATCTTATTTTATTTTAATCACTTAATTTATATTTTGTTATTTGAATTTGAGTATCTCATATGTAACCATAACCAAAACTAATTTCTATTGCAAATGAACGGCCAAGTGATTTAACCTAATTAATATATGGGTCGAGTCTAAAAACTCGTAAATTGATGTTTTCCTATTTCTAATTCAAAGATTATCTTATTCCAAAAGAATTAAAATTTTATCTCTTCTATTTCTAATTGGTGATTGATATGCCTTATGATCTTAGATTACCTTTCAAATTTACAAGGAGGCAGTAAGTATCCTCTAATTATTTTGTATGCAATGACAATCAATAAGAGTCAAGGATAATTTCTATCGCACGTATGTTTGTATTTGAAAAGACCGGTATTCAGCCATGAGCAATTATATGTTACTGTGTCAAGAGTCACATCGCAATGAATTAAAGATGCTAATTTGTGATAAAGACGGAAGACCATCAGATTCAACAACGAATGTAGTATATAAGGAAATTTTTCAAAATCTATAATATTTTTGTTGTATGTGTGTTATTTCTTTTTCATTGTATCTAAAATTTTGACTTTCTACTTCTTTATAGTGATTTTCACTTGATCAATTTCAAAATCTTTTTACTTTTCAACATTATGATATTATTTATGTTGTGTACCCGTGCATCACACGGGTGATACACTAGTTATTCTAATAGAAAATAGGCAGATTTTCATGTTAGGAATGCCATGTTCAAGTCAATATTTGAGGGTCTTAACGATATCCAAACTAAGAGAACTTTATACCGTTACGAAGTTCTTGTTACAAGCTTCGTAACGCATATACATGTAAAAAGAACGGGTCATCCGGCTGCTCGTACGACTTACTCAAAGTATGCTGCTTGACCACGAAATTCTAAACTTAGCCAAATTTCCATTTTTCTAAAATTTCACTTAACTTTGGTTCGATTTTCATTGTTTCTCCCGACTCGAAAAATCTACAAATTTGATACCAAAACAAAGGTCTCGATATGAACTTCAATGTAGTATGACATACATCGCATTGCCCATACTTTAACGTGCTATTCATGGAATGCTTATAAAGTGGGTTAGAATACAATGACAAAACTGTAATTTATTCAAATTTTCCACATTTCCAGATTTTGGTTCCTGCATTCAATTTTTAAAGTATGACTAAGTTGGTCCTAATATTCCAACTTAAATTTCTTCTAATTTGTTCCTTAAAACTTAATTTATACATTTATCTCTACTTTTTACATCATACGCTATAGAAAAATTTATATTCTTGAAGAAATTGATATTTTGAACTTGAAGTATATTAATATACGATAAAATTTAAATATAAAATATTTGGATCGTTACAATTTTAGTGTTGTTTAGGGAGAAATTGAAATAGTGGAGAAAAGATTACATTGTGAAATTTTTGCATTAATAAACTCGACTTTTCTTGTGGCCATTAGCGGTTTGTCAAACCACGTGTAGTTACTAGTTTATATTTTTCGGTTTCTGACTCAGTTTGGAGATTTTTTCCAATAGAATGTACAAGAAAGTATTTCTCGAAGGTTCAAGAACTTTTGAAGGTGTTAAATTGAATACTACTGAAAAATAATACGAGTTTTTTTTATTTTAGTTTTTTAGTATATTTTGATAAAAATTGATAAAATGAGTGGTTGAAAAGTTAATAAAAATTGTGTGGCCTATGAAATGTGTTAACTTGACAATTTTTTTATTTTTTTTTTAGCAAAACTCGTCTATTATTCGGGTCTTGATTTAATGATTTTGATAGACATTGTTATAATATCTACTGAAACAAATATCTCACACTCATGTTATAATACCCACTGAGACAAGTGTCTCACACTTATTAAATAATCCAATAAGTATTATAACAATACCAACCAAAAATATTAGATCAAAACCATTTATTATTTTGCTCCCCAATGAGGCAAACGTGGGGAATAATAAGAAGTGACCAATCCAAACACAGAGCAATAATGTATATTGGTCTTCGATCAAAAAAAAAAAAATGTATATTGGTCTACGATCAAAAAAAAAAAAAAAATAAATAATGAACTAAAATTATATTCTAAAAATTTGTGGTCCAATTTCATTAATAAAATTTTGGGAGATGGAAAGTAGGAAGGTTGACCTTATTCACATATTAGGCAATTTGGCACAAATAGTAGTACTTAATATTTACCTTTAGTACAATAATGATCCCTAACATTTATTTTTTAACATGACCATATCTAATTTATGTATTTGAATGTATAATTAGTCATTTTTAAATAAAAAGACCAATATGTTATTAATTTTAATTAAAGAGAATTATAGTTGAGTCATTAACCTTTGAAAAATATGCAAATAATTTCGTATCTTTATTTTTTATTTTTATAAAAAATTAAAGAAAATTAATGAGTTGTTTTCTTAGGTTTGAATTGATACTTTTACAACCAAATTGATAAGATACATAAACTATTTTGTATATTTTATGAATTATTATGAAATAACTTGAATTTAAGTTCATAATTAATTAACTAACGTGTTAAAAAATATTAATTTTATTATTAAGTAATTTTACAATTTAAAAATTTTAAACTTTTTTTATGATTATAACAAAAAAATAAAACAATTTTTGTCACAAACTTCATCATCAAATATTTTTATTTAATTGTATTATATTTTTATTAACTACAAATATATAGAACTCTAATTATATTCTTTATATATTAATTTATCGTTTTATCATCTTTCAATAAAGAAAATAAAGAAGAAATAATTCGTAGATTAATTTATTTCTGTATTTTTATGTTAAATAAGTGCATGTTTGATAGAGTTTAAAATAAACTCTTTTTTTTTATAAACTCATTTTCAATCACATATTTTATGGGATCTACTTCTCAACTTTTTAATTACACATTTCATGAACTTTTACTAAACAAATACTAAAACACGATAAGATTAATTGGATATCATAAATATATATAAGTCATTTTATTATTTATTTATCTTAATTTTTATTCAAGTTTTTTATATCACAAATTAATTATATACACTTAAAGCACGATAATTTAACTTTTTTTCCTTTTGAAAATTTAATTAACACGATTATAATGATATATTTATAACTATAGTTTAAATATTATTAAATAAAGATTCATGACCTATTTGTATTTTATTCAAAGTTAGAGACTCAATTGTAATTTTTTCTAAATAAAATTAAGAGAATATTAATTGAAAAAAAAATCAATTACTTACAAAAATACACATATTAAAATGTTTGTACTAAAAAACAAATATTAAAAATTATTATCATACTGAATATAAAAGTTATGGATCAATTACGTCAAATTTCCTATTATTATCTATGGGAAAATATAGAAGGAAAAATGGCTCAAGGCATTAGGTGTGGATCACACCAATGTACTCATCATCATCCTATATAGTCTATCTATCCACCCAATTTCCAATTATTTTTATTTTGACCATTTAAAGTTTTTCTATATTATTTTATAATAAATATATCATTTGAGTGGGGGATTGATTAATGACAGGCGTCTCCTCTACCACCACAAATTTTATTTCTCGTTATTTAAATGATTTATTAGAAAATTATTATATTTTGGTACGAGGCAAAGATAGGGGCAGCAGCCAAGGGTTTAGCTTTACTACAATAAAATACAATTATCTTACCAAATCAATCATCATTAATTAGTAGGTTAATGTCCATTGAATAAGCAATTAAACATGTATTATTATTATTTTATATTATCAATGTGGTTGCTAATATTTTTTTATTAAATACGATAAGTTTATAAAGTCCAATTTCATAAAGGGAATTTGCAATTTTGGTCATCAACTTTTATAATTTGTTACTAATCTATCATCAACTAATTTATAGCACCAAATATCTCCAACTTTTCATTTAATTGTAAATCACATCATCATTGACAAATTTTGACGAATTTACCCTCTTAAATAAATAAAAAATAAAAGCTAAAAACAACAAAAAATAAAATAAATTTACAAATGAAGTCTCATAACTTCTAAAAAGTACAAAATAACTTCTTCTTCCATCCCATCTCAACTTATCTTACTATAGCCACAACCTCTACACCACTGTCACCATACCACAACCACTACCACTACCGCCACCACTACCAGAAACAATGGGACCATTAATGGTAGCCCCTCAAGAGTGAGTTTGCCCAAATAGTTGATTCATTGCTGGAAGCTCCATGTCATCAACTTCCATTAGTCGAATTTCTATCCGACGTCCTTCGTGTGGGACCATTAATGGTAGCCCCTCAAGAGAGAGTTTGCCCAAATAGTTGATTCATTGCTGGAAGCTCCATGTCATCAACTTCCAGTGGTCGAATTTCTATCTCACGTTCTTCGTGTGGGACCAAAGGTCGGAGCACTTCGTTGTTGGTCCCACCAACAGCAACAACTCATCTCAATCTCCAACGCCAGCGTTGCAGCTTCTCTTCTCTCCGAAGACTCCCTCCCAGAAAACTCTTCCTTCTTCGCTCTCGCCCTAGACCGCCTCCTCGCAGCTCGTTCGTAGCCCCCCTTCCAACCCAACCTTCAGCGCCTTTGTCTCCTTCCCAACAATCTGTTTGCGCCTTCTTTTGTATAATTTTTTTACAAACTTCTTAGCTTTCGGTTTCCTGCTCTTGATCCTGCTCTTGTTTTGACTTAGAAGAATTTTATTCATTGGCCAAAAAAAATTAAATAAAACAGGAAAAGTTGTATATGACGAGGCAAATTGTGTTCCGTCCGACAACGCCATATGTGGATCGGCAGCAGCTGCTAATAGATAACCAAGATTACTCCTCCAGAGATAGCTCGTGGTCAGATAGTGCGACCTCCAGTGACAATGATAATCTCGGTGAAATGTGGGGTATGTGGAGGTGGTGTAGAGATTGTGACTATGGTGGGATTATGTGGGGTAGGTGGATGAATAAGTTATTTTGTACTTTTTAAAAGTTATGGGACTTTATTTGTAATTTTCTTTTATTTTTTGTTGTTTTTAACTTTTTTTATTTTTTATTTAAAGAGGAAGGCAAATATGTCAATATTTGTCAATGGGAGGCGATTTGCAATTAAATGAAAGGTTGGGGATGTCTGGTGCTATAAAAATTGGTTGTTGGTATATTAGTAATAAATTGTAAAAGTTGAGGACTAAAAGTGCAAATACCCTTTAATAAAATATTTAACAGTTTGTAAGTATATTAGTTATAAAATAGAAGGATAATGATAAGCATTTTTAAGAGACATCAACGACAAACTAACATATTGTGTGTGGACAGAAACGCGCCTATGTCCATGTGCGTGTGCGTGCGGGCGTGCGTCACACAATATATATAAGTTGGTTTGGCACCAATTAGTATGGAGTATAGAATTGTCCAAGGCAAATATTCTGAACTCTCTCTCTCTCTCTCTCTCTCTGTAGATACCACAAGCTAGCATAGCTCGAGTTAATGACAAAGGTATACCCAAACATCACCAGTAGAACCACCGAATCGCCGCCGCCAAAACCTTTTAATAGCAGCAATGGCGATGCAAACTCGGTGGTCCTCACCGTCTGGAAGAAATCGCTTCTCTTTAACTGCGACGGTTTCACGGTGTTTGACGCCAAGGGAAACCTCGTCTTTCGCGTGGACAATTACATGGCCGGCAACAAAGGAGAGATTGTTCTCATGGATGCCTCCGGCAACTCACTTTTCACCATCCGCCGCAAGGTATAGATATATATCTCTTTTCAACCATGCAACCTCTTCCAACTTTTCAAAAAATTAACATTTCTACATGTCGTGTTGTGTCGCGTCTGATTTTCATTTCCCTTATTGATGAATATTGATTGCATAATGACAGAGACTGATCTTGGGTGACTGCTGGTTGGTGTTCGATGGAGAGACGGGGGTAAACCCTAGGTTTATGGTGAGGAAACAGGCGAACTTGCTGAATAGTAAGTGCCTAGCTCTCGTGACTTCAGGAAGCTGTAAGGAAACAATCTCTTCGCCTAAGAGAAACAAAGTACTTTACGAGATCCAAGGATCGTACTCACAACGGTGCTGCACGGTGTACGACGACAAGCGCCAGAAAATGGCTGAGATAAAGCAGAAGGAAGCCGCCGTGAGAGGAGTTGCTTTTGGAATGGACGTCTTCAGCCTCATTGTACATTCTGAATTTGATTTGGCAGTTGCCATGACTTTAGTCATCCTTCTCGACCAGATGTTCGGATCTTCAACCTCCCCACGTCGCTAAGTAACTCGACTTCACAGAAGCCTCAGCGAAGTGAAATGCGGCAGTGGAAGAGTTTCAGAAAGTGTAGGAAGAGATTTTAGCAGAGTTTTGACTTGCACGTAAATAGATTGCTTACCAGATGTGTATGGTATCTTGTATTTACAACTTCCTTTGTTATATATACACGAATACTTCCACACTCTTTTTTTGTTTTCATTTTCCCCACCTTTTCTAATCCAATTCAAAACTTGTCGATCTTGTCTAATATTACGTAATAAACAAATAGATGCACAAGGTGTTCCTTCGATTATCATAGAAATCCCAAGATATTCGAATATGGACCATTTGTTGGTCCTCCATCATTAAGAATACTCAACAAATACATTTTTGACGCTCAAATTAGTAAGGGTGGTGTAACATTTGAGTGAATAACGTGTAGAAATATCAAAGAATAGTTAAACTCAGATACAAAGAACTGGGAACTATACATGAAACGCGGCCCAAAAAAGAAAATAATCAATAATTACTCGATTTGAGGCAAAAGTGATAGAAGTAAAAATCATATTCTCAAATAAGTCTCAAATGCTACAGAACAATACTACAAAAAAGAAAAAAAAGCTCTATGGGAACTGAACAATTAATTTTTCTCCTCAAATTCTTGTTTCACAAATGACAACTAATCCTTCAAGAACTTACACATGAAAAAAATCGTCTACAAAAATCTACTGTCATCACTTCTCTTCATTTAGTATAAGTGAACTCTACATTTTCTCGATGTGTTTTCCAAATGCATCAGAAAGGTACGTCTAACTTCATAAAACGTTTTCCAATCCTAGCAAATTTGACTACTGCAAGAATCCTCCCACCCTCTGGCCTTGAGGAAAGTAAGAATAGTTTTTCTTCTTTTATCGCCCACGAATTCAAAATATATGTCAAATTCATCGTGGCTAGTACTTCCTGTGATTACCTCAGCTTGAACAAAGATTCTTTTGAGTGGAGCACACAAGGGACATCTTCCACTTTGTCTATCCCATATGTTGCAACTTTAGAAACACGGTTTTGGCATCTACGGATTTACATTGCAATCACTCAAGTACTGATTTTGTAGGTTCAGAAATATCCTCCAATAACTTTTGTATTTAGGAATGCCAAGCTCGAGCCATGGTTTCATGTTTCCGTTAAAATGCAACACTGCTGCTGTCCCGAGGGCATCTTCGTCATGACCATAATTAAGGCCCAGGCCTGATAACATCCAGCTGTCATCAAGAGCATAAACTAGACCTTGAAAGGTGAGCATACTTGCACTTAGTGCAGTAGTTTCAGAAAATCCTTCTTCTGTGCTCATCTGCTCTTCACATTGTAAAAGAAAGTAATGGTCAGAGAATGGGTAGGCATACAACAGCAGAAACCGTCTATAATATCAAATGCCTGATATATCAAATGATAAATCAACCAAAATATGTACAAGTGCAGGGACCATTCCGCTGAGACATCAAAACAAACTTGACTTGTTGTAGAACAAGTTAATGAATTATTTTAAAGTTCTTAATTCATTTCTTGACATGTTATGTTCCATTCCAAGAATATAAAGGTTTGTTAACAACCATATAGGATTGTGGGCAGGTTTACAAGGATAAAAATTTTAAGGTCATTGGATTCGGCTCAAGGAGTTTGTTTGGGTCCCAATCCATATGTAATTTTAGGGTGTGTGTGTGTGTGTTTATTTAAGTATATAACACACGCATCAGGGAGAACTCAGAAGGGCGGGCAAAGAGCAAGCTGGATGGGCTGTGGCTAAACCAAACCAGAACCCGCACTGTTTCCATAACTATTTCTGGGCTGTGGCTAAGCCAAACCAGAGCTTTATTCATTTAGTTTGAGCTTAAGTTCAAGCTTAAACATTTATTCCATTTTCCAAGCATCAGATTCTGAAAATTTTAAATATAATTCAACCAAAATAAAAAATCCTCAACCTAAATCAACCAACTTGAAGACAAAATTCAAAAGAAAAATGAAAAAGTTGTAATCCGCAAATGCACCAAATAGAGAATATCCTAAAGGAAAAAGAGCAAAATACGTGTAATAAGATCTTGGAAGACGATCCTTACTTACGATATCGTCAGACTTGAACCAAGACAATGTTTTGTTTGAGCTCTCTTGTGCAAGTGGTGGTCACTATCTTAACACCAAAAAACAATTGGTGGAACGAGGAGGAATGCACAAGAGAGAGAGCATACTCAAGACTGGGAGGGATAAGAGCAAGAAAGAGGCAATGAAGGTTCCAGTTATAAGAATTTTTCCATTCGGATCACTTCAAGAGTTTATAAGCTTTGTATCAATTAAAGACGCTAGGTGCCTATGGTCAAAGCAATCTTGCTCTACAACAGTTAAAATTCTTTGTTAGATGTATAAATAACGCCTCAAAAACAATAGAAAGATGCCAGAGTAGGCTCACAACTCTGAGTGTAGTAGAATTAGGGCTCAACCTTGGCCAATTGAACATTCAAGCTAGGACAAGTTTTAAATAAGTAAAGCTTGAATAGCTGGTACCCTAGCTTTGTTCACTTGCTCCCCTATATGTATAGTACATTCTACATAAGTATGACTGATTGAAGGTAAACTGGATGTAATTTAGGGGGCTACGTGGTTCACAATTTTATGGCTTCTCGCAGGGTCAGACGTAGTTTGCAATTAATAAATAAATTTACCTACGGATTTAGAAGTCTAGATATCTGGAGACTGGAACCTCACCACCTATTATAAAGAGGCCAAATCTGACAATGATTACCATCTCATTTACCTATTACTATTTGAAGTGAGAGATTCTATTGATTAGATTACCACAAAGCAGGCTGCTTGCTTTGCTGAAATGATATGATCTATTCTGATAAAATTTAAGTAGAAAGTTAACAGGAAGTTAGAATGCTTCGCGGTCCAAGATCTATCATCATTTGGGATGAGATAATTCCACGTAATGTGAAAAGGTGCAGTCCATCCACCAAGCTGAAACCTCTGGAGGTATACGTGGTATTGATTCAAGAGTCACAGAATAAAATGTCTTGTCGTTTTATGGGCTCCTGCTAACTTACCCCAGTCATGGGTAAGATGACAGAGTAACCCCCTTTTTCATAAGAAAGGTTTTCCGCAGTACAAACTTAAAAGGTGGAGGGTACACCAATTTGCTCATCTCAAAAACAAACAGATCCCTTCTCTTCTTCTTTGCATCTATCAGATAATAGCTAGTGCATACCCATGAAAATCTTCGCCTACAAGCACCATGTCAACTAACACCAACTCCATGTCTTCCTTTGACAAACTTCAATCCTTATATGAACATTTTCTGCTCTGCCAAGTCACCAGCAATAAGAGACCAAGAAAACATTGTAGTTTTTTAAGTACGCTGTTTAACCTTAAGGTTTACTCAATCCTTTTAAGTTTCTTTATATGAAGTAACTTGACTATCTTAACAATATCCTAATTGTCAATATGCCTTTTTGCATCCCAGAATGACATGACATTCAATGATCAAAATTGCTTCCTTCCAAGAGTTCATGGTGATGCATCAATTGTATGAATTCTTTTGCTAGTTCTCTTGAGACACAAACTGATTCTCCATCCTTTACATAACTTTCCTCATAAGCAAATAATCAAATGTGACCTGATGAATCAATTCACTATCCTCGAGCATGTGTTTATGCATACTTAAGAACAGTTTAGGATATTGGCTCAACTTCTCCATTGAAAGTCAGTTGCCTTACTAAATGGCATTGGAAACTGTTACAACCTCTTGGATAGAACTCACCTTCAAAAGCTAGCTACTAAGGGGAGGGTGCCCAAGGAGTTATAAATCACACACCCAAAGCCCATATTTTCGATGTGGAACAAGCCCCATAAATTGCAATGGGAATCATGACAAACCACCTAGCTCCGTTATCCCGACGCCCACGTCAGACTGGCTTTACACTAGCCCATGGCTAATCTCGGACTATCACTACTATGCCGATGTCACTATCCGCGCTGCTCGATTGCAACCGAGAGACGTGGTGCCTGCTTTGATACCATTGTTACAACCTCTTGGGTAGAACTCATTTTCAAAAGTTAGCTATTAAAAAAAAAGTGCCCAAAGGGTTATAAATCACACACCCAAAGCCCATACTTTCGATGTGGGACGAGCCCTATAACTTACAATAAGAACCATGACAAACCTTTGTGATTTATAACCTCTTAGGCACTCTTCCTTCAATAACTAGCTTTTGAGGATGAGTTCTACCCAATAAGTTGTAACAATAATATCGAGCGCAGCACCACGCCTCCCGGCTGCAATCGAACGCGGATGGTGACACCGGCATAGCAGTTGTCGTTCGGGACTAGCTATGGGCTAGTGCAAAGCCAGTCCGACGTGAGCGTCGGGATTGCGAAACGTGGTGGTTTGTCATAATTCCCATTATAAGTTATAGGACTTGTCCTACATCGAAAGTATGGACTTTGTGTGTGTGATTTATAACCCCTTAGGCACCCTCCCCTTAATAGCTAGCTTTCGAGGGAGAGTTCTACCAAAAAGGTTGGCAAGTGAAATCACGAGTCCCTTTCTTTTGCTCTAGCACATACATCTGTGCTTCGTGACTCATTACTCACTACTGTGCTACAGGAACTGTGAGCAGGAATAAATGGAAGGCCAGCATGATATTCGTTTTTGTACTTCTTTACTTTCTTTTCTTCTCTCTCCTTCCCTTGCTATTTATCTCATTGAATTTGCGCTTTTCATTGAAAGCTATCGAGTTTGTGAAATCTTGCAACCCATAATTGAATTGGAATATAGGAAAGTTATGCATGCTATATGTTGTTAGGATTCAAGCCATGAAACTTTAATGGGACAATGGGAAACTTATGATTGGTAGTCCTTTCATTACTTGAGCACCTAGCGGTCTTTGTACAGCTGAGCAACTATCATATCTTTTCTTTTTTTTCTTATATATATGCCAGAAGTCAAAAATTGAAAACACATAAAGAATAACCTGAAAAAGAAACATGTTAACTGAAACAGACATCACTAACCTCTTGCACCAACCTCTGGAATGTTTCGGTAAGATTATGTTCCCTCCATCTGGATAAATCAATGATATTTACTCCAGACATCCAAGCACAAGAATTTTCAGAGAAACTGTTCCTGGGCAAATAATTTTTCAGCTGCCCCAACTTCACTGCACAGAACTGCACAGCACCATTCACTTTTCCACCCATGTCAAGGCTCCAAAGGTCCGATAAGTCCCTCTGAGTGAGGATGTCATCGTCCAAAACCACAACTTTCTTCAAAGTCGGAAATATCTTAGGAAGGAGATAGTGGGAATGTGAAAATATTGATAGGTACTCCGTTCTAATCTGATAACTAGAGAGTTTATCAACTCTAAGAAAAGAAACACGAAATTCTTCAGGCAATGATAGATGCAACGGAGCCAACCTATAGTGATTATTCAACTTAAGATCTTCAATATTCAAAACCTGAACTGTGGCTTCCCGATACTTGTTTATGAAAAACCATAATTTCATAGAAAAGTAATTTTCCCTGTCTGTCACGACATGAAAAACCTGTTTCTCGCTTTCCTGAAAAATGAAAGAATTCTCATCAATGCAATTGACATGAATTATAGTACTGCCAAAAGATTTTTCTTTTATGAAGAAAGAAGAAGCAAGATATACAATCCATACTTCTGAATGCTGTACAGTCGAGTTGATTACAACAGATGAAGCAAGTAGATTCCTGGAGAATATAACATAGTGGTGCAAGTCTGGATTTAAAACTTTCTCAGACAATGACTGCTCCAAATCAAGTGAAGATCTAAAATACTCAACAGTCAACCGCATGGTTAGACAATGGAGACTCTTTGGCATGGTTTGAACTGCAAGTTGGTAGAGGAAGGCACTTTGCTTCCTGTGGAAATTAGCTTCATCCTCCGTCAGATCGACTAGTTGTCTTAATTTCTTATCAACATTATTACAGTCCACAGGGCACGATTTTGCTCTGGCTATTACTGCCTCCATCTTAGCTAGCTTCTTCCCAATCCTGATGAAATAGGCGACAGATAAGATGCTTAGTCTCCCAGGCATTTTAGTATAATTTGGACGCACTTAGCAATTAATAACTAATTGTAAGATGAACTGATAACAAAATTTCATTGATTTCGTAGACAAATATAATTTGAGACCTATGTTTGAATCGAGAAGGAAACATGCTTTGCTTGGGTGGGAGAGTGAAAAGACACGCGCACACATAAAGAGTGCGAGAAGAGAATCTCAAAGAGTTCTCTAGATCCTTTGATAACTTTTTCTGAGAGAACTAGCCAGATTGGAGGGCTTATTGGGAGCAAAAGACAAGAGTCACTGTCCAAACACTATGCACAAAATGTCTGGATTTTAAAGAGATACTTTACGGGACGGGAGAATTAGTTATTGAATTTTGAACTATGGGACATGCAAGGAAATCATTCCCAAGAGATGCTATTAGATGTTGGGGATTATCAACCTAAGGATATCTTATGAGGGCACAGGCTGTACAATAGCATATTATACTGCAGTGATTTTTAGACTAATCCAAAAACAAGTTTTAAATTTCATATACTAGCACTGCTCCACCAGCCATGATCTTAGACTTATTCAGAAACACTTTCAAATCCTTTGATGTGTCTAAATTCTAATAGAGCAAAGTGGCAACATTTAATCTTGTATATGACCCAACAGTTGGCCAATGACTCACTGAGCTAAGTCAAATCCAATTGACATCCATCAAGTTGTAGCAATGAACCACTCAATAGGCAACAATATCTTGATTGACAATCTTATAGCCAAATCAATCAACAGTTCACGAACAGCAAAGACCAAAATATATTGCACATACATTGTTATTAAAAGAAATAATGCAAGACAATAAGAAGCTAGAAAAATGGATTCACTAGTAGTAGAACTTGATTGGTCAATACTTCAAATGACTTGGAGATTGAACTTTTGCCATCTTTTCATGTTATTTGACTCAATAATAGAGAAAAGAAGCATATATAAATGTTAAAATTGAAGGGTGAAATTTGAACGTACTGAGGAGGAAGATCTTTATCTGTTGTAGTTTCACTAAGAACACGTTCAAAATCCTGAATATTTTGCTTCATTTCATGTGACAACTTGTCAAATGCGGGAAGTTTTGCAATACTTGGATAATAAGCACGAGAGACATAAAGTAAGTCCTTCATCCTCTTCACTACAGCATCTTTCATTTTTTCCCTATGTTCTCGACGCCATAAACAGTAACTCCCATATTTTAATTCACACAACTTTTCACTTTCATCAGCACCTCTAAAATCCTTACCAGCATCATCTGTAACAGCAAGTCCAGTATTCTGCATCATAATTTATAGTTAATCGTGTGTGCCAATCCAATGGGAAAAATTTGGACAGTTTAGACAGTGTGCGGTCTAAATTTGGGCAAAAACTTCGACAAATACATACATTTCTTTTCTGCCGTAGTTTTGGCAAATCTGCAGGTGTTGGGAGGCCTGTCAACATTTTAAGGAAAATAAATTTGATGAAAGAAACCATACAGGTCCTACACTTTCTAGAGATTACTATAACTCAAAGCTGTGTGTGCGTGTGAGAGCGAGAGAGAGAGTTTAAGTTAATTGAGCATGGGTACCCCACCATCAGTTTCATTCTCAGCTTCTGTGACAGAATTCTCCCTCAAAGTCTGCCAAAATATACAAGAAAGTTATATGAGATTGCAGGTAACTTTACAATCATCCAATGCCAAGCCCAATGCTTAAAAAGATTATCCATGTGATAAAAGTAGTAGTTAGCCAACCCAATTAACTTGGAAAATTGTAGATGAGTTCAACATCAGGTCAAAGCACTTAAAGCCTCCAAATTAATGCATACAATTTATTTTCACCTTTTTCTATTAAGAAGTATATTTAAGATGCCAAAAGGGCACAACCCATATTCGCGTGGATATGCAGAACAAGTGCTGCACACCACCAAAAATTGAAACAAAGAAAAACCAAGGGAAAATTCAACCTAACAATTTTGTACATAAACACCCAAGCTACACGAAAAAAGAATATATTATTGATGGAATCAAATTGGCTACAATGTATAGACAGCTTCTAACAATGATGGTCTTTCCATATACACTGGAAATAGGGTACAGATACGGAGCACAGTTTATACTCTCTATTATAGTTACACTATTGATGTCTTTAGCAGTCTAAAATTGTCCCTACTCAAATAGTCAAAGTACCACTAAAGAGCAATATTCAAATAATAAAACGAACACAACAGCCATAACAAGGTAGAGGAGGGGATCCCCCTTCCTTGTCCAATTTCCGATCCTCTTGATTCTATACCTTTTTGAATCTTCTATGTCTAACTCTAGTATTGTCCTGATATCTACCACAAAAAATTTACAGTCGACCTTCAGAAAAAGAAAGAAAAATATACATCACTACATTTGCAACTCCAAAACCGTGGTCGTCACCTTAACAAAAACCAGAAAACCCCAACAGAGAATGAAAGCCACAATCACCGCCAGCTCATATCCAACAGGACCACTCCAGAAAAATAAATTGTCGACAAGCAAAGCAGGGTATGGGTGATCCCTGATATTGTAGTGAGATTGGAGCTAAAAGGAAGATATGGTGTTTGGGGTGGGTGACAGCATCATGGATTTGAAAGATTGATTGGTGATTGTGGGTGTCTGAGGTATTTATGGCGGCATAAGATATTCTTTTCTCTTTTCTATTGATTTTCTTCTTTTCTTTTTTGGCTTCGACTTGGGGTCCCTACAGTCATTTGGAGTGATGGTGGTGGTAGCGCAACCATTAAAGTGGATTGGGTGGAAGATACAGACAGAAATTTAAATCTTACTCAGTTATGCATAATGTGACTGAGGAGAAAACTAGCAACAAAATTCTGACCTTCACCTAAATAAATATGCTTAGTCAAACCAATAGATTCATTTTGAAATGAAATGAATGCATAGTTCGGGAAATATAGGTAAAAGAAAATTCATCAAAAAGAAGATAATAAGGCCTCTCATGATCATTACTTACCCCAGGAGAGTAAAAAGAAGGAAAAACGGATGGTTGCCTCATAAAGAGCATTACGGAGACTAGATTAAAGACTGGACTCTTATAACTTCTATTGGCATTCTAGGTGCACTGTAGTTGTTTGGGTTTAATAAATTCAACAGTCATATACTTCCATCATAATATTTGCATAGGATTTTCACATCAAATGTTCTTCCAGAGTTTCTAGGTCTAGATTAGATAGACAAAAAGTGAAGGTGAGATATTCTTCTTTCATGCCTTTCGGAGTAAGTTAAAAGGCCTGAGCATGTACATTGTTCATGCATTAATTTTTTAATGCTAAAAGTAATGAAATGTGTTTAGAAGTAAATAAAAATAAAAAATGAATAAAAAATCTAAGCACATATGACATCACAAATACCAATTCGCCGACCAAAAATAAGTAATAAATCAAAGTATACAAATAAGCCTATGCAAGAGTGAGTGTATATTAGTCCAAGTTGTCAGCTAAGAATGTATACGATAATCCTAAAGAAGTTACAATTTCCAAATTTGAGGGAAATGGCTCAGAAAACAATCGATGTGTATACTATCAACAGCAACAAGGACCTCTCTCATCTTTTGTTTTACTATCTTTTCCCGGTACTTTAATTCCCTTGCTTCAGCCGATATTGTGAGGCATACGCCTCAACAACGGAGCATTAAAAGGCATTTCAAGTGGACCTCAATGCATAATCATCCAAGGCGTGCCTTCAGGAGAATAGCTTGCCACATTACCACAAGGCAGTTCTGTTTTGCCTTGCTTCGAGGCAAAGCTTAGGATTGCCTCTTCATCCCATTAGCCTCACCCAATTAATCCATTTTCCATCCTATACAAGTCAACTCTATTTTAACTTGACAGAAGAATTTCTTTAAAACGCACCAAAAGGGTGCACTTGCATGTCAAATTCAGCTTAATGTCATTAATCTATTAAGAACAAAACACCCATAAGATGAATATAGCAAAAATGTGGATGTTGGGAAGATAAAAAATGAGAATACAAATTAACGAATAGAGGTAGCAAATGATGAATTGATGGAAGAATGACTTGTATGGTTGGGCATATCTTGCATAGTCCTAAAGAAGCTCTAATTCATAAGAATGGTGCAATTCCAGTGAACCGGGATAATAGAGCGAGCGGTTAACCAAAATTAATATGGCTTGAAGTAATTGTGAAGGATTTGATTGCATTGGATCTTCTATTAAATGTAGTGATGGGTCGAAGGAAATGGCAAAAAGGATTTGTATGGCTCACCCAAAATTTGTCGAGAATAAGTCTTAGTTTATTGTTGTCATTAACCTTTTTTGTTACTCGTGGATACAAATGCCACGACTTTTAACATTTCCAAGTTAGCTTTCCTTTTCCGTTATAGTTCCATTTGTTTTTCGTTTTTACTTTTAATAACAAAGGTCTAACCTCAAGATATATAGCCTTTCATATCATACAGATATGACTGGTTTAATTCAGCTCTACAAGGATATTCGATCATCATTTGGGTTCCAGTAAAACAGTGGCAGTTGGTGACAATGGTGCTTCCACTAGAGACAACTATCAATGAGGCATTGAAAAGTAACTAGTCCAAAAATGTTATTAAATCGGCAACAAAATCACACATCAATGCAAGAGAGTTGAGTGTTAACAATCAAAGCATATGCAATGAACCTTCGGAAGAGTTGGAACCAATCTTCTTATGAGGTCATCCACGTGTGTTGATTGGTGTCTCTGCAAAAACGAAAACAATAAGATGTATTTAGAAAGTAACCTAGCTTGTGCCAAAGCAAATATGAATGAAGTATTAGATACTGTCACACTCTATATGCATGTTTGTGGATATAATGCAAGTGTATCAGCATGTATGCATTCTTTGCAACTCTGAATTCACATAATTACCAAAAGATCTAAGTTCTTCCATTCACGAAATCCAAGTTTCCATACCTTTGATTGGTTTCTGGTGTCAGCACTGCTGTGTTGATCATAAACTCTTAAATGTTTCTGATTCCACCAGGAAGCATCCAAATAGAAAACAAAAAGAATCAATATGCAAATAACAGAATTAAAAGCCTTCTCTAACATCATTTAGTTAAATGCTGCAAATCCTTACTGTAGCTGAACTAGGTTCCTCAGTTGCATATCCTGGGAAAAAAAAATTTGAGGCAAAAAGTCATTATATACATTTCCTGTTGAAATGATGAATTGGAAAATAGAGATAAATGCACCAACACAGTTTGGGCACTCTCTCACACGGGCACGAGTTATATTTTTTTAGGGGTAAGGGAACATATTGTAGATCCGCTCTATGTCTACTATTCATTTTGTGAAATTCAAATAAAAACGAAATTACTTCAGAGATCTGGATTGAAAAGTTTAGTGAAGCCACCATCTCTATAGCTTATCAAATCTTAACTGGAAAACAGAATACACCAATAAATTAAAGATGTGCACACTTCACATAAGAAATAAGTGGAATGGCAACATATACTTTCTTATAGTTTCAACATTAGCCTCCATGTTGATCTGGCATATGACGAGAAAAAGCACCGCGAATTTGGACAAAACAAAGAGTCATTGCCCAATTGGGAACTACTACAGTAGAGTAATGAAATGCAGAAAAGTAGATTTACAGTTTCAATAAGAGATCTAATCTAAAACAAGTACAGGCATTTATCATAGTCGAAAAACGAATTAAGCAGTGAATCGACAAATGCATTACCAGCCGATGAGAGGAAACCATTATGGAGTCCGAGCAAGAAAACTAGCGAAACCAGCATGGAAAGAAACACGAGACCCAGAACAGCCATAACCAGACCTTTCCATCGTTTCTTTGTTGCAAGGGAGTACGATGAACCCCCGTACCCGCCCTTCATTTTCCAACTTTTCTTCTTCCTCTTCCTCTTCCTCTTCCTCTTCCAGCTCCTCCTCCAATTTCGATTTTCCCTTTTTCCAAAACAATCTTATTCAGTTATCAACAATTTCCATTTTCTGAAAGCATTCCACCTGTAAATCCAATCGCATTGTAATTTATAATATATCCTATTCGGATTCACTATTCTCTTCAGATTCGTGCAAATTGTGTGTTTTTCATACTTGGGTTCCTGTAGATTGATCCCGCAAATCACAGCCCTCTTCTCAAATCTCACGCGCGGATTCAAGCGAAACTATAAAAAGTGATTCTATTTGCACATGGGTGCACCTCAATCTTGTGGTTTCTATTATACTTCCGGTCCCTGCAATTGACATGTGTAACGATCTCATTGGACAGCCTTACTAAAAATTGTTAGTAAAGGAAAATTAAATACTAATAATTGGTACAAAAAAGGAATTTTTAAAGTCCAATATCAAATTTATTTTAAATTTTATAATCAAAATATTCTTTAAAAAAAAAAAAAAAAATTCCTTTGTTTATTTCTTCCCTCTCACCTTTTCTCATCTCGTGGCCATGTCTATAAGAAGTGTTTTTGCATAGAATTTCAGAGAGATCTTGTGATTTAAATTAAATTATATTTTTTTGTGTATTTAATTGTTAACCACTTGACTTCCTCTTTTGACAAATCTATAAATGATTGATAAACCATTAATCTCAATTAATTCCTGGTAAATCTATGCACAAAAAAAAAAAAAATTAACAAAGTCCCTTATTCCACGACTTTGGCTTGCATAGATGTAATTTTAGAAGTAGTTTTGAATTTATATTAATATTAAATAATAAGTCAATGAAATATCAAGTATGATTTGACACAATTTCAAATATTATTTGATTAAAGTGATAAACAATATTTGATACATACTAAACAAGTCAACTACTATTAAATGCAAAATCAAATACCATTTAATACAACGTCGAGCGTTACTCAAACATCGTGTAAATACCAACTGTATTATTATTATTCGTCCAGAATTCTCAAATTTTTGTTTCAATAATTTGATTAGAGCGCGAGTACATCCAAATTCATTTATACAATTTGAAATAATTTTATTTTTCTTATCAAGGAATAAGTTGTAACACAAAGAACGTGTTTGGGTGTGATTTTTAAGCACGTTCAAACATGCTAAAAGTCCACTAAAAACAAACAAAGAAATAAAAAGAAAAAATAGCATTTAAAACAAAAATAGAAAATTTAATCCTATGGCTTCTCGACGGTACAAAACGTGTTCTTGGATATTTTCTTGTTAGTTGCAAGTTGAGGGAGGAACCTAATTCTGGCTTATTTTTCTGAAATTATGGCGGCAGATTCTTGTTGGGCCAATCATTTTGCGATGGAAAGTTTGAATATTAACGCAACTGCACAGAGTTTGGATATTAACACAACTGTCAGGAAATTAACTGAAACAGCACCAAGTTAACTTGTAATATTTCAATTTTATTTAGAGTTTTATACGCCTTTTATATGTTCCATTAATAGAAAAGGCCAAAGAAATTTTAATGCAATAATACAAAGGGCGGATTCAGAAATTTTTTGAGTTCAGACTACTACTGAAAAAAAAAAAATTCGTCTGACAGATCACAAAAAAAAATTATATCGTAAAAAACGACTTTTTCCGAGGCAAGCCCGGACTATAGTCCAGGGGGGCCTCCCAAATCCGCCCCTAAATAACACAACTTATAAGTAATAATTGTTTGATTCATAAATTTTCCATGGAAAATGTCACTTCCATGGAAATCTTGTCAAATCAATGAACTTTTTTTTACGACTTTCTTTGTTTGATTGGATATACTGGAAAATGGAAAAGATTTTCACATGACAATCATCTAAAGACACATTTTCTACCTTTCTTTGGAAAATTTTTTCACCCATTGGAATTTCTTTTCCAACTTACATGGAAAATATTTTCATTTTCCATGGAAAGCTATCAAACACACCCTAATATTTTTTAGTTGCAAGCGGATTAAAGGCACTTTTAGGTCAAATAAATTATCCAAAATATAGTTAAATCAATTGTTACTGTTCATATAGAATAACAGTCATAATTATTGTATGAAATATTGAATTAGGAATCGAGAAATTACTGTCAAAAAAATTTTTAAAAAAAAAATTACAACACGACCATTGATCTAGACAGCAAATATCGAACGTAAAATTACCTTAAAAATATAAAAATAAATGGTCTTGACCACATATAAACATTAAGTACTCTAGATAAGCAATATTGGATTTGAAAAAAAAAAAAAGAGTGCGTTTGAGAAGACTTTTGCAAAACTCAAAAACACTTCTAAAAAAGTAAAACCTATTTGGTTAAAATTTAAAAGTACTTGTAGAGTACGACTTGGTTTGGTATTATAGTGCTTTCAAAAAAATTCAGCTTCTGCTGTGATAAATAAAAAATCAGTAGCAAGGATTAATCAGTTAAGTGTTTGGTGAAAATTTGTTTCAGAATTGTTGTATATTTCATAATCAGCATTTTAGTATTTTGTAATTAAAAGTGATTTGTTGTTGTGTTTGTATACAATTACTAAAATGAATATTGATTATAACGATGTCCTTTATTATTATTATTATCATTGATAGTAATATTTATCAAATATTTTTCTAAGATGATTTATTCATTGTATTTATTTCAAAATTAAAAAAATATTTATATCTATTAAATCTCAAAATATATAAAATTAATAAATCAAAGCATAGTCCATATAGTGGAAAACAAATTAATTTAATTAATAATGATTAAAATTGATATTTTAATTATGCTATAATCAATTTTTTTAAAAGTTCATCAAACAATTAAAACAACTCTTGATTATTTAAAATCAACCTCAAACGGAGTCTAAGAAACAACTTTTTAAAATTTGTTTTAGAGAAACTCAAATTTTGAGCTTTTCAAAAATAAAATAAAATAAAATAAAAATAAAAAATCTCTGCACTCACCTTATATGGAAAATTGAAATATGTATTTAATGAAACATTTAAATTAACAAAATTACTCTTATTAGTTATAAAAGACCAAATATTTCCAAATTATCATAAATATTAATATGTCGATGAAATATTACATATATTTGTATAATTTAAATATTCTTTTAAATGTCATATATATGTTGTATGTTGATGTGTTAATTTATATTATATAATAAATCGATATACACAAAAATAATAATGCAATGCTAATTTAATTAATATTAATATTAATAGATTTATAGTTGAAAATAAATATAATTTATGAATAAATTGTTTAAAATTTACTCAAATAAATATAATATTTGTACACGTAATAAAATAAAAGCACTTTTATAGTCATAGTACCAAACAATCAATTTAATATTCATAACACTTTTTGAATTAACAACCAAACAATCAACTTTTTTTCACTGAAAACTCTCTTAAAAAAAACTCTACTAGCAAAAGTTCTACTTAAAATAATTGTGTCAAATGATTCCTAATGACCTGTTTGGGAGTTTTGGAGTAACAGTTATGAAGATTTTTTAAAATATCGATTTTGAACGTTTATTAGGAGTCCGACAGAGCTGGTTCTAGACATTCTGGGGCCTTAGGCAAAAAAATTTTAGAGGGCCTTTTCAAGATGTTTTTTAAAAGAAAATAAAAAATTCTTCATTCATCAAAATATCGTTTCATTGATAAAGAGAAAACTAATACAAGTTTAAGATAAGTTCTTAAGAACATTGAAAGTAATATACTAAAATATAATTTTTAAAACATAATACATATTGTTCAAAAGCAACTAAACAACCAATTACAATCTAAAGAACAAACAAACGACAATAAAGACAAAGCTAGTTTTTTTCTTGAAATTCGAGAGAGGTCG
Source organism: Forsythia suspensa (assembly GCA_023638005.1). Lineage (NCBI taxonomy): Eukaryota > Viridiplantae > Streptophyta > Magnoliopsida > Lamiales > Oleaceae > Forsythia > Forsythia suspensa. Next base: position 39,216,812 of record CM042669.1, on the reverse strand, counting down.
ATGCAAATCGGGCATACCCATGTAAGCTCTTTAGTTATTCTGCAGTAGAAAATAAAATAAAGATCTATATAATTTATTTTCTTATTCATTTTTAAATATCACAGACCAACTTAATACATGTTTGTGCATACTTAAATTATAATTTCAGTTTGTTAAACTGGTCAAATATTTTATTTTATCCACACATTTCATAGGACCCGCAACTTATAATCTACTTTTTAATCACATTCACCAACAACTTATATTATAAGCACTTAATGATTAAATCATTATATCCAAGCTTATCCAATAAATTGTGTTCAATAGATAAAAGAGCTAACCACTTCAATATTTCTTGCGAAATAGTTGATCTAAAATATAACTGTATCAACTTTAGATTTGAGAAACTCTATCTTTGCCGAAGCAATTGAAATTGTAATTGTTAACAAGATTCTATAAGTAATGTATGCATTTAGAAAAGAATCAACTCTTTTTACGTAATAAATAATTTCTATTGGACTTTTCTTTTCCTTTTGAAAAATTTTCTCAACACGTTTAGTTAATGAAGTAATTTGGAGTTTTATGTATTTCATTGTCATAAAAAATATGAAAATAGAGTTTTTAACGTTGGGAAATAAACATGAAAATGGAAGAAAAATAAACGTCTAGGGTAGTACTTGATTTATTGATTCTTAAAATAATTAAATGATTTGGATTTTTTATTTTACAACAAATGATTTTGGGGTTTTATTGGACTAGGTTGTTATAGGTTGATTGAGTTTTATTTTTAAAAAATATATTACATATTAAAAAATAGCATATTTGATCACCAACCTTAAAAAAAAAACGTAAGAGATATATCTCCAAAACTCCAACCTTTAAAAATATCACCCGACATCCCCAACGTTTGAAAAAATTAGCATAGTAGGTCGTTTATAACGAAAATGCCCTCCCATTTAAATAAACAAAAAACAAAAAAAAAAAGAAAAAAAAAAAGAAAAATAACCAGATGTGCCCCTAAAAAATAAAAAAATAAACAAAGAGGTCATCTTTTTATCAAACAAAAAAATCTAAAATCCAATGCCACCCCCAAACCCAAATCCCAAAATTTTTCAATTTCAATTTTTACAATGCTCAAATTTTCAAGTGTTTGTCGACTAAGACTTGGTACAATGTTTTCATGCTTTTAAGAGACTCAGTTTTTGTTGTGCTGAATAAAATATCAGCTATGAGAATAATTTATATTTCAAAATCAATATTTCAAGATTAGGTAAGCAAAAGTGATTCATTGGTGTGTCCATATACAACTACTAAAATAGATTTTGATTATAATGATGCCCTTTTATATTATAATTATTGTGAATAGTATTGAAATTTTTATTTTTACTTAGTTGTAATATTTATCAAATATTTTTCTAACATGATACATTCATTATATTTAATTTAAAATGAAAAAAAATAATATCTATCAAACCTCAAAATGTATAAAATTACAAAATCAAAGTTTAGGTCCATATAGTAGAATATGAATTAATACAATTAATCATGGTTAAAATTGATATTTTAATTATAGATAATTGAAGAAGTTAAAAACAAAATATGAGAAGCAGCAAAAAGCAAAATATGAGAAGCAACATTTTGCTTCTCAAAATCTGTTGTCACATAATTTAGATTCTCCTATAATCAAATTTTTTTTAAAGTTTAATCATAAGCTAAGTCTAAAATCAATCCCAAACAAAAGCATAAGACAACAATATTATAAAGTTATTTTAGAGAAGCTCAATTCCAAAGAGCTCTACATTCACCTTGCTAGAATGAAACAGTTGTCCATGTGGATTGACCCGACCCAAGTTATATTGAAATAGTTTTGGAAGGATGAGTTAATGTTTAAATTTGAAACTTAACTCCCCACCTCATATATCTTCCATCAATTCCCACAACTCTATATATTCATCTGATATTGAAGTTAAATTTGTGGATGTAGAGAGAGAAAAAAATACATGAAGTTGGTAGCTTGAAAAATATCTTAAATTCGGTTATTGGATTGTGGAGATTAAACTATTTCCATTGTTATTGAGGTTCTAGACCAAATAGCACCGTTTGATTAAATCGTAAACAGGTAACAAGACAAGTGATTCAACCAATTGATTTTGAATTTTCAAGTAAGTTCTATCACATTTGTATTCGGTAGAATTAATGTTATAGAATATTACACACCTTATATGGAAAATTGAAATATGTATTTAGTGAAACATTTAAATTAATGAAATTATCTTTAATAATTCTAAAAGACCTTAAATTTCTAAATTATCTTACATATCAATATACTAGTCTTAGTCACGTGCGTTGCACGTAAGTGAAAAATATAGGAAAAAATTTTAAGTTTTAAAAATAATTGAAATGACAAAAAAATGTATGAACAAATTTGAAAAATGTAAAAAATTTAGAGAGAATTGTATACAATTTGCTTATAAGATAAAATAAAAAAAACAGTAAAAAAGTAAATGAAAATCTATTTGCTACTAAACTCTAAAAAAAAAAAAAAAACACACAAAAAAAATTTATTTATGTTCCTCAAATAATAAATCTTTAAGTGTTATAAGATGAATATTTTAAGTTACATTTGCAATAAAGAGGAGAAAAGAGGGGAGAACCATATCGTTCATCCCAAGTTCATTGTGGTTCTATTGCAACTTGAAACGTTGGAAAGTTAGAATTTGTAACTTAGACATGCAGCAGATGGTTGTTTCACTACTTTGAATGTCCAAAGAAGCTAATTCTTGGACAGAAAAATTCGATCGCATAATTTTCTGTATCAGGTGTTCAACAGGTGCAACTAGAACTGTTGGGTCAATCTTTCTGCCAAATTTGCAAGACTTGTAAAAGTATTTGGTATTTGATTTCACCTTTTGTTTCGGTTTTGAAACATAGCCACCCATTCACAAAATCTAGTGAGAAAAAAATGCCTTCCTCATATCAGATGCCAAATTTATTGATTCACACACAAGATCAACAAAGCTTCAGCATTCAAGGAACTAGGACTTCTATGCAGCCTTGTAAGCCAAAAGAGCACAACAAATAAGTGCAAGTATTCAAAATATTTAATTCACAAGTAGTAAGCAAAATTAGATAAGATAAAGTCCAATTTTTTGGGAGAAATAGCTCTAATAGGGGACAGAAACTATATAAAAACACTTGTTTTACTCCCCACGTAAGGAAATATTCTCACATTTTCCTGTTAAAAGTGAAAAAAATTTGTAACCTCGAATGTAGATAGACGGATAAAATATTTCGGACGATATTCTACAATCATGCTTTGTCAGCTATGTATTATCTACTGTGAGTAGCTGCTCAAATAATCCAGTACTAAAAACTCACCAGTGAAAAAATCTATACGACTCAAGTTACTGCCTCAAGTTCCCGTTGGCTAAAATACATAAGCATTTTAGGGTCTAAATGTACATGATTGATGAACAGACCATTAGCCATTTGAGTTCACAAAGAGGAAAATCTTAAGAATTCACCGCACAAGAGTTTATCTACTTGCACCACAAAAGTACATAAGTAAACATTCAATTAGTTATTCTATTAAACTCGCAAATAAAGGCGCGCGTCCATGCTCCATGCTTTTTATCTTCTTTAATACTATCCAGAACTTCTTCATCTTCTTTAATTATATTTGTATGGGGTCTTGCTTGATATTTGGACAATGTTGTAGAGCCATCGGTCGCAACCATGCTAACTCGACAACGAGTAGCTTGGCACCCATGTTGGTTGTCGAGCCAGCTGGTTGTCGAGCCAACTCACGAGTCAACTCGACAACCAGCTTGGTTGTCGAGCCAACTCAAAATCTGACTGGAAAAGGAAAAACCATTGGGGCAAAAAAGCTTGGAACCAGAAATTTCAGTTTGCAAAAAAGGGAAAAACCAGGTGCAAAAAAAGGGAAAACCATTTGCTTGGAACTAGAAATTTCCGTTTCTTTGGTTAAAGGTTTTCTCTTTTCCAGTCAGATTTAGAGGCCCCCTTTTAATTATTTTTACTAATTTTATTTTTAATTTGACGAGGATAATATTGTTGAGAAACTCGACAATGTAGCGTTGTCGAGCTTACTCTACAATGATCATAAATCACCCAAGCCAAGTTACACAACAAAATCTACAAGCTCAAAATCATATACTAAGCATAATTCTCCACAGAGTCAACATAGCTAACAAGTTAAGACCAACAATTTGCTCAAAAATGCTAGATTATTATTCAATACAATTATACAATTAAAGAATTGTGTACAATTTGTTTATATCATCAAACAAAAAAAATTGGTGAAAAATTGAATGAAAATCTGAAATAGTAAAAGGAAAAAAAATAAGGAAAAAATAATAGTATTTAACAGAGAAAACTGACAGAAAGTGTGAAAAGAGATCTACGATATTTATTTCTTCATACGTTGGGGATGTATGGTGCTATTTTTTTAGATTATGAGTATATTACTATCGATTTTGAAACGATAGGGACCTTTCATGCAATTATTTCTAAAATAAAATAAAAAATGAAAATGGGCCAATACCTATAAAAAAAAAACAAAAACAAAATCTAAAATAAAAAAAAAAAAAATGGGCCAATGTCCAACGTGTAAAAAAAAAAAAAATTCAAATTATAATGTTGTCGAGTTACTCGACAACATTATAAAAAAAAAATCAAATCTAACTCGACAATACTTAAAAAAAAATTCAAATTCAATGTTGTCGAGTTACTCAACAACATTATAAAAAAGAAAAAAGAAATAAAAAATTTAATTTGCTTATAAGATAAAATAAAAAAGATTAATGAAAAAATTAAATGAAAAAGTGTAAAAGAAAAACAAATAAGGAAAAATAAACTAAAAGAAAAAAAAATTGTCAAAAAAATTAGAAAAAGACAAAGGAAATGGGCTAAAAGCCCAAAATAAAAAATAAAAAAAAATTGAGTGAATAGTAACTCGAAAGTTACTGTTCATCGTCGAGTAGCTCGACAATGAACAGTACTCGATTTTTTTTTTTTTTTATTTTTTGTATGTGGACTTTTCCATTTCTTTTGTCTTTTTCTAAATTTTTTCACTTGACAATATTTTTTTCTTGTCGAGTGTGAACTTCAAAAAAATTTTTAGCTTCCAAGTATTCCACATAGTTTCTACATTTCGGTCGCCTAATGATCGTCTGTTCAATCTTCCAAATACAGCTGTAATCCAAAACTCCTCAAATCCTTTTTCTTTTCTTTTCTTTCTCTCTCTCTCTCTCTCTTTAAGAATACTCAATTCACATGTTTCATCGTCTTCTCTCTCCAGGCAACCTGATAAGTACAAGCACAAAAAAAAATAAATTTGCTTTGCTCGACAACCAGTTTTCTAGCCCAATGTCAATGCAGCCGGATATTGTTTGGGTTCTCATTGTGAGTGGTATGGGATGAATGTGGCAATTTCAAATGCAAGGCACGTTAATGATGTAGTAGCTAATTTCTGGACATCCGAAGTGCTCTTAATGGGACCAAACCATTCTTCAAGTCTAATTAACTAAACTAATGGGATTGAATCTCAAGTTTCTATTTCCATGGTTTGTACATCCATTAAGTTCAAAAAATCTTCAATTCAACAGAACGAGCAAGAAATTGAAAGGTTAGAACGAATCTACGAGAATTTTAAATCTTCTACAATCAAATAAAAAACAAACAATTTTAGTGTTGAAGCTTTTTCGAAACAGAAAACAATGGCGGTCTATGTTCAAGGAAAAATAAATTAACACCGACAAACATGGAGGACCAACGGCAGAAACCAAAATTGGATTGTGCTTAGGACTTTTTTGATGAGAGAGAGAAAATGGTTTTTTTTTTTTTTTTGTGAAATGCTGGACAAATTAAAAAATTGCGGCTGTTTTCATTATCAAAATGGTGGTGTATTGGACAAAAAAAACTACAGTAAAAAATTTAAGGCTCTTATATTATTGTAAGGATAGATGAAATATTTCATTAATTTGTATAATTTAAAAATTATTTTAAAAGATTTATAACGTGTTTTTATCTTGATTTTTATTATTATTTATCGTTGTGAACATTAAATATCATAGATATGTGATATATTGACATGTTAAAATATATTATACAATAAATAATATGATATGCACTAAAATAATAATGACATAATATTTTAATTAAAATTAATTTTCATAGATTTTACAGTTGAAATAAATATTATTTATGAATAAGTTATTAAAATTTACTCAAATAAATATATAATATTTGTACAAGTAATAAAAAAAAAGCGTTTTTGTAGTCATGTTGCCAAACAATCAAGTTAATATTCACATCAATTTTTGGATTGGCAATCAAACAATCAAACATTTTATTTTTATTTTTGCTAAAAACTCTTTTGAAAAAATTCAACTAGCAAAAACTATACTCGCAATAGTCGTGTCAAATAAATTTGCTTGGAAATTTTAAAATACCGGTTATTAAAGTTTTTTAAAGTACCAATTTTGAACGTTTATGAGGCGATCGCTTTGGATAGTTTTTAATAGTAGTTTTTGAAACGGTCCAATCCATGCTTGAGAGTTTATTATTTAACAGCTCTAAATTTTTTAAAAGAATCAAATTATATATGTTGATCTCCGATCCGCTCTGTCATGATACATATTAATTATCCGAAGGTTTGAGTACGAGATAGCCGACTGCGGGTGCATCCGCATGACTCTCGCCTTCGGACACTTTTCCCAATGACAAATCGAAGGCCACCGAGAAGAAATCGGGTCGGACGTCGTCCAGACATCCAGCTCGGCCTCTCATGTCCGAACTCATGTTCACGCCATCATAATGGCTTATCATGTCCCTATGTCGACGTCCCTTCACATTAAATGCCCTCAAAAGGGAATGTCTTGTAAGCATTAAATGTCTACTTGGCATTTAATGCCTAGCCTGAGATAGGATATTTAATACCGTCCCCAGCATTAAATGGAAATAATCATTGCATATTTTCCTATAAATAGAGATATAAATGTCCTCCGTGTTGGACATTCATCTCATCTCGTCAAGAAAAATACTCTTAAAAAGATCATACAATCAGGTCTTCTTATATATACTTACATATCTGCCACTTACCACGGTCATAACCGACCTCAATACTTATCTTTAAGTTGGCTTGGAATTAATACAAATCGTTTTCCAACGTCAACAGTTTGGCGCTAGAAGGAGGGGCTCATTTTCTAAAAAGGCTCTCCATTTTCCACAACTACCATACACCACACCAAAACACTCAAAAATTATCCAAACATGAGCCGCAGTCATGACTCAAGGGCTCGTAGCCACGGAAGAACTGGGAGTCAAGAGTCAACCTCCCCTGTGTCTTCCGTCGCAGACAACAGGAGAAACTTGGCTCGAACACATGTGCCCGAGGGAGATGCAGTCCTACAGAAGCTTGAATACCTAACTCGAGCTATTGAACGGCTCGAGAGAAATCAAGCCACTACCAAACGAATTTCTGACTCGGAAGCCGAGTCACCAGCACACGATGAGTCTAAAAGCCGTCGAGTAAAACGGAGACTAGACTTCGAAGCGAAGAGCCCATCAGAAAGCAAGGGAGAAAAAAGTGTGCGCTCAGGTCCCACAGAAAGCTTCCACAAGAACGGTCAGTTAGCGTATTTGACCGTCTAGGTCATTCTTCTCAAGTCCCTCACGAACAAGAGGCACAAAGAAAGAAGAAAGCTCCATCCATGGCAGCCTCGAGTGTACAGGACACTCCGGATGAGCTTGAACTCATGAAGCAACGACTGGCCGAACTGGAAGCAAAGCAAAAGAATACCTCGGAAGAAGTCACCACGGACAGGCGTTCCCCATTCACGGAGGACATCTTGGCAAAACCCCTGCCGGAGAAGCTGAAAATGCCGCAGTTGACTAGCTATGAGGATGGCAATGATCCTGTGGGCCACCTCGACAGGTATACCTCTTGGATGGAACTCCAAGGAGCCAGTGACGCTATCATGTGCAAAGCATTCCCCCTCACCTTCGGGAATAGAGCAATGAGGTGGTTCAAAAATTACCACGCAAGGCCCATTCAAGTCGGAACGACCTCTCGTGTCGGTTCGTCTCCACCTTCATGGGGGCAAGAACTCGATCCACCCCGAAGAGCGCCTTATCGGCGTTAAACAAGGCCGAATCGAAACACCGAGGTCCTACATGGATCGATTTAGCAAGAGGATAGTGGAGGTGGACAAAATATCGGATGATGCCGCGCCACCGATGGCGATCCTGTCGGGACTAAGAACACGGACTGGGTTACGGTGGTCCGCTCACGAAGACGGACCCGCTACCTACCAAGACACTTCCCGGCTAGAGTGAAAAACACATCGGCTACCGAGGAAGCCACCTCGCATCAGAGAAATGACGCCCGATCGTGGGGCGACAAAGACGAAGGGTAAAGAGAAAGACCTAAAAGCGGAGAAGAAGGAGAGTCCTAAGAAAACACCGGATTTTCAAAGATGCAGGCGCCCAAGGCCCACCACGCCGAGGTACCGTGGATACCATATCCTAAACACTTCGCTTGAGAATGTCCTAATGAAAACCAAAGATAAGGGCATCCTCAAAAGTCCAAATTATGAAGGCGAACTCATCGTGGCTAAACCAAAGGAGATACTGCAGGTACCATCGATCGGCTGGGCACGACACGGATGATTGCCGTGATCTAAAAGGAGAAATTGAAAGCCTCATTAGACGAGGCCACCTAAAGGAGTTCCTAGCACGGCCATCGCGAATCGAGCCTTCCTGCAATCGGGTGAACTACCACCTCCACCTCCGCCTCAACCCGGACGAGGCGAAATTCACATGATAGTCGGTGGGAGTCAGTACCTGGAAGGATCAAGGAGACAGCACCGTAGGTCCTCCAGGGAAGCTCACAATAGCTACCAAGTGTTAGCAGGTACCACAGCTAACCCTGATGCGGAAAAATTCTCTTTTTCCGAGAAAGACGCATCCCATGTATTGCAACCACACTCGGATGCACTCGTCATTACTATGCCGGGGTCTCGGCAACATCCATCGAACGTTGGTAGATGACGGGAGCTCCGTAAATGTCCTATATCTCAGAACATTCAATCAGATGGATCTCGACGTTCGGCACGTCAGGCCTTTCCCAAAGCCCCTGCAGGGGTTCACTGGGGATTGTGTAAATCCCAAGGGCGAGATCGCCTTGGTGGTTGAGCTCGGATTGCCTCCCCACATCACAGGAGGATCATTGCGGACTTTGTAATTGTAGATCTCCCATCTAACTACAATGCCATCCTAGGGCGCCAATTCGCATGAGCTAAAAGCGGTACCAAGGCCCATCTATCACTACACCATCAAATTCCCCACTCCACATGGGGTAGGAGTAGTCCGGAAGTCAACTAGTAGCGAGGAGTCGCAACATCAACTTCGCCCGGCAGGGTAAACACAATCCGTCTTGTGATCTTGCACCGGGAAGCCCGAGGATGGGCCGAATGAGAACACAGCCGAAGATCCGGGTCACCTCGACCCAGTGTCAAGACAAGAAGTGCTACTAAGGTCAAACCAGGTTGAAGACTGGAGCAAGTAGAGGTCGACCCCACCAACCCGAAAAGGTCCTCCACATCGGAAAGGAACTCAAACAACCAAAGAAGATCCCAACTTATAACCTTCCCGAAAAGCAACATCGACGCCTTCGCATGGGAACACGCGACATGGAAGGAATTGACCCCGAAACTCTCGTGCCACGGGCCCAATACCATCCGGACGTCAAACCAAAACAAGCAAACGCCGACGTCCTCTCAATCCAGAGAGAGACGAGGCCCTAGCTAAGGAAGTCGATAAACTACTCAAGTGCGGCTTCATTAGGGAATCACTTTATCCCCGGTGGGTAGCCAACCTGTTCTCGTAAAAAGCAATGGAGCTTGGAGGGTGTGCATAGATTTTATCGATCCGAACAAAGCTTGCCCTAAAGATGCCTTTCCACTCCCTGGATAGACCAAATGGTGGATGCCACCACTGGGCACGAACTCCCGAGCTTCATAGATGCGTATCTGCCACAATCAAATTGCAATGCATGAGGATGATCAAGAGCACACCTCCTTCATCACCGATCGAGGTTTGTCTTTTATCGAGTTATGCCTTCGGGTTAAAGAACGCCGAGCCACTTATCAACGGTGGTGAACTCCAATGTTCTCCGAGCTCATTGGGAAAACTATGGAGGTGTACGTTGACGACATGCTTGTCAAAAGCACCAAGGAGATGGACCACGTGGAGCACCTCTCCCGAGATGTTCTCCATAATCGAGGAGAGATATAAAATGAAGCTCAATCCTAACAAATGCTCCTTCGGTGTAAAGTCAGGGAAGTTCCTGGGGTACATGGTTCACCGAAGAGGAATCGAGGCCAACCCGGAAAAGATCAGAGCTCTCCAGGAGATGAGGCCCCCCACTAAGATCAAAGAGGTACAGAGCCTTACTGGGCGTATAGCAGCGCTCAGTCGCTTTGTTTCAAAATCGACCGATAAGTGCAAACCCTTCTTCGACGCTTTACGCGAGGAAAAGAAGTTTGAGTGGGGTGAGGAATGTCACTAGCATTCAAGAGTCAAGAAGCAACCGCACGACCTCCACTACTCTCCAAACCTCTAGTGAAAGAGGTCCTCACTCTCTACTTAGCGATCTCAAGCACTCAATTAGTTCCGTACTCATCGACTCGGACGAGGGCATCCAACACCCAAAGTACTATGTCGGCCCGGCGCACACGATGCCGAACTTAACTACACCCCGATGGAAAAATTGACGATGCCCTTATCATGTCTACGAGAAAGCTCGGACCTACTTCTTGCAATATCCAATACAGTCCCACAAACTATCCTCCGAGACAGTCCCGCAAAACCAGACACCTCCGGGAGACTTATGAAGTGGGCAGTTGAGCTCGGCCAGTTCGAGCTCCACTACAAACCGAGGACTGCAATCAAGGGTCAAGCTCTCGCAGACTTCATCGCTGAGTTCAGCCCGGAGCACAAGCCCAGTGCCAGAAAGGAGGAAGTCTGGACTCTCTTTGTGGATGGCTCATCGACCGAGACTCGGGCTGGAGCCGGAGTAGTCCTGATGAGCCCGGACCTAGAGCCACTGTGCCAATCTCTACGATTTAATTTCCGTGCCTCAAACAACGAGGCTGAGTATGAGGCCCTAATTGCCGGCCTAAGGTTTGCGAAAGGTATGGGTGCACTCGAACTGCTCGTGTACAGCGATTCTCAGCTGGTGGTCAATCAAATCAACAAGTCCTACCAAACCAAAGACGATAGGATGGCGTCTTACTCACTCATTGTGGAGCAGGAACTGAAATCATTCGCCACCGTCGAGGTTAGCCAGATTCCAAGGACACAGAATGGCCTCGCTGATGCACTAGCAAGACTTTCCACCAGCGAGGGCATAGAAGAGCTGGAGAGCATCCCGATTGGAAGACTCAGTAGCCCGGCTATATCTCAGCCCGAGCGAATTAGCAACACGTCCGAACTGAGCTCCAGCTGGACTGACGAGATCATCCAATTCCTGAAGGATGGGAAGGTACCCCCAAATAGCGGGGAAGCTAGAAAGTTGAGAATCAGGGCAGCAAGGTACACTATAATCGATAACATCCTGTTCAAAAAGGCTTTTCGCTTCTCTCATCATGGTGCCTAAAGGAAAACGAAGCTAAATACGCCTCAAGTGAAGTCCACGAAGGAGTATGCGGCAACCACATCTGGGAGCACTCCCTCGCACTCAAGATCTTGAGGCGGTGGTATTTTTGGCCATCAATGAAGAAGGACTCCATCGATTTCATGCGAGAAGTGCGACAAATGTCGAAATTTGGTCCCTCCATCAAAGCACACACCTAAGAGCTGACCTCGATCCTCGGTCCGTGGCCCTTTCTCCAAATGGGGAATTGACCTCATCGGTCCCATGCCAGGCGAGGAAGGGTGGAACTAAGTATGCCATAGTCGCCGTGGATTACTTCACCAAATGGGCGAGGCGCGTAACCGCTTGCCAAAATAATCGAAAGCGAAAACCACCGGTTTCATATGGAAATCGATTGTCTGCAGGTTTGGAGTCCCACATTCGATCATTACGGACAACGGCAAGCAATTCGACAATGCTAGACTCAGGTCATTCTGTGAAGACCTCAATATCGAAAGCACTTCTCCACTCCAAACCACCCCTACCAAATGGACAAGTTGAGGCAATAAATAAAATTATCAAGCATACAATCGAAAGCACGCTTGATGAGCCGAAAGGAGCTTGGGCGGAAGAGCTCTCCCGGTGTACTATGGTCTTATCGAACAACATGCCGGGTCAAGCACGGGAGAGACACCTTTCTCACTGGCCTTGGGCACAGAAGCCGTCATACCAGTCGAACTCGAGCTCCCGTCTTATAGAGTTCGGACGTTTGACGAAAATCACAACGACGAAGGTTTGAGATCCGAGCTCGACCTCCTGGAGGAAAGAAGGCTGGGGGCAGAACTGAAAACTGCCATCTACAAGCAAAGAAGTGCAAGGTATTACAATAGCAAAGTCAAGGAGCGGAAATTCAAAGCTGGGGACCTGGTCCTGAGAAAGGTATCCCTAGCAACAAAAGAAAGTCAAGCGGCACGCCGCCCCAAATTGGGAAGGACCTTACAAGATCACTGCTGTCCTAAGAAATGGAGCTTCGAGCTCCGTAATCTGAGAGGACTATCACTCACGCATCCATGGAATGCCGAGCATCTAAAGAAGTACTACCAATGAAAACTATCCACCCATGCCCACTTCAAGTGTAGCTACTTTTGTCAAAAAGAAGCCACGGCTTCCACTTTGTAATAGTTTCTCAAATTTATGAAATGAAGAAAATTTTGCAAGATAAAAGGCTCACATTGAAATCGAAAGCCTACAAAGGGATGACTAAGGTCGCAATCCTCTTGAACACATGAACGTGTGACCCAATGGGTGGCGTAAGTCTTTGCGTCAACGCCAAAACCAAAGTTTGTTCATCTCGGATATACTATGTCTGAGGAATGTAGTTCGTCCAAGAGACCGAACTAGTCTGAGGAATAGAGTTCGTCCGTGAGACCGAACTACTTTCCCAAATATGTGAAATAATTAAACTTTCAGGTCGTCCCGCACGCCGTCCTAAACAGTAATGTACTATGCCGATCTGGAAACTTGGGGGGCCTCCACCCATCCAACCTGGTAATGACTACAGGTCGGGCCTCGTTCTTGAAGTTAGTCACAGGTCGGGCCTCGTTCTTGAAGTTCCAGATCGCCCACGTACTGAAGTCAGAATTCAGAAGTCAATTGAAGTTCAAAGTATTTGAATTCAAAGTACTTGAGCTCGGACTATTAACAGTTCGGTTTAAGTTCCTGTTATTTAAGTACTTGAAGTTCAAAGTTATTTAACTATTGTCAGTTCGGTTTAAGTTCCCTCTCGCACTCGTTTCGAGTTCCGTGGTCGGAAGGTCAAGTCCGGTCGATCTATGAAGTTGGAAGTTAATTGATTAATTTGTCGAAGACGCCCTCCGAGGTCAAGTCCAAAGTCCGATCTATGAAGTTGGAAGTTAATTGATTAATTTGTCAAAACGCCCTCCGAGGTCGAAATCCAAAGTCGATCTATGAAGTTGGAAGTTAATTGATTAATTTGTCGAAGACGCCCTCCGAGGTCAAGTCCAAGGTCGATTAAATTGTTTTGTTAAAATTGTTTTGATTTCAACAAGCGCAAATGAGCGGCAAAAGAAATCAAACATCCGACGTCGAAATAACAGAGACGAGATTTTATCAAAAAACTCTAGTGTATTAGTAAGGTCGTTCTAGTACAATAGAAAATTCAAACAAAGAGTACAAGCAGTAAGAGCAGAAGTTCAATCCTCGGCATCGGGCTGATCTGCCTCTTCGGAAGATGGAGGATTGAGCGAGAATTCTTCTTCGCCGGGCGAGCTCGTCCTTCGTGAACCGAACATCCCAGTCCCCGGACGCTTTTCTGCCGCCGTCTCAATCGCCTCCTCCATCGTGAGGAAGTAGACCATCTCCGCCTCGGCAGATTGGCATCGGAGGATTTGAAATCGGCTTACGGCCTCATCCCTGGTCTACAACCTTGTCCATAGAAGCCACTAGTTCACCTCGGCTCCTCTTCTCGGCCTCCGGCTCCGTGCAAGCTCGGCCTTATTCTTCCTCTCCCCTCCAAATGGCAGCAAAGCGGTCGGCCACCTCCTTCCGCCTCGGCTCCTCGTCCTTCTGCTCATAAGGACGCCCCTGAGGTGGCCCCAGTCTCTTCTCCTCATTAAGCTCGGCCAAAACTTTCTTCCCCTCCTCCCTCATCGTCTGGACGTCGGCCAGCAACCTTCCCATTTTTTCGGCGGCCGATGTGAGCTGAACGGCCGCCCTGGAAGTATTGACCAAAGCAGCGATGATGGACTCCACCGTCCCCATGCCGTCCAGATATTTCTGCTGGGTGAGTCCGACTCTTCCCTATCACCGCTATCGCCTCTTGGCAGAAGAGGGCAGGTCGACGATATCCCCCCTGGTGGGGGAGTTGGACCGGAAGAAGTCGCGAACTGGCTTAGGAATTGAGCCGCGCAGCTTCAAGTACTCCTCGCCCTTATCCGACGTCGACCCCGATAAACGGGCCGGGCTGCGACGGTGACGGAGGGCGGGGAATGAGGTTATCTCCTCGACGCCCGCGTCGACCGAGCCGCTCGGGGACCGGAACCGATTCCGCCTAGGTCGGACGTTGTGCACCGATCGTCTCACGGAGCCTTCCTCTTGCCCTTCCCTACCGAGTCTTCTTCTTGAGAAGAGCCGAGATGTCCTTCATTCCTTCGCGGTTTGACCGAACAAAGACGGAGTCGTAACCAAACTTGTTACTTAAAAAGATGCAAGTAGCCAAAGACAAAAACTTACAAGCTTGTGGATGAACCGAATCGGATTGAGAGAGACGAGTGATACTAAGTTTTCTCGCTTATCAACGATCGCTAGATCGGAGATCCTCGGCCGATGTCTCTAGCCCTCCCGAGCTCTATCTCGAGGACTCAGCGCCGGATCTTGAGGAATGTACCGGGAAGCAAGAAAGAAAAAAACAGTCGAACGGAAGGCGCCTAACCGAGCTAAACAAATAAAGAAATACTCTTTACTTAGTTCGTGATAACGAATCGATGTTCACATCCGCCTACTATCGCTCGCAGAGAATTGCCATGGACCTCGGGCGAAGAACCGTAACTTTTTCCAATTTTTAATGGAGTCCGGGTCCGGGTAACGACGCTACCTCCCGCCCTCGCCTTCACCGATGCATACCACCACCCGACCTCTTCCCATCCGACTTAAAGGAATAAAGGTCATTAAACTCCCTAATCAAGGGCGGGAAATCCGAGCTTCTCCTGGAGGATGAGGAAGCTATCATGATTCTCCAACCATTAGGGCAGAGTTGGGTTGGAGCTATTCCCCACTCACGAAGAAATTTCCTAACGATCATAGGGAATGGAAGCTTCGAGTCCGCCACCAAGACGGCTCGGGTTCGAGAGCCACGCACCCCAACGGTGGATCATCGGCCCGGTCCTCCGGGCCGGGACGAGGAACTCTATCTCGTCCGGGACATTATAAGTCCTATGCCGGTCCGGAGTTGTTTCTCATTTACTTGGAAGGAAAGAACCTACACTTCAAAACCGGGCCGTCCCTAAGCCCCGCTTCAACGTCCGACTCCTCCGACCTAATGGCCTGAGACCTAGCCTCTCCTCCACCACTAGTCTCGGCTTGTGGGGACGACCTATTCGGGGAGGGACGGTCAGCAATCGGTCCTGACCGAGGACTTCGTCCTCATTTATCCCCTCCACCATCCTACCCGAGCTAACCTCCTCTATCTCTTCCTCCCGCCCCTACCCCAAGAAATGGCTTCCCCTCATCACACCGCCGACCTCGCTAGACATACCACTCGGGACGAGACGAAAGAAAGAAGGAAAGGAATTGAAAGAGAGAAAAGGGAGTGGTAATCGACCGCTCTAACCCTCGTGTCCGATCCAACAAACCGCAGATCTCTACCGCCTCGACGCTTAGCTCGGCGAAAATAAAACTCGGAGAAGGGAAAAGTGTTTAAGGTAAGAGTCTCAAATGAACTTCCCCTATTTATAGACAAGGAAGGTAAAGAGTCACACCATCAATGCCACAATGATGACACTCAAATAAGCGTGCCCTCGAGCCACGCAAAAAGCCCGACATGACCACTAAGTTTGTCCCACGTGTCAAACAACGAGGTGGACCGCCGAGATATTACACCATCTTGGCGTAACCCGGATCAAGACGTATCCGCATCACGACAAGATTTGAAGACCTCTTTTGCCCAAGTCAAAACAGTCTTGGGGGCAATTGTTGATCTCCGATCCGGCTCGCCATGATACATATTAATTATCCGGGCGTTTGAGTACGAGATAGCCGACTGTGGGTGCATCCGCATGACTCTCAATTCGGACACTTTTCCCAATGACGAAATGAAGGCCACCCCGGAGAAGAAATCGGTCGGACGTCGTCTAAGACATCCATTCCTCGCCTCTCGTCCGAACTCATGTTCACGCCATCATAATGGCTTATCATGTCCCTATGTCGACGTCCCTTCACATTAAATGCCCTCAAAAAGGGAATGTCTTGTAAGCATTAAATGCCTACTTTGGCATTTAATGCCTAGCCTAGATAGGATATTTAATACCGTCCCTAGCATTAAATGGAAATAATCATTGCATATTTTCCTATAAATAGAGACATAAATGTCCTCCGTGTCTGACATTCATCCTCAAGAAGAAAAATACTCTTAAAAAGATCATACAATCGTGTCTTCTTATATATACTTACATATCTCACACTTACCACTATCATAACCGACCTCAATACTTATCTTTAAGTTGGCTTGGAATTAATACAAATCGCTTTCCAACGTCAACAATATATATGTCCTCGTATAAAACAAAATTAAATTTTAAAAATTTTATACATCCACCTATCATTGAAAATATAAATTAAATTTATGTTGCATACCTTTTTTGTCTTTTCCACATGTTCTTTTATTTTTGGAAAATTTGCGCAAATGGTCCCTAACTTTTGCTGCCAGTGTGAAAATGGTCACTAACGTTTGTTTTTTGACACAAAAGTCCATAAACTATGTGTTTTGGTGCGCAATTGGTCCTTATCTGATTAAAAAGACAAATATGTCATTAGTTAGATTAAAAAAATGCAATTAGATTCATAACATTTGCCAAAAGTGCCGATGCATTTATTAAATAATATTTAATTTATCATATTAAATATATCACTATAGTCGCGGACTCATGGGGATTAAATTTTTCATAAGAGAAAAATATAAAATTATTATGCTTTAAGTATATATAATTGCTATGTGATGTGAAAAACTTGAATAACAATTAAGTTAAATTAAAAGACAAGTTTATTATTTTTTTATGTTGTAATGATAAAATAAAATTTTAAATTTTAAATAATATAATTACTTAATAATAATAAAAAATTTATTTATCATGTTTGCTAATAATTATGAACTTAAAGTTTAGTTATTTTATAACAACTTTTTGGTTAAATTTGACAACACGAAGAGTTTTGATTTTAGTTTTAGTTGTTTTGGTTTGAATTTTAGATGAATTGTAGTTTTATTATTGATTAGATTATTATATTTGCAATTTTTTTTAATTGTTTTAGAAAGTTCAATTTTTTACTGTTGTTTACTTTTATATTTTGTTTGTTTTGGATTTTGTCTGTGTTTTTTACTCGCATTTACCTTTTCTTCTTTAGATTGAAAGACATGTGAATTGTTACTTTATTTTTTGTTTAGGAGTTTGAATTTTGGAAGAATTGTACTTTTATAGTCTATTAGACTATTAAATTTGCAATTTTATTATTTTAGAAAACATTTCAAATTTTATTTTATTAGTTTATTTTTTTTGTAAAGTTTAAGATATGTGTTCATTGAAGACACTTTATAGTTTTATTCAATAATTTTAAATTTAGAAATTTTAGTTTAGTTTTGTTGTATTTTGATAATATTGTCATTTTGAGGTATTATTTTACTAGTAATTTTCTTTTGATTGCTTGTCATTGAAAATGTACTATAATTTGAGACATTATTTGATTTGAAATTTGGTTTGTTTAGTTGTAATTGAACAATATTATCATTTCTTGAACTACATGAGCTTGGAATGAAAATTGATTGTTTATATATAGGGTTTTGAAATACAGCATTTTAGTAATGTTTCAACTTATTGTTATTTTCATTTTGAATATTAATGCAACTATAGGGTATTATTTCTGAAAATGACTTGTTTGCACATTAGCAATGCAAACTCTACTTAGTGCTTTAGAAAATTGTATTTAAGATGTTACTTTTTACACATGGGTGGTTGTGGAACAATTTTAATTTTAATTGTAATTAATATGTTTATTAACTTGTTTACTTTTTTGACACTTTTGTTGGCCATTTTTGTCACAATTTTTGACTTGCATCAAATACATACAATTTCACTAGCATGCTTAATTAACAACTACAAAGTGATTTACTTACTTTTAGAAATTATGTTGTTTTAAGAGTTTTAATTTGACCATGAAACGACTTGATCAATTAACTTATTGATTATCTCCAGAGGTTCATTTAAAGCAAGAAAGAAGATTTTTATGAACTTTTTATTCTGCACTAAACATTGTGATGATCGAATTGACACACTTACCAAAGAAGCTTAATTTGCCGTTGTTGAAAATCCAAATATTTGATGATGTAAGCTCAATTCAACCATCTCTTTATTATTTATTTAAGTTAATTAAAAAAATTAAAATTAATGTGTAGATATTGTTGTAGATACTTATATCTAGAGTCTTATTCTAGAGCAAATGTGAAATTCCTTAATGCAAATGCATTCAACTTTATTTACGTAATCAAGATATTATAAAGGAATGAACTCAGAATTCGAGGAGGAATGCAAATATTGGGGAAATGATATTTAAGAATAGTAGGTGGTGTTCTCTTTGTGTTTCTATTTTGTATTTTGAGTTTTGAATTGATTTTGTGTTTTTTGTTTTGAGATTTTTGGAAATACGTTATTTTTGTGTTTTCGAAAATTGTTTCTAAAAACAGAAAACTCGAAAACGCGTTTCTTTGAAATTTTTTTATAAATTTGGACTTACTTGGAATTAAAAATAATTAACAATAATTATTTTTGGAATTAAAAAGAATTAAAAACTTGAAATTATTTGAAATTAAAAACAATTAAAAACAATTATTTGGAATTAAAAATATTTAAAAACAATTATTGTTGAAATTAAAAATATTTAAAAACAATTTAAAATATTTAAAAATAATTAAAAACTTGAAATTATTTGGAATTACAAATAATTATTAATTAAAAACAATTATGTTTGGAGTTAAAAACAATTATATTTGGAGTTATTTAGAATTATAAACAATTATATTTGAAATTATAAACAATTTAAAATAATTATATTAATTCAAAACAATTAAAAAAGAGCCGCGCGTGTTGGAGACTCGAACCCCCGACCTCCAACTTGGAATTACCGCGTGCTGATCGTTTTTGCAAGGAGCCGCGTTTTGTTAAAAAAAATGCGAAAAATGATTAAATTATCATTGTTTTGCCCAGCGTAAAATTAAAAAAAAAAAAATACCGGATGCTGGACTCGAAACACGGGCCTCCTCAACAAAACGTACGTTTTCAACCGTTTTGGAAAGCAGCCATATTTTATACACAAAACGCAAAAATGATAAAAACATCATTTTCCATTTCCTTTGAAATTTTTTTGAGTGTTTTAGAAAATGCATTTTCAAAAATGGCAAAGAGATCGTGTTTTCACTATTTTCAAAAACACAAAACGAAAAATAGATTAAAAACACCAAAGAGAACACACCTGTAGCTTTTATGAAGTAAATTGAATTCAATTTTATCATATATTTGAGTCATCTACTGTAATGAATTTTAATAAACTATATTTTAAGTTATAAGTACGATACTTAGATTTCAATTGCCTGATTTGTTAATATATATTCTTTTCTACTTAAATTACCAATATTATTTAAAATAGACATTTTTCATATCTAATTGTTTGATTGTCAATATTTTTCATGTAAAAATGGCATTGTTTTCATAAAAAACAAAGAAAATGAATTCTTATGAGGGAGTTGGTTTTTATTTTCTATGAAAGTTAAAATTTATCTTCTTTTCCATTTTTCTACTTGTACAATTAAACACACCATAGTAAACACTATTACATTCTTAATTATCAATACACATCACACACTAGTATTAAGAAAAGAGTGAACAGAAAACGGACTAACAAAATCAAGAAGAAGGAACCGTAACACTACGCATCATATCCTTGAACTCAAAGAAATCTACACGCCCGTCGTGATTCCGATCAACTGAAGATATCATTTTCTCTACTCTGTCAATTTCCATCCCTTCCTGCAACCCTAACTTCCCCAAAACCACCTGCAATTCCTTGGCCGAAATGTACCCGTCCCCGTCCTCGTCGAAAACCTTGAACGCCTCCGTCAGATCCGACTCCTCATCCGGATTGCCTACGTCCAACCCGAAAAAGACGTCATTCAACGAACGATGCAGAGCCTCGAAGTCTTCGAACCTGAGGCCAATATTTCCGGGTTCAATAAATGATTGGATCATTGATTCTAATTCGGATAATCTGGTTTCCAGACCGAGAAGGCCTAGCGCTTGCCCCAGCTCGTCCATAGTGATCATGTCATCACTGTTCTTGTCGAAGAGATCGAAGATACGGCGGAGGCGGAGGGAGTTAAGACTCGGGCTGCGGAGGCGGAAGGAGGAGGAGGAAGATGGTTTCTTATTGCTGCCGAGGCTACATTTGAACTGATCTGAATCACTAGGCACCATTTCCGTGGCGACGAGAAACCAAGAATGCAATTTGCTGCACTTTTAGTATAAATCAGCGATGAAGAATTCAAAAGGATCGTTACGCCTATTTGGTTAATATATATATTTTGCTATATTATCCTTGGATAGTTGGATGAATGGTCGGAGGAATCAATGGTGGAATGACAGAGCGCACTGGGCTGTTTATATTATTGAAGGAAAAAGCGCGTTTGACGCATAAGCAGCGTGGCTCCTCCGCCAACGATCTTTTCTTGGTAAAAGCAAGACAATTAATTATTTTGGCAGAATTGATTATTTTACTAATTCTACTTATCTAGATGATATTCTCTACCCGCCGGTTCTCGGCATTACTATACCACGTGGTGGTTGAAGGTAGATAGATGTCATTTTCTTTCCAAGTCGAATATTCGAGTATAATATTTTTAATTATATTCATACAATAATTTTTCTTTGGACATCATATTATATTTTAATTGTAATGAATATTCGTAATTTTTGCTCATTATTTAACTTTATGTTTCCAACTTTTTTGTTGCGCTATTTACCTCAACCTTCTATTAATTATCAAATAATGTTCTTGATTACAATTTCAATCCAAAAAATTTGTTAAGAGATCATAAAATAACTTATTTGTCCATCATATTTTTAAATAAACAAAAAACACAACAAATACAAAATTTCGATAAAATATTTGCCCCTCATTCAAAGAAGGCTAACATAATATTTAGATTGAATTTGTAATCGGAGACAATATGTACTAATTAATTGAAAATTGAGAATAGAATACGATGAAAAAAAGTTAAGAATATAAGTAATAATAATTAAATTGGGGACCATCACCAATTAAAATGTAGCGTAGCAAAAAAAAAAAAAAAATCTGATATGTTTATAGAATTACCTTATTCAATTTCTTGTTGTGTTATTACAAAAATAAAAACAAAAATTTGGTGTTATATCCACACATATATGGTAAGAGTCTTAGAAACATAAATTGATTAAAAGTTTTATTAAAATTTCAAAAAACACATACATCGACTCTCTTTTAAAGTTGAAATAGTCAAATGTAGATCAAATGAAGTATTATCTCATGAATTGGAGAAGTAAACGTTGCAAGGTAGATATGTTGGAGCATTTCCAATATTAGACACCTTTTAAAAAATATAGAGAAATGGGGTGAGATAGCCTCATTTCAACAGCCTTTTGACAAAAAAATAAATTAAATTAAATTAAATTAAATAATGATGAAAAGACATTTATAGTCTTACCACTAAACCCAAAAGGCAACAAAATCGTATCTTCCTGACTTTCCTGTTAAAATTGAATCTATCATTTTTTCTAATCTCTCTTCTAATCACCTTCTTTTCTATCGTCTTGCTAACCTTAGCTCACAAGTGCCGCCATCATCGCTTTTCCGCTAACTCGAATTTATGTTTCCACTCTCTCTTGTCAACACAACATTTTATTGTGTAAGAATCGAACATCAAGAAGGTAAATCGATGAAATTATTCTTCATTTTTTATTTTGTGCAGCATTCCTTTAATATATGTTTAATTTATGACAATAAATTGATACATATTTTGTAATGAATTTTATTGATTGGATTTTAGAGTTTTGATTTTTTTGTCAATGTTTCATACTAATTATGAGTTGAATAGTTGAATTTGATTTATTTAGTTGAAATGCTGGAAATTCTGAAAATGTTGATTGCATGTTTATTGATGATATGGGAATTTTGGATTTTAGTCAAATTGCTACATTTGGTGATTTTCAATGTGAATTTGACAGTGTATACATCTTTATATTTTATCGATTTCTTGACTTTTGAATTTACATACCAATGGAAGTGGTCATCATATATTTATGCCTTGTCATCTTCTTTGTAGAGAATATTTGTGCTATCATCTAGGATTGAAAGCATCCATATTCCCATTGTTTCATTGTCTTCCCATTTATTCAATTTATATACACTCTTCTGAATCGTTATATGATTGATGTATAATTATTAATTGTTTTGTATTTTGCAATGGTATAGAAAATTTGTATGATATTGAAAATAACGTAATAGTTGAAGCTACGTTTACGAATCGATGCAAAATTGGAATGGTGTACGAAGTATTTGACAAACTGGATGCAACGCACAAAAATATTTGCGCTGTAGGAGTTTGTACTAGTGACATGCAGGTGGTGGTGAAGATGGAGTTTGTACTAGTGACCGGCTTCAATATGATTTCAGTTCTTTTTTACTTGCTCTCAAATTTTGATAGAAAATGTAAATTACAGTTGTTATAGTCCTGAAATTTTGGTACATTTGAACTTTAACCTTTTTCACAACCTTTATTATACTGATATTATTAACTTTTATCTACAAAAAGCACTAAGAAATTTGTTCTTACTTTCCCTTGCGTGTGAAAATTGAATCTTTTGTTTGTATTTTTCATACTACTTTGTGTCAATTCACACGCAGAAATCAAAATTTTGAAATACAATATACAATGGTGCTTGGTTGTGGCTAAATCAAACTTAATCATTTTTCTACTTTTACGTGTCCAATAACGACATTGAAGTCGTTTCATTTAGTAACATGTCGTATGTATCGATTTGACATAACGACATTGAAGTCATTATGATAAAAATAACGACATTGAGGACATTCCAGTACATATAATTTGGCGCAAATATATCAACTTGACATAACGACATTGAAGTCGTTATAATAAAAATAACAACATTAAAATCGTTCCAATATATATAACTTGTCGTGCATGTATCGATTTCACATAAAGACATTGAAGTCGTTATGATAAAAATAACGATATTGAAGGCGTTCCAGTACATATAACTTGGTGCAAATATATCGATTTAACATAAAGACATTGAAGTCGTTCCATAAAAATAACGATATTGAACTTCCCAAGACATATAACTTGGTGCAAATATATCGATTTAACATAACGACATTGAAGTCGTTCCAGTACATATAACTTGTTGTGCATGTATCGATTTGACATAACAATATTAAAGTCGTTCCAGTACGTATAACTTGTCGTGCATGTATCAATTTGACATAACGACACATCGTTATGATAACAATAATGACATTAATATCGTTTCAGTACAAAATACAGCTATAACTACATTGAAGTCGTTTTATTTAAAAAGTAACAAGATTGATATTGTTCTGGCTAAAAACACTAAATCGAACATCCACGACCAGAGTGCAAAATGATAGTCGAACCCACATAACGACATTGAGTTCGTTCTAGTTTTAGGTAGACGACATTGATATCATTCCGGTTCAAAATACAACTATAACTATATTTTAGTTGTTTCCATTAAAAAGTAACAAGATTGGTAACGTTCTGGCTGAAAAGGCAAATTCGAACATCCACGATCATTCGACATGCCTCCAACATACTTAGGAGTTTTGAAAAAGGTTGTCAAGTGGGTTGATCCCACTCGGAAGGTGAAGAAAAGGCGAATGGAGTGACATTCTTTCCACCGGAGAACCTTGAAGGTGGTTGACAACACTCGAAACTTCTAAGGTAGTCGATACAGGAAAGTTATTCGAACTTATTTAATGATTCTCACTTGAAAGTAATGTTTACACTCATAAATAATGTTTTGAGTCAACTGAAGTGCAAAACGATAGTTGAACCCACATAACGACACTGGGTTCGTTCTAGTTCTAGGTAGACAACATTGATATCGTTTCGGTACAAAATACAACTATAACTACATTGAAGTCGTTTCAGTTAAAAGGTAACGAAATTGATATCGTTCTGACTGAAAAGGCCAAATCGAACATCCACGACCACTCGGCATGCCCCTGACATACCTAGGAGGTCCATATAAGGTTATCAAGTAGGTTGATCCTACTCGGAAGGCAAAGAAAATGTGAACGAAGTGACCTTATTCCTACTAGAGAACTTCGAAGGTGGTTGACAACGCTATAAACGTCTAAGGTAGTCGACACGTAAACGTCCTTCAAACCGATTTAATGGTTCCCACTTGAAAGTGATGCTTACACCCGGGAATGATGTTTTGAGTCGATCGAAGTGTAAAACGATAGTTGAACCCACATAATGACATTGGGTTCGTTCTAGTTCTAGGTAGATGACATTGATATCGTTCTGGTACAAAATACAGCTATAACTACATTGAAGTCGTTTTAGTTAAAAGGTAATGATATTGATATTGTTCCGATTGAAAAGGCCAAATCGAACATCTACGGCCACTCGGCATACCTTTGACATACCTAGAAGGTCCAAAAAGGTTATCAAGTGAGTTGATCCCACTCGGAAGGTGAATAAAAGGCGAACAAAGTGACTCTTTTCCCATCGGAGAACCTCGAAGGTGGTTGACAACATTTAAAACTTCTAAGGTAGTCGATTCGGGAACGTTATTCGAACCAATTTAATAGTTCTAACTTGAAAGTGATGTTTATACCTAGGAATGATGTTTCAAATCGATAGGAGTGTGAAATGATATTCGAACCCATATACCGACATTGAGTTCGTTCTAGTTCTAAAGAGACAACATTGATGTCATTCTGATACAAAATACAACTATGACGACATTGAAGTCATCTCGGTTAGAAGGTAATGATATTGATATCGTTTTGATTAAAACACAATGATAATGACTTCGAAGTCGTTTCACTTTACATTGTAACGACATTGAAGTCGTTCCATTACAAACACAACTATAATGTCATTGAAGTAATGGCACTTCAAAGGTAATGACATTGTTATCGCTTTAGTACAAACACAACTATACGATATTGAATTCTTTTAGAGTCACTCGTAACAACATTTATGTCGTTCGAGCTCAAAACGTCAAATCGACTGTCCACGACCACTATAACAATATCTACGTTGTTTTAAAACTAG
The DNA here is from genome assembly GCA_023638005.1 of Forsythia suspensa. NCBI lineage: Eukaryota > Viridiplantae > Streptophyta > Magnoliopsida > Lamiales > Oleaceae > Forsythia > Forsythia suspensa. The sequence continues at coordinate 39,191,037 of CM042669.1, read as the reverse complement.
AAAACAATATGTTTGTCGTTTGTTTTTAGAAATACAAAATAATTTGTAAGTGAAATAACGAAATCGAAGTCGTTTCTGTTTAGTCTTAACGACGTTTGTGTCGTTCCAGTTCAAAACGCCAAATCAACCATCAACAGCTACTATAACGATATAGATGTCGGTTTAGAAAATGAAAATGATATGTGAGTCATTTGTTTGCTAATATCTGTAAGTGAAATAACGATATTTAAGTCGTTTCAGTTTAGTCGTAACGACGTACATGTTGTTCCAACTCAAAATGTCGAATTTGGTCCACAACAATTAAAACGATATCTATGTCATTCTAGAAAAAATAAAACAATATGTGTGTCATTTGTTTACAGAAAAATAAAATGCTCTATAAGTGAAATAACGATATCGATGTCATTCTCGTACAAGAATAACTACATCACAATCGTTATTCATCAATATAGCCACAAATACCAAGAAATCAATAACCAAAGCAACATTAAATGACTAATGTTGTTCCAAGACCAGGAAAGCAATAACATAATGACTAGTTACAACATACAAAATGTAATACATCATTTGTTACTTCAACTAACCAAAAAGTAATAGAGCCACAAGTCACGACAACATTCTACACATTATGGATCACCATGAGTTGCTTGGACGGTGCAAGTGGAGCAGTTCTTGCACTTACGAGACTTGCATGTCTCTCATGTCAATCTTTTCCTTTTTTTTTTATGGTTGCCCGCCTTGTCTTCATATCAATGGTAAAAACACCTCTCTAACCATACATTTCTTCTCCAAATGCCCAACAATTGATTTCTCACTTCAACTAAATGGTTGCTCATGGGAATGACAATGTAGATTTTAGTGTTTCTTCATGAAAAATACTCCCAACTTGATTCGCCTTCGTCTAAACAACCGCCATCTAAAACTCTAGATTCGCCTTTGTCTAAACAACCTCCATACGATTAATTTTTTCACCAAACTTTCCGTGGGTTTGGAAGAGTGATTTGATCGAAGTTCTCTGTTTTCTTTGTAGCGATTTGATTTATTTTCATCTCGATTTGTGTTGAGATTTTTAGTATGCGATTGTGTTTATTATGTTAAGTTTTTTTTTTTTTTTTACACATGGATGAGATCTTCTTTTATGGTACTATTTTTGTCCGGGTTTTTTTGTTCAATTATTTTAAGTTTGGGGTTTTATAATTTATTTGTGCTATTTGGCTTTTTCTTTGTTTGGATAATATAGAAGAAATATGGTTTTATGGTGATGTTTGTTGATATATCTAGGTTTATTATGTTATTTAGTTTCTTCGTTGTGTTAAATTTGTGATTTTGCAGTTTTTAGTATGTGATTAATGTGTTTATTATGTTGTTATGGCTTTTCTTTATTTAAACATGAACGAGATATGCTTTTATGATGCTGTTTGTATATGAGGATTCTACTTTTTTCTTTAAAGTTTCAGGTCTTATAATTTATTTGTGTGTTTTTTTATTTTTTTTGTTTTGTTGTGTTGTTTTGCTTTTTCTTAGTTTGGATATAGAAGAAATATGATTTTATGGTGTTGTTTGTACATGAATTTGAGTTTATTGTGTTAAATTTACAATTTTGTGTTTATTATGTTTTCAGGCTTTTTCTTGATTTAGACATGAACGAGATCTACTTTTATGGTGTCTTTATAGGTATATTTTTGTCCATTATGTTATTCGATTTTTTGAGTAGGTGCTATTGTTTTGATGTTTTTGCGGATTTTTTTGTTTCTTCGAGATTTAAGATTCGGTTGGTACTCTTTATCATCATAAAATCATTGCATATTCATTTAGATTCTTTTTCATTCATTCTCTATTTTTAATATTAACTCAACAAAAATTGTTTGTTTTTCATGGAGACCTAAAAGAGAAGAGTGGCGAAGAAAATTGGGGTATATTGATAAATGTTCCAAATATGTGAGTTGTATTCAATTCAAGAAGGATATTTGATTATTTTATTGTTCTAATGATTTTGTGGATGAACTGTATTGATTGAAGAAGCATATTATTTGGTAAGTTGATTTAGTAAATTGATAGTATGTAAATTGATTTAGTAAGTAATCGTTGTTAGTGGTTTTTTAGATTGATTTGTGCATGATATTTGGTATTGTGATGTTGAGTTTTGCGCTCATGTTGATTATAAAGTTGACTTTTAGTCTATTAGTTAATGTGAATAGATGACATTTAGTGATTCTCTTATTTTGGAGGCCACACACTAAACATTTGGTATTTTAAAATAAAATGGTTGACTTGTTAAAGTTAGATGTGGATAATCATGTCATTTTTGTATTTATGGGCAATTTATATGATTATGTGTTTAGATTATATATTACGTGTTTTCCATGTTATTGAGATGTGGTTATTTTTTGTTTAGGTTAAGAAGGAATGCTTACGTGCACTGCATATCAGTGATGTGTTGGATTGTGGATGAATTTTACTTCTAATAAATGCACATGCAAACACGAATTGCTTTACAAGTTCACACATTTACTAATTTTTGCAATAATTTTTGCTTATGTGCCTATTTGATAAATTTAGAGCTGTATGGATCAAAGTTATCTCTTGAAAAAAGATGAAAAGTGATTTTTGCCACTCGTTAGTAGGGATGGCAATGGGGCGGAGCGGGACGTGGCGTGGCGGGGCGGGGTGGGGCGGCCCTCCCCGTCCCCGCCCCGTCGAGGAATTTTCACCCCCATACCCTTCTCATTCCCCGCTTAAATCGGGCGGGCGGCTTATCGCCCGCTTCTCGTCCCGCGCTTATTTTTTATTTTTAATTTTTTTTTTGTAACCATGATTTTCATTGAGGGAAGCGTATGAAATTATGAATTATGAAATAGGGAATTAAAGTTAATTCTAAATGGTATGATTAGAATTTAAAATACAAATTATACAATAAATTATGTATAATTTGTTAACTAAACAAAATAAAAAAATGCAAATCAATAGGTCTTGGTGTAGTGGTTAGGCATTGTGAATCAATTTTCACACTCCGGTTCAACTCCTTCAACACCCATTTCATCAAAATATTTTTTTAAATTAAAAAAATTTTAAAAAAAAGTATTTCGGGGAGGGGCTACTCCTCTCCAGGACAATTCTCCCCGCCCCGTATCCGTCCTCCCTGAATACCCCATTGTTCGGGGCGGAAAAATTTTAAATGGGACGGGGACGGGGGCGCAGGGTAAATTGTCCTCCCTACTCGTTAGGTTTGTAAATTGTCCTCCCTACTCGTTAGGTTTGATCAATCGCTCATTTCACCATCACTCATCTCACCTTAGTCCCGTCCATTTCCAAATTGAAATGTGCTGAAATTTACATTTGTGTTACCCAAATGGCATAAAACCTCCTCTAATTTGTGTACACTTTTTATTTTTCTATGATTATGTTTATCAAGTATTGAAAATAATGGACTATTTCATGGAATTTCATGCTTTTGTGCTATTTTAGTATGTTGTTTGTTGATTTTACTGATAAATGGTTTAATTGATTGACGGTTATATATATCCTTATAATAATATAAGAGTCTTAAATTTTTTGCTGTAGTTTTTTCGTTCAATATGCCACCGTTTTGACAATGTAGACAGCCACAATTTTTTATTTTGTTTAGCATTTCACCCAAAAAACCCTTATCTCTCTCATCAAAAAAGTCCTAAGCACAACTCAACTTTGATTTTTGCCGTTGGTCCTCCGTGTTTGTCGCCATTTTTCGTGTTAATTTCTTCTTTCTCACTGAGTTACTATTGTTTTCTGTTTCGAAAAAGCTTCAACACTAAAATTGCTTATTTTTTGTTTGATTGTAGAATATTTAAAATTCTAGTAATTCTCGTAGATTCGTTCCAACCTTTCAATTTCTTTCTCGTTCTGTTCAATTGAAGATATTTTTGGACTTTTGTGTTTGAGAATGTTCTCATGGGTACAGAAATTGCACTGATGCGGCTGTTTCCTCATTTTAGAGGTATGTTGGTTCTTTCAATTTTTTGCCCGTTCCGTCGAATTGAGGATATTTCTGGACTTTTCGGTTTGAGTATGTTCTAATTGGTACAAAATTCTCCATTGTTGCGGCGAATGTTGTCTCAATTTACAGGTATGTTGCTTTAAAATTTTTGCTTATTTCATCTACTTGTTTGGGTTGTCCATAAACCTGTTTCTTTTATTATTTGATTATCATGCATTAAACATCTATTACTTCTCTTTCTAGATTGATGAATTCGTGTCTTTGTTGTGTTACTACTAATGTCAGCTCAAGTTTTCACTAAATGGTTTTCATTTGGTCAAGAGTTGAATTCTTGTTATAACTTCTGGCTATGTTGCTTAATTACGCAATAATTCTATAATGCTTTAAACACCGTGTGATCAGCTACAAGAAGCTAAACCTCGTCCATATAAATTTGAGGTCAACTATATAAATCTTCTTTCATCATTCATTTCAATTTCAAACTACCTTTTTTAATACAATATAAAAAATACAAAATGACTTTAGCTCTGTGAAAATAAGATTCCGACACAATTAATTTTATTTTGTTTATACTTTTTTGAAGTCATGTTTGCCAAGTACATGAGTATAAGATGATTAACTCTTTAATATCACCAATGAACTGATTTATTCTTGTATGAAATATGATGATCTACTGACTATGTTACTCGCCAATAAGTATTCATTATGTAGAGCTATTGGTCATTCACAAAAAATACTTACTTGATCCCATAACACAGAAAGGTGGTTATATCTATATTGGCACTTTCTGTTTAATCTACTCCATAAAGCTAAAGATACTTGCTATAAACTGAAGGAAGTTGACATTGGCTTGGTACATCCTTCCTACTTGAATTTGTGCCCCTCTTATGTTTTACTCAATGAATGTTTGGTATACAATAGTTAAGGAATTGGTTTTTAATTATCTTGTTTAATTTTACTCAGCTCTAACAAGCCTTAATCTCAAATCCACAAGTCCCTTTGCCTAATGTGGAACCAGAATTTTTCTTTTGTATTAGTCCAAAAGGGTAATAACTTCTCTGAGTTGCTGATGTGTAGACTGCTCTTCCGGTTCTACATGGAGCAGAAAGGGATGAACCCACTTCTTTGTTTCTTTCTCTTTAAAGGCCTTCATTCAAGGATCCAAGTAGCACTGATATGGCACAAAATAAAAGTCAGTTCACTTTCTTCTTGACCGTTCCTTTACGCTCTGTCAGTTGGTTGGTTTTTATGCTTGTCGAGCACGCAACAAATTTTTTTTTTTTTGGTGTTCTTGTTGAGTAACTCGACAAGCACAAGTTTTGTTGTTGTTGTTGTGCTTGTTGAGCAGAAAACAATTTTTTTTTTTTTGTTCTTGTTGAGTTACAAGAGTGACTCGACAAGAACAAATTTTTTTTTTTTTTTTTTGTGTTCTTGTTGATTAAGAACAATTTTTTTTTTTTTTTGTTTTTGTCGAGTTAGAACATTTTTTTTGTTCTCTTGTCGAGTAACTTGACAAAAATAAATTTTTTTTTGTTGTTTTTTGTCGAGTTTGTCGAACAATTTTTTTTTTTCTTGTCGAGTAACCCGACAATCACAAGTTTTTTGTTGTTGTTGTTGTTGTGCACATAACAATTTTTTTGTGTGTTCTTGTCGAGTTACTTGACAACTCGACAAGAACAATTCTTTTTTTTTATATATTTTCTTGTCGAGTTACTAGTAACTCAACAAGAACATTTTTTTTTGGTTGTCGAGTAACTCGACAAAAATAATTTTTTGTTTTTTGAGTTGTTCTTGTCGAGTAACTCGACAAGAAGAACCAAATTTTTTTTTTCTTCGTCTTGTTAAGTAACTCGACAAGAAGAATGAGCCATTTTTTTTTTTTTTTTTAATCAATGTGGTAAGTGGGCTTTATCTCATTTCAAACTCCCCCCTCCCCCCAAATCAATTGTGGTATGTGGGCTTTAGCCCATTTCTTTTTTTTCTTTATTTTATTGGAAAAATTACCAATAAGTCATCTCCACATGACTTGTTTCAAATTAGGTCAAAACTTTTTTTAAAATTGTGATTAAGTCATACTTCACATCAATATTTTATATTAATTCCAAATCACCCCTTTTAACCATATTTTTTCATTGACACAATCTTCCAACTCCACAAACCTTCTCCACCTCCGACGACAACCTCTTCCACCTCCGGCGACCTCTAGCAACAACGCCTCAACCTCCGTGCGACAACCTCCTCCACCTCCCGGCGACCTCCGGCGACAACCGCTTCCACCTCCCATGAGTGCTTCTAAGCGCAATGTCACTTTTTAGGCACTTTTTTGTGAAGATTTGGATCACTTTTTAGGCGCTTTTTGGTGAAGATTTTGTTAGTGCGTGAAACTACAAAAATAAATGACAAATGTATAGGGAGGTGGTACTGGTCGCTTTTAGGTGGCGAAAATCAATTTCTCAAAGTTCACGTCACGGTGGAGCAGCGGCGAGCTTCTGTTGCTTGAAATATCCGTAGTAGTGGATAACGTTTATGGACTTTGGTCACGGTGTTTGAATCCTTATCTTTGTTGTACTCTATTCTTAATGTCTTAACAGCTAGCATTGATCTATCCGTGCTACAAGAGAGGTCACCAATATGATTAACACTGGTGAGTATTTGGATTGAGTATTTTAGCATTTATGTAAACAATGAGCATTTTCCGCTTATATAAACAATGAGGTAATACACATTGTTGATACTATATTATAGAATAGCAACTTGATATCAGATTATACAAAACAAGATCACAAATGAAAATGGGCATAAAATGTTGTATATATGAGCTTGAATGTCAGTAAATATGAGCTTGAATACTCTACTATCTTATGTAAATAGGAGCTTGAATGCTCCACTATCTAATTGTTTGTAAATAGGAGATTGAATGTTCCATCATCTAATGTTTAGTCATGGTATGTTATTTGATACTATATTATACAAAAGCAGATTGTCGTAAAAAGCAAAGATCACAATATAAATGGACATAGAATTGTTGTAAATAGGAGCTTGAATGTTCTATCATCTAATGTTTGAATGTCTTAGTTTTATTCCATGATACTGTTTTAATGTCTTAGTTTTAATCTATGGTACTGTTTTATTATGGCAATGTTTAATAGATTGAAACTTTGTCATAATATTTCACTATCATTTGAAACATGTTTTAATCTATGATCTTTGTTTTAATCTCGTGATCTCGTTTGAATATATATATGATCTTTGATCTTCGCTTAATTAATTATAATGTTTGAACCTCGTGATATTGTTTGAATGTCTTAGTTTTAATCTATGATACTATTTTGTTTAGGTAATTAGTATATTTTGATACCGTTTTAATCCATGATACTGTTTTTATCCTGTGATATTGTTTGAATCTATGTGATCTTTGATATTGTTTAATTATGGCAAAGTTTGAATAAGTGATACTGTTTGAATGTCTTAGTTTTAATCCATGATAATGTTTTGTTTAGGTAATGTTCATTAATATAAATTGATATTGTTTTAATCTATGTTTTAATATATGATGATCAAGTAGTATAATACTGAGATCAAACAAAACATATGACTAATTAAACAAAGATAAAAATAAAAGCATGATATCATAGTCATGTCTCATTGTTTGATATCGATTATGCAAAACAATATCACAAAAACAATATCACAATAGAAATGATCATAGAATTTGCACACGTGTTCGTAATTTTTTTTATAATATGTTTTCGGAATGGTCTCGACGAGATTTGTCAAGTCCAGTGGCTTTGCCACTACCTATGATGGATTTTACCCGTTTGAAGTCGTCTCTTTAGCTTAAAATGACAATCTATAATTTTTTTTTCAAAACAGTATCACAAATTCTTTAAAACAGTATCACGGATAAATGTACATCATTTTGCTGCAAATTAAAGCTCTTCCAAGGTATCTAAGCCCCTTAAAAGCAAACACATACTTCAGAGCAATGCTAAAATGAAGAAAGAAGAATTGCCAATCATTCTCAAGTTAAAGGGAAGTCATGCAAATGGTTCTCATCTAAAACTATAAACAATGTTTCTAATTCTTTCCTTGAATTTGAATATGTTTGAGATTCAATTAGGACATAGATTCTCATTGGATAGATACAATTAGCGTTTTTTTCTTTAAGGGTATGTTGGTCTTTTCTAAAATATACATTTTCATTCAATTTTTTACTAATTTTTTTTTTATATCTTTTATAAACAAATTATACAATTTTTTTACTAATTTTTTTTAAACAAATTATACTTTACAATTTTTTTTTTCTTTTACTATTCAAATATTCGTCTAGATTTTCATTCTATTTTTTATCAAGTTTTTTTTTTTTTTTTTTATTTGATGTTATAAGCAAATTGTACACAATTCTTTGATATTTGGCTTTTGGGTCATTAGTAAAAAAGTTAAAAAAGTTGGACATGAGTTTGAAGAATGAGGGTTTGGTCCAATTCAAATTCTCGAAGTGGTGCAATTCAATGAAAATATAAAAATGATCACTTTACCACATCATTTTACCAACATCCAAAGGTAGTTTACAAATCTTAGTTATTTAATTTTTTTTTGTACGAGTTATTTAATTTATTTTTTTTACAAATTATGTGTTTATTTGGTTGAAAGAATTTTAACATTTTACATCATTACTTGTATTAAATAGTATATTCAAAAATATGTTTTTCATATTTATTATTTATGTTAATAGTATATTGAAAGAATCAAAATTATGTTTTCATATTTATTTTTTCATTTATTTATTATTTATGTATTATACATTTAATATTTTTTATTTTATACGTATATATTCATGCAATGCCTACGTGCAACGCACATATCAAAAACTAGTTGTTTTGATGCGTGCAAATATATATTTTGATGCGTGAAATAGTTGTTTTATGTAAAAACTTTAATAGGTTCATGCGGTGTTATTACTTTTGGGAGATCGGCATCTCAAAATTTCTTTTTCAAATTCTTGTTTCAACATTACAACATTATAACCAGTTACATATTGGGTTATAATTTTTAGTTTATTTTAATATAGACAATGCATTAAGGTAATTATTAATGTTTCCATGTGAAAGGGAATGCATGTTGTAGATGATGGTATCAGTCATCCTACTGTTTCTTGAAGAATTGCATCTCTGGTTAGGTTCTATGAGATATGAAAACAGAGATGCTTTGAGAAAAAAAATTATGTACACATGCCGAAAAGAAGTTACTTAGAGGTGAGTTTTATTTACAGCTTTAAAAGTATATGTATTTTTTTGTGATGTTGCTCTCTAAGAGAAATTACTACCATGTTGGTTTGGTCTTTTCAATTAAGAAAAACAAGTTAGTTGAGTGGGTTACATTGGGTTATAGAAAATTATTCAACTACATTCTTCAAATATGAATGTCTCTGTATCATTAGTTAATTAATTTTTTGTATCATTGGTTAGTAATTTGTCAAGATGCACTATAAATAAGGCCAATTTGCCTTAGTGAAGGAGAATCCCAAAGCATCTGGATTTACTTGGGTTTCAGGCCAATGTACTTCTCAAGCAGAACCAGTGTGAGTATGGAGCTTATTCTTCACTTGATAATATCTGCTACTCCAGTCTCTAGCACCCTGTTTATCATACTCTAGCCCCTATCACTTATCTCATTTTTTTTTTTTGTATTTTAATTATATTTCATCTTAAAGTTTTTTTGAAACGGAAGAGATAACTAGAATAATAAATCCTATGAAAGGTACTTTACTTGGTTGTTTCCTTTAATTTTTTCTGTATTCTTTGTTTGAGATACAATAATGCAACATGTTGCAATGTCTTGGAGTTGGCTATTATGGATAGATAAATGGCTAATTTGAAAAATGATCGACTATAAATGTGAGGTATGATCCATACTTTCGCACATGCTATAAAGTAAGCATGTCTACATTGTTTGATTGTTTGAGAATCTTGAATTATTTGATACAAACTATATGTTTAATTCACCCTTTAAGGCATGCGTGTTAAGCTATTTGAAATACTAAATGCGGGGATCAAAATGTTTAGTGTTGGTTTATATTTTTATTTGTATTAATATTTGAATAATATAAGTTCTAATTTTGTAATCTAATTTACTAATTGTTTTAATACTTTAACTGAAATCAATACAGATCAGTTCATTTTATAGTTCTTAACCATAACTTGCAAGTATGACATAGGGCCTTCACATCAATCTGTTAGACTTCACTTGCATCTATAGTGTAATTTTGTACCACTTCCTAGCTATTGCCCATTATGTGTCCTTTGAAAACCAAGAATACAAGTTTTCATATACTTTTTTCTTACCTTTCAACTTAAGTCAAATACCATAACAATGGGATAGTATTGCACAAAATTTGATATTACTTTATTTGATTTCACTTTAAAATATTTAAATATTTACTCTCAGTTATTTTCATATACCTGCGTCTATATATATATAAACTGTAATTATTATACACATATATTTCTACAATGTATCAACTGCTATAAATTAGAGACATCGCTTACCTTTTCTTACTTGTATTCTCTTATTCCAACTCTTATTATATCACATTTTATACCAAAAGACAATTCTTCAACTTCTACCTCTTCTCAAAAGTTTTTGTAAGCTAATACACTTATATGTCATGAAGATTACCATAAATTACATTGTTCATAATTTCATTTGAAAAACTTATATTTCATTCCAATACTTAAATTATTATTTCAATAAATTAATTCTTGGCATTCTAATTTCAAAAGCTTGTAATTCATTTTTGTACTTAACTAATCATTCCATGTTTTTAGTTTTCATAGATTAATTTCAGAAGTTTGTAATTTATTTTCTTACATAACTTGCTATACACTAATTATTGTATTCTCTCAATTTCTCTACTCACTCATTATTGTATTCCATTGGAATTTTTAAACAGAAGAATGAATGCAAATTGTGCTCTACCTATAAGCTTTTGATACACTCAACTTTTTTTTTTTTTTTTTTTTTTATTTCAACTTCAACATAGAGCAAATCTATTGTAGTTTATTTTCACTATGGATGCCATTTATTTTGGGATAAATAGTATCATGAACTATCATTTTGTACAAGTTGTTTTAATGGCTGTAAATTGAATGCGGTGAAATATCAAACTTACACAACACTCATAGTTTCCATCTCTATTGAACTACTTATTCATAGTACTTTTAGTGTAATTTTCTTATAGTAAACTTTCGTATTTACAAGATTATACTACTAATTAATAATTATTCAATTTATCATAACTATAATATCAAAACAATATAAAATACAGTATTATAAATACGCTATGTGCAACGCATGGACTAAAACTAGTATTACGTAAATATACGAGACTCCATGTTGAATTTTCTCATTAGATATAGTTAAGTTCGATAAAATTTTATTTAAACCATCAATAAAGTTATTTTTAAACAAATGTTATACAATTTTATCTTGACCGGAGAGAGAGAGGGTCGTGATTCAACTTTAATTCCAATTTATTATCAATAAAAACACTACTACTCAAGTTGAATTTGAATGCACAAACTGACAAAACTCTGTTTTCAGTATTTTATCGTAATTGACAAGTAATTAAAATTTTCAAAATTAGCAAAACGACTCCACCCAAAGTCCCTGCCCCTGCCCTCTAGCCGTGAAATTTCCAGTATATATGCAGTAAAATAAGTGTAATAGCTGATTTGCTGTTATGGTTAGTTGATGGAGGTAGTGGGGTTTCGTTTTATCAATGTGTGTGCCCGCCTCGATTATGCCCCCGTTTCTTCTGAGTTCTCCCTTGTGGATTGCAATTAATTTAATTTTGTGTGATATCCTGCCGCATTCAATTCATTTATCTTATTGATTTTGACAGCTGATTTCCATTTCCAATCTAGTATTTTGCCGCAACTTGTACTGAAACGATCACAGCTGATTCTAATTTAATTTGTAAATGGGGAGTCAGCTGGAGATGCAGAGGTCGGAGTTGGAGCGGCTGGTGGCGATGACGGTGAAACCATTCCCGGTGGGGAATGAGACGCCTCTGGGCGTGGGCAATGGAGTTGACGAAATGCGTGGAGAGAATGGGCGGGGGGCTGCCCAGCACCGACTTAGCAGAAGTGGTAGTGGCCAAGCTCTGTTTCTCCAACAACAACCCTTCCATGTGGAAATTCCTCCATCAGGCCATCTCCTGCGGTCTTCTCTATCCTCTCCACGTCCTTTCGCTCCTCACTTCCAGGTTCCTTTATTTATTTATTATTATTTATATATGAATATATTCACTTTATTTCAACTTCTCGAGTATTCTCATTCTTGTTGCCGAGTAGTAGTTTTGCTTGCTTGTGGTTTTATGAGTATTTATAGCCTTTCTTGGAGCCAATACTTTAAACTAGTATACCGTGGAATTCGACTGTAGAAAAAGATCTCAAAGATTTGGAGAAGAATGGTGAAGAGAGAGAATTGGAAAGGAGAGAAATGAGGAAATTGAAAAAATAAATTGGTGAGGGTGAAGATAGACTTGAGTATCTATTTTGGGTGAGTTGAGGTGAAACTCCGTACGGTCGTGATTATGCATGATAACCTGTTCGGCTGTTGATAAGTTTTCAGTTTTTGGAATATATAGACGTTGCTGAATAGAAAATAGTCTCCAAGTTATTTGCTTGTGCAAATTATACCTTAATCAATTTGGGGAAACTCACATCTACCTGAGTTTAAGATCTCTGTTTTAACATACCTCAGTTGATTCTTAATCTGCCTTTGTGTTTCAATTGTCATTGTGTAAGAGATTTCCCCTACAGTCTAGGCATTTAAGCAAGTGACTAGAAGGACCTTTGGAACCTTTTAGGGGTGGCTACATTAAGTTAATCCCCAGACATGCTGCATTTGCAATTTAGAACACATTTTGCCAATTTACTCCCCTATCTGTCCTAACTTCTACCAAGTACCAATTCTCCTTTTTTGTTCTTTTTATCTGATTTTCAGATATAGATTTGGATAGTTATATTTTAATTTTGACAAGCAATTCTTCTTTTGATTCAACTAAAACACATTTGAATTTAATACGAGGCACTATCAAATTACTGCTATAATAATTAAATTTTATGTCTAAACAAAATATTTGAAGTGAGTGCGCCGAGCATAATTGTCCTACTATACTTACTCTGCAGAATGTGAATTCTGATTGGCACCATTTTTTTTTTTTTTGCACAGAATTATTCCACACTGCCGGTCTCAACCAGAGGCTTATAGACTCTACCTTGAACTTCTAAGCATACACGCATTGTCATTTATACCACTTGGAATGGATGCTTCTAAAGAGAAGTAAGTGTTGTGATTGTGTATGCATTTTGATTAAAAGCCAAAGCAAAGTTCCTCCTGCCATTGTGGTTTAAATTAAAATTCTCAAAGATAGACGCAATGAAATCAATAACGTATTTTAATCATTGTTTCTGTTTCACAGGATAGCGAAGTCCATTGATGTTGCTCTTCAGCTTTCAAAGACATATAGCTTTCCAGTTTTTGAACTTGGCCATGCAATGGTTTTGTGCTTATTCAGCATTATTGTTCACTTAATTGATAGCGTGTTGGATGATTTGGGATTGCAAATGGGATCAAAAGGTGGAGCACGTGAAGTTACCAAAAGTGAAGATACAAAGAAAATGGACATAGACTTTATAGGCAATCAGGTTCATAAAACAAATGAATTTCATGAACAAATAAGACGAACAAATTCTTCTATGTGCCTGGAGGTTTTGACAAAGCTAACAGACAACAAAAGAGCTGTGGGTTTACTTCGACTTGTTCACTTGAATATGTATGTCCAACCCTGTGGTTAGTTTGCGTCTAACTCTCTTCCCCGTTATTGACTTTTGTCTTTTGCTTCCATACTTAACATATTTAGCTTAATTGACGTTATATTTGCTTCAATTGAACAATTGTTTACTCAAAGAGGATTAAATCATAAAAGGACCAGTGACTGTAGCCTATTCTTATTGCTCTTTCATAACACATATTTGTGGGTTCAAATATTCCAAATTCTTATTTGATTATCACTTGCACAAAAAGCACATAATATGCACAAATGGACTCAAAATGTGGGGTTTCCCCCTTCTTCTCACGGTTTAGAAACATTTACCCATCCTGTATATTTAAAAAATCATAATAGGTTCATAATGCATAAAAGGAATTTTATCCTGTGTGGATATCTCTCTGACGTTGTAATCCATCTGGGTCCCTTAGACTTCGGAGTCATTGACTCAACATGCAAAACATATCTACAATGAAGGGGTGGAATTACTACTGGTGGATAGTAACTCTTATAAGATCCAATGAGGGTGATGGATGGTTCTTGACCATAGTTGACAATCCATATTGTTGACACCAACAAGTCGAAGCCAACAAGTCCTTGTCCACCTCCTTGTTAAAACAAATCCCTCAACCCTTGTTTCAATCACCGAGCTCTCTAAATTGGGGTTCTAGATGGTAATTGCTGTCAAGTAAGAGTTGAGAATTTGGGAAGCAAGAAATTGGCCAAGGTTTTTTTAATAATTCTTTCCTCTTTATGATTTTTGATGGCTATTTATAGATATATCAAGCCTATGGACTTTTTAGCTTTTGCACTTTCATGGCCACGTGTCGTCCTTTCATTGGGTTGCTCAGAATTTTAGATGATTCTATGACATGTGGTTGCCAATCATTGTCCCAACACTCTCTTTCATTTGATTCTTCTGATCATTATCCCTGCATACTCTTTACTCTTTGTAACTAATTTTGCAAAGTGGAGATTCCCCACGTGCTCCAAGACACACTTTGTTGCTTACGATTAATGGGCTACGTATTCATCATTTTTCCTCCTTCGCCAAGACCCTTTGATTATTCTTGCCGCAGACTCCAGGTTTTGACTACGGCCCTATGGTTCTATAAGAGTGACAAATACCTAGCGGGATGCCTATGGCGAAGTCTATATTGGCTGGTTGTTTCGTCTGATGGCTTTGCCTAAGGCGAAGTGTTATGCCAAAACTTAAACTAAACTTGCTTCAACTTCATCGCGTTACTAGGCTTTGATTGGCACGTGGTCCCTACCTTTTTTCTCAATCTAGTGTTTCTGTGAGCCCCTTTTGTCCATGTGTATTTCTTGGCATAACACATATCTCTTGCTCAAATTGAGGTTATCTTCAGCCAAACCTGTATTCTGTGTGGGTAATAAATTACTTGAAATCTTCCGAGTATGTAGCTGTTCTTTCAACCTTCATGTCATCTACCCTTACTTGTCTTGCGTAAGAGATAGAGGGAAACAATTATTAGTGTGGATAATATTCATAGCTGAATCAGTTCTCCAGCCGTTTTCTGACATGGTAAAATTTCCGTACAATGGAATGCTGAAATTACCAGGAATTTGAAAGTAGCAAGAGCTTGATAGCTTAGACAGGTGGGAAGAGAGGGGTAAAAGATCACCCCAACCCCGTTGTAAGTGGACGTGCCTCTCATCAGACAAACATACAAATGTCTTGCAACATGATTTTCTATAGATAATGTAAACCATGGGTATTTGTGACTATAGTTTGTCTGCAGCGAAATTCCTTGCAATTTTAAGGGATAATTGTGCCTATACATTCTGTATGTGCAATCATGCATGAGTTGTGATTCAATCAAAATAAGTCTGTCCACATAAATTTGTCTTTTCTGGCATGGTGAACAACTGGTAGATGTATGTTTCCTTTCAACTCTTGCCATCAAAAGGGCTTCTTGTGCTCAATCATGAGAAAACAGTTGGATCAAGTCTACACTTATATAACTATTTTTATATTTAGACAAGTTCCATTACTGATGCTATGCTATCCTCTTGCTTGGTATGCTCTGAGCTAGTCAATTTCTGAATTATATGACCCATCCATGTTTCCTTCCTTATTTTTCCTTTTGCTTTCTTTCTTTTCTTTTATATTTGTAGTCTTATTATATTTTGGTAATTTGTTTTCGGTGTCCTTTTTTTGGTTGGTGGGGCTGGTGATGGGATAGGCCCGAAAAGTTTAATGGCCTTCTGAGAAAGATGGAGTTTCTTGAAGCTCATAGTTTGTCACCAAATTTGAAGCCCTTAAGCCAACTTCTATCAAAGTTGTCTACAAATATCCACAGAGCCCTAGTTTTGGAGTGTCAGTTGAGCAAGCACCAGCTAATTGGAGCACTCATGGACAATGGATCCTGTAAATTGGCTTCACCTTGTCATTCTGTAGCTGGCCGGTTCAATTGCTGGGTTGCTTTTGACATATGCATGGAGGATGCGATGGATGGCAAACAATTTCCAGTCACTTCAGCTATTGATATACTTAAAGGTTAAGCCGACTTAAACCTTTTAGCGACAATTTCTAAAACCAAGTAATATATTTGACTATATGCATTCCATAAGTCTTTTGACACTTCTTAAACCTTTTGACCTAATTTCAGAAACAATCAGTACACTTCAAGTATTTAATGGAGCAAGCTGGCAAGAGACCTTCCTTGCACTTTGGCTTTCAGCTCTTCGACTAGTTCAACGAGTTGAGATGAACCCAAACAAACATTTTCCTTTCAATTATTCATAATGGAATTGATATTTACTTTTAAAACCATCAACCACACTTTGTTGTAGGAGCGTGACCCCTTGGAAGGGCCCATTCCGCATCTTGATGCCCGCCTTTGCATTCTATTGTCTATTGTCCCTTTGGCGATTGCTCGTGTTTTTGAGGATAACTCAGCACTTAATTGTTCTTCTCTTCAAGAGGGTATGGTACCCATGCATTTGAAACCAGGGTGTGAACGTGGAAAGAGTGCCCTCGGTCTTACTTCAAGAAGACAAGGGTTAATTTCTTCTCTTCAAGTTCTAGGCCAGTATCATACCCTCCTATGCCCCCCTGCATCAGTTGTTGATGCATCGAATAATGCAGCTGCTAAGGCTAAAAGTTTTATCTCAAGGGCTAAAAATGTGAAAGATGGGATTGACGTAGGTGATTACAGTGAAGCTTTTGTCAAAGAAGGTAAAATTCCCTTAAAATTTGATGTGTTTTGAGTTGGTGTTTCTGTAACAACTTTTTGTAATAAGGATTTCATTGTCATTTTAATCAACATTACTCTAGGATGAAGTTGCAATCAAACTGTTAAATTTGCTCTCAAATGGCCAGAAGACTCTGACAAGCATGTCACGCTTCTTTCTCTGTTTTTTCAGATTTTTCTCTTGGTTTGTATGCATCTAAAACCCTTCCATTTAGATGCATGTTATACGAAAATGGTTATTTTGTTTCCATGTACACTATATTCCAGTTCTCAGCATGTAAGAATTTCAAACTAGATACCTAATTTTGGGTTCTTTATGTACCTGTTTTTCCCAGACCGATTATTCTTGTATGTTTCAAAGTAATGACCTATTGTTCGTAGGGGGTGACTTGAGGCATCTTATAGTGGAAGCTTGCATTGCGAGAAACTTAATTGACACCTCAGTATATTTTTGGCCTGGTTATGTCCCTGCATCAGTCTCTGTGTCACATTCATCACCTTGTCAAAGATCTCCTTGGTCAGCGTTTATGGATGGAGCTCCATTGACAGATAACCTAGTGCCTTCTCTCATCACAAGTCCAGCATCAAGGTATTTCTTACAGTACTTTTTGGGAAAAATACTGCGGAAGTCCTGCTATTCCTTTGGAGGGCAATGAAATACAGAAATACTATCATTATTTCCCCAATGCTAATATTCCTGAGTTTATTCTATTGGAAGAAATTAATAAATGATCGACCTAATCTTTAAGTGCCTACAGAATTGGGCATCTTGGATAGGGCAATCAATATGTTCAAAAACATTATCATAAAGGTATATATGCAAATTTCAAAAATATATGGGATAGACTACATTTTCACCGTCATATCAAATGGTAAATCACAAGTGTATTTATGAAAAGCATTGATTTTTATTTGCTTATATAATTTTAGAATAAATATATTCAACAATAAATGAAAAATAATTTTCAATTTAAGATAAAATGTAATTTGAAATTGACACAGGGTAACACACTAACACTAGAAGCCCTTTAACCGCATTTAGGATTATCTGGATATTTTTCAGTAAGCTCACTGATCATAAAGTTTTACAGGGTTGCCCTTCGAAGGCCAACCATTCTGCCTCTATCCGTTAAATATTGTAATTGAGTTAATGTCTTCTTTGCTCTTTGTCAAGTTTAGCAGAGATCGAGAAGTTATATCATATTGCATTGTCTGGAAAGGAGGATGAGAAGTTGGCGTCAGCAAAGATTCTATGTGGTTCATCTCTCAGCCGTGGATGGAATATCCAGGTATAACTTCACAAATACAGCTAAATAAACCAGGTGCAAACTCTCCATCAAGTGCAATGCACCATATTGCATTTGATCAATTGCTTGTACCTGGCTTCTTTAGACGGCTGGACTTATTTGACCAAACACGGAGGTGAATTTTCTTTCTTTTTCAGAATCTATTGGCATCAGGTGGAAATTTATTTTCTGTTTACAATGACAATAAAAGCACTGTCCTTTCGTAAGATAAGTAAATGAAGGGCTTCATGCTTGGGTGAGAGAAAAAGATGAGAATTTGATTTCTGATTTTGGCGATTCAAACCAATTTGTCATCACACTATTTGCTTGAAAACTTTGTAAAAACACAAGGTGCTTGGAAACTATTTCAGATTTTATATCTTCATGCATGAGTTTATTTAAATAATTGCTCTTCTTCCCTGCATTTGACATTTAATGTTTTGCATGTGAAAATGCATTGTGGTTTTATAATTTGATTTTAATACAAACCTTTTTCCTCTATGACCATATGTAGTCTTTTGCATTTTTTGAAGTTGTTTTCACCTATGTACTGAAGATAAATTTCTTACTTTTTCAAATATTGTTTGGCAGGAACATGTCATTCACTATGTCCTCAAGCTTCTTTGTCCTCCTGTACCTCTCAGTTTTACTGAATCCAGGAGTCATCTTATAGAATATATGCCAATGCTTAGTGCTGTCCTTTACAGTTCTACCACAATTGATATAGTTCACATTCTTTCCTTGCATGGGATGGTAAAAGTTCTAGTTTTCTTTTTATTTTTTTGTAGTAATATGTTTGTTTTTGTTGAACACAGTGTAAGTGAAGGCTTCCCTAATATTGGATATTGTAAATAATCAATTATCCCACATGACCTTTGGCTACCACCTTGCTATAGTTACTGTTCAAGGGTTGTGAAAAATCATCAACCATTGTAAATGCTGCAGGATGTTCTGAAATTGACACATTCTTTCTGATATCATAAGTTATGCAGGAGCAAGAAATTTATTAATTCAAGTCTGAAGTGAGTTTTTCTTTTCCAAGCAGTGTTATAAAAAGAAAAGGAAAAATGATAATCAATTAGATTTTAAATAAATCTTCTGTTGGTTAAATTTTAACATAAATTAATTTGGTACTTCTCGAACTGATCAAAATACAGAAAGTGCTGGACGCTGTATGATTTAGAAGTTGTTACTGGGATTTCATATGGAATCCTACATCAGACTATGAATAATTTTATACTCAACTGTGAGATTTCATATGGGATTGCTGAAAAGTTTTTTGCAATTTTTATTTAATATACTTTCATTTGACAACTAATTCATCTTCGACGTGCACATTTTTTCAAAGGCCTAACACGTGCAAAATTTTATGATAAATGATTGGCGGCAAGACTTGAGTTCAGTACTTTAATGGGGGCATATTAATTTATTATAGTTTTCAACACATACACGCGTATGTAATGTTTCTATCGACTAGAAGTTTGATGCATGATGTTATCTCCAGGGTCTTTAATAGGTAATCTTATTCAATCTTGCAGGTCCCTGAAGTTGCAGCGGCTTTAATGCCACTTTGTGAGGTGTTTGGATCTCTTGAACCAACATCAAGTCACAAGTTGAGAGCATACAACGAGTCCTCAACATACATGGTATTTTCTTTGGCATTTCTCTTTTTGATGCGCTTGTGGAAATTTTATAGACCTCCGGTTGAGCACTGTATCACTGGGCGTGGTGGGGCTATTGGAAGTGAACTTACGCTGGAGTATCTTTTGCTATTACGAAATAGTCGCATCCAATTTTCCAGTGATGATTCTCAAGCTGAAAGAATGGGCAGTGCAAACGTGCGCAGACCTATATCAGACGGACCTATTTATATAGATTCTTATCCAAAATTACGGGCTTGGTACTGTCAAAATAGGTCCTGTATAGCCTCAACACTTTCTGGTCTCCGCAGTGGAAATCCAATCCATCAAGTTGCTAATGAGATTCTAAATATGATCTACGGTAGATTGACAAGAAGTGGGACTTCATCTGATAATTCTTCAACACCATCGTGCATCACAACAAGTGGTCCCCCTGTAATCAGTTCACAAGATGCTGGCCAAATACCCTTGCTCCCAGCATGGGTTTTCTTGGAAGCTGTTCCTTTTGTTCTTGAGGCAATCTTAACAGCTTGTGCTCATGGAAGACTTTCACCAAGGGACTTGACAACGGGTTAGCAAATTTAGATCTTGTTAGTTTTCAAGGGTACACTATAATTTTTTGTTAGTTTATTTAGTCGTTCACCATTTTACCTGAACTTAATCTTCATTCTAGAGATCTTTGCTTTGCATCTGCCTGTTGGACTGCATAGAAATCAGAACTCCGTCAATTTTTTGTTTCAATCCCAAGGATTTTGGGAAAATCACATGCTTAAAGAAACTGTGAAAGTAGTATCAGATTTTCACTGACGTTTGAGTATTCTGTTCAGGCCTGAGGGACTTGGTGGACTTCCTGCCTGCTTCACTTGCCACAATAATCACTTACTTCTCTGCGGAAGTGACTCGTGGCTTATGGAAACCGGTGCCAATGAATGGAACAGACTGGCCTAGTCCTGCAGCTAATCTTATGTCAGTTGAGTCTGAAATGAAAGAAATACTTGCTGCGGCTGGCGTTAATGTTCCAACTTCTTCATCTGGTAGGTCTCAGAATCCTTTCCATCCAGCATGTGTCCTTTTATTGTAGTTTTGATGTAGACTTAGAAGAAAACAAAGAGAAGACGGAGAATAGAGAGAGAAACACGGATAAATTTCAATATTTCTGACTATCAAAGTCAATGCTTGAATTGTTCAACAATAGTAGTCCTACTTGCATGTAAAAATCCTTATAAGAACGAGAAACTTTAACATTGTTTAAAAAGCTAAAATAACAAGAGGGAAGCTTTCTTGAAGAGTAATTATTACAAGAAAACAGATATCACAGATATCATTTACTTTCTTAAGAGTAAGTGTTCCAAAAAAATATCATTTACTTTTGGGCTATGATTCGATCTCAGTAGAAGCTGAACAAGAAGAACAGGGTGCCACAAGTATGAGAAAACGCACAAAGAAGGAAAAGGAAGAAGCAGAAGATTGTGCCCGAGAGTAATATGCATTTCAAATGCCCCAAACTTTATCTATCTGCTAAAACCCATGAAGCTCTTTTGGATGTAATAAAACAGTAATAGAACCATCTTTAAATGAGTATTACCTTATCAACAAGGAATCCTCTAAATGTTAATTGTAAAAAGTCCAATATCATGCACTCAGTAAATAGTTTCAAAATACTTCATTACTCCTTAGGGCTCATTTTCCTTGTTCAACCTTCAGTTAATGGGAAGTTGGTCTATGGTTCATCATGTCTGATTAGTTTAGGCTTTACTCTTTAATCAAACACCACAATCTTTTGATCTGTGAAGGTCTAATTTTTCATTCCTGCTAATTGATTCATTTAGAGTCGTAGCTTCTCCACTCTTTGACATGGTTCAGTCAGATGTTTTTGCTGATCTTTCAGAGACGATGACAAGGATGACTATTTGGGTGCTTTAAAAACTCTAAATTTCCAATTCTTCATTTCTGCCCAATTGGACCCTTACAGTTGTAAAGCTCCAACCTTATAGTATTATATATGACGATCCAGGTTTACTTCTACCAATAGCTTAAAGCTTTTTAATCTCGTGAAAATCTCAAGGCGTATTTTGTTTTTGACTGTCCTTTTATGGGATCTATGTTTGGTTTTGAAATATTTATGTACATGGGTTTCTAATATGCAATGCCATCTGCAGGGGTTTCACCACCTATGCTTCCACTGCCCATGGCAGCTCTTGTCAGCTTAACCATTACTTTCAAACTTGACAAGAGCCTGGAGTACATCCATGCTGTTGCTGGAACTGCTTTGGAGAACTGTGCTTCAAGTTGTGCATGGCCTAGCATGCCTATAATTTGTTCTCTGTGGGCCCAAAAAGTCCGTCACTGGCATGATTTTATCATTGTGTCTTGTTCTCTCTCTGTTTTCAGACAGAATGGGGAAGCTGTTTCTCAGCTTCTGCGGAGTTGCTTTACCTCATTTCTTGGATCACTCCATCCTTCGACCTCATCATTGTTAACTGGAAAAGGTGTAAATAGTCTCCTGGGTAACTTCATCTCTGCCCGTGGCCTTAAACCCCCTGTAGCACCTGGATTTCTGTATCTTCGGTCTTGTCGCACAATACGCCACATCCAACATGTGAATAATGTGATTGTAGCTCTTGTAGCTGAGTTTTCACGCAACTCAGCTATTAAATGGGCAAGCACAGGCTCCCCTCGTTTGAAATCTGGTCAACCATCTTTAGCTGTTGCTGCTTCCCGGGCAAAGGAGGTGGCCACACTTGGTGCAAGCCTCTTATGTGTAGCGGGTGGGCTCCGCCTGGTCCAAGAGTTGTACCAGGAAACTGTGCCTACTTGGTTGCTCTCTGCAGGGAAAGGAAAGTCGGGTGAGGTGAGTGCAGTTTGCCAGATATTGGAAGGATATGCAATGGCATATTTGTTGGTTTTGTCTGGAGCTTTCGTATGGGGTGTTGGTGCCAAAAGACCTTCACGGGGACTTTCCAGAAGGTCTAGAATTGTTGGTACCCACATGGACTTTATAGCTGGTGTGCTCAGTGGTAACATATTGCTCGAATGTGATCCCATTACCTGGAAAGCTTATGTCTCTTGTTTGGTGGGTTTAACTGTGAGTTTTGCGCCCATATGGATTCAGGAAGTGAAGCCGGAGACCTTAAGGATATTGGCTAATGGATTGAGAGGATGGCATGAGTGTGAACTTGCTCTAACTCTCCTTGAAAGAGGTGGGACTGCAACTATGGGATCAGTGGCCGAAATGCTGCTCAATTCTGGCTTGAACGACTGATGCTCCATCTGCTGCTTCCCACTCTGTAGATTGTACAGTCACATCCTTGAAGTGTTGTTGAAGAGTCGTCAAACAAAACAAAGAACCGTGTCAATTTCAAGACAGCCAGCGATAACGAAACCAAGGAGTTAATCTCTAATGTTCCCAAATTTTCCGTGAAGTTCGGCGAAGATATTTTCTGTTAAATATTCTCTTGAAAAATTATTAAAATAGACTTGCATAATATCTTTTTCTTAGGAGTTTTTAGACCTGTAAAGTATTTTTTTCAAGCATGCCTTCCAATTTGAATGTGACGGAAGTCTAACCCTTTGACAGGAGGGGGAGTTGGACATTATGCATTGTTGCACTTGTGATATTTATTTTTCAATCCGTATCTCATGATTGCTCTATAGATCATTGCTCTTAGGTTGGAATCTCATTGGACTTCATAAGTAATGTATACATTCTTTCTAATGAATGTACCACTGATGTATATGGATTCCGATGAAGATTAATTTGGTAAGAAAGTGGAAGTTTGAGGATTTAAATGTCAAGAATTAAAGCTTGAGGACCCATTAGTACAACACCCGTAAGTTTAGGATCTTTGCTGCAATTTTATCTCTTTATTAAAGCCATGCAAGTTTTAATGGATAATTGGAGTGAGGCAGATTGGGGTGCGTGATGTGGGTTCTTTGGGGTGAGAGGCAGCCTACTGACTGCCTGGTTGAGATAGCGGTGGGGAGTTGGTGAATGGGGGCGGCGGCATTGGCAAGTTCTGCTTTGGGACTTCCTAAATGTTGGCGACCACCTGAGGGGAAGGGGTTAAAACTTAAGCACGGATGCAGCAGTGAGGGCAGGTGAGAGTTTTATTGGAGTAGGGCGACGGTGATTAGAGACAGTGACGATGTCGTCGTGGGTGCTTCAGCGTAGCGGGTGCAAGGCTTCTTTTGCTGCATCAAATGGACATCATCAACTGGTGCCTGAAAGTGATTCCTTGCGAATAGTCCAAAGCTCGGCTGCTGATTTACGTTTTGCGCTGAATGAGGCGCTGTCGAGTGGTATTGCTAGTTTGTTGCGGGAAGTTGG
The DNA here is from genome assembly GCA_023638005.1 of Forsythia suspensa. Lineage (NCBI taxonomy): Eukaryota > Viridiplantae > Streptophyta > Magnoliopsida > Lamiales > Oleaceae > Forsythia > Forsythia suspensa. The sequence continues at coordinate 39,166,758 of CM042669.1, read as the reverse complement.
CGGTGGCTCTTGCCATTTTGTACTGGGTGAGGAGAATAAAGTGGACCATGAGCTAGCTTCTTTTGCATGCTTTAAAAAATGAGGGGTTTTTTCAAAAATAACCACAATAAATAAAATATTTCTTAAAATACTATCAATATTTTTTATATTAAAAAGACTTTTTTTTAATTTTTGTAACACTTGTTGTTACATTTGTTATTTTAGTTATAATAAATGTTAACAATAAATAACAAAAATAAAAAACAGTATTTTTAGAATAAAAAAAGTAAAATAGTATTTTTTAAATTATTTTATATTTTATAGTATATGGTGAAATTATTTTTTAGTTAGACTAACTGTATTCCATTGTTACTTGCACCATTTGTGGGTGGGGGGAGATCTCGTTTAATGACATAAATTTGGTTGGTTTTCAATAAAAAAAAAAAAAGTACCCACAGAACAGCCCATCAATTAAAAGTTAAAACTGCTGCAAAAATGGATTAAGAAAATACTGATAACAAATTTGACCCAGCAACCTTTATTGAACTTAGCTTTTTCTCAAATTATTTACTTAAAATGTTCGAACCTGTGTAAAAAGAATTTAAAAAATGGGAAAGAGCTAAAGTAATAAACCAAAAGGAAAAGCTGCATATTATGATTCCGTTGAAACCTAAATGTCAAATACTTTGAATTTCATAGGCCTGCTAAACAGGAATAATTGCAGAAAACGACGTAGTGTGGAATGAAAAATTAATTAATACAAACACGTATTGTTGGATAAATCGTGTTTGTATAAAATGTTCTACTAATAGTTTTTTTTTGCGGCGCATAGAGTTAAAGGAAAATGCGTTTCTTCACTCTCATTATCTTGGTTATGCAAACCCCACCCTCCCCCCCAAAAAAAAAAATAATAATAATAAATCTATATTGGGTCTTGCATGTGACTATTCGCCAGCTCATACAATTTTAATTATAATTTAAATTGATCAAATTAGTTAAATATATTTTTTATCTACACATCTTAGAACCTACAAATTATTACATACTTATTGTTATGCTTCAGTCCATGTGGCACTCCATGTTGCCTAGTCAAAGTCAAAGTTGCCAGTAGGCTGTCCCCGTCTATTCCAAGAGGTTGAGAAGATGAGCTTAAGAAAAAGAGGTTGTTCTTTTATGTCGAGAAGGTTGAGAAGACGAGGCGGTCAAAGACCTACAAACTTCACCTGACACTCAGCGAGTTGGACTTGAAAAGACTGATGCGACAGTTTGATAATGCGTCTTGTTACAGTCATAGCCTCCTAGCATGTGGCTGAAAGAGATCTCTTCATTATGGGGATTCTTAAGATTGCGCCACTTGTCGCACATCACAAGGGGATTAGCCAATTGGCTTTGGTATATAAATACCAAAATCATATCTACAAGAAAGAGGAGGAAAATTTGAGAAGAAAACTATAATAAACTAAAGTCATCTACATTGATTAACCTAAGTGTTCTTCATACAATTTGGAAAATTTGTGATTAGGGACCCTCAAGCCACCACCTCCGCCATAACATGCCTATCCAATACCAAAACATTTTATCTAGTTGTTTCTAAGCCCAACATCTAGCATCGTCTGATATTGGAAGGGCATCACCATCCCCACACAAGGGTCTCGTCTCTTCATTAAGGCATTATACTAGCTGGACAAAGCCCAATATCAAGCCTCTTCTGATATTGGAAGAACCTCACCATCCTCACACAAGGGCCTCGCCTCTTCATTAAGGCATGACACTAACTGGGCAAAGCCCAATATCTAGCATCGTCTGATATTTGAAGGGTCTCGTTATCCCCACACAAGGGCCTCATCTTTTTATTAAGGCATGGTACCAACTCGACAAAGTCCAATATCTAGCATCATCTTATATTGGAAGAGCCTCTGCAAACAAGCCTCTTCTCAACAAGGAAAAGCTCCTCCCTAAATTGGGACTTAGTTTTTGCAAACACGTCATACCCACACAAGGGTCAAGCCTCTTCATTAAGGCATGTCACGGCAAAGCCTATCCAAGGGCCTAGCCTCTTTACGAAGGCATAGCACCAACTGGGCAAAGCTCAATATCAAGTGTCGTCTTATATTGGAAGAGTCTCGTCATTCCCACACAAAGGCCAAACCTCTTTATTAAGGCATGGAAGGGCCTCGCCATCCCGACACAAGAGTCTCGCCTTTTCATTAAGGCATGGCACCAGCTGAGCAAAACCTAATATCAAGCCTCTTCTGATATTGGAAGGGCCTCACCATCTCCACACAAGGGCCTCGCCTCTTCATTAAGGAATGACACTAGCTGGACAAAGCCCAATATTTAGCCTCATCTTATATTGGAAGGGCATATGTAAACAAGTCTCTTCCCAACAAGGGAAAGCTCCTCCTTCAATTGGGACTTAGTTTTTGCAGACGCGTCATCCCCACACAAGGGGCTAAGCCTCTTCATTAAGACATGACACCACCTGGGCAAACCCAATATCAAGCCTATTTTGATATTGGAAGAGCATTGTCCCAAGACTCTTTATTAAGGCATGGCACCAGTTGGACAAAACCCACTTATAGCATTGTCTTATATTGGCAAGGCCTCTGCAAACAAGAGCCTCTTCCCAACAAGAGAAAGCTCATTCCTCAATTGGGACTTAGTTTTTGTAGATGCGTCATCCCCACATAAAAGCCTCGCCTCTTCATTAAGGCATGACACCAGCTAGGCAAAGCTTAATATCAAGCCTCGTCTTATATTTAAAATACGTCGTCATCACACAAGAGCCAAACCTCTTCATTAAGGCATAACATCAGCTCGGCAAAGTCCAATATCAAGCCTCACCATCCCCACTCAAGGGCCTCACCTCTTCATTAGGGCATGACACCAAGCTGGGCAAAGCCCCGATATCTAGCCTCGTCTTATATTGGAATGGCCTATACAAACAAGCCTCTTCCCAATAAAAGAAAGATCCTCCATCAATTGGTACTTAATTTTTGCAAATGCGTCATCCCCATACGAGGCCTTGCCTCTTCGATGAGGCATGGCACTAACTAGGACTTAGAAAATTTTAAATGGCGAAACCCAATATCAGGCCTTATCTGATATTTGGAAGGGCCTATGCAACAAGCATCTTCCTATCAAAGGAAAACCCTGCTTATTGGGACTATTTTTAGCTATTTCTTTGAACCATAAAAAACCAGCAAGGGTATCGCATGCCTCAACTGTCCCCATATAAATAAGCCACGCATGGATTTGAGGGACTAAGATAAGATCACGCGACTCTGGATCATCGCTCTGGCCATTCCAAAATGCATAGAGGCCTCCTCACCAAGTTCAGCACCTTACATAAATGACAAGTCCTGAACTTGGGGAACTATTATTATACCTCAGTCCACGTGGCGCTCCACGTGTCTTGGTCAAAGTCAAAGTTGTTAGTAGGTTGTCCTCTTCTATTCTGAAGAGGTTGGAAAGATGAGGTTAGGAAGAAAATGGTGTTCCTTTATGCCAATGAGGTTAACAAAAAGAGGATGTTCCTTTATGCCAGAGAGGTTGGGAAGAAGAGGCTGTTCATTTATGCCGAATGAGGTTGGGAAGAAGAGGTTGTTTCTTTATGCCGAGTAGGTTAGGAAGAAGAGAAGGTTGATAAGATGGGACGGTCAAAGACCGACCCCAATTGCATGTTGAGAAACCTTCTCCTGACACTCTGCGAGTTGGACATGAAAAGACTGATGAAACAGTCTGTCAATGCAGCTTGTCACAGTCATAGCATCCTAGCGTGCGACTGAAAGGGACCTCTTTATTAAACCACTGACATGACACATAGAATGTGATACGGGGATTCTTAAGATTGTGCCACTTGTTAAATATCAAAAGGGGCTTGGCCAATTGGTTTTGGCCTATAAATACTAAAGTCATATCTACAAGAAAGATAAGGAAAATATGAGAAGAAAACTATATTAAATCAAAGTCCTCTACATTGATTAACCCAAGTGTTTTTCATACCACTTGGAGAATATGTGATTACGGGCCCTCAAGCCACCACCTCCACCATAATGTGCCCCAGTGGCGGATCTAGGATTGAAGTTCAACTATGGTGGACGTTGACGGTCAACGGACGATGCTTATGAAAAAATAATATGAAAATATTTTTAATAAATATGTAACTTATAAAGCAACAAAAAAAAATTATATAATAGTGAAATATAATTCGATACAAACCGTAATAATTCCTGTTTGATGACCAGTTACAGTGTCTTAGTCAAAATAGAAACGAACAAGAACTACAAATTTGGTAGTTTAAATAACCTACCTTCCTCGAATGAAGCCTCTCCTTCTTTTTCTCTTTGAGCTCTGAAAATGCCTGCCAACAAAACGATAATCATTCATTAATATGATAAAATACACGTCATACACGATAGCCAACACCAGGAGCGGACTCAAGATAATGGTTCAGTGGGGGCGATAAATATTTACATAAAAAATAATTTAAAATAAGACAATAACGATAAGAAAAAACTTAAAATAAAGTCAAATCTATGGCAAAAAAAAAAAAAGAGAGCAAAAGTTCTGATAAATACTTTTTATATTCTTCAATTTTGACCCCACCCCCCTTTCCCCCATTTTCAAATTATATAATTATCATATTAAAGAGAAATAATAAATTCTTTATTTGAAGATTTATTTATGCAATTATCATATTTTTTTAATTTCTCAAAATTCAAGGACCACATATGAAAATTTAAATTTAAAATGGACACTCTCTCTCTCTCTCTCTCTCTCACACACACACACACACACACACACTTTTTCAACCCAAGAAATTTTATATATACAACATATACATACACTACACGAAAAAAAAAAAAAAATTGATGAAGCCAATACCATTTTTTCGAAATTCCAAAGACGGTGACCGACACGGATCTCATCACGTGTCTTTAGATCCGCTTCGATGTGTCCTCCATTACCAAAATATCTTATCTAGTTGTTTCTAAGCGCACCATAGTGATTTACAGGACCACGTGGCCGTCCAAGTGTGTTGGAGAAATACACGTAAGCAGAAGAGACGATAGGTTCCTATTGAGAGCTATTTTTGGAAATCAACACTTATTATCTATATATTCTATAAATTTCATAACTTAAAAATAATTAAAAAATCATTTCAATACGCGTGCTCATAATCCTGCAGCTGGACACCTAACTCAAAATTCTTCGTTTATGTTCTCACGAATTGATGCTTTGTTAGAAATTTAAGGAACACCATGAATTTAAAAGCACTGCCATGATACCTGGCGGATAATTCAGTCCAAGCATCTTATTATTTCTTGAAATATGCTCGATATTCAGTTTTATGCACCTGAATGACTGGTTACCATGATTTGCTAGGTAACTATACACAGTGACACAATCCATTTTCTCAAAAGGGAAGTAGAAAAATCGTCCTTTATCACTTTAAGATTAGGTTTGGAATCAATTCCGACAAATCGTTTGGGCCTTATTTCGAGAATTTGTTATGACTCGGAACTACCTCGTATTTAAATGACACTTTTTTTGAGAACTCAAATATATATAATACTTCTGTCTTAACACTAACTAAAAATTTGTTTGGTTTAGATTATAATCTAGTTTATTTGATCAAAAAATTTACTTTTATAATATGATATTTTTGACCATTCTTGATCAAATAAACTAGTTTATAATCTACATCAAACGAAAAATAAATACATAACTAATTTTCCCATAAACTATAGTTAGAGCATGTTTGTTAAAATTTATAACCTAACTTTGGTCAAATATCATTTTATCTATACATTTTATAGGACTTATAATTTTTATCAATTTTTTATTTACATATTCGGTAGGACCCACTACTTATAATTTACAACTTTTTTTTACCCAAGCATTATTAGTTTTTGGACCTCACTTAGTGGATTCTTTACGAGATAGGTATACCTTCACATTTATGCACATATTTGTCATTGCTTAAATTATAATTTCAGTTGGTCAAACGTACTTTTTATCCACACATTTCAAAAGACGCATAATTTACAACTCACATTTTATTCACACATTCACTTACAACATATAATTTAAGTAATTAAAAAATAATTTTAACACTGCCAATCACATATTATGTCTCCCAATCATTATGTCTTTAGTACTTGTTAACTATACGAAAATGTTGGCCATTGAGTACTGTACAAAATACAAGATTTGTATGACTTCTTCATCTTCTTTAATTTCGTACAGTAGTGTACAATTACCAAACACGCAAAAATGATTACATCGGAGATGTTAGTGTATGTAAAGACATATTTAAGAACATAGAAGAGGGGAAAATGGCTTAATACAAATACGATCTAGGATAATTACGAAGGCCATTACAAGCTCTGGTTCTATACCAGGTTGCACCATTAGAGTAAACACGTCGTTGCTTAACACGAGAGTCGCATTTACAGATTTTCTCGACATCTTCGCCACCACCTCGCCGGTGGCACCTATTGTGATCTTGCAACTCCGCCGCCCAAAGGAGCCCTCGATTCTGAAATCTGGTGGCGCAGATCGGTTTTCCGATATGGTTTCATCTATGTGGATTTCTGCCTCGCATGCACTTGTGTGAATTAAACATGAAGGTCTTCTCATTGTGAATAGTCTCGGCGTCGCATTCTTCGAACAATCGAGTTCGCCTCTGTATCCATTCCACTGATTCTTCATGCTCAATGTCTGCTCATAAATTTCTAGGGTTAATTTGAGGTTTCTCAATCTCACAAATCAACATGCACATGAATATATGCAGTCTATATGCATATATACGTATATATTACCTTTGGTTTCACCGTCAATAGAGGCTTTCCAGACCCGTCCATGAGAAGCAGTCCGCCGGCATCGGCGGCGGTGAAACATCGGTTTCTGGCATAATTCTCCACCCGGAAAGCCAATTTGCCGAGGTGATCAAAAACTGTAAATCCATCCGTGCCTTGGAAATTCATGGTGGATCTCTTCCACAAAGTGAAGACAGACGGCAGACTTGGAGGATGAGGAGCTGCCGGAGAGAACTTTTCGGTCGGATGAATCCTGGACATGGATTATTGCAAATACTAGGAGATATCTTTCTCAAATTTGCCGATGGAAATGGTGTTGTTGTTGGGTTTTCTCAATATAACCGACCAGGTAAAGTTCCATCCTATTGGAGAGCCTTTAATATTTTAATTAATTAGAGAGAATTAATATGGACTATTTCATAAATCTTAATAAAATTGACATTTTTAAGATAAAATCTTAAAATTTAATATATAAAACAATCTCGACAGAGTGTTTATGAAGTTTTTTAAAACAGACACAATACCTATGTCATAATCAAGTACTTTTGTAATTGTCTCTTTCAATTTAATTAAGAGAAGAAAAGGTACAAAAGTGAGAATTAATGTGCGTGGAAAGGGAGACCCAAGTTTGGTCTTCTTCAATGTCTTGTTATACTTAGTGGTTAACATGCTCATCACTTTGTAGGACCCCAACTTTACAACAACATTAATACTTTTTTTTTCTTCCAAATAATGATATTTATCACTAGTTATCACACCATGTCTTTGGGTCTCGGTTACCATTTAGGGTGTATCGGCATCTGCTCGACGTGAACGCCGAGTCGGAAGCATAGTGGTTTGTCATGGTTTCCAGTGGAGTTTATGGAAACTTGAATCCCACATGTGTGGGCGTCGTCTTTGTGTGGTTTATATGGGTTTAAGTTCTCCAACTAGCTTTTGTGGGTAGTAATTTGGTAACATACATTATGTAGTCTTAATCAATTCACGATAAACTCTCTTTATTAAATAAATATATAATCATCTCCCGCAATAATAAATAATATTATTCATATATTCAGTTTTTCCTACTCTTGTCTAAAAATTGTCTTTTTGTAGTCTAAAGAATGTAGTAGGTTGGAATATATAGCCAATCACATGCATTCCCATTTCCACTCCTGGTTTTCTAGTATTCATACAGTGTGCTTCTTAATTTAGGCAGATGACGTCGGGTAAAATTAAATTAATTGTTTTTTTTATTGTTTTAATAATATCAATGGATAACAATGGTGTTTCAACGTTGCATTTTTTGTCGTCGTTGAATCTGTCGGTAATTATCTTTTGAATGTAGCAAAATAGAAAACATTTTTTTTTTTGGTCGAAAATCTGTTGCTATATCCATCGATGAGTTTGTGTTATTGTAGGCATGTTTTGTTGGTAGTGTTTATACCCCAATCGGTATTTCGTGTATTCTAGTGTTGCGTTAAAATGTTAATTAAGAATGATGAAAAACCAACTTAAAGAATCAACTTGAATAACATTTGGGCATTTAATTAATTGAAGATAGAGAATATGAAGACTCGTTGAAATAATTTTTTATGGTTGAAGGACAGTTGTTTTGAATCATTGGAATATGTTGAAAATGATAGGCTACCAATATTCTTTAAATATTACCATTAGAATTGTTACATATCTAGAATGACACAACATAATGATCTCATGTGGATGTCTACATGTCAATTAAATAACGATAGAGAGTACTGAGTTCTTATTAGAGTACTAGAAATTTTTTCAATTTAAAATAGCAATTTGTAAGTATGAAAAATCCTTTAATAATTGCATGTTTTGTACGTAATATGACAAACAAAATCTTAAAATTGATTTGGACGATAGTGATGAAAGACAACGAAAAAAAGACTTTTGATACATTTAAGCACTTTATATATCTTTGTTGATTTAAGCATTAAAGAGGCGACGAAGCCGTTCTCGACAAATTGAAGAACACCAAAATTGACCAAAAAATTTACATTCTTTCTTTCTCTTGAAAATAATTATAAGTTGTTTTGGGTATTTGGTAAACTTATGAAAAATTGATTATAGAAGAATATGTACCATCTCACAACAGATTTAAAAAGCAACAAAATGATATTCTGCTTTTTGATTCTCTAATTATTTATAATCTAAATACCAATTTTAACCATAATTAATTAAAACAATTCATTTTCTACTATATGGACTATATGTTTTTATTTGGTAATTTTAAAAATTTTGAGATTTAATTGATATTAATTTTTTTTATTTTAAAATAACTATAGTGAAAATATTGAGAAAAATATTTGATAATAATACATATTTTTATAAAAATAAAAATAAATTTTACAATACTAGCAATAATAATAATAATAATACAAAAAGCATTATTATAATCAATGTTCATTTTAGTAATTGTATACATGTATATCAATAAATTACTCAAAATAGTGAAATATTGATTTTGAAATATACAATAATTTTGAAAAGCCGAAGTCTTCACTTTATTTTTTTATAATAGAACTAATTCTTTTTATTGGAATAGACAATTCTTGCACGATATCACAAGTGATAATTTCATCATATACTACAAAATATAAAATAATTTAAAATTACTAACTTATTAAATCAAAAATCAAGTCTTGTGCCAAATATGTTATGTTTTTACTAACAAATGTAAAACATTATATAACTCAAAAATTAACCGTTGGAATAGACAATTCTTGCACGATATCATCAATAATGGTGTTTTCTTACATGATATAGCTTGTCCATCATGCACAATTTGAAGTTGGGCCCTTGTATTGGAGGTGGAGAACAAACCCAGATATGCATTTACATTTTTTTTTTTTTTTTGTTAATTACAGTTATTTCTTTTTCAAATTTTGAAGAGAATACCATATTCAAACATAGGTAAAATAGTCTTCTTCAAAGAAAAATAGAAAATTTATGGGTAGAAGGTCATTGTGAAAGATTATGAAGGCTAATCATGCAGGCCAGGGTAGATACAGGGAGTCCTTTTGTACTGGATTCTTTTTTATATGTGCAACTTGTAATGTACATGAGAATAAAATAAATGGAAAGAACAAAATATATAAGTGTACAATGGAGTGATTTTCATTTTACTTATAACCATTTTAATAAATGAAAAAAATATATTGAAAACTGTGGTGGAAAAAATCGTACAATATAACCATCATTTTTTTATATATGTGTACGTGAATTGTGTTTTACGATTGGGTAATTGACACAAAACGTCCATATCTTTTGAAGTCATTGTGCAAATTATCTATACTTTTGAAATTTTAGCATTTTTACCCTCACCTCCACATTTTCTTGCACAAAACGTCATTTTCATCCATATTATCATCCAAAAAATCCATTAACTCTCATCCTTAACACGACTCGCACTACTTTGAAAGGGTAATTTTGTCTATTTCGTCCACACATTTTCTTCTCTAGCACCAATTTAGCAAGTGCACCCCATTTTCTCCTACACTTGTTATTTTTTTCCCTGTTGTTTTTTCAAATAAAACTCATTAAATTTCATATATTCTTGATTTTCTATCTTTGAGAATTCAATTTTTTGTTGAAAAAAATGTCTTGTGTTAATGAGGAATTGCTTCTCACCTCAACGCCGGAGAAGTTTAAGGATAAATCACACGCAATGCATAGACAATTCTACCGTTGTTTTGCATCGATGAGTACGATGTTCTTGTGGGCTCTTTTTTGGTGGCATTGACAGCGTCATACTTGATTTCTAGTCCTTCGTGGATTCCGGTAACCGGTACTTCTTTGCCGCATAGGGCGGCATCCACTGGAAAAACAGGTCAAAGCCTCGGCTCAAATCCATCGACAGAATGGGTTCTTTGTGTTCGTCATTGGCGCCACCAGTTTCTTCGGCACCCATGTGTCTCTCAGCTTGAAAAAACGCGGCAATGGATTATTGAGCTCTGTGGCTTAAAGAAAGATGTGAAAAGAAAAATTCATTCCATCATTGATAAGTTTGCTGAATGTGGTCTTCGTTCTCTTGTTGTAGCTAAACAGGTGATTTCATAAATTTCTTTTCGTACTCATTTGATGAACGAATTCAGCTTTATAGAACTCAATTTGGCCAATGATATTTTTCTATTTTTAGATTGTGCTAGAGAAGAAAGTGTGTGGATGAAATTGACAAAATTATTCTTCTAAATTGGTGCAAATCGTGTTGAAGATGAGAGTTAATGGAGCTTTTTGGATGTCAATGGACGGAAAAGACATTTTGCCCAAGAAAATATGGAGATGAGGGTGAAAATACCAAAATTTCAAATGTAGGGATAATTTGCACAATGACTTCAAAAGATAAAGATGTTTTGTGCCAATTACCCTTACAATCCGTAGATTGAAGAGAAGCAACCACATGACTACAAATTAGAAAGATAGACGGGAGCCTAAAATGTGGGGATAGATTGTAGAGAGAGAAAAGAGAGTGGAGATAATTGGGAGAAAAGAGAATAAAAGAAAGAGACTGGGTTAAACGTTCTAATTTTGTGTAATCAATAGAGAAAGGTTAACAAAGTGAGAATTATCTAGTATTTAAAGTTTTAATTAGTGGGTTGTTTCTCTCCATGTAGTGGTTAGCGAGTTTGTCGAACCACGTTAATTTACGTTTTTCCATTTTTTCTACTAGTTTTTATATTTTGTTGTATTCGATATGTATTTTGATATTTTTTTTCTCAACTACAAGAAGTATTTGCCTTTTCAAGTAGAATAAAATTATAATACGTGTTTGGTATGGAAGATTTGGATAGCACTCGATAATTTTAAGAAAATAAAATAAGCTAAATTTTAATTAATTTTATGTTGAGTCATGTCCAATAACCATATACCAAATATGTACTAAAGTAACACAAGCTTCAAGAGCTGCAATTTAATGCATGACTTCTTCGAGGTATTCATTTATGGAAATAAATGTGTCTTGCACACCTTTTAATGACTTCAAGAGCTGCAATTATCCAATGATTGTTGTATATATCTAGAGATGGGCGTTGGGTTAAGTTGGGTCAGTTTTGGACCCAATCCGAACCAAACCCAAAAAAATCGGTTTAATAAAAATTCAACCCAATCCAACTTAACCCGCCCGCAGATTTGAACCCGACCCGATCAAGTTTCGAGCAGGTTGGGTCAGGTTGGCGGTTTGGGCTTTGGCCCAACTCTCAAAAACTTCAAATCTACAAATTAAGCAAGAAAAATTCAACAAACAAAATTCAAGAAAATAATTTCAGCTCAAAATTCAGCAAAAAAATTCTGCAAAAAAATGAAACGGAACCAGCAACTAAACGTGAAATTTGGTGACCTTATACTAAACTAAAATTTTCCATAATTACGTGATTATATTGGAATTTATTCTCTGAACAAGATATATAATTGTCAATTTGTCATAAAAGGCAATTGAACAAGATATATAATTGGAATTCATTCTTTGAACCAGCAACATAATGTAGAAAAATAGAGGTAAACTATTCCCAACCTTTTATTACTCCACCATATAAAGGAAAATTGGATATTGTCACTAATGGGTCAACACACACTAATTTTTGCTTAATCAAGTATAAATGACTTCGACGGAGTAGGAGATTGACGAGGGGATACTTCAGTATCTGGTGGCGGAATCGGTGTAAATGACTTCGACGCGGAGGCGGTTAGTGGCGGTAGCGATGCGATGCTCTTCACAGTGTGTGGTGGCTGTGTTTTCTGTTGGAGACTTGGAGAGGAGAGTGGAGGCTAGCTGATTTTGTGGAAATGGGCTTACGCACGCCTGCCCTTTTAGTTTAGGGCAATGCCTTTCACCAATTTTTTTTAATTAATTGGGTTGACCTAACCCATAACCCGACCCAACCCAACATTATTTTGGATTCCCGAACCCGGACCCAACCCGATCCAACTCAAAAACCGACCAAACCGCTCGGGTCCGTCGGGTTGAAATTTGTTTGGGTCGGTTTTATCCAACCCTATATATATATATCATTGGCCTAAGGTTGCGTAATTCGCAATCATGTCCATTTGCTCACCTTCGACTTTTGGATGCACAACCTTAGCTTCCAATAAACGTGGCAAATAATTTCATCAAATCAAAATCTTCAATTGGAATCTCATTGGACTTCAATGGAGTAATGTATACATTGTTCTAATGAATGTACCATCGACTTCAATGGACTTCAATGGACTCCTACAAAGATTAATTTGGTACAAAAGTGGAAGTATGGGGATTTAAATGTCAAGAATTAAAGCTTCGGACCCATTAAGTCTTTGTTGGACCATGTTGAATGAAAAATTTAAAGCTCACCTGTTGAACACCCATAACTTGAGGATCTTTGCTGCAATTTTATCTCTTCAGTTAAAGCCATGCATGTTTTAATGGATGATTGGAGTTAGGCAGATATAGGCGGCCAACTGCCGCAAAAATAGATTAAGAAAATACTAATAACAAATTTGACCCAGCAACCTTTATTGAACTTGGATTTTTTTCTCAAATTATTATATTTACTTCAAATATATAATTTCAGCAATGGTCATTGAAGTTTTTGAAAATTTTCAAAATAGTCTTTGAAATAATTTTCTTACAATAGTTGTCATGCAAGTTTCTAATAATTATACTAGTGGTCACTAGATTAAAAATATTAACTTAAAATCCTACATATAACTATTAAATTCAAATCTAGACGCAAACGACATTAACTAGTATGACACATGAAACAAAAATGTCACACCTTCAAAAGTTCACCAACAAAAATGTAAAATTTCATCAACTGATTGCTTATTAAAATCGAAAAAATATTGAAAAAATGTGTTCCGACAATTAATCTTTCTGCTGCAATTAACACATACTTTGTCTGACATAGCATATTAGTTAACATTTTTATGTCCATGTTAGAACTTAATAATGATACGTAAGATTTTAGGTTAATGTTTCTAGTCGAATGACTAATATTGTAATTATTAAAAATTTGGATGACCACTATGTCAACGACTGTTTTAAAATTTTCAAAAAACTTCAATAACTTTTGTTGAAATTAACTCTTACTTAAAATGTTCAAACTTGTGTAAAAAGAATTTAAAAAATCGGAAAGAGCCAAAGTAATAAACCCAAAAGAAAAAAAACAAAAAAAAAAAGCTGCATATTTTGATTCCGTAGAAACCTAAAAATGTCAAATACTTTTGTGTTATATAGCTCCGCCTGCCATCGCGGAAGATTTAAACTAAACGACGTAGTGTGGAATGAAAAATTAATTAATACAAACAGGTATTGTTGGATAAATCGTGTTTGTATGAAATGTTCTAAATGTTTTTCTGCTGGCGGATAGAGTTAATGAAAAACGCGTTTCTTCCCACAGATTACAGTCTATCTTGGTTATGTCAAAAAAAAAAAAAAAAAAAAAATCTATCTTGGGGTTTGTGTGCAGCTTTAAGCCAATTCTTAAGATAATCCTGCAGCTGGACACCTAACCCAAAATTCTTCGTTTATGTTCTCCTGAATTAATGCTTTGTTAGAAATTTAAGGAACACCAAGAATTTAAAAGCACCGCCATGATTCCTGGCGGATAATTCAGTCCAATCATCTTATTATTTCTTGAAATATGCTCGACATACAGTTTTATGCACCTGATTCAATCAATTTTTTCAAAAGTTGAAATAGAAAAATCACATTTAAGTCCTTTATTTCGAGAGTTTGTTATGAGATAGACCCATCTAGTATTTAAATGAAGCTTTGCATCATTTTCCCTTTTTTGATGAACGACTTCCTTCTCAACACTAACTATAGTATGTTTGGTAAATATTTTTGAAAATTATAAGCAATGGATCATACGAAACTTGTGGATAAAAATGATGTCTGACCAACTTATAAATACTTATAATTACTGATAAATATACTGATAAATATACTTTAAAAACATAACTAATTCTCCCATAAGTTGGAGTTAGTAGAAGAGGCACTAGTAACCCTTTTATCACCAAAAACTATATCCGTTGAGGATTCTTTACGAATTACGTACATAAAAATGATATATCTCTCAATCATTGATTATCTTTGTGTTTGGTTTAGATTAAAAAGCTGCTTTTGGTTTTTTTTTCTGAATTTTTGACGTTTCACATAATAAAAGTCAATGATTTCATCTCAAATAATTTTGTTTATAAACTGATTATAATTCTATCAAACACACTCTATATTTCTTGTTAACGTGAATGTTTGCCATACAGTATTGTATTGTACAATATACAAGATATTGTATAACTACCAAACACGCAAAAATGATTACATCGGAGATGTTAGTGTATGCAAAGACATATTTAAGAACACAGAAGAGGGGAAAATGGCTTAATACAAATACGATCTAGGATAATTATGAAGGCCATTACAAGCTCTGGATCTATACCAGGTTGCACCATTAGAGTAAACACGTCGTTGCTTAACAATAGAGTCGCATTTACTGTTTTTCTCGATATCTTCGCCACCACCTCGCCGGTGGCACCTCTTGTGATCTTGCAACTCCGCCGCCCAAAGGAGCCCTCGATTCTGAAATCTGGTGGCGCCGATCGGTTTTCCGATATGCTTTCATCTATGTGGATTTCTGCCTCGCATGCACTTGTGTGAATTACACTTGAAGGTCTTCTCATTGTGAATAGCCTCAGCGTCGCATTCTTCGTACAATCGAGTTCGCCTCTGTATCCATTCCACTGATTCTTCATGCTCAATGTCTGCTCATAAATTTCTAGGGTTAATCTGAGGTTTCTCAATCTCAAAAATCAACATGCACATGAATATATGCAGTGTATATGCATATATACGTATATATTACCTTTGGTTTCACCGTCAATAGAGGCTTTCCAGATCCGTCCATGAGAAGCAGTCCGCCGGCTGCGGCGGCGGTGAAACATCGGTTTCTGGCATAATTCTCCACCCGGAAAGCTAATTTGCCTAGGTGATCAAAAACTGTAAATCCATCTGTGCCATGGAAATTCATGGTGGATCTCTTCCACAAAGTGAAGACGGACGGCGTACTTGGAGGATGAGGACCTGCCGGAGAGAACTTTTCGGTCGGATGAATCCTGGACATGGATTATTGCTAATACTAGGAGATATATTTCTCAAAATTGCCGATGGAAATGGTGTTGTTGTTGTTGGGTTTTCTCAATATAAACGACTGTTACGACCAGGTAAAGTTCCATCCCATTGGAGAGCCTTTAATATTTTATTTAGAGAGAATTAATATGAACTATTACATAATATAAACTCATTCTCGTCTATCTTAATAAAATTGATATTTTAAAATAAAATCTTAAATTTTAATATATAAAACAATCTCGACAGAGTGTTTCTGAAATTTTTTAAAACAGACACAGGACCCGTGTCATAATCAATTACTTTTGTAATTGTCTCTTTCAATTTAATTAAGAGAAGAAAAGGTACAACAGTGAGAATTAACATGCGTGGAAAGGGAGACCCAAGTTTGGTCTTCTTCAATGTCTTGTTATAGTTGGTGGTTAACATGCTCATCACTTTGTAGGACCCCAACTTTACAACAACATTAATACTTGTTTTCTTTTTATTTCCCTATTTTGTTCGAGTAAAGTTATTTATCACTAGTCATGTTAATAGAGTCGACTGCAATTGATTAATTTATAGTAATGTTGACCCAAATAATTGAAACCAACAAATCTTTACCCACCTCATCGCTCAGAAGAATAACAACCTTAATAACTGTCATCTAAGAATTGAGAATTCTAACACAAAAAATTTGACTAAAGTTTTCAATTGATCTTCCCTTCCTCATGATTTAAGGGAGTATTTATAGATTTTTCAACTTAGTGGATATTTTGGTCCTTTTGTATTATATGAATATGTGTCCCTTGCTATTTGAGAGTTGATAATAAATTGTAATTCTAGAAGGCTCACTAACACATGGCGTTTACTTGTAGCATTGGTTGTTATTCTTATTAGATTTATCTTCTATACATGCTCATTAGCAGTTTTGCTACGTGGCACCAAAATCTTACCGTCACATGGCCAAATAAGATATTTGTATGTTTTTTTGTAGCCTCAACCGATTTATTTTGTTGAAATCTAATTAATCTCATATTTAATGGACTCAACATTCGCCGCTAGGTTTAACCCTTCGACTATTATGGTTCGCCCGCCAAGTCAGCTCTTTTAGTCTTTTTTATGTAAAATGTGAATAGATCTTCTAGCTTTGCTGTTACAAAGCAATTTTGACGAAGCTTAATTCAATTCGTTTTGTAGTGATATCGTTATGGTGGGCCATGTGGCTCTCATCATGCATTCACGTAAAACCTTAATGTGTCATGTAAAAACATGTAGTAACAAGTATCAATTAATTATTGTGATTCTCTAACCTAAAAATTGTCTTTTTGTTGTCTAAATAATGCACTAGGATGGAAAATATAGCCAATCACACTACAGGAAAAGGTGGGGCTATAGCGGCAACTTTTGTTGACGTTTTTTTATTTATAGTGACGATAATATAGTTGCTAAAAGTTGTCTCAATAGATTAGTGTCTTTTTGTATTTAGCGACGATAATATATCGCCTCTATACATCTTTTCATCTATACCGATGATATTGTCGTCCTCAAATTTCTTCGAATTAGGAGTATTGCTACAACATATTGTCGCTATAAGTCGTCACTATAAGATAAAGTTTTCAGCGACAATGTTGTCTATAGTAATTTGGAATTCTTTTAGTAATAGAGACAACATTATTGCCACAATATTGTTAAAATAAATGGCGACGACATTGTCATTGTAGGGATGACAATGCCGTAAAAAAAAAGGGGGCCCGGACTGGCCCGTGGCCCGCAGGCTGTAAATAATTTTTTTTTGAGTTTAAAAGGTAAAAAAATTATTTATGCAAAAAAATTATTTTTCTACGGACCAATCACGAGTCGAGCCGAGCCTAGCTCGACCTGTCTTTATTTCTTCATTAGACGTGCCCAAGCCCATAACCGGCTGGCCCATCTGCCCGACCCTTTTGACATCCCTATGTCATTGCTATAAGTAATTGTGCTTTTAGTTTATAGTGATGATATTATCGCCGCTATAAAGTATTTTAATTTTTCTTACAAAAATGAATAATTAGATAGTACATAAATCCTAAGGGTCTCCCAAACCCCCATCGTCGTTCTCGTCCTCCTTATCTTCTTCTGACAAAACTCTCAGTATGCTGCTGCAGATTAGTTGTAAGAAGTGCAATCGTCCTCCTATTCGGTGGAGCTGACCTCACACATCGCAAATCAAGGATCATAGAAACAGACAGAATAAAAAACTGGGTATGTCCTCATGGGGACTTCAATGCACCGGTGGAATCCAATGAGGGAGGTCTGCCCTTTTGAACTCGTCCGCCCATGGACGTGTCCTCGTCGTACTCTGAGGACCTCCTGTGCAATAGTGCGCTCGTCAACTGACGCGCCACTGGAAACAGTCTGGGTTTGCTGAGTATCCCTCACCTCAACAAGTCAATCCTGTGCAGTGAGAAAAAACAAATAATAAATAAGTGTGCGTTTGATTGCAAGCATTGAATTTGGGTGGAAAGAAAATAAATTCCAGTAAATTGAATTACCAAGAACTTGTTTTCCTAGTAATTGTCAATTTAGTGCGTTTGATTGGATTAAATTTCGGCCTATAAATTGTTGTAATTTTCTATCTTTATTTTCCATGAAAATTGTAGTTTTTTTCAACTTTTGTTGTTTGATAGCCACTATTTTCCAGGAAAATTATCACATTCACCATGAAAAAATTTAGAGAGAAAAATTGAAATTTTAGTATTCGCAATTTTTAAATTATAATTTACCATTTTTTTAACCACTTTTCAACCATACATTTTATAGAACCCACCACTTTTACAAATTTTGAAGATATATATTGTACTGTAAAATCCCGCAAGCATACGGGTTCGTTGACAAGTAAGTAAAAGAGAGTAAAAGAGTATCATTCTCACGATGACTATGATTTCTAATAACTTTTTAAATTAAATCAATTATAACTTAATTTGAATAAACACAATAGACTAACTTAGCTTAATAAATGAAAGTTGCTTAATGATTTCGAGTAAAAACAGAAATAGACAAAATATACTAGGAATCCGACTCACCCTTTATATTCATTTTACTCTCCGAATTCACACTTCCCAATCCAAATTAGTTTTAAATTGACAGACAATCTTAAGTTATCTAATAATCTCTTTCGAGTAGAATTAGACTTATGTTCATATACGCTCTAAAATATTCCTATGTTGTATTCAGATACACAAAAATACTTTCAATAACAAGATTATCTTTGATTGCACCAAGCATAAGAAATTATTCCTCATCTCTATTTGATTGCACCGAGTATAAGTAACAAAAGGAATAGATATTTGCTCGAGGTTGAGAGTCTCACAAGGGTAAAAATTTACATTCATTACAGAGTAGCAGTGAGCAGGATTTCATAAACTGGCTTCCGATCAATCATAAATTATCATAAGTTGGCAAATTGTTCACTTTGTTACACAAAGGATGATTTGAATCATTTTTTTTAACATTAAACATTTAAATGATTAGATAACGAAAATCACTAGCAACAAGCATTTAATGATTAGATAACGAAGATCCATCCACCCCAACAGAATACTAAATGTTCCAATCATTGGAGAGGCGACGGTGGGTAGAGACTGAAATAGCCGAGCAGCTGCGTCAGATGAGCGGATAGCACATCATGCTCCCGTCTACGGGCTTCGACCTCTTGGACTTGGGCTTCCCGAATCTGTGTTTCGAGTTCCGCATGCGAGATACGCCATTCAAGAAGCTCATGAGAAATAGAAGCCAATGTTGGTTCAATGGTTGTTTCAGGTTAGTCCTCGGCCATTGGATCGTCATGAGCAGGCTCGAGATCACCAGCTAAAATACCTTGACCGCCTATGGGACCCTTTGTGCTTTGCTCCAACTTGCAAGTCATGTGTAGTTTAGAACTACGGATCCCAATTTGGTCTATCTGCATTGTACGCTTCACTCAGGTGATCTCTTGGGAGAGGTCAATTCTGTGCAGTTCACAAAGCCCTGTAATTAGCAATAGGAACGCTAAACATCTCCGGTTGTTTCGAATATGCCAGACATTGCAGAAGATATAGTTACCGATATTGAAGATTTTAGTCTGGAGCAAGTGAAGTAGGCATGCCCGATCCATATTTATCGTAGAAGTATGTGTCGTAGGGAGAAAGTTGGTGCACACCATTTTTTTCAAGGTGCGTACTTGAGGTAAAAGACATTTATAGTCTAAGGTGCTGCTTCCATCAGGCTAATGATCAATTCTCTGACAAATGGAGGCGACTACATCATGGGAATTTGTAGTGGCTGCTTGAAAAATGTTGGTCTCCATGTTGTCAAGTCCGTATTAGCGGAGAATGGCCAAGGGGGATAATGAAATATATTGCCCTCGCATGTAGACTTTCCGATACTTAGGACGCTCGGGGTTATCGAGGTTGTCATGAATATGGTCGTAGAATTCTTTGATGATTTCGACATAGGCAACACGCAGAGTGGCTACAAATATTTTCCACCCATTTCTCGCAATAACGTGACCAAGCAATTCGTTTACAAAATTCGATGTTAAAATCCTTCGCTCCGGTATAATATTCTGTATGCTTGTATCGTTCTTGTATACTAACCAAGCTTTCTCCGTCTCGATTTGGTGTCGTCATAAGTGGTCGGTTGTTTGGAAGTCTTCTTTGATGGAGCTTTTCTCTTTCCCGAGCTCGGTCCTGCATCTTGTGTTGGTTTCTTTGCTCTCAGCATTGTATCTAGCCAATTTCGAAGAGAAAAAAATATTGTTACAATCAAGATGAATCTACTCAGGAAAAGAGATGTGGAAAGTGGTTTTAGCAAGGTGGACGTGGGTGGATGCCGTGTGTGTAGCGTGTGGTACTCTGTAAAGAATGGCATTGGCGTGAAAAAACATGGAGACCAATAAAGGATATGAGCAATTGTGCTAAGGAAACAAGTAAAGTGAAACTTCTGGGTGAAACAATTTATCAAACATTTGGTGGGCGTATGCTACTACTAGTGTATGAAAATAACTTGGAGAAGGCACTAAACCCAAAAAATCTTCTCACCAAACACCAAAACAACAAAAGCACAATCATTCAAACCAACAAAATTTCATTGCCCAACTTCCTCAAAGAAAGAAAAAACTAAAACCATAGCATACAAAATCTAAAACTTTGAAGAAAAGTTAGCCATGATACCTCAAGTGCTTGGAGGGAGGAGAAACGTGGTCTAGAAGAATGGATGGAAATGAAATTACTCATTTCACATGATTTTGTATGGAAGTCGTGTGATGTTTAGTGGTAATGTGGGAGGAGAAAATGAACTTGTGGGACAAAAAGAATGGGGGCAAATGAAAGACTCGTGGGGTTCTAAACCCCACGGGGTGTAGTCCGCTCGAGCGGACACAGACAATCCTTTGGGGGCATTTCTGTCTGCTCGATCGAGTGAACATAATGCACTATTTTTGCATTTTTTTTATAAGCTATATCTATACTAAACGAAGCACTAGGGCATAATGTGGGAGCACACCTCATAAACTATGTTTTGCGTTTGTGAAAATCTGAATGCCAATTTCTGAATGACATCCTAAAGGTCATATAATCAACTTGTGAAGCACATGCCATGCATAAATTGCTATGATGTCTAATGTTACGGGTAATAATATTTCTAAACAGAAACTTTCTCGTGTAGGGTAAACTGAAAAAGATAAATTCGGTATGCAAAATTACCAAATTCCTTAATTGGATCTTTCTTTCATCTAGCTCATTGACAAACAAATCATCCTTCCAGCATTTAAACTGTAATCCCTCACAACTCATTCCTAGATCAAGGACATCATGAAACACATAGGCTCAGAAGTGTAAAGCAAATTCCACCATAAATGATATTCCAACATCATGATGGAGGTACAAGAAACAAAGTATTCCTTATGCATACATTGTGGATACATAAAAACTTCCACGTAGTTTTGAAATTAGTGAAGGTAATATACGAGATATATGCGTTCACAAAATTTTTTACAGCACTTCACACTACTAAAAAGTATAAATAACCTAGAAGTCAATCATAGGATGTTTAAAAGTCAAATATTCACACAAGAAAATGTTCCAACACACTTGATGAACATGGTAGCAGTACGGATAAATGATTCACATTACAATGGCGGTGACCTCCAAGATTGCATTACAAACAAGGATCTCACCTGTATTGCTTGCATTTGGACAACGTTTTTCTACCAACATACAACACAAAAGATGGTAGACGTAATGACAAAAATATTAGACATACTTGTTCGAAAACCAATGCGAACCTAAGTTAGACGGACCAATGTTTTCCACGAACATATATGACAAAAGACAAGTATGTCATAAGTCGGAGGTCACCTAAAACATACTAGTGATTATATATTTACGCCATACGTAAAGTGCAATCTACAACAATGGAGGCGGATCACGACCAAGCTGCTCAAACACCAAAGCACGCATGATTGTTGTATTCGTCAAGCTCATAAACACCTTGGCCAAATCACCATCCAATTGAAAGGCTTTCATGACTTTCATAATGTCAACCAAGTCTAGGTCCACGTAGTGATGGCAACGGAACGGATCGGGACGGATCGGCCTGATCCAAATCCACCCCGCAATAATTATAAGAGATCCAAATCTGTCCTGCGATCCGTCATTTTTTGGGGCGGATCGGATCTGGACCGGGCGGATCGAGCCCGATCCAGTATCTTGATCCATATTTTTTTTGGCATTTAAAAAATTTAAAATATATTGAAACAAGCTTTACTATTATACTATAAGAGTTTAAATAACATCATCATCCTCACTAAACCTTGTGCAAGGTCCACAATATGTCGAAAGTGATAAATTTTTTATTCAAAAAATATTTTAATTATCAAATCACATATAAAACAAAATATAAATTCAATATTTTAATCATTTTTTTAAAATTCAAGACGGGGCGGATCGGGGCAGCCCCGATCCGATTTGTCCCGAGATCCGCGACGGATCACAGATATTTGTCTCGATTCGCCCCGCCGATCCGCGGATCAGGTATTTTTCGCTCCATTCGGATCCGGTATCCATTGAGTTCGAGCGGATCGGATATTTTTGCCATCTCTAGGTCCACGGCTTTTAGCTTTTTAGTAATCAACTATCAGTTGACATGATTCAGTGTATCTAGTGTTGCTTGCATTTGTATAACTTGAGCAATTGTTTTTGATGACTCAGTTATTAATGATAAGGAACGATGACTGTCATCATAAGGTTGTGTGCGTTTACGTTGAACTTTGGTGGTTTCATCTTCGACATTTCTTTTTCGTGAGGGAATTGGGCTTGAATCAGTGTCCTCATTTGGAGTATCAAGATCGTTAACACTTTCATCCACTAAAATAGAAAAACTACAAAATAACCAGCTGCAAGTATAATGCAATACGAATAATATATATCTTTTTTTAATACAATCGAAGTACTTTGTATCGGCGAGAAATTATCAAATTTCGATACTGCTCGATCTTCAGCCATATTGTTTCCAAAAATAGCCTCCATTTCATCATAACGACGACACAGTTTGGTCCTCTATTTTTCAAACTCGGGGTTTTCCTACCAAAATATAGAAAATGATCATAGTTTTGCACAATAAAGTGTACGAATACAATGGAATGACTAGCTGAAATATTATCGAGGACAAATTATACCTTCATAAGATCATCTCAAGCAAGTAAATCGGCAGTGATTCGCCCAGTTTCAGCATCCCACCCAAAGCCGCTAATACTTAATAGCTGGCTGACTTCAGCATATTCTTTTTTTAGAGTCTTCAATCACGCCCTTACATTCTTGTCTGACACGACTACCCCACACCCCTGTTTCACGCTTTCAATTGCTTTTGATACTTGAAATGAGGTGAAGCCATTGTCACTTCTTTTGTGATCGGCCAACACTTGATGAACTAGTGCGATAATCATAAACCCTATGTAGTGTTTGTATCTATGTCCTCCGTGTCTGTTGTGGTTGTTGGTCTTGGAACTTGAATTGGGACTGCAGAGCTTTGTCGCTGATGCGCCATCAAATCTGTCTACAAACAAAGAAACACCTGAAATGATTATCAAACATGCAGGCACTAGCTTCGTGATTTCCAAACTGAAAAGGCGGCAATTTGCAAAAATATACAATCCTACATAGTGAAAAGTTTGATGGACAAATGATGAGCTGTAATGATATTGGCTCAGTTACAAATGGAAATAATAGCATCAGGAACTATGACAATATTGGCTTAGTTACAAAGATGCAACGTCTTCAGAATTAAAATACAAGCAACAATATTTCTACCATTACATAAGATTCAAGTCCAGAAAAGGAAAAACAAAGGTTTAACCAAATTCAATTTCAGCATCCCTATTGACCACGCTGCTTCAGCAGTAAAGGATATATGAGCATTTATTATCTCTTCTTCTAGCACATCAGCATAAGTAGGGTTAACCTCATCATCGTTGCTATCTAAGTCATCCTCACAGACATCATCTGCATCATCAATCCTTAGAAAGTTGTGAATAGCACAACAAGCAAGGACTATCTTCGCTTGTGTGCTAATGTCATGAAAGGGTTGATGCCTCAGATAAGCAAATCTTTTCTTAAGTAGATCTATGGTCCTCTCGACCGCATTGCGTAGAGATGAATGCCAAAAATTGAACAGCTCCTTACTATTTTCAAGCGTTGACCCTCGATATTTACAATGATAACGAGTTTGATGGTAAGGTGAAAGAAAAACCGAAACCAGTGGGAATCCAGCGTCGGTAATGTAGTATTTACCTATGAAAGATCTATTTTTATCATTTGTGATTACATTTGAAATCCATTATCAAAATGCTAGGAAACTAATGAAAATACTAACCCACATGAATTGTTAGCTTATGTCTTTGGTGTAGAATTGTATTTTTTAACAACCAACCATCGTGTGCCGATCCCTCCCAACCGGCGAGCACATACGTAAATTTCATATCAAATGTGCAAGCCACTAAGACATTTTGAGAAATGACTTGCTTTCTATTGCGGTATCTAGCTTGATCCTCTACAGGACATTTACAACAATATGTGTACCGTCTATCGCTCCTACAGCATCCTAAAATAAAAAAGGAAAAGTATGTGAAATTTTGTACAATATTTATCCTCTAAAATATATAATGAAGTAGAGATGAAAACCTAACATGGAAATACGAGTACCATGGCTACACATTATCTTTCTCGTATAGTGAGTTATGGATAGTGGCATTGTTACAATTTTCTATACAGTCCTAGATAAGCATGCAATACACTATGGAAATAATAGCTCACAGCTGTTTGTCCAGATCTGAAGAAAGTAAAACTTCCAGCACTATTACGTTGGTCGTGCCCGACGGTGTTGAGAAAAATAGCCAATTGTTCATCAAATCGGGCTGATTTACTATCAACCAATCTGAAGGTTCGTAGATGAGCACATAATCTTTGGAACGGACCTATTTTCATCATAAGAAGGTCACGACATATTCTGTCACTCATACCAAACATTCGTGTAAATGTCATTTCTCTCTCAATATCCCAATTTCTATGAGGAGCCCTAGAAAGATGTCAGGCACGACATCTAATACCGTCATATATCATAATTGTTTGGATAACCATGGTCCAAAACAAGCCCACGCGTTGTATTTGACGCCGACGTTACCTCCTTTGTGTATCCATGGCACTCTAATACCACGTATTATTATATACATAAAGAAAAGAAAGACAAATTAGCGTATACATTTATATAATATTAGAAATTTCTTCCCAAACCCTGAGTAGCAATGGAGTCGGGCTCATCAAAAAAAGAGTACGCAATGTGCAAATTGTTATTACATACATAAAGAAAACAGGACTAGAGTTTGAGAAATCAAGAACTCACCAGTTGTGATATCTAATTCATATGATCAATACCTCGACACTTTGGGTTTAGACGAGATAATTAAGTAACATATATGTGCAATATGTAATCCATTACTCACTTTGTGTGGACGGTCATCATCTCGAATAGTTTTCTAGTGAGTATTTGCCTAAAGAAAATGGGACATAAGGTGCAAAATATAAGAATTCAGAATACGGTCTCCAAACTTACTTTTCTCCTTAGTTCCTTTAGAAAGTCTTAGTATTGCTTTGGCTTCCACCACCTATGTAGTTTGTATTCAAGTACAACAATTGGAGAAGGCTAGAATTTGTGAAGTTTATCAACAAGTCATTACACAAAGTGGCATTAACTATGTTTCACATGGCATCAGTGCCAAGTACTAAGTGCAAATTATCACTACATCCAAGTTGTACATGTAGACTACACATCTCTACTTACTCATTATATGATTTCTAGTTACTTTATAGATTTAGCTTCATGAATTTTATTTCTTCATTCAACTCAACTAAAATATTCATCTTGCTCTATGTAAGCTTCACTAATTTGAGAAATTAGTGAAGGAAAGTCAGGTTCCTCATAACAAAAATACAATTTAGGTTTGTGTGTTTTTTTGACAAATTTAATGCAGGCAAAAACATAATAACTTCACAAAGATAATACTAAAGCAGGTATTGCATCAAAATTTAATACATGATGTTCCAATAGTTGGACTGTGTACTTGAAACCTAAAATTTCAGCAGCATTATCAGCTAGAAATTGAAAATTTTCAGCAGTAAAAATAATCAATGAATAGCACTACAATTAATCGATGAACAACAGCATGGGACAAAATTAAAATTTCTA
Organism: Forsythia suspensa; assembly: GCA_023638005.1. Lineage (NCBI taxonomy): Eukaryota > Viridiplantae > Streptophyta > Magnoliopsida > Lamiales > Oleaceae > Forsythia > Forsythia suspensa. The sequence continues at coordinate 39,140,112 of CM042669.1, read as the reverse complement.
CAACGTTTCAAAAATTTCAACAGCAAAACTAAAATTTCAGGCTTCTCAACAACAAAACAAAAGTGTTAGGCTTCTCAGCATTTCAAGAATTAGTTTGTCTCTCAAATTGGACTACAAATATGTCAAAGATAATTGCTACATACATAAAGACACGTTTTCATCAAGAAATGCAAGAACACAACATGCTTCAATTTTAAGCATGACAAATAGAAATGCAAACGTGGTGTGGAGCTTGTATATGTTAATCATTTCTCTCGCATTTATATGTTCAATTCATCACATCTCCTCATTAGTCCAAATACCTTCAGCATATTCTCCAGATCCATCAATCCAAACACCCCATGAAATAAAAAAATCATATAAAATTCCAGCAGCAATTAAACCTGGAATGCTAGTGAAGTGATGATGTCAATCTGGGTGCTGCAGTAGGCGAAATTAGGGCACGACCTTCTCAAAATGGGTGATGCGAGTTCCGACATGCGAAATGGGTGCTGCGATTTGTGATTTCAAATGGGTGCTGCGTATATGAAAAAAAAAAAAGGATTGCTTCTTTACACATAACGTAGAATTGGGCTAGGCTGCTGAATTGAAAAATGGGCAAATTTTACCAAGAAAAATAAACCTCCTCTCCCCCAAGTAAAATATTTTCTGGCTTTTTAATGAAAATATCATCACGTGCCTCAAAATGGGAAAATATTTTACCTGAAAAAAATTGACAATAACACCATTTTAGTTGGAAAATATGTGGAAAAATGTCTTTTTCCATGGAAAAAGTAGGCTACCAAACGCAGCCTAAGGGTGTGTTTGATTGGCATTTATTTTATATGGAAAATATCTTTTTTCCGCATATTTTCCAACTTGTTTGTTTGATTGTCAACAATTTTCCATGGAAAAAATCTAAAACATATTTTCCTTGTTTTGTTTGATTGCAACCTTTTTTTTTCCATGAAATTTTTTTCCAGAGTTTTCCACTTTTGGCCACATTTTCTTTGTTTTCAAAGAAAATATTTTCTTTGTGGGATAGGAGGATTTATTTTCCATGGAAAATTTGTTAACCTTTTCAACCCATAATTTCTTGGTAATTCATTTCTATGGAAAATATTTTCTTTCCACTCAAATTTTCTACTTGCAATCAAACACAGTCCAATATTAAAATGTGAGAAAATAATTGCAACATTATAATGTAAGTTTTCCTTACGAAGTCACCAGTCGCTTCCGGATTCATCCAATTGTTAGACCGAAAGGTGTGAAAGGTCCAAAATGACTCAACAACGCCTTGCCACTGTTGGGTCTCGGGATCCCTCTATAACAATTTCAGTGTGAAATTTAGTTTAAAACATGTATATGTTATGCATTAAAGATGATGTTATAAGAAAATAAAAATTTACTCGTACTTGATCATAACTCGTGGCAGAGAAGTTCTTTGACCCTTGCACGTTCGGGTACGTGGTCTTAACCTAATTGGCTCTATTTTTTTCCGACTGTGTCTAGAGACATAGAAAGTTAGTGTCACGTAACTATGAAGTATACACAAATATTAACATAAAATCAATAAAAAAAATGATAGTATTTACCACGAAATTAGGACTTGTGAAGAAGACCACGCACTTCTGCCATTCCTTGGAGCACATCTCGCCATACGTAAGACTCGGCCCTTGCTTCTTCAAGTGATTATGTGCCTTCAGTTTGTAATTTCGATAGCAATCGGCCACCAGACAATCTACAACGGCACAGACTGCTCAATATTCGTTGAGCGACCGATCAACCTGAATGTCGAAATAGCTCTACAACATCGTAACAATATTAGTCAATGCATATTATATAGAACAATAGGTTTACATAACTTATAATAAAAATTATATTTACTTACTTCGACAATACTATGTAACCGTGTCAGCTAGTAAAAATTCACTACATTGTAACAATTATTAGTCGAAAAATATCAACTTGTTTTGTTAAAATAAAAAATGCAAGACAACATATAATCACAATCTCTATCACTTTGTTGAGTCTTGACTTAAAGACATGTTTCTTGGACCAATGAAAAATATCGCAACACCTTATGCAGAAATTTTTTTTCGAATCCTCTTCCAGAATTCTGCAACCAACCAAATCTGACAAGTTTGTTTATTAGCATGTTCGCCCCAGAACATTGCACAGTCATTCTTGCAGGCATGAAAACAAGGTACCTCCATGTATTTTCCCATAAATTTAAGAATACAATTAAAATAAAGACAGCACTAATACTCATTAAATCTATAAAGCTTACCATTTAAAACAGATTCTTACAAAATTCACAGAGCAAATTGTTTAGCACAATGAGAATATTCCTACAATCTACCACACACACAATTCTCACCAAATAATAATAATAATAATAATAATAATAATAATAAAGAAAGAAGAAATTGAGGAATTACTCAACAACCACATTTCAATCAAAACAAGAAAAATATAGTAGTTGATAAATTACAAATAAGAATTTTTTTACATTTTCAAAGTCTTCTTAATATTAGGGTTTTTACATTAATATGTCTGTATATATTTGCTCTAATGACGTCTCTTACATTGTTTCTTTTGTCTTTAGTTGAAGAAGATGTTTTTTGAATATTAGGGTTTTAGTTAAACGTAAAGTTTAAAAGAATATAAAAGATCCAGAAGTATTGAAATGGAATAAATATTAGTGGATGAATTTAAAGTGATAGATTTTATTTGATTTTATTCTTGTCTATTTAAGTAATTTTACATAATGTTAAAAATGTAATATAGATTTATTTTTTAAAAAGTTGATAGATATTTAAGAATAGCGGATAAAAATAGCGACTCCCTAAAATATTAGTCGTATCTATAGTATTAAATAAATTTATAGGAAATACATGGAAGTATGGTAGCACACTACAACAAAGAGGGTCTATAGCGGCGACATCTATTGCGACGACACAAAGTCGTCTCTATTGATTCTACATAGTAGAGACAACTAAGAAATGTCGTCACAATACAAACAAAACTTATTGCGACGACATATGTCGTCGCTATAGAACATATATCGTCATTTATTCGTAGACCCTATAACGACGTCTTTCCATGTCGTCGCCACTAAGATTCGGAAAGGGCGGGAACAAATGGTGGCATTTTGATGCATAAATAGTGACGACATATGTCGTCCCAATTGAGTTATGGATGATGATGCCGTAAGTCACGTGAATCATGAATTTTCTCGTAAAGTGTGATGATGAGGTCTATAGCGACGACATATATATCGTCGCTATATACCAACATCAATTTAAGCGGAAAAATTGGTGCCCAATTGTTATATATATAGCGCGATATGTCGTCGCTATACCTATGTTGATCAAATTTGCGGTAGCGTGACTTATTAATTTCCTCGTAAATGGGAATGATCCTTTAGCGACGACTTTTATCTATAGCTTCCGACATTGTCGTCGCTATAGACTCTTCTTTATCTTCTTCTCATCTCCGCATTTACATATTGCATACTACACGAAATAATTTCTTCTCCATCTCCGCATCTCTCCGGTCATTTGCATTTCTATTGTTTTCCTTCATAATCATCTCCATTTCTTCATCTCCATTTATTATCAGTATTGTATTTGTAAGAATATAGTATTTTTCAAGTATGGATATTGATAAAAGTTGGACAACAATTAGAAATTGCACAAAATCTGCAGATTTTCGGAACGGTTTGCAAGCATTTATAAACATGGCGAGGCCATACGTTAACGACAGAGGAAGGAGTAAATATCCGTGCAAAAAATGTTTAAACGGTCTCACACATCCATTGGAAATTGTCGAAGCTCACATATTTCGTAATGGTTTTGCAGAGAGTTATGTCACCTGGATATATCATGGCGAGATCGATGTTCGTACTGCGAATGTGTATAGACAGAATGAGCGAGATGGTGTGGAAGATGAGATGATGGATGTAATAGACGACGTAGTTGGTGATGAGCATGCGGTACAAGCACCGATGGTTACTATATTGACTGTTTGTGCTCTCCATTCAAAAATCGTACACTGGAGTTTCATCATTTTCATCCCTAAATTTTTTAGTCAAGTTGATGCATATTAAAGTTATGAACAAATGGACAAACAAGTCTGTCGATGATCTTTTGAAATTGCTTTGAAGTTAGCATTCCCAAACATGAACACAGTTGACTCTCACTCTGAAGCTAAGAAGGCGATGACGAAGCTTGGTTTGGGTTACAAATCCATTCATGCTCGCAAGATCGACCGTCTTGTTTTGCTTTTGGTGAACATCTTGATAGACAAACTTGCCCGATTTGTCGGGAAAGTCGTTGGGTGCACACTTACGGGAAAGTGAGCGGAAGAATGTTCCGCATAAGGTGTTGCGATATTTTCCTTGGCCCCAGAGACTAAAACGTATGTTTGTGACGAAGGATCTTGTAAAAAATTATGAGGTGGCACGGTATAGGAAGGTCTAGGAATGATGATGAAATGCGACATCCCGTTGATGGAAAGGCAAGGCGGGATTTTGACATGAAACATCCAATGTTCGCAAGTGAGATCGGGAATGTCAAGTTAGGTTTGGCCGCAGATGCATTCAATCCATTCGGTGACATGAGTCTGTCAAATGCGACATGTGGCTATAGTTGTAACGAGCCACAACTTGCCACCATGGTTATGCATAAAGCCCGAATACCTCATGCTTACTCTGTTGATACCGGTCCTAAAGCACCGGTAAGGACATTGATGTATTTTTACGACTATTAGTGGACGAGTTGAAGGAGTTGTGGGCGATGGGATTGACACGAGAGACGGTGGAACCAACAACAAAGTCGGTATTCGATTCGCGCGTGCGACTTTGTTGTGGATCGTTAACGATTTCCCAAAGAATAAGTAGTTTGTCCGGTTGGAGTGGTCGGGGGTACAAGGCATGTCCGACGTGCACGCGAGGATACTCCTTCGATCCGTGTGATAGGTAAGACAGCTTATGTGGGTCATCGTCGGTTCCCTCGCCATCCGTATCATTTTCGAACAATTTACACTTCGATGGAAGGATGATAGGCGACCACCTCCGCGTCGGTTAACGCCTCTGAGACATTTTAGCACGCTTAAGTCGTGTCGATATATAGAAGTCCGTGAAAGCACCCAAATTACGGTGGTGCTACAATTCGGAGAAGTGATGACGAGCTCAATTGGAGAAAAAGAGCATTTTCTATGAGTTGCCGTATTGGACTTCTCAGAGCTCAAACATAACATCGATGTCATGCGTAGAGAAGAATGTTTGTGATAGCTTGCTCGACACAATTATGGACGATCCATTCAAATCAAAAGACACAGTCAATGAGAGGCGCGATCTAATGCAATTAGGGATCAAAAGAGAGTTGCACTTGTATCAGAACGGGAATAGGTGGATGAAGCCTGCCGCATGTTACACCATGTCGTCTTCAAATCGTAAGAAATTTTGTCAATTTATCCGATCGGTTGAGTTTCCACATGGCTTCGCTTCTAATCTTCAGAAGAATATTACTCCAAATGACAGTCGTATTATCCGGTTGAAGTCACATGATTGCCATATTATCATGCAACGGTTATTACCGATCGGATGTTGGGCGTTCTTGAATAAAACAATTTCCATGGTAATTATTAAACTGCACGTTCTTGAAAAAAGCTTTGTGCAAGAACACTAAAGGTTAGCGACATGATAGCATCCCACGATCACCTTGTACTCATTCTCTCGTAAGTTGGAAAGGATATTTCGCCACCTTCTTCGACATCATGATTCACCTCGTAATGCATTTACCGTAAGAGGCAATCCTTGGAGGTCCGGTGCATGAGATGGATGTATCCATTCGAGCGATACCAAGAAATTGAAAGGCTAGGGTCGAGCTCGGCTCGAGGATCAATAGGCAAGGGTATATTGTGGACAAGGCATTGACCTTTTGTTCGAGGTACTTCCGGGACATAAAGACAAGGTTCGACCGACCCGCATGTAAACGAGGATACTCTTGTTCCACGACACAACTTTACATTTTTCGATCATGCATGTCACCCCACTTGGAAAGCGATCACCAACGACGTTTCCTACTCAAGTTCAAAATCAAGTAATTTTTACGTCCCGAACAATCTGTTATGAAGTTGAGCCATTCTTGCGATGAAGACGGCGTTAATTCCCGATTATTATTCTTTTATCTCAAATTAACTTTATCATTTGAAACGAACTAATGAACTTTGATCTTCAATACTTTGTTCAGGGAACATAGGCAGGAACTACTAAACAATGGCTGTCCAAACATCGAACTAGTGCACGTAAAAGACTTTCACGATTGGTTCTACAGAAAGGTAAACGAACATCGACTGAATAAAATTGCAAGTTTTCAACATAATTGCTTTCAATAATCGAGAATAATTCTCGTCATGCGACTATATGCAATGCGCCAAAGCCACAACCATCAAGTTTCTCATGAGTTATTTGCGTTGGCGATGGATGTTACCAAAGAAAGTTATGTCATACACGGCTGTTGTGTTGTCAAAGGAGTTCGGTTCGTGACATATGATCGTGATATTCAAGAAAAACTCGAAATAGTGGTGTGTCCGTCCCTGTGGACCGGGGGGTGAGATTTACTACGGCATTGCAAGATATCTTGGAGCTACAATATGGACCAAAACTTTCGATCTATCTGTTCGATGCAAGTGGTTTAGGTGTGATGGGAGACGGATGGTAATCGAGAATAACGTTACCAAGATATTGACATCGCAGTCGCGAGGCGTTCAAGGATGATCGCCATACTTGCTAGCCAAGCACAACAAGTGTTCTACATTGAAGATCCATCTCGTGGTCCGAATCGGGCGAGTAGTACAAATTGTCCATCACGCGAGCACGTGGGATACGGTGGGAGCTAACATCACAAAGATTGACCCGCTCCACAATAACTACTCTTCCGGTTTATCTCTAGTTGTTGATCTTGGCAACATAGAGCATGTATCCTTGCACCGCGATGATGATGAAGTTGATGAGATCGAAGCATCGGTTATCAGGAGAGCCTCGTCGACATCTGCAGGAGAAACTTCGTTTATAAACGGCGATGATGTTGAAGGCGATACAAATGCGTAATCTGAAGATGACGAAACATCGAATGAAATCAATGAGGGGCGTCGGTGATGATGATGAGGATCAATCGTATCATGATAGTGAATCAGATTGAAATGTTATTGTGCGTCACTAAATTTGCAATGAAATTACTTTATAAAAACACATGTTCAAATAATTGTTACTGTTTTCGGCTTGAATGTTTGTCATTCATACTATCATTGCTATTGGTCAAAATACGAGTTTAGATGGAGTTTCAACATTTGTGGACATAATGTAGGACAAAAAGTTCTACAATATTAAAAAAACATGATTTCATTTTCCCATTATATCTTAAATCGTACAACTTGAAGGACTTATGTTGCAAATAAAATTGAAGGAAATTGAAATAAAAGAAAAACTAAGAGGACCCAAATGAAAAATGTTTAAAGTTGAATGACCCAAATAAATATTAAATATTAAATACTAAAATTTAATATTATAATATTAAATATCAATAAATATGAAAACATAAAATTAAATATTAAATATTAAATACTAAAAACATATTATTATAATATTAAATATCAATAAATATGAAATATTAAAATTAAATATTAAATATTAAATACTAATAAATATTATTGATAATAATAAATATCAATAAATATTAAAAATAAATATTAAATACTAAAAATTATAAATATTGATAATATTAAATATCAAAAATATGAAAACATAAAAATTAAATATTAAATATTAAATACTAAAAATTATTATTGATAATATTAAATATCAATAAATATGAAATATTAAATTAAATATTAAATATTAAATACTAATAATTATTATTGATAATATTAAATATCAATAAATATGAAAACATAAAATTAAATATTAAATATTAAATACTAAAAATTATTATTGATAATATTAAATATCAATAAATATTAAATATTAAATATTAAATACCAAATATTAAATATTAAATACTAATAATTATTATTGATAATATTAAATATCAATAAATATTAAAAATTATTGATGATATTAAATATTAAAATTATAAATTATAAAAACTATTTTACTGAACAAATTCCTTTCAAATGAGATATCAACATTTAATTTTCTGTATTGTAAGGTCAACAGCGACGACATATGTCGTCGCTATTGTCCTGAAAATTGGGCGCCCCTTTTTAGGCGCGAGTTCTAAAAAATCTGAAAAAATGTCGTCATTTGTGTAACCCTAAAGGCGCGACATATATGTAATCGCTATAGAGTCATCCCTTTAATTCACATGCAGACCTTCTTCTTTTCCATTTTGGTTGAGATTTCTTCATCCTCTTCCAGTAGCAAATCGCCCGCGAACTTGATTGATTGGTAATATTGAATTACTAATTTGAATTATATACTAGTATGAAATAATTTATTTGGTTCAATTTGAGAATTTTCCGAAATCTTTTGAGATTTCTTTCAACTCTCACTCACCTCTCTCTCTCTCTCTCCTCCTCCCCAAATTTTGCGCAAAGGAAGACTCCATACCATGCCCTTTGTTCGGCGATTTCTTCTCTGCAGCTCGCCTCCGTGCTCACCCAGATCATTCGAGGTAAATCGTATTTGATTTTTTTTATATATTTTTTTGCAATTTCAATAATTAATCAAGTATGAATGATGAATCTTTACAATTTTTTTCTGCCTCAATCTTAATTTTTTTTATTGTTTAATAAGTAATTAAGTGTGAATGCTGCAATTTGGATCTCTTTGCATACTTGAAAGTTGAAAATTAGTTTAGTGATTAGGGTTTAATTTTGAAATTTGAAACAAGAACAACTCGTTGAAAATCAGTTTCAATTTTTTTGGATTTTTTTATTTTTTGATTTTGTTGATTTCATATAAATGATGTATGGAGTGGTGTAGTATAATTTGGAGTTGGGTTTGTTAAGTGTTGGATTTAGGAGCATGCACCGGGATTGAATTGTAAAAAACAAAAATTTATGGACTAATTTATAATAAAATAAGTTTAGGGACTAATTTGAAATAAGTAATGTTGTAAATTTTGGTTGTGATTTTTGGAACTGATTTTTGGGCCGATTTTTGGGCCGATTTTTGGAAATGATTTGAGATCGATTTTGGGCCGATTAAATTTTGGGCCGATTTTTGTATTGATTTGGACCGATTGTTGGGTGATTTTGGCTTATTTGCAATTTTACTGATGGTTTAGGGGACCGATTGCCGTGAGCTTATTTTTGATTAGTTTAGGGACCAAAGTGAAAAAATTATAATAAATTCAAATTTTCCCATAAATGTAAAGTTTAGGGACTTATTTGGAATAAAATAATTTTAGGGACCAATTTGAAATAAAATATAATAAATTCAAATTTTCCCATTAATTCAAAGTTTAGGGACTCATTTGCAATATAATAAGTTTAGGGACCATTTTGAAATTAAATATAATAAATTCAAATTTTCCCATAAATTCAAAGTTTAGGGACTTATTTGAAATAAAAATTAGTTTAGGGACCAATTTATAATAAAATATAATAAATTCAAATTTTCCCATAAATTCAAAATTTAGGGACTTATTTGAAATAAAAATTAGTTTAGGGACCAATTTATAATAAAATATAATCAATTCAAATTTTTCCATAAATTCAAAGTTTAGGAACTTATTTTCAATAAAATAAGTTTAGGGACCAATTTGAAATAAAATATAATAAATACAAATTTTCCATAAATTCAAAATTCAGGGACTTATTTGCAATAAAATAAGTTTAGGGATCAATTTGAAATAAAATATAATAAATTCAAATTTTCCCATTAATTCAAAGTTTAGGGACTTATTTGAAATAAAAATTAGTTTATGGACCAATTTATAATTAAATATAATAAATTCAAAATTTTCCATAACTTCAAAGTTTAGGGACTTATTTGCAATAAAATAAGTTTAGGGACCAATTTGAAATAAAATATAATAAATCCAAATTTCTCATAAATTCAAAGTTCAGGGACTTATTTGCAATAAAATAACTTTAGGGATCAATTTGAAATAAAATATAATAAATTCAAATTTTCCCATTAATTCAAAGTTTAGGGATTTATTTGAAATAAAAATTAGTTTAGGGACCAATTTATAATTAAATATAATAAATTCAAAATTTCTCATAACTTCAAAGTTTAGGGACTTATTTGCAATAAAATAAGTTTAGGGACCAATTTGAAATTAAATATAATTAATCCAAATTTCCCATAAATTTAATATTCGAGGATTTATTTGCAATAAAATAAGTTTAGGGACCAATTTGAAATAAAATATAATAAATTCAAAATTTTCTCATAAATTCAATGTTCAGGGACTTATTTGCAATAAAATAAGGTTAGGGACCAATTTGAAATAAAATATAATAAATTCAAAATTTTCTCATAAATTCAAAGTTCAGGGACTTATTTGCAATAAAATAAGTTTAGGGACCAATTTAAAATAAAATATAATAAATTCAAAATTTTCCATAAATTCAAAGTTCAGAGACTTATTTGCAATAAATCAAGTTTAGGGACCAATTTGAAATTAAATATAATAAATTCAAAATTTTCCACAAATTCAAAGTTTAGGGACTTATTTGCAATAAAATTTTCACATACATTCAAAGTTAGTATGGCTGACGTGATGTTCGCAATTATGTCATGTGTTAATATGGTTGACGTGATGTCGCAGGAGGTGATGCTGCAGGAGATCCTCCACAGCAACCATCTCACCGGCTCCCTTCGGCATGCTAGTCTGGTAAGACTTTTCGTTCAAATTGTAATTATTTATTATTTTATACATATCGTTGAAAATCGTATGATCAATACATTTTACAATTTTTCATTTTCAACACCCCGCCAAAGTGACGGGATATCTCTCGAGACATCAACCTTGAGATGGTATGGCGGACTAACGGGAAGATGCCACTTCCTATCGCGTTCGACATTGTCGAACGCACAATCTGACCGATCGAGAATAACGCAAAATATTTCACGCGCTTGGTTGGGAACCAAGTGAGATTCACCGTGCCCCGTGCTACCCTTCATGGACGAGAGGTTCGGAGGGAGCAATGACACGGTTTACGTAGCATTATCGGTATGAACTTAAATTAGTTTTGTTATTAGTACACTTAATAAATACTTGTTTTACGACTTCTACAATGCGTATTTTTTCACTCTTGCGAGCTACTTGATCATGTGGGGCGATCGGTCGGCCCGACGAGTCCGGGGGTATATGTGCACAAGATAGATCGTCTAGCGGCCGATAGTTATCGCGATTACAAACTCAAGGCGCATAATCACTTAAAAGCGCATGGACCGAGCCGACCATACGGCGAGATGTCCATAGGGGCCAGCGTAAGTGCATTGACTTCTTCACTAGTCCTACTTTCGTGGTAATACGTATTGTTTATATATTGTTTACGATATTTTATATACATTTTTAACTAATGTATTTTTTGCTAATCAATTATATGTTATACATTCAGGAACGGTCCTCCAAAAATAAAGCCAATCGAGGGTAAGGCTAAATACCCGAGCGTGCAGGGGTCGAAGAACTTCTCTGCCACACGTTACGATCAGGTACAACATATAAATTGTCAATATCATTATAAATATCTTCACTACATTACGTAAAAATGTATACTAACTACATTTCACGTTTAAATTGTCCTAGCGGGACCTCGAGACCCAGAAGTGGCCGGGGATTATTGATTCGTTCCGGACGTTTCACACCTTCCGAGATGGCAATTGGGTCAACCCACAGGCGGCTGGTGACTATGTGAGAATTTTTAAATTATGTTAATATAATTTTATCTGACATGCATGATATTATTATTTAATATTATTTTTTCATTTGAACAGGATAAACTTGTTGAGTTGAGAGAGACTCAACGTACACAAAGTCGCCTCCAATAGCGCGTCATTAGATGGCGTGCTATTGCAAAGGAGGTTCTCGGAGAGAGCGACGAGGTCACGTCCGTGGGGTTGGTCGGATTCGAAGGGCACCTCTCCTCACTATATTCGATCGCTTGCATCGTTTGCCCCACAAAGAACTTTCCATCGGTCCTCTGCAGACCCCCAAAATAATGATCTTCGGTTTGCCATGTACGAGGATCAACTACGACAAATGCAAATGTGAAATTGAGTTTCTGAAAAGTAAAATACCGGTGCGCTGCGAGAGGAGGAGGAGGAGGAGGAGGAGGAGGACGAGGACGACGAGACGACGACGGTTTAGAGGGTCCGTAGATTTTTAGAATTTTTATATATTATTTATATTATTTGGAAATTTTTTTTTTTTAAAAATTCAAAACGTTTATAGCGGCGACACTGTCGTCGCTATAGTAAATTAAATAATTTGTAACACGACGACAAAGTCGTTGCTATAAGAGATGTACGTGTGGCGGCGAGATAATGGTCTCTATTATTTTGTAAATAGCGACGAGTTTTATGCGACGATCGTGTCGTCCTTTAAATCTGTTTTTCGAGATATGGTCACGACACTATTGCGACGGCATTGTCGTAAGCTATAGATACAAATTTATATAGAGACGACATAAAGTCGTCGCTATACCTCTAGAGACACTAACTTGTTGCGGCAACATGTAGCAATGACTTTGTCGTCTCTAAAAACTTAAAGAGACGACTTCTGAATATTCAGCGACGACAAATGTCGCCGCTATTGACCTCATTTCTTGTAGTGGCAAATGAGGTGATTTGTTAAAAATTTACAAATGTGCCATTATAAATAGAGTTGGCAAGCCGACTTTGTGTGCGGCTCGCCCAGTCCGATTTGATTGCAAAGCATGGTTACACTTGAAATTGGACCGGACCAGCCCAATATTTAAATCTTTTTGTAGAGACTCTCTATTGCATGATTAACATTTATTTTTTCAATTTCAAATTTTTAAATAAAATTATATATCTTTATTACGATATTTATAAATATTTTCTCTTTTATTAAGCTTACTCGCATAAAGGAGAAGAATACAAATCAAGAAATTAGCGCATGCATTCTTAAATAATTTTCAGGTTTTGGAATGTTATAAACTAATAATCCAATTTAAAATAAATAATAAAGCTGAAAAATAATAACTTCTATATAAAAATATTTTACATGATTTTGTAATTTTTAAATAATGAACATAATTTTTAGTTAGAATATGACAAGAATTTTCAGTTTCCACAAGGTCGAAAAACATATCTATGTTTTTCAACACTTTATTAACTAATTAAAGTTAATTTATTATTTATTTAAGTTGGAACTCAACGAAAACGAATATAATAAATTTTGTAAGAAAAAACATTTTATGAACATTATAGTTTATAGTAATTAAATTTTGAAGAATGATAAAATAATTAAAGAAATAGTAAGTAATTTACATAATACAATGTATAGCGTGTGATTTGGTTTTTTACAATTAAGGGTATTTTTGCCTATTTAGCTATTTATGATGGCATATTTGTAAATATTTCAATTTTTTTTTTTTTTTTTTTTTAACCACTTGACAAAATATAGTGTAAAATGTATAATTTCAAAACATGGTATGTCAAATGTAAATGTACCCTATCAATGTATTTTGTAAATTTCTCTATATTTATTTATATGTTATTTAGTATTGATTATGTTTACTAATTAGTTAATAGTATGAAATAATTATAATAAATTTATTAACAATATTTTTATTCAATGGTGCATACGAAGGAAGCTTACACATGAATTGTTTTTTTTAATACACGAGTCCCCGCGTTAAAATAAATAAAATACATTGCATCCATGGAATATATATTGTAATCTTTAAAAAATAGTTGACGAACTCTTCTATTTTCTTCATTCACTAAGAGTGGCAGATTGCATGCACAATAAGTTCTTGTTGTTCATCGAGGAGGGTCCTCTTCATGTCTTTCATTTCTCGTACGTGGTTTTCAAAAACTTGAATTGCTGTTCTTATGCTCTCACCGTTGACGTCCAAAGGCAGACCCCTGAACAAATTTAGCCGTTGCTCCCAATAGAGCTTCTGGTCTTCTACAAATTGTATTTCTTGTTGAATATTTTCAATTCTTTCAGCGATTTCTATATCCATAGGTAAAATTCTTTCTTGTCTACTTTTAAAACTATTGACGTCGGAATCTGCACTATCCACGTGTCAACAGATCTCCAGTCAATCTCTTGTCAACTTATATGTTACCTGCACACTAGGACGACTGTTAGGCACAAAGATCACCTGAGAAAAATGGCCTGGCGATCATTGGAACTTAGACGATCAAGTTAACTGCCGGTATATGTAAAGAGATAACAATATATGGGGATAATAAAATAGGTATGGGAAAGACAAGAAGACAGAGATTTGAACAGAATTTAAGAGTGAGAATAATGCGTACTTTAGAACAACCGGAGACGTTGGATTTATAGTCTCAGAGTTCTAATTGATTTAGGAAAATAATCAATTAGATATCTGATTGAATCATCATTCCTTATGAGAGAAGGATAATTGGTTGTCAATGCAATCTCTCAGATTTTATTCCTTATTCGAGTTGATTCCTATTATCACGTTGCATAATCTTTAGAAGATTGATATTTAGTTTCCTTGTGAGAATCCATATGTCAATCAAATACAATCTCTTTTTGAATATATCTCTGGTCAATCTAAAATATCACAGTGCCCGCAAATTTGTGACGGATTCGGTTGCCGGCGAAGCACCCGAGGTCGACCATGAATGTAGAGGTTCTTAACGAGCTTCACCATACTTAATTTGAGGGTGCCAATATGTTGCGGATCTTAAATGTATTCACGAGGCCCTCGTTCGGTACACGAGGCTTTTACGATCCGGAAGGCCTTCGTTGGGCTTATGAGGCCTTCACTGGGCCTTTACGAGACTTTTGTTGACGTGGAGACCTTATCAAAATCTGGTAATAACATAAACCACGTCACCATTTACGAGATAGAGACTAAAAAATTCTAGACATTTTCATAAATATTTTTGTAGTAGATTATGTTTATGAAATTATTAAATAAACTTTATTATGAATGGTTCTTATTAATTATCTAATATTTAATATTAAGTTCATTAATGTTAAAATGTAGTGAATCTATCTTTTTTTAATTAAATTGGAGAAGACCTTTTTTACACATTGTCTATCTTAGTTACGTAACAAATTTTGTTTTTGATTTTTTTTTTTTTTTTTCCAATCCATTCCATTGAAATAATGGAGATGCTCTTAGGAAAATGAGAAGCAAAAAAAGGTATAATTTTAGATAAAATTCCAGATAACCTTCTCAACTCTGTCTAATTAATGTACATTCAACCATAAAAATGGTAAGTCTTTAAGATTTTATTTCTTTTAGTCTCGGAGTATGAAGTACTAGTATTACTTACCATGACAAGTATAGTGAATAATTAGGACTCACTACTTAACTGAGACTCAAACATATATATGTCAATTAAATAGTGAAAGGAAGTAATAAATTCTATATTTTGGGAATACTAAAAATTTTCTCTATATAGCGATTTGTAAGTATGAGAAATCCTTTAATAATTGCGTGTTTGATATGCAATATATAACAAACAAAATTTTAAATCTGATTTGGACGATAGTGGTGAAAGGCAGCTAAATAAGACTTTTGATACATTTAACCACTTTCTATCTCTTTGTTGATTTAAGCATTAGAGAGGTGACAAAGCCTTCATCGAAAAATTAAAGAACACGAAAACTGACCATAAAATTTATATGGCTTAGTTGCACAAATGGTCCATGACTTTTGTATTTACTGTAGGTTGAGAACCTATCTTTTCATTTTTGGCGCTTTAGCCCCTATTTTAAATGTTTTTGACATAATGATCCTTTTCATCAATTTCCATCCAAATGACCGTGAATGAAAATTTTTTTATTTAAAAAGGGTTTATTTGCACAAATGGTCCCTAACTTTTGTAAAAGAAAATTTGCATCAAAAGTCCCTAATCTTTTAGAAAGTGTTGAAAAGTCTCATAACCTTCTAATCCTAACACATATGACCCCAAACCTTTTTGACAATTTTACCCATAACTTAAATAAATTAAAAATAACTTATAAATATTTTCAAAAATACAAATAAGTCCTAAATCTTTTATTTTTTTTTTACAGATTTACACTTAAAATAATAAAAAGTGTGTCATTAAATCTCAAAACTTTTAATTTTCTTCACCAAAATGACATTTAAAATGTGTTTGATTAAAATCAGATTTTTTTAGTAAAAGTTGTTCAAATGTGTGGTTGAAAAGTTGTGGGACCATAAAATGTGTGGTTAAAATTAATTGTTGACTTTGACTTTAGCCTTTTAGCAAAATCAAAATTGAAAACAAACGGACTCTTAGAGTCTCTACAGATTTTGTCCAATGGTCCATTAATTAACAAAAAAATTTTATCCCATGATCAAAATTTGACCAATTTAAAATTTTAATTTATTTTTCATATCCATTACTAGAGGTGGCAAAATGGGCTTGCCCGAATAGCTAGTCTCTAGGTTCAATCCAATAAAAATTAATCAAATAAAAATTAAGTCAATTTAGCCTGATACAACTAGCCACCTAGGCTGGCCCGATAATTTCTTTTGCCCAAGTCCCTACCCTACACTTCAAACACCATCTGGAGGAAGATGGTGGATTTTTTTTTTTACAAAATTATAAGTAATTATTTTGAAAAAATAAGTTAAAATGTAAGTTAGGCTGGCCCTGTGACTCAATATCGGGCTAGGATGGCCCAAAGAAATACCGACCCATAAAAATTGGGTTAGAGTTAGTCCAGGTCCAATCTTTATATGTGGCTGCCTAATTTCGGGTTGGGCTAGTCCATCCGCCCATTTGCCGACTCTACCAATTAATAAATAATAATTTAAAAAGTTCTTCACAATCTTGATCCACCATCTCTTTTTTTTAATTGGTATGAAAAATAAATTAAAATTTTAAATTGGTCTAATTTTGATCATTGGTATAATTTTTTTGTTAATTAATGGACCATTGGACAAAATCTGTAGAGACTCTAAGAGCCCGTTTGTTTTCAATTTTGATTTTGCTAACAAACTAAAGTCAAGGTCAATAATTAATTTTAACCACACATTTTATGGTCCCACAACTTTTCAACCACACATTTCAACAACTTTTACTAAAAAAATCTGATTTTAATCGAACACATTTTAAATGTAATTTTGGTGAAGAAAATTAAAAATTTTGAGACTTAATGACACACTTTTTATTATTTTAAGTGTAAATCTGTAAAAATTAAAAGATTTAGGACTTATTTGTATTTTTGAAAATGTTTATGAGTTATTTTTAATTTATTTAAGTTGGGGGTAAAATTGTCAAAAATGTTTAGGGTCATATGTATTAGGATTAGAAGGTTATAGGACTTTCAACACTTTCTGAAAGATTAAGGACTTTTGCTGCAAATTTTCCTTTACAAAAGTCAAGGACCATTTGTGCAAATAAGCTCTTTTAAATAAAAAATTTCCACCGTCAAATTTCACGGTCATTTGAATGGAAATTGATGAAAATAACCATTGCCGCCAAAACATTTGAAATAAGGGTTAAACTGCCAAAAATGAAAAGTTTGGTCCTCAACCTACAGTAAGTGCAAAAGTCAGGGACCATTTGTGCAAATAAGCCAAATTTTTATTACGTATTTCTCTTGAAGGCCTCGTTTGGTATTCATTTTAGACACCAACTTCTAATTGTTGAACAATCAGAAGTTGTTTTAAGTGTTTGATAAACTTAAGAAAAATTTATCATAGAAGAAGAGTTTTGATACTTGTACACTCCCACTTACACCCTCACTTTTGGGGTAGAATATTTGGCCAAATCATTATTAAGTAATGCTACTTGTACATCCTCACTTACATCCACACTTACACTTGCTTACGTGGCAGAATAAAATAATGAAAAGAAAATTCAAAATAATGTTTTGGTCAAATGTTTCACCTCTAAATCTTACTGCCACATAAGCAAGTGGAAGTGTGGATATAAGTAGGATGTACAAGTATCATTACCCATCATTATTTGCTACATAAGCAAGTGTAAGTGGAGTGTACAAGTAACAAAATTCATAGAAGAATATGTACAATCTGATAATAGATTTTGAAAAATAACAAAATGGTAGATTCTCAGATTATCCTTTTAACTTCTCTAATTATTTATAATCTAAATATTAATTTTAACCCTAATTAATTAAGGAGGATATCTTCAACTCAAATTTGAATAGATTTATAAAATTCATATAAATTTATGTATCTTCGACTCAAATTTTAATAGATTATATTGAAATTTAGGTGTGCTCAACTCGAATTTAAATAAATTATTTAAAAATCTAGGCGTTTACATTAACTAGTGAATTTCTAAAGATTTCATTAATTAGAAGATTTAAATAGACTAGTATGAATTTCGAGCGCATAAATATACATACTAAATTCTTTAAGAATTCTAATTTCACTCCTTAAAATTTCAATGCAACTCCTCTCCCGCTACTCTCCTCTATTTGTGCTACAATTTTTTGTACTAAACTCCTTTTCTTAATTTTTAATTTATATTAGCATGGAATTTTATTGAATTGTTTGATTTCTTATTTTAATATTTTTTAAATTTTTTTCTTTTCTCTTTTACAATTGTCAAACACTATGTTTTTGAAATTTCAATTTTGATGCTCCATGAAAAAATATAAATAATCTACTGATAAATATGAATTAGATAATTAGGCTAATATCATATAATGTAATTAGATATTGGATTGTAAAATCAATATAACACCAAAAATTCTTTTTTGAACTTGGAAAGATTTACCCATCAACTCGCTAACCATGCAAATTATCTTTTTAAACCATAAAATAACTTTTTACACGAGGATTAATCATCTCATTTTTTGGAAGAGAAAAAATCCTAAATATACATCATCTACTATAGTATGTAATTTACATAATGCAATGTATTAGGGATGACAACGGGCCGAGTCGGACGACGGCTCGACCCTTGTCAAGAAGGACCCAGCTCATCCCAAATCCACGAACCCAGACCGGCCCATGGCTCGTGGGCCACACGGGCAGAGACATGGGCTGCAAGTGTACTTCATTTTTATTTATTTTTAGTTCAAAAACTTAAAATGAAATAAATTATAATAAAAGTGGAAGGACCAAATCGGTGACCGTTGAAACAAGAAGGACCAAGTTGCAAACTTACAAAGCAACCAAGTCGGGCGATCGCTCGGCTTTAATGTTGGGCGGCCCGACAACCAATGCTGAAGCGAGGAGCAAATATGGTCGCTCAGGCGATCGCCGGGAATAGCTCAGGCGATCGCCTGTGCCATTTTCTACTGCAGATTTTGTTTTATTTTCTTTCCTTTTTGAGTCCCAATTCCACTAGGAAACGTTTTGGACGATTTTTTAGGTCTTCTTGGAATATTTGGGGCACAACTAGGGTATTATATATAGGAGATACATTCTCATAACGGGGTTGGATTTTTGGGGAGCAAATCAAGAGAAGACATCAAGAGAACAAGAGATCAAGACCTCCTCGACTATCAAGATTTCTTCAAGATTTCTTCTCCTAAGATCCATGCCGGGTTTTATTAATTCTTGTTCTTCTAGTTTAATTATGTTCTTCTAGTTTTCTTTAGCCAAGGTAGACGATGAAACATTGTCTTGATTTAGTGACTATTTAATTATTCGATTAATTCCTTCTTAAGAGCTTTAACGTTCATGGCTTGTTCTTAATGAGATTAATTATATTATTAATATAATTAAATTTATTAAATTAAAAATAAATATTTTTATTATTATTATATTCATTATATATTTTTAAACAAATATATTTATTATTACAATTATTATTATATTCATTAAATATTTGCGTAAATGATCCATAACATTTATTTTTAGCACCAAAAAATCCTAATCTATGTGTTTTGGTGCACAATTAGTTATTATTTGATTAAAAAGAAAAATATGCTCTTAATTTTAATTAGAAAAAATTGTAATTGGATTCCTAATTGCAAATGGGTCCGATAATTTTATTTTATTTTATAAAAAATTAAAGAAAACTAACAATGTTTTTTTTTTTTAATTAACACTTTATTGACAAAATTGATAATGTGCTAAATTGTTTTGAATATTTTACGAATTATTATAAAATAATTAAAATTTAAGCTCATAATTATTAATAAATATGTTAAATAATATTATTTTATTATTATTAAGTAATTTTATTTTTAAAATTTAAAATTTTTATTTTAACGTTACAATATAAAAGAAAAAATAGTTTTGTCATAAACTTGGTGCTCAAATACTTTTATCTAATTGAGCTATTCGTTTATTAACTACAAATATTATAGCTCAAATTGTATTCTTCATACTTTAACTTATCGTTAAAAAATAAAGAACACATAATGTGTAAATTAATTTTATTAGTATTTTTATGTTAAAAAATATAATAAGATTAGTTCAATGTCAGGAAATTATATACGTTATTTATTTATTTATTTAATATAATTTTTATTCAAGTTTTTTAAATCACATAGCAATTACATATACTTAAAGCGCAATAATTTTACATTTTTCTCTTATGAAAAATTTAATTAACACGAAAATAGTGATATATTTAAGATGCTAAATTAAGTATTATTTAATAAATGTACTAGACCTGCACATTTTGCAAAGATTATGAATCCAATTACAATTTTTTTCTAATTAAAACTAAGGGTATATTTTTTTTAATCAAATAATGACCAATTAAGTATCAAAATACATATGTTAGGATCTTCGTGCTAAAACAAATGTTATGAGTCATTTCTGCATCAAGACAAAAGTTAGGGACCATTTATGCCTAATTTGCCTTTTTTTTTTTTTTTTTTTTGCTCGAGTCCTATTATAGAAACTATTGCACTTTTTAGTTAGTGCATGTTTTGTAGTAACGAAATTATTCTTTAAGTACTTAAGTTATGGGTTTTATGAAATGTATTGATAGTAAGTGGTGAATTCTACAAAATATATAATGTGTAGATAAAAAATATGTTTGATCAACTTAAATTACAATTAAGCTTAGTTTCGAGCTTTAAGATTTTTGAAGAATTGGCCATAACATTAAGATTTTGATAACTTAGAGATGAAAATATTTCTTTAGCACATAAGTCGTGATCTATTGGAAATTTGGAATTTAAAAAGGCTCCAAAAAGGGTATTGTCGGCAACTTTGAGGGACGTTTAGGAAGGGTTCTCATGTTTAATTAGGGTGTTAATAAGATCATTAAGTATGTATGGAATCAGGTGATCAATATGGTACAAGAGGGTATTATAGGCAACTTTATTTTACTTTGTATATACCTCATTCGTCCCAAAAAAATAGACTTGTTTTTTTTTTTTTCATCTGTCGCAAATTATAAGTCACTTTCACACTTGAAAATATAGTTGATTTCTTAGTTCTCCTATTTAACGTGTCTTGTAATCAACAAAGTATGAACTAGTTTTAATAAAATAATAATATTAATATAGGGGTATATTAAAAAAAATGTTAGTAAAATTTATTGTTACAATATAATAACTACATTTTTCTTAATATGTGTGAAAATAGAAGCAAACTTATCTTTTTGGGATGGATGAAGTACTATTTAATGCAATCAATATATGGAGTATTTAAAATTAGAATACTTTAAATGCATTTAAATATAGAGGTTAACTTAGAGAGTATGTTGGAGCATAATTACAAGAGTTGATTCTTTAAAATAGAGAGCATTTTATATTTAAAGAGTCTGTGCTCTAACTCGTTGGCTCAATACATGCTTGGGAGAATAGAGACGTGTCTTAGTAATAGGTGAGAATGTATCACTTCTTTTAATTTGATTTTACTTGACAATAAAATGGTGAAACATGTTTTTTATCCATACATTTTTTATGATCCATAACTTACTAGTCACTTATTATTCACACATTCTACAATACCTACAACTTGTAAACATTTAAAAAATAATTTCAACTCGATTTTCTTAACAATTTTGTGTTTACTATGTGGGAATATCGCTAAATGGCCGGGTGATCTAACAAATTTATCTGAATGGAAATGGACCCATTTTACAAGTAAATTATCAAATATATCCATGTTTTTTCTTCCGCTGAATACATTGGATGCATTAAAGACCTATTACAATTCTACTTTTTTGAAATTGATTTGGATATTTTTGTATTTTTTTTTATCAACCAGTAAATATCAAAATACTAGTAAAATTTAAGGTATATATATATATATATTTTGTTTTTTAATAAAAATATTCCTGCACAAAATAATTTTTTCAACATAATTCAAAGGAAAGAATGATAAAAGTAAATACTATACTCTTTTTAATATGAACGCTGTAATATAGTTGACAGAGAATGAAAACTTTTCAATGGTTATTAAGTCAAAAGACTAGATCATATATATATATATATATATCCACTGACATGGATTTACTTTGAAATGAATGTGGTGTATGAGGTTATTTAATTAGCACATTAATTTATATATCCAAATGATCATAATTCCATCTCTATTACACTCTGCAGATTAAGTGTTTGTAACAAAGGCTAAAAGGAGAATGAGTTTGCAGATTATTCTCTACATTACATTGTCGTTATGGGCACTGAGACCAATGGCATTCGCAGTACGTTTGTCCAAACCAAATTGTCAAGAAAAGTGTGGAAATGTCACCATTCCCTATCCCTTTGGAATTGGCCCGGGATGCACCGGTAATTCGTCGTTTACAGTAAGCTGTCGAAATATCACAAATGTGGAAACACCTTTCTTGAGCAGCCTCAATCTGGAAGTGTTAAATATTTCTACGGACTACAGTACAATTACTCTGAACCAGCCTGTGTCGCCTTTAAATTGCTCTCTTGCAGAGAAGGGAGTGTCTTTGGGAAAATCACTGTCGGGAACTCCTTTTATCTTCTCAAGATTGTACAGTGTATTGGCTGTATTAGGCTGCAACAATGTGGTTACATTGCTTTCGAATGAAACTACAATTGCTGGAGGGTGTGTGCCCATTTGTAGATATGGTTATAATTCTAAAGACTCAGGCTGCAATGGCGTTAACTGCTGCAAGACAAATATTCCGCTGGGGCTCCAGGAACAGCAAGTAATTTACAGGATCATTGAAGCCAATAATAACAATAGCTCTTGCGGGTATGCCTTCCTGGTTGATCAGAACTGGCTCCAAAATGATTACAGAAAGTATACTGGCCTTCGCGATGTAAATCCATTTGACAGGTCATTTGTAAATGCACCTATAGTACTTGAATGGAGATTTCGAATACGTTCTTCCACACGTGTTTATTGCGATCCTTACTATTTGGCATATCTACCTGAATATAACTACATCTATAGGGAATGTTATTGCAGAGTAGGGTTTGAAGGATTTTTAATATCTAGATGAAGGGTGCCAAGATAATGACGAGTGCAGCAATTCAACCCTGAATTTCTGCCAAAGGGGTTGTACCAATACAGTTGGGTCTTATAGATGCAGTAGATCTTGTTTTAAAATGGCATTTATTGCCATTGGCGCCGGGCTTGGTGCACTAATTTTACTCGTTGTCCCTTGGAGGTCGTACAAAGTTATTAGGAGAAGAATTAAGGCAAATCGGAAGCAAAAGTTTTTCAAGCGCAATGGCGGCTTATTGTTGGAACAACAATTGTCCTCGACTCAAAATGGTGTAGAGACAACTAAATTGTTCAGTTCAAAGGAGTTGCAACAAGCCACTGATCACTTTAATGTGAACCTAGTTGGCGGAATTTCTGTGAAATGACTCCGAAGCAATAAAGCAAGAAACCGAAAAAATGGAAAGGATGAAAATAAACCGAGGCAAGAGTTGAACTCTTTGTCCTTAAGTCAATTTTACCCCGCAATTGTGCCTACGGTATAAGACAATTGACTCCCAAGATACAACGGCTTCCCTTGAGTTTTGTAGCACTTCAAAAACTCAAGTACAGCGAACCAAAGATGGCTTTGTACTCCAACGGATGAAAGTGAAATGAAAAATCAGATTTTTGTGCAACTTAAAGGCAATAAAATTGGTTCAAAAGATGAAATGTATGAATGGCTTGTTTTGCATATCTGTTCTCTATTGATTCTCTGAAAAATTAGACGTCCACAGGCCCTTTTTAACGTTGGAGATTCGGTTGAAAACGAAAAGGAATGAACCAAATCGTGCAACCCTTCAAAAGGACATGTCTGTTTCGCAAACCTATGCGATCGCATGGTTTTACCAAGTTGCGATCGCATGGTACAAAAATTAGAACAGAACTTGATCCAATTTAACCATGCGATCGCACGGAAGGACCCAAAAACGTTCTGCTTAAAATTTAGGTAGATTGCGATCGCAGGTTTATATACCTGTGCGATCGCATGGTCAAAATTTTGACCCAAAATTGTCCTTTTTCGTAATTTTTCATTCATTCGATATTGGTTTCGAGATGCCAAATACACCCTTTAAACATGCAGATAAATCTTGGTTAATATAGTTGACATGTCGATCCCTGTTTCTCCGAAGCGTCGAAGTGGCAAACAAATTTACCTAAACGGATTGGGTCGGATCTTGTATATTTGACCAAGTTGACACGGAGTCACTTTCGTTATTTTTAACACTTAGTTAATTTCTCGACATATTTAAACCAATTTCCAACAAACCGTATACTTGGTATCGGTGGCCAAGGTACTGTCTACAAAGGGATGCTTTCGGATGGAAGAATTGTGGCGATGAAGAAGTCCCAAAAGGTAGACGAAGATGATCTCGAGGTCTTCATTAACGAGGTAGTCATTCTCATGCAAAAATAAATCACAGAAATGTAGTCAAGCTACTGGGATGTTGTTTAGAGACCGAAGTTCCCCTTCTAGTTTACAAGTTTATTCCAAATGATACGCTTTTTCAACATATCCACAACCCAACTGAGGAATTCCCATTAACATGGGAAATGCGGTTAAGAATTGCCACAGAAGTATCATTAGCACTTTCATATTTGCATTCTACCGCATCTGTACCCATCTACCATCGAGACATCAAATCGACAAACATACTCTTGGATGATAAATACCAAGCAAAAGTTTCGGACTTTGGAACATCGAGGTCAATTTCTATTGATCAAACTCACTTGACTACAAAAGTTATAGGAACCTTTGGTTACTTGGATCCAGAGTACTTCCAGTCGAGCCAATTCACAGAAAAAAGTGACATTTACAGCTTTGGTGTTGTCATGGTTGAGCTTCTAATTGGGCAGAAAGCAATATCGTCTATTAGATCACAAGATCAAGGAAAGAGTTTAGCCACAAATTTCTTGCAATCAATAGAGGAAAATAGTTTACATGATATTCTTGATGCTAGGGTGCTCAATGAAGGCAGGAAAGAAGAAATTATGGCTATTGCTAAACTTGCTAGAAGGTGTCTGTATTTGAATGGAAAGAGAAGGCCAACAATGAAAGAAGTAGCAGCAGAACTCGAAGCAATTCAAATGTCGAAACAAGGATCATCTGTTCAAGATAATTTTGGTGACACAGAACACCGCTCAATAGTTGAGGAGTCTGAGGTTTATGATTTTGCATCTATCTCAGGAAGCATCCGTTTTGATAATATCGCAACCTCCTCCTCATCTGATGTCGATCCACTATTGTACGCTAAATCATGAAGAATTTCATGCATATGATGTTCATCTCCAACATTTGCGATCGTACGTACCGTAAAACATCACGTATTCATAAATAAGTAATTGGTTTTTTGTAAGAATTCTGTTGTCGTTAAAATTATGTTACCATAATCTATTCGAAGCCTCCTTTTATTATGAATACAATCTAAATATTACTATGTACAAAGCTGTTAAAATTATTTGTGAACATGTTTTGGCTTAAAGATGATTTGTCCTACGACAAATTAGATGGAAATATATCTTCCACATCTTGTAGATGAAAAATTTGTATGAGTCAGAAATGTACAACATCCTATCCTATCCTACCTATATTAAATCCTATCCTACCTATATTAAAAGTGTGAATGTTAGAGTTACTGTTCAAAATGGTCAACCAAAACGACGTCGTTTTGGTCCATTTTGAACAATAACACCAACAGTCACTCTTTCAACCCACGCTTGAACCGATTGCACCAAACTTTGAAAATGAAAACCCTTCCCGCTTTCCATCTATCACCAACCGCCGCTTAAGCCCACCACCGACTTTGTCACCCACCACCACCACCACCACCACCACCACCACCACCACCACCACCTCTCTATTTCCTTCTTCAGTCATGTGTCTACAAAATCTCCTCCAACAAATTGAAATTTCTTTTCTACGTTGCTGGATCCAAGAATTCTCCTGAAAATAGCAAATTTGTCTCAGATCTTGATCCGAATGTACTTTTTTTCATGATTTCTGTTGTGAAAATATGTGTGATTGCAAGTGTACAATATCGCAAACAAGTAATAAAGTGGACCTATTGAGTCCGGATTATCGTTCCCACGAAGACTATCTTATTTAGATACTAGTTAAATTAATCGTAATGCTAATTTATTTAAAACAATTTGAATTGAGTTGATTTGAAAGATTTAAAATAGAACTATGAATTTAAGGAAATAATATAAAAACTTATGTAAAAGCAAATAACAAGAATTTAGAAAAGAATGATAGTTAAAGCGTTTGGACAAACGAATTTACCTAGTTGTCATCTCTAATTTTTCCTCTCAAGATTTGTTCCTAAAGTTGTATTCGATCGAATTCTCGAATTTAACCTAATTTACCTCTCTCGAGTTCAAATTAGTCTTATCTAATTAAGTCAACTTAGGCAGTCAGAATGATCCTTAATTATATGCATTAATTCTCCTAAGAATTCAATTCAGACCTCGAAGAATAATAAAAGTGTTTATCTATCTTTTATCCAATTGCTGAATTTTACTACGTGGTCTAAATTAATAATTCGTTTCTCAGTTCATTACAATTCACAAGATCAATGAAATAATGGCCGATTATTCTAAGCATTAAGAGAATAAGTAAAATCAAATACTTAAACAATTTATAAGTCAAACTTGATATTCAAAATTAAAGAATTAATCTAGGCTACATCGTTCATCCAAACTATGAATTTAGCTACTCATGATTCGGGAAAAAGAAAACATTTGAAGATTTGAATACATAACTGGGTTCTGAAAAAAAAGATGAAAAGATGTTGATTATCTTGCACCAAGATATTTTGATCTTCACGTTCCAATTTTCTTGATCTTGATCGTTCTTCGTTTTCTTCGCCGTTCTTTTCTCCGTCTTCTCTTGTGTTCTCTCCAATAATTAACCACCTTTATTTTGACCTAGGGTAGGTCTTTATATAATGTTTTACTAATTTTACAACTCATGTACATGAAAAAACAAAAATGACCCTGACTAGAATTAAAAATAAGCCAAAAAAAACTCAAACGTGCGGACAGCGCATTGCCGAGGTCGAACCGCGGTTTGCAAACCGCAGGTTCCCCGCTGCAAACAGTGGAAAACTTTTCAAATTGAATTCTAATCCCAAATTGCAGCTTTAGTCCTTCAAGATTTGATATATATTTTATTTGGTCCCCATTTCATGTTTCTTTATAATTTGTCCTTTTTGCCCTTTTATTTACATCCAAGGTCCTTCAACTTTTGATTTTATCCTCTTTAGTCCTCCAATTTCTTCTTTCATTTCAATTTAGTCCTCTTTTATTTGCGATCCAAGTCCTTCAACTTTTGGATGTTTGCAAGTTGATCCCATATCCAAGTTTTCGTACGCCTTCAGTTCCTTTTCGCCTATTTTGCTTTGTTTTTCTCTAATTCCATCCGATCTCATGTTTTGACCTGAAACAATTAAATCAATACACAATTAAGTAGAAAATCACTTAAGAGTACTTACAATCGTCCACTTTTGATGGTTCAGATAAGTGTAAAATCACACTTATCAAATAGCCCCAAACTTGAACATTTGTTCGTCCTCGAACATGACTACTTACTTAAACAATCATACAAATAATATTAATTTTATTATGACAGATAACTTGCCGAATTTGCTTCATGCTTTTGAAACAACTCAATCAATTTATAAAAAACTTCTAATACCAAAATCAATTTTTACTTATCCGATACTCGATTGATATATGTGTGTGTGCATAGTCAATCCAATCAACATAGACCTTTAGGTTGGTAATATTCCGCCCCCAATGGTCAAATATTTCACTACTCTCTCGTAAGAATATACACTCCCATAATGATATTTAATCTCTTCCTTTGAATGTTAACTCTAAAGTTGTCCTCAAAACGCTTATTCTTTTATCGCTCACACTTTGGTTAGGTCTAGTCAATACAATTGCTATCTAGATATGTGATGATTCTCTTTTTATTGAATGCTTTAGCCATCAAGCTTCCACCAGATAAGTCAAACCCACTAGTCATCTAAATCCCCAAGTTATGCGCACAAATGCTCAATATTGCTTTTGCTTTTTTTTTTTTTTTTTTTTTTTTAATATATATAATCATATATAGATATATATCTTATGTGTAAGACCTCACTTCCTAAAGCTTTCTAGATGACCCTTGTAGCGAGCTTTAAGTCGATAGCTCCTAGGTCTGATAGACTTTAGGGCACCGAGTTTTGAGAACTCCAACGGGCTTTATCATTCGAGTCAACTAGGCTACGAAGAGAAGTATAAGATAATGCAAGTGCAATGCCTTTTTTTTTTGCAAGATAATTAAGTGGGGATTAGATTCCTAGTATCCGGTCAATACCTAGATTCCACCTGGTAGCCAAATACACTCCACACAACTATTACTCAAGCACGGAATCAACACCTATCTAAACTACTTCTGCAATGGTTTAACCACCCCAAACTATCCTTTCAACTGGTTAGGTAATTGATTTGTCAACTGGTGGTCTTAGTTTCACAACTTAGATTCACTACTCTTTCATTGTATTATATTTAATATACCAACCAAAGATAGTGATATTCATAACTATTGTGCTCACACTTAATCATATCTCATATGTATAAGTATAGTCTATAAAAACAGCTTAAGCAGCATCACCTAGTCATAATTCATGAATTGATAACAGTTTCAAATAATATCATCATAAATCGGCAAGCCTATCCAACATACAAGCACACAAATAATTTTTATTTTTTATTTTATTTCACAACACACACACACACATAACAATAATGCAAATAATAAAGTCTCACCCTAAACTTAAAATCCACATTGTCCTCAATGTGACAAAAGAAAGTAAAATAAATAAAAAAGGAAAGAGTTAACCCGAATCAAAAGGCGTAGAGACAACTTCGGACTTTCAACTGATCAATACGCATTGGGATTGGAATGACGATGTGTAGTCTAAAAAATAAAAAATAAATGTACTTAATTACTAAAAATTGGGAAACGTGTTCTACTTCCTAATGCATTCCTAAAATTCTATATGCAATGTTAAAGAAAATAGAGAGGAATCGCTATCGCTTTTCCTCCCTCTGCGAGATTTGACCAATCACAGGCTGCACTTTTCACCGAAAGCTTCAACGGATTGAGGCGACGGATTTGAGCATTTATTATAAGCGGGCGAGTGGGGAATTTGGAAATAGGAAGAGACGTGTTTTAACCGCTATTCTAAAAAGCCCGCATAAGCTTCGTCTTAGGTGGGCGGTGAGGCGTGACTTCCACGCCTCACGTCTTACCATCGCCTTGTCCTTATCTCGCTCTAGCGTAGGTCTTGCTTAAGTCCGAAAGCTTGAAAATCGACCTTCATGCCTATTCACGCTTTATGTTTTTTAAATCATTGGTTTAAACAGGCTTTCTTGCGAGTTTCGTCTTAGTGCATGTTTGGCAGTGATAATTTTTTAATCATTTATGAATTGTAGATCGTGTAAAATAAAGTGAGTAATATAAGTTTACTCAAACAAACTGTCATTCGACTTTTCAAAGTGTGTTATTCATATACCATCAACATCAAATGTTTGTTTGTTTGTTTTTAAATTTTACTCGACATTATATTCAATTTCAATTTCAATCTTCAATTATATTTATTTTGGATCTCTATAAACGATTTTTTGTTTTATAAATTGAAACGTTTTGTAAGTAACAATTAGATTCTCATTTTACATGAGCAACATATAAAAAAAAATTAACTAATGTCTCCACATTGGTTAGTCTACTTCTGGTTACGAATTTCGTGATATATCATGTGCATCTCACATTTTTTTGAAATATTTTACACATAATAATACTACCTCTAATTTACTGTGAAAAGTTCATCTACTTCTTTATCATCTCACCCTCGTCAGTCACTATCAATGTTCATTTAAAATGTTGTTCCAAGAAATTTGACGGGTTGTGGTAGATGTAAGAGAGCTGTTAAAATAGACGCATGTAGATTGTGCATGAAAAAAGAGGGATTACTCAAGTACGAGAAGCAAAGGACGATGAAGTAGTACATGTATGTGAGATAGGAAAAAAATGAATTTCTTTTTCTTTTTATTTATTCTTCTTTTTTTCATTAATTTATTTGTATTCTAATTAAAAGTGAATTATTAATTATTTCCTATTGAGTAACATGCCATGTGAACTATATGTGTTATTTTAATTTTTTTTTTTTAATATAATCCACATCTTTTGACTGGATTACAAACAATTTTGAAGGTTAATGAATCAAATGTGAAGAAAAATTAACCGAAAATGCAAATATTTCCCTATCGCTACTATGCTATAATCCAGTTGGAAAAATTATTATTCACATTTTAGTCCAAAACAATGTATTTTTAGAGACGTCATTTTTTTTATTTTATTGTGGTAAAACGACGTCATTTTATAATTCATTCTGGAAGGATGATTTTTTATTTTATTTTAATGGTGGGTCCGTTATTTTAGATCCACTAAAGTGAATCGGGAAGGACCATGTCATGCAAACTTGGTGTTCTTTGGTTCATATATTTTTTGCATCTTTTATTTGTGAAAAAATTATTTGATTTTGTACAGTCAATTCCTTTGGGCGGAATGCATTGACGAGGGATGTGGAAGCAAAGGATGGACCCCAAACGTCCATATAGTGAGCGATCAATCAATACCAATAACATTTTGCTTATTCAACCTCTCTCTTCTAGTAGTGTTTCGACATTTTCTTTGTTGAAAATTCAGCAAGACTTCAGAGAAAGAAAGAAGAATGAAGCTGCCTTATAATCAGCTTGTATTCATTTCATCATTCTATATAACTTACTCAATATTCCTCCACCAACTTATAATGATTTGGAGGTTGTAATATTCTTTGCCTTTAATAGTGTCGAAGGGCCGCGTGATATACAGCCGAAGGTATGCAATCCTATTGATGGTCAATGATATTATTAGTTTTTTTTTTTTTTTTTGTGTGTGTCCTATTATAGAAACTATTGCACTTTTTAGTTAGTTTATGTTTGGTACTATCAAAATTATTTTTAAGTGTTTATAAATTGTGGGTAGTAAGTTGTAGATTCTACTAAATATGAAATGTGTAAATAAAAAGTATGTTTGACCAGTTTAAATTATAATTAAACTTAGTTTTGAGCTTTAATTAGTTGAAGAATTGGCCATACATTAAGATTTTGATAACTTAGAGATTAAAATATTTCTTTTGTACATAATTCATGATCTATTGGAATTTTAAAAGGCTTCAAAAAGGGTATTATATATAGACAACTTTGAGGAACGTTTAGGATTTAGGAAGGGTTCTCATGTTTAATTAGGGTGTTAATTAGATCATTAAGTATGTATGGAATCAGGTGATTAATATGGTAAAAGAGCATCTCTAAGAAACTTTTTAATTTTAGAGAACACTTTTTGCATTTTAGAGAGCTTTATAGATTAAAATTTTTAAAGCACTTTAATAGCTTCTCTATCTTTAACACTTCATTTTACTTTTCCCAATAAATATTTACTATTTTCTCTATATTTTATTTTGACCTACTTCCCTCTTAATTATTATATGATTTATATCCATTTTTTATTTATTTTACTTTGTATATACTCTATTCGTCTAAAAAAGATAGATTTGTTTTTCTTTTTCATCCATCCCAAATTATAAAGTCACTTCCTTTTTGAGAATATAGTTAACTTCTTAATTTCCTAATGCCCTATTTAACTTGTCTTGTAATCAACAAGTATGAACTAGTTTTAATAGAATAATAATATTAATATATGGATATATTAAAAAAAACGTTAGTAAAATTTATTGTTACAATTATAATAACTAAATTTTTTCTTAATTTGTATGAAAATAGAAGCAAACCTATTTTTTTGGGATGGATGGAGTACTATTTAATGCAATCAATATATGGAGGATTCAAAATTGAAATACTTTAAATGCATTTAATTATAGAGATTAATTTAGAGTGTCTCTTGGAGCATAATTATAAGAGTTGGTTCTTTAAAATAGAGAGTATTTTGTGTTTAGAAAGTCTCTGTTCAAACTAGTTGGCTCTTTGGCTCAATACATGCTTGGAACAATAGAGACGTGTCTTAGTAATAAGTGATAATGTATCACTTCTTTTAATTTGATTTTACTTTACAAAGAAAGTGGTAAAATATGCTTTTTATCCATATATTTTTACGATCTACAACTTACTAGTCACTTATTATTTACACATTCTATAGGACGCAGAACTTGTAAGATTTAAAAATAATTTTAACTAGATTTTCTTGACAATTTTGTGTTTAGTATGTGGGAATAGTCTAAATGGTTGGATGATCCGACAAATTAATCTGAATGGCCATTGACCTATTTTACAAGCAAATTATTAAATATATCCCTGCCTTTTCACCACTTATTACATTGGAAAAGACCTGGTACAATTCTACTTTTTGAAATTGATTTGGATATTTTGTATTTTTTTTATCAACCAGTAAATGTCAAAATACTAGAAAACGACATTGTAACATGTCTTGTTTTTACAATGTCGTTTTCTAGTAAATATATTACCCCACAAAATAATTTTTTCAACATAATTCAAAGGAAAGAATGGTTAAAGTAAATACTATACTCTTTTAATATGAACGCTGTAATATAATTACTTGGACGGGTTGGATTAATAGTTGACAGAGAATGAAAACTTTTCAATGGTTATTAAGTCAAAGATCATATATATCCACTGACATGGATTTACTTTGAGATGAATGTGGTGTCTGACTGTCTGAGGTTATTTAATTAGCACAGTAATTTATATATCCAAATGATCATAATTCCATCTCTATTACAGTCTGCAGATTAAGTGTTTGTAACAAAGGCTAAAAGGAGAATGAGTTTGCAGATGCTTCTCTACATTACATTGTCGTTATTGGCAATGAGACCAATGGCATTCGCAGTAAGTTTGTCGAAGCCAAATTGTCAAGAAAAGTGTGGAAATGTCACCATTCCCTATCCCTTTGGAATTGGCCAGGAATGCAGCGCTAATTCGCCTTTTACAGTAAACTGTCGAAATATCACAAATCTGGAAACACCTTTCTTGAGCAGCCTCGATCTGGAAGTGTTACAAATTTCTGCGAACTACAGTACAATTACTTTGAACCAGCCTGTGTCGCCTTTAAATCGCTCTCTTGAACAGAAGGGAGTGTCTTTGGGAAAATCACTGTCGGGAACTCCTTTTGTCTTCTCAAGATTGTACAGTGTATTGGCTGTATTAGGCTGCAACAATGTGGTTACATTGCTTCCGAATGGAACTACAACTGCTGGAGGGTGTGTGGCCATTTGTGGACATGGTTCTAATTTTAAAGACTCAGGCTGCAATGGCGTTAACTGCTGCAAGGCAAATATCCCGCTGGGGCTCCAGGAACTGCAAGTAATTTACAGGACCATTGACGCCAATAATTACAGTAGCCCTTGCGGGTATGCCTTCCTGGTTGATGAGAACTGGCTCCAAAATGATTACAGAAATTATACTGGCCTTCAAGATGTAAATCCATTCAACAGGTCATTGCTAAATGCACCTGTAGTACTTGAATGGAAATTTCCAACACGTTCTTCCACCGGTCTTAATTGCGAATATCGCGGCCCTGGTCCTTACTATTCAGGATGGGACGATGAACCTGATTATGACTCCTTACTTAGGCAATGCCATTGCAGAGAAGGGTTTGAAGGGAATCCATATCTAGACGAAGGGTGCCAAGATATTGACGAGTGCAGCCATCCAAACCTGAATTTCTGCCAAGGGGGTTGTACCAATACAGTTGGGTCTTATAGATGCAGTAGATCTCGTTTAAAAGTGGCATTTATTGCCATTGGCGCTGGGCTTGGTGCACTAATTTTACTCGTTGTCGCTTGGAGGTCGTACAAAGTTATTAGGAGAAGAATTAAGGCAAATCGGAAGCAAAAGTTTTTCAAGCACAATGGCGGCTTATTGTTGGAACAGCAATTGTCCTCGACTCAAAATGGAGTAGAGAGAACTAAATTGTTCAGTTCAAAGGAGTTGGAACAAGCCACTGATCACTTTAATGTGAACCGTATACTTGGTATCGGTGGCCAAGGTACTGTCTACAAAGGCATGCTTTCGGATGGAAGAATTGTGGCAATGAAGAAGTCCCAAAAGGTAGACGAAGATGATCTCGAGGTCTTCATTAACGAGGTTGTCATTCTGTCGCAAATAAACCACAGAAATGTAGTCAAACTACTGGGATGTTGTTTAGAGACCGAAGTTCCCCTTCTAGTTTACGAGTTTATTCCAAATGATACACTTTTTCAACATATCCACAACCCAACTGAGGAATTCCCATTAACATGGGAAATGCGGTTAAGAATTGCCACAAGTATCATTAGCACTTTCATATTTGCATTCGCACGCATCCGTACCCATCTACCATCGAGACATCAAATCGACCAACATACTCTTGGATGATATATACCGAGCAAAAGTTTCGGACTTTGGAACATCGAGGTCGGGCTTCTATTGATCAAACTCACTTGACTACAAAGTTATAGGAACCTTTGGTTACTTGGATCCGTAGTACTTCCAATCGAGCCAATTCACGTAAAAAGTGACGTTCTGACTTTGGTGTTGTCATGGTTGAGCTTTTAACTCGCGTAAAGCAATCTCGTCTATTAGATCACAAGATCAAGGAAAGAGTTTAGCCACAAATTTCTTGCAATCGATAAAGGAAAGTAGTTTAGTTGATATTCTTGATGCTAGGGTGCTCAATGAAGGCGGGAAAGAAGAAATTATGGCTATTGCTCAACTTGCTAGAAGGTGTCTATATTTGAATGGAAAGAGAAGGCCAACAATGAAAGAAGTAGCCGCAGAACTCGAGGCAATTCAAGGATCGTCTGTTCAAGATAATCTTGGTGACACAGAACACCACTCAATAGTTGATGTGTCAGAAGTTTATGATTTTGAATCCATCTCAGGAAGCATCTGTTTTGATAATATCAAAACCTCCTCCTCATCTGATGCCATCCACTATTGTCCGCTAAATCATGAAGAATTTCACGCACATGATATTCGTCTCCTACATTTTCCATCGTATGTACCTTAAAATTGTTAGAGTTATACTAGTAGTATATTATTTATGGTAGAGTTATATTAGCATTAATAATAAAGTGTTTTACTTTATATAGGTTAGTGTTTGCATTAGTATAAATACGAGTTGTATCTATTATTTTATTATGTTGTTTGCTTAATAAGATTTGTTCTTCTTTCTCCCTCTTTGTTCTTCTCTTATTTGTTTAATTTATATTATTGTTAGAGCAATTTTGATCCGACTTGGTTGAAACTGAAATTGCTTATGTTCTCCGGCGAGTGGCCTTGAGCCACTAGTCCGGCCAAGTCTTTTTTGGTTTTTTATATACTGTCATCTGGCTAAGTATTTGGATCTTGAATAATTAGATTACTTGGATCATTTGGCTTGTTTGGAGGTATTTATGTCCAAGTCGGGTTTGGAATTTAGAATTTGGAATTTGTCCAATGCTCTGTTTTGGAATTTGGTTGGTTTTGCATCCAGGTGATAATATGAAATTTGTCTGGTTTTGTTGATCCGGGATTCAGATTTGGTATTTGCATCAAGTAATTTGGATTTGGAATTTGGTCCACTAACCTGGAATTTGGTTGGTTTTGTTTCCGGTTAATCTGGAATTTGGTAATTGATATTTAGGTCCATTTAATTTAGAATTTGATACTTTGATTATTGAATAAAGACTCTGTCTCTCTCCCTCTCTTCTTCCTCTTTTTTCTTTTTTCTATAATTCCGGTTCTTGTACGATCGTCTGTCGCCAATTTGGTATCAAGTTAATCCGAAATTTTAGTCTTGAAGTGTGCATACTTTTG
Organism: Forsythia suspensa; assembly: GCA_023638005.1. Classification (NCBI taxonomy): domain Eukaryota; kingdom Viridiplantae; phylum Streptophyta; class Magnoliopsida; order Lamiales; family Oleaceae; genus Forsythia; species Forsythia suspensa. The sequence continues at coordinate 39,103,740 of CM042669.1, read as the reverse complement.
ATTTGATTACTTTGATATATTCAGATTGGGGAGTGTTGTTCGTATTCTAAGCTATCTTCGTGGTACTTGCTTTCAGAGTCTTTTGTTTTCATCGACCTCCTCATTAGAACTTCACGCATACTCTGATGCTGATTGGCCTAGTAACTCAACTGATCGTAATTCACTACTAGTTTTTGTATATTTTTTGGTGATTCTCTTATCTCTTGGAAGAGTAAGAAGCAGACTGGTTTTCCATTCTTCTACTAAAGCAGAGTATCGTGTTATGACGTCCACTACCACTGAAATTGTATGATTGGGTTGGTTACCTACAGACATGGGTGTTCCTTTTTCCTTTCCAACTCCTATGTATTGTGATAATAAGATTGTTATTTAGATCTCCCACAACTGTGTTCTATGAGCGAACGAAGCATATTGAGATTGATTGTCATCTCATTCGCTACCATCTTTAGCATGGCACTATTTCTTTACCTTTTGTCTCTCCATCGTTGCAACTTGCTGATTTTTTCATGAAGTCCCATCCGATCCATAGTTTTCATTTCTTGCTTGGCAAACTCTCACTGCTTCTTGCTGTAGTGTCGTGAGTTTGAGGGAGATGTTAGAGTTATACTAGTAGTATATTATATATGGTAGAGTTATATTAACATTAATAATAGAGTGTTTTACTTTATATAAGTTTGGGTTTGTATAAATAAAAATACGAGTTGTATCTATTATTTTATTATGTCGTTGCTTAATAAGATTGACTCTTCTTTCTCCCTTTTTATTCTTTTCTTCTTAGTTTAATTTATATTGTTGTTAGAACTTTCACAAAAACATAAGTAGTTGGTTTGTTGTATGAATCTGCTAATGTTAATCTTTTAAGCCTACTTTTATTATGAAAACAAATGTAAATTTTCCAATTTCTGTTAAAATTATTAGTGAACTTATTTTGGCTGAAAGATAATTTGCAATGTCACATATTTGAATGAAAATATCACCACATCTTATAGATTGAAAAACTTGCATTAGACAGAAATGAAAAACACTCTCTCGCTACAACTACAAGTATGAGAAGAAACTACATGAGGAGTTAATTAGACCCCCTAACCAACCACAATATATTCATTTATTGATTAACTTATTAAATTAGAAGATAATTCCACCTTTAATCCTCATTAGGATTATTAACTCATGACTGGAAATGATTCGAGAAAATCAAGTAGACTTAATTAATGTAGTTTCTTACCTTAAAACGGGACATTTAGTTCTTAACTTTAATTGATTTTTGAAAAAGTAGTTTTATTTCACGGTTTTTGTTCCCAAATCATTCAAAAATTATTTACGAAAAAGACTGTTTTACTCTTATTTTTAGTTATAAAAAGAAAAGAAAAGAAAAGAAAAAGAAAAAGGACTATTTGCCTAAATGATCAAATAGTTGACATATAAATTGCAAGAAGTTGCATATTTTATGAAGGGATCTCAATAATTTTATATATTTTCTGATATTTCCTCAAATTTTACGCCAACTTTTCCTTTATCTCTTAGAGCTTGTTTGGCTAATTTTAAATTATAATTTGTGCTGATCAAATTGATGAAACATATGTTTTATCTACACATTTCATATAACCGACAACTTATAAGCACTTAAAAATAATTTCAACATTGCATATATATCTAGTTGCCACTACAAATACTTGTGCATTTACAAATCAAGATGACAAGATACTTCTATATTTATTTTGTCTAAATTATTTGGGTTTCATTATTCTAAAAATAAGCATCAAATGTGTGGCTTTTTACACTATTCCCTTTAAAGGGATAATAAGGAACTGTAGGATATATATATATATATATATATATATATATATATATATATATATATATATATATATATATATATTGAAATAGACTTATTGTAATTTTTATTGTATAACTCACGATTATCTTTTACATTTACTATAAAAGTAAAATATATATTCTCAAAGTAATTATATATAATTACATCTGACGATGCTACTAAATTATCCTAATTTTAAGGGCTCAAAACTTATTATTCCATAATAGGTGGAGTAAATCAAGGTGATTTCGAAGTATTAACTTTTGTCTTTCATTTCACCCGGTCTCTTAATCCCTATGTAATCTCTCAACAATAGAAGAAAAGAAAACTCATTCTCATAGTCAACTCTATCTTCTCTATTGATCATATTCAAAAAAATTCATCATTTTTTTGTCAAATTTCAAACCCTACCAAGTAAGTTCAGTACCCTACTAAGCATCAATTCATTATTTCTAATTAAAATAAAAATAAAAATCAGATTTTTGGGTCATTCATTCCATGTATAATCACATTTTTTGGTTAATTTTTTTGGCTTCTCTAGATTATAGTGGATGGCATATCTATTTTAGATCCAAAAGCAAATTCAAGTGACACTATATATGGGGAAAAAGAATTGACGTAGTATTAAGGTTTGCACTAAGCCGTTGAAAAAGAAACTACAATTTCGATGTGAGAAGAAAAAAATGTAAATTTTTCAACTTACTACTTCTGCTCGTTTGGCCATCGTTTTTATTTTTATTTTTGATTTTGTGTTTTCCCCTATATTGTTTATATTTTAACAAAACTTCAAACCGTAAAATTAACTATTTTCTGTTTTTACATGTTTCGTTTTCTAGCTATTAACTTTGAAACTCTTGAGTGTTAATCCATTTTAAAACCAATTAAAAATTACTTCTTTTTAGTGTTAATTTACGTTTTGTCTTGTTTGGTATCATTAAAATGTACAATGACGTGTGTTAATACTAAATATTACTGCATAATGAATATTATTTTGGTTTGAAGAATACAAAATCAAACATGCATGGAACATTTGTTTTTATAATGGCTGCCTATAATTGTTCTTGAAACTTATTTTCCAATGCTTGTGTTTTTATTGCGTTACGAATCAAATATTATTAAGTTGCGTTGGTTATTTATATTGTAATTTGTTTTCCATTACCATAACTTGATATATTTTTTTTTATCCCTTAATGTCTTAAGTATGTTATCATTCAACATTCGAATAATGATTATTTTCTCGTAAATAAGAAACGATGTCAAAGATATGAATTGTTCTTGAACTCGTCGGTCGAATTTTCAAAAAGCTCTACAAACAATACGAAATGTCTCAGTCTCTACAACTCTTCAAATTACAGTTGTTGATGATGATTGATACTACAATTTCATATCAAAATCCGAATTGAAAAACTATGAAGCCTAGAATTCTCGAGTAATCAAGGTTGGAATATTCATAAAATTAGAAGGGAGACTCCAAAATCGAACTCTACAACTTTTACTTTAGACTGTAATTTTTGAATTTCAAATTTTGAGATTTTTTAGATATAATAGAATACCATTTGAAACGGAAGAAACCACTCTTTGAGATGGTAATAATGACCATTCATTGCATGCATTAAAGACTTAGTACTGTTGACCTGGAAATCTGTATTATCCACATGTCAAGAGATCTTCAATCAATCCTCGGCCCAAATAGGTAAGTTACGTGCACACTTAGACAATTGTTAGGCAACAAGATTACAGGAGAAAAAGAGATCGGCGATTGTTGGTACTCCGAAGATCAAGTCAACTGCAAGAACAAAAATATATAGGGAGAGTGTTTGGGTGTGGGAGAGAAAAGCAAGTAGAGTTTAAGGATAGAGAATAATGCGTACCTTTGAATGACCAAGATATAGTATGTATAGGTCAAGAGTTCTAATTGATTTATGTAGACAATCAATTAGATATCCGATGAGATTCTTCTTCCTTATGGGATAAAGGGATAATTGAATGTGAACGCAATCTCCTAGATTTTAGTCCTAATTTGAGTCGATCTCTAATATTGCATTGCCTAAACATTAAGAGATTGAGATTGTATTCCTTGTGAGAGTTTGTACTACAATCAATTACAATCTTGTAGAGATTTATCTAACAAAGAAATCAAATGAAAATGAATTAATAAACTAATCTAAATGTACGATTTGAACAATAAGAAAAATCGAAATAGCTCCCCATTGTGCGTGGGCGAATGCTCTCGGACATTGAAGGAAACGACCTTCATCTTCATCATCTTTCAAGTTCTCTTTATCTTCTAAGGCTCAGACAAATAGTCGTAGAACCATAGCCAACCATCCAAGAACACGAGCACAAGTCTCACCGGATCCTTAGACTAAAACCCAAAATCACAACCATTCCTATTTCCACCATAAACCATATATACCATTATATGCATTCACCATATGAGGAACAAGGAAATAAGTGATTTCAGCCAAGAAGATAACCAGAGAAGGAGAAGAACAGAGATCTGCGTACAACAGAAATCTATTGCACACACACACATTAAAATCGAAGGGATGATCTCGGCCATTGGTTTTAACCAATGGCTGAGATTAACTCAAACAAGCACAATCCGGGTGTTATCAATTTGCCCAATCAATGTTTGCCACATGGACAACCAACTTAAATGGGTTTATGAAACACACTTTTTTTTTACAGTCTTCACCTTAGATCATAAACCCGTACTCAATGTCCCGGTTGCTCGGGCTTATTCTTCTTTTTATTGGGCTACATAAATGTCTCATCATCGCCCTCACCCGCAAGGAAGAAATTTAACCCAAGTCAATCTTCAATTTTGTCAAACAAGACTTGAATTTAACAACAGTAATACTTTTGTATCCATATCGGCCAGATTACATTCAATTGATATTTTAAACAATTCAACTTCACTTGAATTTAATTTTTCTCTTACAAATGATACTTAACTTCAATATGTTTAGACCTCTCATGATAAACTGGATTTTACTCAACATAAGAGCACTTTGACTATCAGTGTGTAAGTGCAAAGTGTTATGCAAGATATCTAATTCATGAAGTAAGCCTTTTAACCACATACTTTCTTTCACGGCCTCCGTTATAGCTACATATTCAGCCTTAGTCTTGGACAAAAGCAACTAAGGACTGCAATTGTGATTTCAAGATATACAACAATCACCCAAAGTAAAGAAATATGCAGTAGTTGATTTTCTTTGATCACGATTACCAGAAAAATCAGAATCAACATAAACATGTAAAGCTAATTTATCACACGTATTTTCATACACCAAGCCTACATTTAATGTTCCTGCAATATATCTCAACAACCATTTTAAACCAGCCCAATGAGGCTTCCCGGGATTAGACGTAAACCTACTTAGTAAACTAATAGAATAAGCTAAGTCCGGTCTAGTAGTAATCATGGAATACATAACAGAACCAAATGCATTTGCATGAGGAATGTGTAACATTTCTTCCTTTTCTTCATCTGACTTAGGAGATTGATTTGAAGACAAAAGCATATGACTAGCTAAGGGAGCATTCACACACTTAGCATTTTTCATACCAAACTTGGTTATAATCTTGTCAAGATAGTTCTCTTGAGTAATAGTTAACCTATTCACACTCCTATCTCTTTTAATAACCATCCCTAAGATTTTCTTAGTTGTCCCTAGGTCTTTCATTTCAAATTCAGCTTTAAGAAGATGCTTCATTTTACTTATTTCAATTTTATTGTCACAAACAATCAACATAAAACAGTAAATACAAATTACAACCATGTTTCAGATTTCTAAAGCACAAACAAGCATCATATTCACTTCTACTAAAGCCAAGTTTAATCATATAAGCATCAAATTTCTTATACCATTGCCTAGGCGACTGTTTAAGTCCATATAATGATTTCTTAAGTAAGCACACCTTCTCATATTTCTCTTTTACTTCAAACCCTTGAGTTGGGCCATATATATGACCTCCTTAAGCTTCCCATGAAGAAAAGAAGTTTTAACGTCTAATTGTTCTAATTCTCAATTGAATTGAGCAACTAGAGCTAAAATTACTCTTATCATTTTATACTTGACTACAGGTGAGAACACCTCGTTGTAATCAACACCTTCAAGTTGGGTAAAATCCTAGCTACTAATCTAGCTTTATACCTAGGTGGATCATGGGGCTTACACCATATTTGATTTTATAGAGCTACTTACATTGGACCACTCTTTGACTTTCAGATTTGTTGACCAATTTCCAAGTCTCATTTTTAATGAGGGAGTCCATTTCTTCTTTCATGACTTCTATCCAAATCTTGGACTTAGGACACTATATGGCTTCCTTGTATGTTAATGGTTCCAAATTCTCTATAGCTTCACCTGAAGCTAAGGCATATTCAATAAGGTTCAAAGAGCTATATCTTAAATTTGGTCTAACCTCTCGTCTTTCCCTATCTCTAGCAAGCTGGTAATCTTGAAGATCTACTTGAGCTTCGCCTAGAGTAGGATTTTCAGGTTCATTATGATCAGGTTGTTGTTACCGCTGGGGTGATTCAAGTGCAGTTTCTTCAACATCAATTTGTTGAGGTCTTACACTAGGATCAACACCAAGATGTTTAAATTTATGTGTCTCCACCTCAATTTGAACATTCTTGACTTGTGGTTGCTCATTAGGTTCACTTTCAGTTTTAAGACAAGGCATTTCCATTTCATTAAAGACCACATCTCGGCTATTAATAATTTTGATACATTTTTCACCTAAAACCCATAACTTATAACCTTTTACCCTTGTAGGATAACCTAACAACACACACTTGACAGCTCTAGCCTATAATTTTTCCTCTGTTTGGTGAGCATAAGCTGAACACCCAAATACCCTAAGGTGGGACAAATTTGGAGGCTTCCCACTCCATAACTCTTCTAGAGTTTTGAAATTAATAGCACTAAATGGTGACCCATTAATCAAATAAACAACAAGACATCTTGCTTCTCCCCAAAAGCCCTTTGCTAACCCAGAACTTATAACCATACATCTTACATTATCCATAATAGTCCTATTTAACCTCTCAGCCACCTTATTTTGTTGTGGGGTATGTCTTATTGTTCTATGTCTTTGAATTTTTTTTTCGACACAAAAGGAATCAAACTCTAGGTTACAAAACCCAAGCCCATTGTCAGTTCTTAGAGTTTTAACCTTCTTCACTGTTTGATTTTCAACAAGACTTAACCAATTTTGAAATTTCTAAGGTCTCATCTTTTGATTTTAAAAAGGTACATCCGTGCTTTTCTACTATAGTAATCTATAATAGATAGAAAATACCTATTCCCACCATGAGTGGAATGTTTCTCAGGCCCCCACAAGTCAGCATGAACATAAACAAGAAGTCTTTGTGCATTGTGTGCTCCTTTCCCAAAGCTAAGCCTATGAGACTTACCTAAGACACACGTTTCACAAAACGTCATTTTGTCACCGATCTTATTCCAAATAACTGTTGATCACTTAAAAACTCTAGCCCTTTGTTACCCATGTGCCCCCGTTCTATTATGCCATAGCTCGGGTTCTATCCTCATTGACCGAGAAAGAACTCGAGCCATTTGCCACTTGTGCCTCACCATGTAAGTAGTACAAGCCATGCTTCTTAGGACCTTTCATAACAACTAAAGTGCAATTTTCAGATTTAAACATGTGACCCTCATCCTCAAGAACACCCAAAGATATTAAGTTTCTTTTAGGTTTGGCACATATCTAACATTGTACTGAGAGATCTAATAATGCCATTATGCATTTTTATGGAAATATTCCCAATCCCCTCAACCACTTAGAGAGTTATTATCACACATGAAGACTTTTCTAGGCTCAATCTGTTTATAGTTAAAGAACCAGGACCTAACGGGACACATATGAAAAGTGCAACCGGAATCAAGAATCCACTCTTTATTCATCTCACTTTCACTCACTGTCATAACATGAAGGCTATCAATTTCAGTTTCTAAAGCTGTGTTATTTTGTGGTTCTAAAGCCTGAACTTTCTGCTTATTCTTAAGGTCATAGCAATCTCTTTTAAAGTGTTCTAATTTTCCACAATGATAACAATTTTTATTGCTCTTGTCTCTAGACTTAGACCTACCTTTGGACTTACCCATATTCTTCTTATTTTGACCATGATTTTGATCCTTCTTCTCTGACCTACCCCTCACATACATGCTCTCTTCTCTAACTCCACTTTTGACTCCCTTCTTACCTTTAATTCCTTAGACCTAAGGGCGTCAATAACAATAGCTTGGGTTAAAGTGTCCCTAGCATATTTTATTGCATTTCTTATATCTTTATACTGAATTAGGTAAAGAATTTAACAAAATTACATCCGAATCTTCATCATCAAATTTCTTATCATTATGTGCCGTGCTATTTACAATAATGCTAAAATCACTCAAATTAGCTTCTAATTCTTTACTTGTATCCATTTTAAAGCTAAACAACTTTTCAAGTAAGTAAATCTTATTAGGCAACGTTTTAGTAAAAAATAACGCATCCAAGACTTTCCAAATATCTCTAGCAGTTATTGATTCATCTACTTGCCTAACAATATAATCAGATAAATGCAATATGATACAACTATAGGCAATTTTATTCATATCACTAATTTCATCCGATTTTGATTTCAAATCATCTGAAAAAGCGTCTGGATCATCAAGGGCTTTAGAAACCATTTGTTGAACCAGAATAGCATGCATTTTTTGCTTCATATGGAGTAATCCCCCTTTCCATCAAACTAGCTTAATTCAACCCGTGAACCCATTTTCGGTTCAGCAAAAGAAGAGAATACTCTAGATGTAGATGTTTGATTCCTTTTTAAACCAGAATCAAACATAGGCAAGAAATTGTTTAAAAAACAAATAAATTTCTCACAAGAAACTTATCACACGTAGATATTCGACAAATCAGATTTTAAATAAAATTATTCTTTCAAGATAATGAATGCCAGAACATTTAACAACAACAGATCCAAAACAGCTTGAATCATCTATCAAAGCAATTATATCAGATTCAGAATAACTTGAGTCAAATGATCAATACCTAAGCCAATTTCAGAACATGATTGCATATTTCAAGAAATCCGAAGTATACACATCTTTGAAAAACTTTCTCGATCACATAAGCATATTTTCACAAGAGCACTTATAACATAATACAATTCGAATTTAAAGTAAGGAGGTTTAGAAAATGCAAATCGAGCGAACAAATCTGATTGTTCGTAATTTCATGAGAAATGCGAATTTCTCTTACCCTAGGGCTACAGATTGGTGCCCTAGAGGAGATTAGAAGACCAACAATAATAAGAATAATCAGTCACTAGAATACACAGCCTCTCCACGCGTCACATGCTCTACCAAAAATACGTGAGCTGCTGCTGAAGTTGTATTGTTCTTCCGTGAACTCAAATACGAAGTCCACGTGATAGTAACAGATATTATGTAACCAGAATTTAAACTTTCCCGTTTGATTTCTTCCCCAAGAATAGTCAGGGCTCTGATACCATTTTGTAGAGGTTTATCTAACAAAGAAATCAAATGAAAATGAATTAATAAACTAATCTAAATGTACAAATTTTAGAACAATAAGAAAAATCAGAAATAACTTCCCATTGTGCAGCCGGCCGGATGCTCTCGGATATTGAAGGAAACGACCTTCATCTTCATCATCTTTCAAGTTCTCTTTCTCTTCTAGGGCTCAGACAAATAGTTGTAGAACAATAGCTTAAACCATCCAAGAACAAGAGCACAAGTCTCATCAAATTCCTTAGACTAAAACCCAAAATCACAACCATTCCTATTTCCACCATAAAACCATATACCATTATATGCATTCACAATATGAGGAACAAATGAATAAGTGATTTCACCCAAGAAGATAACCAGAGAAAGAGAAGAAACAGAGATCTGCGTATTTTTCTAAAAAGCTACAAAGGTTGCAATGTTAATTTCATCCGAGAAAAGGTATAGGCAATGTAACTAACAAATATATGTTGCACACACACACATTAAAATTGAAGGGATGATCTCAGCCATTGGTTTTAACCAATGGCTGAGATTAACTCAAACAAGCACAATCTGGGTGTTATCAATTTGCCCAATCAATGTTTGCCAAACCAATGGCTGAAATTAACTCAAACAAGCACAATCCGGGTGTTATCAATTTGCCCAATCAATGTTTGCCACGTGGACAACCAACTTAAATGGGTTTAAGAAACACGCTTTTTTTTTTTTACAAATCTGTTTGAGAATCTCACTTTAGTCGTCCCCAAATATTAGATTATCCCCGGATTACGCGATTCTGCGGGGGTAATTGATGGAGGACCCATGCCTGTCAGGAGTGGTGAAGGCCTTAATGGGCTCTATTGGTGTTGGCTTTGGCATGCGTGGCTTATGAGGATTTTGTTGGGTCTATGAGGCCTTTGCTGCGCCTACGAGGCATGTGGAGGTCTTACCAAAATTGGGTGGTAACAAGTACAATTCTACTTTTTCAACATAATTCAAAGTAAATACTATACACTTTTAATATGAACACTGTAATATAATTACTTGGACTGGTTGGATTAATAGTTGACAAAGAATGAAAACTTTTCAATGGTTATTAAGTCAAAATAATAATGAAAAAAATCCAGAAGTAATGGATACATCAAATTAAAACAGTTATTCATTGATATTTTGGAGTATTTCAGATTTTTTTCCTATTGAAAAGTCAACAAGATGTTATAATCATGAAGCTATCTTCTTATTAGAGTCGTGTATATTTTGAATTTCCGAACATGCATTAATTTATGCATTTCTTCATTACACACACATATATAAAACTCTTCAATCATTCTGTAGTATTGAGATTGATAACAATAACAATGATTACAATTTCGTTTGAATGTGAAAAATAAAAGAAAAAAGCTCTCTTTTCTACTCTTTTGTTTTTGGTTGAACCTGTGAGCTCAGATTCTTGTCACAATGAACACTGCACTGCAACCCAAGGGAACGGCAATAGGATTTGCTCACCAATCAACCAATTGGAGATGACCAAGACTTTTAAACACTTAGTCCAACCTCAATGTGAGAAAAGAATGAAAAAGCTCCTCACTTTTCTTCTCTCTTTTCTGACCTAGATGAAAGACAAATATGATATATATATATATGAAACCCTAGTAAGATCTCATCCATCTATTATATCTAACGGTCCACACAAAACAAACTATATTGCCCAATAGACTAGTGCCAAGTGGATTTATTGACCCACATTCTCACAAACTTCACATTGGTTCACAAATCCATTAAAAATTTCCCTGGCTACTAGTGCTATCCTTTTGTGGTCTTATTTCATCATCATCGCCCATTCCAGCCCAGTACCTACTTCACCAACCCCTCACTAGAGCAAGTACCTATCACATAAATTAACCCGTATCAATATTCAACATTGATATGCACTTATTAAACTTACCAGCAACAAGTACTTTGGTTCCAACATCAGCAGGGTTATCATCAGTTGCAATTTTAAACAATTTAAATTCACCAGAAGCTGACTTCTCCCTAATGAAATGGTATTTCACCTCAATATGCTTAGATCTTTCATGATACACATGATTTTTATATAGCATTAAAGCACTTTGACTATCAGTAAAGATCATGGCATTTTCATTCAAGAAGTTCAATTAACATAAAAGGCCTTTCACCACATGCATTCTTTAAAGGCTTCGGTTAGTGCAACATATTCGACTTCAAGTCTTTGGAGAGTGTAATTAAAGGTTGCAATCTGTGATTTTCAAGTGATACAATTATCACCTAATGTGAAGAAATAAGAAGTAGATTTCCTCTTAACTTTATCCCCTACAAAGTTAGAATCTACAGAACCCTTAAGCTCAAACTCAAGACTCATCTTTTCGAACACTAACCCTTTTTCACCGTCTCACTTGGTATCTCAACAGCCATTTAAGAGCAATCCAATGATGTTTACATGGGTTAGACATAAACCTACTCAAAACACTAATTGCATAAGCTAGGTCAGGTCTAGTGGTAATCATAGAATACATTACAAAACCAATGGCATTAGCATAGGGGACATTACTCATTTCCTATTTTTCTTCTTCAATTTTAGGGCATTGAGGAGATGATAAAATCATGTGTGCAGCTAATGGTACGTTGACAGACTTAGCAAATTTCATACCATATTTGGTTATTACCTTTTCCAAATAAGACTATTGATTAATAGTCAACCTATTTTCAAATTTCTATTCCTTTTAATGACCATACTAACAATTTTTCTTGCACTTCCTAAGTCTTTCATGTTAAATTCAGATTTCAAAAGGTTTTTTATTTTTATGATATCGCTTTTACTACTACTAGCAAGCAAGATGTCATCAACATATAACAACAAATAAACTTCACAGTCTATCTTAGTGTTATTATAATATAAGCATGCATCAAATTCACTCCTTTTGAAACCAATTTTAAGCACATAAGCATCAAAATATTTATATCATTGCCTAGGACTCTGCTTTAAGACCATACAAGGATTTGTTAAGCAAGCACACAAGTTCGTGACTTCCCTTTCACCTCAAAGCCTTGAGGTTGAGACATGTAAATGACCTCATCTAACTCTCCATGAAGAAAAAGCGGTCTTAACATCTAGTTACTATAATTATCATTTGAATTGGACAACTAAGGCCAATACTAACCCGATAGTCTTATACTTAATAACCGGAGAAAATACCTCATATAATCAATCCCTTCTCTCTAAGTAAATCCCTTGGCTACCAACCTAGCTTTGTATCTTAAAGGGTCATTAGGTTCTACTCATTTCTTCAACTTGTAGATCCATTTACAATGGACTACATTTTGATTCTTTGGTCTCTCAACCAACTTCCAAGTATTATTCTTACCTAAGGAATGGATCTCCTCTCTCATAGCCTTCTTCTAATTTTCAGAATTTTTAAAGTTAACCGCTTCTTTATAAGAAAAAGGCTCAACTGACTCTACGGTTTCACCTGAAACTAGGACAAACTCCATCAAATTTGAAGAAGTATACTTCAAATTTGGTCTTATCTGTCTTCGCTTTCTATCTCTCACTAATTGATTATCTCTCAAATTAGTATCTTCAAGTTGTTATTGGTTAAGGATCACAGTTTTAGGAATTTCTAGTTCAGGTTGTTCTAAGACTTCTTCTTGTTCAGTCTCAACTTAAGGATCAATTTGTTTAGATTCTCTAACCTCTTGATTAACATCTAATCTCTTCACCTCAGTCTGAATCTTCTTCCCAGTAGAAGATTCTCCTTCTTCACTTTGTTTAACCTAATTGTCCGAGTTTTAGACAAGGCATATCAAGTTCATTAAACTTCACATCTCTCTTTGTTAATTATCTTAATACCCTTAACACCTAAAACCCACAATCTATACCCCTCGACACCTCCGGGTATCCTAACATGACATACTTAGTAGTCCTAAGGTCTAACTTACCTCAACCTGATGTGCATAAACAAAGACACCCAAACACTCTAATGTGTGACAATTCTAGAGATTTTCTAGACCATAACTCCTGGGCGTTTTGAAGTTAATAGAACTAGATGGAGACCTATTTATCAAATAAGTCATAATGACATAAAACTTCACCCAAAACCTTTGGCCAACCCTGAACTAATCAACATACATCTGACTTTATTTATTAAAGTCCAATTCATCTTCTCAGTCACCCTATTTTGTTGGAGGGTATTTCTCACAGTCCTATGTCTCGTGATATCTCTCTCTTTGTAAAAGTCATCAAATTCAAAGTTGTAAAACTCTAAACCATTGTCTGTCCTAAGAGTTTTTATACTTTTTCCCATTTGATTTTTAATTAAGGTATGCCAGGACTTAAACTTGCTAAAAGTTTCAGATTTTGACTTAAGTGGGAAAATCCAAACTTTTCTAGAATAATCATCAACAGTGGATAGGAAAAACATGTTCCCACCATGTGTAGGGTGTTTTTCTAGACCCCACAAATCTGCATGAATATAATCTAATGGTCTCTTAGTGCTGTGTTGACCTATCTCAAAGCCGACTGTGTGACTTTCCTAGAACACATGTCTCGCAAAAGCTCAAAAGTGCAACAATGTCTTTACCTAGTAAATTCTGGTCACTAAGATATTTTAGGCCCTTGTTCCCAATGTGTCCCATCCTCCTATGCCATAGATCTGATCTATCAGTATTGATTGAAACCAATCCTGAATCTTTGGCATGTAAAGCTTCACCTTGAAGGTAATACAACTCATTTCTCTTGGGACCTTTCATAACTACTAGAGAACCTTTAAGAATCTTTACAGTGCCAAAATCAGATTTGAACATACATCCCTCATCTTCAAGAACTCCTAAGGAAACTATATTTACATAAGGTTTGGGAGAAACCTAAAACCAAGAAGGGGTAGGACAATGTCATCATGCATCCTAATAGCAATGTCACCTATTCTTTCAACTGCTTTGTGAATTGTTATCCCCATGTATACTTTCCTAGGTTCAATTTCTCTATAGTTATAAAACCAAGACCTCACAGGACACAAATGAAAGGTGGCACCTCGAGTCTAATATCCACTCGTGGTGAATCTCACCATCAGACATAGTCATAACATTTAAACCATCTAGGGCATCTCCAACAGCAGCAACATTTAGATCTTCGTTCTGCCGTTGCTTTGTTTTTCTCTTAAGCTCATAGCAATCTTTCTTGAAATATCCTAACTTTCCACAATGGTAATATTTCTTATTGCCTCTATCCCTAGACTTAGACCTACCCTTAGATTTTTCTCTGCCCTTCTTTCCCTGGTAATTGTTCTCTCTCATTTCATTTCTCCCTCTAATGAACAAACTCTCCTCTCTAGTGTTTCTCCTAGACTCCTTTTTGACTTCTAAATCCTTTGATCTCAAAGCATCTATCACAATAACTTGAGTCAAAACATCTTTAGTATACTTAATCGCATTCCTAACATCTCTATAAGAATCATGAAGAGAATTCAAAAGTATAACAACTAGATCCTCATCGTCAAATTTCTTATCATTGTGGACCAAGCTTTTGACAATTTTGCTAAAATCACTCAGATTGGATTCAAGATCCTTCCCCAAGTCCATTTTAAAACGGAAAAGTTTTTCTAGCAAATAAATCCTATTTGGCAAAGTTTTTGTCAAAAAAAACTTGTCAAGAGCCTTCCACAATTCTCTAGCAGTCTTAGCATCATCAACTTGTCTAACAATATTATCATATAAGTGCAATATTATAGAACTGTATGCAATTTCATTCATCTCCTCAATTTGACCAGGTTTAGCTTTTAATGCATCAAAAAATTTCTCTGGATCATCAAGGGCTTTAGAAACCCTTTGTTGAACCAGAATAGCTCTCATTTTTTGTTTCCAAATTGAATAATCACCCTTTCCATCGAATTATGATAATTCAACCCTCGAACCCATGGATGGAAAATAATCCATGAATGAAAATGATTTTGATAAAGTTTTAAAAAAACTTTACTCACACAAATGCAAACCTAAAACCAAACCCTTTTCAGTTTATCAACACACAAGTTAATAAAGCAACAAATTACACTAAGGAGTTGTAAGCTCTAGCCACCTAGTTTGTTTTTACCTCAAATAAATTGACAAAATGTAAAATTAACTAAGAGGGTTCAAGAAAATGCAAACTCAGCGGACAAATATGTTGTCCGTATTTATAGGAGAGATGAAATGAATTTCCACATTTTCCAAGGCCACCATTGCTTGTCTTAGAACAACCTATTAAATCTGCACCGTTGCTCCACTGACAAAGTAACACCACCACAAGGTCGAACTAAGCCGCATAAGTAATCTACTTGAAATCGATCGCCGAAAAAATGCCGACGCCTTTGCGCACCGCTCGAATCCACTACACACACCCCATCAAGTCCACGCGCAACCACCGAACCATGAGGTTGTGCATCACCGCTCGAGAGTTGTCTGCCGCTAACCACACTCGTGAAGGAGGTATCACCGGCCTCCACGCGCGTAAGAAGAGGATTCGGATCACTTTTTCACGCCACCTCACGCACTGTCGCCGGAGAGTGCACGCACTGCACGCACCGGTGGGCTTTGTTCGCCTCTTTGTTGTGAACCCAAATATGGTCTCAGACCTCCCAGACGATGAGTGGTTTGGCCAGAATCTTGGTTTGAAGTCTCGGGTGATTTGACTCTTCGCGGATCCGGTTCCAACTTTCGACCCACCAACTTTTATTTTGATTTTTTCACACCCCTAGATCAATAATTTAGGCTCTGATACCATTTGTTGAGATTGATAACAATAACAATCATTACAATTTCGTTTGAATGTAAAAAATAAAAGAAAAAAGCTCTCTTTTTTGCTCCTTTGTTTTTGGTTGAACTTGTGGGCTTAGATTATTGCCACAATGAACACTGCACTGCAACCCAAGGGAACGACAATAGGATTTGCTCACCAACCAACCAATCGGAGATGACCAAGACTTTTAAACACTTAGTCCAACCTCACCGTGAGAAAATAATGAAAAAGCTCCTCACTTTTCTTCACTCTTTTCTGACCTAGATGAAAGACAAATATGATATATATTTATGAAACCCTAGTAAGATCTCATCCATCTATTATATCTAACGGTCCACATAAAACAAACCATATTGCCCAATAGACTAGTGCCAAGCGGATTTAGTGACCCACATTCTCACATGTAGTAAATAAAATTAATGAATAGGAGGCTGTGATTCTAATGGTGTCAAAGGTTTACTGAAGGATTCATCACTTTAAAGGTAAGTGAACCTCCCTCTGTTTTTTTTTTTTTTTTTTTAAAGACGACTTTTTGTTTTAATCAATATCTTAAAATTTATCCCCGAAAACTTTAGTAAAATTCTCCCCTCTAAGTTGTAATTAGCGTCAGAAATGTGTGTGTCTACAAAAGTTGGTACAGTGTTGATTGAATGTTGGGTAATTCCTTCTAGACAAAGATAAACAATAAGTTTTACAAATGTGTAAATCAACTACTTATATCATGAAGTAAGGCTTAACATGCCCTGTTTGTAATTAGTGTCAATATGTTTGCAACTTTAGTTAATGTCTCCACTAGATTAGAATATTGGTTCCACCCCTTCGACACAAAGAGATGCAAGGACAATAAGTTTAGGGTTCTTAGTTTTGGCTCGAGTCCTATAGTAAATCTTGAGCTTTAATCAGTTGAAGCTGTGCCAGGGTGTAAGATATAGACATAGATACCCAAAAAGACTAGATCATATATATCCACTAACATGGATTTACTTTGAGATGAATGAGGTGTGTGAGGTTATTTAATTAGCACATTAATTAATCTATCCAAATGATCATAATTCCATCTCTATTACAGTCTGCAGATTAAGTGTTTGTAACGAAAGCTAAAAAGATAATGAGTTTGAAGATGATTCTCTACATTACATTGTCGTTATGGGCAATGAGACTAATGGCATTGGCAGTACATTTGTCGAAGCCAAAATTGTCAAGAAAAGTGTGGAAATGTCACCATTCCCTATCCCTTTGGATTTGGCTTGGAATGCAGCGTGAATTCGTCGTTAACAGTAAGCTGTCGAAATATCACAAATCTGGAAACATCAAAAGATTACTCTGAAACCAGCCTGTGTCGCCTTCAAATTGCTCTCTTGAACAGAAGGGAGTGTCTTTGGGAAATCACTGTCGGGAACTCCTTTTATCATCAAAAGATTGTACAGTGTATTGGCTGTATTAGGCTGCAACAACGTGGTTACATTGCTTTCGAATGGAACTACAACTGCTGGAGGGTGTGTGGCCATTTGTAGATATGGTTCTAATTCTACAGACTCAGGCTGCAATGGCGTTGACTGCTGCAAGGCAAATATCCCGCTGGGGCTCTAGGAACCGCAAGTAATTTACAGGATCATTGACACCAATAATAACAATAGCTGTTGCGGGTATGCCTTCCTGTTTGATCAGAACTGGCTCCAAAATGATTACAGAAAGTATACTGGCCTTCGAGATGTAAATCCATTTGACAGGTCATTTGTAAATGCACCTGTAGTACTTGAATGGAGATTTCCAACACGTTCTTCCACTGGTCTTTATTGCGAATATCGCGGCCCTGGTCCTTACTATTCGGGATGGGGCAATGTATGACTCCTTACTTACGCAATGCCATTGCAGAGAAGAGTTTGAAGGGAATCCTTATCTAGATGAAGGGTGCCAAGATATCGACGAGTGCAGCAATTCAAACCTGAATTTCTGCCAAGGGGGTTGTACCAATACAGTTGGGTCTTATAGATGCAGTAGATCTCGTGTGAAAACGATATTTATTGGTGTTGGTACTGGGCTTGGTGCAATACTCCTGCTCGTTGGACCCTGATGGTTGTACAGAGTTATTAGGAAAAGAATTAAGTCAAAACGCAAGCGAAAGTTCTTCAAACGCAATGGTGGCTTATTGTTGGAACAACAATTGTCTTCAACCCATAATGGAGTCGAGAAAACTAAATTGTTTAATTCGAAGGAGTTGGAACAAGCCACTGTTCACTTTAATGTGAATCGTATACTTGGTCGTGGCGGACAAGGTACTGTCTACAATGGAATGCTGTCAGATGGAAAAATTGTAGCCGTGAAGAAGTACCAGAAGATAGATGAAGATGATCTGGAAGTTTTCATTAATGAGGTTTTTATTCTATCGCAAATAAACCACATAAATGTAGTGAAGCTACTAGGATGTTGTTTAGAGACTGAAGTTCCTCTTCTAGTCTACGAGTTTATTCCTAATGGTACACTTTTTCAACATATCTATGAGGCAAGTGAGGAATTCTCATTATCATGGGAAGCGCGGTTAAGAATTGCCACAGAAGTTGCATCAGCTATTTCTTATTTGCATTCTGCAGCTGCTGTACCCATCCACCATCGAGACATCAAGTCGACAAACATTCTCTTAGATGATAAATACAGAGCAAAAGTTTCTGACTTTGGAACATCAAGGTCAATTTCGATTGATCAAACTCACTTGACCACAAAAGTTATAGGAACCTTTGATTACTTGGATCCAGAGTACTTCGAGTCGAGCCAATGCACAGAAAAAAGTGATGTTTACCGCTTCGGTGTTGTTATGGTTGAGCTTTTAACTGGGCAGAAAGCAATCTCGTCTATTAGATCACAAGATCAAGGAAAGAGTTTAGCCACAAATTTCTTGCAATCAATGGAGGAAAATAGTTTACTTGATATTCTTGATGCTGTGGTGCTCAAAGAAGGCAGGAAAGAAGAAATTGTGGCTATTGCTCAACTTGCTAGAAGGTGTCTATATTTGAATGGAAAGAGAAGGCCAAAAATGAAAGAAGTAGCAGCAAAACTCGAAGCAATTCAAGGATCATCTGTTCAAGATAATGTTGGTCACACAGAATTAACACCACTCAATAGTTGAGATGTCTGAGGTTTATGATTTTTCATCCATCTCAGGAAGCACCTGTTTTGATAATGTCACAACTTCACTATTATATGGTGAATCATGAAGAATCTCATTTTTTTGGTCCACCATATTTACCCTCAAATGTACCTTAAAAGATCAGGTTTTGATCATAAACAGATAATTAGGTGAATCATATGTGACCTAGTGAAAGATTTCAATGTTCTCAGTGATATATTCTTCATTTCTATACTGTAGATTTTCTATACTTAATTCCATTGTAGTGCGATTTTGTAAGTGAGAAAAAAAAATTTATAGTTGTTTTTACCCCATAAATATCATTTTCTTTGTAACTCATAGATATGAAAGTTGTTCATATTACGTTATTCATTTATCTTAATTATATTTAATGCATAATTTCAAGATGGTAACATAACATCTCACTAAACATTAGCCGTTTTGTAGTTCTCTGTTTTAGTCATATGGAATTCGAGTACTTCCAGCCGAGCCAATTCACAGAAAAAAGTGACGTTTACAGCTTTGGTGTTGTCATGGTTGAGCTTTTAACTGGGCAGAAAGCAATCTCGTCTATTAGGTCACAAGATCAAGGAAAGAGTTTAGCCACAAATTTCTTGCAATTAAAGGAGGAAAATAGTTTACTTGATATTATTGATGCTGGGGTGGTGCCTCAAAGAAGGTAGGAAAGAAGAAATTGTGGCTATTGCTCAACTTGCTAGTATGTGTCTATATGTGAATGGAAAGAGAAGGCCAACAATGAAAAAAGTAGCAGAAGAAATTGTGGCTATTGCTCAACTTGCTAGTATTTAACCATTATATGCTAGTTTGTAAAATTGATATGAACATGTTACAATACTTTCAGAATTTTATTATTTTTAAGATAATCAGGAGATAAGCATGATTATTATAACAATAAGTAGATCTTTTAAAATTTAAACTCAGTTCAATTAAATCATTTCATTAGTATATTAAATAATTATAGAATAATTCAGTATGTGTAAAGTTATTATTTTTAAAACCACCAGAAAGCATTTGATGCTGATAGCTACTCGAGATCTTTACGACTTACTCTTACGGACGGAAGGGCTTTAGGACCCACACTCGTACATTGATGGGTGCTTAGCCTTTTGGGAGTAGTCTACACGCGAATGACCAGATTACAAATTATGATTACCTTTTGGTATGATTTTTTAGTATATTATAACTTATCTAGTTACAAAAAATAGATTGTAGCTTATTGTATTATCAAATGACAGTTTTTTCCAAGATGTAATATGATATCGAAATTATCTAGTTTCTTTATACTTTAAAGTCTGCATCACTATACAACAAGATAAATCAATTTTTCAAAATTATTTCATGATTACGCCAGGTAAAGTTTAAAAGTGTTATCAGATTTTAGAATTTTTAATTATGTAAAAGTGTGTATATATATATATATATATATATATATTATTTTCAGTAAATATATTTAAATTGAAAAATATACTTATTTGCCAAACTCCCCACTTGAGCCAGCTCATATATTTTCAAACAATTTTTTTTTTATTACGTAGTAGTTGAGTTTTGAACAGATTTTGGAGAGTCCGTTGATTGCCAAGTCAAAGCCACACACGAGTATTAATTTGTATGAATCAAGCATTGAGCATGTAGTCATTTGTTTTGATTTTAGGTAGACGTTCATTGTCTTTTGTACAAGTCATTTTGTAATATATGTATTTAGCCAGATTGGCTCTGCTTCTTTTGTATTTTTATGTGCATCTGGGTTGCTTTTGTAAAAGATACTAAAAATGAATGAGTTGTTTATACTTAATCTTGATTAGTATGTGTCAGACGGACAGGTGGTCCACAATTTATATAAAATGTACATGTTTGGGAAATTTTATTGCTTTTGAGATTGGTTTAGTCAATTTTACATGAGAAACTCTATCAAAATTTTGTTAAATCTCTTATAGTCAAAGATAAGTCAAAATTAGCTTTAATGGTGTGTCTGCCGCCTAGCTCCCATCCATCATCAGCGCGCGTTACATTTCGGGTCAACTAGGGTGATTCGAGACGGGTTGTGTCATGTAATCTTAGTGTTCTTTGGTTCATATATTGTTGCATTTTTTATTTATATAAAATTTGTTATATCAACGAACAAGAGATTTCGTATAATTGATTCGTGTTGTTTGTGCCGGCACAAGGAGAATGCATTGACAAGGGATGTGGAAGCATGGACCCCCCACCCCCACCAATTTCCATATAGTGAGTGATCCATCAATACCAATAACACTTTGCAGTCTTTTCTTATTCAACCTCTCTTTCTTCTGTTAATAAACTTTGATATTTTGGAGTGTTTCGACAATTTCTTTGTTGAAAAAGTCAGCAAGATGTTAAGAGAAAGAAAAAAGAATGAAGCTGCCTTACAGTTAATTCATTTCACCATTCTTTATATATAACTTACTCAATCCTCCTGAACTAAACTTATAATGATTTGGAGGTTGTGATATTCTTTGCCTTTAATGGTGTCAAAGGGCTACTAATTATACAGCTGAAGGTATGTAAACTTCCCTTGTATTGATGGTCAATAAGATTATTAATTTTGCTTACACTTTTAGTTAATCTCGAGCTTTAACTAGTTGAAGAATTGCCCATACATTAAGATTTTGATAACTTAATTCATGATCTGTTGGAATTTTAAAAGGCTTTAAAAGGATATTATATATAGGCAACTTTGAGGACGTTTATGAAGGGTTCTCATGTTTAATATTATGGTGTTAATGAGATCATTAAGCATGTATGGAATCAGGTGATTAATATGGTATAACTAGTTGGCTCAATACATGCTTGGGAGAATGAAGATTTGCCTTTTTTTTAATTTAAGTTTATTCAATTTTATCATTGTAATGTCATATATAACAGACTCTGCAAATAGACCATCAGGAGGATGAATTTGAAGTTGCTTCTCTACATCACCTTTTCTCTATTGGTAATGGCATTCGCAGTACCTTTGTCCAAGCCAAACTGTCCAGAAAAGTGTGGAAATGTTATTATTCCATATCCCTTTGGAATTGGGCAGGAATGTGGTGCCAATCCATCGTTCACAATCGACTGTCGAAACTTCACAAATCCTAAAACACCTTTCTTGAGCAGCCTCGATCTGCAAGTGCTGGAAGTTTCCCTCAGGCGATGTGTAGTCATTGTAAACCAGCCCGTGCACCCATGAATTGCTCCACTCAACAGAAGGAACTGTCTTTGGGAAAATCCTTGTTTGGAACTATCTTTATTTTCTCAGGATTCTATAATGTATTGATAGAATTAGGATGCAAAAATGTGGTTACATTGCTTGCGAACGAAACAACCGCTGGAGTATGCATGGCCGTTTGTAGATCTTCAGGTTATACTCCTACAGACACCAGCTGCAATGGTGTTGACTGCTGCAAGACAAATATCCCACAGCTACTCCAGGAACAACAAATAATATACAGAAGCTCTGATACCAACACCAGGTTTTGTGGATATGCCTTCCTGGTTCTTGAGATTTGGCTCCTAAATGACTACAAGAAGTATAAAGTCCTTCAAGATAATTTATCTAATCCATTCGACAACGAGTTTGTACTTGCACCTGTGGCACTTGACTGGGAATTCCCCCCAGCGGATTTTGAATTAGGGATTTGCCGAAATCGCCCTTACTACTCCTCAGATGGTCGAATTCTTTATAACTCCTCAACTATGTTGTGCCGTTGCAAAAATGGCTTTGACGGAAATCCTTATCTAACACATGGGTGCCAAGATATTGATGAGTGCAGCAATTCAACTTTGAATTTCTGCAGTTATGGGAAGACTTGTGTCAACAAATTTGGGTATTATTATAAATGTCAAAGGCAAGAAATCCCGCGTAGAAATGGCATTTATTGCCATTGGCGCCGGGCTTGGTGCACTAATTTTACTCGTTGTCATTTGGAGGTCGTACAAAGTTATTAGGAGAAGAATTAAGGCAAATCGGAAGCAAAAGTTTTTCAAGCGCAATGGTGGCTTATTGTTGGAACAACAATTGTCCTCGACTCAAAATGATGTAGAGAGAACTAAAGTGTTCAGTTCAAATGAGTAGGAACAAGCCAATCGATAACTTTAATGTGAACCTTATGCTTGGTATCGGTGGCCAAGGTACTATCTACAAAGGGATGCTTTTGGATGGAAGAATTGTGTGGCTGTGAAGAAGTCCCAAAAGGTAGAGCGAAGATGATCTCGAGGTCTTCATTAACGAGGTTATCATTCTATCGCAAATAAACCACAGAAATGTAGTCAAGCTACTGGGATGTTGTTTAGAGACCGAAGTTCCTCTTCTAGTTTACGAGTTTATTCCAAATGATACACTTTTCAACATATCCACAACCCAATTGAGGAATTCCCATTAACATGGGAAATGCGGTTAAGAATTGTAATAATACAGTCAACTTTGGATTTTCTTGGTCAACAATGTCAAGCGAACTTAAAAAAAAAGGCTGCACATTTGAAAAGTCAGGCGGTGGATGCATTGATATCAATCTCTTCAACTTCCTTTTTCATTTAGCTCTTCAGCAAAGAAAGAAAAACGGCAACCATCATTTTCTTCCTTTCATCCTTAATCAAATCATACTACAATTTTGGAATTTTGAGGAAAAACAAGAAAGTGGAAGAAGTAATAGGAAATATTAAGTTCAAAGAATTTAATTCTTGCTTTGGCTACGATACGAGGTAAGAAGAGAAACTTTGATTTTAAGAATTGGTTTAATTGTGTGTTTATAGTTCAATTCCCAGCTTTAATTATTGGAATTTCAAGAAGGAGAATTATAAGTGAGTTTTGATTTGGATAATTCTATTTTTATCTCAAGAAGTGACTCAAATATCGGGATAGTCTATCATCCGAGTTAGTCTTCAATAGATAACTTTGTGAGTGGAAAAAATTAAATATTTCTAGAGAATGACAATTAATTATACTATTATGTTACGTGTGATTTTAAGGACTTATTTGTCTTTTTACGTGATTATAATTAAAGATTTATTTCGTATAGTATTTGTGGAATTATAAATATTGTAAATTGATTACTTGTGAAATGGAATGTGAGATATATGTGATATTGAAACCTACCAGAAAAGTGCCCATGATTTTATCTATTCTAGTGCACTGAGGGGTCTTGGCAAGACCCGTGCTCTATATTACACTGAGGGGTCTAATTGGCCGTGTAAATATAGTTCAATGAGGGGTCTTAACCATGTACTATGATGTATTATTAGAGGATTTTGGGACCCGATTGCATACAATCGAGGGGCTTAAGCCCGTGTATAGGGGTGCCTAGCTTTGAGGCGCTTTACACATGTATGACTATATTACAAATTTTAATTAAAAGGTACATTTTAGTGAGTTTTTCATTTAACTGTGATATGATGAAGTGATGCTATATATTTTAACCGATTAAATATTCTACGAATATGAGTGATATTACTTGTTGAAATTAATGTGATGTAAATGTTGGTTTAGATGCTGGGCTCATTTACGTTATGAGAATGTCTCTCAATCGTTATTTTTATTATTATTATAAGGAGTTATAATGTGAATTGTTAAGTCGCGTGAGCTCGTTTTCGATAATATCTATAAATGAAAAGAGTATAATTATTTTCAAAAATCTCCACTAACCGAGCATATCAACTCATGTATTTTTCAACAATGATTTTTCTTATCAGGTAGCGGTTGAGTTTCTGGACAGCTTTTGGATATAAAGCTTTTGAGTTCAAAGTCGGAGCCATACGACAGAGTTAGTTAGTATGACTCATTTCATAGAGCATGTAGTCATTATATTTGGGGACACATTTTCATTTTTGAATATCATTTTGCATCACTTGTAAATAGATAGGTGGCTAACTATGTATTTTGTGTCCATATGTATAGTTTTGTTACTAAATGGTAAAAGTTTTATAATTTGGCTAGTCTTTATCGCATTTTTTTTGTTGTTGTGGATATTGAGAGGACAAATGGTCCCATTTAGTTGTGAATATAGTTTGTTGGGATGTGTGGAATTTTATTTCAAGTTGGTTAGTCCAAATTACTAGGAGATAATATCGAAATTTTCTTAAAATAAGTATAATGAGTTATAATTGAAGTAGCATTGGTGGTGGGTCCAACCTCTAGTTGATATTCACCATCGGCGCATGTCATGTCTCAAGTATATAAATATTGCTTGGAATGGGTCGTGTCAGATTGGTTTCAGAGCATGGCTCAGAGTTTATAGGCTTGCTTGCATGACATACGCATTCGATATTTAGCATATCATGCATACCATGTTGGTGAGTCATACGTTGTGGTAGTAGAACTCGCAGGCTCCAAGATATTTTGCCCCAGGCTCATATTGCTCGCGATAGAGATAATCTTAGAGAGGATGAAATGATAGAAGAATCAGTTCATCAGCCACCTGAACATCCGAAGAGATAGGGAAATATGGTTGAAAATGACCTAGTTGTTGTTGAAAGGATTGCTGCTGCAATTGTTTCACCCATCTTGTGATCTGAGATAGAGATTTTAGCATTGAGAAAGCAACAAAGTTAGGGGCTAAAGTTTTACAAGCACGCAGATTGATCCATGATTCTTGATGCCCGGATGATTAAAATAGAGAGAGTTTTTGATGTGATGGGTTGTCCATATGACAAAAAATTTCGTCTTGCCACTTTTTTGTTAGAAGATGGAGCATACGATTGGTGGCAGTCAGTGCAGAACAAATATCTAGACCCTTCTATTATAAATTGCGCAGATTTCAGACGTAATTTTTATGATGCTTATTACTCTCGTTCTTACAAAGATACTAAACATGATGAGTTCTTGAATAAAGTACAAGGATCTTCAACTGTTGCAAAATATCAAAAGAAATTTATTGAGCTTTGAAATATGCACAGTCCTGGTTGGTAATGAAAATGACAAATGCAGACGTTTTGAAGATAGTTTAAGGGAAGAGATTAGATCATCAGTGAATGCAGCGAGTTGGAGTAAATTTGGCAAATTAGTAGAATCAGCTTTGAGATGGGAGAAAAGTATGTCAGATAGACAAACTGATAAAGAACAGCTAAAATCCAGAGCTAGCGGTAGTCAGACATGGACAGAGATTTCTAACTATAGACCACTCCAAAGAGATAACAGAGGATTTCGACTTGGTGTTTCTACTACAGGCCAGTTCAAGCCCAGATCACGAAGAAGTCATGGCTCTAGATTCAGCTAGAGTACAGTACAGAAGCCAATAAGTAACCATCATCCTACTCCGAGTTCCTCCCAAAGACCATTTACTCTAAGATATGGAGAGGGTTCCAGCAGCACTAAATTTCCTCATTGCAAGTTATGTGGAAATTTTGATTTGGGCGAGTGCTTGAAATTCAAAGGGTTTGGTGTCTATTGTCAGTGTGGCCAAGCCGGACACATAAGAAGCAATTGTCCAGTTCTATTACCAGAGAGTGGCATAACACTAAGGATATTTCTCCAGCCAGAGTGTGGGTGGTACAAGACATGATCGATCCAAAGAAATACTTTGACTAATAAAGCAGGCACAAATAGTGGAGTTCAGTCCAATATAGCAAGTAGTAGTGGAGTAAAACTGAAAGGCCAGGCAGGACGTCCAAAGAATCAGGCGAAAGTTTTTGCTATGACACAGCATGCAGCAGAAGAGTCACCATATGTAATTATGGGTATGTTGTCTATTTTTTATAGAGACGCTCATATTTTAATTGATCCTGGATCTACACACTTTTTTATTTCAATTACACTTGCTATATATGCGAACCAAAAGTTAGAACATTTAGATAGTTGTTTGGTAGTGGGAACACCAGTACGAGAATCTCTTTTAGCTAAGGATGTATATTGATAGCGATTTTATGTCTTTAAAAATTCCATAAAGTGCACGGATCGCTCAAGTAGTAAAATGGATTTTGAGTCCAAGTATCGATCCCACGAGGATTTAGATAATTCAATTTAATCACGCTAACCTTAACCGAATCTAGAGAACTTTGAAAGATTTTGTGTTTTATAACTAATTGAAAGAGTAAAATAAAAACAATTAAACGACTATTTCTCAAAATAAATGAAAGGTTGAGATTAACTAAAAATGAGGTTAACTTTTTTAAAAAGGGAAAAGCACTAGAATTCCGAATCCACTTGTAGTTGTTATTTCGTCTATCTTGATTCTTGTTCTTGACAAATTAATTCGATTATGAAGATCAATATCCCTAGATTATTCAACAGCTTTCTCTCGAATACTATTAAACCTATTCATATGCATGACTCGACTATATTTCTATGACGAATGCGAATACAAATGAAAGCATTAAATTTCCATGGATAATTAAAGATCACCTAAAGCATAGCGGTATATTTCTATCCCCATATCGGACTTTAAGATAATTAAAATAGCGTCTAGCATGCTTTCGACCTTCGATAGTAAAACATACCACAACAATCATACAATTACTACGTATATAATTGTAGATGCAAACAAATCAAAATTAATTATTCAAAACCATATTGAAGTAAAGTGTCAAAACCAAGTCTCAAGATAAAAGAAATTAAACGACAAGTTTCATCGTAATTCTAGCGCTATTTAAACTAGCCTAGCATACTAATAATAAGAAAATAAGAAGGGAAGAACACATGGAATTCATCACCCTGATAAGAAGAAGACTTGGAAGAATAATTGCTTTCGTCGTTGATCTTCGTTCAATTCTTCAAAGAAGCGCCTTGATCTCCGCTTTAATGCCTTCGTCTATGTTTTTCGCCCAAAAACTCAACAACCTAATATGAGTTAATAACTCATATATATACTACTTTAATGGTGCCCTAGAATATGCCAAAAATATCCAGAAATCGTGGGCAAAAACTTACCTAACTAGACTAGAATTCAAAAAAGGAAAAAAATCTCACAATCATTCGAAAGTTGGCACAGGCGATCGCCTGTGCCATTCGAGCGATCGCCTGTGTGTGCATTTCACTCTGCTTTGTGGTTCACCCATTTCGCGCCTCGCCCGGCAATAGGTTGAAGCGATCGCTTCACCACAACTTCCAAGTTGTGATGTTTTGATCCCCCAGCTTTTCATAGTTTGTAATTTGGTCCTTCAACTTTTGATAATCTCCAATTGGGTCCTTCATCTTTCAATGATGTGCAATTTGGTCCTTCATCTTTCAATGATGTGCAATTTGGTCTTTCAACTTTTGATTTATGCCTCTTTTCATCCATTCTTCTCCAATTTCTCACAGACGGGTCCAAAACTGAAATGTAAAGAATAATGCACCAAATTAAGTAGAAAATTACTAAAATAACGAATTAAAAGCTTAGTTTAAGGACCCGAATAAGTGCACAAAACGCACTTATCATAAATCGAGATTGTGGGATCAAGGTGAATGATCAGGAGTTCAAGGAAAATTTAATACCTCTTGCAATCCATGATTTTGATGTTATCTTGGGCATGGACTTCTTAGCTGCAAATCGTGCTTCTGTTGATTGTTTTCGTAAAGAGGTTGTGTTTAGATGATTAGGACAACTTGAAGTTATATTTAGTGGACAGCGTAGAATCTTGCCATCTTGTATGATATTCGCTATTGACGCTAGAAGATTACTCAAGAAGGGTTGTTATGCGTATTTAGCTCATGTAATTGATACAGATGTTAGTAAGATAAAACTCGAAGACATCCCAGTTGTCTGAGACTTTCCTGATGTATTTCCAAAAGAATTGCTCGGTCTACCCCCAGATAGGGAAGTTGAGTTTATTATTGATCTAATTCCAGGAAATGCACCTATTTTTCAAGCACCATATATAATGGCTCCATCAGAATTGAAAGAGTTAAAAGTCCAGTTACAGGAATTGGTAGACAAAGGTTTTATCAAACCTAGTATATCTCCGTGGAGAGCACCAGTTTTGTTTGTTAAAAAGAAAGATGGCACCATATGATTTTGTATAGACTACAGACAGTTGAATAAAGTGACAATCTGTAATAAATATCCTTTGCCACGTATTGATGATCTATTTGATCGCCTTGAGTGCTGCTTATGCTCGAGATATCATCAACGAAGAATTAGGGATGGAGATGTACCAAAAAATGCGTTCAGAACGCGATATGGCCATTATAAGTTTCTTGTGATGCTGTTTGGGTTGACCAATGCCACATCATCTTTTATGGATCTAATGAACATAGTGTTTCATCCGTATCTCGACAGATTTGTGAATGTATTTATTGATGATATATTGGTATATTCTCGAAATCAAGATGAGCATACCGAGCATCTTAGAATCATTTTCCAGGTCTTATGGGATGGACAATTATATACTAAATTCAATAAATGTGAATTTTGGCTCGACAAAGTGATATTTTTATGACATGTTATATCAGCAGAGGAAATTTATGTTGACCCACATAAAATTGAAGCAGTGGTACAATGGGAAAGACCTATTAATGTGATGCCAATGCACGTAGTTTTCTTGGGTTAGCAGGGTACTACCGTTGTTTTGTTGAAGGCTTTTCCAAAATTGCTCTTTCTTTGAGTAGTCTGACTAGAAATAATGTTAAATTTGTGTGGACTGGAGAATGTGAAAAGAGTTTTCAAGAATTGAAGCATCAATTAGTTCTTGTCGCCCCAAATTGCTTACTCTTCCATCTCTGGGCGAGGAATTTGTGATTTACAGTGATGCTTCACGTCAATGTTTGGGTTGTGTTTTGATGCAAAATAGGAAGGTCATAGTCTATGCCTCTAGACAGTTAAAGAAACATGAGATAAATTATCCTACACATGATCTAGAGCTAGGCGCAGTTGTTTTAGCATTGAAAATTTGGAGACATTATCTGTATGGTGAGAGATGTCAAATTTTTACATACCATAAAAGCTTAAAGTATATCCTTGATTAGAAAGAATTGAATTTGAGGCAGAGAAGATGGCTAGAGCTAATAAAAGATTATGACTACAAATCGATTGTCATCCAAGGAAGGCCAATGTAGTTGTTGATGCTCTCAGTAGAAAGACATCTACTTCTACGAATCAGACTAATGAAATTTTCTATTCATTATTCTGTGAATTCAAAGTTTGGAATGCTCAACTATGAGTGACCAATTTGGGAGCATTATTTGCTAATTTTCAAGTGAGACCTACTTTGATTGACAAAGTTAGAGAAGCTCAGACTCAAGATCCGATATTGAGTAAATTGAAAGAAGAAGTTAGTAACCATGAACCTGCAGATTATATCATTCGAGATGACGGAGCCTTGGTTATAGGAAGTAGACTATATGTTCCAGACGACTCAAAGTTATAGAAAGAAATTCTAGAAGAGGCACATAGTTCAGTCTATGCAATGCATCCGGGGAGTACCAAAATATATCGCATACTTAAGGAACATTATTGGTGGCATGGAATGAAAAGAGAAATAGTTGAGTTTGTATCCAGATGTCTTATTTGCCAACAAGTGAAACCAGACTGTCAGAGAACAGTGGACTCTTACAGACATTGCCTATTCTCGAGTGGAAATGGGAGCACATCACTATAGATTTCTTATTTCGGCTTCCTCGTACTTAAAGTGGTCATGATGGTATATGGATCGTGGTAGACAGATTTGACGAAAACTGCTAGAATTTTGCCGATTAAAGTTACTTATTCACTAGATAAATTGGCAAAAATATATGTGGATGAGATAATCAGTTTATATGGAGCACCAGTATCTATTGTTTCAGATAGAGATTCACGTTTCACTTCTAAATTCTGGCCTAGTTTGCAGAAAGCCATGGGTACTAAACTACATTTTAGTACAACTTTTCACCCATAGAAAGATGGCAAATCAGAAAGGACTATATAGAATTTAGAAGACATGTTACGAGCTTGTGTTCTTCAGTTTAATGGAAATTGGGATACTCATCTATCCTTAATGGATTTCGCATATAATAACAGTTATCATTCTAGTATAGAAACGGCTCCTTTTAAAGCATTATATGGTAGAAAGTGCACAATTCTAGTTTGTTGGGATGAGGTTGGTGAAAGAAAACTGTTAGGCCCTGAACTTGTTCGATTATCACGACAAGGTAAAACTAATCAAAGCAATGCTAAAGACGACTCAAGGCAGAAAAAAACTATGCAGACAAACGTAGAATAAACCTTGAATTTGAAGTTAGGATAGAGTTTTTCTTCGATTATCTTCATGGAAAGGTGTCCTCGATTTGGTAGAAAGGAAAAATTGAGTCCAATATATATCGCCCATATGAGATCATTGAGCGCATTGGCCAGCTTGCTTATCATTTAGCCTTGCCAACTGAGTTATCTAGAATTCATGATGTGTTTCATGTCTCCATGCTCCATAAATATATTCCAGATCCGTCTCATGTGTTGGAATTGCAACCAGTTGAGTTGAAAGAGAATCTTACATATGAAGAAAAACCAGTTGGAATATTAGATAGAAAAGAACAAGTTCTTCGAAGTAAAACTATAGCAATGGTTAAAGTGTTATGGAGAAATCACGCAATAGAAGAGGCTACATGGAAAAATGAAGATCAGATGCGTTCTCAATATCCACAGCTCTTCAGTGCATAACTGGTTGAATTTTGAGGACGAAATTCTTTGAAGGGGATGAGATTGTAATAATTTAGTCAAGTTGGGATTTTCTTGGTCAACAATGTCAAGCCAACTTATTTAAAAAAGAAAAAAACAAGCTGCACATTTGAAAAGTTAGGCGGTGGATGCATTGATATCAATCTCTTCAACTTCCTTTTTCATTTAGCTCTTCAGCAAAGAAAGAAAAACGGCAGCCATCATTTTCTTCCTTTCATCCTTAATCAAATCATACTACAATTTTGGAATTTTGAGGAAAAAAAAGAAAGTGGAAGAAGTAATAGGGAACATTAAGTTTGAATAATTTATTTTCTGCTTTGGCTACGATATGAGGTAAGAAGAGAAACTTTGATTTTAAGAATTGGTTTAATTGTGTGTTTATAGTTCAATTCCCAGCTTTAATTATTGAATTTTCAAGAAGGAGAATTATAAGTGAGTTTTGATTTGGATAATTCTATTGTTATCTCAGGAAGTGACTCAAATATCGGGACAATCTATCAGCCGAGTTAGTCTTAAATAGATAACTTTGTGAGTGGAAAAATTAAATATTTCTAGAGAATGACAATTAATTATACTATTATGTTACGTGTGATTTTAAGGACTTATTTGTCTTTTTACGTGATTATAATTAAAGGTTTATTTCGTATAGTATTTGTGGAATTACAAAGATTGTAAATTGATTACTTGTGAAATAGAATTTGAGAAATATGTCATATTTAAACCTACCAGAAAAGTGCCCATGAATTTATGTATTCTAGTGCACTGAGGGGACTTGGTCGTGTTCTATATTACACTGAGGGGTCTAATTGGCCGTGTAAATGTAGTTCACTGAGGGGTCTTGACAGTGTACTATGATGTATTATTAGAGGATTTTGGGACCCAGTTCCGTACACTGAGGGGCCTTAAGCTCGTGTATGGGGGTGCCTAGCTTTGAGGACAGTTTACACATGTATGACTATATTACAAATTTTAATTAGAAGGTACATTTTAGTGAGATTTTTTATTATACTGTGATATGATGAAGTGATGATATATATTTTAGCTGATGAATATTCTACGAATATGAGCTGTTATTACTTGTTGAAATTAATGTGATATAAATATTGGTTTAGATGTTGGGCTCATTTATGTTACAAGAATGTCTCTCAATCGTTATTTTTATTATTATTATGAAGAGTTATAATGTGAATTGTTAAGTGACATGAGCTTGTTTTCGATAATATATATAAATGAAAAGAGTATAATTATTTTCCAAAATCTCCACTCACTGAACCTATAAACTCGTATATTTTCCAACAATGATTTTTCTTATCACGTAGCAGTTGAGTTTCTGGACAGCTTTTGGATATAAAGTTTTTGAGTTCGAAGTTGGAGCCACACGACATAGTTAGTTAGTATGAATCATTTCATAGAGCATGTAGTCATTATATTTTGGGGAGACATGTTCATTTTCGAATATCATTTTGCATCACTTGTAAATAGATAGGTGGCTCACTATGTATTTTCTTGTCCATATGTATAGTTTTGTTACTAAATGGTAAAAGTTTAATAATTTGGCTAGTCTTTATCGTATTTTTTTGTTGTTGTGGCTATTGAAAGGGCAAATGGTCCCATTTAGTTGTGAATAGAGTTTGTTGAGATATGTGGTATTTTATTTCAGGTTGGTTAGTCCAAATTACAGGTTGATAATGTCGAATTTTCTTAAAAATAAGTATAACGAGTTGTAATTGAAGTAGCCTTGGTGGTAGGTCCAACCTCTTGTATTCTGCCGCATCTGTACCCATCTACCATTGAGACATCAAATCGACAAACATACTCTTGGATGATAAATACCAAGCAAAAGTTTCGGACTTTGGAACATCGAGGTCAGCTTCTATTGATCAAACTCACTTGACTACAAAAGTTATAGGAACCTTTGGTTACTTGGATCCGTAGTACTTCCAATGAGCCAATTCACGTAAAAAGCCGACATTTACTGACTTTGGTGTTGTCATGGTTGAGCTTTTAATCAAGTGTAAATCAATCTCTTCTATTAGAATACAAGATCAAGGAAGGAGTTTAGCCACAAATTTCTTGCAATCAATAGAGAAAAATAGTTTACTTGATATTCTTGATGTTAGGGTGCTCAATGAAGGCACGAAAGAAGAAATTATGGCTATTGCTCAACTTGCTAGAAGGTGTCTATATTTGAATGGAAAGAGAAGGCCAACAATGAAAGAAGTAGCAGCAGAACTCAAAGCAATTCAAGGATCGTCTGTTCAAGATAATCTTGGTAACACAGAACACCACTCAATAGTTGATGTGTCTGAGGTTTATGATTTTGCATCCATCTCAGGAAGCATCTGTTTTGATAATATCAAAACCTCCTACTCATCTGATGCCGATCCACTATTGTCAGCTAAATTAAGAAGAATTTCATGCATATGATATTTGTCTTCTACATTTTCCATTGTATGTACCTTAAAACATCTGTAGTTGGTTTGTTGTATGAATTTTTGTTGTCTAACTTCATCATCGTACTTATATTATGAAAACAAGAGTAAAATTTCCAATTTCATTAAAATTATTAGTGAACTTATTTTGTTGAAAAATAATTTGCAATGTCACAAATTTGAATGAAAATATCTCATCCACATCTTATAGATGGAAAAACTTGCATTAGACATAAATGAAAAACATTCACGCATATTATCTTGTGCATGGACTCGCTTGGTAATAGCAGTATTAGAAGAACCATAACCATAAGATGTGGACTGGAGTTGTGACTTATTATTTTCAAACCTCTAATGTCTCGATTGTATATGTTATGTAGTGTCTACTTAGATTAGTCGTGCCAATAGAATTTTTCCAAGCCTTTTCCCATCCGTTTACAATACCACTCTTTACTAATTTAGATTGTTCCCAACACTTATACGTATTTTCCAAAGGTAGTTGTTTTTTGCTTGATTGTGACACTGTTTCATCTTCTTCTTCAAAATCATCATCCAAATTAATTGGAGGATTAGTACTCCTATCACCAAAGTCATGAAGTAATGAAACATCATTTAGACTACTGAAATTATGATCAAATGGTTGACTAACTTGTGGAGTGTTAGAACTTCGAACTAGAAATTGGTTGAACTCATCAATTTCCAAGATTACACTTTAATCCATTTGAAATAATATATAAAAGAAAGAGGTAAAATAAGAGAGTTTATACTAAAGTTAGACATGAATAAACAAATTTAGAGACAAGAAAACTTGATATTGCACAATAAGAGAGCTAATATGGAGATTATAACACTTTAAGATTGAGAAGCTAGAGATTTGTGGAAAAATAAGGTGAAGTTGGGGTTTATATTAATAATAAATAAATTTTACACTTTCCAAACAGTAAGATTAATGACCATTTGAAAACAGTCATATTGGCCCACCAGCGGCTCATTTTTTTTCACGAGTTGAGCGGGTTCGTGTCGTTTGTCGAATTTTGAATCCGACTCGGCTCTTGACCCATGTTTAAACGAGCCCGGGCCATCCATGGGCAGTTCGATTCGTTTGACACCCCCTAAGCTCACACAATTTTAAAACCAAATTCAACAAAATAGTAAGATAATATATTCAATGTCCACAATAATGAATTATATGTGGTAATTTTTTAAGCAACAACACAAGCTAAACAACGCCGCACAACAACCCGCCTAACAAACAAAAGAGTTATACCAAATAGTTTTGAAGGAAATAAAACAGGTAAATTTCAACCCATCTACTAAGCAACTCTTCCTAAAACAGGTAAAATTATTTTT
Organism: Forsythia suspensa; assembly: GCA_023638005.1. Taxonomy (NCBI): domain Eukaryota; kingdom Viridiplantae; phylum Streptophyta; class Magnoliopsida; order Lamiales; family Oleaceae; genus Forsythia; species Forsythia suspensa. The sequence goes on along the minus strand of CM042669.1, from coordinate 39,068,118 downwards.
TAAGTACTTTTAAGTTGTGGGACTTATGAAATGTATGGGTAGTAAGTTGTGGGTTCTTCGAAATATGAAATGTGTAGATAAAAAGTATGTTTGACCAACTTAAATTATAATTCATGAAGGACATTCTTTCTAACAAACGGAAGCTGGAGATCATGAAACAGTTTGTTTAACGGAGGAGTGTAGTGCAATTCTTTAGAAAAAGCTACCACCTAAGTTAAAAGATCCAGGGAGCTTCAATATTCCTTACATTATTGGTTCTAACTATTTTGATCATGCATTGTGTGAGTTGGGTGCAAGTATTAATCTCATGCCATTATCTGTGTACATGAAACTAGAACTGGGATAAGCAAGACCAGCCACTGTCTCATTGCAACTGGCGGATCGATCAATGAAGCATCATCGGGGTAACATTAAGGATGTCTTGGTAAAGGTCAATAAGTTCATATTCCCAGCTAACTTGATTATTCTTGATATGGAAGAGGACAGTGATATCCCCATCATTCTTGGAAGACCATTCTTGGCTGCAGGGAGACACTACAACAAAATCTCTATTTCACGACAATATATTTTGCGACATACGTAAATTTGTTGCAATAAGTGATTTAGCTGCGACACGCTTTTTAGAGTTTGTCGCAAAAAATTGTGGTAGAAAAAATAAATACCAAAATAATATAAGGCGACATAAAAAGTTGTCGTGAAATGTCAAAATGTGCGACAAATAATAAAGATTGTCGCAAAAAAAACATGATGGGAAGCATGGTGCCAAAATATTTTTGGTTGGAAACTTATGGCGACAAACTTTAAATTCTTGCAACAAAGTTTCTTGTGATGCAATAGATCTATCTTTGGCGACAATGAATATTTGTTGCTAAAAATTCTACACTACCGAAATTAATTGTCAGAGAGATGTAATTTTACTTGACGGACATAGTTTGTCTCTAATAACGATGGATTAGTTGGGGTGGGGTAAGTTTGGTGATATGGATTTTATGGAGGGGTTATAATGTTATATTGAGGGGGAGGGGTGAGGGGGTTTGAAATTTATGATTCAATATGGACTGAGCAGGTGGGGGGTTGGAGCAATAATTGATGATTGCTGCATGGCAGGTTGCTTATAGTTTCAAACAACTTAAGTCTCATATCCTCAACCATATCCAAAATTTTCCAAATGATTTAACGGACCAAAAGAGCTTATGAGATTTTTAGGTTGTTTAAATTATGCTGAATCATTTATTCCAAACCTTGCAAAAATGAGAGCACCTCTTCAGAAAAAACTTAAGAAAAATTATAGATGGCAGCTGAGCCTTCTCAAGGCTCATCACCTTCAAATCTTTGGATTTCGACTTATCTTCTTCCTTCTTTGAACTTGCCATCGAAGCCTACGAGGGTGCCATACACATCCTTGGTCAAAACTAGCCCCTGGATTAAGTTCATCTCCGCCACTTGAGAGTTCGCTCGTGGAAGCCTCTTGGTAGCTTCTTCCACGTTTGGGTCCATAGACTTGTAGACGCCGCCACCATTATCGCAAGAGACGCAGGGGAGCAACACCATCACGGTAGGATCTAACTCTTCATGGCGGTAGGTGATTTGCACGTGTCCCACTCGACTGAAAGATGAGGAAGAGTTCCTAGCATCCCCAACCCTTTCAGTAGGATTCGGTGAGGCTTGGAAACTTTCCTCAACTCGCCTGGTCTTGTGGACATCCTTCATAAGCCCCTCCATAGCCTCAAAAGCTTTCATCTTCTGGACGGTGGCCTCGTCTATACTCTATATGATCTTTTTTTCCTTTGTCTTTGAGAGGCATAGGGGCGAGAGCCGGAGGCGGAGGCAGAGGCGGAAGCGAAGGAGGAACAATCGATTGAAACTTGGGCGTGGGGACCAAGGGTGTATCGTCTCGACAATAAGAGTGCTATTCAGATTGCTCACAACTCAGTTTTCCATGAACGAATCAAGCACATCGAGATTGATTGTCACCTTACCCGTCATCATCTCAAGCAAGGCTCCATCACTTTGCCTTTTGTTTCATCTTCTTCGCAGATTGCAGATTTCTTTACCAAGTCGCATTCTATTTCTCGTTTTAGTTTTCTAGTTGGCAAACTCTCGATGCTTGTCGCTGTTGCATCGTGAGTTTGAGGGGAGATGTTAATAAATATTGTTTTATTTATTTATTAAGGGTAGAATAGTCTTTCCAGCTTAGCGTAGTTATAGTTTATTTGTAATTAGGTTTCATTAAGACTTTGTATTACTTTTCATTATGCGTAAGGAACCCTAGCCTCCCCCTTTTCTTGATTCTTATTGTTCTTTATTTGTCTATTCTATATTGTTTAACACTAATTAAATAACCTCATACACCACATTCATCTCAAAGTAAATTCATGTCAGTGGATATATATGATCTAGTCTTTTGACTTAATAACCATTGAAAAGTTTTCATTCTCTGTCAACTATTAATCCAACCCGTCCAAGTAATTATATTACAGCGTTCATATTAAAAGAGTATAGTATTTACTTTTACCATTCTTTCCTTTTAATTATGTTGAAAAAATTATTTTGTGCAGGAATATTTTTACTAAAAAACAAGACATGTTACAATGTCGTTTTCTTTGAACTAGTTCACCAAGCATGTTTGGGTTGGCTTATATACAAAATAAGTACCAAATGTGTAGCTTATTTTCAATATGGGCCTACTTACATTTAAAATAGAGCAAATTACATATATACCTCTAATTTTTCTAGTATTTTGACATTAAAAAAAATACAAAAATACCCAAATCAATTTCAAAAAAGTAAAATTGTATTAGTTCTTTAATGCATCCAATGTAATAAGTGGAGAAGAAAAGACAGAGATATATTTGATAATTTGCTTATAAAATGGGTCAACGACCATTCAGATAAATTTGTCAAGTCACCCGACCATTTAACACCATTTTCATATGGTAAACACAAAATTGTCAAAAAATCCAGTTGAAATTATTTTTTAAATGTTTACAAGTTGTAGGTTTTATAGAATGTGTAAATAATAATTGACTAATAAGTTGTGGATCGTAAGAAATGTATGAATAAAAAATATGTTTGATCACTTTACTTTAAATTAAAATCAAATTAAAAGAAGTGATACATTCTCACCTATTACTAAGACGCATCTCTATTCTCCCAAGCGTGATTGAGCCAACTAGATCGAGCATATACTCTTTAAATATAAAATGCTCTCTATTTTAAAGAACCAACTCTTGTATTATACTCTAAGAAACTCTCTAAATGCATTTAAAGTATGTCAATGTCAATTTTGAATCTTCCATATATTGATTGCATTAAATAGTACTACATCCATCCCAAAAGGATATGTTTGCTTCTATTTTCACACAGATTAATAAAAATGTAGTTATTATAATTGTAATAATAACGTGTTTTTAATACACCCTTATATTAATATTATTATTCTATTAAAACTAGTTCATACTTTGTTAATTACAAAACACGTTAAATAGAGGCATTGGACGGGTGAAAAAGGAAAACAAGTCTATCTTTTTGAGAATCCATTTGCACCTTTTGCAAAGATTATGAATCCAATTATAATTTTTTCTAATTAAAACTAAGAACATATTTGTTTTTTTTCATAAAATAAGGATCAATTGTGCACCAAAACATATATGGTAGGTAAGGTCTTCTGTGCCAAAAACAAACGTTATAGATCATTTTTGCACTGAGAACAAATGTGATGGACCATTTGGGCCAATTTTCCAAAAAAAATAAAAATAATATCATTGACCATCAATACAAGGGAGATTCACATGTTAGAAATAACATCTATAAGCCTGAAACCATTTATCATGCCAAAATTACCAAGTATAATAATTTAGAAGAATACCTGTCTCCATTGATGTTGAAATTGAGACGGTTGGATCTTCCGCAGTCTAATCACCTCAATAGTGCTCAATGGAATCTATGTCTATAATGGTGTAGAAGAGAAGAGCAAAAGTTGTGATTGACTCGGGGACCATAACCCTATTTATTATATTCTGTATATTCTAGTTCAATTAGAAGTCCATCAATCCTAATTGGACTAGGATTCGGTCTCTACACATTACAGAGTCCGTACTCAGTTCAAATGTTTCGAGGGCCCAATCAACAAATCACATAATGGCCCTATTAATTAGATAGCTCATATAATTGCAATACAATATATAGCCCATTATAGAGATAAAAAAATCCAACAATCTCCCACTTGAGCTACATATGTTATCTGAAACAATTATATTTTAAACTTTATGTGTACACTTAAATTGCTATCTTGCTTGAAACATCTCCGTACAATCTGGTCCATCTACTATATCAGCATGAGATCAAAGTGGCCTTCGTCACATTAATCGGTAACTCAACCCATCAATGGTCATCATACCAACATATTCAATGACATAGATCGAGTATAGATGTGTAGCATGGAAATTACATGCAATGTGATCTTAACCCATGTCTATTTCCAACTGGTCCTATTTTATTCTTTAGTGAGATCATACCAAAGCTTTCCAATCTTAATGTTAAACCACAAATGGAAATTGACATTTAAAACCCTCTTCCTTTTTTCTGCGTTTTCGCATCGCTACTTTTAGCGTGGTGGAGTTAAAATTGTACACGAACAAGTTGTTACGTGCACAAATTTTGGTAAACTTAAATTTCAACACTTAAAATTAAGAAAAATTAAATAAATTTACACAAACTATTATTACATTTTATATAGCTAGCTTTTACACCTATTCGGCTAATATAAGGTCTACTTTATCTTGGATACGAAGTTCTGCATCCTCTCAATCTTTTAAACACATTAAACTCTCTAATATGCCTGATTTTAGTCTTGACCTCATATCAATCATAATCCTATCACATGTACTAAAAGCAGATTTTGATGCTACAGTTGATACTGGGGTGTTATTAGATCGCGGGCTATAATAGAAACAATTGAGTATTGACACTTATTTTGTCTCCACCATCTAAGTATATCAAAATTATTTCTCTTATCTTTATCTAATATATTAAGCATGTCGTGACCAAAATAACTAACTAACTCTATAGGTACGTATCTATAATTTGTTTCTACATTTTTGGCACGAGAAAGCGAAGATGAAGAACTAGATTGTTGAGTTCTCATAAGAAGAATGAAACACCAATAATCATTAGCGTTATTTGATGACAAAGAAGGAATTGGTACATGAGGTCTTCTAACATTTCTATCGGTTTTCGCTACATAAAAGTCGTACATTTCACATAATATTTTTCTAAATTATCATAAGTTATTGGATTCCTATAATTTAACTTATTAGAAATTACTGAAATAGTATCTTTTGTACATTCTAAATTTACTCTAGAGTCTATAATTGACGTTAACGGGAACAACATATGCAGTTATTCTCAATATTTTTTAAAATTAATCACCATATTAGAAAAAATTGTAAATGTCTTATACCTATTAGAATTATTTATAATAAAATAAAAATGATTTAAAACTAATAGACTGATATAGGATGTGATTTGTTTTTTTACAATTATAATTATTTTTTGTTTATTTAACTATTTATGATGGCATATTTATAAATCTTTCAATATTTTTTTATCAAATGGTTATTTTTGTAACCACTTGGTAAAATATAGTATGTAAAATGTATAATTTCAAAACGTGGTATGTCAAATGTAAATGTACCATATATATGTATTTTGTAAGATTTCTCTAAATTTATTGATATGTTATTTAGTATTGATTACGTTTACTAATTCGTTAATAGTATGAAAAAATTATATAGTAAATTTATTATCAATTTTTTTTGTTCAAGGGTGCATGCGAAGGAAGCTTACACATGAATGTTTTTTTATTCACGAGTCCCTACATTAAAATAAAATACTTTGCGTCTATAGAATATATATTGAAATCTTTTAAAAATTGTCAACGTTGATGATCTCTTCTATTATCCCAATTTACTGAGAGTGGTAGATTGCACGCACAATAAGTTCTCGTTGTTCGTCAAGAAGGGTCTTCTTCCTGTCTTCCATTTCTCGAACGTGATTTTCGGCTACTTGTATAGCTTCTCTTATGCCCTCACCGTTGACGTCAAAACGTGGACACTGAACAAATTTAGCCATTGCTCCCAAAAGAGCTTCTGGTTTTCTACAGTTTGCATTTCTTGTTGAATAATTTCAAGTCTTGCAGTGATTTCATTATTCATAACTAAAATTTTTTATTGTCTATTTTTAAAATCACATCACCCGTTACTAGATAGAGACCGAAAATTCTTCTATTTATATAGACATATTCATTAAATATTTGTGGTAGATTCCATTTATTAAATTATTAAATAAAATTTATTATAAATGGTTCTTACTTTATCCAATATTTAATATTAAGTTCATTAATGTTAAAATGTTGTGAATCTAACTTTATTTATAAATTGGAGAAGACGTTTTCTAAACATTGTCTATCTACTTATGTAGAAATTTTCATTTTTTATTTCTTTTTGTTGCAAGTCATTGAAATAATGGAGATTCTCTTAGAAAAATAAGAAGCAAAGAAAGGTATAATTTAGATAATATTCTAGATAACCTTCTCATCTCCCTCTAATTAATTAGTGTACATTCAATTCAACCATGAAAAAATTGCCAGTATTAGAATTTTATTTATAATACTCTCAAATATGGTAACTCAATATTCTTTGTCAGCATTTAATTGACAAGTGTATTGAATAGTTGAGACATAATGTTTAATTAATACCTAAATATACACATATCAATTAAATAATAATAGAGAGTACTGAATTTTGTATTCTAAAAGTACTAGAAATTTTCTTCGGTCTAGATAGCAATTTGTAAGTATGAGAAATTCCTTAATAATTGCATGTTTAGTATGCTATATAATAAACAAAATTTTAAAACTGATTTGGCCGATGGTGGTGAAAGGCAACAAAAGAGGACTTTTGATACAGTTTAAGCACTTTTCTATCTCTTTGATGATTGAAGCATTAGAGAAGCGACGAGGCCGTCCTCGACAAATTGAAGAACAAGAAAACTAACCATAAAAATTACATTTTCTTTTCTCGTGAAACTCCCGTCTGGTATTGATTTTAGACCACAACTTCTGATTGTTTGAGTGTTAAACTTACGAAAAAATAATTTATACCATCTGACATCAAATTTTAAGAAGAGAGAAACAGCAAAATGATAACTTTTCAGATTATGCTTTCAGCATTTCTAATTATTTATAATCTAACTACCAATTTTAACCATAATAAATTAGAATAATTCATTTTCTACTATATGGACTATGTTTTTATTTGGTAATTTTATAAATTTAAAGATGTAATTGATATTAATTTTTTTTTATTTAAAAATAACTATAGTGAATATATTTAGAAAAATGTTTGATAATATTACGTATTGATATAAAAGTAAAAATAAATTTTACAATATTACCAATAATAATACTATATATGTCTCTACACTACTTCTATTTTCATTGAAACAATAAATTTACTTACGTTTTTTCTAATATATCTCTATATTAAAATAATGGTAGTTCATATTTGTTGATAACAAAGCATATTAAATATGGACATATTAGAAAACTAAGAAATTAATTATACTATCAACAAAAAAGTGTATTATAATTTATGACAGATAAATAAAAAAAATAAATTCATTTTTATAAGACAAAAAAGTAATTAATATTCAATTAGTAGTATCAAACATAGTTATCAAACCGGGACCGGTCCGGCCAATCCGACTAGAAAATCGGTGATTCGGTACCCCAACCAGTCCGGTTATCTTAATTGGACCGTCCAACAATTGAACCGTTTATAACTCGAAAAAACCGTCGATTTTTTAACTAGGTGACCCGTAACCTGGCAGGATCATTGCATAATAAATTTTTTTATTTTTCTTATTACCCTATTCTACCTAAAAGATACATCAATTTCTTCTCCACTCTATTAATAAGATATAAATATAATGAAGTATAATAATTTATGTTATTTTTTTTACAAAAATTAGTTGAAAATACTAGTAGTCTCGTACTTATTTTACTAAATACATTCGTGATGGTAATGATTTTCTACTATATAAGTATGTTTTTTTTTTTATTTGGACTAGTAGGGTGATATTTAGTAACAAAATTAATATAATGTTTATTTATTAGAGTGTAATAATTCATGATTTTATGTTATATTTAACAAAAATAGACTTATCGGTTCAACATAAATTGACCCACCGGTTCAACCACCGAATCACCGGTTGAACGAACAACCCGGTGACCCACCTCTTCGTCCGGATCGATGTCTGGGCCGGGTCTGATAAATGATAACTATGGTATCAAACATGCAATAATGTGTAGATGGACTACCAATGAGAGAATAATATTAAAGAGAAAAGATCTCTACCCCTTGTGACTACCAATGCACTGTTTTTCTTTTTCTTTTTATTTTTCCGAAGGTCACCAATGCATTGTTAGTTTCAAATAACCGCGAATTTGTATCCCAACGTACATATTAGTATAATACTAATACGATGGCATCTTAGCGACAATAATTTACAAAACAATATATAAGTATTCAAGTCTAGGAGAAGCTTTTGCATTGCCAACCTGTTCATTGGAACTAACTAAAAACTGTAAAGTCATTCGGCTTCAAGAGCTGCAATTTCATACCTGACTTCTTCAAGGTATTCGTTTATGGCAATAACTGCCTCCTGCACACCTTTAATGGCTTCCTTGAGAGCATTATCATATTGTGCATCGGCTTCTGCCTCTTCAGTTCCAGAAGCTTCAGTTATTTTCTGGATATGAACACATTCGTGTCCCGTTGAATGCCCAAATCTGCAGTTTTCATGACTTACCAAACGTTCAGAGGGACGGCCAGCCTTTTTCAACACTTGAATAGTAGCAGTCTGTAAGCAAATGAGGCACACAAGTGGGACAACAGAATAAGTACCCTAAAACTTAAGCAGAGTTTTTTTTTTCTTACCAATCTATAATTTAGTACCAGGAAGTTGCAAGGGTTTTTAAATAACAAGATATACAAAAAATATTTACAGACAGAAATGTCTTACCATTTTGGGACAGCCAAAGGTCATAAGTTGAATTATTTATTTATTTTTTATTTCTTTCTGGGTTAGATGAAAGATCCTTTTGCATGGTGCATGGGAGCTATAAACTCATATCAGTTTGTGATCTGAGAAATGGAAAAGCTTATAATTTTATTTTACAGATACTTTTCCAGAAACATTCCAGAGATATCATATGTGATCCATAAGCAGGTGAACCACGTGGTCAGGGGCGGACCGGTCACAGGGCGAGACCCCGCGTCCGCTCGTGCTGGAATTTTACAAAAAAAATGGTGCGTAAAATATTTTAGGCCGCAACCCGGCCCAAGTTCTGTAGCACAGTCCAACCCAGTCCATATCCATTAGACTGGAATAATTTTTTTTTAAAAAAAATTGTAGTTCAGGTCCAACCTAATTAAATTGATCCATCACCCATTTGCAGTCCAATCCAAAATCAGCTGAAATCTTAAGAAATCTGAACAAAAGACCCAATACAGCAATACCCATCTAAATCCAAAAATCAGATTCAATAAAAAAAAATTAAGAGAGGAGAAAAAACCTACGAAACGAGAAGAAGAAGGGGAACTCCGGTAGAACTTAGAAGACGATTCCGGCGCGAGTTAGCAGTGCCTGAAAAGTGAAGCTGAACCGCTGAAGGACGAAACACAAGGCGATTCCGACGAGCAAAACAGCAAAAGACAAATTGGCTGAAATCTGAAGTAACGTATTTACTTTTTATCATCTTCAATGAGTTCAATCACCTTCTCTTCACCGCCATTTCGAAGTTTCTGTGTGCACAGTAGAATTGTAGAAAGGTTTGGAAATTGGAATAGAATTTGCATTGTGTTGTGTATAGTGTACTTGTGTATTTGTGGCTTTGTCATATCTAATCATCGCCTGCTATTCAAAATAGGTTAAATTGTTTATTAGCTCCGATTGCTTATTAGCTTATTACTTATATTTGATTAGGTTAAATTGTTAATTAATAGCTTAATTGTAGAATTAGTTAATTAATACAACAGTACATTTATTACTTATTAGGCAAAAAATAGTTAATTAATTTTAGTTATTAGTTTAAATGGTTAATTAAATTATTTATTAGTTATTAAATTCTATTATTATATTTATTTATTAATTATACTGTTGTTTTGCTGGCTAATTATTATATTGTCGTTGCTAGTTGTTATTGTTTAAATTGTTGCCTTGCCAACTAATTATTACATTGCTGTTGATAGTTGCTCTTGATTATATTATTGCATTGCCGACTAATTATTATATTGTTGTTATTAGTTACTATTGATTTTATTATTGCCTTGTCGGCTTAGTACATTATGTTGGGAGTTGGGACTTGGTACTTGGGATTGAATAATTTAATTAAAAAATAATTTTCGTAATTTGATTACTTGAAGTCTTGAATTTACAGTCTATAGACAAGATATTAGACATGAAAAGGTTTTTTCAACCTCAAAGAAAGCCTAAAGCTAGACCAGCTGGTTCAAGTTGCTCTAGTGTTGCTTCTAATGCTATCAATACTTCGAGTTCGACACCTTCACAACGTTCATTACTTGTTGATAATGATGGTACTAAAAAGTCTCGAATTGATATCAATGTAGATGCCCTTGACCTTGAGTATGATCCTGGAAAACAACCCCCAATCGAATCCTATGACTCTAATATTAGAGACGAGATTAGGATGAATTACTTGGAGAGAGGTCCTTGTCAACCACACGTACATAGTTTTCCAAAAACAATTATGGGAAAAGATAAGAGGTGTTTTAGGAAGGAATGGTTTGCCGATTTCCATTAGTTGGAGTATAGCATTGAGAAGGATGCCACTTTTTGTTTGCACTGCTATTTGTTCAAATCCGATAGAAGGGGTCAAAGAGGTAGAGGAACATTCACAAAAATTGGTTTTAGAGATTAGAAACACAAACAAATTTTGAAAGATCATGTCGGTCTTGTTACTAGTGCTTACCATCATGCTCTCACAATGTGCACCAACTTGATGAATCAAAGGCGATATTTCTTTTGCACTTTCAAATCAAAGTCTTGAACAACAAAAGAGGTACACTAGATTATTCGATCATGTACTAGTTGTTACCGATTTCTTGATCAAGGATTGGCTTTTTGTGGACTGATGAGTCGATATAAGTCGCTAACGGAAATTTTCTTGAGTTACTAAGTGATACGCATATAGATGTCGTGGGGAGTGAATGGGGTAGTTCTTAGCAATGCTCTTAGAAATAACCAAATGATCGCACCAAGCATTCAAAAGAATTTGGTTAATCATTATACTTGTCGAGAGACAACAATAGCTATCATGAAAGAGTTGGGTGATTACGTGTTTTCGATCTTAGTGGATGAAATTCGTGATAACTCGGTGAAGGAACAAATGGCGCTTGTTTTGAGGTATATAGACAAATCCGGATCCATCGAAAGAACAATTTTTGACCATCTCTTATGTCATCGATACCGGTGCCCAATCACTAAAAGATGCGATTGATGAAATCTTTTCTAAGCGCGATCTGAGCATTTCTAAGCTTAGAGGGGCGAGTTACGATGGAGCTAGTAACATGTCACGTGAGTTCAACGAGTTGAAGGCTTTGATTTTAAGAGAGAATCCATGTGCATGTGATGTTCATTGTTTTGTGCACCAACCCAATTACGCCTTGTTTCGCATTGCGTGTAGAACCGAAGTACTTGCGATTTGTTTAACATCTTTGAGTATCATAATAAATTTGGTTGGTGCTTCATGTAAGCGTGTTTATGCTCTCGAGCAAGCTACCACTCCGAGATTCTCATGAAGCTCAATACGGAAGAACTTTGCGAAGAGCGATGGCAGTTTCAAGACGTGAGTTTAGCGACCGGTGATACCGGATGGAGTTCACATCTACTCACAATTACCCGTTTTATTGGTATGTTTAATAACATAATTGATGTGCTTGAGAATATAGCAGATGATGGCATAAGTTTAGATTTGAAAGAAATGGCGAGAAGACAACTGAGTATTATGCAAGACTTTGAGTTTGTGTTTTGTCTACATTTTATGTTCGAAATTCTTGCAGTGACAGATGATCTTTCTCAAACCTTACAGAAGAAAAATCAGGATATTGAAAATGCTATGAGAATATTGAGTTTGTGCAAGGGTTCATTGTAAAATATGAGAGACAATGGCCGGGATAATTTGTTGAAAGCGTGGTAATTGAGTTTTGTGTTGATAGAGATTGTAGTGCCCAACTTAGAGGATATTGTAGTGAGGAAAGGTCGACTGGGCGTGGAACTCATCGGTGACTTATCATCATCGTTTTTATATTGACTTATATTGCCATGCCATAAACTCAATCTTGCAGGAGTTGAATGATCGATTTTCAGAGACTAGCACCGAGCTCCTTACTTGTATTTCATGCCTCAATCCAAAGAACTCATTTGCATGTTTTGATACGACTAAATTAGTACGTTTAGCTCGACTTTCATCCTATGGACTTCACTCACCGAGGACATCATGTTACTCGGACCTCAATTGGATAAGTTCCTTATGCTTGTCGAGTGATGCGGCATATCTTGATCTCAATAGCATATCTTGCATCACCGAGAGACTTGTTCAAACAGGATGTCATTGTTATTTTTCATTGGTTTATAGACTCGTCACATTGGTTTTGACTCTACATGTGGCAACTGCGAGTGTTGAAAAGGCATTCTCAGCTATGAATCTTATTAAGAATGATTTGCGCAACAAAATGAGTGATGTTTAGTTGAACGATAACTTGGTTGTTTACACAGAGCGGGAGATATTCAAAGAAATAGAGAATGAGGCGATCTTGAAACGGTTTCAGACTATGCGACCTCGGAGAATGCAGTTATCTAGTTTCACAAATTGAAATCAGAGTTGTACTAAACACTTTTTAACATTATTACGGCTTGTATCGAATTATATTTCACTATTATATGATTTTCTTGTTGCTTGATAAGTTACGTATTTATTAAAAATATTTTCACATTATTTTTTCACAAGCATATATTGACAATTGACCAGTCAACGTCCGCCCTAGCTGAACTTCAACTCTAGATCTGCCACTGCACGTAGTCATACTAAGTCTAACAGGAATTGTAGTCATATATCATCTGCATGACGCATTTTTGTTTCTAAATAGCAAATAGAAAATAAGAAGTACAAATGGAGGAATATAAGGACTCCTCAGAAAAGACAGAAAAAATAATCAAAACATGCTCCACATCCCTGCTGCAGTTCGGAAAGAACTAAACCACTAAAAGAACTAGAAGTTTTTGCCATGGGGAGAAGCAAACGACCCTATCCCATACCCAACACAGGTAACAAATATCATGAAAATTTTCCAGTTTGCTCTCTAATTAAATGTACCATGCGATTGTCAACACTACATAAATGCCGCAAAACCTTCCTTCTTCACCAAAACTTTGCAAGAAAGAAAATTTTCAAAGAAATCACGGTAACACACCAAGAACTAAAAATGATCTGCACCATAGATCCAGAGTATACATAAGATTAAAGGTAATTCTGATTGTCGACTTTGTGGAGACAAACTCCTACCATCTCTACCAAAACCAAACCCTCGTAACTTTTCAAGGAAGAAAATTTTCGAAGAACTTAGCCAAAGACTACAAATAATTTGCACCATAGATCCCTATCAAAGATATAAAGCAACAGCAAGTATGCATGATTGACGGGCCAATACATAAAACAACAATAGGAGATAAACTTCTGCAGCCTTTCTTTTTGCAACAAGTCATCAGTGATTATGTGGTGCACCAAAGACAATGTGTACTAGCTATCCAACATTAGTTATCCACGCTATCTGCCTTTCCTGGATATTATTCATAAATAATTAACTGTACAATTTAATTCAGATCTTCACTTTCTTATTTTTATGCCTTTCAACTAATAACTCTTCTGCATCAACTTTTATGCAATTAAGGAGCATTATGCACATGTTTCTTCTAGATACCTAACACAACAATTACTTCCTTTTCCAAAAGTTAAATTGTTGACATGTCACGAGTATATCACAGAGCATCTTGTTTCTTTCTGGCAATGTTAAACCGTCTGTGGAGTATTTACTTTTTCAAAACAGTTAAAATGAAGTCAATACCGAGGAAAGAATGATTGCGAAAACGAGAAAATAAAAGTAAAGCAATGCATTTCGCTACGTGCGCTAGTAAGAAAAGAACATCGAATGCTGTGTATAGAGCATGAGCAATGAAGGCAGACAGAGACTAATTTGAACAGGACAAATTGATACTGGTAATCTAGAAACTACATTTACCCACAGGAGTTATGGTAAGAGTTCATAATTAGCACATGATACAACTGCACATATATAAAAACTATCAATACCTAGTATATATAAACAATGCCGAGCGTCAGGTAGAATGTAGATCACAAATTCAAAAGTAACAAATATTGAATTGTTTAGACTTTAGAGTTCGACAAAGAGGCAAGTCAAAAACAGAGCATGAAGACAATAAGACAACAATGTTGCAATCTGCATAATCTTGTAAAACAAATATCTCGCACTCAAAATCCAACACATATTCTTAAAAAGCCAAAATCTAGGGGTCCGTTTGGCAATCTGCATAATCTTGTAAAACAAATGCCTCGCACTCAAAATCCAACACATATTCTCAAAAGCCAAAATCTAGGGGTATGTTAGGCAAACTAGACTTTTGGACCATTTGAATTTGAAATAATGAGGTTCATTGGTTTTTTAAATAAATAAGGTTTAGTTTAAATTAACTTCACCTATCCTGTTTGGCATATAAAATCTACTTAGTAGCTAAATATAATGGACCACAATATATTCAAGTTAGTTATCTTTTATCCATGATTTAGGGATAATAACAGAAAAAATTTAAGGAAGACTATGAATAGCATTTAGTACAAATTAATTTCATCTATTTTCTTCTCTCTTCTCTCTCTTCATTGTTCTACATCAACAGGGATGACCATTTGTCACAAACAATGCTGAATAATGGTCTTGCTACGATGCACATTAGAAGAATTGGCAAAATTTGAACATATTCCTAACATGCAATTTTAATTTATTCCCCATTTTAGATAGAGATTTTAGCAATCCGGACATAAATTACCAGAATTGTCCCTTGGGATGGTGGCAATTGCTCAGTGTGTTCAACGAACTTAATAATTTAGAAACTATTAGAAGCATAATAGCATTTTTCCTAACTAGTATGTAATACGTGCGTTGCACGTGATTTAATAACGGTATTGTGAAATATATTTATATTCAAATATTTAAATAATTATATTTCAATTTAATATTGTATTAAAATACAAAAATCTAACATTAGAAAATACAGTACAATATATTGTTTGTTGTCATATTCAACTGTCACAATACCTACGTTCATATGTAATAATGATTAATATTTATTTTAACTACTATTCAATACATTCATTTTAATTTATATGCATAACACAACAAAGTACTTTCTACAATTATGTGGCAAGCAAGAGTCTTGAAGTTGTATTGTTTAAAGTCTGTAATATAATCAAATGTTAATTAAAGAATGCAAACAAAAATAATCAAAGATTGTGTACGCAAGTTTTAAATATATCGAGCACTCAAACCTATTGAATTTTCTTGTTTTATGATATCGCAAATGACTTATAACAAATTTTCTTAATTTAATATAGCTATCCAACTATGAAGATGTTTTAACCCAAAATAATATTACATGCAATTCGAGCTCGTAGCACCTCAAGTTAACAATTGTAGATTTATGTAAAAAAAAACAATTACATAAGCAATTAGCAAAATTAAACATTTTCATTTGCACAATTCATAGCCCAGATGTCTTCACATGAACTATTACAAATGGTAATGGAGAAATAAAGTAATATTAGCAAAACTAAATATTCTAACGATTTAAGTGTCTTACATGGAACATAAATAGTTAATAAAAATTAGTTTAAGCAATAGATAATAATTCAATTCAAAAACATAAAAAAGAATAATAGAAATGAGATTCATATCAATAGTGGATTGAAACTATTATTGAAGTTAACTCATGAAGTTCTTCGTCTAGAAAATTTGAAGCCGCAAGTCAATTAGATATATAAACACTATACAAACACGCACGAGCATGTACAATAATTAAAAAATACACCATAACCTTTAAAAAGTAACAAAAACCATAATTACAAACACAAATCTTCAAATGAAGTCTTTATAGATTTCACAAACTACATAATTACTTTCAAATGAATCAACTTTAAATTTCAAATTAGGCCTGAAATAAGTTGAATACATTGTTGGTCGCAGGTAAATGACTTTTCATCTTGTAACTGACCAAATTCGTTGTCACAATTCGACGAAAATATTTTTAAAATCTAGTAATTAAATGTAATAAATGGTGATTTAGCCATTTCAACTTCTAAAGACTAAACGTGGTTACAAATTTTAAATTAATAATTTAATTATAATATTAAATGAAGGACAATTTAGGAAATACAAAATATTAATAATGACTTATTCGTCCAAAAATGTTTCTCCATTTTCTAGACTTTTAGAATTAGTATAGATAGATATAGATAAGAGAAGAAAAGATAAAAGAAGCCAGTGTGAACTACATACCAAATGCAATTTATCCTTTTCTTGTGTTTGAATAGATCTGAGCAAGAGAGCTAGATCGTCTCTGCAGCAATCAGGATTCAGAAATAGAGACTCTATTTCAACAACCTGCGAATATCAGAAACAATTTAAACAATCTGTTGTTAGAAAAATAATAGGATAGCCAAGGAACAATGCTCACCCCCTCCTCTCCTCTCCATTCTCCAATTCATGGTTCAGTTCAGATTTTTAATTCAAGTCTGTCTGCTGCCAAAACCATGTAAGTTTGATTCTATCTAACTTCCAATTTTACACTTCTTAATTTTGCTTGATTTAGTATTCATTATTATAAGGAATCAACATAACAGTATCAATCATTTTCAAGCTAATTATCAGTTAATGTTACTTACCTGCTTGGAACAATCATTAAATTCAACTGTGATTTCACTGCAAAGTTGCTGATAAGCCAATTCACCTCCTGAAGCTATGTAGTCTTCAAATCCCCTGCCATAGAAGAACAATCATACCATATGTAATTACATCTTAACCACATTAAAATCAAATCACGGATCTAAACAAGTGAAAATGGCAATTTATAAAAAAAGGTGTTTGTCCGTGAAATGTGAAGCCTATTACAAGGCAGAAGAAACCAATAAAAAATGAAATTATAAAACTAAAACAAATAACATATAAGAGTCATTCCTGCGTATGACTTAGCTCCAGAAAATTCAAATAATTTGTTTACACATTGTAATTTCCGATATGAGCCATAGATACATGTTACACGTTCGCCGCAGAAAAAAACACATCTACACACTTCTTCTTTTTGTGGAGGGGAAGGCGGCGGCGGCGCACGGTCGACATACCGTTTAAGACGGGCATAAGTATGGGCTCGGCGTTGCTGCACGGCGAGGAATTTACGGAGCAAGCCTACGATTGATTTGGGGGAAGAGGCGTTACTCTTTGTCTCTTCTTGTTCTTGTTCAACCTCCATGCTGCTGCTAACTGGTTCCGATATCGACACCTTCTTCTCAAAATCCTCCATTCTTTGAATTTCTCTGTCCAAATTCAACTTGGAATTTTTCGAAGAACAGCTTGGTTACAGTCTTAGCGAGAATAACTGTTAAATTAGATTTTCACTAATAAAATTTAGGGTAAATAACTCAAATTCTCTATTTTTTTAAAATTTGCAACAATTTCATATACATTCAGTTTTATTTATAATTATCATCCCAACCTTCAATAAATATATGCATACACGAGTTGGTAAGGCTTGAAGTGACGTGGAGAGAAATCCTCTGACAACGCAGGTTCGATTTACGTGTGACGATTTTCACTGAAATATTGTGGGAGTATGTCCTGAGGGTTGGCCTGTTGACTCTTTCCCTCAGGTCCTTGCCAATCGTACACATTCTTCTTGATTCTGATCCGTCTCGATCGAGGACCTACGATATGGTGGAGGCCTTCACAGGGACTTTTCCCTTATCGGGGGAATATATGCATACAACCTTTTGACAATTTTACCACTAACTTAAATACATTAAAATAGCAACAATAAAAAAGAATAAGAAGAATTTGTAACAGAATTCCAAACCTTTCAAAAATATACTATAAGATTTTAAACTTTCTAACCTTAGCACTTAGATCCAAAAAAAGGAAGAGAATAAATATAAAAAGAAAAAAAGAAAAAAAGAATTCGATAAAAACAGGAAAATATGAGAAAATTCTTCTTCCTCTCCACTGTACCCCTAACCCACGGCCACACACCCATTGAATCAACAGAAAGTAGAATGAACCACCATCAACCCTATGGTCACACCTCAACTCACCATCGAATGCTGCAAAAAATAAGGAAGAAAATACCTTCAGCCACCACGACAGCTCGGTCCACATGCCACTGCCCATTAAAATCGAGTCTTGCCTCGACCCCATTCCTCTGATTTTCACATAATTTTGCTGGATTTGTTACCAACAGATTTCGGTAAGACCTCCACGTCAGCAAAAGCTCTATAAAGGCCCAGTGAAAGTCCAAGTTAAGCCTCGCCAATGCCTCATAAGCCTAGCGAGAGCCTTTTGAAATCACTAAGGTCCCATGCCCAGTGAGGGCCTTCAAGAGTCGTAAAAGCCTTACACACATAGCGAGGGCCTCGTAAATGCATTTAAGGCCCGGTAACACGTTGTCACTCTCGAATTAAGTATGACGAATCCCGTGAAGAGCCTCGACATCCATGGCCGACCCTCAACGCTTCGCCAGCAATCGGATCCATCACAAAGCCGCTAGCGCTATGATATTTTGGAATAACCAGAGACGTATTCAGGGAAATATTGTATTTGATTGGCACACGGATTCTCACAAAGAAACCAAATATCAATTTCCTAAAGATTAGGCAACGTGATAAGAGGGATCAACTTAAATAAAGGATAGAATTTGGGAGGTTGCATTGACAGCTAATTATCCTTATCTTATAAGAAATGAGGATCTAATCAGATATCTAATTGATTGTTTTCCTAAATCAATAAAAACTCTGAGCCTATAAATATAACATCTCTGGTTATTATAAAGTACACATTATTCTCACCCTTAAACTCTGCTTAGATCTATGCCTGCTTGTCCCTCCCACACCTAATTATTTTTATTACTCGTATATTATCTTATATATCAACAGCTAACTTGATCGTCGGAGTACCAACGATCGCCAGACATCTTGGTGCCTAACGGTCGTCTTAGTGTACAGATAATATATATGTTGGCAGAGGAGTGACTGAATATATGTTGACACGTGGATAGTACAGATTCCGACGTCAACAGGATTCAAAACCAATTTAGTTATATGTGTGTGTGTGTGTGTGTGTGTGTGTGTGAAATGATTGTATTGATATATAAAATACGGATTTGTGGATAGGGACGGCAACGGGGTCAGGAGGTCATTACCATTCTCGTGATGTCGGGAATTTTTGATAAGCGGGTAAAGGTGATAATTGAAAAATTCTCATTTTTTACCTTTTTATTAATTAATTAGATTTTAATATTATTTTTTATTTTTTAAATATGATTTAAATTTTAAAACATAAAAATAAAATAAAATAAAAAGATTTCGTGTGAGTTCAAAAATTCTAGACCGTAACTATAATCTTCGTTTCCACCCCGACTACTAAAAGGGACGGGGCAATAGTGAAATTTTTTTCCATCCCTACTAGTGGGTACACGCCTAATTTGTGCATTATCTGCTTTGGATTCTCAGCTATATATATATATATATATATATATATATATATATATATATATATATATATATATATATATATATATAACTATAATATAAGTGTGTATGACATGTTTATCGTTTCATGCCTTCAACCAAAACGGCGTCGTTTTGGTTTTTTTTTATATATATAAAAAAATCATTTGCCGTAAACCCTATCGCGTCTTCGCTTACGTCCCGGCGCCCACCCTTCTTCTTGCTATTTTCTCAAAACCCTAAATCAAGTCTCCTTTGTTTTCTCCTAAGCATATGGTAAGATTTCTTCTCTCTTGCAATTTTCATGCTAATTTCATATTTCTTCGAACACATAAATCATAGAATTGCCTGCATAGAAACTAGAATCGAAGTTTGTTTGTTGGGATGTTGTGTTGTTTTGGTGATTTTCGAAAATCAGAAATTTTCCTTCATTTTCCTTTCGTTTTTCTTAATTTTCTGGTGCCTAATTTTTTACACAACATCATTTGTTGGACTTGCATATGTTCTTTCTACCAGGCCGATCTCTCGACCCAGATTTGACCGGAATCGAGGGGTTGTATATTTGGGTGGTTGTTGTTTAGTTCCCCCCTCCCTCCTCGAAAATACATATACCATTCGGAGACATACATACATACATGCATGTAGACACTTTCACCTAAAATATGTATACTTTCACCTAAAATATGTATGATTCTTTGAAAAATATTCAACATTTAGAACCGAAAAAGATTTTAGAGAGAGAAAGAGAGATGGAAGGAGAAGGGGGGCGGGTGGATGATGAGATTTTCAATTTGAAGCTATTGGATTGAAATTCTTGTCATTTTATGAAAGGGCTATAAGCTGTTGTTTAGTTTTAGAGAGAGAAACTAAATAAAAGTGTATATATACACACATATACATATAGAGATAGAGAGGCTAGGTTAAGTGGTGGGGTGGGGGCAAAGATATGAATTTCCCATCTGTCTATGAAATCCACCGGTTTTGTGGTTTTTGTATGCGTTTTATTAATTGGAAATTGTTTCTTTTACAACAATGCTTTACACGTCTCTATTTTTGACCGTCCGATGAGTTAAATCTTGGTCTTTTCAAAGGTTTAAGGTTAAATTGACGATAGGATTTGAGTGGTTTTTTATATGGGGACACGATAATCACGCCCGGTGTCATCACATGAATTCACACACAACACTGTATTTAGAAGAATCTTGTAATATTGTAAAAGTGGCTAAAGTTTTGCAACCACTGTTGTAAAAAGCCCACATAAGCTTTTGGGTATGTTTGATTTTAATTTGGTTTCCTTACTTTTTCGTTTATTTGAGTTCCGAATTTCTTATATTTTTCTTCCTTATATTATTGCAGTGTCGTGGCCACAACAGTTTTGTTTTCATGGAGAACATATTGGGGTAGGTGGGCTCTTGAAATTGAGGTAAAGTACCAATTTCTGCTTTACTTCTCCTGGATATGATAATGTTTTAGTCTTCTATGTGCATTTTTTTGGTCATTCGTTGACATTGAACATGGGTATTCAAGTTGGCTCACATTAGATTCTGTTGTTGTTGTTGTTTTCTTAAACAATTGTTGTCCCTTAAGCGGGTTTTTAGATTTTCGGACTTCTGAAATTACCAGTATAGAATCAATATTCCTTGAAGTGAGTTGTGTATTAGTCTTCATGAATTTACTCAGAAATTAGCTAGATCCACTAGCAGAATTATTAAAACCATGAGAGGCTTAATTGATGCTTTACGAACCACTGCATGCGTCTTCAGCATAAGTTGGAATCCACAATGAGTTTTTAGCATTTTAAAATTACTTGGGAAGTTGCCTTTTATTTGAGACAGAAATATGTACTCCATGGAAGAATCTGACAGTTCAACACCCGTGTTCTCTTTTTTTAAAACATTGATTTGGAAAGGTGTGGTGTAAATCATCAATCCTTTGAAATTAAATGTATTAACTTTACAAAGACGAGCTCGATATACTATCCTTTATTTCAAAAAGAAGAAATTTGGAAATAATGGTTTGTTGACCATTGGCAGATTTCTATTGTTTCACAATCAATTTGGTGCTCAGTTATTTATATTACATGCATATATAGCTATCTTTTGAGGAAGCAAGATCTAGATATGAGTAGTTCTCGCAATGTTGTAATCGTTTTTTGAAAGATTGATTTTCTAAACAAAAATTAAGGTTTACAGCTCTCAGATTTAGGTTGTTAAGGTAAAACATTTACTTCTTTAACAATGCAATTTTTATAGATTCATCCTATTTTCATTACTAGATGGATTTACCTAACCTAATTTTCTTTAATTATTCCATCTCCTAAATTCATACTCATCAGTCTATAAATAAACATATATTTGCCTGAAAACAAAATAAATGTAAAATTACTCTTTTGTACCACATGAAAGCTTATTCGTTTATTATTAAATATTATTTCCTGTTGCTTTATTACTTAGATAGATGTTTGGTGGAGGAATGGAATGTTCAACCGGTGAAATGTCAATGTCATTGTGTGAGGTGATATCCATGGCCAGTTCTATGATCTGATTGAGCTTTTTTCGGATAGGCGGCAACGCTCTTGACACCAATTACCTCTTTATAGGAGACTTTGTTGGTGAGTTTTCTAGAATTTTTGAGTATTTTTTGGGAATACAAGACGATTTCTAATCCATGTCTGGTGGAATCTTTTAGTTAGTTATTGATGAAATGGATATATTATGGATTCATTGATGTATAGTGAGTTTTAGTTTGGTGATTGTTTTATTGGAAACAAGAACTATTCTTTAATTCGCTGTTAAAAAGAAAGTGGAGAATTGATCTATTTAAAGATGTCCAAATTGTTTCTTGAGTATTGCAAAGTGATGCCTACTTAAATTTGTGTCAAGATATATTACTTTAATTTGACTGAAAATACGAATAAAATGAAATTTTATTAAGTAGTTATTTTTAGGTTATGATATTTTTGTTTTTAATCTTTTTAATTGTTTATAATTAATTTTTGTTTTTGTTTTTTTTTTCATCTGTACATATATGAAATTTTTGGTTTGCGTATGGGATTGTTTATTTTAAGTTATGCTCTTTTTTTTGCGTGATATGTGGTTTAGTGCACGTTTGTGCATTGTTATTTATGTTTTGGGATAAAATTGTATTGTTATTGTTGATTTTGTTTTCTTTTGGTGGCTGTTGCTGGTCGAGAAAAATACTCCAAAATTGGGTAGGCTACATACCAATACAATCAAGACATTCGTGGCCAGTGAAGAGATGGTTTCGTGAGTTCTTTTTTTTTTTTTTTTTTTGTTGAAGGTTATGTCCAATGGGTATGTAAGATGTTATTCGTACAAAGTTTGAATTTTTTTTGTATTTGCTCAATGTTCATCCATGTATTAGTTTTCTTGTAGATTATATTTCAACCCCAATTTTTAAGTTTTTGTACTGTTTATTGGAGCTTAAATTGTTTAGCTCAAAGTCATTATTTGTTGGAACAGATATGATGCTTTCAAGCTCTTTTCTCAACTTAGGGAAGAGTGTCAAACTTATTCCATACTTTTGTTGGGTTTCTTTTGATTTTAAGCTATAGTTTCTTTTTAAGAATCTTTTAATTATTAAAAAAAATAGTTCTCATAGAATCGAACTTTAGCCATCTGACTTAACCAACGGGCTTAAGAGCGACATAGTTGTTCCCCAAGGTAGCATTTTTCAGTCTTTTAGTTTTCTTCATTTTGGTCATTCTTCAAGTACTATAAATAAAAATAGGCCCATATTTTCAGTTATATGTTAATGTCACAACTTTTGTGTGAAGCAAATTTGAACAATGAGCAATGCTTTACCATTAATCTGCAATTGATGCTTTTTGTTATTCCTGCAATTTGTTAAATAAATTCATGTCCTTTTGTCTAATCTTATATGGCAATTAAATTTCTTGATTTTTGTTGAACTGTGGAACTTCGAATTGATCCATTGCAGTGTTTCTGTGTTTTATGATTTATTTTGAAAAATAATTACAAATATAAGTTAATATTGCATCATTAGAAGTTGAAATTCTGTGCCTTGCTATATTTTTGTGTTCATGAGGATTAATTTTCATTTAGAATCTGTCTGAATTTCTTGAAAATAATTACAAATATAAGTTAATATTGCATCATTCTCATCCTTATGTTTTACACTCAGATGCATAAAATGCGTTCTGCATCTATCAATATATTTATGTCATTTATAAGTCAATTGCCTATTGTAGGAAGGATTACAGTACCACCATGAAGAAAGATTGTATGTCACGATGACTTACTAGATCCTCGACGGACCTTAGCTTCCTTCTAATGCTTCACATCAAGTTGGAATTGGAGGTTTTGTGACCAGTGAAAGAAATGAGGTATATTTGTTACTCCTAAAATAAATTCCAACACTATGAAGACTATAAGATGACTACAAGCTAAGCATTAATGGCTCCGGACGAGAAGGTTGTCTAATTATATATATAATACATGCACTAGATGGCATATTTATTTTGATGTTTACTACAATTCCCCTCATGAATCAATAAGAATGAGTGATGCTTCACATTTAAACACATGTTCTCGAAACCCTTAATGCAGAGGCAGATTGCTCAAAGCTATTTCTAATCATTCAATCTCACTTAATTAAAGTTATTGAACTCCTTGTGCTGGAAAATAACAGTTTTTTCCAATAAGGTTATTATTAGCCTCCTCAGAAGGCTGCTTGGAAAATTAAACCTATCTTATGTATCATACTCTATTTTAACTATAGTCACCGACCAATTTATGATTCTATTAATTTTTTTTTTCGTGTTTTGCCTTTTCATTTAGGCTAGATAAGGGACTTCACTAATGTTGTACATTATATTTTTGTGTATGATTGTTCTTTGTAAAGAGATTTGGAGAGATTGTTTTGATTGTTGCATATGTAACCATACAGGTGCTCGTAGTACAAGAATGTCAATCGAAGTTTTACTAAAATGTTCCCAGAGGTATCCAAGAATAACAGCTACATCTTATTTATTGTTATTTTATTGATGAGTCCGAGGAAATCTATATAGGAGCTGTAAGAGAAATTGAGGAGGAAACTGGAGTAAGATAACTCTCACTTCAATGTACAGGAAATGGAATAATTGAAGTTTTTGAATTCTGACCATTCAACTGTAAGTCTCGTCTAACTCTCATTTCACTTCCGTTTCGTGCAAAATGACACCAAAGGTGAGCTTTCTTTCAATCGACGAACTTCAAAATAACTTATTATTTTTAGCCTAACATATTAGGTTTTGCATATAGAAACTTGTTTACCATTTTTGCTAAATTATATTTTTGTTAGGTAATTAAGTTGTTAACTCACTAAATATATTCAACTGAACAGAGCTTTATTGATAGTTATATATGATCCATAAATTTTTTCAGGTTATTTTCTCTAAGCAAGCTTCAAAAGGCTTATTTCATGAGACGAGCTTTCAACATGTTAGTATGTTAAAGCTCTATATGCATACCATTCGTTCTTTCAACTTTTTCTCTCTTTCCCCTTACAAATGGTGTTCCTTCTGTGTTGTCTTCTTCCAGTTGTTAATGAACAGATTTGATTTGAAGCAGGCATGAGTTCTGAGGTAAGTCCCACGTGCAAATTTTTTTTAGGTTATCTGCTTTCAAGATTTGTTGCAGCATGTTCTTCAAAAATACTTTGTTCTTTTGAGTTCTTATTTATCTATTTAATTTTTTTTTTGTGGAAATATGGATTGGGTAACTGCTTTTTCCGATTTTTTGTTCATAAATATTTATTATGACTACAAATTTCTCATTAATAATAATAATCTGCATCTAAATTTTTGATTACGTGATTGATTCTTGGGTTCTTTGCTTTATGGGTATTTAATTTCTTGGCTTTTTACGACTTTCAATTTTAACCACAAAAATAGTATATCAATGATAGGATTCTAGAGTATAATAAACCTTAAAATGAAGAAAATAGAATATTTTGAAAATTTGAAATTATGTGTATGTTTAAACTTTGAGGAGTTCTATTTGGAGCTTCTATTTTACGGAGTTGGTATTATTGTTTATTTCTTAACTAAAGTTGGGTTATTAATTAAATATTGTTCACCAATAGAAATATTTGATATGTACAAGTGGAACATATTCAGAATAACGTAACCCTTTGTGTCCTACATTTTCTGGGCCATTCAAATAATTGAAGTTTGTTAAGAAAATTGAACTACTTTTTTAACGTCTAGGTTAAAAGAAGTCTAGGTCAAATGGATCATGATACTTCCTTATTTAATCTAAATGCAATGCTTTCAGATGTGTCAAAATATAAAGACAAGAATGTGTGCGACATTAATTTTGATATTTTATAGTCACTAGAGCCTGCTATTTAATGGAGTTAATCCATTTTAATATAGTTAATATACATTTTTACCTGCAAATCATTCAAGATAGCTAGACAATTAAGTTGATCTTTGCAATGGAAGCCGCGGAAGTACAAATCCGGTGTCTAAAAATTTGAGTTATTTGATTTGTTTTTTGAGGATTTTAGAAAATGAAATGAAAGCATGTGGTATTCTTTAGTCTGATAACGCCATGTTGGAGTTCTACTTTAATATTGGAGCTAGACAAAATATGATACAAGTTAGCTGAGAAAAGGTTTGTCTAGGTGCAGCATGATGACTTTTGAATTTAATAGGTGTACATAGTCTCACAATGCAAAAACAAAACTAGGATTTTCTATTATTCTCCTCCATATAGTCTCAGACGTTAATTTTTTATATACAAATATTTAGAATTTTCGTTTTCTTGGGTTTCTTCTAATTCTTTCATTCAATACCATTCTTATTTTTCAACCATCGTATCATTAATAAAAACAATCAATCTATATACATTTTTCTCCTATAATATATAGATTTCAAATTGCATTTACAAAATACATATTTGGCATTAGAGATTTTTGGTGGTAATTTTACTTTCAATTATCCTGTATAATTTTGTGCAATGAGTTTCAAATGGATTTGAATGACATTGTTTGAAATTGAAGACTTTGGTTGTCATTTTAAACAACTATGTAATATTGTTCGTATTGGGCGGTACAATGTAAAATAGAGAAAGATCTAAGTATTTGTGGGAAAATAATTATTAGAGATAGGTTTAAGGCTAGGAGAAAGATTGGAAGGGGATGTTTTGGAGAGCTTTATTTTGGTAATTTTGATTTCAACTTATGAACTAGAATTTGAATTTTTTTAATAGCTTTTTATGGGTATTATGTTCTGTAAAAATAATTTTTTTAAACTATTTTCAAGAGCAGATATATAAACTCGAGAAAATGCCCTAAAGATGGTTAGTATGAAGTTTTGTTTGGTATTTCTTGTTTTCTGATGAATATGAATATACTCTCCTTCTTCCAATATGCATCATGAGACCAATTATTTGTTTTCAATATCTTTCCATCTACAGCATTAGGATAACTTTAAACTCTACAAGAAGTCAACTTCAGACATTGCAAAGATGTAGAATATTTTTCTTTAACCATATGAGCTTGCTCTATTGTAATTATTTCTTCCTTACTTTCAGTGAAAAATTCTATTTTTCAACTTTTAAATGTTTTGAGGTTCCTAGAAGATATGTCTATGAGGCATTAAATTCTTAGATGCCCATGGATTTTAAAATCCTATCGTCAGCTATGTCTTAAGTTTGTCATCCTATTTCTAATTGTGTGGTTTATGTTTTCTCAACATTATAAATCAAGAAAACTTATCAGCTTGTTAAAACGGAATAGTTATCAAAGCACAAAAAAAAAAAAAAAAAAAATCCATTATTCTACATATTTTCATCGATTAAGTTTTTCCTATTACCCTATAGTAACACCCAAAAATCCTCTCCCTCATTTCAAAAAAACCAAATAATTTTATTATATTTTCTACAATAGTTTTGAAAAACATGAAGGTGACTCCGGAATTTGGTTCTTGGTGTTTCCAAGACGGAGTTTTTTCCTTCGGGATTCAGATTCTATTAAACGGATGAAGAGCTTGTGCTCTACTATTTGAAGAGGAAAATTTGGAGGAGACGACACCGTCTTGATAGTCATCGGAGAAACCGATGTTTACAAGTGGGACCTAGAAGATTTACCCTGTAAATTTTCACTAACCACTTTTTCTTTGTTGATTTCAGTGAATTAGTTGCTGATATATGGTTTTAATTGGTTTTTAGATGTGTATGTGATTGGTCTATTTTTGGTTTGATTATTTATTTATGATTGTTATTATGTTCAATTGGTTTTTGTTGATGGACTGTCTCAACTTGTTTGTGTATATAGTAGATCAATTAGATTTATATTTGAAGTAAACGTGACTTATGATTAATTTTTGCATGTATGTTTTAACTTTTAACTTGTTGTCGATATATTTTAATTTTTCGAATCATGTTTGGTTTAATTACGAGATTTATTCAAATGTCGGTGTCCTGATTTGAATTAGAAATAAATATTAGCTCTATTTATTTGAGGCTATTTTCATAAGATTTGTCTTTTATTCTCATTCTTATTCTGTGGGAAATCATTTAGGATTGTGGATTTACATGTATAAAATTTCTCTGTGCTTATTAAACTAACAATGATAAGGCCACAATACAACTCAGCATTGGAAGTACTCTAGGTGCTGTATGTTGACTATATATACGTGATTTTGTTTTTTTTCATATTATGTGTAGGTTAGGCTGGGGTGTTGGTGAAATGGGGTTCAGTTTTTAAGACACTAAAGAAATTTGATTTTAGATCTATTCATTGCATTGTATAAATAATGATTTTATCTGTTAGATGTGTTGATTTGTATTGAAGTTGGCAGAGTCCTAAGGCCAGGAGGTTAGTTTTCTTTTAACCTAACCTAGAAGCAGGCAGCACGAAAGATCCAATGACGTAAAGAAAGGAAGCATGTCCACTCCATTTGAAGAATTCACCAAGTGGTTTTTAGCAACTTCAATAGTTCTTTGTTCACTCCAACATCAAACTCTTACTAATTTCAGAATAGAAAGACAATTTCACTTGCACATTTCTCATTACATATTCGGTTTTTTTGTATTGTAATAGGACAACCGCTGCGAGAATTCCAGGCACATTGTGCATATGCACATGAATGATGTTGGAGATACTTATGTGTTATTTTAATTTATCTGATTCTCTATTATTGTGATTCTCTATTATTTCAATCCCATATGGTATACGCACAAATTTTAATTATCAATACTTCATTTATTCGATCTAATGACAATTACAAATTCAACGATAGTCACAGTTGCACGTGCCAAGACTAGTGTGTGTGTGTGTGTGTATATATATATATATATATATATATATATATATATATATATATATATATATGAATTAGTTGTATCTATATAGAAATTGGGAATGCGTGTGAAGTAGAAAAAAAATTAGAAATGGGTCAAAATTTAATCTTTTCCCCAGTTTTCACATTCAACCAGGGGATTTCTTCCCCCTGAGACCCAGCTTGGGGAAGTTGTGTGGTTCTTTTTTTAATTCGAGAAATTTTCTTTTGTCGTCCGACTAAACACAAATTTTGTAAAGAAATTAATTAATGTGGCCATGGACCAAAAATCAAGAGAAAGAAATGGGTTCTGTTTTGTTATCATCGTTACGTTACCCCCATCAGATTAAGTGATTAGCAGATTTACTATGTTATTAGAATCAACAGAAGACACTGCTCTAGACATCACTAGTGTTGTTGGAGATTTAGTGAAACCAGGGAGATATTCACCATATCTAGTTTCTCGAACTAGGGAGAATATTTCTATGGTTTCACGCAAAATCAGGAGAATTTCTTTCCCCAGTTTCGATTTGGGTTGGGTTGGGTTGGGTTGGGTTGGGGTGGGGTGGGGTGGGGTGGGGTGGGTGTAGAAGATGTTTTTCTTCCTTTTTTTCCAATTTTTTCTTTTTCTTTTTTTTCATTATTTGAAATTAAATGTAAAGAGATTATTTTGCACTTTTTAAAATTTTAGAGATCTCAATTGTAGTTCTTTCATTATGTTTTTTTTTATATATATTATTTTATTTTATTTAAAGTAGGAGAAAATCTTCAAAAAATATCATCTAGGGACCATCTAAGCAAATTAATGAACGATTAAATTAAAGATGATAC
Source organism: Forsythia suspensa (assembly GCA_023638005.1). NCBI lineage: Eukaryota > Viridiplantae > Streptophyta > Magnoliopsida > Lamiales > Oleaceae > Forsythia > Forsythia suspensa. The sequence goes on along the minus strand of CM042669.1, from coordinate 39,038,059 downwards.
GTGCGGATAAAATTGAATAGAGATGAAATTACTACAAACTTAAAAAGTTAAGGATTGTGAATGTAATTTATCCTAAAATTTATATTTCTAAAACATAAATTATTATTTTCTATAAAATAACTTTTAGCCTACACTAAAACATTACAACATTTTTAAGTTTTTCGTGTAAAAGATTTTTTAATAACGTTGATACATATATTGCCGTCTATGGATTAAAATTATTGCCTAACTTAGATGATGTTAATAGAAAAAAAAATTATTTTTTTCTTAACTTACATTGTTAACATTTGTCATGCAATCAATTAAATCTAAAATATTTGAAACATATACTGTAATGATATGATATTTTCGAGCTAGCTGCTGAAGTGGATACATGTACTAAATTATGCATTATAAATTTTGGTTCAAATTTTAAAATTTAAGAATAATATTATCTATTATTAGTATAGATTATTACCAGTCTAGACAATAGTAGAACATCTAATTTATTGTCTAATGTATTAAAATGCATCACAAACTTTATTCTACAACAAATCAAAAAATATTGTAACTCATATTAGTTTTAGTTTTTAAATTGGGTAATCACTAGAGGTCTCGAAATTTTGAACATTATGATGTTGAGGTCCCGAACTTTTTATTTCTAGCACCCGGGATCTCAAAATTTTCAAATGTCTGCGTCTGAGTCCTTTTATTACGAAAAACATCAGTTGACTGTTAAATGATCAATTTTTATTTATTTATTGAAATGACAGTTCTTCACTTTATTTAATTCAGGGCACATAGTACTAGAAGTCATTAACTTTTAAACTTTGTAACAATGAGGTCCCGAATCTTTAACTTTTAGCACCTGGGATCCTAAATCATTCAAACGTTAGAGCCTGAGATATTTTTGTGACGTAAAACATCAATTTGACCGTTAAAAAAAAAAAAAAAAAAGAAATATGAAATCATCACCACAACTCATTCAAACCAATAATTTCATTAGCAATTTGGAAATACAAAACAAATTATCATGACATACCACTTTCGCTAGATTGGAGTGGGTAGTTTGGAATTGAGAAAGATGATTATTTCTTTTTTGTTTTTTTGCTTTGCTTTTGTTTCTTCATTTTCATTGTTTTTTATTTAAATCAAAATTAAATATGAGTACACTAATAATTTTACTCAAATTTTGATATTTTAATAGTCAAATGACATTTTTCATTACAAAATGACATCAGGCGTAAACTTTTAAAAGGTTTGAAATCTCGAGTGTTAGAAATCAAAGTTTAAAACTATATTGTCACAAAGTTTGAAGGTTAAAGACTCTCAATACTATTTACACTAAATTAAAGTAAGAGTAAAATTATTATTTCAATTAAAATGACAATTTAACGGTCAAATTGACGTTTTTCATTACAAAATAATCTCGTGTACAAAATTTTAAAAGGTTTGTAATCTTGGTTGCTAGACATAAAAAATTTGGAACCCATAGTCAAAAAGTTCAAAGATTAAGGACCTAAGGTTGAAGAGTGAAAATCCTTACGCGGTAGTCAGAGAACCCAAAATTGATTTCCACTAATACCTGTGGGCTCAATGATTATCTTAACTAATCAAACCGTCACTCAAAACTTTTTTGAAAAAATAATTCCCAGCCGACCCTTTTTTTTTGGTAAACAAACTCTTACTCCAACAATGCGTAAGTCAAGTATCATGCAAGTATGCATATAATTAATATATTAAGACTTTGTTCGATAATTATTTTTTTGCTTACTATATTTTACTTTTCAAATTTTTCTCACTACAAAAAAATTTGAAAAGTCAATAAAATTGTCAAAAACCCCATTTTTTGAAGAAAAAAAAAACTACATCGAACAAGCCCTAAATTGAACAACATTGAATGTGTGAGTAAATGTTCGAAACAACCGGTTTTACTAAAAAAATATTGAAAATTGATCTTGATTTTACGTAAAATAAAAATTGAAAATTTACATACGGTTAAAACAAGTCAATAATAGACAATTCATCTCATATTTTTTACTACTAGTTCGATTATTCAAATTTAACAATTTATTTATTCTAAATCAATATCAAACTGACTTTAAATTATTTTTTTTCACTGAATATTTTACCAGAAAACCTTATACTTTTAATAGGTCATGAATTAGATCAAAATTATTCTCAACGAGTCTATATGAAGTGATCCCATTTTTTTTATCGGGTCTGAGTAGTGATCATCTTTGAATGATCGATCCAACAGAACAACTCAAAAAATAAAGAAGTATAGTTAATTTCGTGTCGATGTTTAAAATATGAATATTGGGTGCAAACAGGACGGCTGAGTTTGTGGAGGAGTGAAAAGTAAAGAATTGGTGAAAAATGTGGAGATAAAAGATATTGAGGTGCCACAAAGTCCAAGTCAGCCCTCCTCCAACTAATCTTCTTGTATATTAGAAAAGAATTAGAAAATTCCACCAAATTTAATTTAATAATGACAATTATATAAATCATTTAATACAATTTCCACATGTATGACAATTTGGTTTACATTTTCAAATAGAATATAGAATAATAAGTTGCAATGAGATCAACCATAGAGGTAGAAATCAAGAAACCAGCAGCCATTTCATTCTTCATGCCGGCGGCTTCTTTTTATCTCTTCCATGTCGGTTCATACCCAGAAAACCAGTAACAGAAAGCATAGAACCAGTTGCTTTCTGGGTTGTTTTGGATTTTCAGTTCAGGATGATGTGGAGAAAAAGATATCTACTGACGGCGGCAGCGGCGTCGGTGATGGTGGAAAAGAGAAATACGGTGGCCAAAGAATTTCCCGGTATTGGTTCAGAAGAATGAAAAAGTCGTCTGCTAAAACTGTTCCGATGAACAACTCCAAATTTGCACCAAAGTTGAGGTCAAGCAAGGAAATTCATGTTCTTAAGAAAGATAAGAATTTGTATGCTACAAGTGATCAGCTTCCGGCCGCCGCCGCCGCCGCCGGTAATAATCTGAACAAGGTTGTGGCAGCAGAACCCGATCAAGTTGGCCTCTACAAATCTAATGAGGTATACGCGCGCGTGTGTAAAAATATATATAAACCATATATGTAAGGCATCCTCTTAATTATATATTATGTAATTGTTTTGAGAATCAAGAAATTATTGATTCCTATATGATCAAGGATAAGAACTCATTATCCTATCCACCCGAGTTATAGATTTATTCATCAGGTTTAAAAGTACGTTTTTTAGATTTATTTGACAGTACATAGATACATATTGTTTAAATAATCACTGAAACTTGACACGGGTTGATGATACATTCAATTTTCACTTGAAATCTAACGAGTAGTTATTATTATTTCAGGTGACGACATACAATAATGGTCAGCACGTCATCCTTGAAAACACAAATAGTTTGGGTGGAGAAAATGGGACAATTAGGTACGACATTAGCCGGCCAACAAGGAAGCGACTACCAAAATCAGTGTCTGAACAGAGAATTTACGACGACAGATCAAATGAAAATGATGCCAAATTTGGGTCACTCGTTGGGATATCAATTATAATGGTAATACTTGGAATTATGTTAATTTGGGGCAAATTATGTGCCATTCTTTGCACGGCCATTTGCTTTTTTTCCATCACTAGTTTTAGAACACAACTAAGAAATGAATCCAACGTGAAAAGGAGTTTTGACGAATCAAATTCAAAGGAGTATAAAAAGAAAATTGTGTTACAGGGATTTCTCGAGAGATCGAATCAGCGTAAGTAAATTTGTCAACTCTTTTGATATTTTTGTATCGTGTGAATTTGATTTGTGATTTGTGTATGGTCAATTTTATTTTTTTTTCATATTTTGATGTAGAATTAACTTAAAAGTCATTGTTTTCAATTTTTTCTTGCGTACGTCATGGTATGAAATAATGGAAATACTCAAATACATATCAATTCACGTGACAATGAGTTCAAGTCACGTGCCAATGTGGGTCCATTGTGGGGCTTAGGTTGACTGGTTCGTGGCTTCCCAAACATCAAATTAAAGATATGAACAGCAATTTGTTTTGTTAATATTGTTTGTTGACTGGTGTTTTTAAAATTTTATTTTATGAACAGTTTTTTTAATTTAATCAATTGGATGAGATCTTGTCTAATTTTCAAATGATTAAACTGATTACATGCCCTACACTACCAAAATGGAGTTGGTACTTATGACTTGGCCTTCTTGCAGAGAAATTTCGTTTTAAAACAATTATATTTGTCTTCTTTTTAGTAAAAATAATATTGTCGTTTAACTATCAGATTCAAACATAATTATCTTGTATAATTTCGTAATTGCAGTCTTTAATAGACAGATATGGAACACTAAAACAAAATTTCATTGTTTTGATGAAGTGTCTTGATCTCCTACTCAATTAAGTTGTCCATGCTGAGGTGTCATCACATGATTGATAGTTCATGGTTTCACACTCATTATTTTTACCAATCATGTGATGCTACCTCAACATGGACATCATAAATGAACAACATAAATGAATAGGAGATCAAGACCCTTTTGGGGGCAGGATCTCCTACCCACTTGCTACATGCTGAGGTGTCAGTAGGTGGGTTGGAGATCAATGTTCTCTAGAAACGTTTAGCAAAGTATAGTAACATTGAAAGTATTTAACCATGTCTAACTTATTTATAACATGTGTGACTTTAAAAAACGAATTATGTTTTAAGAGTTTGAGATTTAGCCAAAATTACTTGAGAGCATTTCTTGATTTTCATAGGCTTGAGACTACTCAATCGCAAACTTCTCTGATAGTATCAACTTAGGCGCTCTAGTAGAGATGACAAAAATATCCGTTCCACCCCGAACTCGATAGATACTCGATCCGAATGGAGCGAAAAATACCTAATTCGCGGATTGGGACAGATATCCGTGATTCGCCACGGATCTCGGGAAGGATCGGATCAGATCGGATCAGGGCTGCCCCGATCCGACCCGCCCCTTATTTTAAAAAAAAAAAGATTAAATTATAATAAGATAAAAAATTTGGGACAAGGGCTGCAATTGTAATTTCAAATTTCTTAATTCCTAATTTGTTAATTCCTAAACTAGATTCTTGATTCCATAAAGTTATGAAGATGAGATGATAAACATTTTGTTTGTTTTTTTTTTAATTGTGTATTTTGGAGTATTCAATTTTTAATTAAGTAATTGATGTCATTTGTTTCTTTTGGACATTTAATTAAGTAGTTAATGTATTTTAGAATGTTGTTTAAAGCTTGTTTCATTATATTTTAAATTTTTTGAATGTCAAAAAAAAAAGCAGTTCGAAGATATCTGAATCGGGACTGATCCGCCCGACACGTGATCCCGATCGCCGATCTGCTCCAAAAAATGGCAGATCACGAGGCAGATTTAGATCTCTTACAATTATTACGGGACGAATTTGGATCAGATTGATCCGCTCCGTTGTAATTACTACACCCTGACCACCTAATCATTGACAGATTTTTGACATCTACTTTTTGACATAGTTTGTAAGAGTAATGATAAAGTGCACATATTGGGCACCGCTTATGGTGCCCACGATAATGTCACGTGGGCCATTTTTGGATTTAAAAAAATGTCAGAATCCTAACTCAAATCCAAATTAACACCCACTCCAGCCCCCCACCCACCCCCTCCCTCCTCTAACCCTATCAAAATCACCCCACCCATAAGCCCCTTACAAAAAATTGTCAGAAAACCCCCTACACAAAATTCCACCCCAATTCCTAGCTATATTTCATTACCCCCAACTTCCCCACCCACTTTCATCTGCGTCTGTTTGTATGTAACATCTCAGGCCAAAAATAAAATTTCTCCATTTTCATGCTTTTTTTTATCTCTATTTTTGCCTGGTATGTTTTATAATTTTTTTGTGTTAATTTCAAAAGTTTATTTTAGCCTTAATATTTTCTTGTATCCTAATTTTTAGTGTGAGATATATGTTGTGTCAAGTTAGCTTTTATGTTTTCCTGTATCTTAATTTTTGTGTGTTAATTTGTCCAAGTTTATTTTAGTTCTTAAGTTTTTTATCTCTTAATTTTTTGTATGAAATATATGTTATTGTTATAAGTTTAACCTTTATGTTTTTTGTTCCCCAACGTACAACACGGACAAATACTCGATGATTCTTCTTCTTGATTCGTGTTGTATGTTGGGGTACAAGAAAAAATAAATGTTAAATTTATCTATATCTCACACAAAAAGTTAGGGAATAAAAAACATAAAAACTAAAATAAACTTAGAGAAATTAACAAAAAAATAGGGTACAAAAACACATAAAAGCTAAACTTAACACAACAATATATATCTCACATAAGAAATTAGTATACAAGAAAACATAGCTAAAATAACTTAGAAAAATTAACACACATGAAAATGAAGACAATTTTTTGTAAGGGACACGTGGGTGTGGTTGTTTTGGTAAAAATGGGGAGGGCGGGAGGGGGGGGGGGGGGGGTGCTAATTTGGGTTTGGGAATAGGATTCTAACATTTTTTTAAATCTAAAATGACCTACACAGCATTGTCACCATAAATAGTGTCATGTACACTATATCATTACTCTCATTTGTAAATACTTGATTTAATTTTCTTACAACTTTTTCAAAAGATCTAAAATTCAGTGAGACTTTATGCTTAATTTCGAAGATAAAAGTACTTCTATGAATGCGTAGATTTAACGATAAATTTTTTATCGACATAAATACTTTTATTTACAAAATGAAGTTTGAATGTCTAAAAGTGTGTTTGGAAAGATCTTTTTGAAGTTTAAAAGTGCTTTTTAAAGAGCAAAAGTAATTTTTGTTAAATTTATGATTGTTTGGCTAAAATCAGTAAGTATTTTTTTTACTAAAAAAATAGCTTAGAATAATTTTGAGTGTCTACAAATTTCTCATTGAACTTTTAGAGAAAGTTGCAATTAACATTTAATAAAATTTAAAAATTAACAAAATTACTATTAATAGATCAAAAAAGGAAAAAAAATCTATCTAATCGAATTCGTTAATTACTATTTAGTTAAATAAATACTCCATCCGTTCTATTTATATAGAATGATTTTCGTTATTTGTCTGTTCTAAATTTAGAGATGGCAACGGGTGGGGCGGCCATTCCCGTCCCCACCCCGTCAAGGAATTTGTACTCTCATACTGCTTCATTACACCGCTTAAAGCGGGCGGAGCGGGCGGCGGGCGGGCGGCGGGCGGCTTCATGCCCGTTCTTCTTCGGTTGTAATTTTTTTTAAAAAAATATTTGTAATTGTTATTACACTTATACACTTTACAAATTTTAAAGAAATGGCTGCTGGCACAGGGAGAGGGAGAGATAACTGTAAACTTTTTTCATGTACAATCCATTGTCGTTTACACAAAAATGTAAACTTTTTCATGTACAATTTTTACACAAAAATTATGTGTATTTACGTCCTTTAACATTATATGTTAACTATAGACATCAAATTAATAGAAACTGATTTTTTTTTTAAAGGAATGATAAGTATTTAAATACCTGGAAATTATTTAAAAAAAAAGAGAGAGATAGAGGTGGTAGCAGCTGGCGACAGACGGCAGAGCATATTTGGTCTTTGCAATTCGCATATCGATGAGAGAATAGCAGCAGTTGGGATGAATTTAGGAAATGAAAATCTGTAAATGGGGAAAGTTAACGATAGGGTTAGAATGTTCAACAATGCATTTTTTATAATGTGTATTAAACCAAATGAAAAAAGTGCAAATAAAGAGGTTGTGGTGTGCAGTGGTTAGAATTTGTGGATTAATATCCCGACACTTGGGTTCGATTCTTTTATGTCCCATTTCACTCTTTCAACAAATTAGTTTTTTAAAATTTTAGAATTTAAAAAAAAATTATAAACGAGGCAAGGCGACTCTACCCTGGACTTGCCCCAAACCCGCCCTAGAGCAGTTTTTCACGCCCCATACCCACCCCGAATACCTGATTGTTCGGGATGGGGCAATTGTAAACGAGACGGGGCGCGGGTCGTGGGGCAATTTGCCATCTCTATCTAAATTATACTCCACTTATCTTGTGTATTTGATTTTTTCATTTCCTAATATACTCTTATTGAATGTACTTTATTATTAACAGAAATAAACTTGTACTCTTCCAGATATAGTTAGAATTGATATTACTTAAATAAGAATAAACTACAAAAAACATTTACAAAAATTGTTTTTTCAATATCATTAATTAAAATTTCTTAATTCATGTGAAAAACGAAATCAGCCTATACACACACACACACACACACACACACACACACACACACACACACACACACACACACACACACACACACACACTAGTCTTAGTCACGTGCAACGTACGTAAGTGAAGAATATAGGAAAAAATTTTAAGTTTTAAATATAGTTGAAATGACAAAAAAAAAATATATGAACAAATTTGAAAAATGTAAAAAATTTAGAGAGGATTGTGTACAATTTGCTTATAATAAAAAAAAGTAAAAAATTAAATGAAAATCTATTTGCTACTCAACTCTAAAAACAAAAAAAAAACACACACCGAAAAAATCTATTTATGTTCCGCAAATAATAAATCTTTAAGTGTTATAAGATGAATATTTTGGGTTGCATTTGCAATAAAGAAGGAAAAATATGGGAGAACTGTACTGTTCGTCCCAAGTTCATTGTAGTTCTGTTGCAACTTGGAACGTTGGAAAGTTAGAATTTATAACTTAGACATGCAGCAGATGGTTGTTTCACTACTTTGAATGTCTAAAGAGGCTAATTCTTGGACAGAAAAAGCGATCGCATAATTTTCTGAATGAGTAAGATGTTCAACAAGTGCAACTGGAACTGCTGGGGCAATCTTGAAAAAGTATAAAATAAAAACAAATAAGGAAAAATAAACTAAAGAAAAAAATTTGTAAAAAAATTAGAAAAAGACAAAAGAAATAGAAAAGCCAACATAAAAATAAATAAAAATAAAAATAATGAACAGTAACGTTACTATCCATTGGCGAGCAACTCGCCAATGAACAGTTCATTGGTTACTCGCCAATGAAGGCAAATATGAAAACTAATGCCATTAAGAACTAGGGTAGTTTTTTGGTTTATGTGTTTGTATTTTCTTCAATAATGAAGCTTAATCTCACAATCATTGGTATGTAAACTGAAAAAGATCTACTCATTGATAGTGTCCAGAAATTTGGAAGATGGAAACAGATTAGAATCCAACAAATATATACAGCCAAGTCAATTGAAGAAATGTACTTCGTGAACTCAAATTACTTACTTTAAAAACAAAGTTGCCAATATCTTTCAATCAAATCCATTCTAGAATAAAAATATTCAATGTCAAAAGCTCTAATATTCACAGGATGTAGAACTATCATCTATGCTATCATACACGTACAGAAAGTTTAGAAAAATACCGCCATTGTCATGTAATGACTGCCAAAACTAAATTCAAGGATGAAAATAACTGCTAATTTGAAATTGTCAAAAAAATTAGGAAGAAAAAAAAAATTTAGATGAACAGTCGTCACCGAGCAACTCGGAGATAAACAGTGCGTCGCCGAGCGATGAACAGTACACAATTTTTATTTTTTTTTGTGGGCTTTTCCATTTGCTTTGGTTTTTTCTAATTTTTTTTCACTTTTCTTGTCGCGTGAACTTCAGGAAAATTACGTGAAGTTCAAAAATTAACTTAAGAACACAGGTAGTAGAATCCCAAGATTTCACAGTGCATGGGTGTGGATTTATACATTACCTGAAATTCTTGAATCTTTTGGGCCTTTTTTTAACAATAAACATCTCAACTTTCTTTCAATTTTTTGGGTTATTTTTTATGTACTATGTGCATTACCAAATTCCAGCAATTAACTCTAACAAAGACAACCATGTTAACGGCCAATTATGGTTGCCAAATTGCTCGGCAACCAAAACCAAGCTGGTTGCCGAGTGTTTGGGAATTTTTTTATTTTTATTTTTACAATGTTGCCAAGTAACTCGACAACATTGTGTTTAAAATTTTATTTTTTGTTGCCGAGTGTGTTTGGAATTTTTTTTTTTAACACAACGCACTGTGTTGGAAAAATTTATTGTTTTTTTAAACATGTTGGGCATTGTCATTTTTAATTTTTAATTTTATTTTAAGAATAATTGCATGTAAGGGATTTTAAAATCGTTGAGATATGTCCATAACCTAAAAAAAAAAATTTCCTACTGTTTGGAGCATTTAACCACTAAAAAGACTATACATAAGCTGTAAACATTGCCTCTATATTTCAAAATTTCACTCCCATCTTCAAATTTTATCACGCTGGATTGCAGAAGTTTTTCTTATTTTATCTTAAATTACATGGAATAAGGTTTGATCTTGATGCTATTTTATTCCAAAAATGGAAACTTTGACACAATTGAGATGAATTACTGATCCAAATGTTTTAACTCAATTTTTTTTTTGGTGGTAAAGTGACACAAATAAAATTGATTTTGCACAATTTTTGGAGGAATTTTTTTTTTCATTGTTGTCGAACTACTCGACAATGTTAATTTGAACCAACAGTTAAATCAGCAAATTTGAAACAAAACAAAAAAATCAAGATAGAACATGATGCCATCAAGATTAATCCCAATTTAAAACACTGAATTAGATTAAACGTCGCTTAAAACTGATTGATACTCTCAAATGAAGAGAAAAAATGAAAGCAAACACATAATATGTAGATACAAGTTTTTAGAGCCATCGCAACCAAGCTACGAGATGCGAAATTCTTTAACAAATTTTAGTAGTATAATACTGAAGTTTTAATTCTTAGAATTGGTGAAAGTTGAACAAGCTTTGAGGGAACTTCAAATTCTGAAATTTTCTATTACAAGTGTCTCAGTGCTGCATTTGTCATGGTTCATCACCTCAATATAATTTTTAAATATACGTTTATGAGTTTATCAGTGTTTGAAAGCTGCTAATGTTGATGTTGATTGAACTCTGAAAATACATTAGTAATGAGTAGTGGAGACGTTATTTATCCAAATGGAAACAGTGGCTTCAGAAAAGGTAGAGAGAGGACGAAAAAATGAAGAGTAAAAAATTTAAAGCTCTTATATTATTGTAAGGACATATATATTATTGTAAGGACATGAGGAATATAAAATTTAAGGACTTGTTGAGTAGAGTTTTTTTGTGGAAAAAATGGATTTTTTTGGTTACTTTTTGACTTTTTAAATTTTTTTGTAGTATAAAAAGGATTGAAAAGTCAAAAATTGTAGGCAAAAAAATAGATTTTTTTGAAAAAAACTCTACCGAACATGACCTAAATCAAAGTACTTTTATTGTTATACAAGCAAACACTCTATTTAATATGCACAACACTTTTTGGATTCATATCTAAATATTCAACAATTTTTTTTACAAAAGTTTTACTTTGAAAAGTTCTATTGTCAAAAATTCTACAGCAGAAAATTATGTGTTAATCGAACTCGAACTATTTTTATTTCTCTATTAATATCATATCTAACCACGAAAATTTCTTTTGTTGAACATTTTTGTATGATGAACGTGAAGAGTCAAAAGGGCCGCGGTCAGCTTCATTGACGTTTTTAATTTTTTTATTTATTTTCACAAATCTCTTCGTCTTTCTTTTCGGGATTTTCTCCAATGAGAATGCTCTTGAAATTTAAATTTTGCAACATCATTGATAACAAAACTTTGAAAAAAATACATTCTAACGTGGGGAAAAGAGCATTGCATATTTTATTTATTGATTATATTTATGTGCTATTAAAATTTACTACAATTGATTAATCTAAGAAAACAACACAATTATATATATAGTATCAATAAATTGATGTGAACCTACTACATAGATAAATGATGTGAACCAACAATAATAAATACTAATACTTTCTCCGTCCCACAAATATATGTTCGTTTCTTTTTTCACATAGATTAAAAATTTTCATTTAATGTAATTGAAATTATAAATTTTTCACACATTTTTTATATTATACCTCTATTTAATATTAGGAATTCATGAATCTAATAAATTTAAATGTCCATTAAGTTACAATTGGAATGCAAATGAAATTGAATTGCATTACATTGAAACAATAATGAAAGCAATTGTTGACTTTGTTATTGGGGGATGAGTGTTTCTAGGCAAGGTGGAATTTATTGACTATCTACTTGAGTAAATGTATGAATAAATTATGTAATTTTATATTATAATTGGAATATGTTAAGTTTATTTGGGTTGATAACAATGTAAATTAAATAAGGATATAGTATTAGGAAAAATAAAATTTTAATACACTCTCTATAATATAAGTGACCTATAATTTGGGACAGATAAATAAGGAAAACGAAGTTATCTTTGTGGGACGGAGAGAGTATTATATACTAAATCCATTCACAATTTTAGAAAAAAAATTGAAAACACTTCTTTAAGAGCATCTCCAATATAACATGTAGATTGTTATGCACGTGGAAAAAAAATAAAAACAGAAAAAAAACATCTCCAATGGAGTTGTGTATTGAAAAAATTATGGTCTAATTATACAAAAGAGAGAATGTAGATAAATTATAAATAATTAAATAAAAGATGATTATCACACATTTTGATAAAAATAAATTATAAAAAATTAAATAAAAGAGACTTAATATACATTTCGATGGACATTTATTGTAAAAATAAATAGAAGATATTTAGCACATTGTTAAAATATGGACGATATAATAGACACTCTCCACTGTTTTTATTTTTTTATTGCCATATAAGTAATTTATAGTAATATGACACATTTTTAATACAATTTAAGATTGGACTGGATATGTTCTAAATATGAAACAAATAAAATCTTTAAATAAGAGTGAGAAAGTAGATAACACTTTCCACAAGGCCCAAAAGTAAAATTAATGAGAGAGAGAGAGAGAGAGAGAGAGAGAGAGAGAGATCGCTCCCTCTAACAGTGAATTAAGTGAGAAGAGATAGAGAAGATGAAGGGTTGAGGCTAATATGCAATAAGAGGGGGAAATTTTGAAAACAAAGTCGATCCCAACTAAGAGCATCTTCAATGTAATTGTGAATTGCACTAAAAAGTGTATCACATCATCTTAAATTGATTACATAGTAAAAAAAAGTCAAAAATATCTAACAAATCGTCAAATATAGACAGTGTGCAAGATATCATCTACTTATTTAATGTTTATCGAAATATGTGTTTAAGTCTTTTTTTATTTTTATTTTTTATATTTTATCTCTATCGGAATGTGTGTTAATAATTCTTTGATTAGTTTTTGGGTTAATTACACTAATGATCCCCATTCTTTTAAGTTTGTAACGATTTTATCCTCATTCTTTTTTTAGCAAATATAATCCATATTCTTCCATTTATATACTCACAGATGGTCCCCCAAATAACTATTTTTCACTATTGTGACAATTCTTAGACAATTTTACCCCGTGACTTAAATAAATTAAAATGATAAGAAGAAAAAACAATTAAAATATTACAATTGGACTCTTAACATTTTCAAAAAGTACAAATAAATCATAAACTATTTTATTTTATAGAGATTAGTGTTCTTCCCAACAAAAAAGAAATCATGTTCCCAACAAAAAAAAAATCATCTTTTCCAAATTCCTCCACAGAATGTTGAATATTTGTGCAGAGAAAAGATCTGGACCCCGTCACGGGGTCCAGATCCATTCCCGTCTGGGCTGCATGTCAATCACGCTGCCATTGAATTTTGTTTTTTAACCCCCCACCCCACCCCTCCCTCTGCAAGGAAAAGGAAAATCACCCCCAGCGCCGCAAAAATAGCCCCCTCCCCAAATTTAATTTTACAGCCCCCACCCTCATTTAATTTTACACCCCTCCCCCCCAACAAATCCATTTCATTTCTTCCTTTCCCCACCTATTTATACACTACTCAACATAACAATTTTTTCTTATCAACTACATATTTTTCCATCTTTATCAAAATACATATTTTTTTCTCCTCATCAGAATACATATTTTTCTTGAAATTTGGCCAACACAATCGTTTTATTTACTTTACCCAAATTTGACCAACATTAAACGTTTTCAATCACTCTTGTTCTCCAAATTTATTTTATCGAATTTGTATCCCACTTATTATTTTTCATATTCTTCAAAGGTTAGTAATAAATTATTAATTTGTTTTTTTTTTTTATTTGTACAGATTTATTTTTTGTAATTTGCAAGTTAGTTGTAATATTATTAACAATTTTTTATATTTTTTTTTATTCGCACATATAATTGATGTGGCACCAGTGACCACGATAGAAAAACTTGTCATCCATTGCAAAATAGGTAAATTAATGTTATATATTTCCTTACTTATTGCTCCGGATCTACAATATTCGATCACATACAGTAAAAAATGCATTATATTTCCTAAACCCACGGGAGTATGATGCACGCTTTAACCCTCGTCACTAATTTATTATTTCTAATGTAATATTATTTTCTTCTTTGTGTGTGTATATTATCAATTAGAGTGAATTTATTATGCACGCTTCATTAATTTTTATTTTTCAAATAAAATTTAATTTGTTATTCAAATATAAACTAATTAATTAGTCTCACTCTAATCTTAATAATAAAATTAAAGTTAATTATATTATTTATTATATGATATAAATAATATTTAACTTAATAAATATTATTATATATTATATTTTTTAAAAATAAATACAATGAATATAATAATAAAAAAATTATTTTTAATTTAATAAATTTAATTATATTAATAATGTGGATATTAACAATGTGAATGTAAATTTGATGGTAAATAAATAAGTAAGTGATTAAAGAAAGTGGGAGATTAGAGAAAAGTGGTGGGGGTTAAAATAAATTGGGGTGGGGCTTCTTTGCAAAATTGGCGAGTTGGGGGCTGTTAATTAATAAAATCTTGGGGTTGGGGCTTTAGGGGTGTTAATTTGCAGAGGGGTGTGGGTGGGAGGCACCATTCTCTCCTGACGGGGAAATGATCTGGACCCGTGACTATTTGTGCGTCCAGATACTTAAATCCCAAGATTTGGTTTGGCAGACCATTCAAGCTTCCTTCTCTTGGCAGCTGGTTAAAAACCCATATGAACCACCCTGAGCTTGAAACAACTCTTCAAATTTTGGCTACCTTAAAAAACTCAGTTTCGTGAGATTTTAAAGACAAATACGTGCAGGTACGATTGGAAACAATGAATAGTAATAATAAAAGAAAAAGAAAGAACAAATAAGCTGAAACACCATCCATATATATAAGGGGACAGATTCACTATGTTCCCCGGCTTGTTACACTGATGAAGATAAACATTGGGTGGGTGGGAAAAGATTGGTAATGGGTTCTCAATGACCGCGCCAGATAGATGGTTTGGTGCATTAAATTGGGATTGAATTCCTGTAAACATTTAGGTAAATTTGGAGTGGTGATAAACACACGAGGCAAATGGTATTTTCTTAGTTACTAGTGTTTTCAGGAGTAGAAAAGAAAGCGCCCCATACTAAAAGAAATATTGTAGGAGATTCAAGTGAAGCAGTGGCGCTGCGGCGGTGGGACGTCGGAGAAGATGAGGCTTCTTTTTCCCTTTTCACTTTTTTTCTTCATTTTATAGATTTTTCGTTGAGGGCAAAACAACTATTGTGGCTTTGCCATCAGTGTAGTTCAAGAGATTCAAGTGAAGCGGTGGCGCTGCCGCGGTGTGCAATTTAACTTTTTTTTTGTTTTTTTTGTTTTACATATGTTTGAAAATCTATTCAATTTGTACTTGTGGACTTGTGTAGCTTAAAAGAATAATAGTGGGATGGGAAAATATGATTTTTTTTTTTGTTGGAGAAAAACACATATCTGTATAAAATAAAATAGTTTATGATTTATTTGTACTTTGAAAAGGTTAAGGGTATAATTGCAATGTTTTCATTGTTTTTTTTTTTCTATCATTTTTATTTATTTAAGTCAAGGGATAAAATTGTCCAAAAATTGTCAGAATCGTGAAAAATAGTGATTTGGAGATCATCTGTGAGTATAATAGAAGAATGAGAATGATATCTACTAAAAAAAATATGAAGATGAAATCGTTACAAACCTGAAAGAATGAAGACTATTAGGATAATTAATCCTTAATTTTTTTAATTTATCTATTAATATCTCTTATACACGTTGACTACAATTTTTCCAATCTACATTTCCATTAGAGATAATATTCTCTCAATCTCTATTTTATTTATCACCTATATAAAAATCTACATTGCTGGATTGGAAATGCTCTAAAAAAAGCCCTCAATCCCAGCTTGACCCTTAACGGAGTCAGCTTTTAACAAATCGGGCTGCCACGAGCTTTGATGGCACAGCCCAATTTGAGCCCAATTTGGCACCACCTAGTTGATTCCAATTCATAAATTTTATTGGGAATTCAAACTTTACTTCCACTGGTCATTTAGTTTATAGTTAGATACACGTGTTAGATACGCGTGCGTTGTACGTGTTTTTATAAAAATATTATCAATTTTTAATATTTTTAAATTTTTTATTTTTTAATTTTTAATAATTAAAATGTTAAAGTTACAATTGCAATAAAAATAAGAAACACGTTGCTTGATAATATGTTGTATTGTATTGTTCGATATTGATATTTTATTTACATTCATAAAAGTACAAGCAATCAGATATGAGTTTTATATAGTGGTAAAACGAATAGTAACTTGATCTCGGTGAATACTTTTTTGGTGATTTGAGTTTTAATAATTGACGAACATTTGATATCAAATCTTATAGAATTAATGATGTATTAATAGAGATCTTTAAAGCTATATTTTAAGAATAATAAAATTAATAATTATTTATTTTATTGTGAGACAATATAATGATTAAATACATAATATTATACATTTATTGGAGCAATAACTTCTTTTTTTTGTTAGGCGTGTTTGCTTTGACAATATGAATTGAAACAGCATAAATGTAAGTAGGAAACAAAAATTAAAGGCAATTCTAGAAGTGGTAGAATATTTTTGGTTTAGAATATAAAATTCCTCCCCATCCTAATTCACATCCGTCTGTTTCTACTACTTTATATTCACTATCTAAAGGCAATTCTAAAAGTGGTAGTTGTTGGACTTCATTTTTATTTGTCTTACTAATTCTATGTCTGTTTGGTTAAAATACTTTTGACCCTTGCTTGATAATTTATTGTATAAAGGTCCAATCTTTTACCTAAATCTTTAATAAAACTTCTAGCATAATTTAATATTCCTAAAAGGCTTGTAATTTTTAGTTTCTTCTATTTTATCCGGAAATTGTAAAATAGTCTTTACTATATGGGGTTGAAGTTGAATTTTTCCTTCTCCTATGATTATTCCTAGAAATTCTATTTTTGTTTATTTATTTCTATTTTCTTTTTTTACTAATTATTAAACCATTTTCTATAAATTTATTTAAAACAATTTCTAAATGCTTTATATGCTCTTTTTATGATTTTTGCTATGTACCAAAATATCATCAATATATACACAAACAAATGGTAAAGAATTAAAAATAGAATCCATTTTTCTTTGAAATATAGATGGAGCATTCTTTAAACCAAATGGCATAACAATCCACTCAAAATGACCTTGCGGTGTTGTAAAAGTCATCTATGGAATAGAATCTTTATGCATTTTAATTTGCCAAAATCCTCGATTCTGATCAAATTTTGAAAAGATCTTGCTATTTTGTATTTTATTTAAAATCATGTCTTTATCTCGGTATTTTATATCCATCTTCTATAGTATTATCATTTAGTCTTTTATAATTTATAACCATTCTAGCTTTTCCTCGTTTGATTTCACTATGATTTCTAACCATAAAAGCTGCTAATCTATGCTGACTAGTAGAAGGTCTTATTACTTTTAATTCTAACAATTCTTTAATCAATTTTAAAGTCTTCTATATCTTTATTAGTATGTTTTATTTCTGCCGTCCTAATCTTTATATTTTCATTTATGATTTCTATTTTAGCTTCTATTTTATTTCTATCCCAATGTTTTAGAGGGTCTTATCCTATTATTTGGGTTTGTTACGCTAATTGTAAAATCTTATCTATACTTTGTACATGGTCTATGTTTTTATTAAAACAATTAAGTCTTTTGCTCTTGGTACAAAATCTGTTTTTAAGGTTTGTAAAGATAAATAATCTAAAAATTCTAGATTCTCTAAGTCTTCTCCATCATTTTGTGTTTTTGATGGTAAAGGTCCACCATGCTTAGCTCGCAACTCTGATGTTTCTATAGTCTGTATAATAGATGTATCTTTCCCAAGAATTATCGCATCATTTGTAATAGTTAAACTTCCATTTCTACTTAATAAGAATTTTATTCCTATAACAAATTCATCTTTAATTAATTGACTTACTAAAGTAGTTGTTAAGCTATATTGTCTTTCTTGAAATCTAATTTTACAATCGTCAAAAAGTCTTTCTTCAAACTCCATTTTACTGCCATCCATTTGACTTCCTCTTATTTCATATTCTAATTTTTGTCTACAATCTTCTGGGACCAAATCTTTTCTAATTATGTTAAATGTACATCCTGTATCGACTAAAGCTATTAAATTTAATTTAATCATCTTATTAATTTGTACTTCTATAGGTATTCTAATACTTTTGGTTGGCTTTATTCTAGATATTTGACATATTATTTCTTCTTGATTTTCTGTTTCTAAATAATTATTCTCAGTATAGCTTTCTACGGATTGCTTTCCTTTTTCTAGATTTATAAGTCTATAATGTATTTCTCCTAAAGCTTCATGTATTTTATCAATTCTATTATTAGTGTTGGTTACTCTATCTTCTAATTTTTCTATGGTTTCACTATAGTCTTTGGGTTTATTATGAGGCTCATCTTGGATTCCTAAGCAATTATTACATTGAATTTCTAAACAATTTTTACACTGATTGCAGATGGATCAAAGGATGATGAACTTTGGGAACATCACTTTAAGAGTGGTCCCTGAAGGATCTAATCTTCGATTCAAAGGAAATAATTTAGAAAGACTTCCAGAAAAAGAAAGGTGCCTACTAGATAATCTCTGGATGGCAAGAGACTCTAGACAGAAATTAGACAGCATTAATGCTTTAGCTAATTATTTTAGACAGACCCATAATCAAACACAAAGTAAAAATTTTAGTTTCTTCGTAGTAATCAAAGGAAGACAACCAGGAGTTTATAACTACTGGCCAGAAGTAATTGAACAGATAGACAGATTTCCAGAACCTCTTTTTAAAGGATTTTACTCTCTTGAAGAAGCTTTAAATCATTGTAGACAGACCATCGGATTTAATTTTTACATATCTGAAAAAGTTAGA
This sequence comes from Forsythia suspensa, assembly GCA_023638005.1. Classification (NCBI taxonomy): domain Eukaryota; kingdom Viridiplantae; phylum Streptophyta; class Magnoliopsida; order Lamiales; family Oleaceae; genus Forsythia; species Forsythia suspensa. Next base: position 39,018,701 of record CM042669.1, on the reverse strand, counting down.
CAGACAATTCATGCATCTACTTTTCAACCATCACCTTCTTCTTCTCAAACATCATCTTCATCTTTGCAACTGTGTAATAGTTGTGAAACTATGACTAGAGTAGTTAGAGATCTTAACTATAAAAGCATACTTTAGAAGTAAAACTAGAAATTTTAGAAGACCGGTATCTTCTCATCAACAAGAAATAACTAAATACCAAGATGAAATATTTAAATTACATGAGACCCTAGAAAGATTTAATCTTGATGAAGAGAATTATTAAAAAACATCATTACTTTTCTAGTAGAAAATATCCGCCTAAAATAGAAAGACTTATTGAACTAACAGATTCTACAGCTGCAGGACAAGAAAAAACTCTTTTTGATCTACAACAAAGTATTGGAGATTGTGCCAACATTGTTCGAAATTCTATAAAAAATTCACTTATCCAAGAAATTATTGATTTCTCCCAAACTCTACAATATTATCATAATGAGAATCAATATTTCCTTCAATATGGCCCTCTCTATAAAACAGCTATCCACGACTCTGCCTTTCTTAGACACAATTACCCTACAATTTTATTTGACTATACAATTTCTCAAGAAGAAGACGATATATTTTATTCAGCTTTACAATACGGCATGATTGACACAGTATATATCTTAAACAGACCTTTTAACTTTTTTCCACCTTCTCTTAAAAAGATTCTTAATCAGCTTAAACAACACCCTTTAATGATTCAATTTATTTCCAGACCACCAATTGTAAATAATGGTATTATTATCCCAGCATACCATTTTATTAAAATTTTTGAAGGTTCCAGAAAATTCAGGCCTTCTTCAAAGACTGATATCAAGGTTAAAGTTAGACAGATTGATTATGAAAGACGAATTTCAGAAACAGCTGCTCTCATGGAAATGCAAAGAACCCACTACAGACTTGTAGCGCAATGGAATAATGGAATAATATTTTGTGAAGAATTTCTAGCAAGAAATATCAAGGTAGAAAGATTATATGTTCCAAATACTCATCAAAAAGATTTATATCTGATGACTTTTCAAGAAAATTATTGTATTGAAAGCTATTGTGAAGCATCAGAGAGACATTCAGATACAGAAAATATCTCAGACGGAGCAGACAATGAAATGGATACTGATATAGAAGAAGCCTATATTGAAATGATGGATGATAAATACTGAGAGATGTGACAACACATAGACAATAATTCAAAGACAAGGACAATAATTAAGCACATTGACGATAATTCTAAGAGAAATGTCAAAAGGTTACAGAAATACCAATAATAGAAGGAAATGCATGTCTTTTCGTCAAAAGTGTACACTTGCAAGCATTCATTGTAAACAAGATAAAGTTTGCGAGAGAAAGTTTTGGATTTTTCTTCTTTCTTTTCCCATGCTTACACTTGTAAAGATTGTAAGATTATTTTATTATTTCCCTTGTCCATAAATACCTTTGTTCATAGCATACAGAGACACACACAAAAACACTCAGAAAATAGAACACACACAGATTTACATACTCTTGTATTGCTCTCAATTGTAAAAATTTTCTTAGACATCTTCAATAAAAGTAAGTTCTTCATCTCTTCTTATTTAATTATTTGTTACTTTATTATATTTTCGGGAAAGGCCTAAAAGAGGAAAAACTTAGTAAGCAATTAATTCCTTCAAAAATATTGTCTTTATTTTTCAAGAATTTTATTTTCCAACTTAACTTCTTTTTCTGGATTCCATGGCTAAAATGAAAAAGTAATCCTCTGAGTTAAGAAATGTTGTTTTTTATCCCGAGAATGGGAATTTGTTCAAAACCTATTTAAACATGATGAAATTTCATTTTTAGCTACTGATCTTAAGCCTTTTAGGAAGGTCAAGAAAAGATTCAAAAAAAAAAAAAAAAACGAAAATTGAAGGAAATTAATTTTCTTTGAGCAGTAAAGTACTCGAATTAAGGCCATTACATCAATATTGTTCTAAGCTTTCTTATTTATGCAATTTGGACTTCATATATATGCTTAATTGTTTAATCTGAAAGTTTTTCATTATCCATTTATTATTAGATAGAAATAGAGGTGACTCCTCTTAACAAGATCAAGTTGCAAATTGTTGAGACCTCTATCTCTCAACGTTGGAGCTTCTTCATTAAAGATCCTGTAGAAAAATAGAATAAGACTAATTTAGAATACATATCACGATTCATAAAAGATCAACATTTATTACGAATTCATAATCTTTATATAAGGACAAAGATTTGTATTAAATTGGTAAATAAAATAATAGTATCTAAGAAAGACATAGGCTTTTCTTTCTTTAGTTTAGTTATTAGACAAAGACTTATCATAACATAATAAATAGGCAAACACTATTCATACATTTATTACAAACTTGTAGCCTATCTATTTTAACTTTACGTATTCTTAGTTTTCCAATTCATTCTAACTTATATGTTATGAGATGTCCAATTTCTTATAAATATTCTAAATCTATAAAGTTACTTAGACTAAGATCAAGTTTAGAGTTTTGTTTTAGATTACATAAAAAGAAATTTGTATTATTTACAAGTAATTTACATTTATACTATTTATTTCCAGACTATATTAGTATTTTACCAGTAATTTATTATTTGTTCTTAATTGTTCAAGAACAAATAATTTAGTATTTAACAATAATTTAAGATTCAAGAACAAATAATTTAGTATTTGTTCTTAATTTGTTCTTAATTGTTCAAGAACAATAGTTTGTTCAAGAACAAATAATTTAGTATTTTAGTATTTAACAATAATTTAATTAAATTAAATTAAAAATTTAAAAAGATTCCAATGTTAATTCTGAACTATAATTAGTGTAATCTAATATATTAAAAATAATCTTTTCATCTTCATTTCAGTTTTGAAAACCATGATTGGAATTTTAATGCCGTAATAAACAAGGTTATAACTTCTTTAGTTCATTTTTTTTAAACCTATGTGTAATTTATTTCACCTCGTAATGCAAAATATATATATAAAGATCATATTTTCAACTTCATATTTAATTTAATAGATTGAATGTTTAAAAAATTTAATTATACATTTAATATATTGTTAAAAATTTAATGCGTGAGAATGATGAACAATAAAAGAGTAATAAATAAAATATTAAAAGATAATTACATTCGTAGTAGTACAATTACAATCAGATATGAGTTTTATATGGTGATAATACCAACAATAACTTGAACCCATTGAAAATCTTTTGGTGATTTAGGTTTTGATCATTGACGAATTATTGATATCAAATCTTATGGAATTAATGATCTCTAGAGCTTCATTTTACGAATAATAAAATTAATAATTACTAATTTTATTATGAGATAATGTAATTATTAACTATATAATATTGCACATTTGTTGGAGTAGTAGTTCATTGTAAATAATATTATTTGTGTATTTTCTTTTATTATGAGACGTGTTTGATTCGACGATGTAAATGAAAATGTCATAAATACAAGTAAGAAAAATAAATTAAACAAGTCTCAATACTTATTTATGTTGTGGTTTAAAAGTAGTTTTTTAGTATATTTTGAAAAAAAAATGATAAAATGTGTAGTTGAAAAGTTGTGAATCCGACAAAATATGTAGTTAAAAATGAGTTTGAGAAAAAAAAACCAAACCAAACATACTCATAATTACTGTAATCTAATTAATTATAATATTTTCATATTCATTTCAGTTTTTACAACCTTTATTTGAATTTTAATAGGATAATAAACAAAGTTATAATTTTTTCCATTCATTCCTTTCACCTACGTAATGCAAAATAATAATAATAATAATAATAATAATAATAATAATAAAAAAAAAAAAAAAAAAAAATGAGACAATCTTTTCACCTTCATATTTAATTTATTAGATTAAATGTTTACAAAATTTAATTGTACATTTAATAAATTTTTAAAAATTCAATGTACAATAATAGTAAACAATAAAAGAGTAATAAATAAAATATTAAAAAATAACTGTACATTAATCTATACTAATTCTAAAAGTCCCTTAAAGGGAGAAACATTTTTGGACGATATTGCCCCTCAAATAACTTATAATTCCTAAAATTATCTTTCAATTAATATAATTTATTTTGACTTTAATTTTAACTATTTAACACTATATAAATATTGTATTTTGATGATTAAAAGTGATTTGTCTCTTTAAATTCCATTATAAATTGTAATTAATGAAAATAAATAAAAATATACTAATAAAATTTTTAATATATTGAAATTATTATCTTTAATTGTAAAAGCAATCAAATAATCAATCTTATTATCTTGCACGAATTTAAGCAAATGCATTCATCAACATAACAAAACAAGATGAATTTGACTTTGCATTTCGACTTTCTTATTATTGATTCATACTTTCTTCCTCTGTTCTAAATATGATAGAAATATTTATGGACGATATTGCCTCTCAAATAACTTATAATTCTTAAAATCATCTTTCAATTAATATAATTTATTTTAGCTTTAATTTAAACTATTTAATACTATATAAATATTGCATTTTGATCATTGAAAGTGATTTGTCTCTTTAAATTCCATAATATATATTGTAATTAATGAAAATAAATAAAAATATACTAACAAAATTTTTAATATATTGAAATTATTATCTTTAATTGTAAACAATCAAAGAGACAATCTTATTATGCCCGAAATTTAAGCAAATTCCTTCATCAACATAACAAAACAAGATGAATTTGGCTTTGCATTTCGACTTTCTTATTATTGATTCATACTTTCTTCCTTTGTTATTGTCTTTGTTTTTATTATGCCAAGAATATTTTTTCCTCATAATGACGATTTTTAATCATTGATAATTAGTTTGATAATAATGTAGTAATAATGGATGTGTTAATTTTTCATGAATAATTCACTAATTTTAAGAATATATATGATGATAATATTGATTTCTATATCTTTTTTTATTGATTTAGAATATTTGTTTGATGTAAAAATGTTAATTATTGTGGTAGTATTGATAACAAAGGGATTTAAGTTCGAATGAAGTTTTATGTCATTTTGTAAGTAATTAAACGTATATTTATTGTGGAAGAACGAGTTAGAACAATAAGAATTGGAGTTACTCTAACTCTTTCAAGCCTTGTGCGGTTGAGAAAAGACATAACTTGGATAAAGTGAGTCATGTCATGTATAAGGTGAAAGTAAATATCGCATAATAAGTGGTTTTATGTGATGAGTTAAAATCATTGTCCAAATATGTGATTGTTTTGAATTTTCTTGAAATTTAATAATATTTCGAGATGGAATTACGGAAAAGAATGCATGAAGAGAACAAAAAAAATCCCTTCATTTATGGGTGCATTAAAAGCGAATGGATATTGCAATAGAAAATTATTTTTATCTTATGTTAAAAAAAAAAAAAATGAGATTCTTTTTCTCGAGAAATAATTACCTAAAAAGGCTAAATATTTTGTTTTCGCGTACTTTTTATAATGATATAAATCTGAAAAATCAATGAAAATTTGTGTTATATTTATATCTACTATTTTCATGTATTTTAGAATTTGATACTAATTTTCACAAAAAAAGTTGCCTTTTACGATATATGCCATTAGATATGTGCTTTAAAATATAATTAAAAGAGTATCAATAATCTTTCAAACTTAATATTTATGTAGGCCATGTATTTTTAATGAACCACATATTTTACCAATAAGTTTGAATATAATTCCTTAGTTGGTCATAATTATTGATAAACTTATGATTGAAAATGAGTTTTATTTAAGTGTAATATTCATCGATAATTTTAAAATAAAAAAAATCATAATATTATTACAAAATCACGTGCAACGCACGTATTCTTAACTAGTGCATAATAAATGTGAATATGGAATTTTAAAAAATTTGTAAGAGTAAAATAGTCTAAAAATATTTATCTCTTTTAGGACCTTTTAGATGTAGTATAGATATAGAGACGACAATGGACTGAATCGGACCGGCTCAAAAAAATGGGTTCGGACCGGCCCGTGATCCGCGGGCCACACAGGCCGAACCACAGGCTGATCCACAACACGTGAAATTCAATATATATATATATATATTTGTAAAGTTAAAAAAAGAAAATAAAAGAAAATATGGAAATATAATTGCTAATTGCAACTTTTGGTCCAATTTGGACCACATACCACACGGACATGCGGCCCGGTCCTTTTGCTATCTCTATATAGATAGGTTAATCTTATGAACTAACTCAATCTGGTTATGTATAATAAACTATCACTTAATGAATACGTGTATTGAACATATTTATATAAATAGTAAATAAAATTCTTATTTGTTTTTCTGTAATTTCGTACAATTCAACCTGTGAAACATATATAACAAGAATGTTTCAAATTAAATAAATATATAGCCAATTCACAACACAACTAATCATGCAATCAATATCTTCATTATTTCAAGTTTCCACATTACCTAACCAATGCATATATGCTATATATCTTAACCTTACGTAACAATACAAACCAAAATAACATACATCAAATTAATAGAACCAATGTCACACCATACTTCCATTAAGTTTTTACAGAATTAAGAATATTCTGAATTTATGTCATGTCACGCCTTAAAAGCTTGACTTTGAGCCCATACTTCATATACATTGTTAATGCCAGCTTCGGCACCACCGGGTGGTTTTCCACCACCACTACACGGTGGCGGTAAAGGATGGAGGCCGCGGCAAATTTCATCTGATAATAAGCAAAATCTTTGCCCAAGCACAATCGAGGGCCGCCATTGAAAGCCGTAAATTTGTAGGCAGACTCACTCATGAACCGGCCATCTTTTAGCCATCTCTCCGGCTTGAATTCTCTGCAATCTTTGCCCCATATCTCCTCCATTCTCCCCATTGCATAGATTGCATACACAACTTTTGTTCCCTTCTTCACGACTGTTCCATCGGGGAATTTATCATCTTCAAGTACCTACACAACATTAAGTATTTTTCAATCTTCTTGTTTCCTATGTAAATAATAAAGATGACAAAATACCCCACCCCTTTAGGTAATCGAGGCGGAAACACGGAACACGATCTCCGCTCCGAATTCCTCAAATTCATCCTGAATTATTTTATTTTATTTTATTTTAATTATATATTTTAAAATTTAAATCATATTTAAAAAAATAAATTACTAATATAAAAATAACTAGCTAATTGTTCTGTTGTAAAAGTTAAATATCAAGTGTATTCCTAGTTGAAAGAGTGAAAGTTAAATTTTCTTCTTAATTGAAAGATTATTTTAAGTTTATTAAGCAAATTAAAAAAAAAAAAAAAATCTTGTTTTTATAATGTAGTTTCTTACCTCTTTATGGTCAACTGGTACTGAAGGGTACAACCTCAGAGCCTCCGAAAGAGCTGCCTGAAGATACTCCATCTTCTTCACCTCTTCTGGTCTCAACACAAGATCATTTCCCTTTTCTCTGCTATCTTCTCTTTTACTTATTATCCCACAAATTTCAGCAAGAATTTTGTGTTCTACTTGTGGATTTTGATTCAACAGCCAGAAAAACCAGCTTAATGCAACTGAAGAAGTGTCTCTACCAGCAAGAATGAAGTTTACACAAATATCACGCAAAAACTTGTCCGAAAATGGCTGTTCTTGTTCATCTTTGAGTCCCATAAACACTGTTAAAAGATCTGTTCTTTGTTTATTAATATCATCTGATGATTCCAATGAAAGTTCTTTTTTTCTGGCACGAATTACTTCTTCAGCAAACTCATCTACTCCCTCTATTGATTTCTTCAGTTTTCCTTCAATTCCCAGGTTGAGAAATCTCATGGCTCTCCATATCAGAGTTGGAGTGACGAAACGCGTTATTGTTGCTTCTGTCGCCGCCTCAAAAGCCTGGGCGAAGGGAATTTCCGGCAGGCCAGGGCTGAGACACCCAGGATCGACACCAAATGCGATCATGCAAACATTATCAAATGTGAGTCTCAAGAGAATGTCCTGTAAATCAATGGGGACAGATTGATTTACTGCATCATCCAAAACAGGCAGGAGCCGGCCATGGACGAGCTCCAGCAATGATTCAGTAGTCATTTGCCTGAATTTTGCTGAATGAAATTCAAGACTTGCTGTTTTTCTCTGTCTTTGCCAAATCTTATCATCTGCATTGAATATACCATCGCCAAGGAGATCTCGAACCGTGTTGCGAAAATATTCTCCCTTGGGGAAATTTGAGAAATTAGTCTTGAGAAGGTACTCTAGATTTCGAGGATCTGAAGTTACAACACACTTTAGATTTGTAAACCAGGGTCCCCTGAATGTAAAAGTCCCGTTTTGTTGACGTAAAACGTTGGAAATCCACTCGTACATGTCACTACGAAGTCCAAAAATTAGTGAAGGCAACATGCCAACGAAGGGCCAATTCGGGAGGCCTTGACGCTTCCTCTGCCTTAAACTATGTATAATCAAGAAAACAACGACGGCTAGAAAAATCTCGACCATTTGAATCTCCGGCAATAATAAGAGATCCCGGACAAGAAAATTCCCAGTGACGAGTTCTCTGAACAATGAAGACGAAGAAGAAGAAGAAGTGAGATTGGTAGTTGTGCTTAGATTAGTCATGATGTTGGAATGAAGAGGAATAGAGTAGTAGTAGTTCATAGAATGGTTATTTGTTGTGTTAGTCATGTGTTATAAGGGGTGGAAGAATTGGCTAAGTGTGTTTCTTGGCGTGCATGAATTTGTGCATTGGTTTTGATTTGGTGAGCTGAATATACAGATAAGCCCACTTTTTTCATGAATAGTCTAGCTTTTTTTCTTACAAAAGGGATTATGGGCTTTTCGCTTATTTTCCCTATTTTTAATCCAAAATCCTTTGAGGGTTATGCTCTTTTATTTGGTTTGACAACATGAGGGGGAATTGTTTGTGAGTGGGTGGCGGCGGTTAACCTAAAAGCATCCATTTCTACAGCATTTAGACACGCTTTCTTAGGACATATTTTGGTCAGCTACATAGAATTTGTGTCTGAATTCTGGGATTTTATTGAATTTATTTTTATAATGTTACATGTTGTATGGTTTGCCAATACAGTCACTTTATTTTCACGACAAATGGCAAATTTTGGTTGGCTGGTTCAGCTGAATTTGTAGTTGGTGGGCTGTAGGTGGTCTTTTGTGCCACATAGTTAACTTCATTTACAATGTTTTTAGTTTTTTTCTTTATTTTGTACAAGAAATGTGCTCAACAATTATATTGCTTGTGGACTACTAAGAAAGTATGTCATGGAAGAATAATGGAAGTTTGAAAAATTACTATTTATTAGAATTTAAAACCTTCTAGACATTTAGTCTATTAGGTGATAATTCTATTAGCGTTTTATATACGTGATTGTCTTTTTATTCAAACTTATTCAAATTGTCGAACCTAATGAAAACTTGATGCTTGATAGATGATGTATATTTTTATGGTAGAATTATGAATGAAAAAGTTATATATATCGCTGATATCGAAAAATTGCTAAAGATAATTGCACTAAACTCCATGAACTTGTCTTCATCAAATAATATTGTGTAAAATAAGATCAAATTAAATTGTAAACCCATTGGATGGATTCGTCATGACGATCAAATTAAAATATGTTGAAAGTTCGGTGGAAATCAACAGACATAATTGTACACGTCGGGCTTTTTGAGTGAATTACACGAGAGAGAAAAAAAGATTATTTTTTTCACGCAAGTAGATTGAGATAACTCAATGATTTTTTTATAACAAAGTGAATGTTTGGAGACACGCGAGCTACCAAATTGGCACATAAGACTTGCACGATTGACAAGTGTGATTATCGTGTGAACGTCAAATTTTTGAAGTTTATATAATAATCTTTTCACATCTATAGAATTGAGAATAACTTTGATAAACTATAAATAAATCGTGTAAGTCTAACGTAATGATGTGTTACTTGTCCTCAAAATATTTGTGTTCATATTCTGTTCTCATGCTCTTGACTATGTTAGTCTTCAAGTTTGACTTAGTCAATCATATTTATATTGATTTCGAGTTGATATTAGTATGGCCATCAAATCTTAGAAGTTAGCATTGATGGCCATCAAAGATGTAGTATGAAAAAACTGTACATACACTTGGGTTCGTTTATACTTTATTATGCAACTTGTGCTTGTCGTGATCAAATCGAATAAAGGTTAATTTTACTACTTTTACACCTCTAATTTGTAAGAAAAGATCAAATTCTAATTTGGGTAAATTGCACTATTCATCTTCAACCTTTGAACAAAGTAACAATTTTACCATAACCTTTTTTGTTCGGTTGTTATCCCCAGCCTTTGAGAAATTAGCGAATTTTGTCCCTACAAAAATATATGTAAAACTTGAGTAAAATGAAAATGATGATCTTACCCTCTAACTTAAATAAAAAAAATAAAACAACCAAAAAATAAGAATAAACATAAAAATAAGCATAAGACCAAAAAAATAAAGAAAAAGAAAAAAAGATTTTCTTTCACCCCCATCCCCCTCCCGTGTAACCATGGAGATTTTCCCCTGGGTTTTTCAGTATCGCCACCCATCGGCAGTGGCCCACATGTAAGGCCAACTCCAAGGCTGCGCCATTTTGGCGTTAAATTGCGCTAGAATTATGCTCCAATGGAGCTTCAAATCACTACTCCATTTTGGAGTACTGAATAGTCCTGCGCATTTGGCGTGAAAATCTCAGATTTTTTTATTCCATTTTTGTCCTTAATTTTATACTTGTCAAATTTATTTTTCCTTATATATCCATTTTCATACTCTTTTATTATTTTATGGTTTAATTTTATTTATGTTTTTTTTCATTTCATTATTAATATAAAAATTGTAATCGATTAATAAAAAATAATTAATATATACGTTAAAATAAAATTACTCATTAATTTTAAAATTTTAAAAATGTGAAAACAAGAAGACGATATTTTTTATTACGACAACAACATTGAAAAGTAAAATACAACATGAAATTATAGAGATCGATAAATAATTTTTGAAATCAATAAATATTTGAAATCAACAAATTGTTGAAAATTAAAAAAATAAGGAAATAAAACAAGTAATATTCATTTGGTGCAATTTTTAAAGATCATAGTTGGAGATAGGTAAAAAAATAATGTAAAAATTACACTATTTTGGTGTACATTTCAAAGATCATGGTTTAAGTTGCTCTAAGACTAGAAGGTTTTCCCCCTATGTTCACTTAGCCGGCAAGCCACTGCCCACGGAGGCGAAAAACTAGGGGGGAAATCTCCCTAGTTACACGGTAAGGGGGTGGGGTGGGGTGGGGTGGGGTGGGGTGGGGGTTTTCTTTTTGTTTTTTGTATTTTTAGGTCTTTTGCTTACATTTTTATTTATTCTTATTCTTTTTGTTTTTCATTTTTTTGGTTTCTTTATATCTTTTGTTTATTTAAATTAAAAGGTAAGATCGTCATTTTGTACAAATTTAACATATTTTTTGATGAAAACAGTACATATGGACTACATCTGCTAATTTTTCAAATGTTGGAGACATGTATGTTACTTTGCTCATAGATGGGAACGAATAGTGCAATTTACCCTTCTAATTTTATGACCATTCAATTTCATACTTGAGAAATATTAAAAAATAAAGACTTCATTTTGAGCTAAACCCAGTTTTCTTTTACTGTGCATTATCACTTAAGAAATTAAAAAAGACATCTTTCTTTCTTAGAAATTTCAAGAATCTAAAAGACAAAATAAATAAAATTTATTGTAAATTGAGGAGCACGAGAATGAATATATGAAACGAAGCTTCAAAATGGCGCAGACGGCAATTTTTTGTTTGCCAAGAAATGAACAAGTAGTTGAAGAGCTTGTCTGGGTTTAAAACTCGGAACTTGGTGCCCAGCTCCCCTCACTGTCACAAACATTAGCCCTTCGTATTCCACTGTCCACCCGCCCACCTATAAAACAAAAAATTCGTGATTAAAAGTCACACGATCGAGTTTTGTTACAATTTGATAATTACATTTTTATGTGTTACTTCGACTATAGACAAAAGTGACACGACAATTTGACCAACTAAAAACTATGTTTGGCAAAATTTATAATTTAAGAGCTTGTTTGGTACATATTTTCTCTAAAAAAATGAGTTTTTTTTACTTACTTTTTTTTAGTATTCAAATTTTGTAATTGGTTAAATGATAAAATTGTCATTTCTACTATAAAGTGGCAATTTGTTGATTAAAGGTACTTTTGTCATTTAACCAATTACAAAGTTAGAATAGTTAAAAAAGTAGGCAATAAAACCCTTTTTTTGAAGAGAAAATTAGCACCGAATAAGTTCTAAATTGATCAAACTGATCAAACATATTTTTTATCTATACATTTTGTAAGAAAAGTAACTTATTATCTACACATTTAATAAGACCTACAACTTATAAGTACTTAAAAAATAATTTCATTACTACTAAATATACGCATAAATCAACTACATTGCTACTTCATATTTTTGTTTAGTCAAATTAACATAAGCAAATTCTAACAAACGTCTAAATTTTCATGTGAATTGATTTTTTAACAAAATTTAAGAAAAGTGATCGACTTGAAACAAAATAAAATTTAATGACCAACATGAAATTAATTAAAAGTTATTAGAAATTACCTGCTTTTTGTCTGTATACCATGGAGACCAATCTTGATTTATCTTCAATCCCAACTTTTTTAGTGTTAATCTTGTTGCCGTCACTGGAATTCTTCCGTCTGTATCCCCACTGTCATTACAAAGTTTCAATTCTCATGAATATTCACGTACAATTATCTAATAAGTAATTTATAGGTATAGTTAAATTTTAAATAAGTAAATATAAAAGTAATTCTTTCTTTCCAAGTTCCAAAGTTAATTAATTTTTCGAACTGCACTGAAATGTTCTTGTCTAAGAGTATGTTTGTCACTGTCATGGGTGAATTTAGGGGTGCGGGACTGGACTATAGCCCAGTCTCGCATCGAAAAAAATCATTTTTTATAGTGTAAAAAAAATTTAATGTAATTTTTTTTTTTTTAAAGTTAAAGTCCGATTTTGAAATGAGCAACTTGGTCTCCAAAAATGTCTGGATCCGTCCATAGTCAGTGCTTATAAGCACTTATAAGTTGGTCAAACATAGTTTTTATTAACACATTTCATAGGACCCACTATTTTTACCTACTTTTTATCCACATGTTATGTAGGAGCCACTGCTTATAATTTACAAAAATCTTTACCAAACATACTCTTGTACTCTTGATGTATGAGTTTTAATTACAAGGTCAACAAAAAATTTCGATATTTAGTTGTAATTTTGAACAAATAAATTGTCGGAAAATCTTTTCTATAACATAATTGGAAATGAAAATAGCATATTTGGAAATGAAAATAATTCATATATACTTATCGCATAAATTATAATTGAATTAATGTATATCTTGTTATGCTTATTTTTATTAAGTACCTGTAAACCCATATGCGTAGACCACCAGCAATAAGCTTGGAGATGATAGGGAGTATGGAAGAGGGCGCATCACTCCAAAACGAGATATTGTTGCTGCATACCACATGAAAAATAATTAATTTATTAATTGTACAATATTTTTACATTATGATTTTTATTATTACATAAAAATAAAATAAAATATTACTCAATTTAACAGAGAAAGAAAAAAAAAATACAAGATAGGGCGTAAAAATGTCACAAGTCCGAGGAATGGAAGTGTCAAAATGTATCCGACTGCTTGGGAGGAGGTGGAAGTAATGTGAAAACTTGATAAGAGCCAAACCAATGGAGGTCGGGCCAATGAGCCATAGTGGCCTAGCGAATTTGGAACATGGCAGCGGCATGGCCTCAAAGTTGGATAGGCAGTGTCGGCTAGGGGTGGCAAAAAAGCTCGTCGGCTCGTAAAAGCTCGGCCCAGCTCGGACTCGGGCTCGTCGAACTACGAACACGAACTAGGGCCGAGCTGGAGAAAAAAAAATGAGCCGAGCTCGCTCGGCTCGTCAAAAAAACGAGCCGGCTTGTTGGGCTCGTGGACCTGAGCCAGGGGCGAGCCACGAGCCGCTTGGCTCGTGGCTCGTCCACAACGCGGTCATGAAATCGTGACCGTTGGATGATCATCCTACTTGGATCACGATTTCGTGACCGTTGTGAACGGTCATTTTCATTTTTTTTTTTTTCCTTTCATGATTTTTCTATAAATATCCTATTTCTAAACTCATTTTTTCACACTTCAATCTTTTATCTCTCATTCAATTACATACTCAATCTATTATAAATTCTCAAATCTCAATATTAGTGTTCTAAGTAATTAGTATATAGTATCTTATTATCTAGATATTACGCTATAATTTTCTACTTCTACTAATTTTCTACATTTCTATTTTCTAATTCTACGTTCTACTAAATCTTCATCTTCTCCTATTTTCTTTCTCTATTATTCCAAATGGCATACAACCGAAGTGGTGATGATTTCAGTGGTGTTAATGATATTCCAATTCCAGAAAATATTATTGATCAGTTTGGTGGTAGCACTGATCCAATTGATTTGGAAGACGTTCATGATGACGCCGATACACATGAAACTACCATTGGCTCTAGCACTAAACAAAAAGCCACCAAACAAAAGGCTATATGCTGGCAGCATTTTCAGTTGGTGCCGACTGGTAAACTAGTGAACGGAGTCCCTGAGTTCAAAGCACAGTGTAAACACTGTCAGGAGAAGTTTGCTTGGCACAAGGGGATTGGCACGACCCATCTAAACAGACACTTCAAAAAGTGTCAATACAAACATGGAGGTGTGGATACAAATCAGGCACATCTCCAGTTTGGATCTCCGGGGCCGGGTCTAGTGGTCCTACTCTCAACAACTGGATATACTCACAAGAACTTATGCGACACGAAAGGACTACCTAATTGATAGCAAATGTCGAGTTTTCACTATGCTTGGTGGACAATCCTCATTGGACTACATTCATCCAAAAATATCTACAACCAAGAGTGCGTTAGTATTTCTAGAAATACACTTCAGAGAGATACTATTGTTAGATATAATACTAAAAAGAAGCTATTATTAATGATATTAATAATTACAATGGTGTTGTATCTTTTACATCAGACTTATGGACATGTTGTAACTAAAAAGGATACATAGTAGCAACTGCACACTACATTGATAATAATTGGTTAATGCATAAAAAAGTAATAGCATTTAAACAAATAGACTATCCTCATAATGGAAATAATATTTATCAAGTTTTATTAAGTGTGTTACATGAATTTAAATGTGATTCTAAAGCTCGTAGTTTTACATTTGATAATGCAGCCCAAATAATATAGTAATTGAAAAATTAATGCAACACTTTGTAATCCACAATTTGATGGTATTTTATTTCATATTCGTTGTGTGTGCCATGTGTTTAATTTAATTGTACAAGATGGATTACAATTTATACGCCCACAATTAGAAAAAATTAGATTTGCTATTAATTATATTTCGGTTTCACCATCAAGAAAACAAGTTTTTGCTTGCTTTATGTATAGAAAATGGGCATAATCAAAATGTTTTGCAACCGATGTTGTCAATAGGTGGAATTCAACATATCTTATGCTTGAATCGTGTGAAAGTTATAAAGATTGCATTCTTGTATATATTATAATGGTTAGACACTCACACTATTCCGAATATGATTTAGAATTACATGATTGGGAAATATGTGGTCATGTTAGAAAATTTTTAAAAGTTTTTACGACGCAACAAATGCATGTTACGTGTTTATTACCCAACTACTCCACTTGTTTTAAATCATTTCTATTATATTGCTAACAATTTTCATAAGTATAAGAATTTTGCTCTTTTTACTAGTATTATATATGTCATGGAAGCTAAATTTAGAAAATATTGGAAACAATTACCTATATTATTTCCATTAGCATGTATCATAGATCTTCGACTTAACTTAGAGGGTACAAAAGTAACAATAATGGCAATTTCGGATAAATTAACTTTTGGAAATCCAAATACGTGTTCTAATTTAGAACAAACTTTATGTTCTATGTATGGGATTTATCTTTGAAAAGGCCTGATACAAAAACGTTGTATGCGACCCCTAATCCAACATATACTTCGTCATCAATCGATGACATTGACTTATGGAGTTACGTCAAGACACATAGGACCACTCAAGGTCAACAATTAGTTGGTTCTTCTTCTAGTTCTTTCCTTCCTTATTCTAATGATACACCTGTAGAGTTAGGTAGGTATTTTGCACATGATGTGCTTAGTATGTTAGATGAAGAGGAGAGAAAAATTTTTGATATACTTAAATGGTGGAGACAACATCAACGTAGTTACCCAATTCTTTCCAAAATGGCACGTGATCTACTAACACCTCCGGTGTCAACTGTAGCATCGGAGGCTGCATTTAGTATAAGTGGCAGGGTTTTATCGATATCGGTCAAGACTTCAAAGTCGACATTTTAGAAAGTTCTTGTGTCTAAAGGATTGGGATGATGCCGAACTTCGAATTCAAGATAAAGTGGACAGAATAATGTCTGAAGAACTTGAAGATTTGAATATGGATTAATCATATTCGTAGAATCGTAGTAAGTATTATTTTGCATTAATATTTCTTTATTTGAAGAATTTTTCTTATTTTAATAAAAAATTGTATACGTAACATCTTGTTCGTGTACAATTTTAACTCCGCCTACTTTTAAAGTAGCCGGTCTCAAGCCCGAAAAAAGGAGGATGGTTTTTAATTTTACATTTTTAACATAAACGATTTTCGATTATGTATTCTTTTTTATTTTCAAATTTAAAAAAATGTAAAACACAAAAAAATAGATGTGGATTTTAAATATTTAATTTTTAACATAAATAATTTTTTATTTCTACTTTCTTTTTTATTTTCAAATTTCTTTTTTATTTTCAAATTCAAAACAAAAACTTAATCAAATATGAGAATTTTAAAAAACATAATCAAGATGATTTAATAAAAATTTTAACATAAAGATAAATATTTAATCTTTAACATAAAGATAAAGATAAATAAATGATTCATTTTAAATATTTACATTTTGTTCTTTAATAAAATAAATAGAAATTAGAATATAATGATTTATTTTCAAATTTTAAACCAAAAAAAAAAAAAAAAAACAGGGCCGAACCGAGCCCACGGATTGGAGACGAGCCGAGCTCGGCTCGTCCCCATGGACGAGTCGAGCTCGTGATTTATGGGCCGAGCCGGCTCGGCTCGGCCCATTGCCATGGCTAGTGTCGGCTTAGTCCAGTCCGATTGGTCACAACTAGGTGGAAGGGGAGGGGGGTTGAGACTCGCGTGGGATTAACCAATAAAATTAAAAAATAAAAATAAAAATTTTGAACTTGACAACAATCACATCTACTATCGAGTCGACATATTATACACCTCCACGTGTGTTTCGTTGGTTTGGAACAATCAAACAACTTATTAAAATGCCTACGATGAAATGTTTATTTAATAGCATGTTTGAGAGTGCTTGTCAAATATTATTTTTATCCACACATTTTGTACGACTCACAATTTTTCTCCACTTTTTATCCAGGACCCATTTATAATTTACAAAAAACTTTACCAAACAAGCGCTTAACTAACTACATTATATCACCACATAAGGTGAATGATAAGTTATAGAACCTAATTATTGTCTTTCGTCGAATCAGACATGAGGATATCAATTTTTTTTTATAAACTACTCTTTCATTATAGTAAATTACTGTAGCGGTAGGAAGAGAACATAGTTTCACTCACATTGAGACGAACCTCTATAAAACTTGCGTGTTTTTATGTGTCTATTTTCTTTATGTGATATTTTGCTCTCGTTGATATAGAGTTAAAGGTATTGAAAATTACCTGCAATGAGTCCATGGGTATGGAATTCTAGTGATATTTGCATGAAGAGCTTTTTGAACATCTGGCCTATTCATATAAATCTCAGTATAATCTGACAGACAAGGGTCATAGCCTGAAGGTCTTCTGTGCCATCCATCCTGTAAAATTCATTTTCAACAACAAATATAAATCTCCATAAGATATTTGATACGTTCGACTTGATAATTTTATCTAATACTGCACTAGAAGAAATATGAAACTCACGATATTGGAAATTAGTCGAGGAGCCACGCCTCGGATCCGTGGAAGTTTTTGAGTGGTAGTGCTGCTGAAATTGCTATTAACACAAGTTGGAGAATATAAACTATACATATCCACAATTTTGTATACATCAAAGTATTTGTTGAGGGCTTTATTGCAGCCATGAGATGGATGTTCATTGCTAAAATTGCACTTCATTTTAATCTCATGGTACAGATGATCTGAAATCACAGCATGATCCCATGCATAATCAATCATTCCAGTTTGATCCATTTCATCATCCAACAATGCATTCCCAATCTGCATTTAGAATTCAAGTTTATACAAATCTTGTTAAATTACACATGTGTTAAGGATAAATCTCACATCGGTTATATATCGAAATATTAACCAGTATATAAGAGTTTGAGTTACTCCTCTTAATAAGATTGATTTTTTAAAATGAAACCTAAGTCTTAATATGGTATTAGAATCCATTAAAATTCAAACGAGCATTTGGATTCCAATATATGTTTGCCCAAACGTGCCACTATTTTGCGGGGCATGTTAAAAGATAAATCCCACACGGGACTTGAGTTACTCTTCTTAATAAGGTTAACATTTTAAGATGGAATCCCAAATCTTAATAACATGATAACGAATGAGATTTTAATTGTTCTTTTTTAATTTGCATACTAAACACGTCTATAAAAAACATTGGGGGGAGGAGGGGTGAAAAACGTACCATAAATCCCTTGAGATTAATGTAGGCGTCCTTCGAAACTTTTTTGTTTCTATCAAAAATAACCTCGGCAAGTTGAGGGACATAGTGACCTAAAATTTACATAATCAAAAGGCAGCAAAATCTAAATAAATTAAAATAAAATAAGTAATATTAATTTTCTTAAGGAAAAAGCTAGCTTATTATTAAATTAAAAGCAAATTAAGTGAAAAAGTTTCTTAATTTTGACTACCTGCATAACTTTCTCCAGCAATATAGAACTCATGAGATTTATATTGTGGAAATCTTCTGAACCAGTTGACCAAAAAGTTGTATGAATCCTGAGCTGATTTATTACAAAAGCCAAAAAAAAAGTAATAATTACCATAATGAAGGTTTTTAGCACGCACACTACAAGACTATATTAATGGTACTTTACAGTCCAATAAATAAGATTGAACTTATTTTTGACACTGTTCAGTATTATGTTACCTGTCACTGTGTCACCAAGCTTTTTGATATCACTACTGGTATTTGTATACGAGAATCCAACACCAACGGGAGATTCTACGAAAAGTAAGTTGGCCCCTACACAACAAATAGGATTTTATAGTACAATTCAATTTTTTTTTTCTTATTTAGAGTATTATCGATCTATCTTAATTCCCGACGTGCCAAAAGGAAAGTTAAAGGTTGCCATAAAACATGATGAAAAAGTGAAGTATATCTAATATTTGCATTAATCGTACCCTTATTCCACGAGTTATTGTTAAATTTGAGCTTGGGTTTGCCTTTTTGAGTGAAGAAGGGCCCTAATTCTTCTGCTTCACCGTAGCCAATAGATGAACAGCCGGGACCTGAAATGTTCAAAATATTTTAGTAAACGTGGTATTAGAAATAAAAATAGATAGAATGGCCATCTTCTCCGCCTCCATTCCAATTCTATGACAGGACAAAGAATATTCAATTCATTCGGAACGAAACAACGCAAGATGAAATTAGAGCAGAGCATATTACCATCCCTATTTACCATAGTCATCTAGTACATCTATTCTTTCACCTGCCATGTACACTTGATATAGGTGTTTGTGTTCGCGTTCAAATTGTTTGGCATATTGGTAGCCAAAATAGATAAGGGATGAAAATGCACACTATAATTGAAAATGTTATTCAACGAGCATTTGACTTAATTTTAAAAATGGTTATACATTTTTTTTTAATTTTTAATAAAGTAGTTCAATATAGTATTAGAATAAATGTCTTAAAATTAACCATCATCTTACTCGTTTATGAAAAATGTGTACATAAGAGTCACAATGGGTTGATCATGTTGTATAACCAGTCCGGACCATCCAAGGGCTGAGCTTTTATAGGCCCGCCAGCCCAACGAGCGGCCCGAGTCCATTTCCAGTTAGGGAGTTTGGTGAAAACTTAATTTTAATAGCCTCTTCAATAATATCTTAAACTATTGTAGCATTTCTTAAAATTAGTATTTTTGTGAAGATACATATGTCTCAAAGGACTAAAAGTTTAATATTATAATAATTAAATTGATATAATGAATTTATTGCTATAGAATGGCAATTTCTTTAATCATATTTTTTAAGATTTTCAATATTTGAAACTAAATATTTATTATATTTTTATTTTAAGAAGAAAAAGTGAGGATTTCATATGTTATCATTTAAAAATTAAAAATTGAGTTGGTCAAACATACTTTTTATCCTCACATTTCATAGGACCCACAATTTACAATCCACTTTTTATCCACGCATTCACTAATAACTTATAATATAATATAAGTACTTAAAAAATAATTTTAGTACTATCAAACACGTGCGAATTGTTCATTGGAGTCGATATTTCCAAAATGAAAATTGCAAGTCACTGTCCATAAATTAAATAATGATCAATAACATTATATTTCGAAAAAAATAAATTATGGGGACGATAGTTTCAACTAGTGCTTCCAAATAAAATAATAAAAATTGAATGAAGAATCCTCAAATATATCAATAATATATGTACGTCAGACATTCTAAATATATAAAGAGAAAATTAGTAATATTTATTCCATTTATAATTAAATTTTTCCATCCAAATTTAGAAATTTTATATTTAAATATTGGAAAGTCTTTTTCTAGTCAAGTAATTCTACTTTTTAATTACTATTTTAATAAATTAATTTCCATTTCCAAATGTAGTGAAAAATTAATTATATTAAATCGAACACAAGAGTACAATATATTAAAAATTCTTTTTTTCTTCTTAGAAAGCGAGTTCGTCACAGTTTAATTGTCCAGTGTTTTACATGACGATTTACCTTACAAAACGAGCAAACAGGGGGGCGGCTCCGAAAAAAATTAAATTTTAAAATGAAAAAAATATTTTTTTAGTAGCGGTCCGATTTTGAATTTTTTTTTTTTTTTTTTTTTTTATATATACTCTCCCTCCAAAAAATCCAGTTCCGTCCTGCGACCAAATATAATAGTACTATATAAAATATGGGTTGTATAATTTGTACCTCCATTAAGCCATAAGAGAAGTGGTTTCTTTTGAGGATTTTTAGTGGCTTCAAAAAACCAGTAAAACAGTGCTCTTCCATGAGTTTGATTCACATTGACATATCCTGCATATTGCTTGAAACTCACCGCCGGCTGCCCTGGAAGTTTTATTACTCTGTCTGCTTCTTGTAATAATTTCCATGGCGAAACCTTCTCTACAGCGGCGTCGCTGCTCAGTTGGGTGGTGGACGGCTGCGCTCTGCCGGCGGCGGCCACCAATGCAAACATTACCCAAACAACAAGATTAAACATTCTTACTTGGTAAATTAAACTTTGTGTTTAGAGAGAGAGAGAGAGAGAGAGAGTGTGTGTGTGTGCATGTGTGGTTTATATAGTGAGAGATAGATAAGAAGAATGGTCTGCACTGATTCTAATTATTCTTCTTACCAAATAAATATACATTGAATTTTGGCGTTTGAATTTAGGGGACAATTTCACCACTGGTCCCCATATTATGACCCTTGTAGTAACTTGGTCTCCAACTATTTTTCTTTGGCAGTCATACCCAACCTTTCAATTTTAAAGCATTGCCCGTACTCATTTGATGGGTTTCGTCCACTTTGCTATTAGAATTTAGATGGTCAATTTTATTTAAAAGACGATTATAACTTTACTTTTAGTTGAAATAAAAAATAGCAAATGAAAAGAAAAAGTAACAACAAGAAGATGGAAACAAAAACAAAATATATATATATATATATATATATATATAAATTGTCCATGCCAAACAACCCCACACATCCCCATCCCCCCCTCTCAATCATATCCTCACCTTCATCCTTGACTTTGCCATCAGCAGCCACCCCCAGTCGACTACTCGTCAATGGTAGCAACTAAGAGCATCTCTATAAAGTTCTTTAAAAATAATATATTCTCGATCTTAGAAAATCGGTTTTTAAAATTATGCTCTCAAAGACTATAAATTAACTTTTTAAGATAGAGAGTGAGTTTAGCTCTCCAAAACCCACTCTCTACAATTAAATAAATTCAAAGAATTTCAGTTTTCAATACTTCTTATATTGACTACATTAAATAGTATATACATAATAAAACAAATAAAAAAAATCGTATAATAATTAGGATGCAAGTATGTCAAAATAAAATATAGGAAACAATAATATATACTTGGAAAAGTAAAATGAAGTGTAAAAAATAAAAAAGTTGTTTGAGTACTTCAAAAATGTTACTCTCTAAAATGCAAAAAAAATTACTCTTTATAAATAGAGTGTCTCTTGGAAATGCTCTAACAAGGGTGGATCCAGACGGGAGCTAAACATTTTTTTAGGCCGAACTAACATATGAAAAAAATAAAATTTTCATATATAAAATTTATTTTTTCACAAAATTTTTTTGGGTCAAGTGAGACCCCAGCACAGGAGAGCTCTCCTGTATCCGCTTCTAATAAATAAAGATTGTGGATGGTGAGTGTTATAATGGAAATGATCTCCTACCCACTTATGTTACTCACGCTGAAGTGACATTACATGATTGGTAGTTCATAATCTTACACTCATTATTTTTACCAATTATGTGATGTCACCTTAGTGTGGACAACATATGTAGGCAACACAAGTAAGTAGGAGATCATTTCTTGTTGTCATAAATCGTTATTTCTTTTTTATCTTTCCTTGTTCTTATCTTCTTTTTTTCTTATTTATTTGAAGTAAAAATAAGAATATAAACGTTATTTAACAAAAAAAAAAATACTTTCTAACAAAAAAGTTACAAAACTGAAAAGTTAGAAACAACAGAAAAAATAGGTTAAGAAGCCAAATGTTACAAAATTCATAAATTGAAGAGTCACAGTGCAATTTTTCATTTAAAAATATCTTTTTTGGAGGTATACTTGAGAAGTGAAGATGATGGAATGGTGGACCATTTGCTTAGAATGATAGCAAAGGGCAATTTTGGACGTTTCAAAAGCTTCAACTTTACTGTTAATTAAGAAGCCTTCCCAATTGAGAAAGCTAAATAATATTTGCTTTTTTGTCAAATTGCTTGTAGCTTAAAAAGTGTGACAACTCAATCATGAGTCATGACCCCCAAAAATCCCATATTTATCGTTTACATTTATTTAGAAACACATGATTTATGCAGATAATTTATAAGCAACCTAAAATAATAGAATCCCTTTTTATTTTTATTTTTTAATTGATATTTTTTATTTTATGACCACGATCTGCTTAATTCCTTAAAATGGAAATTCTTGTTTCAAACATTAATTTCATCAAGGGACTTGCGACTGGATTTGTTGTTCGTAACATTGCGTTACGAGTGTTTTCTGTTAGAAAATTGACATATTTAGGTGAAGAGTACACCACATTTCAATTGTACTTAAAGTTTTCAATATTTGTTTATTGTAACACTTATATTATTGAATTTTTTTGTCGAATTTTTATATTCAATTTTCATTAATTAGCATATGGCATCTTTAATGATGGTTTATGTCCACAAATACCATTTGCATGATTTGAAATAAAGAAAAAATATTTTATCGCACTTTCGTATATTTTTAAAAAATATGATGGACAAATAAGTCGTTTCACGTCCTCCCAATTGATTTTTTTTTTACAAAAACTATTATCAGATACAAGATGTGCTAATTAATAAAAAGTTGGGGACATGAGTACTAGAATGAGTAAAGATTAACGACTAAAATGTGTTGTGTGAATATAATTACTCGATTTGGGACCGAATTTGTTGTTCGTAACATTGCGTTATGAGTGTTTTCTATTAGAAAAATGACATGTATAGGCGAA
Source organism: Forsythia suspensa (assembly GCA_023638005.1). Classification (NCBI taxonomy): domain Eukaryota; kingdom Viridiplantae; phylum Streptophyta; class Magnoliopsida; order Lamiales; family Oleaceae; genus Forsythia; species Forsythia suspensa. The sequence goes on along the minus strand of CM042669.1, from coordinate 38,994,508 downwards.
GAGTATTGGAAAGTAATAAATACTAAGATAAACTTTTGTTTATTACTTGTCTCGCTATAATTAATTTAGACTTTTATTTTGTTCATAATTTTAGAGTTTAAAAACGTCCAATTAGTTGAGTCAATCTTGTTTTAAGGGCATTTCGAGTCAAGAAGGAACGACGAATATTATTCTAATGAAGTCAACTGGATTTGTGTAAGATTTAATTCTTAACAACTCAGAGATTACAAGTTTATATTAGACATGAATATTTTCTAATAAAGTTTGATTTTTAAATATCATATAATAATAAGATAGTCATCTCTTAGAAACATGGTCAATTAAGTTAAAGTGGAATGCTTGTAATACAAGGTTGAGTTGAAGTACACATTAATGAGATCGTTTTGACTGGTCAAATATCAAGTGATAATGAAAGCTATGAACACTATAATTTTAATTAAAAAGGAGTTCAAATAGACATGTTGGGAAATTTAATGGTTTAGTAAAGTTTTTTTTTTTTTTTTTTTTTTTTTTAAAGATTATGAACAGTGGATCCTACGAAATATATGAATAAAAAATTGATAAAAATTGTAAGTCATACAAAATATACAAATAAAAATAATACTTGATTAACTTATGTGTTTATAAACAGCCTCAGACATTACTAACTCAAAGGAAATGTAAAGATGATATAATTCTTTTATTTTTTATTTAGATACCAGATTAAATTGAAATAAAAAATGAGTTAATTACAAAAATAAGTAATTATAATGCTTCAATATAATTTCGAAGAAACCTAGAATCATCATATTTAACAAAGTAGTTAATAAGAATTTTGAGAATAACGGTAAGATTATTTATATTTGTGAAAATCTTATCGGAGTTAGGATTGTTTTAAACGTAGTAATTGCATGTATTAAGATTTGGAATTCTATTATTAAGAGGAGTAGCACAAGCCTTTATATAATAATTAATATGTTGATATATAATCGATATGGGATTTAACCCTTAACATGCACCGCAAAATGGTGGTTCGTTTGAGTACACCAATCTTAGAATTCGAATGCTCGTTTGAGCTTTAGACAAACTGAATTGTTTATTTGAACTTAATGTGTTCTTATTCTGTATTAATATTTGGGGTTCTATTTTAAAATGTCAACATTATTAAGAGGAGTAGCATAAACAACTTTTAAATACAAAAAGTCATATATACCTTTTTTTTTTAAATGACAAGTTTTTCTTTTCCGACTTCCAATAGAAGTTATCTACTATTTTTGTTCTTTAGACAGTTGAACTATCGTTTTTTTAATGATAGTACAACTGTCTTTTTCTTAAAACAGTTTAACCGTCTTTTTTTTTTTTTACACAATTAAATGTCGATCGTTTGGATAGTTCTACTATTATGTCCGCAATTGTTTTTAACGACATTTTTTCCTCCATCAACTCACCAACCCAACTTTATTCAACAAATTTTCAGCACGATTTATATCTAAAAACAAACACAAACTAATCTACCACAAATATTTAGACTTTTTTATTTTTTATAATCTAAATTAATCTATCAAAAAACTAGGATGGGAGGTGGGCTAGAGGTGACGCAAAGCGCGAGTTGATTTTTTTTTTTTGTGAAATCTTGGTGTAAATATATATAGTTTTTGTGGAATTAGCTTTAGACTGAATTTTAATAGGATATGTTGAGATTTTAGGTAGTTGATTGAAGATATTTTTGTTTAAAATAGTCCTTTTCCTAATTGTTTTCAAAACATGCAATATTTCAAAATGGCAACCTGCGTATAGAAATTTCCTATAATTTCCTATTTATTTAATTACAATGATGGTACGAATAATCAAATAGAGATTAAGCTCATATTTAGCTAAGGATAAATTATAATTTAAACTGGTCAAATTGATAAAGAGTGGTTATATTCACACTACAATTTGTTATAAGCGCATTATATTTTAATTGTACTTAAGATCATCAACTTTTGTTCATTGTTGCAGTTATGTTCTTAATTTTTTGTCATCAAATTCTTATCTTCAACTTTCATTAATTAGCACATTTCATCATTGATGATGATTTCTGTCGAGATATTTTGTTTACGTGCTTTGAAATAAAGAAAAATATTTTATCGTACTTTTGTATCTATTTTTTTTAAATATGACAGACAAATAAGTCTTTTTACGAATTCCTAACAAATGTTTTAGACGGAAACCGTTATCAAATACAATATGTGCTAATTAATAAAAAGTTGAGGATAAAAATGTGATAAAAAAAGTTAGAGACATGAGTGCTATAACGTTAATGGATTAAAGATGCTAAATGTAATTAAAATGCGGTGCAAAAAATAAAAAGTATTGTGAATATAATTACCCATGAATAAAATATATATTTTATCTCTACATTTTTTAAGACGCGTAACTTGTTACATACTTATTGTACATACATTTCATAGGAACTACAATTAATAAGTAATTAAAAAATAATTTTAGTATTGTCAAACATGCTATAATTTTAACCATGTGGTCGTGGGTTCAATTCCCACATACGGCGCATCCTTAGTTTGTAATTTTGATAAAAACTTTAAACATCTTTTACATTCAGAAGATAAGCGGTTAAATAGTATAGTAGATTTAATAGTAAATTTAAACGAAAATCTATAAAGAAATATTTCTACAAATAATAGAAAGATATAAGCAGTTTTAGAAAATTTTAATAAAAGCATAAAAATTTTAGAAAATAATTTAGGATATATTAAAAATCAAAATAGTTAAATATTAAATAAATTTTCTTATAATAAATATATATAAAATATTAACTTAGAAAGTAGAATATCAGCTTTAGAAAAATCTAAATCTGCATAGACTCATAAACAAGATTTAAATCTATTAATTGGTAATTTAGAAAAGCTAAATCTAAGAAGTACAAAAGAAGTAAGTAAATTTAAAAAGACTAAGTGGGTATATATATAATGAATAAAGATAAACAAGTTGTAGCTAGCTAGTAGTAGAATATTAGGAAGTCATTTAATGAGATCTTCAACTAGAATAATGGAATCAGAACTAAATTAGAATTCTTAATAGATATAGAAGAACAAATAGAAACATTTAGATAGAATAAACTAAAATTAATAAAAGTTATATATATATATATATATATATAAAATAATTTTTTTTTTTAGTAAATCTTTGATATACCAACATTATGTAGAAATATATATTTCTTGTACACACGAAGATCAGTTCATATCTTTATTTAGTAGAAAAAGATTCTTATAAAAAAAATAACAAATAAAAACATTCAACAAACACATATAGGACTAATAATGGTAGGAGTAAAAGGATTACATAGAGAAAATTTAAGAGCCAATATGTTAATAAGTTTATATGATAATAGATTTACAGACATAGAAAATGGATTATTAGGAAGCATAGAATTAGACATGAATAACAAATAATGTATATTTTATTTTACACCTGATTATTTAGTTAGAACAAATAATTTTTATAAATACATTAAAATAAGAATAAAGACTAGGGGATACCAAATAAAAAGAAACGATGAAAATCTATTAATATGCACATGATTTGTAGGAAGATTTAGATCATCTTCAATGCACTTCGTCTATTGCAGTCTATGTGACAGGTAAAATAGACAGATTTCCAATCTATGTGACACTACGTCTATAGAATAGACGGTCAAATTAAAATTCATCTCCAATACACTCCGTTGAAAATTATATTTGCTGACTCACTTCATCTAGAAGTCCGTCTAAATATAGACGGAGTTTATATTCTAATGTACAACATCGGATAGATGGAGTCCTTGTTAGCATGCATTGGAGATGGTTTTTTATAACTCCGTCTATATATGCTTACGTGGCACGTCTAAAAAGTAATAGATGGAGTACATTGAAGATGTTCTTAGCGAAAATAGTACCATTAAATATAAATTAGAAAATGATCAAATCATCACTCTATTAGGACAGAAAGATATAAAAGCTATCACAGCAAAGAAATTCTCTTCAGAGACAAATGCAGGATTATATTACAATTTAGATTTTTCTTTTAGAAATGACAATATTAGTACCAGAAGATAATATTATGTATAAAAATAGCAATGGAACTTTAAGTATTAGGTTTAGAAATTACAATTATCAAGCTGAAGAAACAAAGCAAGACGAAAATGAAGAAGAAAGTTATAGATATATCGAAATAGAAGACTATGAAAGTGAAGAAGAAATTAATGTTTTAAATGAAGAAAGTGAAGACGATGATAAAGAATTTGAGTATATAGACATGTAATATTATAGGAACCTTAGGAGAACCAAAGAAGCAGAAATAAAGACTCTGTTAGAAGAGAAAGATGAATCAAATATAGAAATCGAAATGAATGAAAACAGTAGTAAAAAGCCTAAATCTGAAACAGACCAAGAGTTTGGAAAAAGAAAGGAACTCATTAATAAAAAATACAATATTGGAGGTAAATACCTTCTCCCCCCTGCTCGTATGTATGGTTGGGAAAGCAAAAAATACATAAGTTTAAGAAAATGACAAACAGAAGAAGTATGTAGTTTACCAGTAGCAAGTGATAGAGGACTAATATTAGAATTAAATAATTGCAAACTTCAAGACAGACCTACCACTTTAACTAAATGAGAAAATTATGTAATTAGAGCATGTAATAATTTACCTATACAAATGACTGTAGAAGAAATGTGAACTTATTTAGGAAAGACAGCTTTAGATATATATGTTACAGCCAAAAGACTAAAATCAGATGAAATAAGATTAAGAATGGCTGGAGGAGAAAATTTTAGAAACTTTAATAGTTTTATTAGAGAAATAATTATAGGAACATGCCCAAGTAGAGACATTGTATATGAACAAAATAAAGCCTTTGAAGAATTAGAAAAACTAAGTATAAGTAACATGAAATACATACAACTTTTTTTTATTAGACTTTGAAAGATTATTTATTGTAGCAGGATTAGCTTTAGATGTAAACATATTAGATAGACTATATAGAAAGATTCCACCACAATAGAATGATTAAATTAAAAATAAGGTAGAAAAATGGGATTGAAAAGGAACAACTATTAGCGCTGCCATTAAATTTATAACAGATAAATTAAAAGAATATTGTATAGAAGAAGTAGCTAGAAAGCAATTTAAAAAATTAAATTATTCTTTTTGTTCAAATTTATACACACCTCAAACTTATGACTGTAGAAAGAAAAAGAAAAGAATGTATAAAAAAGATAAATGATATAAATAAAAAAGGCAATACCAAAATAGAAAAAGATATAATATTAGACCAAGAAGGACATACTATAAAAATAGGAAACCTAATTATAATAGATACGTTAAAAGACTGAAAAATATAAAAGATTGTAAATGCTACATTTGTGCAGATCCTAGACATTTTGCTAATAAATGCCCAAATAAAAATAAAAATAGAGAAATATTAAATAAATCTATAGTAATTGAAGAAATACAATGTCATATCACAGAATTATCAGACAATGAATTTTGTAGTTCATTATATAGTATATACACAGATGACGAGTTAGACAATTTAGAAATTGTAGAAAGTTCTGATGAAAGCAATAGTAGTACGAAGATTTAGATTTCTCAATTCTTGATATAAAAATGATGAACATAGAGCAAGAGTGTATTCATGAATGGATTAGAGGACAATGATCTATGATAGACATCTGCACAATATATAGAGTATATCCATGACATAGAAATAGAAATAAGTGTAAAAATTGTTTAGAAATTCAATGTAATAATTACTTAGGAACCCAAGATGAGCCTTACAATAAACCCAAAGACTATAGTGAAACCATAGAAAAATTAGATGACAAAGTAACTAATGCTAATAATAGAATTGATAAAATACATGAAACATTAGGAGAAATACAATATAGACTTAGAAATCTAGAAAAAGGAAAACAGTCCATGGAAAACTATACTGAGAATAATTATTTAGAAACATAAAATCGAGAAGAGATAATATTTCAAATATCTAGATAAAACCAACCAAAAGTATTAGAATACCCATAGAAGTATAAATCAATAAGACGATTAAATTAAATTTAATAGTTTTAGTCGATACATGATGTACATTTAACATAATTAAAAAAGACTTAGTCCCAGAAGACTGTAGATAGAAATTATAATACGAAATAAGAGGAAGTCAAATTGATGGCAGTAAAATGGAGTTTGAAGAAAGGCTTTTTGACAATTGTAAAATTAGGTTTCAAGAAGACAATATAACTTAACAACTACTTTAGTAAGTCAATTAAGTAAAGACGAATTTGTTATAGGAATAAAATTCTTATTAAGTAGAAGGTTAACTATTACAAATGATACAATAATTCATGGAAAAGATACATCTATTAAACATACTATAGAAACATCAGAGTTGCGAGCTAAGCATGGTGGACCTTTATCATCAAAAACACAAAATGATATATATATCGACATATTCAACATCAATAGTCTAAATTGGATTTCTAACTTAACTTATTATAATTTTGAGAATGCATGTCTTTACGCCTCGTTTGACATATGGTAAATAGTTAAAGATAACAGATAAAATTTGTCTAATTCTATTCAGACAATTGATATTTGGATACACTTTTATTCACATAACAATTTAAGTAAAATATGAGAAGAAATTTTACCCTCGGAAAGAGGATGACAAAATTTTTAATCGGCTACATATTTACTCTTTTTTTTTTAAATGAATGTACTCTTTATAATATATAACAAATATATTTTTAGTCATGCATATTATATGATAATCGCCACCTCTCTCCATCGCCCTCCTGCCGCTCGCAGTCGCCTCCCTCATGCACCACCGTGAGCCGTCCCCTTTCGCTCTACTCTTTTTTTTTTTTTTTTTGTTATTTACTTTTTTTTTCGTTTAATTAAGAATAAGGGTAGAATTGTATTTTAAAGTAAATTTGACTTTTTAACATTGAAATTTTCTATTCTTATACTTAATTGAACAAAACAAGATAATAATAAACATATTATCCAGATAACTATTATTCAAAGAAACAAATTTATTCACAAACCAAACGGATCCTAAGTGTTTTTAGTATGGACGCTCGATTTCAACCCAATTATCATTAATTTGAACTTTGGTATACAAGTAATAAACATGAGCAGAGTTAGATTGGGGATAATTTTTTTATTTTTTTTTTTGTTTTTTTTTGGGAAGGGGGGATTAGATATATATATAAATCAGAATAATTATTTTTTTCAATATATATAACCATTCCACTTACCAATATTTTTGACAAATAATCAATACTAGAGATGACAATAGGGCGGGTCGATCCTGCATTGTCCTGCCCCATCCGCCCTGCGAAAATTTTGCCTCGCCTCGAATAATTTTTTTTTTTTTTTTTGTAAACTGAAAAAAATAATTAATTTTTTTAATAATATTTGTAGCAAATAAAACCAAAAAAATATAAGATTGAGGTTGTGGTGTAGTGGTTAAGATTTATAGTTTATAACTCCAACTCAAATTCGATATCCATTTCTAGCAAAATTGTAATTTGTATTCTATTTTATAATTTTTCAAAAAAAATAATAAAAAATTTGAAGGAGAATGTCATGGGGCGGGACTGTCCCGGACCCGCCCCTATTATCCAAATAAGCGGGGCGGGTCCGGAGAGGCGATTTTTTTTTTTTTTTGCCATCCTTAATAATCATTACTCTTAATTTTAACTAATTTAACGATCTAGATGTATTAAAAGTTGAAATTTTTATTGGAATGTGTTTGGATGTGGGTACAAGAATTTTAAAGATTCTAATAGATCTATATCATTAAATTATTTTAAATTAAGGATCATGATTATATTTCAAATGTACTTGTCATGTATGTAGGGGATCGTTCCTCCTATCAATGTATTTGACAAAATAATCACAGTCTCTAAATTCAACAAATCTAATGGTCTGATGTATTAGCACTTTTAAAATTTTTAAATCCACATCCTAGTAAATATTTTAATACATATAAATCGTTAGATTTGTTGAAATTAATGGCCATAATTATTTGTCAGATATATTGGTAGGAAGAACGATTTCGATTTACTCCTAATTGTACATTATATACGAAATAAATGTGATCGTTTACTGAAACTCTCACCAGGTCCTCTTCAAAATCGAACTTTATTATCACACAAGAATTTCCCATATAGCAGTGAGAACTTCTTTTATGCCTTTTAAGGTATCTAAAGGATGGGTAGAATATTTTAATTTTTTTTCTTTAATACTGTTTATTGCAATCTAGTCATCTCTATCAAACATATACCCCCTATTTTTCTAAGATTCGTTGTTAAAAGGCCCAAAGAGATTAGGAGAATTACTTCCAAAATTTAAGTTTTAAATACCTTTTATATGATAAAAAGTCTAAATTAATCCTTTTTTATATTTTAAAGTGACTTAAGAGCATGTTCTATGGCCATTTTTCATGACAAATACATTTTGCATTTATTATGGTGGGCCATATTTTGCACAGATAACTATTATTTTCCATTGACTAAAATACATTCAAAATTGTAAATTGGACAATCCTACCCTTTTTCTTCAAAGAACTAAATTGATTGGTAGAAAGGTAAAACACCCCTTTCGATCAAAGCGTGTATAATTAGAAAATGTGTACTTCCAAGAGTGAATGCTAATTATTTGCCATAGCCCACAAGCATTTATTGTAAAATAGATTTTTGAGTTGAAAAAATAGCAGCGAACATGCTCTAAATACCCTCGAGTCAGAATGACGTTAATACCCTTACACTTTGCAAAAGACATTTATCCAATAAGAAGATTCATGGGCTCTTTTAATTAGAAATTTGAAAAAACCCTAACAAACAAACAACTTTTTTCTTTTTATTGTTCTTCTTTGTTTTATACATTTTTTATTGATAAGGTAAATATATTCTTCTCACTTTCATGTATTTTGATTTTTCTTTATTTTGTGTATGTTCATTGCACTTTTTGCTCATTTTACTGCGTTTGAATAAATTTTTGAACTGAAATAGTACTTAAAAGTAGTATCCCGTTAGCAGAATGGGTACTAAACGAGTGCATTCAGTTTAAATGAGTTGTTTAAACATAACGGCTATTTTATTGATTTCAATAAGTTGTTTTATAAACTCAACATTGTAGCTGTAGAGTTTCAAAAGATTGTTAGCAAATGTCTTCTTTTTTCTTTTCTGTATAGGTGCAAGATGATTTAGTTAACACTTTATAATTTTTATTAAATTGCAAATAAGAATTACTGTTTTTTACTTTGGTAAGTTTGGAATAGATGATAAAAGCCATTTGGAAATGGAAATTGATTGTGAGTAATGGAGAAGTTGTGGAAGGACTTTGATATATGTACAAATATTTCATATAATAAGTTATTATATATAATAAGGTAAAAGATCTCCTCGATGTTGATTCCTCATTATATGAAAAGGAGCTGGGATTTTTTCTCCTTGGAAAACATTCAATTCCAATCAAGATTACTTCGACAAGTGATGAGCTTTTTATGTGTAAATAAACATGGTAATTATTGTCCTTTTGCGTAACCCTTGTGAGCAAACGTCCAGTCGAGCATCCACACAAAAGCATTTAATGATCCATTTGAGTTCCAACTCGATGCTGATGATGAATAGACCGTAATATAAGTATACTGTGAGACACAATAGGAAAGTAGTAAATTTTATTGTGAATTGCAAACGAATGATGACAATGAAGTCAAGTCGACAATAATGCGAATGGTTAACCGGATGGTTGGAGATAACTTGAGACAATAATGTAGAAATCCCAGTAAAAAATTATAACAATGTTGTTTTTTCTACACATGGACCCCAAATGACTCGAGACAACAAGGAAGAAAATCACTTTATAAATGAGCACATTGTCACTTCATTTCTCAAGTCACATGTGATTCTCGTAGATGAAAATTTGCAAGAAAATAAAGTTTTAAACACCAAAAAAGATCTTAAGACAGTCGTGCACATGTTTGTATTGAAGTACAATTTTGAAATAAAGTGAAAATATCAAATAAGACTACATACACAATTGTTTGCATATATGGAAATTGCAAATGACGTTTGCAAGCAACGAAGTTTAAATCAATGTGCTTATTTTACACGTGAAACTATTTGCTCTTTGGGTATTCGTAACAATGATCATAGACAAGCAAAATAGTATGTTGTTGGAAGACATATCATGCCAAAGTTTTAAGACCCCAATACTTTATATAGATGTGTATATGTCATTAATGACATTCGTCGGGAGTTCAGGATAAGTTCGAGTTATCAGAAGGCGTAGAAATTTAAAGAATGTGCTTTAGAGTATCTAAGTGGTGTATGCTAAATTGGCCTCATATAGCCATAACTAGGTCAAACCTAATCGTGGCACGTCATTCTTTGTTGAGATTGACGGTGAGAACCAATTTAAGTACTTTTTTATGGCGCTTGGATCTTGCATTTGTGGATTTTACTCTTCAATACATTGAGTAATTTGCATGGATAGAAGTATAGAACATTTTTGAAAGAAAAATATTAAGCTACGTATCAAGATGCAAATAATCACATCTACCATCTTGCCTCGGCATAGTTGATTCAAAAAAAATTTGCATTGTGGAATTGGTTTCTTATGAAGTTGAAATAACAAGTGATACTAAAGATCTTGTTTGATATAAAACCTGCATCTAAGTATAATCAACGACGTTCAATCTGTTCATCATAATATACAAGGCAACGTAAAGACCAAAACTCAAAATCCTGATATTTTGTCATTGTTTAAGAAAGCAGCATAGACATAATTTAGAATAATTTAGAAATTATATGAACCAGATTAACATGATAACTAAGGACTTTAGGGATTATTTAGAAAATTTATATTTTCAAGACTGGGCAATGTCACATTTCCATGAGAACATTTACAACTCGTTGTTTAAGAAAGCTTGGGGATTTCCAATGCTTCTATTGGTTGAAAGTATTAAAAACAAATTGCACAAATAGTTTTATAATAGACGTGTGAATGCACAAAGATGTACAAGCACTTTAGCCCTACCAGTGGAAGAAATATTTCGTAAGAACCACGATAAAACCAATAAGTTTGTTGCTAATCCTATTGATCAATTCATGTATGACATGAGCAATGTAACCATGACTTGTATTGTTAAATTGGATGAAAATTTGTATATGTAGACATCTTTAATTAGAATATTTATCGTGCGAGCATGCATTTGTGGCAGCAAAGAAGAGTGGGTATTTAGCTTACCTATTGTGCTCTTTGTATTGTAGTGTCAATTATTGGAAAGAATCATATGATGCTATGTTGAATGAAGTTAATCAGGAAGTTCTTGAAAATATTAAGCATGCAATTGTGGCCATTAATTCGACTAAGATGTGGACGTGATCAAACAACAAAGGTACCATCAACTAGAGAGTTTTCCAAGAGGTATAGATATAGAAGACGCGACTCGTTTGGACACAACCGACTAACACGTAAAAATCACATACCTGACACAAGATCGTATGATTAATTTACTCTAATTTTAGTTTATGAACATTTAAGAAAAAATAAGAATTTGTTTTCTTCACATGTTGTATTTCATTTATATAACTTATGTTCTTTATGAATTTATTGTATTCCGTTTATTTAGTTATTACAGGCTTTGAAATAGATAACTGGGATAATAATTTATAAAGTTTCATTAACATATAGTAGCCTGCAAAAACCGACCACATTCTGCATATATTCAACTATATGAAAATTTGTTGGGTAATTATATTCACACAACACTTTTTATTTTTTGCACCACATTTTAATTACATTTAACATCCTTAATCCATGAACATTATAGCACTCATGTCCCCAACTTTTTTTTATCACATTTTTATCCTTAACTTTTATTAATTAGTATATCTTGTGTTTGATAACAGTTTCCATCTAAAACATTTATTGGGAATTCGTAAAAATACTTATTTGTCCGTCATATTTTAAAAAAAAAACAATAGATACAAAAGTACGACAAAATATTTTTTCTCATTTCAAAGTATGTAAACAAAATATCTCGACAAAACTATCATTAATGATGAAATATGCTAATTAAAGAAAATTGAAAATAAGAATTCGATGACAAAAAGTTAAGAACATAATTGCAACATGAACAAAAGTTGAGAATCTTAAGTACAATTAAAATGTGGTGCGCTTATAACAACTTGTAGTGTGAATATAACTACCCAAATTTGCTATAATCATATAAATTTTTTTGCTCACCATAACCCTCAAATATCGTAGAAAGAATAACACAGACTTTATAGTTTGATTAACATATATTAGTCTGCAAAAACCTACTACATTCTGTATCTATCAAACTAATTATCAAAGATCAAAAATCGTTATTGCGAGGAAAAAAATATTCTTGGCATAATAAAAAAACAAAGACGAATAACAAAGGAAGAAAGTATGAATCAATAATAAGAAAGTCGAAATGCAAAGCCAAATTCATCTTGTTTTGTTATGTTGATAAAGGAATTTGCTTAAATTCTCGTGTATAATAAGATTGACTCTTTGATTGTTTACAATTAAAGATAATAATTTCAGTATATTAAAAAATTTATATTTCTAATATAAATATTATTTCGTTTTCTTTTATATACTGATTGATAAATCTACCTAACTTGAGGTGTTACGAGTCCAAATTGCATGTAATATTTTGGGTTAAAACATCTTCATAGTTGGAGAGTTATATTAAATTACAAAGATTTGTTATAAGTTATTTGTCATCTCATAAAGCAAGAAAATTCAATGGATTTGATATATTTAAGAAGTCAATCTTATTATGCACGAGAATTTAAGCAAATTTCTTCACCAACATAACAAAACAAGATGAATTTGGCTTTGCATTTCAACTTTCTTATTATTGATTCATACTTTCTTCATCTGTTCCAAATATGGGAGAAATATTTATAGACAATATTGTCCCTCAAATAACTTATAATTCCTAAAATCATCTTTCAATTAATATAATTTATTTTGGCTTTAATTTAAACTATTTAATACTATATAAATATTGTATTTTGATAATTGAAAGTGATTTGTCTCTTTAAATTCTATTATATATTGTAATTAATGAAAATAAATAAAAATAGGAAGAATAACACAAACTTTATTGTTTGATTAACATATAGTAGTCTGCAAAAACCGACCACATTATGGATATATTCAGCTATACAAAAATTTGTTATAATTATATAAAATTTATGGCTCACCAAAACCCTCAAATATCGTTGGATGAATAAGACAAACTTTACCACACCCACCTACTTTAGTCTTTGTACCAACTACAAAGAAAATAAGAGAATTCTAGGATTCTGGGCTAATGATTTCTCTCTTGCACGTATACAAACGAGGGGGAAAAAACGTTAATTTATAGAAAACTTGGTTGAATTATTTGACCTAAAATTTGCTCAAGTTCTACTGATTCAACATGTGGGATTTGGAAACTTTTCAAACTTTCCATTTCAAATAATTAACAATTAATGGCGCCTTATTTTTTGCTCCATTGTAAAACGAAGACTCATATTGCAGGACGAAGATTCACCACCATTAAATATCTTTCCTTTTTACTATTGATACCATTATTTAATTTTGGCATTTTTAGGCAAATTTTCAAAACAAGATGGATTCCCAATTCTAATAGAACAAAAGTGGTGGGTCTTGAATTGGATCACGATGGTCAAACAATTTATTAGTTTATTCTTAAGATGGTTATGCCCACATAAAGAGGTGGATTTTGACGTAACACAAGATTTAAGCATTAATGGAGCATATAATACTTACTAGTTTGAGGAAATGAGGCATATAGACTGTCGCTTAAGGACACTCAGATGATATGATACTTTGTTCGAATGGAGGATTATTCGGAGAGTGTGAGCAAAGTCCCACATTTGTTAGACATGGGATAGATGAAAAGCTTATAAAAGATTGTACTACTCCACCTAATAAGTTTAACCTTCTTTACAATGTGTAAATATAACACAAGAATCGATATGTTTGTTTGTCCTTGTTATTCAGATTTACTTTTAGGTCGTATTTTTATCAAACATGTTTTTTGAAGTTATCTTTCTTCACTAACAAATGTCAAAACATGGTCATTGTAATATACTTAAATATCATTTGACTAAAGATAATTATACTCACACTACAAATTTTGTTTGCTGCACCATATTTTAATTACAACCAATGTCCTCGATCTCCACTCACTATCACATTTATATTCCAATTTTTTTTGCCACATTCTTATCTTGAACCTTCAATTAGTTATTATATCTTGTCAATGATGACAGTTTCTATCCAAATATTTTGTCAAGCTTTTGTATTTGTTGTTATTTTTTGCTTATTTAGAAATACAATGGACAAATAAATCTTTTTTATGCAGGTAAATTACACTTACAGTCTTCATTCTTTCAACTTTGTAACAATAACATCATTCAATTTTATTCGCTTATATCGTCCACAACCTTTAATTAATTCACACAAATGATCCATTTAGATAATTTAACCCCTAACTTAAATAAATAAATAAAATAAATAAAAATTATAGTTGAAGTCCCTAACTTTTTTAAAAGTGTAAATAAATCATAAACTTTTTATTTTTAAAAATTAAAAGAAAAAGAAAAAAAGAAAAGAAAAACAAATAGGGTCAACGACCGCCTCGCCGCCTCGCCTCGCCTTACCAAATTTAAATTGACCCATGCCAGATCCATTAACCCAACCCAACCCAACCCAACAGAACAACGAGAGATTCTCTCTCCTTTGTTGGGGGGCGGGCGGGCGGGCGAAGGCGAACAACTTTACTATTTTTTAATTATTTTAAATAATAGAATGCGAAGATACTATTTTATCTTTATTAAATTAGTCAAATTTAGGTCACGAACTTTATATTTTGTCAATTAACGAACATTTGGACGAAATTTGTCCAAACTCCAAAAGTCCTTTCGGTCTACATAATTAGAAGGTTTTGAGACACGATGACAAATTTTTTATTATTTTAAGTGAAAATTTGTAAAAATAAATAAATAAATAAATAATTTTAGATTTATTTGCACTTTTGAAAAGGTTGACCTCAATTGTAATTTTTTCTTTATGTTTTTTTTTTATGTTATTTTAATTTATTTAACCTATGGGCAAAATTATAAAAAAAAATGACCATTTGTGAACCATATGTGTGAATTAATGAAAGAATGTAGACAATATATGCGAATGAAATTGAATGGAGATGATATTGTTACAAAATTGAAAGATGAAGACTATGAGTATAATTTACTTTTTTTTATGCACTCTCAACATATTGTTTGGACGGAAACCTTAATCACACACAAGATGTGTTAATTTAGAATGTTGAACATAAGAATGTAAAGAAAAAAAATTGAAGATGTAAGTGCGAGCGACTATGATAAAATATTTTCAACCTTCATTACACTTAAATGTGATACAACAAATATAAATTTTGATGTAAATATAATTATCCTTTGTCTAAGCCTAAAAAAATTAATGAAAAGGTAAAATTACTTTTCTTCTTTAAATATATTTGAATAAGTCACTTTTTATTGTTTTAAAGAAAATACTTTTTTGAGAAAAGACTTTCAAAGTCTCACTTTACTTTTAAAATAAGTAACTTATTTATATTCAACTTTAACAAAAAAATTAATTATTTACTTATAAGTAAGTTTCTTTTTTATTTGGTGATAATTAAATGTTCTCTCCTACTCTGAACGCGGTGGCAACAGTGGTGGACATCTGCAAAATGTGGTGGGGCTTTTTCCCTCGTTTCTACTCCGGCGTGATAATCAGTATATGATTAATTCAAAAATGCAGAGTAACAATATTGAGTTTGTGTGTTTTTTACCTGGAGGGTTGATCTCTATTTATAGAGATGATCTGCAGTTGTAGCTTTCAATGGTCATTGATGGCGAGTGCCTTTTTATCTTCCACATTATTAGGAATTAATGAGAGACATTTCGTCTTCTCAACTGATGGCGTTTCATATTCCCAACGGATGAGGGTAACTGTCATTCTATAGATCGCTTGTCTGGTTAATTTGATAGCAGTTGGATTATGGTTGTCTATCTGCCGGAGGCGGGCCTATGAGAACAATGAGGCGGGCGGACCGACGAGGCGAGTGAACACTTAAGGCAGGCGTCCCAAAGAGAGCAGCAGTCATCTACCAAAGTGTAAATATATTTATCATCATAAGCCCCTCTACTTTTTATGGACCATTGTCCATGAGAAGTAGAAATATTGTCTTTTGAATAATTATTCGTGACCAAAAAATTGAAAAAGAATATGTGAAATAAATAAATAATTATTTATTATATATATATAACGATTTACTGTATGGCTAGCCAAATATAGACTAGATATTTTGGGCCTAATTTATGTCTGATATGGACTTAAATTCCAGACCCATTTAGGAGAAAAAAATTTTCTATATAAGAGAGGTAGATGGAATATTATTTGTAGTATTCTAATATCTCCTTGCTTGGGTGGAATTCTTTTCAGACTGATCATTCTTTCTCCTGTTTGAGTTATCAAAGTTTTTTCTTCTTTCATCATCTAAGGTAATCTTTTCACCCTTGTTCTTCTTCCAATTCTTCGGTCTTCCCCTCTTCTCTTAAATGTATAAGACGGTAATCACCTCTAATAGTAGTTCTTCAAACAATAAATCTGATAGTAGTATTAGAGACCCGTCTTATCGCACCTTATCTATAGGAAGAGATGATAATCTTCCTCCAGTTGAAGAATGGACATTTGTTAGTTCTTTAAAACGTAGTGGACCACGATTTTTGAATGAAATGATTGATAAGACTGAAATAGGATTAGACGAGAGAGAATCATCTATTGTCCACAATCATTCAACTCGAGGTGAAAATAGGACGGTTGTCGCAGAAAAGGGTGGGCAAGCGTGCCCACCCCGCACTGCGGCGAGGCCACCTGCGCCCACCTCTATCTCAGGGCGGGCGAGGTGCTGGAGGCGGGTGGACCATCCGGCCTACTGCTGGAGGCGGGCTGACCAACCCGCCTCTCTCTTGGAGGCGGGGCGGCAGGGTCACGGTCCTCGCTTTCGACGGGCAACCTCGTTCGCCACAGCCGTCGCCGCAGTAGCAAGCTCTTTCATTGCGTGTGAGCTCATCTTTGATTGACGTGGGTCCGTTACTTAAACCTTCTGTTTCCATTGGGTTTGTAGACTCTGATGCCAATTCTTCCACGGTATCTTGTCCACTCAACGTTCAAACAGGACGTTCTCCAAGTGGTAATTTGATAGAGTTAGATCTACCAAAGGATGCTTGTGTTTACAATCCTAAAAGCTTTGTGAAAATGTTGAAAAAATATGAATTACTTCCTGGTCATTTGTATCAAGTTCCCCATCCTAGTGAGCGAATTCCAGGATCAGACCCTAGGGAGGTGGTAGTTTATTGTGACAGCATGACAGCTGGTTTAAGATTTTCTCTTCATCCCTTGTTCGTTTTTTTCTTCAATGAATTTCATGTTACTCCTGGTCAATTGACTCCGAATTCTTGGCATGTATCAACTTATTTCTTATACTTGTGCATTACCAATGACATTGAGCCGTGTCTAAGACTTTTTAGAAGTGTGTTTGATATGTTTCTCGTTCTCGGGAGCAACTGTTATGCGTATATTCAACTTAAAGTATGATTGTTTTTATCCCACTTTCCCAATTCAGTTTAAGCTTTCAAGCAACACCGAAGACTTCCTTGAGATCCGTTATGTGATCTTTTTTTAATCGGCTTTTGACCACCACGTCATCTACATAGGCCTCAACATTACGACCAATGAGTCTATGAAATCCCCGTTTTACCATCCTTTGGTAAGTAGTAGCCCATACGTTTTTTAGCCCAAAAGGCATAGCGGTATAGCAAAAAGTTCCACTGTCAGTAATGAAATAAGTCTTCTCCTGAACACCTTCAACCATAGAGATCTGATGGTAACCAGGAAAAGAATCCAGGAAGCTTAGCCTTTCATGTTCTGAAGTCGCATCCACCAAATGGTCTATCTTTGGAAGAGGATAAGAATCCTTGGGACAGGCTTTATTCAAGTCTATGTAATCTACACACATCCGCCATTCTCCATTCGATTTCTTTACTAATACCACATTTGCCAACCATTCAGGGTAGTGTACTTCCCGAATAAAACCAGCTTCTAACAGTTTTGTTATCTCTGTAGAAATAGCATGTTGTCTTTCTGGAGTAAATTGTCTTTTCTTTTGTTTGACCGGTTTTATCCCAGGAGGGATCGCGAGTCTATGCTGAGCAATCATAGGGCTGATCATGTCGATGTCATGGGGTCCCCAAGCGAATACGTCTATATTGTCAGATAAACATGCCACTAGTTTATGTTTTTCTTCAGGATCTATCCCGCATTCGATTTTCAAAACCTGACATTCAGCTATCACCACTTCTTCAGTGAGTTCCAACGGTTCGATTCGTCCCTTAGGCTGTTCGACATCAAGCATCATTACCGTATTTTTGAGAAGTATGCTATCTATGTAACACCTCCTTGATGTTTGCTGGTCACCTCTTACACATCCTACTCCCCGACTAGTGGAGAACTTTATCACCTGGTGATACGTGGAAACTACGGCCCTAGCTGCATTCAAAAGTGGGCGACCATAAATCGCATTGTAGGCCATATGATCTTTTACCAACAAGAAGCTAGTCATTATCACCACACTAGTTGGGTAAGTACCCAAAGTCACAGGTAACTCAATTGTTCCCTCTGGTATAACGGTGGCTCCTCCAAACCCATGGAGTGGGGTGGTGACATGTTTGATCTTGCTAGGTGATATCTTCAATCCTAAGAAAACTCTACATGACATTACATCAGCTGCACTACCATTGTCTACTAATACTCTTTTCACATCAAAATCAGCAATGTCAGCCACTATTACTAGAGCATCGTCATGTGGATAGGTAACACTTTTCAAATCCTCATCATTGAAGGTGATATTCTGGCTAAACCTTTTATTTTTATCTACCGAAGTAGATCCACTGGCCCGGGCATAGTTCTTCCGTGCTGAATTAGAGTCACCTCTCGTGGCAATACCATCCACTGTGACATTTATAGCACCAGTGCGAGGAGGTGGTTGCTGTCGATATTCAGCCTCTTTTCCCTTTTCTTTATCTGTTTTCACAAATGTAGATAGGTATCTTCTTTTTATAAGTCTTTCTATTTCCTCCTTCAGCTGCTGGTAATCCTCCGTATCATGTCTATGATATCGATGAAATTTACAATACTTGGTCTCATCTCTCCTATGTGGTGGTGCCCACATCTTTTTGGGCCATACGAGCTCTTTCATATTTCAGATTTCCATCAAGACATTAGTTTTGGAGGTGTGTAGCGCTATACTATATGCTTCATTTCCAAAACTAAGCTGATTAGGGCCTGGATGGATCATTTTTTGCTTGCCTTTATCTTCTCGAGGCCTTGGTTCATCTCGAGCCTTCCTTTTGTTAGACTTAGGCTCTTTTAGATCCTTCATGCCCTTAGTAATGAAAAAAGGCCTCTTCCGCATCCATATATTTATCTCATATCCTTAGCAACTCATACATCGTATCAGGTGGATTTTTAGAGAGTGACATTTTGAAGGAATGACTGCGGGTTCCATTCATCATAACGGTGACTACAGCAGACATCTGTAGATCCTTAATTCCTAAAGTGGTCCTATTGAACTGGGCAATGAAATTTTTCAATAATTCATCTTTGTCCTGGGTCAATTGCATCAGGCCGATAGCAGTTTTCTTAGCACGTTTGGTACTGGCAAAGTATGCAACAAACTTCTTAAAAAAATCATCAAATTTACGAATTGATTTTGGGGAAATGGTGGCTACTCAATCTCTGGCCTCGTGCCTAAGTGTAGGTGGGAAAGCCATGCACATGATTGCGTCAGAGGTGGCTCACAATCTCATCAAATCGACAAAAGTCCTGAGGTGATCGACATGATCAGAGGATCCGTCGTACATCTCCATCTTTGATTGTTCAAAATCTCGTGGCAAGGGGACTGCCATCACTTCTAGGGAAAAATGATCTTCTTCCAACACCACAGATTGCTGCCTACTATTTTTTTAGACATAGCCTCAGCTATTTTGCGACTCATCATGTCCTCTAGTCGCTGTTCTAGGCTTAGCATGGGTGTCTCAACCAGCGTAGGCGTGGACACCCATGACAGTTGCCCCCAGTGTGGATTTGGGCAAATACTAATGAATTGAAGTGTGGTGCAGAAGTTGGAGCCAGCAGTGGAGCTGCCGTTGGCAGTGTTTCCATCGCTGGAAAGTTAGGAGCATGGAGAGGAGCCCTTGGTGGTTAGGGTCCTACAGGTGTTGGGTAAGGATCTTGGGGCAGAATATTCAGCACTGAAGGTCCTACCAGTGGAGGGCTAGGACCTTGTGGTGGTTGAGAAACCGTAGCGTTCCCAATCTTGGAATAAAGCCGTTAAGGCTGCTATTTGAGCTTGCAATGCCGTAAGTTGAGCGGCAGAAGTAAATTCTTGTTGTGGGTGATTAGTGGCGGTATTCGACTCGGTGTCTGCATCCCTGACGGGAGTTGGCGGGGCAGTTGCATTCTTAGTCCTTCTAGTTCGAGCCATGACTTCAAGTTAGGTTTCCCACAGACAACGCCAATTGATAATTAAATGTTCTCTCTCCGAACGTGGAGGAAACAGTGGTGGAGACCTGCAAAATGTGGTGGGGGCTTTTTCCCCCGTTTCCACTCCGGCGTGATAATCAGTATAGGATTAACTCAAAAATACAGAGTAACAATATTGAGTTTGTGTGTTTTTTACCTGTAGGGTTGATCTCTATTTATAGAAATGATCTGCAGTTGTAGCCTTCAATGGTCATTGATGGCAGGTGCCTCTTCATCTTCCCCATTATTAGGAATTAATGACGTTTCGTCTTCTCAACTGCTAGCGTTTCATATTCCCAACGGACGAGAGTAACTGTCATTCTATAGATCACTTGTCTGGTTAATTTGATGGCAGCTGAGTTATGGTTGTCTATCTTCCGCATGTGGGCCTATGAGAATAGTGAGGCGGGTGGACCGACGAGGCGAGCGAACACTTAAGACAGGCGTCCCAAGGAAAGCAGTAGATATCTACCAAAGTGTAACTATATTTATCATCATTTGGTACATTGAAAATGGATTACTCTAATTTGGATTTCTAACAAATGCCTTTCTTATCGTACTTGTAAAAAAAATAAAAAATAAAATCTTGTGTCTCCAAAATAACTATATTTTCTCAATACATCTCTCTCGTACTAATAGAATGTCTACACAACTATTCTTATTACTTAATGTGTGCATATTTCAACTCTAGATATATTGAATTAAAAACGATAATATGCTTATGTTATGTCCGCGTCTAGAGATGGTAAAACTGGCCCGACCCGCAGCCTGGTCCATATAACCCAAATTTTGGGTTGGGCTGGCCCTGATCCAAACAAAATCGGGCATATATGGCCCAGCCCGTCTAGCCCGCCGGTCTAGTTGGACTGACCTGCAATTTTTTATTTTTTGCTCATTAACACTAATCACTCATTTTGTGAATAGCCCCAAATACATAATCTAAATAATACTAATCTAAAATGGCCTAAGCCCAAGTCTTTAACTTAAATTGTCTTTTTTTGAAACATTAGTCCAAGAATCCTAAGCTCCAACATAAAATTGTTTAGATTTAATTAAAATTTAGTTTAATTCAAATTTCAATCCAAATTATATTTGGTGTGACAAGTAAATTATTTATTTTAAATTTAATTTGTAAATAAACTTTTTAATTTAAGCCAAACATAATTATATGAGTTATATATCAAAGCAATAAGACTAGCATGCTTTTACTATTTATATTTTTTATTATAAAAAGTGTCAAGAAATAATTTACAAATAACCAAAAAATATTATTATTTTAAAAGAAAATTGATGTTTATCTATTCACTAATACATGATCCCAATTTTATAAATTATTCTCTTTAAAAATCTCAAAATATATATTATCTAAGTTTATTTAAAATTGTATTTGACGCAATGTATTAGAATGTATAAAAAAATTACTTAAAAAAAAAAGTAAAAAAGTAAAATTAAGACCGAGTTAGTCCGATGAGTTGGATATCATATTTACAACTTGCACAAAACTCTGACCGACCGAGCTAGTCCAATTTCAAGTATAGCCCTTCTCCGGCAGGCCAGACCGACCCAATCCAGTCCATTTGCCAACTCTATCCGTATCATTTTAACACAAAGTAAATTTACTCTAAAATAATCTAGATTTTTAAAAATTTTGATCGACATTTTTAAATGACTGACTTTGATGGATATCATTAACTTTTATTGACTTTTATATATTTTAATAGACTTCTATAAACTTTTATGGATTTGTATAGATTTCATTTTGAAAGATTTTTCTAGACTTTCACAAACTTTTATGGATTTTATAGAATTTTTTTAATTAAAAATTTTGAATATAAAATTTTAATATCCCACAATTAAAAAAAATATTGTAGGAGAAAAGTCTAGTAATAATATATTTAATTGTATTAATATTATTAAATTCATACAAAAATGTTCTATTTAATTATTGCAAGTATCTACGTCAAAAGTTAATGATATAAATTATTAACTCACTATATTTTTTCTTTTGGGTAAACTATAAATTTTCAATGGCTTGTGGATAAATTCAAAAAGTAATGACATGCAATTCTTTTTAAAAATATTTTTCAACAAAAAAATTTATCCTGTTTATAATCATCCTTTTTATATTTAATAATATATAGGTAACATATCATTATTAATCACGACAATTGCATAATAAATAACCAAAGACCAATTTACGAAGGAAAAAAATGCAACCATTATATAGAAAAAACAAGAATGAAAATAAAAAAAATACATTAATAAAAAACTAATTTTTAACCCGGTGACATTCATTAATAAACTATAATCAACAATTATATAAGAATTTAATTTTAAGTTTATCTTGTTTTTAATAAAAAATGAAAAAAATGATGAAAAAAAAAGAGAAAAAAATAGTTATGGGAATATTGAAGAAAAAATCACATTGTCCCTAAAAGTTTATAGAAGAAAAAAGAAGAAAATGAAAAAATAGTTAGGAGAATATTGAAAAAAAAAAAAATCAAATCGACTAGAGATAAAAAATATTAATATTCTTTTTTATAAAAAAATATTGGTAATTAATCATGATTATAAGATTTGTAGAAGTAAAAAGAAAGAAGAGAAAAAAAAAATAGTTAAGAGAATATATTGAAGAGGAAAAAAAATCACATTGAAGAAAGAGAAAAATATTAATCTTGACTCTACAATTTGTTGAAGGAAAAAAGGAAAAAAAAAAGGGATTGAAATATATATATATATATATATATATATATATATATATTTTCAAAAGTCTTTCAAAATCCTATGAGTGAATGAGAGAGAAATTGTAATATTGTTTATTTATACATTGTGCTTTAAAGTTTGTACATATAAAATGATCTATAAAGTTATTAAAAATCACAGACAAATGACTTACTTTGTTGGATTTCATTAAATTTTATTGACTTTTATAGATTTTAACAGACTCCTACAAACTTTTATGGATTTTTATATATTTTATTTTGAAAGATTTTCCTAGACTTTTATGGACTTTGTTTTTTCAGTTAAAAATTTAATATTCCATAATTAAAAAAATTGTCGCAAGAGAAAATTTTAATAATAATTTATTTAATCTAGAGATGGCAATGCCCTCGGCCCAAGTGCCATATAGGGTCCCAAACTCGGCCCTTGAAGAGACGAGCCCACCTAAGCTCGACCATATAAAAAAAGGCCGGATCGGCCTGGTGGTCCGCCCAAGACCATACAAGCCGAGCCACCCGGCCCGTCTCCATGGACCCACGTGAAAATTATTATTTTTTATTTTTATTTATTGTAAAGTTAAAAAAAAAAATATGGAAATATAATTGTTAATTGCAATTTTTGGTCCCCAACTTATAGCTAGGAACCAATTTGGTCCACGGACCACGGGCCGAGTCCACGGGCCGGTCCGTGGACTTATTGGCTCGGCCCGTAATTTATTTCACGGCCCGGTCCGGCCCGTGGTCCATCGTTCGACTGGCCCGGGCCGGCCCGGGTCCGTCTTTTCACCGACCAGGCAGTCGGGCCGACGAGCGGTCTGGTCTATTTGCCATCTCTAATTTAATTATATTAATATTAATATATTCATAAAAATTAATTTTCTATTTAATTGCTGCAAGTAAACTACGTCGAAAATTAATGATATAACTCACTCTATTTTTTCTTTTGGGTAAAAATTTTTCAAATAGATCGTGGATAAATTCAAAATATTATGGCATGCGACTCATTTTAAAATACTTTCCAACAAAAAATGTATCCACTTCATTATCTCCCTTATTATATGTAATAATCTATAGGTAACACGTCATTAGTCACTACAATTACATAAAGTAATAACCAGTGTACCAATTTAGACGAAGAAAAAAAATACAATCATGCTTATTAAGATAAACAGAAAAAACAAGAATTAAAAAAAAAATAGTAATAAAAAATAGTTTTTAACTTGATGAAATTTATTAATAAACTGCAATCAACAATTATATAAGAATTTAATTATAAAGTTATCTTATTTTTAATAAAAAAATTGTAAAATAATAAATAAATAAATAAATAGGAAAAAATAGTTATGGGAATGTTGAAGAAAAAAATCACGTTGAAGAAAGAGAAAAATATTAAAATGGACTTTACAGTTTTGTTGAAAGAAAAAGAAAAGAGAAATGTTACATATAAAAAAATAAGAGAATGAAATATATTTTTTTTTTCTAAAGTCTTTCAAAGTCATAAGATGAATTGGGAGAAATTGTAATATATTTTATTTATACCTCAGACTTTTTAGTTTAAGACATATGAAATTTTCTATAAAGTCATTAAAAGTGATGAGCATTTTGAATACATCTACGAATTTCAGTAGGATTTTAAAAAAAGTCGAATTGAATATCACATGACTTTTATAAGATTTTTAAAATTCTTTAAAAATCTATATTGAATATACCCAAGACTATTATGGAGTTTAAAAAGTCTGAATTGAATACATCTAGACTTTTAAACTCCATAAAAATCCTACCGAGTCTTAATTGAATACACTCTCCTAAATATCTCAAGACTTTTATGAAATTTAAAAAGTCTAAATTGAATACATTTATATTTTTAAAATTATAAAAATCTTTAAAAATATTATCAAGTCCTAATTAAATACATCTTGTCAACTAAAAGTAGCATCAAATTTATTATGCATCGTGCCTGGTTGAACCTAATCAAGAAAAAGGAGGGAGTACAGAAGAGTGGAGCACAATTGACCATGGCCGGCTCCGACCCACGTGGACCTCATTTTTTATTTCTTTCTTTTCTTCCATCAACTATTCAATTCAAAAAGACTATAAAGACTACCAAAAGTTTTTCGGGCAAATAGAATTTGTATATTATCCACGTGTCTGCACATGTGATGATCGTTTTACGTTTCTAAATTTTTCTCCCCAATTTTTGAGGCCCCAAAACCTCACCTCCTCCAATTTTGATCCTCCCGCAATCAAAATTCGTGAACTACAATCAACAATTACCCCAATTTTGTTCATTTTCTCTTAATATCGAAATCGAATGTGGACTGCAAAGTCTTCGTTTAGTTGAATCCTGTCTTCTTGAGTTGGGATTTCTCCGAGTTTATGGTTGTGAACTGAAAATACCTAATTTCTCGTAGTTCAGAATTCATGTTTTCTAATCGATTATGTTTTTACCTCTATAAAGGCTGGGGGTAGCCAACTCAATTCTTCGTCTCATTGGGTTCTTGTAATTTAATGATTTTGCAATCAACTTCAAATACTACACCCCTTTGCTGTGATTTTTCACAGAAAAAGCTGTTGTTGGCTTTTTCTTCCACATCTCCCCGTCCCCCTTGCAGCTTCTACTCCTGTAGTGGTAATAATAGTTTCTATCATGACCATTATCGACCCAAAAACATCATAACCCAAAAAAAAAGGATAATAAAAAATGTGACATGGGCAATCCTCCAGGTTCAAGCTTGTATCAATGGTGGGAATTCCCAATCCCACTTCAACATAGACCCCAATAACTTTGCTACACGACGAGGGGCTAAAAACATAGTATTGAAGCGATTTTCCGATGATGAATTCGATTACAATTCATCCAATGCTGCTACAGGCAGTAGTAGTAGTAGTAGTAGTACGAATATGAATGGTAATTATTACAGTTCCAGTTTTGCGGAAGACCCCATTGTAGATAAACTGAGAACTCAGCTGGGGGTGATACACCCAATCCCAACTCCTCCTCAGATAAATCGCAACATAGTTGGCCTCTTTGCCTTCTTCTTTTTCATAGGGGTTGTTTTCGACAAGCTATGGACCTCTCGGAAGAGGAACACGAATATTACCAGTAAGTCTGGGAGTTGGCCACAGGTGCCTGCCAACCTGTCCATGTTTCTTGAGAAGGATTTGCAGAGGAAAGAGTCTGTGGAGTGGGTTAACATGGTGCTGGGAAAGCTATGGAAGGTCTACAGGGCTGGGATTGAGAATTGGATAATTGGCTTGCTGCAGCCAGTCATTGACAATCTAAAGAAGCCAGATTATGTGCAGAGGGTGGAGATTAAGCAGTTCTCTTTGGGGGATGAGCCATTGTCCGTTAGGAGCGTTGAGCGTTGTACTTCTCGGAGGATCAACGATTTGCAGTGAGTGTTTTCTATTGCAATGTTGCTTCACTCATTTTCAAGAATCTTTTTAGCTAAACATACCCATTTTTCTTGGAGCTTGCTAGTTTAGATTGAACATAGGATTGAATTTTGCAAAGGTTATCCAGTAGACACAATACTAGATTGTAAGGTGATTGGAAACCTCTGTAGATTACTTTTTGTGATTCTTGAAAAATTGCATCTGCTTTAGAGCATAATCTTCAAGTGTGTGTATCAGCTGTCATGTGTAACCATAGATGTGAATTTAACTAGTCTGTTTTGAATTGCCGAAAGTTGAGTCTTCATCTTTGACAATACATTTATGGCTTCAATATTTTTGTGAATACTGGAACCTGATGGTTTGATGTACTTCTAAAACAAACACCAAAAGTACATTGAAGCTTGAGGTAGAATCAACTAGTGGGCTGTCAACTTGTAGTGAATATTGGTATGGAATATGTAAGATGTTAAATAGTTTTTTTAACTATACCTGCAAAGACAAGGCTCAAATTATGGTACAAGTTAAAACAAGAAACAGCAACAAAGGTCCAGACAACAGAGAAAGTAAGTTTTGAATATAGGAAATTGATATAATGATACCTGTCCAGAACATCTTGAAGGTGGATCTTAGTATCACGCCGAAGCATCCGATTGCAATGTGGTTAAAAGATTCTAAGTATTTACAAGGACTACCTTAAAGGATAAATTCTGGCTGCTGTTGTAGTTCACATAAAGATTTGGAACCTAGAATACTAAGGTGTCAAGAAACCTGTATGGAGTTATGTCCAAGCAGTTACTTCTTTTTTTAATCCCAAATCTTCCAAAACAATAGTTCATACTACAGTGTTTGGTTACTTCTACTTTGTTGTTTTATTCAATCTACCATTTCTCACCACCATATATTCACGAGATTTGCATGGCTGATATTGACTGGCTCATGATTAAAAATGAATAGTTCGTCTTGATCTGTAAACCGATTGAAAATTCAGAATTGCATAACTTATTGATGATATTTTTTTTCTGCTATTCAGAATTGCATAACTTATTGATGATATTTTTTTCTGCTGCCAAGATACCAGAT
Organism: Forsythia suspensa; assembly: GCA_023638005.1. NCBI lineage: Eukaryota > Viridiplantae > Streptophyta > Magnoliopsida > Lamiales > Oleaceae > Forsythia > Forsythia suspensa. The sequence goes on along the minus strand of CM042669.1, from coordinate 38,966,609 downwards.
AGGGCTCCGTTACACTGGTGGTGCACGTATGCTTTTAATGTTGTCACTCAAATTCAGCATTCTTCCCATCATCGTGCCAGTGGGTGTGCGAGACTTTGACATTGATGGAGAACTGTGGGTCAAATTACGATTGATTCCATCAGACCCATGGGTGGGAGCTCTTTCCTGGGCATTTGTTTCTCTTCCAAAGATAAAATTCGAATTGTCACCATTTCGCTTATTCAATCTAATGGGTAAGTGATAATTTCATATCTTGCATGGTTTATTTTTCTAGGTTACGAGTTACGACATCAAAATAATGAATCAATGTACAATCTATTCTGAGTAAGGGAAACTGAATGCATTTGCAAATAATTAAATAAATAAATAAAATTGGAAGAGCAGAATTGAGGTGCATGAGAAAAAGGTTCTAGAACCTTGTCACAGTAAGTATTGAACTTGTCAAAGGGTTTTGTTTTGCTTTATTCACTTCCATGCAATGTCACCCCTTATGGTTGGATCTGGGGGGAAACAGTGTCAATTTGTGCAAAACGGAAAGGAGAGAATCAATATCTCTTCCCTATTTGATGACTTTCTGAAAGTATGAGAGGAATAATTCATGAGATGTTATAAAGGTAGCTTGAAGTTATCATTTATCAGTTTCTTTTGTCATGCATATTACGTTGGTGTTTGCTGTTGCCCTGTTAAGTTTAGTATCAGAATATCGTTTGTCTAAGCTCTATATCAGCAATTTCCGACATTACTTACTAATGAAGTTTCATGTTCTTGTTATAAGAAATTCTAGCGTGTAAGATTAGATAATTGCTCTATTGTTACTGTGATGTGACTCCCTATGGTTGTTTGTAACAGCTCCCTGGTGATTCAAAAGCGTACTTGCAGTTGAACTTTATGATAATTGGTCCATGTTTAAAATTTGCTAAAATGAAAGGTTTCTGCATGATGTTGGGAATGACATTAAGTAATAAAATTTATATATTTCTTTAACTTGCTAGAAGAATTGAGGGAAATATTAGAATAAGTTGATAGATTATGAGTCAGGGAAACAATTTTCAAATTTTAGTTTAGTTTCCACGTTTTCCATTCTCATTAGGAGACTCCATTCTTTGCAAACTTGTTCCGGTCTATGGACTAATTTGAGTAGTTCAATTGATGTTTGGTCCAAACTGGCCACATTTTTACGTGTTCGCTTGCATGTCATCTGTGATATGATCAAACCTGCTTCTAACAAATTGGAGCATTCTGATCACTGATAAGTGCAATTATGCAAACAACTTCAATTATGTATTAACCTCTATGAACTTTGCTTTGACACAACCTATAGAGTAGGTAGGATTTTTAAAGTTTTGTTCTTAAAAGTTTTCTAAGTTATTCCTTCTTACCATCTTTTCCTCGTTAGTCATTGCACACACATAAATGTATATTCACTTCACCTCCAAACCATCAATAATTACACATGCATATGAATATTTTATGAGAAATAAATAATTGTGTTGGTAAGATTTGTTCTTCCTATTTCTGTGTATGGTGGTTGGGCAGGATGGCCCACAGCTTTGGAATGGATTGTGGGTTCTTTCCTCTTCATTTACATGAGGAAGGGTGAGGACATCGAAACCAAAACCATGAACAATAATTAGTTGTGGAGGAGTAGAGAAGAAGCTGGGCCAACGTGTAGGCTTGGGAAAGGGTGTTACCATAGTGTTCTAATGAATCTGTGGTGAACTGGTTATTATATTTTGTGTTGAGTTGATTATTATGATAGGTCCTTATGCTTGTTTGTTGGTTTGCAGAAGAGACCCGCGTAGGGGGGGGTTCATGATGAATATTATCTACTGACACATCTAAAAGTAGCGTGTTCTGTGTTCTGGGCCTCCTGGCACGTAGAAATCTATTGTTTTGACCTTAGATGCAGGAAAGGAAATGGATAAAATGATGAACTTGTTAAATGAATATCTTATGCATGCAGGCTTAATGCTGTTTCTGTTTTTCGGATCAACTGAGGAAAACAGATTTGTGCCAAAAATCCCAAGAATGCAGATATTAAGCTTGAAAACCTCACAAGAATATTCAAATAATCCTTAGCTAACTTGTTCCTAAACTATATCGGCATTAGCATATGACTCCTACCTCAGCTCTTCGAAGCTAGCTTTTCCTAGGTCTTCTGCATCTTCAGTTTCTTCTCTGCTTTTATTTATTCAGAATAGTATATAGGTGGTCAATTTTGCCTCTTGTAAAAATTATGACGGACAGGAAGTATTACAGAGGGCTAAAACTTGAAATTTGGTAATCCAGTTTCTCCAATAATGATATAAATGTGTTATATATGATGCTTTTTTAGTTTTTACCTGTATATTTTAATTATTAACAAATTTGTTTTTATAATTTATGACGTCTAATGAATCTGGCTAGCGTATTGAGATTGATTAATATATCATTTTAGTCTAATTTCTACTAGCTGTATGTTCCATTTAATTCTTGTGATTGACAAGATTGATTGGATCTAATTACCCGATATGATACTAATTTTTGTTTCTAAATGTTTTCCTTTTCATGGTGGGTTTGGCAACACTCAGCAATTCCTGTCCTCTCAAAGTAAGTAAAGTTTTTTCCCTGACTATTATTAAGACTTGTTGAATTTGTCCCTCAATGCTGTAGCTGGATTTTTCTTTGTTTTCATTCTACTTTACTCTTCATCTAATTTGGTATATATGTAATCTTTTCTATTAAGATTTTAAAGAATATTGCTTTTTAATGTGATAAACATAATGATGATTGCTGACCTTCTCTTACTTTACTTTCTGACTGCACTTATTTGCTGTTTGATTTGTAAATCTCAGTCCATTGTCAGCTTGATAACAAATTGATCTGAGATGTTAAAAATATGCTGAAACACGTTAGATAGACAATGTCTCTTGGGTAAGAGTGAGACTTTTACTGTAAAAATTGTAGGGAGGAATTTTGAGATCCAAGACGTGAAATGCCTTTCTTAAAGAAGATTGAGGAACAAATTTTCTCTCCCTCTAGATTTTGTTATGCTTCTAATTGAGTAAAACATAACTCCAAACAATGGCAGTTTACTGTTAAAGTAGTTGTGAACCATGTAGATTTCTCTGCAATTGTTTCAGCTATGAATTCTGTGAATCTCGTTCTCCGTTCAGTACTCAAAATTTATTCAAGAATCTTACCCGTGTACTAGCACATCCATTTTTCTATCGAGTATCTTGCCCCTGTGCACTAGCACATCTATTATCTAAATTATGTTTTGATAGCACGTAAAATTATCGTATCTTCATTTGAATTTAGGTTAATTGGTCACTTTTTAGGATGAAATTGTATACTTATCTGAACTTGCTGCAATAATTCCAGAAAAAATGAATACCTTATACCTTAATTTTCTGCACTTTCTGTTGGCAGTTCACAGTTTCTGTAGTGCAGGCTTTTCTATTTTTTTACTTGTAACATTTCCTTAGTTATTACCATTGGTTTCAGTAATGATCAGTTTGATATTAATTTCAAATTTAATTCTTTCTTAATCTGAACTAAATATTTTAGCTTTCCAGGTTTTTGAGGAAACTTCTCACTGAGGATCTACCTCGGCTATTTGTGCGCCCAAATAAGATTGTTCTAGATTTTCAGAAGGTAAAAGCTGTTGTACCTATTCCAAATGATTTGAGATCTGGAGAAATTCAAGAGGGAAATAAGGACTTTGCTGGAGAATTGTCAGTTACTCTTCTAGATGCAAGGAAACTCACTTATATTTTCTATGGTATGAAAGTTTCCTTGACATAGTAGCTCCTAAATATCATATTTGAGTACCCACTTTGAGTAAAACATTTCTCAGTTCTTTGCATAAGTTGGGATCTGCTTGCTGATTCTCTTAAGGGCCTACTTGGGAGTTTTGGAGTACCCATTTTGAGAGTTTTTATAAGTACCCATTTTGAGAATTTATGAGGGGTCCGGTTTTGGGTGGTTTTTGTAGCGGTTTTTAAAACAATCATACCCATGCTTGGGAGTTTATTATTCCGCGGTTCTAAAAGTTTTTTAAAAGAATAAAATCAGATGTATAACCAAATATTAAAAATTGTAGGCATGTGTAAACAATATGAAGAATGTAGAAGTTTAAAAGTAAATATATATTTGACTGGAAAAATTTTCAAAAATAATTCAATAGCACATAAAAAAATTATTGTTTGGAGAGGAAAGGTAAAATGTGCATTTGTAGAGAAGAGGAAGACTGAAGTATGTATTTTAGGTTTATGGTAGATTTAGAAATAATTATTTTAGAGAAGAGTAGAATTGGAAGATAATTTCAAAAACGGCTAAAAACCACTGATTTGGGGGGTTACACTCCAAAATTACACTATACTGGTACTACCCAACATCTCATAAACGGTACCACCCAAAATCGTTCAAAACTGGTGGAAAAAAACTCCCAAGAAGGACCTAAATGTTCTTTGCTCCTTAATTAATAATATAACTGCGTCTGTGTGACAATTGCTATTGTTCCATGTTCAGGAAAAACAGATCCATATGTTGTTCTGAGATTGGGAGATCAAGTAATACGCAGTAAAAGGAACAGCCAAACTACCGTCATTGGACCTCCTGGTGAGCCAATCTGGAATCAGGTGAGCTCTTCTTCTACATCCAAACATCTACTAAGTCTGCATGTGCTGCCAACGATAATGCAATTTTCCTTATTCACAGGATTTTCACATGTTAGTTGCTAACCCTAGGAAAGAAAAGTTATACATTGAAGTAAAGGATTCTCTTGGATTTGCGGATTTGACAGTCGGTACTGGTGAGGTAAGATGTCTTAAATTTGCAAATACCACTTAATCTGTTCTTGGATTATATGCAAATCAGCCTGCGATCCTTCCTGAAGGTTCTTTTTATTTATTTTTATTTTTTATTATTATTATATATGAAGTGTGCAAGTTGCAAGTTGTAAGTTGTTGACACGAACCTATATCCACAGGGAATTCTCTATTATTACTGCCACCACATCTCGCACTCATGACTGCTCCATCATACACATCCTTAACGTATTGATGTGTTATATAGAAATTCTGTTTCTCAGTAAACTTTCACTCTAGCATTTCTTCAAGCCACCCTATCATAGGCTTTCTGGCTTCTTTTTACTCTCTGAAATATCATTACACAATTTCGTCAACCATCTAATATCTACCTCGCCCATACACTTCTGTACTTTGGTAGGAAAATGCATGTGGATCAATTGCATTTCTCATCTTCATCCTCTTCATAGCCTCCCTCGCTTCCAAAATCTGAGTCCTTCAAGTATAGTAACATTCCTATCTACCAATATCCACACTATGCTTTATTAAATAATTGGTTGAAAATATTCCTCCATTTTCTGTGATCTCATCACTACGAAACAGAACTGATGGTGTTTCATCTTTAGTACACTTGGAAAAACACTTTAGAGCCTTAAAATGCCATTTCTAGGAAAATTTCTTAGGAATTAGTAATCAAGAAGGGGAAAACAGGTTTCCTTTAACTTGTCATGGTTTTCGTTTTCTTTGTTTTTCTGTTATTGAGTTTGCATTGTTTTTTCTTTTGTAGTGCAAGGAATGTAGTTTTCTTTCAACTGTACTAGCTGTTAAAGGTTTATTCGGTTCTCCATATTGTGGTTCGAATTTTTGAAGAATGTGTTACTTTTTTTCTAGACTATATTATGAAACTGACCTTGTCAAGAAGCCACAGAAAAGGATATATTGACTTAAAAAAGTTCATGTACAACCTCCTGATTAAGTACTGTTTCCAGGTTGATCTTGGATCTTTGAAAGATACTGTTCCAACAGACAGGATTGTGGTACTTCGAGGAAGGTGGACCCTGTTTGGAAAAGGAACTGCTGGAGAAATCCTACTGCGGTTGACATATAAAGCATATGTGGAGGACGAAGAAGATGAAAGAACTGAAAAAAGATCTACAGATACAGATGCTTCAGATGATGAGTTTTCTGATATATCGGATGCTTCATCATCTGAGCAGAGTGGGAAGGATTACTCAATTGGAACAGATGCAGAATCTTTCATGGATGTTCTAGCAGCTTTACTTGTAAGTGAGGAATTCCGAGGAATAGTGACATCAGAAACACTGAATAGCAAGTCTCCAGATGCCGGTGCAGATACTGAGACAACACCAATATTGACCTCTGGATCCAACCCGGAAGTTTCAGAAAGTGATTCTGGTAGTTCTAGAGGTATTTTTGTGAATAGCCAAACATATACTATGTAATCATAATTTAATTTTACCATACAGTTTTTTCTTCTTTATTCAGAGTGTCACTAAGTATAACTCGAATATGCAGGATCAACCTTATTTTGGCTTGCCATTATCACGAGTATCTCAGTCCTTATAGCTATAAATATGGGCGGCTCTGGTTTCTTCAATCCTTGAAGTGATGTCGGTCATGTGAAATTGCTAAAGAGGTGCCATTATGTTCTACTTCAGTAAATTATTGAATCCTGATATTTCTCTTGGGTGCTTCTCTTTTATCCAAATGCTTACATTGCAAGTTATATTTAAATTGTTTTATTCTCTTATTATTCTTTGCGAGGCAAGTTGCTATTGGTGAAAATGATTTACGCGCATACCTGAACCAAGTTTCTCACGCTATACTAGGAACAAATTCTACATTTTGTAGGGTATTCTAAAAAGCCTCCCCAGGCTGATCCCCATCTTTAGAATTCCATTAAGATAACTTGTTACCACCAATATCTCTACTTGTGTAAAGATGGGTTGCCTTTCCATTTGGGGTTTTCTTTTCTTTTCCTTTTGGAAGAATAACACTTCAAGCATCAAGTTTACCCAATATTCCATCTTCGAAATGATACCAGTCACCAGTGGTTAATTTTGAAGAAATAGTGAAACTTTTTAGATCGTGTATTTAACTAGGGGGAAAGTCTGTCAGTTGACCATGATTCCAGTTCTATTTATCTATTAGCTCAGGCTAAGAATGTTTATATGCGGATTTGAAGAGGAAATGGTAGACTAAAACTAACAAGACTTGTTGAAGTTGCCAAAGATCTAATTGTTTGAGATCTTTGAGTAGAAATGAACAGAGGGACGAGAAAAGATTCATGTAGCTGACTTCATATTTATTGGGAACAAAACTTAATTTGATGTTGTAGTTGAGCTTCCCACGAGGGCGGCTCCTTTTTGGGAATATGCCCTCAGGGAAGCACACCCCAGATGAGGAGGTAAAGAAAGCCTTCGTTACATATTTCTCTGAGGCTTCTTAGAAAAAAGCAAGGTAGGAAGAATATCAATATACTTACTACCGTAGCCTTGCTCGGACCCAATCCCATTGGTTACACCTCTGGTCGGACGGATAATAATTTCGAAAATAATGTACACCATAACTTGAATTATGTTATATCAATTGTTTATTAGAGTCTAACATGGTATGTTAGTGAACATACCATATAAAATCTAGCTACCCATAACAAAGAATAGTGTGTCTCGGCCAACAAATTCTTCACTATTGTGAAATTGTGAACACCTTTTTAGAATCAAGTGGCATGAAACTTGACTTGCTCAAGATTTCTGACAGAAGTAGCTTGAATTTCTACTCAGTGCAAATAAATGGAACTGCACTTTAAATAACTCATAATATTGCTCATCTCTTCACTCTCCTGCCAACGCGAATATCCCGTACTTGGTTGTTAAAGGTTCTTAAAGACTAGTAAGCCTTCCCGCGCTTTGATAGATATCTTTAGGTTCTTATTGGCTTTTGGGTTTCCTGATTAAAGGATTTCTTGATCCACCAGTTCTGCAATAATATGTATAAAGCTGACTATTAAAGAATGAGTTCAGATCACTCAAAACTGGGTGGTCATAATGAGAAGTGTCTGTTGGACATTTGGTTTGAACCGTGTTTTATTTAATTACTTATTTTCTATGAGGAACGTGGCTTCCGGTTCTAATCCCATTAGTTGCTGACAATCTTTGTTCTTTGGCAGGATAGGCAAGATTGTATCTTGATTATCTTAAAGAGTGGCACGACATGAAGAGAAGGAAAATGAAGAAACAGAAAATAACAATTTTATAGTATCCACAGCTTTTTTCCTTACTAGATTAATGGTTTTAGGCAGAGTAATTGTTGCACATGCAAATTTTGGGCCTTTTCATACCCATCATGGATTGCTTTATATCATAAATTAAATTGTGTATAAGAAATATTGATCGCCTTACAGGAAAAAAACGAAAATTTATTATTCTTTAGTCAATTTCTCTCCACGGGGCAGAGGCCTGATACTAATTTGTGAGTATTCTATTCTCACTATAATTGTAGAAAGTCTTGAGTGTGATGGTCAAAATAGCACCTGTCTTGCCCATTTTTCTCTTTCATGTATTCTACATTTGAGCTTATAATGATTTTACATTTTGACAGGCTCCAAACTCCTTTTTCCCCCCTTCCCATCAGAAAAATTAATACCACGTGAATATAGTGTCTGATTCGTATTCACATTTCAAGTGTCGTGTTTTCAGTAATTATAATTTATATTTTGTGAGAATTAACAAGTAAATCTCTATCAAAACAAAATAGAAAAAGAATGCAAAAATATGCTATTTTCTATATGTGCTCACTATGTACCAAGTATGCCAAGTAATTAATCATTAATGCGTGGTGGAGATTTTAACAATTCTTATAATCAAAAGATCAGTAGTCCAACATGTGTTTTTAGAGCATCTCCAATGCAATAGAGATGACAATGGGCCGAGCCCGTGCCATATAGGGTCCGGCTCGGCCCTTGTCACGGGCCGAGCTCGGCCCGTGTAAAAAAAAGGCCCGGACCGGCCCGTGGTCCACGGGCCATACGGGCCGAGCCATGGGCCGGTCCGCGGACCCACGTGAAAATTAATTTTTTTTTATTTTTTATTTTTTGTAAAGTTAAAAAAAAAATAAAATATGGAAATATAATTGTTAATTGCAATTTTTTGTCCCTAACTTATAGTTAGGAATCAATTTGATCCCATTTGGACCACGGACCACGGGCCAGCCCGTGGACCGGATCTAGGGCCCGGGCCCGGGTCCGGGTCCGGGTCCGTCTTTTCACGGACCAGGCCAAGACGGACCCGGGTCGGCCGGGCCGACGGGCGGCCCGGTCCGTTTGCCATCTCTAAGTGCAACAATGTAGATTGTTGTATATGTGGCAAATAAAATAGAGATACAGAGAATAGCATCTCCAATGGAATTGTGGATTAGAAAAATTGTAGTCTACGCGTATGAGAGATATTAATAGATAAATTAAAAAAATTAATTAAAGAATTATTAATACACATTTTGATGGAGATAAATTATAAAAAATTAAAATAAGAGGCTTAACACATTTCGATAGACGTTAATTAAGTAAATGATGTCTAACACACAGTCCAAATATAGACGGTGTGCTAGGCATTGTCTACCTTCTTTTTTTTTTTTTTTTTTGCCATGTAATCAATTTAGGGTGATTTTTTTTAGTGCAATTCACGGTTGCATTGGAGATTCTCCTAGGTGCATAGATGGTCTTTTTGGATGGATTCCGTCCAAAAGAACTATTAGTTTTGTGCTTAAACTTCAATATATTTTTATATTAGGAAAAAAATTGTCAATTCTAAAATTAATAATAAAAAATAAAATAAAAATAATCATCTTCTTCAACTCATCTCACTTATTACACCACAACATCAACAGACCGTTGAACAGCCCATGAATTGGCAGATACTGGAGGGACTTCTCTCCCTTAAATCTGCCATTAATGGCTGAAATGAGGGAGTATCTCTCCTTCTTTAAAAGTCCTCCTGTGTGGCGGTGGCGTAGCAATGCGTGTTGATTGGGGGAGATGATTTTTTATTATATATTTTAAATTGGCAAATTTATGCCTTTGCTATTAAAGGAGATTGAAGTTTACGCGCAAAACTAACAACATGTTCAAAAGGACCATTTGACACTTAAAGGCATATATGTAGGGACCTCTCTGCCAACAATGAAAGATTAAGTAGAGGTAAATTTGTCAATTCTAAAATTAACAATAAAAAAAATGATGACGTTCTTCAACCTATCTCACACATCAACACACCGCCCCTGATTGGAAGAAATCGGAGGGGACTTGTCCCCCCTTAAATTTGCCATTAATGACCGAAAGAAGGGGAAGAAGTCCCCCTAAATTGGGGGTGGGGGCTTCTCCTCCCTCCGAAATTTCTATCATTAAATGGCAGAAAAAGGAGCCCATCTACCATTAATCCCAGAAAGAATGGGGGAAGACCCCCCTTTAAAATCTTTCATTAATGGCAAAAATGAGGGGGGATTTCTCCTCCTTTAAAAGTCCTTCCCTGTGTGGCGGTTGTGTTGATTAGTGTGGTGGTGGTGGTGGGGGTTGAAGAATATAATCTTTTATTGGTTTATTTGTATAAATGGTCCTTGATTTTTGTATTTACTGTAGGTTGAGGATCTATCTTTTTATTTTTGACAGTTTAGCTCTTATTTCAAATATTTTTGACGTCAATGGCCCTTTTCATGAATTTCATTTGACGGTATTAATTTTTTTATTTAAAAAAGTCTTATTTGCACAAATGGTCCCTGACTTTTGTAAAGAAAAATTTGTAGCAAAAGTTTCTAATCTTTCAAAAAGTGTTGAAAAGTCCTATAACCTTTTAATCCTAACACATATGACCCCAAATTTTTTTGACAATTTTACCCCTAACTTAAATGAATTAAAAATAACACATAAACCTTTTCAAAAATACAAATAAGTCTTAAATTTTTTTATTTTTTACAGATTTATACTTAAAATAATAAAAAATGTGTCATCAAGTCCCAAAATTTTTAATTTTGTTCACCAAAATGACATTTAAAAATGTGTTTGATTAAAATCAAATTTTTTTAGTAAAAATTGTTGAAATGTGTGGTTAAAAAATTGTGGGACCATAAAATATGTAGTTAAAATTAATTGTTGACTTTGACTTTAACTTTTTAGCAAAATCAAAATTGAAAACAAACGAACTTTATATAGTCTCAGATTTTGTCCAGTTAATGGTCCATTAATTAACAAAAAAATTATACCCATGATCAAAATTTGACCAATTTAAAATTTTAATTTATTTTTCATATCAATTTTAAAAAAATGTAGTGGTGGGCTGAAGATTTTAAAGAATTTTTTTTAATTATAATTTAGTAATTGGTAGAACTGGCAAATGGGCTAGATGGACTGGCCCAACCTGAAATTAGACGGGCCACATAAAAGATTGGACTAGGCTAATCCTGACCCAATTTTACATAGGCTGGTATTTGCTGGGCCAACCCAGCCTAAAGTATTTGATGGACCAACCCAGCCCGATTTTGGGCCTCAAGGCCAATGGGCCAACTCAACTTATATTTTTAACTTATTTTTTAAAAATAATTACTTATAATTTTGTTAAAAAAAACAAAATAAAATTAAAAAAATTAAAAAATTTATGTAGCCCGTCTAATTTCAGGTTGGGCCAGTCCATCTAGCCCATTTGCCAACTCTACCAATTACTAAATAATAATTAAAAATAAATCTTCACAATATTCAGCCCACCACCACCTTTTTTTAAAATTGGTATGAAAAATAAATTAAAATTTTAATTGGTCAAATTTTGATCATGGGTATAATTTTTTTGTTAATTAATGGACCACTGGACAAAATCTGTAGAGAGAGCCCGTTTGTTTTCAATTTTGATTTTGCTAAAAAGTTAAAGTCAAAGTCAACAATTAATTTTAACCACATTTTATGGTCCCACAACTTTTTAAACACACATTTCAACAACTTTTACTAAAAAAATCTGATTTTAATCAAACACATTTTAAATGTCATTTTGGTGAACAAAATTAAAAATTTTGGGACTTGATGACACACTTTTATTATTTTAAGTGTAAATCTGTAAAAAAAAATAAAAAGATTTAGGATTTATTTGTAATTTTGAAAAGGTTTATGGGTTATTTTTAATTCATTTAAGTTAGGAGTAAAATTGTCAAAAACATTTGGGGTCATATGTGTTAGGATTAAAAGGTTATGAGACTTTTCAACACTTTTTGAAAGATTAGGAACTTTTGCTGCAAATTTTCCTTTACAAAAGTCAGGGACCATTTGTGCAAATAAGACTTTTTTAAATAAAAAAATTTCTACCGTCAAATTTCACGGTGATTTGGATGGAAATTCATGAAAAGGACCATTGACGCCAAAAACATTTGAAATATGGGCTAAACTGTCAAAAATAAAAAGATAAGTCATCAATCTGCAGTAAGTGCAAAAGTCAGGGACCATTTGTGCAAATAAGCCATCTTTTATTATTTTAAAATTTTATTTTTTATTATTTATTTTAAATTGACAAATTTGTGCCCCTGTTGTCAAAGGAGATTGAAGTTTACGTTCAAAACTAATTATATGTTCAAAAGGACCATTTGGCACGTAAAGGCATATATGTTGGAGACCTTTCTGCCAACAATGAGATACTAAGGACCAAAACACCCAATAGATATATGTTAGAAATTATTTGCGTCAAAATCCCTTTTACTTTTAAATACTATTTAAATTTTAAAACATAAAAGTAAAATAAAATAAGTCGAAATAGAATATCAACCATCTTTTTTGTCTCAATCCAAATTTTCCAACGGAGCGAGACATTTTGCCATCCTTAATCGTCCATTTCATAGAGATTGCTGTTAGGAATTGAGACCAATTCCTTTATTGCCCACAAGATCCTTGTTCAGAGAAAATTAACGAAACAGAAAAATATAAAAAGATAGAGAAATATTTACGGACTGTCAAAGCTTTCATTATATGAAAAATTGTTACAATCATATAGATTTCATCTACCCAAATTCCCCAAGTATCTCAAGAAAAATAATATCCTAAGCTTTACCGCACCCACCAATTTCTACTCTTTGTACAACCCACAAAGAAAACAAGAAAAACAACTATGATCTTAGCTTACAATTTTTCTCTCGAAAAACCCTCGTGTCACCCCCTACAAAGAGAATAAACTACGTTAATTTATAATTAACGAATGACCTAATTTTTCTTACAAGTTTAAACTACCAAGGAGTCCAAGATTTGGAAACTTGTTCAATTTTAGTTGACTTGGATATCTTCCAAGTTTCGACTACCAAAGTGTCCAAGATTAGGAAACTTGTAATTTTAGTCGACCTAGAAGTCTTCCCTTTCAACAGTTGTCTGATTTTGGCAAGTTTTGAGAAAATATCCCAACAATCTCCACCTTGACGAAAAACGAGTCAAAACTCAATCATCTCTTCTGCAGCTCTTCATTTCGATACTTAAAAAAAGGTACACTTTGACAATCCCAATTCTCAAAACAGAGAATTAACATACTCCACCATATAAGTATAATCACTTAGAATTAATGAATTCTAAGAATTTCATCGGCTCATGTCGAAAAAAAATTGCTGAAATATTATGGTGCAACTCCCTTGCTTGACTTACTTGGAAGTTCATCAGCCATCGACATAAATTCCACCACACACCTTGCATTAATATCAAGCCAATGCCTATGTGCAAATGTGGACCCGCTAGTAGTAACACATCCTCTATCATGGCAACTAGCGCATGCCACAAGGATGTAAATATTTACTCAAGCGACATCATCGCCTCCCATAAAGAGAGACATATTGTCCGTATCTGATGTTGAGCAGTTAGCCGAGCCTGCTCCACCCTTTGGACAATTTTTCTTCGCGTGACTAGGGTTTTCAGTATCTTTGTCAGAAATAGGGCCAAAACTTTGTGTAGTCCAGATTGAATCAAAACATTCTTGACTTGTACTTGCCACAAGCCAAAATTGATTCTTCCGTCAAATTTCTCTACGTTATATTTAATAGACATATCTTCTCTCAGGCGCCAACACTGAACGACCGATGCTCGATACCACCGCTTGGGAATTGAGACCAATTCCTTTATTGCCCACAAGATCCTTGTTCGTAGAAAATTAACGAAATGTAAAAATATAAAAAGATAGAGAAATATTTACGGACTGTCAAAGCTTTCACTATATGAAAAATTGTTACAATCATATAGATTTCATCTACCCAAATTCCCCAAGTATCTCAAGAAAAATAATATCCTAAGCTTTACCGCACCCACCAATTTCTACTCTTTGTACAACCCACAAAGAAAACAAGAAAAACAACTATGATGCTAGGCTTACAATTTTTCTCTCAGAAAACCCTCAGGTCACCCCCTACAAAAGAGAATAAACTACGTTAATTTATAATTAACGAATGACCTAATTTTTCTTACAAGTTTAAACTACCAAGGAGTCCAAGATTTGGAAACTTGTTCAATTTTAGTTGACTTGGATATCTTCCAAGTTTCGACTACCAAAGTGTCCAAGATTAGGAAACTTGTAATTTTAGTCGACCTAGAAGTCTTCCCTTTCAACAGTTGTCTGATTTTGGCAAATTTTGAGAAAATATCCCAACAATTGCTACAATCAAGGTTTTGAACAAAGAGGCGTTTGAATAAAGTGATTTGGTATTTTCCATAATCAAAGTGATTTGGCTTTAATTTTTTAAATATATATTCTTTAATAATGATTTTAAATTCCATGTAATTGTACGATATCATCTGCGATAACCCGTTAGATGTAACGGTGGACAAACGGGGAGAGATAATAAAATCATAAAACTATTGAAATAGTGAATTAACGGCTAATTCCCAACTAGTAATCAAACCTTAATAAAGACTCCTAACAGATTTGAAAGCAAATGTAATTCCAATTATAAACAAAGATTCTGCACATAATGTTTAATGAATCTGTAAGCAAAGAACTACCCTCCTAGAAAACCATCAACCTTGTTATTTGCTTTGGCAGACAAAAACTTCATGCAAATTGGCGCATTAACACCTGACAGTGCAAGAATTGCAGCAGGAATTCCCCACAAAGAGTCACCACAAATGAGGCCTGATGCAACTGCAGGGCCAAGTTCTTTAGCCTGTTTCTTATTCTTTCTTCCCCAAATGAACAAAATCAAGCTCCCAAGGCACATATCAACGGAAAAATAGGCGCCTAAATAGAATGGAATGGCCATGCACATTGGACTCGGTATGAACCTGTAGATTCTGTACTTTGTTTCAAACTTCTTCAACACCTCAACAATCAGATTTATTACTACAGCTGCGATGAAAAATCCGATAGCCAGTTTCAAGCAATTCTGGGGGAGAGAAGAGAAGCCCTCGACTCCGAGAAGGGCTATTCCTCGGTACATCAAGGCGTAGGGGGCTGGGTAGGAGCTTGTTGGGTCACCTACACTGTATGCCTTGTAGAAGAACCAGAAGACCAAAGGTGACATTATGCACCCCATGGCTGTGCCCAAAACTTGGCTAAAGAACATGGAACGTGGTGACGAAAGTGTCAAATATCCAGTCTTGAAATCCTGCATTAAATCAGAAGCTGTTGATACAATGCTCATCATCACACCACAAGAAGCTAGGCCTGCAAGAACACCACCATGGTCGAGGCCGACCCAAGCACTAAAAACTAGGATTGCAATTTTTCCATAGTTTGAAGCCAATGACCAATCTGTTAGGCCACATCCATAGGCATTGCAGAAGGCTAGAATTGGAGCAATTGCATAAGCCACCAGTACGTGGTACCTGATATGATATTTTTAACATTAATAAACATAGTTTAAATCCAAACTCAAATATGTAAATATTGAAGAAAAAAAAAAATTATGCTAGTCCATCCACGCAAAATATTCCAACTATACCATTTCAGCTGGTGGAAGATAAGTGGTACCACGCCGATAGATATGGCTGCCAAGATTATGTAGCCAGCTATGGCTACTGAGTTTGGGATTTGGTCTTTCAAGAAGTAGGTAGCTCTTGTTTTTTCATCATAGTCTCCTTGGGTGCATTCATCCTCGTTATTAGATTTCTCCTGCTTGCGATCAATGAAACTTTTTGATGTTACGATGATCATGTAGACAACATGGAACAGACCATCACCAAGCATCATGGCAATGGCAAGAAAAACCTGTTGAGATCAACATAGGTCAAATAATTAGTCATAATATAATTGGTACATACAGGGGCGGATTTACAACATGGCGAGATCCCGCGTCTGCCCGTGCTGGAATTTCGCGAAAAAATGTTCACTGAATTTTGAGAAATAAAGGAAAAATGGTGGATGGATGTTCTCTGGTGTAAGTATATGTGTATATAGTATATGTGTGTGTGTATATATATATACAACTTAGTGAGAGTGAGAGTAGAGGGGAAAGATGATATTTTAAATTCAAAATTTCACTTATGGTCCCTGAAGTTTGAAAAATTAAAATGTAAGGTAATTGCATGACTAAATCCTCAAGTAAGAATTTATTAATTTTTCTTAAAGTGGATCAAAATTGAATAATACAGAAAGTATTTTCAGAGTTTTTACTCTCGATTTTTTATATTTATCATCAATTGGAGTTGTACTAAACATTTTTTAGCATTATTACGTCTTGTATCGAATTATATTTCACTATTATATGATTTTCTTGTTGCTTGATACGTTACGTATTTATTAAAAATATTTTCATATTATTTTTTTACAAGCATCGACCGTTCAATGGTCAACGTTCAATACAAGAGTTCACATTATGAGTCATTATAAATATGACTTACCCTATATCCTTGGATGCCATGAAGACTGCTTGCAGATAGATCAGAACTATACCAGCTGCCTTTCTTGGTCTCAATCAGAGGCCACATGATTCCCCATGAAATAATGGCTCCAACAAGTAACGAGATATTGACCATGTAAGGGCAAATCATACCAACACCAACATATGTCGATGAGAAATCAAAATAGAACCTGCAGTGGGAAGGATATATCAAATCTTATTTCAAACATCAACAATGTTAGGTGCATTTATCCGACATTCTTATTATACTACTTGACAAAAAAATGTAGAAACTCAAGACCATAATCCATATAGTACATTTTTAAAGGAAAGAATTGCATGTCTTTTTCATTAGAGAATTCGTTGAAAATATTGTCACATAGAGTGGCAAGCAATTTTTTTGCTAGAAAACTATCTTTCTTCCACTATGAATGTTATATTTAACTTTCCTGAATTGTTAGTTCGTGGTAGGAAATTAAGTATAGTATACTGTGGGGGCATGTATGGTGTATTTTTTTGAGAAAAAATGGGTTTTTTTTGGTACTTTATTGGCTTTTCAAATTTTTTTGTAGTGCAAAAAGTGTTTGAAAAGTCAAAAATTATAGGCAAAAAAATGAATTTTTTTGAGAAAAAATAGCAACCGAACATGCCATGTACTTCAAGCATTATTAATTATCTTCAATTCTATATAGCTCAAGAAAGAAGTCTAATTTTGCAGAAAGAATTAGATAGGCTACTAATCTCCATTAGGTCTACCAACATTGTTTAGTCAATAATTTAATACGCAATACTAGACAATATTGCACGGACCAGATTTTAAATTATTCTTCTTAACCTTGTAGGTTGTTGTCGAGTCTATCGTACCAAATATTATTACTATATAAGCAGTATATATTGGTCACCGAATCAAGTAGAGGTCAACAAGTAAACATGATAAATTGTTAATTATAAGCATCGAGATAGAAAAATTAAACAGCAGACAACCATACCTTTGTTTAAAGGCCTGGAGACCAAAGGTAGGGAAGCTACTAAAACCACAGCCATCAGCAGCTGCGAAAAACCACTGGAAGCACGCAAAAAGAAAGCTAAAACAGAAGGACTTGAAAAGTGTCACGACTTGTTTCCTGCATTCAAAAAAATAGATTATTCAGTTATAATAACATAAATTACGACAGAAAAAAATAATTTAAAAGTTAAATCATATATATACTTGGCCAGCTTGGCTCCTTTACGAGTGTGGAAGCTGTTGATAAGATATGCAGTTGCAGTTCCACTAGGATACGTCAATTTGTACTTCAAAATCATCATCTGATCAGAAAATTTCAAAGAAAATTATAAGTTTATTAATTTCTTGATAATATATAGTAATTTTCAATATGTATATAATTCTTCATATATCTATATATACCTTTCTTAAGGGCACTATTGAGAATAAACCAATAAAGCTGACAGTAAAAAGGAATGCAATCATCCAGCCAAGAGAGAGTTTCTTCACATTCATTGGGGTATTGCCTGCATCTGCTTGAGCTGCTATCTTTGAACTCATTCCTAACAGATAACTTGCTGTCCCACCTGAAATTTTTTAACATATTTATACATTAATATTAACTAATTAAGTTTGCAATAGATAATTTTCGTAATCTTTTTAGTTGAAATTCCGAAGTAGCATTGATAGAATCCATAATCCACTGAAAAGCAGTTTTAATTAGCCCCAAATAATGACAATCTCGACTGGTTAGGCATGCAGTGTTCGCCATTGTGCACGCACACACATATATGAAGTTACAAGATAATCTTTTACTGAAAGTCAATAGGGTGGCCTAACCAAGTATTAATTTTTTATTATGTAAAACATGAATTGTTACGATAAATAAATATTTTTATTTCCTATATCAATATGGCCATTGTTAGACTATCTTTTCTTGCTTTCTCGTCTAGGGTTACATAGCATATTCAAAGATAGAAGAGGTCAATATTAATCTTTTACAAGAGATCTGAAAATTTATTCAACAAGAAAAAAAAAAATTTCAAATTAATAGAAAATGTATATGCATCAACAAGAGTTAAAAATCAATTATATTAACAAAAGGAAAACAAATAAAATCGAATAAAGATTTAGAAAAAAATCAAATAATTACTTACTGCTAAAAGCGATCCCGGAAGAGGCAACAACACAGGTTTGAATCACAGTATTTTCTTGTCTGGTAAATGGCTGCTTCAACATACCGCACTTTCCGAGCACAGACGTCCATGCCTTAACAATGGCGAATCCGAGTAGGCCAGCCGCCACGTTAAGCGAAGGAATGACACCAGTGGTGAGATTGAGTTTGCACACAATAATATTGAAAACAAAGCTTAAAATAAAGCTCGTAAAAATAGCTCTCAATGTTAATTGCTTCTGCCATGGCGGAACCTCTATGTCCTTGAACGCCTTTTCCAACTCCAGTCCACTTTTTTTATCGCCTTCATCGATTTCATGGACTCCCTCTTCTTCTTCTTCCGCTCCTAATCTCTCTTTCTCTCTCTCCCGCATATTGCTTTGTTGTCTTGACTGATTCTCTCTCTACGTAAACTATAAACCCTAACCCAAGTTTGTATTCTTTTGATTTTGATGTTGATGTTATAACACTAAAGAATGCCGTATGTTGTATTATATAGAGAGAGAGAGAGGAGTGAGAGTCATGGGAGAATCCCGGTGAGTGAGGAATCCCACCCAATGTAGGGGAAACTGACCGAGAATTCCGAAGGTCCAGAGAATTGGATTTCTATTGGGGTCCATGTTTGGCTCAGCTTCAATAATTCACTTATAAGCATATTAGAATTAGACTATGTTTGTTAAAGATTTTGTCCATTATAATTTATAGGTTGTGGGTCCTACGAAATAAAAAGTGGATAAAAATTGTGGATCATACGAAATGTGTGAATAAAAATGATATTTGACTAACTTATAAGTACTTATAAACACACACAAATACTCTTTTTTATAACAGCCTCTACTTCATGGTTGAAATAAGTAATTTTTTTATTTATAAGTAAAAATAAGTAATGTATGAAGTGTCAGTTTGATTTTGTTAAAAATCAAATTTTTAGCAGATTTTAATAAAATTGATGAAAATATGTAGTTGAAAAGTTAATAAAAGTTGTGGATCCCATAAAATATGTAGTTAAAATTAATGGTTGACTTTCACTCAAATTTTTATCATTTTTTTTAGCAAAATCAAACAAATGCGAAAACATACGTGGAAATAAAAATGCTCAGGGCTCGTTTGATTTATGATCAATGATTAAAGATAAAAGATAACAGATAAAATTTGTCTTATCTTATTTGGACGAAATATCTGGATAACAATTTAAGTTAAAAATGAAGAAAAATATTATACTTGGAAAGATGAGGTCAATATTTTTTATTCGAATACGGATTCACTAAAAAGACGAACGTACCTTTTATAATATAAAGTAAATCTATTTTTTTTTATCATCCATATAATAAGATAATTGCACCGTCCTCCGCTGCTCCACCCTTTTTTTTTTTCTCTTATAGTTTTTTTTTTATTTACTTTTTTCGTGTAATTAAGAATAAAGTTCGAATTGTATTTTTACGAAAATCTGACTTTTTAACATAACTTTTTTCATTCATTCTTATACTTAGATGAATCAAATATAATAATAATAAATTTGTTGTCCAGATAAGTATTATTCAGATAATTTTTCTCCAAATGAATAGTTTTATCAACAAACCAAACAAATTCTTAATTATAATTATATTTAAGCTAAATTAAGCACAACCAATTTTTTTTCGTAAATATTATTTTTTTAAAATCACTTATAAGCTGGTCAAATATTATTTTTATTTAAACATTTCGTAGAACCTACAATTTTTATCAACTTTTTAATTTTATCTACACGTTTTGTAAAATTCACTACTTATAATCTACAAAAAAAATTGTCAAACATACATTTAATATTATAGTTAAAATAAATAATTTAATTTTAACTTTTTAAAATTTATATTTCATAATTTACTTGTAACGGAAGTTTTTAAACTTAATTAGTCAAACATGCACTGAATAAATTACCTAATTTGGTAAAAAGCAAAAGAATCATTAATTATTGTGGAATCATTAATTATCGTGGAATCATTAACGGAATAATTCTGACTAAATCTGGAAGTCAAAATCCGAATTTGCGAATTCACATTGCCTCTTGGGATCCGAAATTTTACAAATGGAATATTTGCTGATCAGATTTGAATACAATATAATATATTTATTTATTTTATACTTTTCTTCTTGAAATTGTGTGTTGTGAACTATTGAATCCAAGTTGAGTCTTTGATTTAATTGAATATAGACCAAATATGGAAACTTTTGATTTTAGGCACTAATATTTCAAATTAACATGAAAAAATTAGGAAATTATATGAAATTTAGCAACTTTTTTAGTTATATTGATTATACATATTTTTTATATATCTATTATAATAGGGTAACTGTTGAAAAGTTCATGCACACATTTTCCTGCCACTTTTTCTTTTCAATTTTGGTAAATTCCGCCATAAATGCTGCGTAGACCAGTTTTCTCTTTTGCATGTTTGAGTAGAAAACGAAATCAATTTTCTTTAATTGATTTCACACATTAATTGTTTATTTATTTATTTATTTTCCTTTTCCTACAAAAAAATAAAGTATAACATTTAATATTATATATGATAAATGCCAATATTTAAAAAATTGGACCGACTATCGACCCGAAAAAGGTCAAAAGGTCAAACCAAGGTCGAACCAGTTTCAAATAAAAAATTAAAAATTAATCTAAAAATCTCATAAAATTTCTAAAAATAAGTTATTTTTAAATAAACCAACATTTATGGACAAAATTACACATAAAACTTGACTTTAAATAGACTTTTCATAAGTTTTAATTAAAAAATTAAAAATTAATTAAAAAAATCTCGATTTTCATTAAAATCGGACCAGTTCAACCGATTTTTCCTATTTAACCGTTCAAAATCCAGTTTTAGGTCCCATTTTTTGAAGTCCGGTTAAGTTGGTAAACTAGACCGGTTTTGTGGCCGGCTCTTGGTTTCCTCAGTTGAGCCAACAGGTCCGGTCCAGTTTTCTAAACACCGATAAATGCAACAACTTTACATATTCTTTAATTGGTTTCACACATTGATTGTTTATTTATTTATTTATTTTTCCTTTTGCTGCAAAAAATGAAGTGTTACATTTAATATTATATATAATAAATGCAACAACTTTTTCACACGTTGATTGTTTATTTATTTATTTATTTCCTTTTCCTGCAAATTAACATTTAATATTATATATGATTAACGTAACAACTTTTCAGATTCTTTAATTGGTTTCACACATTGATTGTTTATTTCTTATTTTTTTCCTTTTCCTGCAAAAAATAAATTGTAACATTTAATATTATATATGATAAATACAACAACTTTTCAAATTTTTCAATTGGTTTCACACATTGATTGTTTATTTATTTATTTTTTTTCCTTTTTCTGTAAAAAACGAATTGTGACATTTAATATTAAATGATATAAATGCAACAATTTTTCAGAAACGCGTAGAATTCATTATCTTCTTTTTTTGTATGAAACCATATTTTAGACTTCCTTATGGTATTCGAACAGTTTATCTTCTTTTTTTGTATGAAACCATATTTTGGACTTCCTTATGATATTCGAACAATTTATTTGTTTCCTATTTTTTTGTTAAAATCATTTCTATAAATTATTTGTACTTTTGAATTTTTTTTTTACTATGTGTTCATTTACTGTATTGTTTTGTCTTGTTTTTTAAATTAAAATAATTTTGTGAAATGCACTTAAACATGGATAATTAAACAACTTTTCAGATCTAAAAATTAGACTCATCATCTTCTACTTTTTTTTGAAGCCGTCTTTTGGCATTCTCTGTGGTATTCGAACTGTTTAATTGACATTTATGAAACGGCATCACTGCATCGATCTATGTGTGATTGTGCATCTGGGAATTATACTTCGTTTTGTAAAATGTGCAATTTTGTTTGAACTATATATATGAGATTTATTCCTAATTCAATTTTGGATCATGATACTGTTTTGTTTCTTGCACTGCCCCATCAAAAACTAGCTTCTAGTAAATACATGATTATGATTTCTTCTTGCAAAATAGATAATGTGTTGCACGTTTTGTTCATTTCACTGCAACAATGGCTCGTTTGTTTAATTTCATCAGCGAAGTGAATCCAACAAAAACATAGTGGGCTTTGACGGTGCGTATCGTTCGCCTGTCTGTAAGAAGTCCCGGCTTACAATAACATGAATTAGAACTTCAGTTTAGGGTTTGTTTGCCTCGACAAAGAGGTTAGTCATAATCATTTTCAAATTTTTGTTAAAATTATTTTTGTAAATTATTTGCACTTTTAAATTTTTTATATCATTTTTTTTACTGCGTGTTCGGATACTGTTATTTTTTTATATTAAAATAACTTTGCGAAATACACTCAAACATAAATGCTCGGATTCATAAGATCCGTTCATTTAATTTATCCCGTTATACATATTTCCTTTTTTTTGTTTTAAAATGCAGCTAGATAGTTAAGCGCTTTTTTTAATTTATTTTTTTAACAATTACGATTTTTAGCTTAATATTTATAAATCTAATCTTATATACACGTTTTCATATATGCATTTATAGAAACAAAACAATTGTGTACGCGCTTTTTTACTTTTACATAAATAATTGAAATAGTTACTGTTGGTTTTTGTTTATGTTTATTATTACCGTGTAACTTTAGTTTACTTTTTGAACTGTATTTGTCTTTTCTTAGTTGTTATTTTGTAGTTTAGTTTTACTATTACAGTTTAATATTGCGTGAATTTCATAATGATTTAGAAATTATTTAGTCTAACAAATATTATTCCTCGAACCAGGTAATTAAATTGGAAACGATCAACTCCGTGCATCGCATGGGCGATGCACTAGTAAGTGCTTACATTAACAAGAATGGATAATTATATATTTGGTCCCCAAACATTTCAAAATCATTTAGGATATGCCCACAACCTAAAAAAATAGCATCACACATCCCCAACGTATGAAAAACTTGGCGTGGTAGGTCCTTTATGACCAAATTGCCCTTCTCTTTAAATAAAAATAAAAAAACAAAAAACAAGAAAAAAGAAAAACATTGTTAGTTTAGAAAAACATCATTGAAAACTAACCATATGTACCCAAAAAATAAAAAGTAAAAAATGTACCCCAAAACAATAAAAAGTAACAAATATGTCATCTTCTCCAAAAAGTCCTAAAATTTTATTTGTACCAAATTTGTTGGAAAACACCACAAAGATATTGATACTAATGTGTTTGTACCAAATTTTATTATGATATTATTTTTCGGTTGGATTTAAATTTTTTATTTTGAGCGTGTGTAATACTTTCATTGTTTACAAAGATACTGATACTAATGTGCTTGTTATATTAATATAATAACGTACTTCTGATACTAAAACATTAAGATATTTTTATCTGTGATATTGTTATATTAAGATACTGAAATACTATTCTTAATAAGATACTGTTTTATTAAGATACTATTTTCTATGATACAATATCAATGTGTGACAATAACATCTCAAAACACATAAAATTTTGATATATGTGAAACAAATGTGTTGTTTTGACCAAAAACTAATTAAAAAAACAATTTTTTTCCTATATATAAAAAAAATATCTCAAAAAAAAAACATAATTCAAGAAAAATAAGAGAAACCATTTCATAAAAACTGAATCCACCTACAAAATTTAAGCCCAATAATTCTTAGAATCACTGTTGTTATCTTATAACAATAGCATATTGTTAAAGTTTAAAACTTTATCTTTTTACATGATTGGGAATAAGAAGAACAATAAAAAATTGTGAATCAACTATTCTCACTAATAAAAACAATGAGAAATATTTGGTTGGCCGGCGACGAGTCACGAAATGCCAACGACGATGAGCAGTAGCCGGCGGGAGGCACGGGAGAAGACGATGGACACGTGCATTGTTGATGAAGTTAAATTGGATTTAATTAAATTAATTTTGGCCCAAGTGGTATAAAGGGATTAACTGCAATATGGCAAAAGTAATATGACTTAATGAAAAATTTAAAAAATATTTTGACTGAATTTAGAACAAGTCATCTAGAGATAACTTATTGACAATTTTCCCCTCCCACCCTCCCACCCACTCCCAAAAAAAAAAAAAAAAAGAAGCTGTCCTTTATTAGGTAGATTTTAAAGGGCAGTATTATTTAAACTTTACTACTCTTAGTTGGATTTTGTTGATGGGCCCTTTGAAATTTGGTACTATGCTCATGTGATCTACAATTAGTTTGATGGGATTTTTTCATAAATAAACTACTTTTTAAAAATAATTCTAATTTTATCAACTTAACAAATTTATTCTAAAAATACTATATTCTTAAAATTATATTAATTAATAAAATAATAAATTAAAATAAAATTTATACCACAAAATATATATATTTCCACGTGAATTCACTTAAATTTGCATTTAAATCTTTTATTATTTGCACAATAAGTCCTTCATCTTTATAAAATTTTCACTTTAGTCCATAAACTTCCTCTTTCATTTTAATTTCGTCCTTTTTTATTTGCAACCCAAGTCCTTCAACTTTTAAATTTGTACAAGTTGGTCTCCATATTTATACTTTTATATCAATTTAATCCTTTATAGTATCACTATTTGATACATATGTTACAAATGATATTGTGTATCAATGTTTGATACAAATGTTATAAATGATATTTTGTAACAATCGTATTTACAAATTGAAATATAAAATATCGATTGATACAAAATATTAATTCATATAACATGTATTGTGTAAAATAACATAATATAATCAGAACATATTCAAATGATACAAAATATTATTTGTAACATTTGTATCAAACAAATGATACACAATATAATTTGTAACATTTGTAATGATTGCGATATTAAACAAAAATTGTTACAACTGTTACAACTGCAAAATCAACTCTAAACTTCAATAAGTTCGTTATAGTATGATATAGATATGAAACACAATGTTAAATTTAACAAATAAAACTATTGATTTTATCATTTGTAACATACGTAACATCAGTGATACAAAATACCAATTCATGTAACATGTGAAGTGTAAAATAACATAATATAATCTGTAACATATTCAGTGATACAAAATATCATTTGTAACATCTGTATCAAATAATGATACAAAGGACTAAATTGATGTAAAAGTATAAATATGGGGACCAACTTGTACAAATTTAAAAGTTGAAGGACTTGGGTTACAAATAAAAAGGATGAAATTGAAATGAAAGACGAGGTATATGGACTAAAGTGAAAATTTTATAAAGATGAATGACTTATTGTGCAAATAATCAAGGACTCAAAAATAAATTTGAGTGAATTCACGTGGAAATAGTTATTTAATTTTAATTCATTATTTTATTATTTAATATAATATTAATTATGTAGTATTTTTGGAATAAATAAGTTAAGTTGTTAAATTTAGAATTATTTTAATATTTGTAAGTAGTGGGTGTAATATCCACTAGTTTGATTAGGTTAAAGTGTTGAGCGAGCTATTCATACTTCTTCTATTGGGCTTTGTTTTGGCCAATTTGTTGATGTTAGGCTACTTGTTGTTGAGTAATAATATTCATAGTGAGCAATTACGTAGTAAGTTATAAAATAATTATTTGACATTAATTGTTATTCCATTTTAAATTCTACATTTAAGATGGCACATTAATTAATACAATATCATTTCCACATAGACTCACTATAGTCACTCAATATGAATGGCATTATTCCTTCTTGTTAACTCGTTGTTTTGATATTCAAAGATGGGCTTAGTGCACAATGTGGGTCGTTTTAATTTGGAATTGATTTTGTTTTGATATGCTGTTTTTGGTTACCTGGGCATTGGTGTTGCTCAGGTTTTGATGTATATTTGGTAAAAAAAATTTGTAGATTATAAACAGTGGATCTTACAAAAATATGTGGATAAAAGTATATAAAGTTATGGGTTGAATAAAAATGATGTTCGACAGCTTATAAGTGATTATAATCACTAACAAACATGCTTTTGATTGGTTTTTGTGTCCAGTAGGTTTAAAACTCAGTTGATTTGTATCCAAGTATTCTAAAATTGAATTTGGTAAGTTTTGTATCTATGTAATGTCCATCAATTTGTTTGGTTTGCATATTCACACTACAGGTTTGTCGCCGATAAAAGATTAGCAATCGTTGATTTTTATATATTAGCGACAACAATGTCATCGATGTATGTCGTCTTAATAGATTAGTAGCGACGATATATTGTCGTCTCTATATGCATTTGAATATATATGGACGATAATGTCGTTATTACATTGTCGTTCTCAATTTCTCGAAATTAGAGAAATTGTGACGACATAGTCGTCGCTATTACCTTTACATTGTCTAATTATTAGCGACGACATTGTCACCGCAATGTATGTAGGATATATAGTGACGACTTTGTTGTCGCAAAAAGTCGTGCCACGTTTTTATTTTTAGCGACGACTATGTCATCGCTATAAAAGTTTTAATTTTTTTAAAAAAAAGATAAAAACAATTCAATTGTACATAAATGCTACAGATCCCCCAAGCCCCCATCGTCGTTCTCATCCTTGCCAACCTCTTCGGCATCGTCTAGCACAACCCCTGGTAATCTCTACTCTAAATTCACCGTAAGACGTGCAATTGTCATCTCCATTTGGCGGAGCTGGGCCTCATACATTACAAACCGGGGTCATCATTCCGGGCATCTTCGCAAAACTGGTTAGATGTTCCTCGGGGAACGTTTGATGCGGCGATCGAATCCAGTGAGGGAGAGGTGTCCTTCGGAACCCGTCCAACCCCACGGACGTGTCTTCGTCGTTATTCAAGAACCTCCATCGCAATAGCACGCTCATCAACCGACGTGCCACTAGAAAAGACCTGAGTCTGTTGAGTCTCCTTCATCTCAACAAGTTTATCCTGTTTAGTAAGAAAAAACAAATAATAAATAATAATATAATGTTAGATAAAATTAACAACATTAAAAATTAATAATTTGTCCTTACGTAATCACTAGCCGCCTACGGGTTCACCCAATTGCCATCTCGAAAGATGTGGAAAGTCCGTAACGACTCAATAATGCCCGACCACTGCTGGTCTCGGGATCCATCTACAACAATTTAAGTGTGAAATTTAGTTAAAAACATATATATATAATGCATTGAAGATTTGTAAAATGATATTGAAAAATTTATTTGTAACTAATCGTAACGTGTGGCAAAGAAGCTGTTCGACCCCTGCACGCTAAGATATTTAGCCTTACCCCGATTGACCTTATTCTTTGTCGACCATTCCTGGAAACATAAAAAATAATTGATCACGTAACACTTTTTAGTTATAAAAATATTAACATAAAAACTAAAAAGCTAAATGATAGTATGTACAATGAAAGTAGGACTTGTGAAGAAGTCAATACATTTCTGCCATTCATCGGCAAACAGCTCGCCGTATGGACGGCTCGGTCCGAGCTCTTTCAAGTGATTATTGTTTTAAGTTTTTAATCGTGATAACGATCGGCCACCAGGCGATCGGACAACCACACCACTGTTCTGTATTTTTCTTCGAATATCACGATCATATGTTAGAAAACGAACTCCTTTTACAACACAGGCCGTGTAAAACATAACCTGTGTGTAACATCCACTGGCCAATGAAAACAACTCATGCAAAACTTAAGGGGCATGGCTTTGGCATAATGCATATACATGGATGAAGTGGAAGTTGGTTTTAGTCAATGTTACATGAAAGAAAAATGTGGAGATATTTGAAATGTATTTGATCGTTGTTCATTTACCTTCCTATAAAACCAACCGTGAAAGTCTCTTCTATGCACCTTGTCGATGTTTGGGCAGCCATTACACAGTAGCTCCTACCTATGTTCCTTTTACAAGCCATATAAGATCAACTAATTAGTTCGTTTAAAATGACAAAGGTGCTTCAAGATAATTGAATAATATTTAAGAACGAGTTCTTACTACAAGAATGTTTCAATTTCGGTACAGTTGTTGAAGACATAAAATATCGCTTGACTTCGAACATTTGTAGGAAGCGTCGTTGGTCTCTTCTTTCCAATTGGGCGATTGCGATTGAAAAATAGAAAGTTGTCTTCATGGAACACTCACATCCTCGTTTCTATCCGGTCGGTTGAACCTTATTTCTATGTCCTCGAAATACCTCGAACAAAAAGTCAAGGCCTCGTCAACAACATACCCTTCAGCTATTGAACCCTCGGGCCGAGCTCGATTTCTGACGTAGTTCATAAGTTTCTTCAAGTATCGCTCGAACGGATACATTCATCTCATATGCACCGGACTACCAAAGATTGTTTCTTTTGGCATATGCATTATGAGATGAATCATGATGTCGAAGAAGGGTAGAGGAAAGATTTATTCCAACTTGCAGAGGATGAGTATCAGGTGATCGTGGGCAGCCATCATGTTGCTAACCTTAGTGTTCTAGCACAAAGCTGCTTGAAGAACGTGCACAGTTCAATAATTGTAGGGAAAAAATTGTTTTATTCAAGAACGCGCGACATCTGACTGAAAATAACTGTTGCATGATAATGTGGCAATCGTGTAACTTCAACCCAATAATGCATCTATCATTAGGAGCAATATTCTTCTGAAGATTAGAAGCGAAGCCATCTAGAAATATAACCGATCGAATGAAGTTGCAAAATCTCTGACAGTTTGCAATGGACATGGTGTAACATGCGTCAAGCATCATACACCTGTTCCCAATATGATACAAGTACAACTCTCTTTTAATCTCTAATTGCATCAGATCACGCCTGACATTGAGCGTGTCTTTTGATTTGAATGGATTATCCAGAATTGTGCCGAGCAAGCTATCACAAACATTCTTCTCTACGTGCATGACATCGATGTTATGTTTTAGCTTAGTAGAAGACCAATACGGTAACTCTAGAAAATGCTCATTTTCTCTAATTCAGCTCGTCATCACTTCTCCTATTTCTAGCACTCATGTAGTTAGGATGCTTTCTCGGAAAACTATGTCTCAGATGGCTTAACTGTGCTAAAATGTCGTAAGCGTTAACCGACGCGGAGGTGATCGCCTCTTCATCCTTCCGTCAAAGTCTAAATTGCTCCTAAAATGATGCCTGAAAGGTAGGAACCGTCGATGACCCACGTAAGCTGTCTTACCTATCACACAGAGTGAAGACGTATCCTCGTTGCACGTAGGACATGCCATGTACCCCTGATCGCTCCAACCCGACAAACTACTTCTTGATAGAAATCGTTAACTATCCATAACAACGCTACACGTATTATGAATACCGACATATTATTGGTTCCAGCGTCACGCGTGTCAATCTCATTGGCCCACAACTCCTTTAACTAGTCAACTAATGATCATAAGAATACATCAATGTTCTTACCTGGTGCTTTAGGGCTAGGTATCAAAAGAGTAAGTATGAGGTATTCGGGTTTCATGCATAACCAAGGTGACAGGTTGTAAACGGTTACAACTACTGGCCACATGATGTACATCAGACTCATGTCTCCAAATGGATTGAATCCGTTTATGGCCAAACCTAACTGGACATTCTGAATCTCACTTGCGAACAGTGGATGTTCCGTGTCAAAATCCCGTCATGCCTTCACGTCCACGGGATGCTGCATTTCATCTTCGTCCCTAGACTTTCCTATACTGTGCCACCGTATGAGTTTTGCAGTATCATTCGTTGCGAACATACGTTTTAGTCTGAAGGCCAATGAAATGCACCTTATGCAGAATTTTCTTTCCATTCACTCTCCTTGAAGTGTGCACCCAACGACTTTTCTGGTAGATCGGACAAGTTTTTCTATCAGCATGCTCACCCCAAAACAGTGTACAGTCATTCTTGCAGGCGTGAATAGATTTGTAACCCAAACAAAGCTTTGTCATCATCTTTTTAGCTTCGTAGTAGGAGTTCACTAGGTTCATGTTTGGGAAAGCTAACTTCAACAACTTCAAAAGATCATTGATAGACTTATTTATCTATTTGTTCACAACTTTAATATGCATCTACTTCACTAAAAAGTTTAAGGACAAAAATGATAAAACGCTCGGGTATAGTTGTGAATGTAGAGCCTCAAACAATTCATCATAGTAAACATCGGTGCATGTACCAACATGTTCATCACTAACTATGTTGTTCATGACATCCATCATCTCATCCTCCACACTTGCTCTCTCATTCTATGTATACACATTCGTGGTCTGAACCTCGGTCTCGCCATGGTATATCTATGTTACATAACTCTCCGCAAAACTATGATGAAATATGTGAGCCTCGACAGTTTTCAATGGATGTGTGAGACCATTTAAACATCTTGTACACGGACATTTAATTATTTCCATGTTGTTTACGTATGGTCTAGCCATGTTTATAAATACTTTCAAAAGGTTCCAAAAATCAGACAATCTTGTGCGATTTCTAATTTTTGCCCAACTTATATCAATATCCATACCTGAAAAATACTCTTTTTTTTGCAGTGAAGTATAGAATTTTCAGAAGTACAGTAATGAAATGGGCGAAAAAGAAGATGAAGATGTAGATGAAATGGACGAAACTGTATTTTCAGAAATACAGTGCAGAAATGTGGAGATGGAGAACTGAAAAAGAAGATTCTATAGCAGCGACAAAGTCGTCTCTATAGATTAAGAAAGTCGTCATTATAGATAAGAAATGGGCGCTAATTTTCCTTCTAATTTTGACAACTCTAAAGCGACGACAAAATTTGTCTCAATAGACTTTAATACAAATTACGAGAAGAATCATGTGTCACGTGACTAATAAAACAGCTATGACTCAATTGCGACGACTTGTGTCGTCTCTATATGTACACAAAAATTGTGCGAATTATTCCCGCCATTTGAAATATATATATATATATATATATATCCACAGCAATAGCGACGACAATTTAAATATAAAGATGACTTATATCGTTGCTATAGAGTTGGAACTTATAGCGACGATATTTCATTGTCGTCCCTACTATATAGAATAAGCAGTGGCGATATTTTGTCGTCGCTAATAATGTCGTCGTTATAAGTACATTTTCTTATAGTATCAGGTGCTTGGGAATTTGGAATTTATATTTGTTTGGTTTGGTTATTAAAAATATGTATGGGTTGGTATTATGGCTTTTGCAATATAATTGCAGAATTAAATAGCTAAATAATATGGATTTGTTTTTGGAACCCCTCATATTATTAAGTCGTTTTAGAAGTGCAAACTCAAGTGCATGAACCATGTGACATGTGTTAGCCTTGCATGGAGGGAGAGTACCGAGTGACTCTATACATATAAGGGGAGTGTAATTTATCCAAGAGAATAAAATCTTACAAAATTTAGTGAGTTTTATATTGATGAGTTCAACCATAGACCTTTGACACGATGGATGTTTAGCATGCTTCAAGTCATACAGAGAGTAATTTCTTTTCTTTGCAAACTCTTGATAGTATCGTGAGTTTGACGGGGGTGTAATATATATTATTGTTATTTAGTTTCTTCCTTATAGCTCATTTGGTATATTGACAATGGTTAAAGATAATAGATAAATTTGTTATATCATATTTGGGTGGAATTGATATTCGGATAAATTTTATCCGGATAATAATTTAAGCAAAAAATGAGAATAATTTTTGTCCCCAGAAAGAGGAGGACAAAATTTTTTATCCAGATAATGATTCACTTATTTTTTTTAAAAGACGAACATACATTTTTTTAATATAGAACAAATCTCTTTTTGAACATCCATACCTTAGAATAATCGTCACCACTCGCCCTCCTTCCCCGCCACTTTTGCTCCACCCATTTTTTTCTCTTTTTATTTATTTTATTTTTCCCGTTTAATTAAGAATAAGTGTAAAATTGTTTTTTTTTAAATCGAAACCTGACTTTTTAAAAATGACTTTTTTATTCTTATACATAGCTAAACCAAACAGGATAATAATAATCATATTATCCGGATAACTATTATTTAGATAATTTTTATCCATAAATCAAATAGCCATACGAAGATGCATTTGTCTCACAACCTCATCACTAAAGTGACTATAGCGGTAAAACAACAAGTGATATTCACTTATAAGGCGAGAATGCCAATAAATTTAAATTTCGTGCGAAGAGATTGTGTGTGTCACACTTTTGAATTACACGAGAACTCATATTAGAGTAACATTATTTTACAAATTCGAGATATCAAAAAATGAATAATAACAAAGAGAAACTTAGGTTTTGTATCGATAATTAAGAACATCATAGTGTTTATTATATCTTCTTTTTATGAATTGGCTTGATATTGGTAATTTAAGTAAAAAATAAATAAATATTAACAAATTAGGTGATTAAAACTCAAATAGCATGCTTATAACTTAAAACCTAGTTTATTAAAATTCATTACAGTACATGACTCGAACATATGATAAAATTGAATTCAATTTACTTCATAAAAACCACTATTCTTAAGTATCATTTCTACCGAATTTGCATTCCTCTTCGAAGCCTGAGTTCATTTCTTTATAATATTTTAATCGTGTAAAGAAAGCTGAATGCATTTACATTAAGAAATTTCACATTTGCTCTAGATAAGACTCTGGGAATAAGTATCTACAACAACATCTGTACATTAATTTCAATTTTTTTAATTAACTTAAATAAAAGATAAATAGGGAGTTGAATTGAGATTACATCATCAAAGATTTGGATTTTCAAGAACATCAAATTAGGCTTCTTCTGTAAGTGTACCAATTTGATTATCACAATATTTAGTGACAGAATAAAAAGTTCATAAAAATCTTGTTTCTTGCTTTAAATGAAGCTATAGATATAATCAATAAGTTAATTGATGAAGTCGTTTCATGGTCGAATTAAAACTCTTAAAACAACATAATTTCTAAAAGTAAATAAATCACTTTACAGTTGTTAATTAAGCATGCTAGTGAAGTTGTATGTATTTGATGCAAGTCAGAGATTGTAGCAAAAATAGGCTACAAAAGTGTGAACAAATAAATAAGTCAATAAACATACTAATTACAATTAAAATTGTTTCACAACCACCCGTGTGTAGAAATTAGCATCTTAAATACAAATTTCTAAAACACTATGTAGAGTTTGCATTGCTAATGTGCAAACAAGTTATTTTCAGAAATAATACCCTATAGTTGCATTAATAATCAAAATGAAAATAACAATAAGCTGAGACATTACTAAATACTGCATTTCAAAATCCTATATATAAACAAGCAATTTTCATTTCAGGCTCATGTAGTTCAAAAAATGCAAAAAATGATAATATTTTTCAATTACAGCTAAACAAACCAAATTCCAAATTAAATAATGTCTCAAATAATAGTACATTTTTACAAGCAATCAAAAGAAAATTCCAAGTTAAATAATGCCTCAAAGTGACAATATTATCAAATTACAACAAAACTAACCTAAAATTTCTAAATTTAAAATTATTAAATAAAACTATAGAGTCCCGTTCTCCTGCCCCTAGTGGGCAGGAAAAGAGAAAACCCACTGCTGACATGGCGCAAGCCATGTCAGCAGTGATACAAATCAGCAAGCTCAGAAAAAAAAAATTCATCTAGCCCATTTTCCTCCCCATTTCAGCCGCGGCCACTCCATTCTCACCCAATTTCAAATCTGTCCTAAATTGCCCCTATCACCGCCTCCTCCATTGTCCACCTTAGTCGCCTCCGATCATCTCCTCCATCTCCAAATACCAATCAATCCATTTACTTCTCTCTTCAACACCTATCTCTCTCTCTCTCTCTCTCTCTCTCTCTCTCTATATATATATATATATATATATATATATAATCAATCCATTTACTTCTCTCTTCAACACCTATCTCTCTCTCTCTCTCTCTCTCTCTATATATATATATATATATATATATATATAACAAAGAGAAAGGAAGAAAATCAGCCATGAATAATAGTAGCAAAACCTGATGCCAAAAGATGTGAAGGGCCATCTTCTCCATTTGTAGAGGAGGAGTTTGAGAACCAGAGACAAAAAACACAAATTAAATACAGGACCTGTTATTCACGCCACCGTCGCCGGCGGCCTTCACGGTGCTTTACTACGGCGTCGATATCTATCATGGTGGTGGGGTTGGGGGTACTCAACCGGGTCAAACGTAGTTAAAGGAGACCAGACCTCACCTTGGAGGTGTGAACAAATCGCAATGGCGGAGTTTGAGAGGCGCGACTAAGGTGGAAGAATGGAGGAGACAATTGAGTGGAATAATGGGAAAATCGCACAAGCGAGCACAATCGCAATGAGCAAACCGAGCACAATCGCAATGAAAAATCGCATGACAGCGAGCACAATCAAAACGACTATAAATGTTAGCGGCCAATGGAGTTGGGACCCAAACTAACCTTCGCAAAGTGATGGGCGGTTAGCGAAGCCACAAAAGGCGATGACCGAAGGAACAAAATCGGCTATGTCAAGTTTGAGAAGGGCGGTATGGCCGGAGGCGATTGAGGTGGAGAATGGAGGAAGCGGCGACCGGGGCGATTTAGGGCAGATTTGAAATTGGGTGAGAATGGAGTGGCCGCGGTTGAAATGGGGAGGAAAATGGGCCAGATGAATTTTTTTTTTGTTATGAGTTTGTTGATTTGTATCATCGCGGTGGGTTTTTTTCCCCCCACTAAAGCGCGGAGAACGGGACTCTAAAACTATAAAGTGTCTTCAATGAACACAAGTCTCAGACTTTACAAAAAGGAAAACTAATAAAACAAAATTTGAAATATTTTTCAAAATAATCAAATTGCAAATTAAAAGTCTAATAGACTATAAAAGTACAATTCTTCCAAAATTAAAACTCCTAAACAAAAATAAAGTAACAACTTATATGTCTTTCAATTTGAGTAATAAAAGGTAATTGTGAGTAAAAAATACGACAAAAATCCAAAACAAATAATACTATAAAAGTAAAAAATAAAATAAAAGTTAAACTTTCTGAAATAATTAAAAAAAAATTGCAAATGTAATAATTTAATAAATAGTAAAACTACATTTCTTATGAAATTCAAACTCCAAAACAACTAAAAACCAAAATCAAAACTCACATGTCGTCAAATTTAGACAAAAAGTTGTTCAAAGCATTTCACAACAACTTTGAATTTGCCAATTATCTTTCTTCATCTTATTGTCGTTTCACTATAAGATTCAAAATTCTCTTATATTTTATTTTCTTTGAAACTGGATTTTATGAAAAATGAATCCAAATTAGTGACACAATTTCTAATTCTAGTGTCAGGCATCATTCATTAGAACTATTTGGTTAGACAATGCCTTGAAAACTTGGAATAATCATAACTTAGTCCGGTGTAAGCCTATAATTATAATGAATTCAAAATCAAATTCAAAGAAAATAGATAAGTAAATATGGGTTTAAAAACACCCAAGTTTCACTGTTTGAAAAAATTCAATAAAATCAAATATTTTGATTATATTACTATAGTAATCTTGGTCTACTAATCTCTCTTATAATGTGTTCTATCTTATCGTATTACTTACAAGATACTTTCTTTCGCGTCTATGCAAAATAAGCCACAATTATTTTGAAATTTGCATTCATGAAATACTTTTTGATCAAATCTTACAACTTGTACCCGGCGTAACGATGCATATAAAGTTCCTCTAGGATTTCATTTTACATAGGTTGGTTTGGATTTCAAAATGTATTTTAAATTATACTGATTGAAGTTACTTTGGAGAATATTATACGTTCAAATTTACGAAACTCTCCCTAGTTCTTCGAATAAAGAGTATAAATTACACTTCACATGCCATATTTTCAAGAATTACATATGTATTTCACGTTCCATTAAGTCTCCATAAAAATAATAATAAAAATTAAACTATTAAATTTATTCATATAAACTTAATTTTTAAAATTACAGTTTACATACCATTATTTCAGAAACGTGAACAAATATCATATTTAATTAGGATGAATTCATCTTTGGATTCTTATAATTATGTTGCAAAATTTTTAAACCAAATATCCACTTTTAATATAGATAGGAAACAACTTTGAATGACCATTTGAATAGTAAATCAAATATCACACTTTTAATAAAGGTCGGAAGCAATAACTTTATTTGCTATTTTTTATTGAAGATTTTGGAAATGTGACAAAAAAATGTGGAAGAATTGAAAACGTGTCTACTTTTGAAATCATTTTTAGATGCAAAATATCAAATATACGATTTTTTAAAAATTGCTACTTTTTTGGGTGACTAAGATTTTCACAGTTTTTGAAAGTTTGTGCACACATCTCGAGACTAATACAGTAGCTTCTAAGATTGTATAATATCAACTAGCTCATAATCACAAAAATATATCTCATTTTCATAATATTTGTTCATGGTTGAACTATCACTTAGAAAAACACATGGTTTAATCCAATTAGTATTTAAGTTATTGATATTTGTTATACATAAATGTAAAATTGTAAGTTGGAATTTGAACTCTTGATACTCGAAATTATTATTAGAAGATAATGAAATCTTATTACTTTTTTTATAAATATGATTTTAAGAATGTATGCGTTTATTTGTGCATAGGAGTTGTATAATTCAATTTTGAAAAATCACAGAATTCGACATTTTTTGTAAGGCCCCAAATTTCATAGGCTTTGGAGAGTTACTAAAATTTATAAAGAAATAATATATTGCAGAAAAAGACGCTTTAATAAAATATCAATTGTCAAACAATTGAATATTTGGTAAACATTCAAATCGATTATCAAAACGTTAAATAAATTAATAAATAAAAGACTAACACTAATATGCTAATCGTCTTATTAATTAAAATATCTTAAAAGTAAATCTAAATTTACTTGGAGGTCGTTGGCACAACAGCTTCATTAATTCGCCACGCATCCAACATGTTAAATATCTCCTGAAAATTTGTTACTGATGAGGGATGAGTATAACTAATTATACTCAATGAGATGTTTGCTACTCTACAATCAATTCAAATATTGTAATTACACATAAATTTATCTCACCAAAATGAACTTATAATTATAACACCGTGTCAATGATAATTCAAGCAAGCGTTGCAAATAACCCGAAGGCTAAATTGAAACTCGAAAGTTTAACTGAACTGATTCATGATTTGTCCTGAAAGAACATTGAACTGAAGTAATTGAATTTCATATATAAATACAACATCTAAAACAACATGGAAAAAAATTTATAGTACGTAGCACCTCACCTTAACTTTGAAATTTGAAATTTTGGAATTGGAATTGAAAAATCAGATTAACACTAAAGGCTTCGAACTCTCTAAACGTCATTGTTCTTATTATTTTTCTTTAAAATTGCAAGGAACTTGGATCTATGTGTATATGTAATTGTCGCAGTTTTTATAAAATATAGGGCGATCAAAAAAAAGAAAAGTGATGAATGAGAGAGAGGCTGTCAGTGACCAAGATATGTTGGACGTATATATGGTTTTTCAAATGAATTGCAATCCCAAACATATAAGCAAATATAATTCTTATTGGAAGTATAATTATTTTCAGAGATATGTTGGATGTACACGTGCGTATTCTAATGCAATTAGTTTTGTGATTTAAAGCTAATGAGGATAAGTTGGCCGAACTAAACAAGGTTATTATTCACTTTCAAACTCATTTAACTATAAATTCTTTTAGTTGGCTATAACTTGGGTTTGACTTATTTAAAAAAAAAAATTTCGAGCTTAAATTACATGATTAAATACGAGCTATCAAGCGAGCCTAATATTGATATGCTAAAACTTATTCTTTCAATAATTAATTACTTAACCCAGTTAATTAATCGATTCTAAAACTTATTTTCACTTAAGTCCTTTGACATCTAAAAATTTGTGTTCTACATTTTTAGATTTTTTTGCTTGTCAAAATTGATAGTTAAGCATGAAAATCGACATATGTTAGTGAATATCGAATTTTGATGTTGAACTTTCAATTTAAGACAAACACGTGGCAATTTAGAAACATCGATATTTCAAATTGAGCTGTCTAAAAAATCGAGAGTTCGAATTCGAGCTATTTAAAAAATCAACAGTTAGGATTCAAACTATCTAAAAAATTGACAGTTAGATGTGATCTGTCTATATTTTCAAATTGTTCGAATGCCAACATTGTTTCTTTTTGATGAAAAGTCAATAATTTCTATTTGAATAGCGTTTGCCATAATTCCTATCATGATCATTTTGCCAATATTTACCTTTAGTTTTACTAGTTAAGAATATGTGCCTTGTACGTGATTTTGTAATAATATTATGATTTTTTTATTTTAAAATTATCAATGAATATAACACTTAAATGAAACTTATTTTCAATCATAAGTTCATCAATAATTATGACCAATTAAGGAATTATATTCAAATTTTTTGGTAAAACATGTGGTTCAATAAAAAATACATGGCCTACGTGAATATTAAGTTTGAAAAATTATTGATACTCTTTTAATTATATTTTAAAGCATATATCTAATGACATATCAGAAAAGGCAACATTCTTTTATGAAAATTAGTATCAAATTCTAAAACATATGAAAATAGTAGATATAAGTATAACACAATTTTTCATTGATTTTCTGTATTTATATCATTATAAAAAGCACACGAAAACAAAATATTTAGCCTTTTTAGGTAATTATTTCTCATAAAAAAGAATCTCAAAATTCTTTAACATAAGATAAAGAAGAATTTCTATTGTAATATCCATTCAGTTTTAATGTATCCATAAATTAAGGGGGTTTTTTTTTGGGTAAATTCAGGATCGGTCGCTGTTTGAGCACTTATGGGCTCTAAAGTCATATGCTCAAAACTTAATTCAATTAAAGTCATATTTTAAAGTTAAAAGACCAACATACCCTTAATTGTAAAAAAATACTAATTGTGAGTGGTGATACTGTTTTATTGTGATACTTTTTTTGTGATATTGTTTTGTTGTGATACTGTTTTTTTTATACTGTTTTGTTGTGATACTATTTTGTTGTGATACTATTTTTTGTGATACTGTTAAACCTATGATTTTGTACTACTAATGAAACATTTTAAGAACAATAGTATTCTCTTGTTTATTCTCTACTGATTAATTCGTCTACCTACCATTAAACACCTTATAAATTTATATTTATCTATCCAATGAGAATCTATATCCTAATTGAATCTCAAACATATTCAAATTCAAGAGAAGAATTAGAAACATTGTTTATAGTTTTAGATGAGAACCCTTTGCATGACTTTCCATTAACTTGAGAATGATTGGCAGTTCTTTTTTTTTTATTTTAGCATTGCTCTGAAGTATGTGTTTGCTTTTAAGGGACTCAGATACCTTGGAAGAGCTTTAATTTGCGCAACAAAAGGATGTACATTTATCCGTGATCTTCGTTTTAAAAAATTTGTGATAATTGTTTTGAAAAAAAAAATTAAAGATTGTCATTTTAAGCTAAAGAGACGACTTCAAACGGGTAAAATCCATCATAGGCGTCGCAAAGCGATCGGGTCTTGACCGTCTCTCGTCGAGACCATTCCGAAACATATTATAATAAAAATTACGAAACACGTGTGCAAATTCTATGATCATTTCTATTGTAATACTATTTTTGTGATCTTGTTTTGTATAATACAAAGATCAAACAACACACATGACTATGATATCATACTTTTATCTTTGATGCTGTTTAATTAGTCATATGTTTTGTTTGATACTGTATTATGCAAAATAGTATCATAGATTAAAACATGGATTAAAACAGTATCAATTTATATTAATGCACATTACATAAACAAAACATTATCATGGATTAAAACTAAGACATTCAAACAGTATCACATGTTCAAACATTGCCATAATTAAACAATATCAAAGATCACATAAATTCAAACAGTATCACAGAATAAAAACAGTATCATGATTAAAACGGCATCAAAATATACTAATTACCTAAACAAAACAGTATCATGGATTAAAACAGTATCATAGATTAAAACTAAGACATTCAAACAATATCACATGTTCAAACCTTGCCATAATTAAACAGTATCAAAGATCACATATATTCAAACAGTATCATAGGATTCAAACAGTATCATGGATTAAAACGGTATCAAAATATACTAATTACCTAAACAAAACAATATCATGGATTAAAACAGTATCATAGATTAAAACTAAGACGTTCAAACAATATCATAGGTTCAAACATTGTCATAATTAAACAGTATCAAAGATCACATATATATATATATATATATATATATATATATATATATATTCAAACAGTATCACATGATTAAAACAGTATCATGGATTAAAACATGTTTCAAATGATAGTGAAATATTATGACAAAGTTTCAACCTATTAAACCTTGCCATAATTAAATAGTATCATAGATTAAAACTAATACATTCAAACATTAGATGATGGAACATTCAAGCTCCTATTTACAACAATTCTATGTCGATTTATATTATGATACTGTTTTCTGTGATACTTTTTTGTATAATACATTATCAAATAACATACCATGACTATAACAAATTCATCAATTCCTTTTTCTAAACAATCTAACCCTAATTAATTCATTTTATATCTCATTTCTACTATGATTACAGACACAAAGAACAAGGTAGTGAGCCCAGAGCTCGTGACAATCTTCTTCTCTCATCTCTTTAACGTCGAGATTCTGTCGCCATTAATGTCGAATTTCTTGAAATCTTGTTCGAGCTCCTCCTCAATCCGGGCTCGGGAATTCAAGAAAGATGATCGGGAAATGATAGGCATCGAGTTTGAGTCAGTCACTATAAGGCGTTGTTTCTTGTTCGTGTTGAACAATGATTTAAATCCCATGATCCAAAGCAACAAATAATTAGTTTGGTATTAATTGGGTTCACTAAAAGGTGTTGTTTCTTTTTCCTGTTGTGATTTTTGCATTTCTTGGAAAAAAATTGATTTTTTTTTTGTTGGATATACTGTGAGGTGATTTTCTTGGAGTCTTTTTGGAGTTGCAGAGTTTTGATTGTGGGTTTGTATTTTGAGTGTTTCAGAGATTGTGGATCCATTTGAAGGCAAGAAGATGAAGGGGAAAGCGAGTTTGGTTATCAGTGGTGCGGAATTACGAGATAAAAATAGCACATCAGGCCCTCACTGATGAATTCAGTCCCGGAGTCCCCTGTAATTACAACCTCATTGGAGCTAAAGACATTTACAGAATGGAAAATAGAAATGGGAAGAATCAAAAGTTTGAAAATAATCACAAATTGACCTACTAAAAAATTATGTGGTTCCTGCTTGCTCCACTAAATCTTGCTCCATTAATTATTATTTTTTTTGTTTAAAAAAAAAAGACCTTAACCGGGGCAGTTGGCGGGGCAAAGCCAAGCCCTTCGCCGTCCCACGCCC
Organism: Forsythia suspensa; assembly: GCA_023638005.1. Taxonomy (NCBI): domain Eukaryota; kingdom Viridiplantae; phylum Streptophyta; class Magnoliopsida; order Lamiales; family Oleaceae; genus Forsythia; species Forsythia suspensa. The sequence goes on along the minus strand of CM042669.1, from coordinate 38,924,378 downwards.
TACCCCGCGAATTTGCGGCTCACGGAGGCAGGGTGGAATGGGACGGGGCGGGCCGATCCGTCCCATTGCCATCTCTAGCATGCATTAAGTATTTTTATCCAGCGAGTTAAGGAGTTAACCGCGAACCACACTCCTTCGCTGCCTTACTTTCTTTACTTGTATGTGTACACGTTAAGTATTTTTACCCAGCGAGTTAAGGAGTTGGCCGTGAACCACATTCCCTCGTTGCCTTGCTTTTATTACTTGTATGTGTACGTATTAAGTATTTTTACTGAGTGAGTTAAGGAGGTGGCCGCGAACCACACTCCATCGCTGCCTTATTTCTTGTTGGCGCATTTTAGATGAGAGAATTTTAACTTGAAAACAATTGAGCTTTATTTGAATACGGCTGTTTTCAAACAAAGTTGAAAGCAAAACTGACATGCGACTTAGCGCTAGTAAACATGAAACCTATTGGTAATACGGACAAAGATGAGTGATGTTCCACGGATGCTTCGTCTCATTTCTCTCTGAGTGTTCTAATTTGTAGGTTCCAGGTCAAATCACCTCAACAACCTTGTATGGTCCTTCCCAGGTGGGTCCAAGGGTTCTGGCTCCCACTTCCATATTAGCCAGGAAGACATTTTTGAGGACAAAATCGTTGACTTGGAAGCTCATGTTCCTGACTCAGAAATATTCTCTTCTGTATCTTGGGGCGTATCTTGGGATCTACTTTCAGGGCGTGGAAAGCTACAGATGGACTTATCCCTACCATGTCGGCGTGCTTCTATGCAAAAACATCCACGTTCTCTCGCAAGAATCGTTTCAATTTTTCCATCACCCATTCTTCTAGTTTCTGTCCCAATTGTAGCATTTGGGAGGGTATGAGGAGTTCACATAGAATGTTTCCAATTCTTCCACTGGCGAAGTTAGCGAATCTGAACCTATGATACACGGGTCGAGGCCCTCGTCGAGGACCATATCTTCGTCACTCTTCTCTCGATCAATGTCCATCACCTCGGTTTGTATAGTCATGACTGCGGTGAGAGCACCTTCGCACTATGCTACCTTTAGAAGCGCGTTCATGTAGCACACCCTCACCTCTGTTGATTTCTTTGGACCTTGGCAACTCTACCTGGTGTTGAGAACTTCATTGCCAAGTGATGGATAGAGATGATCGTTTGTAAATTTTTGAGCGCAGGCCTGCCCAGGACTCCATGGTAGGTAGAACGGGTGTCCACTACCAAGAATTCTATAAATTTCTTCACAAGGTACGGGGGCTCTTTGAAATCCACAGCGAGGGCGATCATTCCTCTTGTGATGAGGCTGTCTCCCGTGAAGCCAAACAATGGTTTGGAGATGGCTATTAGCTCGTGGTCTATATCCATTTGATCGAAAGCGCTGCCAAATAGAATATTCATGGCACTGCCATCATCGACCAACATTCTTTCTAATTCGTTCCTGGAGACAATGGCACGGATTACCAAGGCGTCACAATACATGTAGTGGACACCAATCTCATCCTCAACCGTAAATGTGATAGATATAGCATTGGGCCGATGTCTGTGTACCTGACAGTTTTCTGTTGGTTCTTCTCTCGCTGCCTTTGCGAAGTTTTGTCGTGAGTTTATTGTATGACCTCTAATGTAGGGCCCTCCAATTATGGTGTTGATCTCATGGACTAGTGGGGCTATCGCGAGTCCTTCCTATCTAGGTGGATTTATGTTCCTGTCTTTCCTCCTATTATTACGGTGAGGGTTGTTGTCTTGGCACTGAGGATGGGGTCATCGCCCTTGGTTAGAAGGTCCTCACCTTCCTTGAGCCAAGCCGTTCCCATTCCATTGCCATTGATTCTCTTGACCGATCAGTTTTTGTACATCTAGACAATCTTCTATATTGTGATTTCGAGTCTGGTGTTTATAGTAGAACTTGGGATGAGAAATCGGTATCAGGGAGACTACTGCTGGTGGTCCAGGTAGATGCATCGGGACTACTTCAGTTTGATTAAATCTCCGGTAGTAGTTGGTACGAGGCTCAAGGGAGCATCGTCCTTCACGACCGTAGCATTCTCCTTTATCTCTTCCTATTTTTTCTCTATTCTTGATGGTTTTTTCAGAATGAATCTCCCATTGGATCAAATCCACCAACTGAGTATATGTCTTGGGCTCTATGTTTTGGACGTCTCTCCATAAAGGGGTTCGCATGTGGAGTCCAGTTATCAGTCACTCTCTCTTTCTGTTGAATATCGTGGAGTTGGACTACAATGGATGCATTGATGAATTCTTGTTTCAGCTATGGCCAACTTCTGATCTTCCCCAGCTTCAACTTGTTATACCACTTCTTTGCATCAGAGATGAAGGTGGTGTGAAAGTTCGTGCACTTGACTACAGGAATATATCATTGGAGCCTTGTCTTGTAAACGTTGATGTGATACGTGGGATCACCTCTTCGATTGTACTTCTCCATATGAGACATTTTGAATTCGGTGGGAAATTCTCTAGCCTTCAGTTCTTTGGAGAACAGGAGGTTATCGCCATCGTCGTTGAGGTCACATGATCGTTCTGACCTCTCGTTCGCTTTACATCCACAGTCCTATAGTCCTTATTTCTCTCTGGGTGAACCTCGCTATGCTTTCTGCGCCGGCTACTTAATGATTAAGGCCATGCAGTATAGGACCCGACACCCAACCTATCAAATACGCTGATAGATGCGGCAGGCTTATTTCTTCGTAACGGGAAAGGTTTCTCACGCTGGTCCTCATGCGATGGCCTCCGATTTGGGTTTCAGGAGTTCCGTCCATCTGGGATTGGTGGGTCATCCTGAGATCGATGACTTTTAATTGAGTCGGACCTTGAAGGGCTTCGCCAATCGCGATCATGCTTGTGTTTAGATTAGGAGGATTGATTTCCCAATCACTCGATCATAGTCCTCATCCGGGCGTTTTCCTTTTTCAGATCTTGGATATCTTGTTCAGTAGTCTGCTGTTGCCTTCTTCGACGGCGGGTCACATTCTGGACATCCAGAATACTTTCCTGCCGCTGGTTTGTGTGGTGGGACTCAATCTCGTCTTTTTTAGAGTTGTCTGTCGCCATACTTTTTCTGGTAGAAAACACATTTTACCACAAGTATTTTGGTTGTGTAACATATTTTTGTTTCTCACAGACGGTGCCATTTTGTTGACCTCAAAATCTACACTATCAACGTGTTAACAGATCTCTAGTCAATTCTCTCCTAACTTGTATGTTATCTACACACTAGGACAATCGGCACCAATATCAATGAGAAAAAAAGGGACAGGCGATCAAGTCAACTGTCGAATATGTGAAAATATATGGAGAAGAGTGTTTGGGTGTGGGAGAGACAAGCAAGTAAAAAATTGAGCATAGTTTAAATGTGAGAATAATGCGTGCCTTAGAATAACTAGAGATGTTGTATTTATAGCTTTAGAGTTCTAATTAGGTTAGGTAAGCAATCAATTAGACATCTAATGAGATTCTCTCTCCTTATGTGATAAGAGATAATTGAGTGTGAATGCAATATCCTAGATTTCAGTCATAATATGTGTTGATTTTCGATATCACGTTGCCTAATCATTATGAGATTGGGATTTAGTTTCCTTGTAGGAATTCGTTTGACAATCAAACACAATCTTCTTTGTTATTTCTCTTTAACTGTCCCAAAATATCAGATTGTCTGTGGATTATATGTAATTCGAAGATCGACGAAGTGCCTCAGATTGGTCATGAACGTCGAGGCCCTTCATGGACTTCAATGTACTTGGTTCATGAGTGCTAAGATGTTGCTGGGCTTCGAGGCCTTCTTTGAATTTATGAGGCCCTTGATGGGCCTCTGAGGCTTCGTTGACGTGTGGGCCTTACCAAAATAGAATGGTAACACAATTCAATTATGAAAATTTGTGGAATTAGACATTTTCAGAAATTTTGCTAGTTAAAATGGATAGTTAAGCATGAAAATCGATAAATAATACAAATTGTAGAATTTGATGCTGGTTTTGTCGATTTATGACACAAACATGCGGCAACCTCGAAAAATAGACAATTTCAATTTGAACTATCTAAAAAATTGACAGTTATATGTGAATTGCTATTTTTTCAGACTTTTTGAATACAATATGTCTGTAATACATGTGTCGACTACTTTGTATTTTTATGTCAAAAAGTTGTGAATTATTATTCGAATAATGTTCCTTGTAATATTTATCTTCATCATAAAAAGATAAGTGACAACTGAAATGTTGAAGTCGACAATTCAAGAGTTCACTGTCAAAAGACACTTCAAGTTCGACGAATCAATTGTTAGATTCTACTTACCAACAAGACCAAATCGGCACTTAAATAACTAGAAATCCATCCAGAAATTAACATTCAACAAAATAATTTCCATAACAACAATAACCAAATATGTCATGACAATAAAACTTCTTTCAATATATACATGCATAGACTTCAAAAATCATATGTATTGAAGAATTTTTTACAAAAATGAGAAAATTAATTAAAAATTAAAATTAAAATTAAACATAGAACAAAATCAAAACTAAAAAGAGATAGGAAACTTACTCCAAACATTACACTAGTATTTTTGTATAAATCTGGTGTGATTCAAGTGGCAATGGTTAGGTAGGAGGTTTTAAGGGGATGGTGGTTTCAAATGAGCTTTTTTTTTTTAGTCAACACACCATCACATCCCCAGTATAGTTGTCAAGCCTTTACCAGGAAAGGATTAGAGAGGTTCGGATTCTCCATCCATATATAAATAATTAATAAAAAAAATACATGGGAGGGGGACATAAAACCTGACCTCCAATAATAAAAGCTATATTAACCAATACATGAATAAATAATAAAGTACTACTTCCTAAACAAATAATCGTAAAAAAATTCTAAAGACCTCATCCTAGGAAGTCCATGTCTATCAATCTAAACTAAGTTGCAGTAACGTCGCGGTAAGTCATGAGCGCTGTACTCGAAATAGCAATGCTCTGATGCAAGTAAGTCAGCCACCTGGTTGCCTTCGCGATAAATATGAGAAATAGTATTACGGTAGAAGGCAAGAAGATGTTTGATATGGCGAAGAGTGCCCTAAATAGACCAAATTCGTCCACTTTTGGTTATGCAATGAATGGCCAAACTAGAGTCTTACTCAATCCATAAATCTGATAGTACAATCCTATATGCAAGAATGATACCATCAAGAATAGCCATAAGCTCGACCTCTAGAATAGAGCACTCGCCATATGAAGAGAAGAAGACGCGAACACACTGACCTGATGAATCTCTAATAATCCCTCATCCACTCACAAATCCATCTTTGACGCATCCATCAGTATTGACCCTGTAAGATCTCACTGATGGAGTACATCAATAAACCAACACATGGAGAGAAAGAGATGGAGTAGTAAGAGAGATACCAAAAAGAGGAGCAATATCCATATTTCATCTCCAATGAATAATTCGAAATAAACGACTTGTATGTAGTAGAGAGATAGTATGGTATACTCTCCAGACGATCCGTCTTGTCTTCATAGAGATATCTTAGTACTTCGCATCATTACTCGTAGTCCAAATAAACTAAAGAATCAAAAGAGGAATGATCGTACGAATATGACTCTTCCTAACAAACTGACCCGATAAACGCCAAGACTGAAGTGTTATATGAATAGCGCAAAACCTAGTCAGCAATACATCTGTCAATAAATAAATGTTGGATAGTCTAAATAGCCGAGCAACACTGACAATGAGAAGCTATATAACTTCCAATCCATCTTTGAATCACAACATCAACTGGGATAAGACCCTACCATAGTCTCCAGCACAAGAATGAGACAGTCGTCGAGATAATAGAACTCTAAATCATGCTATATACAGCCTGAATAGTATGCCCCATTCGAACTAGCTGTCATGCAGACTTGGTAGCAAATTTACCATCTGAAATATCCTTCCACATAATCTGATCGTGTACCTCTGCAGTGATAGAGATGCTCCCTATTTGCTCAACAATAGTAAATGGTATTAGCTGAAGAAGTTGACCGATGTTCCATCAAATATTATTAAATAAGTCTCTAACTTAGATAGAATAATGTGGCAAGTGTGGGTGTTGATCAACAAATGTAGACTCGCTCATCCAGCAGTCATGGTTTCAAATGGGCTTTACCGCTTTAGTTATTAAATTTACTCCAACGTAATGGTTGTATTTTCCCATAAATTCTACGACAATTCTAGTGGAAACGAATTAGAGAAGAGCTGGTGATTTTAAAGAAAGAAACAATATAGTTTCAAAATGGATTTTGAGTTTTAAAAGAGAGAAATTGAAAAGGGTTTAAAGAAATTTAGAAGAAATTTAATCATTTTATGAAGAAAATGGCTATTTAATCAAAATTTTAAAAAAGTTTCCGTAGTCAAAATTGGATTTTTTTTATTACCACAAATTATTAAATAAATTTTTAGGTAATTAGTACAAAACATCCTTACCTTTTGAAGTCATTGTGCAAATCGTCTATACCTTTAAAATTTTGGCATTTTCATCATTACCTACACCATTTATTGCACAAAACGTCATTTCCGTCTATTGTCATCTAAAATCTGCTGTTAACTCACTTTCACAACACAAGTCGCACCAATTTGAAGGGTAATTTCATCCATTTCGTCACTTTCTTCTCTAGTAATATATGAAACCAGAAAACATACCTATCAGCCTCCATCTCAACTGTCCCAGGAGGCACCTCCACCACCCTAATATTTCTTCTTCTTCTACATCATCAAACTAATCATCATTTTCAAACTCCAAATCCGAATTCACTTCATAAAATCAAAATTTCCATAATCAAAATCTGATCTTTCACAACCATTTCCAATAATAGAACTATCCTCGACTTCATAAAGTTCGAATCTTTCATAGCCCAAACCCAAAATTTCCTTAACTTCACCATTTTTTAATATAACCCATTTCTACACAATTTTCTCTCTCAAATATCAGCAGCCAACTATTCACACAAAAAAGATTTCTTTTTCTTTTCTTGGATGAAGTGCAAGGGAGAAAAACCTTTAAAAAGAGGGAATTGAAGGACATGAAGTGTATCTAAACTGGGGATATCATGGAGCCATTTCTGAAATGTAGCTTCTGAAATGTTTACTTGGACAAAATTATTGTCCCATTTGTGTAGGCCATTGAAAAACTTGAAATTTTCATGAGAATTTGAGAAATTCAATTGTGAGTTTTCAATAGATTTGGGTTTTGGAAGGTTGATGGTGATGTTCTCTGGTATTAGATAGTGCTAGAGAAGAAAATGGCAAAATAATCGAAATTACCCTTCTAAATTGGTGCGATTCGTGTTGTGGAAGTAAGTTAACGGAAAATTTTGGATAATAATGGATGAAAATGATATTTTGTACAAGAAATAATATAGATAGAGGTAAAAATGCCAAAATTTTAAAAGTAGGAACTATTTATATAATAACTTTAAAAAAATAGAGATGCTCTGTGCACTAAATTTTTTAGCTAAGCTTCAAAAATTAGACCAACGAGCGATCAGCAATCCGTCCGAACGTCACCCGACCCGACCCATCTTCTTCGTCTTCTCATTCTTCTCCTTTCTTGGAGGAGAGGGGTCGGTTTAAATTTTATTTTCAAGAAATAGAAATTCACAATCGTAAAATGAAATTGGAATTCCTCTCGAATCCTCTTCAGTAATCCATTTTCTTCTCCTTTTCTCCTTTTCTCCCCTAAAACCCAAACCAGAGAACAAAGAACAAATGTTTCTCTGGAATTGTTCCTAATAATAGTAATACATTTTTTAACCTTTTGAGCTGACATGAAGTAGATTTCAAGACAAAGAAACAATGTTTGAAGGATTGGTGAGGCAGTTGATATTGGGATATCTGGGCCAATACATTAAAGACATCCAAAAGGAGCAGCTCAAGATCACTCTTTGGCATGGTAGTTAATCCCTTTTTAATTCAAAATCCATCTTTTCTGAAATTTTACTTCAAAATACTATATTTAACAGTTGATGGGAATTTGAACTCAATATTTGACAGCCTTTGTGCGGTTTTAATTTTGTGGACAATATTCTTAAACCCACAAATGCTTGTTCTTCTCCTTTCCCCTTTACAATATAAATATCAAATGCTGGACAAATTGTTCACCAAATACTGATTGCGGAGTGAAATTTTATACATTTTCAAAACTGCAGAGGAAGTATTCCTGGAAAACGTGGAGCTGATTCTTGAAGCTTTTGACTACCTCCAGCTGCCATTTGCTCTCAAACAAGGTAGTTCTTGTGTGGACTCACTGATGAAAGTGATTTTGCAAGACTTCACTGTCATGTCCTTAATTTTCAATATAATATTTGAATCTAATATAAACAATATGATCGACATATTTTTTGATGTGTTCCAATACCTCTATGTTTTCACTTCTCACATTTACTAAATATGACTCAGATGCAAAAAAACACCAAAAGGAAATAATGCCTGCCGCTGTTTTAGTTTGATGGATTTCTGATTTCATAATGCTAATTCTCTTACTGTATTTCCTTGAGGCAAAAAGAAGCCAAAAAGGGATCCAAACTAGGCGCTTTGAGGGAAAATTGACAGAAATATGTAAGTGGTATGCCAGCAGAGCAAAAGTCCCATTTTAATAAATGCTCTTTGGTGAAAATATTGGCAGATAATCATGTTTCCATATGGTCCCTTCTCATTGATTGTGACTGAGATCAGGACTTCTTGCAGCTGAAAGAAAAGTTCATTTTTTGTTCCCTTCTATGTGTCCTTCAAGGCAAACAGTGGGATAAATTAAGTGAAACATAGGCCAATTTTAGGAATCCCTTAGATATGATGCAAATCGGATCTTGCATTATCTTTGACCAGAGATTTCTCTATGAAAAATACGAATTGAAGTTTGAAGATGGGGAGGGAGACGGAGCCGATTAACAAATGTTATTCTTAGATCTTTTTCGGTGACCTATGTTGGGTTGAAGAGATATCTATCTAATCCAATCTATTGCAAATGGTTTTGTTGCTTGCTATTTACCTATGTTCTTCTAGCTTGTGGCTACTGTAGGTTGTGGTGATAACCCTGGGGTTTTGGTAATATTGCATATCATGGTTGAGTACATTGTTGCTGAGATATACGATGGACTGTTGTAATGGGGGTTTCTAGTAATCAATTGCAGTAATTGTCTCCCTTGAAATCCAATGGCAGTGCACTTGTTTTTGATAGTTTGCGCGATTTGGGAGAGAGAAGGAAGGAATTTTTTATAAGAATATACGCAAGTGGATTTCATTTGGGATAGAGTTGTCATTCTTTGTCCAATCTGAGCTTGGTCATCGGCAGCTTTGTCAATATCTCATTGACGGACTTTTGAAGGAATTGGAGAGTAGTTCTTGGTAATTTCTCCAATTGTAGATTGAAGGCTCTGCTATCCTCCTCATATTGTAACTTTTCTAATTCTATTAGTAAGTTTGTTTTGCATTTGTTTAAGGGAGCTCTTTGCCTGCGAGGATACATGACACACTCAGACTGTTTTTTTCTGAAGTCCTATTGAGAAGCAGAACTGTGAGGAAACTCATTTTGCGTGTGGGTTTAGGTAGTCAGTGATTCACCATGAGGGTCTCATTAAAATGGGTTCTGCCAATAGTATAGCATGGCTTTAATGGCATGTACACTAGAATCTTGTCTTGTCTAGATGAATTGTTCGAAGCTATATCACCTCTTATGCATTCCAAACTTCTTGCTCTTTATGAAAGATTAAACGAGGTCAATTTTACAAGTGAGAGAATGCGAACAATGAAACTAGAAATGAAATAATGCATCTGCTCACCTGAAATTATTGAAGTCAAGTATATACTTGTTTCCATATTGTGAATGTGTAACCTATTTGAGACACAATTAAATGAGACACTTATCTCCAATGCTCCAAAGAATTCTAGTGATAGGCATAGGTCATTTCCAGCTCTCGAAGGGTAAAGCTACTGGCTTTACAGTTGAGCATGGAAGGAAGAGAGTAGTACTGGGAGTTAGGCATTAAGCTTCATCCCCATTAATGTTAAGATTGACACCATGGTGGCATGTCTTTGTCTTTATTTCAGGATATTTGATTTTTTTTTTTTTTTTTTAATCAATTTACACTAGAAGCTTCAATCTCTATTACTTATGCCTAAAAATGAGACATGCCTGTAGAGAAATGAATGCAAGAAAAAGGCCCTTGGGATGGGAACTAGATATACAAACTTGACGTAGAAAACTTCTCTGAGCTAAAAACCAAACGATCTATCCATCAAGAACTTGCCTCTTTAGTCTGTGGTACAGCACACAAAGGCATATGGGGTCATTACCCAATTTAACCCCCTCTATCTCTTTTTTTGGAAAACACTTCAGCTTCCCAAAAATTCATTTGATCCCCTTGAACAGGAAACAAACTCAAACCCAGTTTTTGTCCTTCCTGCTTTCAGAGGTAGCTGCAATTGCCATATGGTCTTTTTCCTGATGAGATCATTACCAGTTAAAATAGCTTTTTTCTCTCTTCTGAATTGGGAAAACCATGAATACTACGAAAGATGCAATCTTGATCCATCTCCAACTCCAAAACTTGCGTGTTTTCATCTTTATTTCTCATGAGGATGTATTGAAAAATCAACCAACTGTGCTAGCAGTTTCTGCATTTGAATTCTACTAAAAGACTTTTCACTAGTTGCATTTGCAAGGTATTGATAGTTGAAATGCCTGTCTTTAGATTTGAGGTCATAGTTGCTCTCTGATTCCTCCTTGCTTGTTTTCTTTGTTCTCAAGACAAACATGGGCATTCTTTTTTACTATTTTTTTGCTCTTTATCTTTCACACCCTATCAATGCGTATTTTGTCTTGTAACGAAATTCATGGGTTTGGTTTTTAGGTCGGGTTGGGAAGTTGAGCATCAAAATTCCATGGAAAAAACTTGGCTGGGATCCAATCATAATCATTTTAGAGGATGTGTATGTTTGTGCCTGCAACCGGGATGATGAAGAGGTAAGTTTGTTTCGTCATTATCTCAATGTGAAATTATTATGGTGCTAATGGAACTTTGGAACAACGATGTTTTAGTTATATAAACATGGTTGGTGTAGTTGCAATTTCTGTAGTCAAAGAACCTCTCTATCACTTGTTTCATCAACCAGAATATCTTCCCAGAAAGCAAACATTAATCAAAAACCATCAACCAGTGAATAAGCAAACAGTCAAACCCTGAAATCAACCAAAGAGCATATAAACAAATTCAACACTGTATCCATTCACAGAAACAAACCCAGAACAACCTATAATGCCAAACTTAGTAGATCAAATCAACCTAACACCTTATTGGGCTAGGTAAAGAGATCCCTTCACAATGGGAATATATGCATGAACTTGGATAGTGCACTGGAGTTGAAGAATAGTATACTTGAGCAGTGAAACCCTGCCTCATCTAGATCTGAAATTACTTTTCATGGATTAGCTTAAGGTCCCGTTGGGATTGATTTTGGAGTCCAACTTCTGATTCTCAAACAATTAGAAGTTGATTTAGGTGTTTCACAAAATTTTTAAAAGTGATTATAAAATAATCTGACTCACCTAGCAGCAGACTTTGAGAAACAGCAAAATAGCAGTTTTTCAGATTCTGCTTTTAGCTTTTTTATTTATATTTTATTAAAATACACATTTTATCCCTAATTAATTAAACTAATTATTTTAATACTCATTTGAGAAACTGAATTGATGCAAGTTGGATCATAAAAAATAATATAAATTTAATTAATTTTTGCACTATATAACTATACTTTTATTTTAAAATAATAATAATGAATGTATTGTCTTGTTAAAAAATATTTGACTAAGAAAAAATGAATTCTACCACTCGTGATAATAATAATAATAATACAAAATAACATTACTATAATCAATGTCCTTTTTAGTAATGTAATACCATTATATCAATAAATCACTTTTTTTTACCAAACATTCAAATACTGCTTTTGAAACATACAACAATTTTGAAATAAGAGTTTACCAAACACTTATCTAATTCTTCCCACACCGATTTTTTTCAAGAAGACAAAGCAGATTTATTCTCTTAAAAGCACAGCAATACCAAACCAAGCCTAACAGCTAAATTGATTGGGCTTCTCTTCAGTTGTAATAAATTATTTAGTTGATATAGATTATATATCTGCATGATAGCTATCATTTGAAACATCTTTGTAAATTACTAGGTTTCCCATAACTGATGCAACTAATTCGGAATCTCTTTAATGCAATTCCTTTTCCCGTTTATTCCTTTACCTGTTGAGCTACCAGCTTATTTTGTTCCTATTTGAGGCAGTGGTGCATGGATGCTGTTGAAAGAAGAGAATTTGCTAGCAAAAAGGCCAAACTTGCTGCCGCAGAACTTGCTAAGTTATCGAGACGTGTATGTGGTAAGTAGTTCAATTGTTCTTCATGTACACGCACCATCCATCTCCCTCACCATCATCATCTTGTTTGACATGTAAATGCAAATTATGAGTGAACTTGTGTTGTACACGAGATAAATTTGACTTGTCTACGTATGAGCAATTTGTGTGTTTTGTTTGTTTAAATCTCGTTGTCATTTTTTTTGGTAACTGTCAACATATCAGAACTGTATTGTAGTGATTAGCACCTCTCTTCCGTGTATCTTCATAATCAGGGAAGCAGTGCTTCAGGTCTGCTGGGAGTGTGCCTTAGGACCTTTACATGAGAAACGGAACTTAATAAATAGATAGATTTTCATTGCAAACTAGTATTAATATCTCACTGATACAAGTGAAAGATCCGGGATCTATTAGAAGCATAATTAAGAAATTGTGTTGGAATATAGAAATTACACTAATACAGGTCGTTACAATGATTTTTTTTTGTTAATTTTTGGGATGCTTATCCTGGGTCAAAGTTGCCGTTAATTATTGCAGATGCAATTTTGTATTCACCGTGTGTTGGTTGCATCCATTCAGATACGAAGTTGATGAATTCAATTAGTGGAAGGGAAAGAAGTTCAATTGCTTTTCAACGTTTACTTGTTTGTTTTCTTGGATGCTCATGAAACTGCTTATTTCTTTTCAGACAATCAGGCTGGAAAATCATTCATTTCATACATCACCGCAAAGGTAGATGGTCAATATTGATTAGCAAACCTTGCAGTTTTTCTTTTCAATTTTTAGAAATATAATTTATTCTGCATTTCATCTATCTTCCCCGAGTGAATCAATTCGTATATATTAAAAAATGTTTAATGGAGGATTATACAACTGAATGTAATCCCTAGAAGAAACTGGTAGTTGGGCGCATAATATATCCATTACGGAAACTGAAGTAAACTGTGAGAAGAAACATATAAGAAATATTCAAAAAGTCCACACTTGCAATGGGAGTTCAATCCTAGACTGTTCATAATGACCATTTGCCACTTGAGCTATGCCACATTGGCTAGAAACAAATATAATTTTACAAGTTTTTGCAATTGTTATATTTTAACTAATCTCCTCTCTCTCTCTTCCCAGATTCTTGACAACATCCAAGTATCCATCAGAAATGTCCATGTCTTGTATCGTGATACGTTGATGGCAACGGTATGATTTCTTCCATTAATGACTTTATTCCATTTTCTCTTGGGCACTAATATTAGTATTTATTATAGAGAAATTATATTCACTCCACACTTTTTATTGGTTGCACTGCATTTTAATTGCACTTAACGTCCTCAATCTTTTCTCATTGTAGCACTTATGTCCCCAACTTTTTTTCTTGCATTCTTATCCTCAAGTTTTCATTAATTAGTAGCACATCTTGTGTTTGATATCGGTTTCCGTCCAAAAAATCCGTTGGGAGAGCATAAAATGACTTATTTGCCAATCATATTTCAAAAAAAAAAAAAACAATAAATAGAAAATTGCGACAAAAATGCATGCAAACAGAATAATTTGACAGAAATGAAATGTAGTAATTAATGGAAGTTGAAGATAAGAATTCAACGAAAAAAAGTTAAGAACACAAGTGTTAAAGTGAACAAAGGTTGAGGATCTTAAGTGCAATTAAAATGTGGTGCACTTATAAGAAATTGTAGTGTGAATATAGCCACCATACAATAAATCATGATTATTTATGAATTTTTGTCGATTTATTTTCTTTTGAGTTGGGAGTGAATTTTAGGCTTCTGAAATGTGACCTAGAAAGTCTGGTAGCATTTCGGCAAGTAGATAGTTATGCATCAATTTTTTGGGAATCCACAAATGTGGCCTCTTTTGAAGCCATGGAGTTGATAAATATTTTGATGTCAACGAGATTTGTATCTGGCAGTTGTGGAGTGCTAATAAATCAACCTCTATTCAAAGTTTTCCCTTTTTCTCCATCTAGCCTTCAACAGCCGTTGACTTAAATGTTGTACTTCCTGTGGTTTTGCCTGCACCATTTAGTAGTGTGCATGTTCCAGAACCGTGGAATATGTAGCACTTTCTGAACTGCTTTGATTTGTTACTTTCTTTCTTAAAGACTACAAGATAGAAAGGTCTTTGAAAACTCTTGGCATCTGATTTTTTTGGCTGCTCTGCTATACTCGTAGGTAAATTTCTTCAAGTTGGAGCAAATCCTAAATGGGAACTATCAAATTCATTAGATTGTTTATGCTCTCTTCATTATGAAGAGATTAAAATTAAAATTGTAAATTTCTTCAAGTTTGAGCAAATCCTAAATGGGAACTATCAAATTCATTAGATTGTTAACGCTCTCTTCATTATGAAGAGATTTAAATTAAAATTGCTGCTTTCACCTAAAATCACTCCTATCATTTACAATATGCTTAATATACAAAAAAAATAGCTTCTCAGATGAGGGAGAGAATCAAGGAGGATTGAAGCATTTAATCCTGAAATATTCCAACAAATCTAGGTGAGAATAGTGGAGGAAATGAAGCCTTAAAACCCGAATATTCCAGACTTTACTATCACGTTATCACAATGTATATTTTTCTTCCACAAATGTATTTGTTGAAAAGTTATATGAGGAATTCAAAGCAATTATACTCTTTGATGTTTGATTTTTTCCCAGGCAACCACCGCATTTGGTTTGAAATTTGAAAGTTTGACAATTATGAAGCAAAATCCTGTCGGGTATACTTCCTCCAAAAGTTGATTTTCGTTGCTTGATTATATCCATTTCTAATGTCTGCATTGTCTAGCACCTTTTGCTGACTTATTGACAAGTTATGTATAGTGGACCTCTAATGTTTGACCCTGGTTTAGTGTTGTACTTGTGACATGGTAATATAATTGTTGCTTTTGCTAAGGATGCAAATTTTTATTCATATAGACAAGAAGAGGAGACAAATATCATAGAAATATAAAACATAAATTCTGCATGATTAGATGTCCTTCATGCAAGTAGAGCATAAAACGACTAAAATGGAGAGCTCCTTATCTCCACTGTAACTCTGTGAAAGTCTAGACAAAAGGACAAACAGCCTTGCCGCGAAGAAACCAATTTTAAGCAGGCTTGCTTCATTTTGTATAATGATATCTTTTGTCTTCTGCAATACATATCTAATTATATGCTCTAGTTGAATTTCTCGTCATGCCAAGATCACTTTGTTTTCTGTGGCTTTATGTGAGACATCTGTAGTAGGAGTGTCCGGTTACAATTTGAAGACATGGATGAACAAAATTCTCCAATCTACACCACTTAAAGCTAGATAAGATGGTTATTCAGGATATGCAATATTTGGTTGTAATTTAGTCCTTTAGTTGATTTTACTTCTATTTTGTGATTATAGTTTTGCTTCAAGTACATGGCACGTAGATGAATGAAAACCATCATACCACCGCTCTTCCTTGTTAACTCACAGATGGAATATCATACAACATAATAAACCTTTACCGGCTCATTACTACTACTTGAACCTTACCTACCTGAGTCACAACCAGACTTTATATAATTAGTTGAGTATAATACTTATCCAGTCATCTACAAATTGACACGATTCCTGTACATTTGGTCACTTTCAGGGCTTGTACAGAAAGCTTTGAGAGTTGACGCAATATAAATTACTTTCATCATTTCCATGTTCCCCAATTCTGTAGTTACTAATTTTCATCTTTTGATCCACGTGCGATCTTTTTCAGATCTTCTATTGCAAAAGTTAGAGGGGGTCAAGTCAACAAACTGATTGAAGTTCAGGGTTTGGAATTTTTTTGTAATACTTTCCAAGGTGCTGATGATTTGAGTTCAGAGAGCCTTGCAGATTCCAAGCGACAGGACAGTGATATCTGTATGTTAGCTCCATTGGATGTATCTGTGTCTCTGTCGGTAAGCACATTCTGGTTGCTATTATATTGTCCACGAATGTTAACTTGCAGACAATTAGTGCATGATATGTGATGCCTGATAAATTGTACAGGAGAGTTTCTTGGGTGGTAGAATTTTGTGCCTATTTATTGTTGTCTCGAGTTAGCATATAGCTGAGAGAAGGCGAAGGGTGACGGGGTTGTTCAATATTTACCATGGCCAAAGTTCTGGGTTTATTATCAATTTTTTCAGACTACATAAGAATTAGTAGATTTAGGAAGCCAATTAAACAACATTTAGTGGAATCAGTTTATATGGTGTATCAAACAGGTTTATCCAAAAAGTTAGAACAAATCGCGGAATGTAAGAACTGATTTTGAGAAGGTTAAAGAACTTGAACGCATCTAGTAAATTTCATATTCTTATCTTTATTCATATGTTTCTTAGGGCCTGCTTGAGAATCTTGGAGTACGAGTTATGGGGTTTTTTAAAGTACCGGTTTTGGGCGTTTATGAGAAGTCCGATTTTGGGTGATTTTTAGTAGCGGCTTTTAAAATAGTCGAATCCATGCTTGGAAGTTTATTACCCAGTGATTCTCAAAGTTTTTTAAAAGAATAAAATTATCGATGCCCGTATATTAAAAAAAAGGTAGGCATGTGTAAACAATATAGATAAAATGTATATGTTACTTTTTACAATTCAATATGGCTTTACATAGTTTGCCCAATCATTTCTGTTCATTATGGACCAACCTTTGGACTAATGTTGCTTATTTTTTTTTCTATTTTGCTCATTAATTACTTGCATTAAAGTTTATTAAAAAGCTCATTTAGTCATCAACATCTGAAGGCAAAATGTGTGTTTGGAGAGAAAAAGAAGAAGGAAATATGTATTTTGGATTTAGGGTAGATTTGGAAATAATTGCTTTAGAGAAGGGTAAAATTGGAAGAAAATTTAAAACTTGAGAAATACATCTCAAACTACACTACATTCGAACCACCCAAACCCTAGTTCCCCAAAATACTAAACAAGCCAACCTCTTATAAACAAATCCACACAAAACCGGTCAAAACCATTGAAAAAAACTCCCAAGAAGACCGTTAACAATTTCAGTAAAAGCATATCGTAATTCATCAAAAGTAAGTTATCACTATTAAGAACAGGATTACATAAGGCTTAGCAGACCACCAAGATAAACAACAAACTAAGAGCCTGTTTGATATGGATTATAAACTAGTTTATTTGACAAAGAATAGTAAAAAATATCATGCTACAAAGGCAAATTTTTTGGTCAAATAAACTAATTTATAATCTACGCCAAACAGACTCTATGTTTTATTCTATATAAATTTGGGGTTGGTCGGCTATATCGATAGTGAACAGCGGAGTAAACAGTAACTGTTTTGATTGGTCTGAGTCTTCGGGCTCATCATAGCAGAGAATGTTGATGAGCAGTGAAGTAAACAGTGACTATGAGAAATTGGGCCGTTAATTTGATTTGGGACCGATAAGTGATGAACTTTTGAGATTCACGATTGTAGAATTAAAGGCAAATAATCAAATGGCCACAATCAGGAAAAGAACCATAGAAAGAAACGGAAAACTTAGGATGCCAGAGAATCTAGAACTGCATAAACTGACAAAGTTAGGGGGAAAAAACCACAACCTAAATAACTTCATAGCCATCATAGTATTTGGGTCGGCTACATGAATAGGTTCTCTCCCCCATTCGGCTTTAACTTTTGGCTGAGCACTAGAGCAATAAAAGATAAATTTGTGGCCTTTTCCACTTCTGCTGAACTGTCTGATTAGATATCTTTCACACCAATGCTGTAGAGAACATCTTTTCCAGTCTTTCACATTCTTTTTGTTCTGATTCTCCTTTTATTTGTCAGATAGATAGCTTCTTTCATACAAGAGATCGAATAACTTGTTAGATGTTTCCCATCCTTCAATTACTAGAGATCCTAGCTTTTATTTTGTAGGTGAACAGATCAGGGAAACTCGAGAAAGATGCTCCGCAGAATACCATCAGTGTTGAGTTCACTCGGGTGGTTCGTTTGTTGTTCACAGGCATTTTTGAGCAATTAGTTCTTTTCTTATCTTTTGAGAAACATCTCATTGATTGATACCATTTAGCTCCCACTTTTGTAGGTCATGTCCATGAATGAGGTTCAGCTGCAGCAGATATTGATTCTTTGTGATTATCTATCTTTGTGTCAATTGAGAGAGACGTAAGTTCAGTATGATGTTATCATTTTTGGCCTCAGTACTTAATTTGTAAACGCTTATGCTGTTGACGGTGCTTCTAAAACTGAAATTGTAAGCTGCGTCCTTAATACTTTCACAATTGCTGAACACTTTTAATGATTGGACGATTAAAAATTTGGTTTCATTGTCTGAATTCAAGACTAAACTTGGTGGTTTCTGAAACTCAAGTCTGAAAGTTATACTTCCTATTTTTGTTTCAATTTTTGTTACTGATTTGCATTTTTGCGGAAATTGAATATATTTAGTTCTTGTTATTTTATCCTCCATGTTTCAGGCCCTATAAGTTCCTTTCTTTTTTCCGTGAGATAATTTCTTAAGTTACAGTCAATTTACTCTTACAAATGACCGACGTTGCCTACTCAGCTGTACCACCAAACATAAGCAGGAGTCTTGACAGTAAGAGGTTCTTTTAGCATATGAAGTTATGAAGTATTGGGGAACCCAACAGAGAGGCAAACCAAAATTAAAAAGAGAGGTGAAAAAAAAAAAACATTGGCAACTATAAACAAAAAAGAATGTTCCTTGATTGCACGTAAATGATAAATCTTGAATTCTTCAACCATTGTCTGGCACCTGAACTCTGTGACCAACGACAACAATTAAATAGACTAAGAACCAACGTCCATTGTTTAAAAAGACTTAATCGGGTAGCGAGACGTTTTTTCTATGTGAGGTGAAGTGTAAGTCTCGAGGCGCTTTGAGACGTAAGCCCGAGATAGGCTAATAAATAATTTAAAAGAATATAGAAGTACAAAAATATGCTCATAATAAATCGTACATCATCTTAAAAAATCCATAATAACAAATTAATAATATTAAAAGTTTAGCTTGCAAATAAATATAAAAATAAATCTACAAAAAAAAGTAAAATAACTTAAAAAGATAAGGCCAATAATAGAATGTCCTGAAAATGCAAGACAAATAAACAAACATCTTAGTTGTCTTGAGGCTTAGCCTTGAGGCGTAAGCCTCACTAAGTCGAGGCATAAGCCTCACAAATAGCACTTAGGGGGTGGGATTCAAGGCGTTTTATGAAAGTCTTAAGTGAGGCGGGATTTGAGGCGTAAGCCTCAAATAAATTTTTTTTAACAGTGCCAACATCAAAACTTTGATTAGGAAAATAGAATAAAATCAAAACTCCATCATTCCCATAGCACCTCCCCTACTTCTGACACCACCTATCCTTGTGCACCCAAACTACTCAACCCATCTTTACCAGACCATGGAACCACGCTTAATGTATATTATTAGTCAATGACACAGTTTTAGTTGACCAGACTAGGAGGGAGATATCAGATATATATTGAGTTGGAATTCTATAGAAACCCTTTAAAATCAAAAGGTTTTGAAAGATGGAGTGAGTAGGATGTCCTTTTAATGATAATAGGAAAAAGGATAAAATGGAGCCAAAATATAGCATTATTTGACAAAGAGTGATTGTTTAGGTATTTAGGTTTGATTATTGTTAAAGGAAGACCGGAAGACTTGAAGAAGATGTGTAGTGTAGGAATAGAGTATAAAATGGAGAAGTGTTGTACAAATTTCATGTGATCTAAGAGGCCTATCAAATTAAAATACAACTTGTACAAAATGGTTCAGACCAATTAGGCTTTACTAAAGGATAAATGTCCATACGAGGAAGTGAACATAGCAAAAATAAGTATGTTAAGGTTATGTATGACAATGCTAGAAGGATAAAATTAGAAATGAGTATATGTGTCAGCATGTGATAGTGGTACGAGTTGAGGATAACAACTTATGTTGTTGGATTATGTATTGCTTTGACCTAAAGAAGCTTTCATTTATAAGAGTGATGTGATCATAGTAAAACATGTTAAAAGAAGAGGGTTACCAAACTAATATGGTCTGATGTGATTAGAAAATATTCAATTTTATTTTCAATAGATGTAGTGCGAGATTGAATGGAGTTATTGTAAAGGGTTTATGTAGTTGATCCCAAGTTTATTGGGTAAGGCTTAGCTTGTTTTTGTTGTTGCTCGTACATCTGGACCATGTCGTATGTGTTCATTTGAGCTACAGTTTGTGCATCTCTAGATGTAGGGTGGATAGATCCAAGAAGTTAAATTCAAGGTCTAATTCTACGTTAGGGTGGATTAATTGCAATATGAGATGACAATCAATCTTATAATCTTTATTTAGGGATAGTGGGGCCTTCCTTTGGTATTTCGATTTAGTCTTTGTTATGGTAATAGTTGCAGAAAATGGCTCTATTATAGTGAAAAATTTCTCTTGAACTTCATTCTCTTAGTAAAGAAGCCACAGCGAACAGAGGGGGGAAAAATTGGCGCAGATACAGGATTAGGCTACCCATGGTCACCTATCACTAGACCGCGGATGGTGCTTGCACTTGTATAGGTTCCAATTCCATTAGCTACTAAGAAAGCTCACAGAAGCATATTCCCCCATAAAGATAATACTCTTTAGGGATAAAAAAGAAAGTACACCCACAAAGATGATAATCATTAGGGATAAAAAGTAGCACTAGTAATTTCAGAATGGAAGTTTCATTGATGGAACTGGTAAAGAGCCAAAGAAGTATCTCGAGACTGATCACAAAGGTGAGATAATAAAGCCTGAAAAACAGACCGACTATTCAAAAGTTTAATGATGGACACCATGAAATCCATAAACTCTCTCTTTTGTCTTCCAATGTACCGCTGTCTCTCTCTATCTTTGTCTTTTTTAAATTTCTCTCCATTGTTTTCGACTCTATAAATCCAATAACTGATACAGGTTTGATCAGCTGTGGCAACAAATGCTGGTTATAGATGGTTTGGTACTAGTTTATTCCCTTTTAATGTTGCAGATATGGACGTTATCGTCCTTGGATGACTCCTTTAGAAAGAAAGCTCAAGGGGTGGCAAATAGCTTGGTGGCAATATGCTCAACAATCTGTTCTTTCTGATGTTCGAAGGAGGTTGAGGAAAACTTCTTGGAAATATCTAGGAGAGCGTCTGTAAGTTTCATTTTTGATTTTTGCTTTTTGCTTTTTATGATATAGTCAATTTCATTCTATTGGTATGCTGACAGTTAGACATGGCCTCATTGTTTTCTAACATTGCAATCACAATACATGTCATTTTAGTGTTATGCACATCCAAACTAGTACATTTTGTAAGATATGCGCCATCCTTGCATCTTGAGGTGGCCTTCTTTTGTTCTTTCTCATTTTTGCTTGTGTTATTTGGAATACCATGATATCATACATTGTTTATCTAAATACAATCAATTTTAGAACGGAACTTTTATCAAATGAGAATTTCTTTTGAGTTGCATAATTTAAATAAATTAGATGCATCATCTTGAATTTTTAATTGATACAAGGGAGTGAGAAAGTTTGGGCTGGGTAAACAATGGGAGCACAAGTAGTTGGAAGGTCACAAGAAATGTGATGGAAGGAATTAGAAACAAGCACAAGGGAAGATAATCATCGTGTACGGATCCATTATATATTTGAATGCTGGATGGTGTAGGATAAGAAAGTCATGTTTAGTTGAGGGCATTTAGTAGATTTTTGAATTTTGCCTGATGTTGTGAGCCCAAATCAGAGTAGTGATCTTAATCTTGCTTAGTCAGAAATCGCATAATGATGTTTATGTTTTCATGAATTTAGCTAGTTTGAATAGACTAATCAACGTCAGCATTTATTTTCCAAGTGCATGTCATGCGTAATTTGGCTCCCACAGTTGTTGAAGAAGTGTCCTTTCTAATATTATTTGTAAAACTACAAAGTTAAGCTCTTTAAGACCCATAAATGCACATTGGTATTACGCTATAATATATCTATCCAAATTGATCCTTCTTAATCCCTTTCCCATAAAAACTTTTCGTGCCCCTAATCTGCATTCTCTCTTTTTTTCTTTTCAGCAGGTGATAATTAATTTTTGTCATACTGCCTTAGTCTAAGTTGCATTCACTTCAATTAATGTTCTATGTATATGCATAATAGACATGCTGTGGTTGACATTTTGTCCTTCTCTTGAAATGCAATTGTTCAAACCTTGGACTTCTGTGACAGAAACTGTCGCCGGAAATACGTGAGCTTGTACAGGATCAAGTTGAAATGCCTCAAACAGGATCAGGTGAGGGGGACAATGCCTTACATACATACATACATACGTACGTACGTACGTACAGACGCGCGCGTGCACACACACACATCTGTGTGCGTGCGGGTGGGTACGTTTTATTTTGATTCAAACTAAAAGCAGATGTATTTTAACTTCTCTCTATGTTTCAAAGAGATACATGAGCCCGAGTATAAATAGGGGTATACAAGATAAGGATAAGAAAAGGTAGATACAACAACTAGATAAATACAAGATTTAATAAGAGGATAACAATTAAATCTAATCTCAACATATTTTTTCCTTATCGTTTATCAATACTCCCCCTCAAGCTAGTTTGTAGATATCCTCCAATCCCAGCTTGCCAACTATCGATTCAAAAATCTATTTCTGTAATTCTTTAGTAAAGATGTCCACTGCCTGATATTTAGTGGAAATGTATGGCATACAAATCAATCCCTCTTCCAGTTTCTCTTTAATAAAAATGTGTGTCAATTTCTGTGTTTTGTCCTGTCGTGTTGTACCGGATTATGGGCAATAAGGATAGTTGCCCTATTATCACAGTAGAGTCTCATAGGTGTTTCAACCATCCCTTTTAGCTCCTCAACGAGTCTGTTTTACCATAAAAGTTTGCATATACTTTGAGCAACCGCCCTAAACTCAGCTTCAACGCTACTTCTTGCTACCGCTATTTGCTTCTTGTTTCTCCAAGTTACGAGATTACCTCCAACAAACATACATAGCCTAGAGTAGATCAACTAGTTTGTAAATGCTTCAATTTTTATATAATCATTTTTCCTGAAAACGAGGATAGGAATTTCGATATCTCAAAATTTTGTTCATAGCCTGTGACGCCCGGATTCTAAAATCCGAGAGTCATAATGACGTATCATGAACGTTAGAAAAATAAATCAATATCTAATAAAATTTAGATTTTTAAGGCTAAAAGATTACCAAAGAACATTTTATTTAGAACAAATTTTAATCGTAAAACATATGTTCTAAAATTCTTATTTAATTAAAGACTCCTAATCTAAATATTCCACCACGAGTGTTGTCCATGCTTCGAATTTTCATAAGTCCTAGTTACCTGGAAGAAGGAAAAATAAAAAGAGTGAGAAAAATCTCAGTAAGTACATACGTGTTCATACATTAACAATATTATAGAATCTTGGACTTGAAACATGATACATGAAACTTGTACTTGAACTTTCATTGGAACTTTCATTGGAACATTCATTTGGGACTTTCATTTGGAACTTTCATTTGGAATTTTTATTGGAACTTTTATTTGGAACTTTATTTGGAACTTTCATTAGAACATTCATTTGGGACTTTCATTTGGAACTTTCATTGGAACATTTATTTGGAATTTTCATTTGGTACTTTCATGGTGGATGGTAATAGTTATTCATGCGTAGCGCTATTAAACTCCGGTTCGATTTTATAACATACATGTGGACCCATCATATATTCCATAAGCATGTAACATAAAAACATGTATACATTTACCTTGCTTGAATCAATGAAGAACAGTAATTTGCTAAGCTGTCTCTTTCACTTCACTGTTTCTTGAATCGTGCTTATGTATAAACCGAGAGAGAAGTGTATATTGTGGTGTGAAAATTATGATGGACCTTAGGTTCTATTTATAGGGTTACCAAGAGTCCTGGTTGAAACCAACTGAAATTCTTTAAAAGATAAACCTTATCTTGAACTCTTATCTTTAAAAAAAACAACCATATCCTAAGAGATAGGATTTGTTGAGGATAACTCAACCACATTTATCTTAAAGGTCCATCCAAAATTTAAACGACATACACTACCATAATTATCCCACTTTAAATTAATTAGATAAAAGATATGCAAAATTATATCTAATTATCTAATTAAAATATAATCTGCAACATGTGGACAAAAGATAAATTACGCTTTGGTTCCAAACTATTGGTTTACTTCCAAATTGGTCCTTAATTTTTCAGATAAAACATAATATTTATATATTCAAATTTAACGGCTAGTTATGTTGATTCCAGTTATTATATAGCCTCCTATGCATTCCATTGTTGGAGAATGCATTTACTGACTTACTACATTCACTCAAAAAGTATAGTCTTTCATGAGAGAGATATATTCACTTTCCAACCAATAGCTGGTACCTTCACTTGTGTACTGGTTTCCAATCTTGTGATTAGAATCGATTGGAACATCTCCTGGTTTACACCCCGACATGCCTACTTCCCTCAACAAATACAAGGTATATTTCCGTTGTGAAACTATAACTTGACGAGAACGGGCAACTTCCATGCCTAGAAAGTACTATAGAGGGCGAAGATCCTTGATCTCAAATTCTTTGCCAAGCATCAATTTCAACTATTTAATATCCCCTTCTTCATTTCCTGAAGGATGCCATCCACATACACTATTAGAATAGCGATTTTCCCATTCGTACAATGTTTAAAAAACATAGTGTCATTTGTCTGACTTTGAGAATATGTAGAATTCTTGATGGACTTTGAAAACCGATTAAACCATGCCCTTAGGGACTGTTGCAGGCAATATAATGGCTTTCGAAGTCTACTCATCTTTCTCTTTACCAAATGTAACCTCAAATCTCGGTGGTATCTGCACGTATACTTCTTTGTTGAAATCCATTTAGGAATGCATTCTTGACATCCAGCCAGTCCTGGTTTAATACCATGGAGACTAATACTTGGATTTTGTTCATCTTGGCTACAGGAGCAACAGTCTCTTGGTAGTCGATCCCGTAGGTTTGAGTGTATCTCTTAGTCTCAATGCATTCCTTGCACAAAGGAAAATTTCACAAAGAAATTTTAGAGTTCGCCAATTTTAAGCTTTCAGTGAATAAAAATGGCAGGAAAAATGGCAGAAAGAAAATCATTCAAAGAGACCAAATAATAGGCTGCAAAAAATGACCAAGGAGCAGCCACTGGTTTCACGTGGGGGTAGGTAGGTTTTAGGCTTTTGGACTCTATTTTCTTCTCCTTATCTTTAGTATATAGGATAGATATATATAACCAAAGGATAGAGTTTTATTTAAGTAAAACTCTTAATAGATAACC
The DNA here is from genome assembly GCA_023638005.1 of Forsythia suspensa. Taxonomy (NCBI): domain Eukaryota; kingdom Viridiplantae; phylum Streptophyta; class Magnoliopsida; order Lamiales; family Oleaceae; genus Forsythia; species Forsythia suspensa. Next base: position 38,898,631 of record CM042669.1, on the reverse strand, counting down.
ACATCTTTTAAACACATAGTTAAACACGGTTCAAACTCGATCACTTGAGCAACTCCAATTGGTTACACCTCAAAAGTGATCGTTATTCAAACCAACCCAACAACCACGTTTCTCCAATTTGAACGGGTCAATAACTCGATACGCTAGTGTGGGATTAACTTGGGTCGGACATTTCATTTAAGGCACAAGCCTAATTAAGTACGATTAATTTCTCATCAGTGCCTTAGGGATTGTTTGGCACAAAATACCCAACATAAGCCCTAGTGTCGATGGTAGTCATCCTTCCCATATGCTGCCTGCATCTCAATATCAGTCAATTGCTACTGCTCACTGATGCCTGATGAAACTTTTTTGCCCCCCCACCCCCTCAATTTTACAGTTAATCAATTCTCTCTTGCTCTCATTCTCTTCTCCCAACTTAATCATGATCATCAGGTAATAGAAGAAGATGTCCAGCAGGAGTTGGAGGAAATGGAGAAAGAAACTGATATAGATGACATCTTGGGTTACAGATCTGTGGCTGAACGTGAGCTAGAGGTAAGAATGATGCTTAACATGCTCAGAAATTGTTGCCGATTTCTGGTTCAGTTAGTTTCTTACATTTGAATGTTTGGTCGTTATCTTCATATTTTTGGTATATTTGGCAGCTAAGCTCTTTTGAACCCCACTTTTTATCTAATACCAATTTACCTCCTATAAAAACGACGACAGAAAAAATTATACAAGTGTCTATTTTGATTTTGAATTATTTGAATGGAAAGCTTTGTGAATATTAGTCTCTTATTTTTAGGATTTTCTAGTGAATTCACCCTCCAGCCAAGGAAGCAATGCTGCAATTTTTGACAAGTCTCTGGAAGATAGTCGTCTTCCCAGCAAGCCCCGTGGATGGTTAAACTGGTTGTCCCGTGGGATGCTTGGTGCTGGCGGCACAGATGATTCTAGCCAATTTTCTGGTGTCATTTCCGATGACATAATAAAGGTATGCATTTCTCTCTGGACCTTGGCTTTTAATAATGATGTCCAAAAGGGGCGATGTGAAATTATTTCGAGATTTTTTGTTCTTTCTGAGAATCTTAATTTTATTTGTGCAGGATATATATGAGGCAACAAAATTCCATCCTGCTCCTCTACTGAATGGCGATGCTGCCGTGATTGATGAAGTTTTCTTTTCTTCAATCAAGTTGAACATTCGTGAAATTTATGCAACACTTCGGAGTGTGTATGTGACTTATTTCTTGTACCTTGGAAGAAACTGTTAACAGATTTATAAATTTAATCATCACATACTTATAGTCTCAAAGATATTAGTGTGTGCACCGAAGTAGTCATTGACTTTATTTAGGACTTCTAGAACCTTAAAAAACACTACATGTCTAGAGTTGTTAAGTGTTTTGTTTATGTATTTTATGGGTTGAAAAAACTAATACCTGTGCTGATGTTGCTGTTATCAACAATGTAGAGGAGGCTACAGGTTAAATTATATGTGACAGATATACAGGGGTGCATTCTCGCATCTCACAATACAAGCTTGTTACCTTCGACAAAACATTTGCTTCAATGTGCAATCTTTCAATATGCGCTTCATAAGATCATCATGGATACTGTTCTTTACCCCGAGAGTGCCCCGAATTCAGATTGCATCTCTTCGTATATATCTTCCGTGGCATCTCTTTTTCCTTAATAGTACTTGATGATCCCACATGGTCAATTAGTTTGCAGTTTGCTTGTGTTATTAAGCTGAAATTTGATCTTCCTTCTGGCTTCTGGTAACTAGTAGCTATCAATGCTGGCATTTTATTAGTGATCAATACTTTTGTAATGTTTCTTTGCATTTTAATATTAGGATATGCATTGTTATGCAAAACAATATCTTCAGTTTGATCCTGAAAGCAACTTTTGTTACTGACATATAATTTACAGACATTATTGTTGTTGTTATTGCATCAATCGCAACTGCTTTGTGTATTTGGCTAGATAGAAATGCCAGAATCTTTGAAAAGTGATACCTTCCTTTTCATGTACTTTGGGTAGGAATGCTCTTTTGAGTTTCATATAATAGTTTAGTTTCTTTATGGTGTAAAGATCACGGTCATTTTATGATGCTTCATTGTCAGGTAGACACCACTGGTGGGATACTCTTTTATTTGTTGTTGATGTTCAATTTGAGGACCTGCTATCCTCCTATAATCTTCCTTCCTTTTTCTGTCAATAGAAATCTGTTTTCTATCGCAATATATAATAGTAACAATAGTAACAAAATCATCAGAATCATAAACAACAATAATTCTTGCACATATTTATTATTTTTTTGCTGGGTAGTCACCATTACTGGAATGTATCTTTGGCTTTGTTTATCCTCCAATTAAAATGTATGTATTGAAATTTTGTCACCCATCATATTTAGGGACTTGGGTCATGCTATTGCTGATGTGATGCTAGACGAGATTTCTATTGAGGGCAAGGTCTGGGAGAAATCTGTAGTTGTTACTGCCTCTGTCAAGTCTGCGCAGATGCTTAATCCATGTAACAATCAATTTATTTTATTAACAAAAAAGGTTAGTATGAATTTATTCTAGTCATATATATGTTTATTTGGTTCTATCTTCCACGAGAAAAGTTAGCGGGGATGCTAAATGTAAATATTCAATACCATAACAAATGACTCTACAAAAAAAAAAGGAATGCTTTGATAATTGTTGGTAGCAATTGACAGTCTTTTCATGATTTTTGCATGGCTTCGTCTTTTAGCAAATTACTGAGTGTTGATTGTGTGATCGGTGAAGAGCTAAGATATTTTCCATCTAATGCTTCTGCCTAATATTCTGGAGGTGGTATATTTAACAGGAACTGGCATTCCATTTTCCAGAGCATTAGTGTTACAGAAATTTTGTAGTTTCTTGAATTATGGAAAGCAAAACATTTGTTTGTTTAAAAAATATATTGCATGTTTTAAATATTTTTCTTGTGCACGGGTAGCGTTTTCTAGTAAATGGTGTCCAATACAGTAAGAACGTGGTTCATTGGTTTTGAAATAATTTTATTTTGGGTGTCATATATTATTGAGTGCTGTATACATTTGTTATAAGTTTTGAGATGCAATGCACCACTTACTGATCCAGTCGCATGGCAACTGGTCTTTCTACTTGCCTCTCAACAAGTTTTCAAACTGCCCACAGCAGCGCACATTTATAGTTGCAAGCATGATATTAGTCCACATTACCAATATCATAGTGGCATGCGAAATTCTGATTTCACGGATTCAAGATACTATGGTCATACCCGGATTTTAGCCAATGGAGTGCAGCTTTGACCATTATACAGTGTAAAATTGCCACAATTTTAATCAGGATATACCAATTTGCAAATTAGAGCATGCTCGGTCTAGAGGGTGAATTGGGATACTTAGATGCACAAGAATATACATCATGTTAAGTCGTCATTTTTTTTGCTTGATGCACATGTGGATTAGACTTTAAATGATTGGTGTTGCAAAAAGCCAATTTGTTTTTCTCCCACTGAAATGATCAGTCTTTTAGAAATGTCTGCAATCAATAAACAAATGTTGTAGATTTATTGTTTTAGACGTCATTCATCAATAGTTCGTTGCCCCTAATTTCTGCAGGTCTATTCTGAGGAAAATCTTCTTGAAATTCAGCCTTCTCTAAATATCAAAATTGACCTTTCCCCTCCAAATTCTGATGTTAATTTATCAGTCAAGGTAGTCACCCTGTCCTCAGCTCTTAGCTAAACTTTGAGCTCAGTAATTTTTGCCATTATTTCTCCATTTTCTTGTTTTGGAGTTTATTTACGAGGGTTGATGACTTGTAACATTTGTATCCAGGTTATACTCCATCCGACTGAGCTGATCTGTGATTCCAAGTTTCTTAGAAACATCTTGGATTATTTTCACGTCTTGAATCACTTGAGCTTTCAGCAGGAAAGGGTAAGTACTCACGTGCATGCACGTATCTGTGGATATTTGTCAAACCTCATGCTCGTAAAATTTTTCAATTGACTTCTTTTGATGAGCTGTCACGCATTTCATTTTCTTTTGTTACCAGGTTGGATAAAACTACCTGTTCTCTTTTATCCATTGATGTACAGTTGCTTTTAATGGATTAATTGCATGCTTTTTTGTGTGCCTTTGCCATGTGGCGTGCTTTTCTTATGTGTATCCAAGTTTTTGCGTTCTTTATGACTTCATGGCTGCAAATTCATTTTACCATTATCATTCTCATCTTCTGCTCTGTTTTGATGGTTAAATACAATATATATGATGAATCTTTATGATATAGTATTAAAGAAGCTCCTAGGTTAAAAGCTTGTGGATTAAGCGTTTTACCTGGTACAAATTTTGATCAACATAGCAAAAGCACTAATCTACAGCCAGAACTAAAAATCTAAAAGAAATGAAACAACCAACTAGTTATTTAAGAATTATGCTTGGTTTGACTTAATACGGAGAAAAAAAGGAAGAACAAAATCACATAGACACCAAAAAAAAAAAAAAAGTATAAAAGAAAGAAAAGGAGCGAAGTTCCCAGTTGCATGTCTTGTAATGTGTGCTGCCCAGAAGTCGCAACCTCACTTTAGGGGATCGCTCTATAGTTATAGGGGTAAAGGATTAAGGTACACAAGGTTTGTTCGCTTGATCTCTTTTCTAGTCTCCATTTCTTTTCTTTTTAATTTTAGGGTTAGGTATTGCTTCACACAATCTAGAAAATCCTAAAACTTCTTTGGCTATGAAAAATAGCTATACCAAAAAGTTGAGTAGGTGACATGACTTTTGAGCACATGCCTCAATGTCCTAAAGCTTGTGCTCTAAGGGGCGTGCATACAAGTAAATCAAGGTTTAAGCCTTGACAAAGGGCACTCAAAGCGTAAGCTTTGAGGATTCTAATGAATGGGGTAAGCCTCAAGCATTTTAGAAAAGATTCCTGGCAATTAACTAGCTATAAGTTAATAATCTCATGGAGGCCAACTCACACTGATAAGATAGAATTCAGTCCTGACAAATAACTAGCTCTAAGTTAATAGTCTCATGGAGGACAACTCAAACTGATAAGATAGAATTCCTAGTAGTACTCTATCAATAGGGTTCTTCTTGAAGCTACCTATGGAATCATACATATAAACCCATCTATTATTGACCAAAGAAAATTGCATTTCGTTCATCAAATATCAAGTGTGAATTTTCGACTTCTCTTGTGGCCTTGTCTACTACACTGCTCTTTCAACCGTTTCCACTATTTTTTAGCTTCACAAAGACCATTCAAAATAATTCTCTAATCTTGCTTTCCTATCAGAGAAGTCCTATACAATGCATTCTTCCATGGACAGTTGAAACTTCAACTCAAACTCTTGACTTGAGATCAAGAGCTCTTGCCAACTGCTCTTCTAATATTCCACCACTCAGGAATAGAACAAACTACAGGATCATGGAAGGGTTACTGTTTTCGTCCAAAATGTCATTTTCCATCTCAAAAGCTCCTTAGGTCCAAGCAGTCATGGTTGGCTTTTGATACCTCCATTTGGGCTTTTGTGCTATCTCCATGCAAGTTTTTCATCTCTTGAATAAGCTTTGCTATTTTTATTTGTATCTCTTGCATGTGTTGAGCTTGAGTAAACTTAGGAATTCTTGGTCGTTTCACAAACACGATAAATTAGAATTGTTGGCTGCTGTGATACAAAGTTGACTGGAAAATAAGTATTAATTAACAAAATAATAAAGGAGATGGAAAAAAAAAAAAGGGCGACTGGTAGAGATCAAAGTAACACTAGAGGTTCTGTTTATGGATTGAAAACCAACACAGTAGAATTCTTCGAACTAGAAATAAGAATTATTCCATTGTTATTTCTGGGCTTTAAGTTGTTTCATATGACATCTTTCATTAGTAATTGATTCCTTCTTGTGCTCTTCAATTTAGACCTCCACTTCAACTTCTTCACGGTTCTTGTTCCATTGTTTCTCCTCTATCTATGTGGTGGGTTATGTGGTTTGCTCTGGTACCATATATGAATCTTGGTAGGTTATTTAGGGGATGAATAGATAACTCTAGAAAGCTTAAGATCTCTATCCTAATCTTAATTTCTCAAATCCTTGATTATCATAGTTAGTAGGTAATAAATGTGCAGCTATGTGCGCGATGAACTTGTTAGTTTGCCTCTAAAACTAAGTTTCAATGGCTCCATATAATGGAAATGAGAGAAGATTCTCAATTTTTAGTAGTCTCAACATTTTGGGCTGGTATTCATAGTCTGCTATTTTTTTTCCGTTTCAACACAACCACACCCTACAAATAAAAAGAGAAAAAGTTGGAGATTAGAAAAGTGAAGAGCCAGTGCATGAATACCCTAGCCCTCTAGTCCTACAATTGAAATGTGATCCCCTGAAGTGATGCTGTAGTTCTTTGGCGGCAAAAGACAGACATGTGAACTGAGATAGGTAAATTTTATTGAAAAAGATCGAAGTCGCGGTATTTATTTCACTCAAGATTGGCTTCATTTTTCCTCTCTTTATTTATATTTTTCTCATGATGTTTTTGTTTTGATTTTTTTCCAGGTTTTTCTTTTCTCTTATAGTTAAAACAAGCAACATTTTTAAAACTAGTTGGTATGTTGTTTCATATGTTTTAAACTTTAAGATTTAGTCATGGATTATTAGGTTTGTTGTGTGATAATATTTTGTAAATTTATAATCTGCTACTTTGTTTGATCCATTTTATGTTTATAGTTGCAAATTAGAAATTTTACTTATTGAAATGTTTTATCATCAATTTTTAGATGGTTTATGCTTCATTATGAGTAAAATTTTTTGAATTATTTTTTTGATTGATGTTGAGGCTTACGCCCTCAATGCCTGCCCAATGAAGGCAAATGCTCCTATACCTGATTTAGCATTTTCAAACGTTTGTTGCAAGAAAGTTTTGTAGACCCAAAGTTAGCTATCGTAGAGGAGCTGAATTTTTGGTGAGAAAATATCACTTTGGACTTATACTCTATTTCGTTAAGAAAGCAACTACTGGTTATGAATAGATTGGTTAATCAAGCAAAAAGCAGATGGGATGGGAGAAAGATGTAATGATAGATTGGTTATTAATGATTTCCACGACAACATGGAGAACTTTTCTCCCATTACAAAGATGAATATTGTATGAATTGCAACAAATTTTACATTGGAGGCCATGTCAATTAGAATGAAGAATGAATTTCTTTCTGGAGATTTGGGAAGGTGCATGTGGGGATATTGTAGTGTTCTTCATTGCACAAGGTTGTGGAGTTGAAGAAGTCTATTTGAAGGGTTTCTTAAGGCTATATTGAAGTTTGAACAAGGGGAGCCACGCTGATCATAGTATCTTTTTTGAACAGATGGTAAGATTGTTCTCCATATTTGTGTCTAGATGACCTATTTATTACAGGTTATAAAGAAATCTGTATTAATGAATCTTTTTGCTAAGGACTTTCAGATTAATGATTTAGGACCACTTTGGTACTTCTTGGATTGAGGTTATTAGTAGCTTGTTTGTGGGGGCTTAATTGCTTTCTTATAAGCAAATAAGTATGGTGTGGCATACTTATCCTACACATTTTTATTTATTCAAGGGATTATATCCTAGACTTTCCAGAAAAAAAATTAGCATTTTAGGTTGGTGGACCAGCATTTCGCCTTTTGGTTAGGTTTTAAAGTGCATATGTAACAAAGATATGTTGTCTGTGATTTCCTTCTTGACTACAACATGAAGCTAGGCCTTGTTCCCGCTAAACTTTGGGTTTCATTTCTTATTAATAATTTTCATTATTGTGTCCATAGTTGAAATGGTATTGTTGTCAAGTTAACCAACAAGAAGTCATTCTGGACGCTCTTCTTGGTATGAATATAACCTTTTGTAGTCAAACTGATGCAGGCCAATTCGCAATGCTTGACTGGAGTTTTATTGTTTTTATTTATTTAATTGTGTTGTTTTATTAACTAGGGCTTATTATATATTTTATTAAGAGTTGAGGGACCAAGAGTGTAATTTTAATTAAGCTTAGAATTAGGTTTGCCGCACCTTTTATTTCTGCAGTGAACACTAGGTTGGTTTTTTGTTTTTATTAAAATTAATATAGTGAGAATTTTCTCCAGTTTTGATCCAATTTTTGGTGTTCATATTGAATCAACGATTATTGTCGATCTTGTTCTTGTGTTCTCCGATTACGCTTTCACCTACATCACAAACTATGTTTTCATGCCAGTTACCTGACTGTTGCAGATACTTTTATCACTAAATGGGATTGACAATCTCCATGCACGACTTCTGTCAAAAATTGAGTATGTTACACGTCTCTTGATATTTAATGGCTCTAGATTAAGTAGAACTCGTGTTCTAGATGTTTTCAAATGATTTGTCATCTCTATTTCTCCTCTGGTTGTATTCTTCTTCTTATCTCATTCTTTTTGTAGTTATTTTTTATCAAATCGCAAGAAGTTGGCGTGGGACATTAATCTTCTCAATGCTGTCATCGTAATACCATGGGAAAATGCCAACTCTGAAGCACACAAGATGGTATGTATACTTCACTCAATTGTCGTGGGAAAATGCCCTCTTTTTTTATGCGTCTTGTACTTTCATCTCTGTTTCTCAGCAAGCAATTTGACATGCCAACATCATTTAATCTTTAATTTGGTCCAGTTTCAACTTATCAAAACAACCTTCAACCCCCCACCACCACCACCAAAAAAAAAAAAAAAAAAACAACCAAAACCACCAAAAAAAAAAAATTGGCTTGTCAAATTAATGTTAATTATGCAACAAGGTTGTAAATTAGTATAGAAATGTTGGACTATTTTACGATCTAAAATAAAACGAAGTAAAAACAAGATATCATGTGTTCCATTAGTGTTTAGGAGCACAGTAGCATGGCACTGCTCATGCTGACATACTATTTTAAAATTAGAACTTATCATGTTAATTATTTTTGGAAAGCAGTAGTATCAACCTTTCTATAGATCACATGGATGGAAAGAACTGCAGAAATTTTGAAGCAAAAGCAAGTTACGGGCCTCTATATCTAACAGATTTTAGGGGTTTCCTTTTGCAGTAATTTTTCTCAATTGGAAAGAAGTATTTTCTTTTTGACTTTTAGTTTAGTGAATTGGATATATTATCCTTCAGGAATTGTAAATATAGTCCTTTGATTAATCAAATGTTGTTTCTTATCATAAAAGAAAGAACTTAGACGAGTACTTATGATTTGAACCAAGGTAAGCGAGGTAATTAGTTATATTACATATAACGAGTGTTCATTTCGTTATAAATATTATAAACAGGTGACAGGTGCAAATAATGACACTTATTTTCCACTATGATGCTATTAAACTATGCATATAAAAGAAAAATTCTGATGCTTACTTTCTTCTACATTTATACTTAGGTAACTGTATTCTCAATGCAATACACAAATATATTAAGCAAATTGATTAAGCAATCATTAATTAACTTTTATTCTATTTAGATAAAGTTGTCTTCCTTTTGTTGATTACAACATCAACAAAATTAGCCTTGTTATGGACATGCACTTCTAGTGCATAAAATGTTTTGAAGAAATTGCACTTTCTAGCATATATCATCTGGACAAAACAATTGTATGTGCTTATAGGTTGGTAAATTAAGTTTTCCATGTTCTGTTGCATTGGTAATGGCAGAATTGAATGGTTCAGATCTATATAGAATCATATATTACCAATACTAATCCATGGCAAGTTCTAAATTTGGCAGGTAATGGAAGCAGGACCTATTTCCTTTGTGTCTAATCATGAAGTAGGCTCTATTTCCTCTCATGCGCCAGATCAATCTTGTCATCTGAACAACTATATTCGTTCCAATTCCACTCAAGATATTCCTATGGGGCTTCAATTTCAAGACCTGTATGATCACTTCGAAATCAATATAAATAATTTGGAGGTAGTATTTTTGTCCTTTGAGTTGAAAGATTTCCAAATGCTTGTGGTTTAATATGTAACATCTTGCAGACGAAAATAATGTTGCCTCGTGCTTCTGCACCTATTCCCCTTTTTGAGAAATTCAGTGCATCTTCAAGCTTGTCTTCCTGTATTATCCTTGATGAACCAATTCTGAAAGGATTGGAGGTAAGAAAACCACTAGGTGGATAAATATATTCTAAACAGAAACATCAGTAAAGATGCTTTCCTATATTGTTCCTATCGTATCTTTGCATTATTAAATTTTCTCTGGTGCACAGTAATATTATTACTTTAGCCTGTACCGTTAAGTAGAGTTGTTTGAAGCATGCATTCATGGATAATGTTATCAAGTTGATTCATGTTTTTCTCGATTGATTGGATTCTTTCCAGGATACTGTGTACATCTTTTCAGTTGTGGACTGGTCCATTGTATGTGATAAAGTACATTTATGTATGGTATCCCATATGAAAGAAGAGTACAATTTAAATTGGATAATTTGCAGGACTGATATGTCCATACGTGAATGTGGATAATGAAGATTGTGGAGGGATTATTCTAATTTTTTTTGTGCATGAGTGTTTGACCTCTTGCATTTAGTATTGAAACATTTGGGTCTTGAGACAGGCAGGGGGTTACTATTTCTGTCTTCTGTTTAGCCTTAGTGTATGTTTGGTGGGGTTTAAAAGTAATTTTTTAGGAGATATCGAAAAAAATTGGTAAAATGTGTAGTTGAAAAGTTGATAAAAGTTGTGGGTGAGAAAAAAAGAGTTTAAAATAAAACTAGTCCAAACATGCTCTTATTTTTATGGGTGTATTTATATTTGTATTGAAACAAGAGATGTGAAAACTGTATGAACATGTCTTTTTTTTCTTCTAGTCTCTCATCAATGCAGTTGATAGGGAACATAATTAAAAATTTATTATATTACATATTCACAACTTTCCGCTTGGATTTCAGGTTCATATAAAGGTTTCATCACTTCTTGCTCACTTCTCTGCATCCATGTATGTGGAAATTATTGGATTAATTGAACATTTTAATCTGCTTCTTCCTCCATTAGACTCCATCATGCCACTTGATGTTATGTCAAATGAACTGAAGACTTCCACATATCTCTGGTTCTCTATCACTACTAGTCTGGATATGATTGATTTGCTAGTGAACCTTGAAGATGATGTAACTAATGGCTACACACTCATGCTTTGCGTTCAAATGTTAGATTTGGGGTATGTTTCTTCTTATCATCTATTCTTTAAACTCAGACGATTGTATGAGGCGTAGAAGTGAATGATGGGCATGGCAATGCATTTATGTTTTATTGTTTGTGCCATTATTTAGTATTATTACCTATATTTACTCCTTTTGCTTCCTGCTACTGCTAGACTTCTGAATTGACTATTGTTGTAGTAGTATGTATTATAGGTCATTCAGAAGACATCACTTCCACAATGCTCCTAGACTATGCTGCATTGACTATGCTCCTGTTGTCTACACACTTGGACAAGGGTTTGGGACTGGTATTTGATATATGCTATTGATCTTTGACTTTAAAAACACATTAATGATGTTTGGTTTGTTTTACAATTGTTAAAAATTGTTAAAGATATGAAAAGATCGTGATATTATTCTCTTTGATATTTTTATTCCTTTATAGTTGATTGTGTAATTAACACTATATTTTCTTTTAGGATTATTGTAACCCTATAAATAAAGTCTTATACATTCTAATAAATAGACAAATAGACAGAAGAAGTATACAATTTCTCATATTTCTTTGATTAATCTGTCTCAATTATATTAAGTTTATTATTTTATTATGGTATCACATCTGTTTTAACTTGATTTTAGATTAAACTTGCAAGCTTCTGAGAGAAGCTTCTCTTTTCTCATCCGGCGAAGTTTTCTTGTTTGGATTAGATATTCTCGTCCAACCAATATTAATTTTTTTTTTGTTATACTTTTTTCTTGTGGTCGTCCTTGCATATTTATTGTCACTGCTTTGTCGTCTGGTAGTGAGTGTCTTTATTTCTTTTTTCGACATCTTGCATCCCTCCAATTTTTATGCAAATCAATGCCGCCTTTTTTTTTTTTTTGAAATCTATTGATGGTGGTGTTATATACCTGGAAGTCCTATGGCTTTAAGTGTCTATTTGCTAGTAGCAGTAATGATTGTTATTGGTTTAGTAGTTTGACTAGAAATAGGCTATTGCTTCTCTTTCACCACTTTTATTTTCGTCACATTGTTTTAGTTTCTTTGTGTGCATGGTTCTTGTTAGGCCAATATTTTTTTTTTTACTTTCATATTTGAGAAAATTTTGCTGGTGCAACTTATGGATTTTTGTAGTGCTATTGTTAACACCATCTATTGTCAGCAAATTTTGTTGTTAATTATTTGAGAATTTGATTTTGACCTTGTTCTTTCTACTTATGGGATGTGCCTCACAAGTCTTGGTGATGGTTTCGGTTAGATTGGTGGATGATGATGAAATTTCTTTTGCATCAGCTTCTAGATCTTTGTTTGGCTTGTTTGGCATACATTGTAAATGCATTTCTAAAGTATCCTTTGACCCTTGGAAGATGATGATTTGCTTGGATCAATTTAAGTTTCAAACTCAATTTGGTTTAACGCCATATTGAGTTTGAGGGGGGATGTTGTATGAATAGAATATTATATTATTCTCTTTGGTATTTTCTCGATTGTTTGAGATTATTTTCTTTTATAGTTGATTGTGTAATTATTGCAAATATTTTCTTGTAAGACTTTTATAACACTATAAATAATGTCTTCTACCTTGTAATAATTAGATAGAAAAATTATACAATTTCTCACATTCCTTTCATTACTGTTTTAATTGTATTAAGTTTATTATTTTATCAAAAAATGAACTTTATTGCCCATTTTTAACAATACATACTATGTTGGATACTGTTTTACCGGGGAAATTAATTACATTTTATTTTATCCATATTTGACATTTCAACATATCCCTATTTTTGAGGTTTGATTAATGTACATATGGACACATTTTCGCACCCAACACTTGTAACCAAGTCCGAGTGATATTGCCTGTTGGAAAGGCTTTTCTTTTTGCAGATGATTTTATGTGTGAAGTAAAATGTTAGCCTCTCGAGAAAACCCTGTACTCATTTGAGAATCAGACAACTAGCTTGATTATGATATTTATACCCTTCTTTGGAAGAACACTATGAATTCTTCTGTGTTTCTCTCTTTGGAGTACTTCTTGACTCTATCTTGACTGGTAATTTGTCATATAAATCTCCTGGTAAGGGTGCTTTCATAATGTAGACGTTTTTGGCTTGGAATGTTTTTAATTGCTAACCTCATTGCAGGTTTGATCAAAAAGATATACCAGAGTGCTGGGCCTCTGTGAAGGCATTGAAGATCACTGCATGTTCACCAAACAATGATCAACAAATCTATGTCCTTTGCTCAACTGGTAGTGTATTTGGCTCTGAATCGGTAGGTCAGGAGAACATGGATGTCTCTCCTGGCCGTCACATTGAAAACTCTGATGATAAAAGTTCAACTGCTTATGGGTGCATTCTTTTGCATTATGAAGCTTGCAGAAATATTGAATTGTTTCATCACAAATATAGAATATGCATAAACAATCTTGATATTAATTGCTATCCATTTATAGTTGGGCTAATGGTCAGATTTATTCACAAAGTTTCGGTGTCTGGAACTTCAAATGTCAAGGACAGGCAACCAATTGTGGAGGGTAAAAATCTCTCATCAAGGCCTGGTTTTGATCTTCAAAATTTTGGTTTCTCGAACCTATGTGAAGATGGTTCCTCTGAATGGGCAAGCATCTCGTTGGATCAATTTCCTTTTGTTACAAGTGAAAATTTCAGATCTATTTTTAACATTGAGGATTCAGCTATTGATTTTAGAGCTGAATGGAGGACAGCTCCAAATTTGAAGAATCAGGAAAACGCAAGTTCTGAATTCAGCAATGAGGAGAGATCAGAAGTATTTTCTTCCCCACTGCTGAAACCTAATACTGTTGCTGAGTCTTGGCAAAGAACCTTTAGTGCTAACAACTCGATTCTTGTTGATATGAAGCTTGGCAGTATTGCAGTGCATTTTCATGATTCCTCATGCATTATCGGAACTGTTTCTCTGCCCTTGGCAAAATCACTATTCTCTGTTTGTGAAGACCATTTGGACGTAGTTTGTTCTACTGAAGGATTGATCCTTTCTTCATTACAGTGCACTCAAACCCTCCATGAGTTTCTTTGGGGTCCAGCATCACTCAATCTTTCTCCAATGCTAAACTTACGACTGAGGAAAGAGAACACTGATTTGTTGAAATCTCATCTTGAAATAGATTTTAGCATCCAGCATGTATCCTGCATTTTACCTCCTGACTTCCTGGCTATAGTTATTGGTTATTTTTCATTACCTGATTGGAACTTCAGTACAAAAGAGGGGCCTACTGGCAAGAACTCAGAGTCTATGGATTCAGAAGACACCATTAGTATCACATATAAGTTTGAGATACTGGATTGTGAATTGATTACACCGGCTAGAGACTGCACTGAGTTTGTGAAGGTTGATATTGAACAAATGTGTATTAGTTTTTTAGAAGACATTGATTCAAGTATGGTACTGAAGAGCATTCCTTCCATTTGTTGTGTTAGTACCGAAAAACTTGCTGATAGAAATCATTGTATTGATTTAACTGGACATAACCTATCTCTATCTCTGCTATTATTGAAAGGCGATATGGTTGATTCCTCGAGTAGATATCAGAATGTCATCTTAATTGCACCATTGAGTGCTGATGTATGGCTGAGAATACCCAGCCAGTCTGAGTTTTCCAGTGTAGCTTCTTCTTGCCCAGTGTGTGTTATGGCTAATGTCAGCAGCTGTCAGGTTGACATTGAAGGTACGAGGAATTAATATTTTCATTGTAACTGCATTCTGATGCCACTTTTGTTTCTACTTCCATTGAAATTCGTACTCTTTTCTTTATCTACAGGAGTTTTTACAGTTGTTGGATTTGAGGCACTGGTGTATGTCATTGATCAATTTTCCATGGTCAACAAAAAATCCAAAATTTTCATGTCTAATAACTCACAGTTTCTGCAGTTAGAAGAACACCTGTTAGAAAATGCTTCACTTCAACATGAAGCCTCAACTGTCACCTTTACTGAGATGAGGTTCTGTATGAAGTCACTATCAACAAGATTGCATCACATGAAAAGAGAGTCATCTTCTTCTGAAGTCGTGGCAGAGGCAGAGATGCAATTTACATGCACTGCATCATTAATGAATGAAAAACCTCTATGCTTTTATATTTCTTTTTCTTCTCTTGCTCTATTTTCATTGTTGAATTCTGTTATGCTTGCGGAATGCACTTCTCCAGGCTCGGGATCATCAGTTCTTGACATGGCTCTTTCGGTGTCAGATCATGGGGAAAATCATCTAGTTGTTTCCCTTCCTTCTTTGGATGTCTGGGTACACTTGTTTGACTGGAGTGAGATCTTTGATCTACTTGGTTCATGCATTGAGCAGCCCTTTGTCACATTGGCCTCGGATCCTAGTGAAAATATAGATCTCTCAAGTTGTACTTCATCAACAAACATGAGGCATGGTGCTTGTCTTTTTACTCTAACATTGGAAAATCTTGGAATGGCTATTCATATTCCTGCCCAGGTCAGCAGGGCTTCATCTAGCTCATTTTGGAGGCCTCATACTCACAATGAACAGTGTCTGAGTGACTTCTGCGGCAGAATAATTGGAAATCCGAATTGTTTTCTTTCTATTACCTTGCATAGTAGAAGCACTGTACTAGTAGCTGATGGCAAAACTATGAAACTAAAGGCCAATCTCGAAAAAATGATTGGGACGATGAATCCATATATGGATAACAGTGAACAGACGTGGCCTCTTTTTCAATTGTTTCAAATCAATCTAGAAGCAGAAATTTTTAGTTATAGGATTGAGAATGCAGATGCTAAAGTGGAATTTATATGTGACAATCTAGATGTGCAGCTCTCAGATCACATATTGCACTTCTTGCAGTTCACATGGTTAGAAAAATCTGATGACGGGCCTTTTCAATTAATATTCAAGAGTGTGGATTTTACAGCACAACTAAAGAATTTTTCTCTTCTTTTAAATGATTCGAAGGTAAGCACCATCAGTATTCCTCGTTGCTGGATTACAATTTTTTGAACAATTAGGTTTATTCATTGATAAAAATAATTAGCAGTCCCTATGATTGTTTTCTAATAATACGGGGAATTTAAAATTATATTCAAGCAGTTCTTTAAATTATCAAAGTGCCAAGGTGGGATGAGGGGGAGAGGAGTGGGGAATAAGAGAGAGATAAAAAGGAAACATGATGGCTTAGCTTGTAGTATGTCATTATCAATTCTTGCAATCATGCAACCATCTTACATTTTCTGCTCATGCATAAATCTTTTTAATATTTTACCATACATTTCAAAACATTTTGCAATCTGTGCCTAAAAAAAGTTGCTTTAGTATTCTTGTCAGCAGAAGTGGTTAAATTGCAGGTTTCATTGCATTTATTATTTTAGATGCATTGCTCACAGATTTAAAAGTTTATCTCTGTTCCTCAGTTTATGCTGGAACGCCGAAGCTCTTGTTCTTTTCATCTCAAGCAAATTAATATTTGCTATATGTGACGATTAAGTCCAGTCAACATCTTTTTTATTTTTAACAAACTCAATATTTTATTAACATTACATGATTGATAATTATACATGGAGGTTTGCGGGAATCTAATTTTCATTTACTGAGAAGTTTGGGATAAACATTTGTGAACTAGTTGATATAACTTGATTGATCGGTCTGACATCTGATGTTACATTTCTTAATTAAAGTATAACTCTTTATGGTAATGCAGTGGACTTCTCGTGGTCCTCTGCTGGAGCTTCTTTTAAGCAATTTAATATTTTGCTCCAATGTAATGCTGGACAAAATTGAGGGATCAATTGGCGGGGAGCTTCAGGTGAACTACAACAACATTGAGAAGGTAATGCTTCACGAACATTATGATATACTATTTTCCTGACCTTGGTTTTTTAATAGGAAATATTTTTTCCCGTGCAAATCTTATAGGTCTTGTGGGAGCCTTTTGTAGAACCTTGGAAATTTCAGTCGAGCATGAGCAGAAAGCATGATGAGAGTACCCTTCTGAATAGTGCAATGATGACAGACATCCACCTTGAATCTACATCACAGCTCAACTTGAATGTTACTGAGTCCCTTGTTGAGGTATTACATGTTTGGTAGTCTTCTAAGAGGAATTTAATCCAGCCTACTCATTCAGGGGTAATCTGATTCTCTGTATAGGAGTGGTTCCTTGTGATCTGAAATGAATTGGTGCACAATTTATCATGTTGACTAGGTCAACTGCAAATCAACCGGTTACTCAGATTGTCATTTATGCCCTTTACATATTTTTCAGTTTCGTTAGCACTTAATTTAAATTTTCATATTAGTCTTACAATATATTTTCTTATGTTTAACGTCTTAGCTTGTGTGTTCATTCTTTTGATGATGCCTTTTCTGCCTTTTCTTGCTTGGCAACTTGTTTGATAACTAACGTAGTAGCAAAGTTATGTAGCACTTGAATTTTATCAACACGTGCAGGTTGCGGCGAACCTGCACCTGATTCAATGCTGTTATTGTTTTGTAATATTGAATTTCTTTTAGCCAAGTACTGGGTAAATTTATCCTTCTAAAGTGTGCATTTTACATGTAATGAATATTGTCCACGAGATAAGAGGTATGCATCAAGTATTAACAAGTCCAGTGAACAATGTCATGCTGGTGCATTGATTTTGCTGCATTTTTCTGGAGCGGTAAAATTATACACTTCATTGCCAAAAATGTTGATATCACTGATTATCTGTCTTTTTTGCTACAAAAAGGTTGTTTCGAGGGTAATTGAGATGATCAAGGATGCATGGGGCTTGATGGGCATGACAGAAAGTTCGAAGTTCTTTAATTCTCGGATTAATGAAAAACTAGAAACTGGAAGATATGCTCCATATATACTACAGAACTTAACTACTTTGCCTCTTGCATATAATGTCTGCCAAGGGCGAGTCAGGGCTGATGATATAGATTTGTCCTGGTTAAAATGTTTTCTGCAACCTGGTTCTTCTACTCCAGTTTATGTCAATGAATCTCCTGAGGAACAGCTTTTCCGCTATGGGCCAGTTCAATATTCTGATCGACTCACAGACAAGCAATTGCTAGAGGCAGCACATCATTATATAATTTTCCAACTTGAGGGTACATCTGTACCGTCTGATCCCATTTCAATGGATCTTGTCGGTCGAAGGTACTTTGAAGTGGATTTTTCAAAATCATCAAATAATGCAGAACTTGGCAGGGATGCAGATATTGCGATAAGTAATAAAAAAGTTGAAGAAGTTGGTAGAACAGATGTAAACAGAGGCTTTATTGTTCCTGTGGTGATTGATGTCTCTGTACAGCGGTATACAAAGTTGATGCGGTTGTATTCAACAGTATGTCAAATTCTGGCCTTGTTTGGTGTAGTTTTTGATTCTTTGTATCTGCTTTAGACATTTTTTGCTTTCAGGTCGTACTTTTGAATGCAACTTCTGTGTCACTTGAAGTACGATTTGACATCCCATTTGGTGTGTCTCCAAAGGTAATCTGATTCAAAATTTAGTTCGATTCCTTGTTTCTTCTCTCATTGCATTACAATTTTTCCTTTTCTCTTGGAGTTAGTGGTGGGTGGGTTCTATGGCATGCTTATAGCAGTGTGTTGATGTAGATTCCTAACCTTTCTTCTTTTCAGATTCTGGGCCCAATATTTCCTGGCCAAGAGTTTCCCCTTCCTCTTCATTTGGCTGAATCAGGACGCATACGATGGCGTCCTCTTGGTGACATGTACCTATGGAGTGAAGCTTATAACATGTCAAGTATTGTTTCGAATGAAAGCAGGATCAGCTTTTTGCGTTCCTTTGTTTGTTATCCTTCTCATCCGAGCAGTGATGCATTTCGCTGCTGCATTTCTGTGCACGATCAGTGCTTGCCTTCTACTGCTATGTTAAAGAAAGTTTTGTCCCCATTTGATGTTGATAGTGGGAAACATTCTTTTAATGGTCATAATCAATTCTCAAATAATCTGGAGAGGCCAAAGGATAGGTTTCTACACCAAGTAACTTTAACTAGTCCGCTGGTTTTGAAAAACTATCTCCCAGAGGCAATGTGTTTGACGTTAGAAAATGCTGGTGTTACGCGTACTGCCTCTCTTTCAGAGGTTGGTAGCCAGTTGCTCTGGGTAGCTTGAAATTCCATGGATTAAACTGTCACTTTATCTGCTTTTTATTCCTCTTTGGAAACTAAAGTTGGTATTTATATTTTCAGGTTGAAACTTCTCTCTTTCATGTTGATTCCTCACATGACCTGTCAGTAACTTTCCAATTGCGTGGATTTAAGCCATCACTAATGAAATTTCCACGTGCCGAAACATTTAGTGCAATGGCAAAATTCAGTGGGACGAGATTCTCTGTGTCTGAAGTGATTAAGTTTGATCCTGAATTATTGGATGGTATTTATAATTGCTATTGTGTTGCAAATCAATTGAGCTGTTGCATGTTAACAATTTGTTTACAAATTAATCAATATCTTATAAATTGGTCCAGGTCCTCTATTTGTTACCATGGAAAAGGTAATGGATGCATTTTCTGGAGCTCGTGAAATACATGTATCTGTTCCGTATTTATTGTATAATTGCACTGGGTTTACTCTTCGTCTCTCGAACTCTATCACTGAAATGAAAGTTTATAGCTGCATCATTCCTTCATGCTATAATATAGACGAGGAAAACCTACTTTTTGAAAAGAAAGATGGTCTTGGTTTTCTATGTTTGAATCTGGATATGCCTGCCACTACAGGTAACAGTTGCAGAGTAACTTCCACAAAAATTTAATTTTGCCATAAAATTAAATGTTTACAAGTTCTTTGGCAAACCTTGGAATTCATTTGGTATTTTTCCTAGGTTCAACCAGTGAAACAAATTTGAATTCTCCTGATTTGGTGGAAAGTGATAGTAAAAAGGCTGATGCTTGCTTGTTTTCGCCCAATCCAAATTCATTTTCTGGTGAGATTATGGTCAGGCTAAGTAGGTACCTGCCTTCTGTGATGGAAAGCTATTCCAAGCATTCTTGGTCTTCCCCATTTTCTCTTGTCCCACCAACTGGTTCAATTAGTGTTCTTATTCCTCAACCGTCGATGACTTCTGGGTATGTAGTATCTGTTTCTGCTGTGGCTGCACCATTTTCTGGAAAGACAAAATTTATCACTTTCCAGCACAGGTACTTATTAACATCCTCACTTTTAAGTTAACTAACAAATGAGCCTATATATCAATTCATTTCATATCCATTTATACCCTTGTTTCTGATAATAGCATCCATATATTTTTCAGATATGTGATAAGTAACGCATGCACCAAGAACTTGTGTTATAAGCAGAAGGGTACTGCTTTTGCTTTTTCACTGGGTGCTGGAAGGCATTCCCATATTCAGTGGATGGATACAACAAGGTTTGCTACTTTATGTCATTACTAGCCGTATCGTGCCACTTAGCAGTTAGCACCTTAGGAATTAGTAAGGACTTCACTAATTTTTTGGCACATCCCAGTTGCTGAGATTATGATTTCTATACTTTGATGTTATTTTCATTGCTGCAACTTCCAAGGATTGTTAGTTTGTTAAGTTGAAATGTTTGACATGAAGCCGGCATGCATGGAAATGCATATACATAAATTGAACCCTTTAGAATTGTGTAGTGGCATGGATTCCTTAATTTTGAAAATGACAATTCAAATAGAAACAGTGCATGTCAATGATGGTTGAAAATGGCAATCTGTTATGAAGAAAATAATAGCTTTGTTAGATTTTAATGTTCCTTTAGCTCTCAAATTTCCTCACTAATATTCTACTCTCTGTTCTAATTTTTAAATTCCAGGGAATTACTGATTTCTGTTCGTTTTGATGAACCTGGATGGGAGTGGTCAGGATGCTTCTTGCCAGAGCATCTAGGTGATACTCAGATTAAAATGCGAAACTATATCTCAGGTGCAATCAATATGATACGTGTGGAAGTGCAGAGTGCTGATGTTTCCATTAGAGAAGAAAAGATAGTTGGAAGCCCCCATGGGAACTCTGGGACAAACTTGATTCTTTTATCCGATGATGATACAGGCTTTATGCCATACAGAATTGACAACATGTCTAGGGAGGTTAGTAGATGCTTGATTTGTGCTTGGCATAGAATTTTTGAGTAAAAGGAAGATTGTTGAAGATAAAATTTATATAAATAAATTTGTCCTATCTCTAACAGCTTATGGTTTATATGAGGTAGTTCAACATGGTATCAGAGCCAGCAAAGATACTAGGTTGAAGTCTTGCCGCCACCCATTTATAAAAATTGTCCACGTGTCACACCTTTTATCAAAATCCAACTTGAGCAAAATTTAAGTAGATAAATTTGTCCTTCTTACAAGAGCTTTTAGATGAGGTAGTTCAACAAAAACAATAATTGAATGTTCCTACATTATTTGTTATGTTTGCATCACTAAAAGATTGTACTTTGAACGAGTGTTTGGCTCGTGAATATTCCTGAATGATGTAGCACTCATAAAACTTATCCTTTTCAATATTTATTTGGAAAGTTCGGGGCAACTTGATTAACTTTCTCAGGTGGGAAAAAATGCAGTCATTCTTGACAAGCTTTCTTTTTCTTGAAAACACCTAGGATTTTTCGCTGTTTTGTATACGCCATACCAAGTAAGATAGCACCAAGAGAATGTGAATGCAATTGCATAAGAACGTCTGAAAAGCTCAACTTGATTTATCAGATTTCTTGAGTTCATTGGGAAAATATTGTTTGTTTTTAGTTTTGTAGTAATTGTTTCTTGCTGCTCTAAAAACTTGGCAATATCCAATTTTCTCTGCCAAGTTTAGAATGTCATGATTCACAATGTTTGTGATTGACTTTATTGATGTTTGGGTAGTGGATTTAGTGCACGTTATTGTTTTCTCTTTGATACATTGTAGAGGTTGCGAATTTACCAGCCAAGATGCGAATCTTTTGAAACATTGGTTCAATCTTACACCTCTGCCCCTTATGCTTGGGATGAACCCTGCTATCCACATCGTCTTACTGTTGAGGTATGATTTACTAATTTCAATGTCACAAAAATTAGTCAGCAACTGTTATAGATTAATATTTGTTTAAATTTTGTCAGGTTCCTGGTGAACGTGTTTTAGGATCATATGCTCTTGATGATGTAAAAGTTCATTCATTTGTGTACTTACCTGCAACTTCAGAGGTACTATTCTTATATGCGTTTTAGAATATGAAATAAACATACTAATAATTTGGCTGGGCTAAGGTAGTATGCAGTGAATGTGAATTGCACAATTATAGATTAAGATGGTGTGCACACATCCAAAGAAGGCCTATTGATGCGTCGGTAAGGGTGATTGCAGACGTTGAGGAAGAGGGCGACCTAAAATTAAATGGAATGAAATGATTAAAAACTATTTGCGCGTTCTTGTTTAACCATTGTATGGTCTTTGAACAGCAGAATGGAGGAAAAATATCCTCATAGTACAATGCTTTTGTGAACCAAGTTGAGAAAGAAATACATCTTGGTTTCCTTTTCATAAACCATGAAGTTATAAAATGTGTTTTGGACAAAAAGTTTGTCTTATAGTTGATGCCAAGATAAAATGCATTGTGTCTGAATGAACACAAGTGAAGATAAACAGTTGGGAAATTACAGAAATTCAGAGAACAGAAGAAGTTAAGGCAGAGGAAAAGATGATAAGGAAGTGTTGCAAGAGAAATGACGAATATGTCATTTGGCTCACTTCTCTATATGAATGTCCTTTTTCTATTAAATGAGGCAAACGACAATAACACCATCAATTATTAAGTTACTTCAAGAAAGAAGGGTTCTTGTTATTGTTTTTGTGTGTATTAGAAATTTAAAGATGTATTATTTTGTGGTGAAGAATTATAGTTGTAATACCATGGTAGATGGTTTGCTAGGATTTTATCCTGTCATTATTATATTGCTCACTAAGAGCATAATTATTTGTTAGCCCTGTGCTTTAGCTGTATATATACAGTAACATGACATCACTGTGTGATTATTTTGCAGTGCCGTCACTTTTTTCTATATGGGTTACAAGTCTCATTTTCTATGTTGCAAGTTGAATTATTGACGAATTCTGCCACTTCTTTTTTCAGAAGCCTGAAAGAAATTTGCTCATTTCTGTCCATTCTGAAGGAGCAATTAAGGTCCCATATAAACTTTTTATAGAATGGTCATATATGTACTTTACATTTTGTTCATAATGAAATCTCTTTTCAATCAGGTTCTCAGTATTATTGATTCAAGTTACCATGTTTTGAATGATTTGAAGAGTCTGCATGTTCCTCAGCTGAAAGACAAAAGAAAACCAATTCATAAGTATGAAACTTCTGTTCATTACAAGGAAAGGATATCAGTTGACATACCCTTTCTTGGAATATCTTTGATGAATTCTCATCCTGAGGTTTGTTATTGTAGAAAGCATTACATCTGGAAGGGTAAAAGACATAGTTGGTCACCCAGCTGAACTTAAAATTGTTTTTATCATCAAAGCTTAACTGATTTTGATGTGGCATACGGTTTCGCCTACATGGCATTTTTAGACATTATTATGCGTACCTGGTATGCCACAATGGCAAATTTGCACTTCTTAATAAAGTTCATTCTGAAACACATCAGCAAAAATCAGAAATGCACGTCATAAAAATCTTTCGAAGTTCGTTAATGGTGGGTAATGGAATGGTCAAATTCAAATGAATTTAGAAGTTCAGTGATGAAATTGAAATAATTTTAAGTTCGTTGACTAAAATAATAAGTTGGGTGACGAACTGTCATTTTTTATCCACATAACTATGTAGGCTAGTCACATGCTTCAATCATTTTTAATTGTAGTGTCTGTTTATGTTTTGTAGGAGTTACTCTTTGCGTGTGCCAAGAACATGAAAGTTAATTTTGTACAGAGTTTGGATCGACAACAGTTTTCCTTGCAAGTTTCATCCTTGCAAATTGATAATCAGTTAAATATTACTCCATACCCTGTAATCCTCTCTTTTGACCATGGAAACAAGGGCAATCTGGTCAACCAGGTGAAGTATAAAGAAGATAGTATAAAAATGGCAAGCGGAAGTATGACTCAAATTGCTTGTCATGAACCAGTTTTCTCCTTAGCTGTTGCAAAGTGGAGGAACAAAGATGCATTGGTTTCATTTGAACATATGAGCCTCAGGTTTGTGTTTGTTCATCGTCCGTACTTCTGGAATTTGTCCCTTTCACCATTGCCATATTGCTTCTTCTTCTTCTTCCCCCTCCCCCCTCTCTCTCTCTCTCTGGTACTTTTCTTTTTCCCTCTTTCTTTAAAAAAAAAATCATACCACCATAAGGGTAGAGAGTATTTATTAAAACTCTGAAGAAATAAAACTTGATGTATTGCTGTATTCTTGCAGAATTGCAGATTTTTATCTCCAGATCGAGCAAGAAGTAGTATTGAGATTGTTTGATTTCTTTAAAACTTTATCTTCAAGGTTGGAGAGCAGAATTTTCCAGCATGTGGACTCCACACAGCATCAATTGTTTCCTGATTTTGAATTTTCTAGGAATGCCTTTGTAGATGTTGGAAAACGTGCGTATTCCACAAACATTACAATGCTTAATCAAGACTACAAAAGAAGCTGTTTGCTACCTAAAATGGTCCCAATTGGAGCTCCATGGCAGCAAATTCACCTTCTTGCCAGAAAGCAGAAGAAGATATATGTTGAATTATTTGATATGGCACCAATTAAGTTCACCTTGAGGTTAGTAGCCAGCTGGTTCTTGAGCCACCATGCTTTACCAGTTGTCCCCCCTTTTTTCTTTTTTACCAATTGTCCTGTTACACCCACGATATATTACCCCTGAAATGCTTTCTTAATTTCTTCTTGCAGCTTTTCCAGCAGTCCATGGATGCTTAGAAATGGGGTTCTTACATCAGGAGAATCTCTTATCCATGTAAGTCCAAACTTCATGAGATAGAGAATAATTCTGCAACATGTTACTGAATTTAATTTTGATCTTTAAAGAAGACGATGATTTCAACTCAATCACAGAATAAATTTCGTGGAATATTGGCTTTTATTGCTAATATAGAAGTAGTAACTGTTGTCGTGTTTTTTCTTATTATTTTCGTAGTACTCAGAACGTTACTTTGTGTAGAGAGGTCTTATGGCTCTTGCTGACGTTGAGGGAGCAAAAATTCATCTCAATCAACTGATCCTTTCACACCAGCTAGCTAGCTGGGAATCCATCCAAGAGATTCTCATTAGCCATTACACTCGGCAGATTCTACATGAAATGTACAAGGTAACCTTTCTTGGCCAAACTTTGGCAAAATATTTTAAGAGTTATTTTTTGGATGAAATTACGTGCATAGTGTTCCTTTTCAACAACTACTTGGTTGCTGTATTCAATACCATTGTTATCCTTGAATTGGACCCAATACTTTGCAGGTTTTTGGTTCTGCTGGCGTTATAGGGAATCCTATGGGATTTGCGAGGAGTCTAGGTCTTGGCATCAAAGATTTCTTATCACTACCTATCTGGAATGTTTTTCAGGTATATTGACCTTAATTGATATCCATTTTCTTGTTAATTGATTATTTGAACCAATAATTGCTTTTCCAGAGTCCTTCTGGACTTGTTACTGGTGTGGCGCAAGGTACCACGAGTCTTGTGAGCAACACCGTGTATGCCATAAGTGATGCTACAAGTCAATTCAGCAAAGCTGCACATAAGGTACTTTTGGATCCATTAACATTTGAAATGTGGCTCATCTCAACTCAACTTTAATTAGTCTCAACTTGCAGGGTATTGTTGCATTTACATTTGACGACCAGACAGTGACAAAGATGGAAAAGCACCAAAAGGGAATGTCTTCACACAGTAAAGGTGTCATAAATGAATTCTTAGAGGTACTTTTATTATATTTTTTGTACTCGTGGCATCGTGCATTTATGCTATGCTGGACTGGACACTATTGGATAGGATTAAATAAGTTAACATCTTGTTTGTTCTCTTGTGCACTGGACACTATTGGATAGGATTAAACAAGTTAACATCTTGTTTGTTCTCTTGTGCAACGTCTGTCTAGTACTATATACTAAACATGCCCTTGGGGAAACACAAGGACATTGTAAGGAATTATAAAGAAGCATATTCTCTAGCAATATCGATTGTAATGTAGTGTTATTATATTTGGATTCTTTTGCTTAAATCTCAGTATGTGTATATCTCTTCCTTACATGAAGTCACGAGTCAATCCTGTGTCCACAAGTCAGTACTTCTGAAACTTTCTTGTTGCATCCAGGGACTTACTGGTGTTCTCCAATCACCTATTAAAGGGGCTGAAAAACATGGCCTTCCCGGATTGTTGTCAGGTATTGTTCTTCAAAAGTACAGTTCTTTGGTTTGTCTCATTCCCAGGGGCAAGAAACTCCAAAATTAACTGAAGACATGTTCGATGAGGATTGGATAGTATTCACAGTATAAACAAAGAAAAAGAACTCTATACCAAATATGCAATAAAAGTGTTCTTATTACTTCAGTATGTTGGTACACCACATCCTTATTTCCAGTGATCTAAAAGGCGGGGCCTAAGCGTGAGGAAAAAGCCTCGCATATAGGGAAGGCGTGGAAAATGTGGTCAACTCTATTTTTTGACCACCTAATGCATGCCTAGGCACCAAAAGGCGGGTGCCTTCTTTTAATTTTTATTTTTTTAAAGGTTGAATAAACTAATTAAATAAAATTAATAATTATAATGGTTTTATTAAAATAATTAAATTAATGGTCTTATTAAAATAATTGTTAATGGTCTTAGAATAATTAAAATAATATTAAACATAGGAAAACGCCTTATTAAGCTTAGGTTCGTAAGGCTTGAGGCTTGACCTTGCCGTTTTGCCGCGCCTCATGCCTTTTATAACCTTGCTCATTTCCCCGCAGGTATAGCTGTAGGTGTAACCGGCCTCGTGGCAAGACCAGCAGCCAGTATTCTTGAAGTCACCGGAAAAACTGCACAAAGTATCAGAAATCGTAGTAGGCTCCACCAGATGGGACACGGGCACTTAAGGGTCCGTTTACCGAGGCCTCTGAGTAGAGATTTTCCCCTAAGGCCTTACTCTTGGGAGGAAGCAGTCGCCTCGTCTGTATTCACTGAGGCCGACATGAAGCTTAGGGATGAGACCTTAGTCATGTGCAAGGCACTTAACCCGGGTGGTAGGTTCGTAATTATCACCAAAAGACTCGTCTTAGTTGTTAGCTGCTCGAATTTGAAAGATTTGGGTAAACCCGAGTTTGAAGGGGTTCCTGCAGATCCAAAGTGGGTGATAGAATCAGAAATCGGGTTGGAGAGTGTAATTCATGCCGACAGTGATAATGAGGTGGTACATATTGTTGGAAGCAGTTCAGATACGACAACCAGACAGAATCAACACAATCAGAAAAGAGCAAAGGGAAAGCAGTGGAATATTTTGCATACTCCTCTCCCTCTTTTACAGACTAATTTGGTATTTACATGCCAAGAAGCAGCAGAGGAGTTTCTTGAAGTACTTCTGTCTACAATTGAGAAGGAAAAAGAACAGGGCTGGGGTTTTGTGTATGTTCTGCATCAGAGCAATATTAAATAGCTTCTTATGAGTAGACACCAACATAATTCTCCTGCAATAATTTTGGTTATGTATACAGTCTCTTCATAGTTGTGTGATTTGGTCCTTCACCACTGCCATTGTCACCGATTGACACAGCCTTTACGCTTTCACGGCTTGTTTGTTAGGGTGGATTAGATTCGATTCGACAATATTTACGACGACAAAGAAACTAGGTTTTTGTTCATTATATTGTTTAGTCTTATACAATAATCTGTATCAGATGTGCACTCATAGTTTTGTATATGTAACCTAATTATGTAACCATAGGCATTTTTGTATGATAGTAACTATCTTGTACTGGTTACCATAAAGGACAAACTAGCAGGGCCTGTGGTGCATATATCTATAATCTATAATATTAAAAAGTCACACAAGATTAGAATTATTGTTATGAACTATTTCATCCAAACTATGTTTAGGCTATTTCAATAGTAGTCTTTTTAGTTTTTGTTTTATTAATTCACATGTATATTCATTCATTCGTTGAACGAGTTTATTTATTTTATATATAAAACATATTGTATTTTTCTAGATTTATTCATTCATCGTATATTGTATTTACTAGATAAATGATATGTATTTATAAGATATTTTGATGTATTTAAAGTGTTACGTGGCTTTAGAAGAATTTTTATACATTAATATGGTTTATTGAGATTTACGTATAAAGTCCTTGTAACCACTTTTCTCCAAGTCTTCCCCGAGGGGAGAGCTCCACCTTCCCTCCCCTCTCCTCTCCTCCCCGAATGAGCTGGAACCACTGACGGTCACCCTCGGCTGCTGCCACCTTATGGCCTCCAATAAAACAGGTCACTATGTGATGGTCAAAATTCATCAACCTTGCTTATCAAGCCTACTTTATATTAATAGTAAGTCAAAAGAACAATTTGAAATGAAAATGAAGAAACAATTTTTGTCATATATTCAAAAACAAGTTAAACACTATTAGAATATTTGAAGTAAGAATGAAATAGAACAACAAATAAAAAATAGGGTTAATTACATTAATGGTCATCATTCTTTCAGGTTTGTAATGATTTCATCCTCATTCTTTTTTTTTAGTAGATATCATCCCCATTCTTTTATTTATGCTTACAGATGGTTCATAAATCACTATTTTTCACTATTCCAACAATTCTTGGACAATTTTGCCCATTGACTAAAATAAATCATAAACTATTTTATTCTATTCAAATAAGTGTTCTTCCCCAACTAAAAAAAATCACACCCACCCCACACCAACACCCACACCCACACCCACACCCACACCCATAATCTATTTGCATAACCCTCCAATCAAGACACTGTACACCCACGGCAGACTGTATATATTTTCATTCCCACTACCACCTAATTCATATAGGCAGCCTTATTCTTCCTCTTATTTTTCGATGGATCAGTACTTATGGGTCCACCAAGAATGCTGCCGCCACAGCCACAGCCAATGCTGGGATATTATTTGAGTAATTCGAATGTGTATTACATGAGGAAGTCGGCTCCGGAGATGAAAACAGCAATTTAGGAGGCGGTGCCACCCCAGCTGACTAATGTGTACTTGAATTCATATTGGAATTACTCGGCTCCTTACGAAAATGGTGGTGTGAAAGTGATTCATCCAAAAGAGCCACCGCCTCTACCATCGCCCAGGGCCACTGCGTGGGATTTTTTGAACCTGTTTGATGGGCATGATGTTGGGTACCAGGGTTATTATTCAACTGGTAGATATGGGTATGGTTCGATTTTTAGCAGCCCAGATTCAACTGAAGTGAGAGAGAGTGTGTGTATTCTTGAGTTGGAGGAAGAAACAGAGAATGAGGTCTACAGAGAGGTTCAAAAGGGAAGAAAGTGAATGCAGAAACAAGAAGGAATTCGAAACCAAGCACTCCTAGTTCTAGATCAATGCCACTACATAAGAATAGTGAGGGTTATTCAAAAATTTGGGGTGGGGTGGGGTGGGGTGGGGTGGGGTGGAAAAGATGATTTTTTTTAGTTGGGAAAGAACACTTATTTGATTAAAATAAAATAGTTTAGGATTTATTTGTACTTTTAAAAAGGTTAAGGGTCCAATGTACTGTTTTCATTGTATTTTTTTTTCCATCATTTTAATTTATTTAAGTCAATGGGCAAAATTGTCCAAAAATTGTCGAAATAGTGAAAAATAGTGATTTGGGGACCATCTGTGAGTATAAATGAAAGAATGAGGATAATATCTGCTAAAAAAAAGAATGAGGACGAAATCGTTACAAACCTGAAAGAATGGGGACCATTAGTGTAATTAACCCTAAAAAATATCAATCACTTGACTTGAAATTTTAAAAATTGATTAATCAACTATGCATGCATTTGATTCCTATTCAAGAGAGGCCCTACTCGACAAATGTAAGAATAAGATTAGATTTCATATGCGGTCACTGAACTTTCATTGAAATTTTGATTGGATCATTAAAATTTAATTTGTACAGCTCGTCACTAAACTTCATTTTAATTTCAAAATTTACCATTATGTCACATGCCATCTTTCAAATTGATGAAAATTACTATATTGACAACCATACCACACGAACAATCCATGTAATTATTGTGTGGCATTTTAATTTATCACGTCACATTATAAAAGTATTAAAAATACGTATTTTAACATAAAGACATTGTCATAACCAGTATTCTATAACTTTCGTTTCTAGAGTTCATATAGCAATTACGTGGAAGTTTAACAATTGTATAATGCCAACTAAGCTAATTCCGTGACTTTGGGTGATGATAGATAATGAAATGTGGTAGAATGGTGAAATTTGAAAGTATTTTGAAGTTTAATTATTTAATTGAGACATATTAAAGTTAAGTGAATATAGATGAAATGTACCCCTAAAAATATGACAGGTGTAAGAATATTTTCAATTAAAAGATAAAATGTCTATTTTGTGGGATGGCAAGTCAAGACGAGGCCGGACCGGTCCTCCTCTCCCCATGGAGGAGGAATGGATATGTGATGGGATTAAAATATATCGTTTAATTTACTTATTTTTTTTATCACCGATTAAAGAGAGGTTTATTCTACTACAAGCATACAAAAAAAGTATTTTTTTGTCTATCACTACGTCTTAATCCTTTCAAACCAAAACTCATATATCTCTCAATTCTTCAATTTTTTTATATTCATCAAAATCAAACTTCCTTCAAACAAAACTCTCTCTCTCTCTCTCTCTCATTCTTCCCAACTCCTCAATCCATTAAAATTCTCTACGGTCGGATTCTACCACAAAAAAAGCGTTATACTAGTCACCCACCGTAAGGAGATTTACTCCACTACAAGCATACAAAAAAATACTTCTTTGTCCGTCACTACATCTTCATCTTCTCAAACCAAAACTCATATCACTCTCAATCCATCCATTTCTCCATATTCTTTTTCATATTCATCGAAACCAAACTCTTCTTAAACAAAACTCTCTCTCTTTTTTATTCTTCTCAACTCCTCAATCCATTAAAATCCTCTACGGTCGGATTCCACCGCAAAAAAAAAAATAAACGGTATACTAGTACATAATCACCGACCGTATGGAGGTTTACTCTGCTACAAGCACAAAAAAAAAAATACTTATTTGTTCGTCATTACGTCTTCATCCTCTCAAACCAAAACTCATATTTCTCACCCAATTCTTAAATTCTCCATATTCATCAAAATCAAACTCCCCTCAAACAAAAATCTATCTCTCTCTCTCATTCTTCTCAATTCTTCAATCTATTAAAATCCTATACGATCAGATCCCGCCGCAAAGAAAAGAGTATACTAGTTAAAAGTAAAATAAAATAAAATAAAAAAATAAGATTTAGGTTCGAGACACGGGGATCATGTTTCCAGGATTCTTCGCCAAATTTATGTTAAAAGGGCAAAAAAAAAAAACTTTCTAATCAAAAAACTTAAAATAAAGGGCGTTGATTCTATATTTTAACCAATCAAATGTAAAAAGAGTGTTAATGGAGGAAAATGAAAGCGCGGAAATGGTGCAAAGGAAACAACCGAACGACGGCGGCAGCTTGTGGCTGTTCAAATCAATTTTCACTTTGAGCAACAAAACCTCCACCGGCGATGCAAAAGACTCGCCAAAACACGATCAACCGATTTCCCTTCTCTCTCCGCTAGCGAATTCCGTCGTCTCTAGCTGCTCCAAGTAATTAATTACTACTTTATTATTGTTTAATTTCAAATTCTCCATCCAGATTATTGCTTTTTGTTTTTTGGTTTTATTGAAAATAATGATCTATAAAGGAATGTGATCAGATAACACGCTGAGAGTTGAGCTTACGTGCATTAACGAATTCTAGTTGTTGAATATGTACACATAGCAGCAAGTACTGTAAAACCATTTTCATGATGCTTGTAATTACAATTGTGGAGATATATGAAGTAGTAGTATATTCATCAGAATAAAGGAACTACATCGTTTGATTATCCCCAGGCCCTAAAAATTAGGACAAGCAATTATGAAGTGGTGAGTGGAAGTCACATTTTCGATTACTTATAGTTTCCAATTGGTATGTTGCATTCTTGTAGAGAGGATTTTCTCTTTGCTATTTCATATATGCCATCGATATTGCATGGCTTTGTGTTGGACCTTTGAATCTCATTTTACAAACAAGTTTATGGAGGGGACTAATAGGAGTTCGGCAACGTGGTGTATATCCCACCATTGCATGATGACATAATGAGTGTCAAGCATACCTTTTACTGAAAAATAAATGTTAGACTTTGAACAGTAATTAACAGCATTTAACATGTTGAGGAAGAATTTTTTACCCTGCTCGTGAAACAAAAAGGATCTTAGGCTGCTCTTTGTAGTGAATCAGAAAAATTCCAAGAATTTTTTTCCCCTGCTCATGAAACGAAAAGGATCTTAGGCTGCTCATTGTAGTGAATCATAAAAATTCCATCTAAATTTGGGTTAGTTATTCTTGACTTCTAACTCCAAGGCCCCATTTCTATACTGCCAAAGCTGGTGTTATTAGTTAGGAGTGGTTTTTCTGTCTGAATGGCTAAGCTTACTAGAGTAAAGTTGAAATTTAGGAGAGATGAGAATAAGAAATGTTATAGGAAGTTTTTGTACAAATATTATGCGCATACAGGCATTTGTTGAAGCACCAGAAAAGTTGAAAAGAGGAAACACATGATATATGTGGTTTAAAACATGCTCATGTTAATTGTGTGAACTTACTTTTATGATGGAAGTTACATTAATGAGAGGGGGTGCCATGCGTGTTAGGTCAAGTGGATCTGAGGGAAAAAAGCATGTTAGGTAGCACCAAAATCTGTATATGAAAATTAGGGAAGAAAGCACTTTAAATTTGTGAACCTACTAAAATATCAGCTATTATTATTTTACTATATTACGGAGATTGAAATGTGGCGTGATAGTATACGTTAGATATTCTACGAGAAAGTAAGTGATACTACAATTATAACCAAGAGATATACTCTCATGTTATTGCATATTGCATGTCTTCAATAATACTTTATCAAAAAATGATGAAAGTGCCTGGTCTCTGAATTTCAGGAATATGTGATAAGATAGGAGTCCACTTAGATTTCAAATTCTGATACACAAATCCCAACAGAGTTTCTAATAGTGACATACCAAAGACCAAGTATAGTAAAAAGAAATGAAATAACTTCTTAACTTAACAGTTTGGATGCGCCAACCATATTGTATGGAAATGAAAATCAATGGTAATCCAGAAAAATACAACTCCCTAGTTGGAAACAAGGAGCTCAAAGAACCTGTCCATATGGATATAAGAATGTGGCACATGAATAGAGGGACTGTCCATCAAGTTTCCGTTCTGAATATATATAATAAATTTTTGGGAAGCTAAATGAGCTTGTGTTACCATAAAAAAAAAAGTTAGTAATACAAAATGGTGATGTTTGGTTCGTCTGAAAACTGAGGGGAAGCACAGCATTACAGCGCAGATTTACAGAAGTGTTTTGTCCTAGTAATTTCCATTCCTCAACAAGTTTGAATGGTTTTCAGGATCCTTGGTGTATCTACTGAAGAGTTACAGCATAATTTTGATGTGGAACTACCTGATAATCACAAGCAACCTCCAACCTATGCCAGGAACTTTCTGGAATTCTGCTCATACAAAGCACTGCATCTGGCAATTACACGTTCTAATTATTTGGGTGACAAGGAGTTTCACCGCCTGACATTTGACATGATGCTTGCATGGGAGGCCCCTGGTGCTGAGAGTGATCTGCAAGGCAAAGTAAGACGGAATTGGTTCTTTTTCTTCAAGTTACAGCTTTGAAAAGATGTAGATGTCACATTTTTTACTTGCCAACAAAATGAAAGAGATAGCATGTGTTAATAGCAATATCTTTTAGACTTTCTGATAGAAACTGTGGGGATACGACTCAAATCTATACAGGTTCAGGACGCTGCTTCCTGCAGTAAACAGGATGTGGAGGATGAGGACGGTTGGTCATTGTTTTATTCTAATTCCACCAATATGGCTGTTCAGGTTTTTTTTTTTTTTTTCATTTAAACTTTTCTTATGATAATGATGTGTAGAAATGAACTGCAAATAGTTTTGCATAATAATCATACATTTCAAGTGTCATTTATTTTTATCATTATCTTGTGGACAATCCCAGGTTGATGATAAGAAAACTGTTGGTCCAGAGGGTTTTGCTCGGATAGCTCCAGCATGTCCTATTATTGCAGATATAATAACGGTTCACAATCTCTTTGATGTTCTGACAAGTTCATCAGGTCATCGACTTCATTTTCTAATATATGACAAGTACCTTCGGAGTCTTGAAAAGTATGCATCACTTCCTTGAGCTTAATATCGATGTAAACTCTCTATTCTTTTGCACCCCCTTTTTGTTAGTGGAACTTAATTGAAAGCAGACGTTAATCTAAAAATGACTGTAGCCTGTAGTAGATTATAGACTACTACCTTCAAGTGTATACAGTATTTACTGCTTCAAAGAATTTAAGCCTTCTGTCCTCACATTATTTTATTTTTTTACATTGAAAATCATGATTTATCCGAAGCCATGAAAGTTCCAACATGGACTCATATAAATCTGCCCTCTTGCGCAATACATGTCATAATCTATCTGTCTGAGCTTATATCGAATTCACATGTGGAGTTTGTTCCATTTTCATGCATGGTGATAAACTCTCACACGTTTCTTGAAAATTTCATTGATTGAGGACCTTAAAACAAAAATATAACTTGATGTACTTATGTGTCAATATGTGGTCTGTTAGGATCATAACTCTGCTGCTTGTTGAGCTTAATCAAGAAGAATATGAACTAAATTCTCTGTATTAATTGTTGGAGTTTCTTCTTCATATTTATGCTATATTGCTATGCCATGGACAGGATTTCTTTTCCCGAGTTTTGAAAATAACGCTATCCAGTGGCAGTGGGTTCAACATCTCGGATTGACAGACTTACGAAACTTAAAGAGATCATTCATTTCCTGGATGTTGATGTGAATGCTTTGGTGATGTTGATATGAATGCTTTTAATGATTATCATCCCTTACTGTCGTACTTTTGATGTAGGGTTGTAAAATCTGTGCAAAATGCAGTGGGACCTCAAATCATGTCTAACCTTTCACTTGCTGAGGATGAGATCGTCATAGACATAGATGGTATAGTCCCCACCCAACCAGTCTTGCAACATGTTGGGATGTCTGCATGGCCTGGTAAGTTATAGCTTTCTTCC
Organism: Forsythia suspensa; assembly: GCA_023638005.1. NCBI lineage: Eukaryota > Viridiplantae > Streptophyta > Magnoliopsida > Lamiales > Oleaceae > Forsythia > Forsythia suspensa. Next base: position 38,863,102 of record CM042669.1, on the reverse strand, counting down.
TACTGGTGTTGATTAGGTGGGTTAAAACTCATGAAACCTATTGCTGGCAGTGTAAGCATTACTAAATATCCAAATTGACTAAAAGGAGAGCAAGGATACTGGTGTTGATTAGGTGGGTAAAAACTCGTGAAACATGTTGCTGGCTGTGTAAACATTACTAAATATCCAAATTGACTAAATATCCTACTTCTTTGCAAATTGACTCTAGACATTGTAATTTTGTTAATCAATTATTTTCACAATGGTGTTGCAGAGTGGGAAACCTTTAGACCTTGTGTGTTTATAACTAATTTGGTTGCTTCTGTGGCATACATTTTGTTTGCTTTTTTAAAATTAAAGGCTGAAGATAAGTGTTAAATTAATTTTAGAATTGAAGACTTGCTATATGTTCTTGCTTGAATACAGATTAGTTTCACATCATGTTCACTTTACAGAAGCCCCATCACTTTTGAGTCACTCTTTCTCCATCACACCTCTCATCTGGGTCTTGCTTTTGTTTATTTTTTTACTTCAGGACGGTTGACGTTGACCAACTATGCTCTGTACTTCGAATCTGGTGTTGGTTTATATGACAAAGCTGTGCGATATGATTTGGCAACAGACATGAAACAGGTTGTAAAGCCTGAACTAACTGGACCTTTGGGTGCTCGTCTCTTCGATAAAGCTGTCATGTACAAGTCAACATCAATGTATGTTCTCTAAGGGGTTTGTTATTTTTGTTATAAATGCTGTGATTATTCTGACTTTAGACCATGTATAGAGCAGAGCCTGTTTATTTGGAATTTCCTGAATTCAAAGGTTCTTCACGGAGGGACTATTGGTTGGATATCACTCTCGAGATTCTTCGGGCTCACAAGTTCAATAGGAAGTATAATTTGAAAGAAAATCAGAAGTCTGAAGCACTTACTCGGGCAATTCTTGGAATTTTCCGGTACCGTGCAGTTAGAGAAGCTCTTCACATCACCTCGTCCAATTACAAAACCCTATTGTGTTTTAACTTGGCTGACAGTATTCCCGGGGGAGATATGATAATGGAAACCTTATCAAGTTGCCTGAAACTTATGGGTTCGAGCTCCATGCGACAGGATACATTGAGCACTCCAAACAGAAAGAGACAACCTATATTTCCAGTTGCACTTTTGACTCTTCGTAGACTCGGAATTATTTCATCCAGGGAGGCAGATATGAATGAAGAAGCAACATGTCAGGTTGGAGATGTTTGTGTTGGTGAAGAAAATCCATTAGAAACTATAGTGAAGCAGTTGGAACAGAATGCAGGAAGGGCTGAAGCTGCTCAAGCAACTGTTGCTCAGGTGAAAGTGGAAGGTGTTGATACCAATGTAGCTGTGATGAAGGTTATTTGCAATCCTAATTTGTTATTGGTTTTTTCCTTACCATGCTTGAGTAAATCAGTGTGACAATTTTTATTAACTTGTATATTTAATTGAAATTGGATAATGTGGATAAAACTGTAAATATAGATATCTGCTTTACAACCATAAAATGCATGTCTTGGGTCATTTTAGGGAGGGTATCAGATCAGAGTGTTTTTTCCCTCCTTTTTCTCCTATCGATAAATGATCCTGGTCGTGCCAACTCTTGGATGAGTTACAGCCTGTTACATCAGTATACATATATGACACCAAAATCTACATCGTTATTACTTTGTGATTCATTGCAAGTGGGTCGCATGAATATGAAAATGAGAAGTAAGAAACCAAGGAAAGCAGACTCTAATCTTGCTGCTAACAAGAAATCTATGTTTCTTCTTCATGTTGTTCTCCATCCGTATGAAATAATTCTTCGGGCATATGTAATTAATCTGCATATTAAATTTACAGCATTATTATTCTTCATGGATAAAAGTTCAATTTCCTGCTTTGTCAGTAATGCACACTAATACATTTTACATTTTCTGTAAAATCACCTTTTTGGCATTGGAGACATCTAGTTACATTTTCTGTAAAATCAACTTTTTGGTATTGGATACATTCAGGTTGTTATGCTAATTAATATTGTTAAGTTGTTTTATGATTTTAGGGAATGTCCACTATTGTTGTGTTATATCTTAGATTATCTGGTATGTCCCCAATTTTTGTAACTTCTTCTTTCTTTCTCCATAGGAATTGCTTTTCCCTCTCATAGAATTATTTAACCGGCTGCAACTTTTGGTGTCATGGGAAGATCCCTACAAATCATTGATGTTTGTGTTATTCATCAGTTATTTGATAATCGGGTAAGATTATTTTGGCGAGTTTATTGTTTCTTCATGTATTATGTTCCTGCAGTAGATCTTGATTTTCCAAGATTATTGTCATTTATATTTTCTCTAAACATTATATATGAAATTACACAAATGTGACTAGAACTTGTGCTGCTATATTTGTCTCATTGGCATCAAAACGTCACAGCTTAGTTGTGTTACCCAAACTGATCACAGCAGGGTGAAATTTATGATGTTAATAGAGTTGTGTGATCATCTTTTGGGTTTATGTGGACCGAAGGGAAATAATGAGCGAATGTAACCTTTTTATTATTGAAGTAGGATCTAATTGACATATAGGCCTATATTATAGGCCTATGTTGTCTGAAACCATCCGCTCTGTATACTGATTAATAACTTCTACAGAATTGTAGCTTCATCATTCTTCCTTTGTATTTCTCGATTCTATAAAATCACCTTGAAGTTTCATGATGATCTGCAGGGATTGGATCAAGTACATGTTTCCACTCATTTTTATATTTCCGGCACTTATCATGCTGTGGAATAGGCATGTCAATGGAAGAAGGCGTTTAGAAGCATTCAAAATCATTGCTCCCCCGAGTAAAAATCCAGTGGAACAACTGATAACATTACAAGAAGCTATAACTCAAGTTGAGGCTTTGATTCAAAGTGGCAACATTATTCTTCTGAAGCTACGGGCTCTCCTATTAGCTGTTGTTCCGCAGGTATTGCACTGCCCACACTTGTCAATACGTGTAACATTAGTACATTGAACTTGATGCGAAATTGTCATGTCGAGGACGACAATTTCTCATTCAACCCCTTTATGATGTACGCTAACACCCACCTGAAATCAAACAGTTTATACCAGGATAATCAGAACCCTCGTTGATTGGACTCGTTTAATTATATGCAAGTTTCACGTTTAAACTGTCGTCTTAATTTTTCATTATGATTCAGGTTACTGTTGCCATTGCATTTGATATTCCTATTTCATTCTTCTTTCAGGCGACAGACAAGGTGACTCTGTTGTTGGTTTTTATCGCAGTGGCATTCGCAATAGTGCCACTGAAATTCATAATGCTGTTAGCATTTTGGGAGTGTTTTACAAGGAACATGAGCCTAAGGAAGGATATAAGCGAGAGATGGCTGAGACGGACGAAAGAGTGGTGGATCAGAATACCAGCAGCTCCTCTTCAGCTTATCAAAGCGGATGACAAGAAGAGGAAATGACTTGATCTAAACAGGAAAAGGGCGTATGAGACCATGTATTCAGCTAACCATTCTCTAATTGAATCTCGTCTATCTCGTCTAAATAACTGCAATCTTATTTCTTTGGCCATTTTTTTGCAATGTCTTGTAACATTTTTCGCCAAATGTCTCTTCTTCTTTTTGCCAAATGTCTCTTCTTCTTCCGCGGTTCATCTTCCATATTTCCCATCCCTGCCTTTGCTGCCCCCTTCCCTACTGCTTGCGAAGGGGGAGGGCATCATGTGTATGTTTTCATGCATTTTGATTCAAATTCAAGAAACCCAAATAACACATTGCCAAACAATGGAGAGAAATAACTCATTTTCCTGTTCAATTTGAAATGAAATTGGAAATACCAAATGAGGGCGGATCAACATATGGTTCACTTTCCGTAGCATGTATATATACAGATCACCTGTGAGTAGAGGTCCGTGGCACTGGGTAAGTCAAAGGACCTATGTTCATTGGGGCACCAGTAACCACTGATCCAGGAACGCCATATGCAATGTGTGCTGGCGCTGAAACATTCAGTGGCGTGCCAACAGCAGAAACAAGGGGCCCTCCTATGGGTTGTCCGATAGTCGGTGCCCCATACATGCTAACTTGTGGACCAGCCAGGGTTTGAGGTGTTGGTCCAGAAGAACCTCCTGCAGACAAGCCGTTGGTTTGACCAGTGATTGGATGCTGGGGCACCGAATGATCTCCACTGTTGACACTGGTGATGTCATGAATGCTTGTTCGCCGTCTCTCTTTGTTCATCGAGTTCAAACGATTGTAATACTTCTGAGCATGGCTTGCAACTTGTGTAGGAGTTCTTGTCACAACGTAGTTCCGTGAAATGCTTCGCCAATCGCCTTTTCCAAATTTTAGCAAGCCACGAAGAAACGATCTGTTTGGAAATGTGTGTAGAAAAAAATGTAACTACCAATTAAATAATAACAAATATTACATTCAGGATGGAGCCAAGAGTAACTTCCAGATCCAAGTATATAAAGAGCAATTACAAGCACTACAGAAGTAAAATATCTATTGTTCATTCCGCTAGGCAGGTTATGTAGTATTGGACAATATTAAAAGGGGAAAAAAAAGGCTAAAATCTTGTTCATTACTACGATCATACCCTGAGAGACATGTTCACGTTCGGCAGAATGCTATCAAGTTTGTCCTTCTAGTATAGAATGAAACTACAAAACAAAAATTCTGAACAAATTTTTATCAATTTGCATCTATTTCTCTATAGGATTCAAATCTTTGACTGTTCAGCATGCAAAATTCCGTCGGCTCTTAAAAAGTACACAGAAACACAATGAAGCTTAAAGAGATAACAAACAGGGAATTGAAGCATTTAATGATGTTGAGTAAACACAATTTACATGCAAGAAGCTTAAGTGCCAAGTGTGCAGATGCTTAATCTATAGCTTGAAATATGTCGAGGTCATTTTTCCATTTTCTTTTAATTTCACATTGATACAACATACAATCTTATTTTGAATGCCCCATTGTGAAAATCAGAGAAGCATAGAAAAAGGAAAATCTCCAAGATAGCACGTTTCGCTGTGCTTAAAGTTGCTTTTTAAGCTGCTGGTGTTAAGCACAGCCAAACACCCTCTTGCTCAGTATCAAAAAACATAATCGACAAAAATTGTGTACGAGAGAAATGCAGTAAATAGTTCTCCACTACCTCATCATAGCTAGAGCTAGAATTTATGTGCTACAAAATATTAGCACCAAATTTGAGTGCAAGTTAGCTTCAAACTTAAATAAAGTAATCGTCAAAGTCCGCTTTATTATCTGCTAACCCATATTCACAACCCCCATAAGTCCCTGAATTCAACTCTAAGCATATACATGATTAGAAGCTAAAGTCAAATATTGAATTTAGATAAAGAAATATGATAAATTGGCTCACAAAATTGGAACAAATTCTAGGACATAGCATTCATAATCAAATTTTCATGGAAAACAGCTTAACTATTATTTGCACATTCTGAAGATTGATAAATTGGACGTCGCATCTGGATCGCAAAAAGATGAGCGTTCTCCCTCATTATAATTGTTTTACCACTGCACATTGCACATCAAGATACTAACAGCATTTTTAATTATGATCAAAACATGTACAGAGACCAGATGAAGATCTTGAATCAATCTTAGTAAAGTTTTCTACAAAACTTGTAACTCATTCCTTGAAGCAAGAGGGACAAGACAATCTCCAGAAGCTATAAAAGACATAGCTGAGGACTGTGCTTTACAGGAAAAAAAATTGGAAAAAACAACTTTTTCCGACACGCAAGATCTCTCAGCCAAGGATTAAATCCAACCCGCATTGTTTGAACCATGTTCATATCAATTGAGACTATATTTGAACTCCGTGCTTTACTTAAAATATATATTGTCATCTAATATTAAGGATCTGGAAGATATATGACATCAGCAACTCCGAGAAAAAATCAAGTTGAAGTGCTATTTCAGAAAATGGTTAGAGATGGCAGTGACCAAGTAACCACACAGTGTGGACATATACTTGAGGATCTAAATTGGTTCTTGTGATCAATAACAAGAGAGATGCGAAAAAGAAAAAAAGGAAGAAAAGAAAGATGCCACATTTTCAACGAAGCTAGCCACCCTCAAAGTAATAGTGTTAACATTAAATTATTATGATCTACTTACCATTGAAATTTCCATAATCAAGATTAGCAAACTCCATATATGCTTCTAAATTGAGTAAAATTTCGGCAGATAATATACACGAGGAAAATGAGACTTCACCTGTGTTCTTCTTCTGTCCAAGCAATCCCCTTGCGCCTCTCCTGATCTGACCTGGAACCCTTGCCTCCATTACTGGAATTGCTGTTTGATTGCCCAAATTTACCTCCTTTCCTACTAGTTCCTTCCTCACCAGCATTGCTTGTTGTACCACCCGAAGAAGAATTATAACAGGGCAACGGCACGCAACCAGACTCAATATGATTAACATCATCAACTAAAAGCTCATAATGATCTTTAACATCTTCTAGTGATTTTCCAGAAACGTTGGCGGCAATTTTCTCCCATCTATCTGAAGATTCCTCAGGATAAGTTGCTAGGGCTTTTTCAAATTGCATATCCTGCTCTCTACTCCATATTGAGCTACTTGATTCATCGGGCGGCATCTAGATATTTTTGAATTGAATACTCGATGTTATTAACCTCAAAAAAATTGAAAAATGAATCCTGATCAGTACTCTAAAGCAAGAAATGCAAGAAATTATATCTTAATCTTGAAATTGGGATCTGGATAATACTAAGACTCGAAAATAACCAAGTGAACTTCACTAGAAACCAGTTGTAATAAATATAAACAAGAACGACGATTTTCAAGAATTGTAATCTTATGAAAAGAAACCCTATTGCTGAAGAAAATGGCAATAAGTTTAGTTAGAGCATCAGAAATATATAGAAACCACAAAACCCAAAAATGAAATAATATTATAATAACAAGAAAAGATGCAATAAATGGCAGTTAAGAAAAGGAATTGAGAAGAAAATAGACAACTTTAATTGGTGAAGGTGAATTCAATAAAGGCCCAGAAGTCTAAAATGGATAAAAATGGCATTAAAATTGCCCTCACCTATCTCCACAAAAGCCCTAAATTGACTGCAGCAGTTTTGACACCACAACCACAACCACAACCACAACCTCAACCCCAACCCCACCCCACAATAAGGATGAATTATCCAAATCTGAGGCTAATTGCTTCTCTTTTCCACAGAGTAACCACAGTAAGAACCAAAAACACCACATACAAATCGTAACAGAGTGCAAAATGTGCAAAATGTGAAAGTACAGAAATTCTTCAGCTCAAGCAGAAGATATAAGGGATTTCGATTAGAAAACTGAGAATCAGTTCAATTTCGATTTTCGAATATAAAATGTTGCGAATATTGTGGTTAAAGCGAACTTAGGATTAGGATTATCTTAATATTAATATTAAAGTTTATTTTTTTCAGCATAAATAATAATTTCTTTTTCCAGAAAAAGAAAAATAATAATAATAATAACAAAGTTTGGACTGCACTTGATGAGTAATGAGTTGCTTATTTAAGTTACTTATTTTAAACTTATCCAAATTATCCAAATTTACTGTTTTAAACAATAAATCTTACCTTATTTATAAAAGTAAGATAATTTATTTTAAGTTACTTATTTAATCAAATTTGGCTATTTGAGTTGTAAAAATAATTTTTGAACTATAGTTTTTTCAAAATGTACATCTTTTAATATTCATCAAAATCAATAAAACTTTTGGAAAGTTTGTCACATTTGTGTGTGTTTTATTTGTAGATTCCTTAGTGGGCAAGTGTTATTTGTGTGGGCAAGATAACACTTGTCCACCCAGAAAAAGTGATCATTTCTGATAAATTATATAATTGAACACTCATCGTATTAGCTAGTATTAAAAATACTGCATATCTATCGTGCATTCAAGTTATATATTAGATCATATTAAAAGTGACAAACAGACCGAACATCCCATGAGCTCGCCAACTCGAGCTCGTTCAAGAACGAGCCCAGGGCAAGTCGAGCCCCAATTTTTTTAGTAGCCGAGCTTGCTCGACTTGTAAAAAACAAGAGCCAAATTGTGGCCCAGGCCCACGAGCCAACTCCTGTTTTAAAATTTTCAATTTCAAATTATTTAAAAATTTTGTTTTAAAATGAAGCTCGCTCGTGACTCAACCATAAGGCCCACAAAGTATGGACCGAACTGAGCCCTCAAGTGAATCACGAGTCAAGCTCAGACTCAGTTCGTCTCCACACAAGTCAAGTCGGACTCGTTTGGCAATGGGTCTAGTCGGCTCATTGCCACCCCTAGATCATAAGAAGAATTCGATAAAAAAATAAAAATGTATATCTTATAGTTTATTAAAATTGATAATATCAACTTTTTAGTTAAAAAAAAAAAAGAGAGTGAATTACAAATGTCTTTTTTCTTTTTTCTTTTTTAACCAAAAGAACAAACAAATTATCCACTGTAATACCATTTAACTACTAGTATCTATTTTATTTAGGAAATTTAGCGCAAATGATCATTAATTTTTGTTCTCTGTGCAAAAATAGTCATAATGTTTATTTTTTGGCACAGACATCCCTAACATATATATTTTGATGCGTAATTGAGACTTATTTAATGGAAAAAAAATATGCATTTAGTTTTAATTAGAGAAAATTACATTTTGATTCCTAACATTTACAAAATGTGCAAATAAGTTTGATACAATTGTTAAATAATAATTTTGCATACTAAATATATCATTATAGTTATGTGAATTAAATTTTTCATAAAAAAATAAATAAAATTATTGTGCTTTAAATTTATGTAATTACGATACGATGTTAAAACTTAAATAAAACTTAAGTTAAATAAATAACAAAATGACGTATATAATTTTATGATATTGAACTGATATTAAGATTAAGGTGTTTTATTTTGATTAAAATCAAATATTTTGTAAAAATTGATAAAAATTAATGAAATGTGTGGTTGAAAAATTGTAAAAAATTGTGACTCCACAAAATGAGGGTTCAAATTAATTGTTAAATTTAACTTCAACTTTTTAGCATAATTTTAAGTAAAATCAAACAAGCTCTTATTATATTTTTATTTAAAATACAAATACTAATAAAAATTAATTTACACATTATGTATTGTTTATTTTTAAACAAAATAAAACAATTAATTAAAATATGAAAAATATAGTTATATCTCTAATAATTGTAATTAATAAACAGATAACTTAAATAAATAAAAATATTTGAACATTAAATTTGTGACAAAGTTATTTTTGTTATTATAACAATAAATAAAAATTTAAATTTAAAATAATATAATTACTTACTAATAAAAATAATAATTTTATTTGATATATTTATTAATAATTATGACCTTAAACTTAAGTTATTCTATAATAGTTCGTAAAATATTCAAAACAATTTATTATATTTACCAATTGGGTCAATAAAATATTAACTAAAAAAACAAAAAACAAGAAACTAGTTGGTTTTCTTTAATTTTTTATTAAAAATAATAATAGTAGACTCATTTGTACTTCTTGCAAAAGTTAACAACCCAATTACAATTACTCCTTATTAAAATTAAAAATGTATATTAGTCTTTTTCATCAAACAAAAACCAGTTAGGCACCAAAACACATAGATTAAAACCATCTTCACACTGAAAACAAAGATTAGAGACCATTTGTACCAAAATCCCTTTTATTTAATGTGTTACCACCGTTGAGCAGTTAATCAGTCAGTAGAGAATGTATTTAAGGCAAAAATCCATGTCCACAATAAAAAACTCTTACAGTACGAGGAATATGTCTAACTCATTTTCATTTAGTCTCCGCTGAAAAACTGAAAAATATAAAGTAAAAAATTCTAACACCTCTAGTCAAAATTACATGTATTCTTGAATCTTGGGGAAGGCCAAAGTCACATAATAAGCAACTCTTTTGTCAGGAAAGAAGATTATATGCTAGTATCGTATCAAATTTGTGAATATCAAGCACTGTACAATTTGTGCTCCTAGTAATTGAATTCATGAACATAGCAAGATTTTGGACACTAGATATACAAATCAATAACTATTTCATTTTTGAATTTCGCCTAGTCTTCGAGTATATATTTTAAAAAACATATTTTGATTTGCAAATACTTTTGTGTCGATCTGATATAACCTGGTAGCTTTGGTCACTACAAACTACAAGGAATATATGCATATAGATAATTCACATTGAGGAAAGAATAACAACATGGATTTAAGAACCGGTACAATGCAAGGAGTCTTATTTCATCAAACTTCATGAACAAATGTTTAAGGTAGCATGACGGAAAACACCAACTAGCAAGCTTTTTGAAAATGCATCAAGAAAAGACTATCCACCAAATATTCACAAGTAGACAACAGATATATTCATACTAAACCCCGAGATCTTGATTAAAATTCTATAATTGAAACAACGGTGAATATATGGCAAAAGGGCACATCAATATTTTCTAGATACTTTCAAATAAGTCTTAACATATCCAATACATACAAGATTGTAATAATTAATCCACTGGATCAACTAGCTGATTAATATTAACCATTTGAACGAGGAAATATCAGTTAAATTTGTGTACGCATCAGATGCCGAGAAAAAGGGAAAATGATAACGAACAGTACTACCAAGAAAATTTTCCTCACTTCACATAGACCACTGAACAACTTCTCAGACCCTGCATGAAAAGAAACAGAGGAAGCACAGAAATGAATGAAGAATTAATGCCAGGAAAGAGAGCGTTTTATTGATTAAAATGAAGGAAATAGAAAATTTTCTTTTAGATTGAAGCAGTAATTTTATCCAATTGGAGATCTATATCATTCAAGTACTAGCATGCTTCTGAATCTTAGCATAAGAATTGAGAAAACAAGTCTAAGAAGAAAGAGAGAACTCCAACTACATTATAAATTTGTCAAAGAAAATTTGTGCAAAACAAAAGCCGGTTTCCCCCAAGGAGGCAGAAAAGATAGTAGTTCTGAACAAGGCATTTTAACTCCAAAATTGAATCCAGAAAATGTTTCTCCATACTCCATACATTACCATTAGATCAGAGGACTTGCAAGTGAATGGTTAATAGTTCATGTGCTGTTTCTAGCACTGGAATCCAGGGCATGGAAATTTAATGGAAGAACCAGCATGTTAATACTAAATTCTAAATTCTAATTTCAGAATTCCAAAGCATCTCTCATGGTTAATAACAAGAAAGGGAAAAGGCAAAAATTATAGACTAGCAAATCACCTTATCAACTTGGGAAAAAAAAAAAGTAAAGAAAAGATACAAACTCGAGACATACCATTTGATGATTGAGCCGAATAGAAAATGCTGCATAATAGGAACCTTCTCCAAAACTTCCACTTTATACATCTTAAGCAGTCCACTGTTCACCTTATTCCAAGTAGGAACACCACTAATGTCATCCAACAACGGTGAATGTTCTGCAAATAAACCCTTCTTTGCCTTTTTCACAAATACAATACATGAGAGATACAAAAACTCAGATGAGAAATTCTCCAAAATGTCTTCATTATGAATTGACTTTGGTTTCATATACTTGTGGTCAATCAACTGTGATGACCCAAATATAAATGGCAAGAAATGATAGTCATCAAGTCCCCACACACCATGGGATCCCGCAGGCTCTAAAGAGTATGTATGTTGCAATTTTCTCATCAGATCCATGTACTTGACAAACACTCTTGCAACCAATGCCGGATAATCCTCTTCTGTAACAATGCCCAATCTTGCTAAACAATACAACCACGCTGCAAAATTTGTCTCGTGACCAGTACCTATTTGAAAAAAACAGAATAAATTTTTACCCTTTGCAACGAGAAACAAGATAAATAGTAGTATAGAGTCTACCAACATTCATGAGACCATTATTGATTTTTTTATCAAGAACAACAAGCAAAGCTTTATTCCCAACAAATACAAATCCTACCATATCTACACAAGAATAAAAATGTACCTGAGCATACGCATGCAATTTATTCATAATTTTGATACTGAAGATTGGAAGATATTCAATTGAGAACTTGTGAAATCTATATTTTGCTGAGATGACAATCTTCAAGTGGAAGTTGGGCAAAAGAGATGTTTCAAAGTCTGCTTCTTCCTTATCGTTTAGATATTATTGTTGAATCTCTAGTGCCTCTAGCACAGCAAGTTCTAAGTCAAAAATTTATCCCATGGTCAATCTGAATCAAGGACAACTCACTATCATTTCGATTCAAAATTGGACTCAAGATTCAGTCAACTACAAACAATCTTATAGCATCCCAAAGGGACTCCTAAGTTTTGGGATTTTTGCCTTCTGGGAACTGCTTTCAGAGTACACGCGAAATCACCAATGAAACTTGAATAAAATAAAATTTAAAGGTTAACTGCTCTTGGATATTTGTTAATAAAATTTAAAGACTAAGTACTCTTGGCTATTTGTTATGACATGAAAGTTTTTTTCAAGTGATTCACCTTAGGCGACTTTATTGCATGTGTAGAATTTTTTTCCGACTTTGAAGTCATTTTATAAGTAACAAATAAGAAAAAGATGTCTTAGTATGATAATATATATGCCTTTTAAGAAGAAATCATTCAAGGGAAGACTTACACGTGATGGTTTCTAATTGTGAAAAGGCATCTAAAGGTCAACTGATTCTTCGAATGACTTGTGATTCTAGGTAAATACCTAAAATCCAGGAGTTATCATGTGATTGTCATTTAAGAATAATGAAAAATGTAAAATTAATGACCTATATTTAGAATGGTGATTCTCTGTGGGATTTGGACTACATCAATGGTGCAAGAACGGTTGTGCCGTGTAGCATACCACATGAATTGTCTTAGAAGTAGTCTTCAGCACAACATAAATCCTCATTCATTTTGTTGATTATTTACAAATAATCATGATTTTTTGGAAATTCTGTATCACTCTGTACTGTTATAGTTTTTGCCAAAGAAGGATTTAGAATGAGCAATACATTAGAGAATCTTCTAAAATTGAAATTAGGCATCCCTTATGTACACAAATGCTAGACATCCTCTTGTGCGGCTTTCTCTCTAAAAAAGGTTGAGAGCCAAACCGCAGAAAAGTTCCCGATCTAGCTTGTGCTTATTGACATATAATTCTCCAAAGGTACATCAGCATAAGAACCTAATTTCACTTACTCAATTTCTTTACATAAATATAAACATGAAATGCTAACCTAAAATTGATGAATCATCAAATTCTTGGTATCATTTTATCAATAAATAAAGCAATTTTTTCATGGTACCTACAAGATGCATACATGTGGTTTTCCAACATTAGCTTCAACATATATCATCTACATCCCAGCGGATAACACTTTATGTAACATGAATATCCATATATACAGCACAGTTAAATTAGAAACTAATGAAGGAAAAGATATGTGCACCATAATCAATGCGGCTAGAGTTGCCAAAGCTATCAGTGAAATAAGGCACGAGTTCCACAGTAGCACCGTGAAGATCCAGCGGTAGGAATTTCAGCATTAAGGGCTCAGCATCTGAGCTCATTCGCTCGTGCCACGTGCGATACGCAACGTTCCCATACCGAGAGGACTGGGGGCCGGCGGGATTTCATCAACATAATCACTCAGAATCTGGAGAATGGAAATAATGACTTCGATGGTGGACGAAACACGATAGGGGTCTGAAAGCTTGCGGGATTTGATCGACTCAGAGAGAGAAACAACGAAGCCGAGAAAATTGTGAAAAACGGGAGAGGAGTGGAACCGAACGATGTCGTCTTGGGAGTGGATTATCTTGGAAGGGACGGTGAAGTGGTAGGGTGGGGAAATGAGGTCCACTTTTTGGGGTTGTGGCACCGGAGTGCGGATGATAGCCTCTTTGGTGTTGGTGGGCGGATTGGGAAGGTTGACGGCGGGGAAGCGGATTGGGATGTAAGAAGGGTTGGCGGATAGGTCCGGCGGAGGGGGGAAACAAGTGGGGCCGCCGCACTTGGCACAGATTGTGGGTGGTTCTGAGAGTTTTGATGGGTCTTCTTGGTGGTGGTGGTGGTGCGATTGCTGCTGGTGGTGATCGCTAGGTGGTTCCATTTGGAATAGTTGAGATGTGAGGGGAGACCGGTCTAAAGTGTTGTAATGTGGATAAAGAAAACAAGTGTGATATAAAGTTCAAGGTGTAACGCGATACATATATAGCTAGGGAAATTGGTGCAAATGGTCACTAACTTTTATCTTTAGTGCAGAAATGATCTCCAACCTTTTTCTTTTAGCATAACAGTCTCTAATATTTGTATTTTAAGTGTACAATTAGTCCTTATTTAATGAAAATGACAAAAATACTCTTAATTTTAGTTAAAGAAAGTTGCAATTAAATTTCTAACCTTTGTAAAATGTATAATTATGTCCGATATATTTATTAAATAATATTTAATTTAACATATTAAATATATCAATATAATCGTGTCAATTAAATTTTTCATAAAAAAATATAAAATTATAGCGCTTTAAGTATATGTAATCGCTATGTGAAGTGAAAAATTTGGATAAAAATTAAGTTAAATAAATAACAAAATGGCGCATATAATTTTATGACATTGAACCAGTCTTATTATGTTCTTTTAACATAAAAATACTAACAAAAATTAATTTATACATTGTCTGTTCTTTATTTTTTAACGATAAATTAAAATATGAAAGATACAATTTGAGCTATTATATGTGTAGTTAATAAACGAATAGCTAAATTAAATAAAAATATTTGAGCATCAAATTTGTGACAAAATTATTTTTCTTTTTAAGTTGTAGCGATTAAATTAAAATTTAAATTTTAAATAACATGATTACTTAATAAAAATAAAATAATTTTATTTAACACGTTTGGTAATAATTATGAGCTTAAATTTTAGTTATTTTACAATAGTTCATAAAATATACAAAATAATTTAGTATATTATCAATTTGTTAGTTTCTTTTAATTTTTTATAAAAAAAATATAAGTATCAGACTTATTTGCACTTTTTGTAAAGGTTAAGAATCCAATTGAAAATTTTTCTAATTAAAAATAAGTGCATATTTGTCTGTTTTATCAAATAAGAACCAACTATGCACTAAAACACATAAATTATAGATTTATGTGCCAAAAAATAAAAATTAAGGATCATTTTCGTACTAAGGGCAAAACTTAGAGACCATTTGCACCAATTCCCCTACATAACTATTATTAATATATACTGCTTAATTGAGTGAAATCGAATTGTTGGGTTACTATTCAAATTCAATGACAGGTCAATATCATGAAACAGGATTATTATAGAAAAATGACAAAATAGTGATTAGTAATTGTATATATTTATAGTAACAAATAAAATAAAATCAATATTAACATGTACCATGAATTTAAAAGTAAATTGTTGAAAGTTATTAAAGCATCTCCAATGCAAACAATGGATTGGAAAAAAACACATGCCACATCATCAAATAGATAATGTGTAATAAATTCACATCTCCAATGCACTATGTGGAGCACCGTGTTAGGCTATGTGGCACAAAATAAAATAGAAGATGTGAGGTAGTATTTCTACATGTAGAAGTTCTGTGAGAATGATGAGTTAGTCATTATTTTAATTTTGAACTTAATTTAATTCACAAATAAATAATTTTAGACTTAAAATAAATGCTACATAAATACCATTATTGAATTGTAGAAGGAACCGTTTGGAGAAAATTTTGACCTTCACCGCCTATTCATTCCACATTCATCTGTGTCTTTTATTTAATTCTTGCACGTCATTTCTGATCCATGGCTTTGCATTGGAGATGCTCTTAGTGCAGCAAACACCCATAGCGTTGAGTTTCTCACCAAACAAACACATTTCATATTTCAAAAAAAAAAAAAAAATGCAAAAGAGATACATAAATAAAATCAAATGAAGCCAACATTTCACTTAAAATTAAGCACTTCAGATCAATATTTCATCATAAATAGAAACAACAACAATATTAAACAAAAATTCATGTTCAAATACAAAAACAGAATCCATCACTGGTAGAGTCCTATATTTCCTCACTTTATCCACTCGGAATATATTTTAGTTAGAGATGGAATACAATTTTTTTTTAAAAAAAAAAATCTAATCCAAAAAGTTCTAGAACCAATAATAAGACGATATTTATAATTTCGACGTTAGTATCCTTTTGGTATCTACTTTTTGTTACTTCATTCTTTTTTATCATCATTTAGTTGTGTTTTTATGGAAATCTGAGGGATCTTACAAAGGGACAGAGGCATATATCGTTTGATCAAAGCAAGCCACTATGTATTTGAGAAGCAGATTAAACTTCTACCTCTTCTTATTCAATGACCAAATAATTTAAAATGAAAAGATTAAAACCTTTCCAAATTAATTTTCTACCCAAATGATCCAATTCATTCATACTAACTTAAGCACTTAGGCTTTGTTTGGTATTGTTTTACTTTTAAGAGAATCAATTTTCTTAGAAATGACAAATAAAATTTAGGTTGGTAGTAACCTGGCCGAGCCGAGATAGACCATACAACCTAAACTGAAATTTGGTGGTCCATTCATTCCAGTTAATATGGTAAAAATATCTTCATGGTCACACTCATTGGCCTCACTTATCTTAATTTTCTTTTTTTTTTTCTTTTTTTTAAAATAAATTTTTTATACAATCTAATACATTACATCAAATACAATCTTAGATAAATTTAGACTATAAATTTTGAGATTTTTAAAGAGATTAATTTATAAAATTGGGGCTCTCATGTATTAGTTAATAGATAAATGTCAATTTTCTTTCAAAATAATAATTTTTTTTTGGTCAATTGTAAACTATTTGTAGACATTTTTAAAAAAAAATACAAATATTAAAAGCATGCTAGTCTTATTGTTTTGAGATATAAGCATGTTTAGCTTAAATTAAAAAATTTACTTATAAGTAAATTTAAAATAAATAATTTATTTGTCATACCAAATATATTTTGGATTAAAATTTAAATTAAACTAAATTCTAATTAAATCTAAACAATGTTATTTTGGATCTTGTGATTTTTGGACTAATGTTTATTGGTGACTTTAGCTTAGATTATTTTAGATTGATATTATTTGAATTATGTATTGGAACTATTCACAAAATGAGTTATTAGTGTTAAGGAGTAAAAAAAAAAAAATCAAAATCGGGCTGGCCCAACTAACCCGTCGGCTAGATGGACAAGGCCATCTTGGCCCGGTTTTATTTGGGCTAGGACCAACCCAACCCAAAAAGGCGAGCTACATGAGCTAGCCTGCGAGCCGGGCCAATTTTGCCACCTCTAGTTTTTACTGTGCTGCAGAAAGAATCAGTTGTGAAAAAAATCAGATAAGTATTTGGTAAACTCCTGTTTCATAATTGCTGTATATTTTAAAATTAGTATTTAAGTGTTTGGTAAACAAAAGTGATTTATTGTTGTGAATGTATAAAATTACTAAAATAGGCATTGATTATAATAATGATATTTTGTATTATTATTATCATGAGTAGTATTGTAAAATTTAATTTTACTTATATAACAATATGTAATATTATCAAATATTTTTTCAAGACTATCCATTTATCACAATAATTTTAAAATAAAATAATATACATCTATTAAATCTCAAAATTTATAAAAATTAAAAAATTAAAACATAGTATTATTGTATAAAAATCAATTACATTTAAATGCAAATTTAAATTATTTGTGAAGATGTATTATAATTTGAATACTAATAAAACTGTGACATAAACAGAATTACTTTACTTAATTAATATCAAAATTGGTATTTTAATAATAGATAGATAGAAAAACTAAAAATCGAATCTGAAAAAGTTACTGCTTCTCAAAATCTGTTGCTAGATAATACAAATTCTTTTATAATTACTTTTAAAAAATTTACCAAACGCCTAAAACAATTTCTGATTGTTTAACAATCAGAAGTTGGACTCCAAAATCAATCACAAACGGACGCTTAAATGATCCAATTCACTCTACCATAATATGTTTGAGAAGCAGATTAAACTTATAGCTCTTCTTATTCACAGACCAAATAATTTAAACTGAAAAGATTAAACCTATCCAAATTAAATTTCTACCTAAATAATCCAATTAATTCATACTAACTTAAGTACTTAAATGATCCAATTCATTCTACCTAAATATGTTCAAGTGAAAAGTTCAACAGACATAGGAATGGGGAAAAAAAATCAAATTCGAACATGATGGAAATTGAGTCTCCACTACCGAAAGGAAAAATTGGAGGGAAAATAAACTTTTGTAGCCGAAATATCCTTGTTATTACTGGTAAAATTAAACCCACGGATGATGATTTTGAATGTGGATTTTGGATGTAGAATTTGGATTTTCAATACGTGAATTTTGAATTTCCAACAGATGGATCAGTTGAGAATTGGAGTTTTTTGAGAGGATCAGTTCTTTATGTTGATAATGAAGACGTGTGTATGTTAGGTTTTTGGGAAAGTGACAGTGAAAACTCCCTACAGCCGTAACGAAATAATTTCTAACTTAGATTTAAAAAAACTAAAAAAATTTCGACATGAAAAAACTCTAAATTGAAATGTCTCGTAGACATTTCTATGCGCACAATTGTTTTTGCCATATGATATTTGAGGGGTGACACCCTTTCGTAAAAACTCAAAAATCACTCTCCAACTATTTCGACTTCTTCACTCTCCTCGTATGTATCTCTTATTACTATTCAAATTAGCTATTGTTTCAACAACATCAGTCCCGTTTTTCTGCCCATAGTGGGCAAGAATTATAGTGCCCACAACTGATGTGGCACATCCATGTCAAAAAAATTTGCCGCCTCGGTCGTGCCACCTCATCAATTAAATGTAAGATTTCATCTCCAATTAATCAACCCCCATCCCTCCAAATCCGATTCCCAAACCCTAATAAATCTGCTGCCACCCGCCGGTTCCACCATTTTCAAACCATCAACGCTGCCAACATCAGTAATCAGGCATAGCCCACTTTTTTTTTTTTTTTTTTTTTGGGTGGTTGGCTCAAAGTGTATCTCATGAGCTGGTCGATTTTCAGATTTGGTCGCCGTTTGGGTGCCAAATCTAAGGTCCTTCACTTTGAAACAAGGAGGTGGTGGTGGTGACCATTTTGGTGGTTGGAGGTTGGAGCAGATCTAGATCCGGTGGTCAATTGACGACAGAGAAAATGAGGTGGTTATGGTCACCGTGGACTAAGAGGTTGGTGGTTGCGGCGGTGGCGCAAGTCCAAAACCATTGTACTTTGAGCGTTCTTGGTGTTGGCTGGTGGCAGAAGAGAGAGGAGGCGAAGGAGTGGCCGCTAGATTTGAATCCCTTCACTTCCGAGCTGCAAATCTGGCCGCCAAAATTGAGCCTCTTCACTTCCGAACAGATTTGGTCGCCATTTGGGTGCCAAATCTGAGGTCCTTCACTTCTGAACAAGAAGGTGGTGGTGGTGACCAGTTTGGTGGTTGGAGGTTAGAACAGAGCTAGATCCGACGATCGATTGACGACAGAGAAAATGAGGTGGTTATGGTCGTCGTGGACTAAGAAGTTGGAGGTTGGTGGTTGCAACAGTTGCGCAAGTCCAGAGGTGGTGAAGAGATGGTCAGAAAATGGTGGAGTCGGATGAGGAAGAGATGATGGCAACGGAATTATTAGAACAGATTGGAGGTGATTAATTGGATTTGGGGTGATTAATTGGAGATGAAATCTTACATTTAATTGCTGAGTTGGCACGGCTGAGGTGGCAAATTTTTTTGACATGGCTGTCCCACATCAGTTGTGGGCACCATAATCCCTGCTCACTATAAGCAGAGATCGGGATTGTCAACAACATACCTAAATGCATGTTGAAAGCACTACGAATTTGAATATGGAGAATATTTGACAAAGCTAAAATTATTTTTTAAGTACTTATAAATTATAGATCTTACGACGTGTGTAGATAAAAAATCACCACTATACCCAATTTTAGGAAATTATTTGATAAAATCATTCAAACAAAGTAATTTCATTAACCAAATATGTTCCTGCAGAAGAGGTAGACCGAAACTCATTACTGTATTCACATGAAGGATAAATTTTCCGACCACCTTAATCTGCTATATTTAAGTACATGTCTGCGGGGAATGAATGGATAAGTAGAGAGAGAAAGAAAACAATTCAATGGGGGTTCGTGAGAAACATTCTTTTTTAATCTTTTCTTCTTCAACAAAGGCAAAATTATAGTTTAAGTGCCACCAGATATTACAACAAAAAGACATACTACTTATTGCATCGGGGCTAGTTGCTTCACTTTTGCTTGTAATATTGCCCCGGTTTCATCTGCTATGCTTTTCTTCTTAGTGGCAACCTGCATATTACCAAGGGTAAGTTACAGAGCGAAAGCATCTAGGGTGAAACAGAAACATATCTGGTAGAATATCTTACAAAAAATGTGACTTTTGTTAGCAAACAGTAAGTGAACTAAAAAAGACATCTTAGTATAGTAACTGACTCCCTTTTGCTTCATTTTAATCCAACCGCAAAGATATTAGAATTTACTACTACCAGGACATTGCCTTGATAGCAGAAAAAGTTTCCTATTGATTATATTTGGGTAATGTTTTAAACTCCAAAGCCAAGGGAAATGTTACATTAAAAGTTCGTTAGGACAATGGTCAGTCAAAGTGTAAAACCTTGCGGTTTGAAGATAAAACTTGACATCTCAAAAGGTAAAAAAAATTCAAATTTTTTTATAAAAACGTACCTCAAGAAGTTGGTCGTAATTAGACTTGAGCAAGTTAATCTTACGCTCACAGTACTCTTTTCCTTCCACCATTGTTTTCTGCTCAAACAAAAAGAATGTGAAGATTATGTTAGGATCTTTAACAATAGAAGGAAAATAAACCATAACCTACAATTCTTAGGGTGCCTGTTGAAGAAAGCAGTAAAATAATATCCATTTATCTTCAAGAACTTGTTACATCATCAATCCTTTCTAATCATATTATACGCTTGTGCTCTCAACTGCAGATCAGGTCGCACTAATATTCCAAGAACTTTTTGGGGGCTATTTTTGGTGTGTGACAGGCATGAGAAAACTAGAACTACTCTTCTCAAAACCTGCCGCCGCTGGTGAACATAATAGCTCTCACATTGAGGTGAACCACAATAAATCTGTGTGATTGCTTGTTTCTAAAGATGTTCGATTTATTATTGCTCTCGTAAAAAGGGATATGGGTTTAAACTTTAAACCGAAACGCTCCTAAATACCCCATTTGTTACTAGCATCTCAGCAGGCTTTGGGCCAAATGATAAAAAAAGAAACTTTTCCCTGACATCGGCCTGTTTGAGCTCACAAGATCATGGCCTATATTCGGGGTCATTAATTTAAGTGACCTCGGCCGAATCGAGGCTTATTAAATAAACACAATATTATCTCTCTTCTTATATGGCTTCGAACAAGAAAACAATTTATTTATTAGTCAAAGAATAACTTCACAACTATCAAGAGGACAAAATATCCCATATCCATAAAACTAAAGAAATCAAGAAAGAACCACATCTTTCCAAATAATAACAATTAAAGAAAAAGGAGAACACAAAAAAATCCTTCGATGTAGAAGTCCATAGAGACTACAAACTAGGCCCCTTCTCAAACCAAAAATATCTCGTTCTTTTTGCACAAAATCATGCAATTTCTTTTCTTCCACATTAACCAAAAAATCGCCAATACTACCCAAAACCGAAACAGTTCGACTTTTCAAGAAAAAACCACTACACCCCGAGGAATACCTAAGGAAAAGCTGTTCTTATGATAACCTTCTCATAAGTAGCTTGCAACATCACAATGCAACACAGATGATGATAAATTGAATCTTTTTTACACCACATTGAGCACCATGCAGAGAGAGCGACATGGGCATTTCCTTTGTATTGAATCACAAGTATCGATCTTCCTGTGAAACCAGCCCAACCTTAATCTTGTAACAGACACATGATTTCAAAATGAAGCTAGGTAGAAAATTGGATCAAAAGAGAAATAAATCAAGGCATAGGACTATGACCAGCACGAAAATATTACACAAGTAATCCACCGTCCATAACATTTTATTTGATCCAAAAATCTTTAATGAAAATTTTTCAAGTATATCTAACAAAGAAGCAAGTAACAATCATGTACAAACTTCTGTCAGAAACCATCCACTCCAAAACTGTGTCAGAATATTGGCTAAAACTTTAGCAATAATTATGTACAAACTTGACAACCAAACTGATTGGGCGAAAATCATTAATATAATAGAATCTGATTTTTTTTGGAACGAGACGTGAAAACAGAATATGTAACTCGGTTGATCATTCAGTGCTGAAAAAACTCCTCAATCACCTTCATGCAATCCCCTCTCAAAATGTCCCAACAACACTCTAACAACCCCCAGGAGAAACCATCCAAACTAAGAGATCTATATGAATTATATTCCACCAAGAATGAACTCATTTTCAAACTGATTGAAAATGAATGAGGTGGTTTCTGGAATATCTGCATCAAGTCTCATACGGACGCAGCAGACTTTGGGTTCAAAGTCAAGGCTGTCGTGGTAGTGGATCTGGAGAGAACAGGCATGCAAGATTTTTTGAAGATCAAACAGAATTGAGGAGATTGATGTTAAATCATTCAATTTCTAGAGCAAGGGAAAAGAGGTAGGGATCTACTTGCTCAAGAATTTCATAGGTTTCTTGAATTTGAAAGTGAAAGCAGAAACTAAAAATATCGTGAACCAGCAAAGGTATCCGGATTGCCACAAGGAAAAAGTCAAAAGTATCAAGCTCTCAATTCTGAAGGCTTGGAGCTCAAGAATGAGAATGAAACACTTAGGGGAAGAGTTGATTCCATGCGTGGTTTTGGGTAGGTAAATAATACTCGATTGATTTGAATTCATGCTTCAAAGTTTTTGGGCTTCCAACCAAGAAAACAAATTGACTTGGTTGCTTTACATATTGATGCTTGACCAAGTATCTGAATCTGAAGCATTCACTAAGCTTAACCAGGAAATTACAGGAAAATGAGAAATGGGAGGGATAACCAATAAAGTTATCAGGAAAAATTTTATATTACAATGCACTTTGCTGACTTTGATGAATGGACAAAGTGATGGTTCAGCTAAGACATGAAAAAAAAATTCAATCGCTAGAAGTTGTGTCCGCAAAGTGCTGGTTCATACAAGATTTTGAAGAAAACAAGCTCCAGTGCTTATGTTACTAACTGAAAATGGCATCAATTAATGTTTTCAACATTAACAATCCTACATTATATCAAGGTCACCATGATTTAAACCTTGATTATGGGGCAATTGGAAGCCTGCCTAACACCCAGCTTATGAGAAGAGCTTGAAGATGTTCTTGATTCAAATGGTTGCAACACAAGGAGGTGGCAAAAAAAAAATTCTACTCAAGTGAGCTCTTTATCAGATTGTAAGCAGAGTATTTCTCAAGCAGTTTAGTGCTTAATTCTAGCATTTACGAGCATTGTCATTCCAATAGCTCGCCAAATGTGAGTTTTCAATTAAGCAGAGAAATTATGGGAGAAAATTGGTATCCAATGAAAGCTTACATAAGAAATAAGAAGAACTGAAAGGCTTGGTTCAAATGTCAAATAGCACATTTAGCACTGTTGATATGAGATTGATACCTCTCTAGAATTTTCAGCTATTAGCGCTGCACTAGGACCTAATTACATGGTTTTAATTTTATGTTTAGCAATTTTAGTATAACTATGTAAGTTTATATATTTTTGAATCACTATGTAATATGTGGTTAACTACAACATATTCATTAGCAGCCCCAACCCTCCTAATCATCAAACAACAGTACTTACGGTGGAGGAGCCACGTATCATAACAAAAGACAATTTACATTCGTCTTGATAACTCAAACACACAGTACAAGATATGTCATCAAAATTCCTCATAAATTTAGCAAATGATATCTGAATGCAAGCTGCAAAATAAAATCAGATTTTTTTGCTTCTTTGTTTTCCCAAATTACAAAAGCAACACTAGGCACAGCTATAGAAATCTTTATTTACACACAAATTTTGAAAATAAGATATGTACGAGCATAAAATATTTTGAACTCAACTTTCAATACCTTGAGTAGCAGAGAATAGTTACATCGTAGGAGAAAAACAATTTCACCCCTAACTAGCATAAACATCTAGTTGAATGCATGTCTTATAAGCTACAACAGATATAACTTAGAAACTATAGATATAAACTAAATATACATTTATCACGAAAACTAGAATAACAGTGAATAAACACCCAAATTTTCCAAGCATTGTATAGTGGTAGTTTAGGACTAACCTCAATAAAGTAACCAGTGCCTACATCCACCAGCACCTTTTCCGCATCATCCAGCGTTCCAGGAACGTAAAGCGACGCCGTCAAAGGTACCAGCATTTTCTTCCCTGAACCCCAAAATTTTAGTAAAATAATATAACATTCACACATAAACGGGAGATTTTTATATTTATTTTTTGTAAACAATAATAATAGCAGTATTACCTTGGGGGCGGAGGGAGAGGTCTTCGAGGGCGGAGGAGGCTATCTCGAGGCGGGCGGTGGCGGTGCGGATGTTGTTGAGGCTGTCTTGAAAGAGATTGAATTCCAGGTCGGCTTGCTCTTTTAGGGCTCTAAGCTGCTCCACGCTCATCTTCTCCATCTCTAACCCTACTCCTGCTCCTCTCGATGCCATCTCTCTCTCAATTACTGCTGCTTCACTGTGCAGGCTCTGTTTGGCAAAGTTTAAAGTTGAATGAAAATACGATGATAACCAAATTTTATGTTATATTTTCTAAAATTCACTTCAAAATATCAAAATGCCCCTATAGCTCAGTGGTAGAGCGTCAGTCTTGTAAACTGAAGGTCTGTAGTTCGATCCTGCATGGGGGCATTTCTCTTCTTTTGTTTTGTTTTTATAGGTAAATTACAATTTGTAGCAATTTTGTCTCATTCAATTTTAACCATCCCCAACCTTTTTAGTAGTTCACACAAATTGTCTATTTTGACAATTTTTCTCCTCACGTAAATAAAAAAATAAATTTGAAAATTTTGTAATTAGAGTTCATAACCTCTTGAAAAGTACAAATAAATCATGAACATCTTATATTTACAGAAGAATTTAAAAAAAAAAAAAAAAAGAACGAAAAATTTTATCTTCTTCCCCAAATCCACTCTCCCATCCCATCTCAATACAAGCTTGGCTGCTCAGAATTTGTTGCTGGAAAAATAAAACAGATGTGTCGGAACACAAGTATAAATCTTTATTCGACTTAAGTTTAATTTGACATTGATCATGTACAAATTCAATATGATCTAAAGCAAATCAAGATCTAAAATCTCCCTCGAACATTGCTTCCAACATGGTCGTCGGAGATATGTTTGAAATTTTGTTGAGTCGGCAAGAAAGTTATCCTTCATGTAGTTCTCTTTTTCCCTTTTGGTGTTATTTTGAACTTGAACAAAGGCTTGATTATTTTCTCTTTGCTTCTTTTTTTATTTTTTTGGTTCTCGAACGACTAGTAGGAGTCACACCATAAATTCATATTTTAATCATGCTATGTTGTTGTAGCATTCAGTTGATTAATGTTACAGCAACCAAAATTGAGAGGTTATTGAAAATTTTGGTTAGAAAGAAAGAGAGGTATCTCAGTAAGAGTGGCAGATGTGCAGCGTCGTAGTGGTGGTGGCTATTTTGTTCTTACTTTGAAATACGTATCAGATGTGGTGGGTCGCAAATCAAATCTTGGTGGTAATGACGGTGACGAAAGGTGCACGATATGGTGGTAGTGGTGGTGGTTGTGGTGGTGATAGTGATGATTGTGTTTTGACATTGGTGGCTTGTGGAGTGGAGTGGAGTGGAGTGGAATTTTCTATTTCTTTTTCTCTTTTTTCTTTATATGGCTTTTTTTTAGGAGGTGGCAGGGAGATTGGGATTGGGAAAGAAGATCAAAATTTTCTTTTTATTTTTTTAATTCTTCTGTAAAAGAATAAGTGGTTCAAAATTTATTTACATTTTTAAAAAGGTTAGTAACTCTAACTGTAATTTTTTTTTTCTTTTTCTTTTTTTGCTGTTTTAGTTTATTTAAGTTGAAAAAAAAATTGTTAAAATGTATCATTACTGAAATATTGGGATGATATATTATATTAAAATTACTATAAACTTAAAAAGATAGGAACTCTAAGTATAATTTACCATATTTTATATTAATATATCAACTCGTACTTAAACAAAATACCTTCATAATTAAATAAAACAAATGCCAATGTTCTTGAAATTGTTGTAAATAAAAATATTGTACGACCTCGCCTAATAAGTAATATTGAGGAAATTGGACAAAATATGAGTTCTGAAATATGCCTAATTTTGAAAAGTTTGACCAAATATCCAAATTTATATTAAAAAAATTTGACAAAAATACATTTACAAACAATCAAAATTTATATTTTTACTATCTTCTATCTCCACTTTTATGTTTTGTCTGCAATTTACCACCTCTTATCTTCCCCTCTCTCTTCCCCTCTCTCTTTCTATTAATTGGATTCTACCATTGTTGCAGCCGGAATCAAACAAGTTGTAAGATTTATCATATGTCACCCGTTTTATCCTCAGTCGCACCGCCGCCACTGTATTGTCGTCCCCCTCAAAGACACTTTTCTCACCGTTATTCTGTCGAATTTTGGATCAAATAAATTTTTTATTTTAATCTAAATAAGATTGGATGCATTTATTTTGTCCATTTCATATGTTCACTCAATTGTATGCTAGATTCCATCAATTTATTGTGACTTATTTGAACTTTGGTATGATTTTTATCTTTGTTATCAATTGCAAAAATAGGTTAAATACTCGTAGAATAGAGTCAAAATAAATTAGTGACCCATTCTTTAGTTTAGTCTCGAGAAATATCTTCAACGAGCATTTATTTGTTATTAAGAATTAATATTATACAAATTCTATCAAGACGTAACTGCTGAGGCTTGGTTTGGTATTGTTGTGCTTTTAAGTAAATCAATTTTTACTTTAATGTAGAAAGAATCAGCTGTGGAAAGAATCTGATAAGTATTTGATAAACTCTTGTTTCAAAATTGCTTTATGTTTCAAAATCAGTTTTTGAGCGTTTGGTAAACAAAAGTAATTTATCGCTGTGATGGTATAAAATTACTAAAACAGACATTGATTATAATAATATTATTTTGTATTATTATTATCACGAGTGGTAAAATTTATTTTTTTCTCTCTCTTAACAATATGTAATCTTGTCCAATATTTTTAACAAGACAATGCATTCACCATCATTATTTTAACATAAAAATATAAACACCTAATAAGTTTTAAAATTTATAAAAATTACAAAATAAAAAGTATAATCATATAATGCAAAAATTAATTAAAATTATATTATTTTTTATGCATCAAACTTGCCTCGAAAGGTATGAAATCTTAAAAGCTATAAATTCAGATTTTCGAAATATAAAAGCTATAAATTCACACAATTAATTATACATCAACTAATTGTACTTTGAATGTTTGATTCGGTAATGGTGATTAGTGAATAAGGTTGAAGAAGAATAAGGCATATGGAGAGATTCAATAACGTGAAATCACTTAAATGTGTAATTAATAAGCCTAAGATATTAAAAGTATTAGTTTAATTAATTATGGGTAAAATTGGTATTTTAATAATAGATAAATGAAAAAGTTAAAAGTAGAATTTGAAAAGCTACCATATTGCTACTTCTCAAAATATACTGCCAGATAGTTTAGATTCTTTTATAATCACTTTTTAATAACTTTTCAAACTCCTAAATCAACTTTTGATTGTTTAACAATCAGAAGTCAAGGTCCAAAATCAATCTCAAACGAAACCTAACTTAGTAGACAAACACTGTCAACAATATAGAAATGATCAGTAAAAGAATGAAAACTATCATTATCAATCAATAGACAACCACAAAATTTAAAGAAGAATCTATGAATTCAAAATAATGCTTGTATTCAAAAGTAGAAAATTTCTCATTATATGAATTCAAAATGAAATTATTTGTATGGCCTATAAAAAGTGGTGTGATCAGGGATCATTGAAAGGTAGAGAAAAGAGAGATATTAAAGGTGAATGGTGATGAAATCATTAACCAACATATCAATATTGCTTTTGATGCTTTTATTTGCAGGCAATGTAAAAGCAAATTCTTTTAGAAATTGATTTGGAGATTGCATGCTTCTTTTTAGTCCAACAATAACATATTCTATGCAATCCTTGGTCAAGTGTTACTTTAGAAATGAGTTTTCAAATGAGTTTTATTAGTGCAATTTTTATTGTGCAATTGGACAATGTTGTGACATTTCGCAACCATTCTCCCTCTCCCTCTCCCTCTCCCTCTCCCTCTCACTCTCATTGAATGTTAAGAGAATTTTGTCCAATGCAACAATGTGAATTGTTGTACACGTGATAAATAAAATAAAAACGGATAGAAAACATCTCGTAGAACGAAAAAATTATAGTTTAATTACACAAAAGAGAAAATATAGATAAATTATAAATAAATAAATAAAAGATAAATAACACACATTATGATAAAAATAAATTATAAAAAAATTTAACACACATTTCGATATACATAAATGATTAAAAAAAAATATCCAACACACCATCTAAATGTAAATAGTGTACTAGACATCTTCTACTTTTTTCTTACCCAGTAATCATTTTAAGATGATGTGATATATTTTTTAGTGCAATCTACAAATGCTCTTATATCTACCAAATTATTCGAACCGATATTGTACAGTTGACACACATTTAAAATGCTAGTGTGGTAAAAACGAATCTAAGATTTACATTTATCCTAGGGGAAATAATAGAATTGTTCTTTTTTTTTTTATGGCAAAATCATGTCAATGTTTAATTTGTTATTACTTGTACACATGATACTTGGCTATTTGCCTATTTCTAAACACATGGTGGAAGTTCAACACACCTATCAGAACGAACTTTTAACTATTTTTTTTATTATTGTTCGGTAATATTTAATCGTTAGACTCAAAATACTATTGTAATCAATTAATTTGATACTGCACATACGGTCAAAGTGGAATATTTGGGACCAACGTTGACTGAAAGGCATTAAGAATCATAACTAAAGACAAAATCAAAATGTTCTTTTTTCTTCTATACTTCCGATATTTTAATGTGATCTTACAAAGACTGCATTGCCAAAGAAAGGCGTCATCAAGTGTTCAAAAGTGTTGTCACGATGTACCAAAGAAGTAAAATAAGTTAATAACTTATCAATTCTACTGTTATAGTGTATCTAATACTGCGTACCAACGTGCTCTTACAGTTCAACACAGCTTTCCCGCCAAAATTGCTAAAAATCATCATTGAAGGTCATATGAAAATAAGGTTCAAGACCAATATAATCCAAAATCGTGAGACTCTGATTTCAACTGAACAAATTAATTAAGCCTCACTTGGAAGAACATTCAAGAAATGATAAACTTCCTCCTCGTCGATTACTCCCACATCGGTTGAACAAACTGAACAGCATACGCGTTTAAATGTTTCAACAGCAACAGAACCTGCTTCAGTCAGGGACCCTCTTTTGTTCCGTTTTCGTTTATTGCCTGGCTGTGAAACTTTCTCATTCGTAATCTTACAGTTGACTACAAAAATTGCTCGGTATTGGGTCACATATTTTTCATGCCTGCAACAAAATAGAGAGTTCAGGATTATGGCTTAATCATGTTTACTATGTTGAGACTTGAGAGTAAAGATTTGAGTCAGATAGTCATTATATAACTCCATAATGTTGCTTGGTTGCATATCGCATAAAAAGAAATAAAACCACCCATAAGAAACTTCATGCTTATAAGATTCCAGTGAAAACCTGATAGAGGAGATTTCCACCTAGCCCAAGTTCAAACACATCAATTATTCTGTGAAGGTTTTATTTATCTGCCTCATGTCTCCCCTATTGTATATTCATATTCTGGTGCTCAAAAACAGAGAATACAGATAAAACTTTTTAAAGTCCTGGAACGTTTTACACTAAAAAAGGCCACAAGTATAATCAGAAAAGATGCATCTTTACTCAGCAACACTGTTAATCTAAGTTACTTTAGAAGATGGAAGACTTCAGTCAATCACCATAAGTAATTTGCTTAAGATCCAGTCATCCAGACCAAGTACTATATTGAATGTTGTGGTCACGCTATTGATATTTTATGTGGGAACTAGTCTTTTTCAGCCAGCACAAGTAGAAATTAATTTCCAGAAATTCCCAGTTCTCTGGGCAAGACCAGCAATACAAGGAACGGCTTGTTCTTCACAGACTACGCAGCACATGAACTAAAGAGTTTATTCTCAGTTCAGCTGTTGGATGCGTATGGTCTTTACTCTTTAGAATCAACAGAATGTGGATGTAGCTAATGTGGACCCCGAAATAGATAGGGTTTCTGTCACCAGCAGTCAACTTGTGGATGTTTCAAGCAATTGGGAATTTCAAGCTCGACTGCTCTTTCTAATTATTTAAATAAATTTCGAGAATGATACATATACAGATCACTTTGCTTTGCCAGAACTGTTAGCATCTTATAATTTATGTAATCATCCACAACTTAATATTTAATTTGAACTAGGCCCCAGTGATAGGCTATGAACATGCATAAACCTTCTCATTGAAAATTTATGAAATTGACAGTCACGATCTCTATGTATATTTCACTGCGTCACATGCCACTTGTTCAAGTAAATGCTTACTGCTTAGAGAGGATGTGAATATGATGCACAAGCAATCTAGTGATCTACAGTGTAATGTGGCACATGGATGACTTGCTTGTTTCCAAGCTCACAAGTCATATAGTCATTTGGACTTTTTTCCGAAGTACCAATGGTTAGAAAACCCCATAAGTATGCTAATAGATAGAATGTAGTATTTGATTTTTCCCTTCCCTAACTTATTTGTCGACTTCTTCACCTCAGCAGAAACCTTCCAAGGGTAGCTCATGACTTCTCACTAGTGTATATCAAGAACATTTTTATAGGATCAATCAGTACTACAACTGCAGCT
This sequence comes from Forsythia suspensa, assembly GCA_023638005.1. Lineage (NCBI taxonomy): Eukaryota > Viridiplantae > Streptophyta > Magnoliopsida > Lamiales > Oleaceae > Forsythia > Forsythia suspensa. The sequence continues at coordinate 38,831,905 of CM042669.1, read as the reverse complement.
TTAGAGTTCCGTGAGTATGTCTATATCTCTTGGATACTTAATATCCCTGCCACCTCATTGAAAATGAGAGTAGTGTGATGCTCTTGTAGGATGCAAAATTAATCTGAAATGGAAATAGAGCTGTTGATATTGAGCATCTCAGGTGATAAAAAGAGAGAGATTTCTCTGGCAAACATCCCTTGCCAACAACAATGATCAACAATAGCTCTGGCTGCCGCTGGCAATTTAGTTCCATAAAGGTTTTTCTTTGCAGGTACAAGGTGTGGAATCTATACTATCATAACCTAGCACATCCCTCTGAACATAACAGTAGATTAAAACCTAATACTATAGGGATTTCTTAAGTCGTTCTCGAAGAACTGAAATCATATGCTATAAGAATTATCATTTATGTCAGACTTGGTGCAACGCTTCACAAGGAAGATTATCCAACTTTAAAGTTCTATTTCATGACTAAATAACACTTAGACTTAAATAGTGAACTTTTGAACGATAGAATCAATGTATTCAACTAAGCAAACTACATTTACTCTCTCTATATTAAGAACTTAAAAATTGAACTCAGTCTGTTGGGTTTTTTGCGCCAAACAATTCCAAGACAATGACGATAAAAATACGTACATAATTAGGCTCGTGCCTTAAGTTAAAATATATGACCCATCATATCCCACGCTAGTGTATCATGTTGTTGACCCGTTCAAATCGAGAAGACAAGTCAGAATCGTGGAGGTTGGATAGGTTTAAAATAACGGTCACTTTTTGAGGTGTAACTGACTATTGTTGATCAAAGTGATTATGTTTAATTGTTTATCTGAGTAGTGGGTTTAGACTCTAGCCTAATTACCACCCCCACCCCCCTTTTCGGTGGCTTTAGACAAAAAAAAAAGAAAAAGAAAAAAAAGGGATTCCTACTCCACCCCACGTCACGTGTGCCTCCTTTTCCTTATGCAGCATTTGTTGCTCCTTTGACTTTTGGTTTTCCTTGCCTTTTCTCTAGTGATTAAAAATGGCGTCTTCTTCCTCAACTCTCTGCATATTTTTTCATGAATCCTTTCTTTTGAACGTTAGGTTGAGATTTTGGTACTTAGTGTTGGATTAGGGTTAGTCTGAGCCTTGTCTTTGTGTTCATATTATTTTATTGTGGTTCTTTGATTTCTTTTCTTTCACCAAAAAGATTTATTTGTTCAACATAGTCCAATTTATAAAAGGATTAAAATCAAAAGAAAGATCGCTCTAGCTATTTAAAGGGAAAGACAAATCCATGCAGCATCTCTTCAGCAAATCTGATACATGGATAAAGATGTATGTCCAAGATATAGGCATACCTTTGGCAATCTAGGCAAAGGGTAGTAAAGCAAGCTGGGCAGCTGAGCACAGCATCAGAAATATGGCCTTTTCTTTTCTTTTGGGCCCATAATTCATCCTTGTCATCAAGTTTGGGATCATAAAATTCAGGTTTGACAGAGTAGTCTATTTCATCATCATCAGAAACTAAAACATCACCACAAACAGTCAAAAATCAGAACTACTGTCAATAAACTATTTGATTGTTGCTAGAAATATAACATTTTGACAGAAGGGTGAAACTTTTTCACTGCAGCAACAACAAGAAACTAAAATCAGTTGTCACAAAATTGAATGTGTATGTTTGGCTAAGCCCTTAAGAAAGTAAATTACTTGTAAGCAACTTTTTACAATTTTTTCTTACTTTTTGAAAATAATGGTCTTTTTTTCGGTAGGATGACTCATCATACTGCCCAAAAAAACTCAAAAGGGCCGCTTTTGGCTAGCCAAGCCAAATATTTGAAAGATTAATAACTTGCTTATTTTCGACTTTTACCAATTAAAAAAAATTATTCTTTTCTAAAACGTACTTTTAAGTTAGCCAAACACAATCCTGGAGCCATATGTCTGCCACTGTTGATGATTCGTGTGACTATTTTTGTACCGCAAGATATAGAGACAATCGCATAAAAGTTTATTAAGCAAATTTTGGTCGAATTAACATACGAATAGTAACAATAACAGGAAAAAATAACAAAAACCAATCAATCGGTGATTTAGGATCATCAATTTCACCTGTTTGCTGCGAGTTAGATGGGGAATTTTCTGCTTCAGTTTTTTCCTTGTGTTCTCCATTCATCTCTGTCCTGTGAGCGGGATGGGAGGGTGCGGGCTCCGTCATCGGCCGGCGACTCAGTTCTGTTGAAGTTGAAACAGCTGGGTGTCTTACGTCGGAGTTTTTCTTTGAATTTTAATTTTTTTTTGGGGTTTATTCATTATGAAAAAGCTACTGAAACACAGAAACAGGGATAATTATTAGGACTTTTGCAGCTACGGTACCCAAACATTATACTTTGTAGCACTTGGTCCCATTCAATTTTTTTCTCATTCAACTCCTCCAACTATCAATTTTGGTGCAAGCTGGTGCAAATGGAGAAAAACCGTCCAAAACTCTGTCAAGCAACTTGCCTGGAACCTCTTTTTGTTGGTCTACGCAAATTTATTAGTATTAAAACAATAAAAAAAAAAAAATATAAAAGAAAAATAAAATAAAAAAAGAACCCAAAAAAGATACTTCATCCCCGCACCCCTAGAAGTGTTTTTGCATGACAAAAAAAATTGTGGGTTCTCCATGAATGTTGGTCCCACTTCCACTTTTACTCATATGAATTCCAACTCAAGTCTCTCTACTTTTCAAGCTAACAGTGCATATATCTAATGAGTTGTTGCTCAACTGAATCAACTACTAAATTTTATCATTTTGTCATCCATGTTTCAGATTGTTTGATGAGAATGTGATTGAGCACATATATAGAAACATAAGAGCTAAAGAAGAAAAGAAAGAGAGACGAAGAGAGAGATTGCTAAATAAGTTTGAAACATGTCATTATATTTTAGTGAGGAGAAGGAATCCAGGAGAATTCTTCTAGTTTTTCCTAAACGCAGAAGGTAAATAGAGGAAAGAGTTGATAAAACATTGCTAAAGAATGCATAATTTGATTGTTATTTGGGAAGTTGATTATTGAGAAGTCTTAGATAAATCTTTGTCATATTAACATTGACATTATGTGATCCCAAACTATTTCGACATTAAAGAATTTGAGTTACCAATATGCCCTTACAAAAAGAGGTCACATGCAAGTCATGTCACAATTTAACGGAATTTTCGATGGTTTCCATCTATTTGTACCAACTTGCACCAAAATTGAGAGTTTGAAGAGCTGGATGCCAAACAAAAATGAATGGGGACCTAAGTGCTATGGAGAGAAGTTTAGGGACCATGGCTGCAAAAAAAAAAAATTTAAGTAAACTTTCAAGTTGTAAAGTATATTAAGGTGAATGATCTCCTGCCTTGGCAGGATAATATCACCCACCTGCTGAGGTGTCGTCGGTGGGTGGTTAATGTATATATATTATTTTAACATTAATCACCCACTGCTTGTGACACCTCGCCAGTGGTGAATCTCTCCCCCTCTGGCGAGGAGATCACCGCTGAGTATATTAATGTGTTTGTTAATCTATGATTAAAAGGAAATTTTGATATGAGATATTAGTATACTATTTTTTTGCGGTGAAATCCGACAATATGATTTATAAAAATGAATTACTGAGATTTGAATCTCTTTATTTATGATAGAGTCTTAAAGGGCGAAAATGACGATTTAAGTTACGGTGGTTATGATTTTAAGATTGAGACAGTAAGTAGAACAAGAAAAAGATCGTTTGAGAGAGATTCATTTGAGAATGAGATTGAAGACATAGAGACACACGAATGTATATATTCTTTTCTTTTTTCAAGTAGCGGAGAACTTCAAACTTCAAGCCAGGAAGGAAGCAGCTATCGGATAGGATCGTAGTTGATGCTTGACTTCGGGAGTTAAGGTTTGGCAGACATGGCACGGAGTTTACGAGTGAAGCTACTCGACAAAAAGGTTTGGAAGACTTGGCAAGAGCCCGAGGCACCAATACCAGGGTATATCATTCCTATCTTTCTAGCCAATGCCGGGGGAGATTTCCTTTCTTAACTAGGGCTTCCTTTCCTGACTATGGAACTATTAGACAAAGGATTCGATCGAGGTCAGAGATTGGTTTATGCAAATGGTAGTTGCTCATTTTTCTCCACCCATTTTTCCATAATGTATCCTAATTTTTTGCCTAGTTATTCTTTTGATGAGAAGAGGAGATTTCAAGTTTTTTGTTGATCAAGTGACACCCAAATTTGAATTGGAGATAAAAGATTTGCAGTCCCCCGCCTTAACACTTAGTCATACAACCAAAATGATACAAAATAGAATGGATACGATAATTTTCGTCCATAAGGTCGTAATTAAATAAAATTAAATAATTAAATAATAAAAATTTAACTTACTTTTCTTTAATAAATTATAGTCCACTATACGTCACTAGCCATAAAAAATAGTAACAATTTGTTACATACTTGACTTTCTGTCAAAATTCCACAATTATTTTCAACATTTTAAATTCTAAAAATAATAAATGTAACAAACATAACAAATGTTAACAATAAGTGTTACAAAAATAAAAACAATATTTTTAGAATAAAAGAAGTTAGATAGTATTTTTAAATTATTTTATATTTTATAGTGTAAAATTATCCCTAAAAATTGGCAAGGTTCTAAGATCAATAAATCCTAGTGTGAAGCACAGAGTGCAAAGTGTAGTGAGCCAACTAAGCCCGACGTGACCTAGCCCACCAGTAGTAGGCGCACCGTTAGACTAAAATGTTGAGGAGTACTAGGCCAAGGTTCTAAGACTGGCACCCACACAAGGGCAAAATTTGACATCTTGAGGTGTTTTTCTCTCTTTCTTAATTTTACGAAAATTTGGCAACCACCAAAAACCTGCTTCGAGCATTACCTATAAAATGTAAATTATATAGATTCGTGTCTCCAACATCAACTGAGTGGAACCAAAAAAAGAACATTCTTTAAATAGCTCCATAAAAATTAAAACCAACCTCAATTTCACGCACAGCATATTATGTTACAAAAAACACTGTTAAAAGTGCAATTTACTATAAGCAAGTTGACTTGCCGTATTGGCAGAGCTCGTACTGATCTGTAAGCAAATAAGCATCAAATACACGTTCAGCCAAAACTTTGAACTCATTAGATAGTAATTGCCACGACCGAAACCTTAAATTGTACTGTCAATATCTTCACATGCATGTAAAACCTATCTCTGCCCATGGTGACAACGTGAAACCCGCTACTTTATCAGTTGAGGAGGGCTCTTCTAAACCCTGCCATCAGAACCGGACAAGCTGCAAAATAAGATATTAATGTTAATACATCATGCCCTGCAAAGCACAGCTACAGAAATGGACTTGCCCACACCTAATTTTTCAAAAGAGCAAGACGTGGACAGTTCAATTATAATACTTTAAATTATACAGGTACATTATATCCTTATATACCTTATATTTACCTTTAATTTTGATTTTTTAATGTAAAAAATATTTTGGGGTTGTGCTATGTACTACTAATTTATTAAAAAGGGACAAGCTTGTCAGGGTGTCCAAGGAACACCGGTCTGATACGTGTTGGACATGGACACTCCAGCAAAGGAGAAGCCGTGCGATTCACAGACCATGCTAATGCAATCCTGTAGTAGGCACAAGAATATGATCAATGGCCAACCATATTAAAAGAAATCCTTTCTCGGGATGCATATAAGAACCAAAGTCCAGAATAATATTCACGGTGACAATTTTCAAATTAAGATGGTCGATACACTGTTGGGTGTGATGAAAACATTCAACATTATCCAATGCGATGCAACCATCAAGAACAATCATGACTGTGCTTTCAACGTGCATATGTGAATGCAAAAGTCCATAGCAGACGACAACAACTGCTATTTGCGCTATCTATCAAAACTAAAACTTACTCTTAACTCAATCTCATTTTCTTCTCGTGTGCTCTAAAACTGCCTCCCTTAAACCCCCCTTCCAGGCATTGCCACTAACCATCTCACCCTAAAATCAACTGAGTGGCTTTTAAGAAACAAAATAAAATTGTATGTAAATATATCAAGATTTTAATAATTTCTTCAAAATCGTCCTTTTTTTTAGTATTTTGCTTTTATATACTATAGATTATATTCAGGAATAACCATTTGTAATTACTTAACAGTTAGTTATATGACACACTATGCTACAAATGATGGAGAATTATTAACAGCATTGAAATTTCGTTGCTTCCGCACTTTCTCAAAATCATATATTCTGACAATTGAATCAGGACCCACCCTGCAATTGACACCCATAGCCTTGTCCGTGTAAATTATCTATCCAATAGTTCACGTGCTATTTCACTACACCTTCCCCCATTAAAAACCTCCTACCGCATATAGATGCAAGACTACAGATGCCTTTTGGAATTTACCAATATTTACTTATTCTTGTAAATACACAAATTGACACCCGTACATGAGTCCATGTTACCTGGTTATCCACCCATTAATGTGTTTATACTTAAGCATTAGTTGTCCACACAAATAACTCTTTGATGTTACTTCAAAGATAGTTGCATCACCTTTTTAACCCTTTATGTTAAATTAAAGAAGAATTCTTAACATGGACATTTTTTGTGGCAGCTGCATATTTTCAAATTAAATATTCTGGCACTTGAACGAGTACAAACACTGGATTGACAACCACGGACTTGTTCATGTGAACTGGCTATCCATTACTTCACGAGTTACTTTACTATACCTTCCAACAACCACCTCCTACAGTGAGTAGATACAAGACTTGGACACCTTTTTCCATATACCTCACTGGCTCACTCCTCCTTGTTGTACATGAACTTACACTCGTGCTACTCCATCTGAACTGGCCATCCGTTAGTTAACACGTTACTTCACTACATCTTCCCAAATCAACCACCTCCTACAGCTGGTCGATGAAAGATGCAGACACCTTCGCCATTTACTAATAGTAAAGTACATGATTATTTCTCTAGAGGTATGCAGTCCCATAACCTCTGTTAAACCCTACAATTGGTATTTCCCAAAATATAGTATTCCTCGTCATTTTTCTCTCAAAGCTGCCACCAAATCCTTACGTGGTCTTTGCGTCGAATATTCCGGATTTGAGGATCAACTTTTTGTGCGTCGGTAGCAACGAGGTTGGATTATTGCCTATTTACTTTGAGTACAATTTTAAGCAAAGTCTAGATGGGCAGTTGTTGAGTACAACTTTCTTAAGGGCAGTTGTTTATAAATGGAATCAGCCCCATCATTCTAATAGAATTTACTTGTCAAAATGAGAAATTACAATTAATATTTAAGACTTCACCAAAGAGGCAAAGAACAATCACAATAAAGTGATCAAATGTGCAAAATTGTTTTCATACTTTTTCATTTTCACTTTGGAAGAAAGGATAAGTTTTCGTCCTAGCATATAAAATAAAAACACTGAAACCCAGTAACAATTAGACAACTTCAACGGGTTCGATACAAATCTACACCATTTCAGACATCTTCAATAACCAAACTTGATGTACATGGGATCATACTTCAGATACCAATATAACTTCTTATTCTACAAAAAGGTTCGAACACAAGCATGTAACTACATATAGATCTATATCGAGTAATATCTCTCTATCTTTCCATCTCTCACCGTCTCCCTCTCATGCAGATACACAAACTATAAATCACTGAATCTATCAGTTATACATAAGTAGTTATGTAAAATAGATAGTTCATATGCGTTCCAACATGGATGCGGATAAAACGTGCCCATGAAAATAATTTTCTTCCAAATGTAAAACAAACAAAAGCTAGAAAGAAGAGAAAAATATATCCGGATCTAATCCATCATTTAAAATTCTCCTCTGAACCCAGTTACCAATATACACATCAAAGCCCTGATCTAAATAATGCATTCATGAATAAGATATCACACATAATGGCACAATTGAATTGGCAACCAAAAATAAGGCAGGGCAATTGAAAACAAAACTAAAGAAAAATGGTACATTATTATATGTGTCAATGCTTATGAAAATGTATACCTGAATTGCGTTCAATTAGGTTCTCGGTTTTGCTGCTCTGAACCCCCACCACTCGATCCTGATCCCGACCCCAACCCTCCCAATAGCCATGGCAATGACATGGTAAACCTCCTCTCGACTATCCTTCGTTGCTGAGAATCCCCAGCAGAATTATCATTACTGTTATTAGAATCATTTCCCTGAGATGCTCCATTTCCACTGGAATTACCCGAAGTACCCAAGGCTGTAGCCCTACTCTCATAATCTGGATCATCTGTTGGAAGCTCATAGCGACACACGGGGCATGAGTTATGCAACTCGAGCCATGGCATAATGCAGTCATTATGATAGACATGCTTGCAGGGCATCTGCTTCACCTCTGTTCCCATCTCAAAGTCATCCATACATACCGCGCAATGTGCCAGCTCCGATTTCAGTAAAGTCTCGTCCACCTTAAGGCTAGGCAGGGCCTCTACGGCCGACTTGGAGGCTGGAGGAGTCCCATATCTGTTTGGATCATTTTCTGCTAACTGCTGGATCAACTGCTCGAAGCCCGGGCCCATAAAATAATCTCCCATGTCGGCCGGCAGCGAAAATCCTGACGGTTGGTTCCCGACCACGAACTCGTAGTTGATCCCACTGGCCCGTTGAGAGGCCAGAAGGCTCATCAGATACGCAAACGGGTCAAAAGAGTCGGACCCGATGGTTGACTGTCGGTCATCAGGGACAAACCCAAAGAGAGATTCTCGGGCTGTGTCGCCTCTCGGGTTTTCCAGGACAACACGGGTGGAAACAGAAGGTAACAGGAATTGGCTGAGGAAGGTTGATAGTGGGTCCGAGGAAAACGAGTCGGAAATGTTTGGGTTAGGGTTTTGGTATTCTTCAACGAAGCCGGAGAGGCATGAAGGGCAAAGGAGATCGCCGGTGGGAGAGGGGGTGATGCTGACCGTGCGTTCGCATTGGTGGCAGAAGTATATCTGTGGACCGCCGTCCGCGACGGTGACTCCGGCGGAAGACATTTTCTTTCACGCAGAGATTGAATAAAGGAGAACTGAAATGTACGAAGAAAGAAGTCGAATCCTTTTAAAGGGGATATTTACACGTAGCAAATTGATCCTCCTATAAAAATGTGTTTGGGGCCTTTGGGCGAATGTTTTTGGAAAAAAAAATTGGGGAAATTGGCGCAGATGGTCCCTAAACTTTTTCCTTAGTACATAAATGATCTTTAATCTTTATTTTTTACATAATAGTTTATAATCTATATGTTTTGGAGCGCATTTGGCCCTTATTTGATAAAAATATCTTTAATTTTAATTAAAAAAAAGTGCAATTAGATTTTTAGCATTTGCAAAATATACAAATAGTTCCGATATACTTATTAAATAATATTTAATTTAGCACACATTAAATATGTCACTATAGTCGTGTCAATTAAATTTTTCATAAGAGAAAAATGTAAATTTGTTGTGCTTTAGGTATATGTAATTAATATGTGACGTGAGAAATTTGAATAAAAATTAATTTAAATAAATAACAAAATAGCGTATATAATTTTATGACATTAAACCAATTTTATTATTTTTTTAACATAAAAATACTAATAAAAATTAATTTACACATTATGTGTTCTTCATTTTTGAACGATAACAAAACGATAAATTAAAATATGAAGAATACAATTTGAACTCCAACATTTGTAGTTAATAAACCAATACTCAATTAAATAAAAATATTTGAGCATCAAGTTTGTGACGAAGTTATTTTTCTTTTTATGTTGTAACGATAAAATTAAAGTTTAAATTTTAAATAATATGATTACTTAATAATAATAATAAAATAATAATTTTAATTAATACGTTTATTAATAATTATGAGCTTAAATTTTAATTATTTTATAATAGTTCGTAAAATATACAAAATAATTTAGTATATTAGGGGTGGGCATTTTAACTGGAACCGAACCTCTCGAATCGAACCTGAATCGGAACCGTAGGTTCCGGTCCGGTTCCAAGAAAATTAAGTTAGGAACCGGAACCGAGAACAGAGAACCGACCGAGTTCGGGTCGATTCTTGGTTCTTGAACTAGAACTGTGGGTACCCGATTGGAACCGAACTTGTCATTTTTTATAATTTTTTATTTTTTACAATTTATTTACCCTAACTCATGACAACACAACGGTACAAAAAACAAGAGTCCAAATGTCTAAGATCCAAACAAAAAGTACAAAACTCATCACTCTTAAACTTAAACTCAATTAACCTAATTGTAATTACTCAAATCTTAAATTTTCAATCGTTATTTACTGAGATGCTCAATACAAACATTATCGTCTGTCTCGCACTTTCCCTCATATCTCTTTCTCGCTCAACACACACACAAGGAGACGCATATAGACGAAACTCTTTTTTTAACCAAACGAATCCTCAATTATGAGTTTGCAATTTTGGTGTCTATTATTCTTCCGGTTAATGTTTTATATCTTTCATAAATTGTTTTAATATCTAACATACTTTAATGTTAACGGGTTTGTAATTTTTAATTTTTTTTAAAACATGTTGTCAACTAAAGATTTTTTTTTAAAAAAAAATATTATGGGTAGAACCGAACCCGAACCCGAACCGACGGGTCCAGTTCGGGTTTGGTTCTAATAATTACATGGAACCGAACGATTCCATTTACGAAATACCCGAACTGTAACGGGTAGTTCTGGGTATTGAAATACTCGAACCGACCCACCCGACACCCAGGCCTAAAGTATATTATCAATTTGTTAGTTTCTTTTAATTTTTTTAAAAAAATAAAAATACCAGACTTATTTGTACTTTTTACAAAGATTATGAATCAAATTGAAAAAATTTCTAATTAAAAATAAGAGAATATTTGTTTTTTATCAAATAAGGACTAATTGTACACCAAAACATATAGATTATAGATTTTGTGTCAAAAAGTAAATGTTATGGACCATTTCTGCATTGAGAGCAAATGTTACGAACGATTTGCGCTAATTTCCCAAAAAATTGCATTGATGGTTGTTGATTGTTGCATTAGCAAATTAGTCCTTGACTTCTAAAACTTACCAAGTTAGTTTGTCTTTCGCTATAATAGTACATTCATATTCAAGCTAGCCGTTACATTAGTTGATTTGTTGGAAGCTATGGAGTGAATAGACCGATAGATGTTGTGCTTCAACGCCGAATACAACTTCAAGTTGATTGTACCAAACAAACTTTTCAAAATATCTCCAAGCTTGAAATCTCATTGGGATGAGTTGATATATGCATCGAATTGTAAATGTTGTACACATGTCAAAACTACCAGTTGCCTATTTATTGTCGCTCATATTACGCCCCCAAAGTTTGGGATCCATAGAATTAAGATTTTAACCTTGGAGTATTGCCACAAGTTTGTTTCGTACGATCATATACGCACTTTGGAGCCTCTCCTTATACTATGGTTCATATGGGCATAGCGAAACGAAGCCCACACATGAAAATACAAAAACAATGATGGTTGACTTTGAAGGGCGAACAATTTGATTTTCATGCACCTTGGAGGTCTATTTAAATCTACTAGTTAGACACGCGTACGTTGCACGTGCTTTTGTAATCATATTGTTAATTTTTAATGTTTTCAATTTTTTTATTTTTTTATTTTTAATAATTAAAATGTTTAAGTAGCAGTTGTAATAAAGATAAAAAAAAATGGTTGTTGATAATATATTGTTTTGTATTGTTCGATGTTGATATTTTATTTACATTTATAGAAATACAATTGCAATCAACTATGAGTTTTATATAGTAGTAATACGAATAGTGACTTGAATTCAGTGAAGAGCTTTTGATGATTTGAGCTTTGATAATTGATGAACCATTGATATCAAATCTTATGGAATTAATGATGTATTAATAGAAATCTTCGGGATTGTATTTTGCGAAATAAAATTAATAATTATTAATTTTATTGAAGAGAATGTAATGATTGACTATATAATATTGTACATTTGTTGGAGTAGTTACTCATTGTAAATAATATTCTTTGTGTATATTCTCTTTTTATTAAGCGTGTCTGATGTATTATTAATTAAATTAAAAATTTTAAAAATTTCATATATTAGTTGTCAACTATAATCACTGTAATCCAATGTATTCAAAACAATCTTTTCATCTCAATGATTTGAATTTTAATCCGGTAATAAAAAAAAGTTACAATTTTTCCATTCATTTTTTTTAAATCCATTTCTCATTTATTTCATCTATGTAAGGCAAAAAAAAATTGAGATCGTCTTTTCACCTTCATAATTAATTTAACATATTAAATATTTACAAATTTTAAATGTACATTTAATAAATTGTTAAAAATTACATGTACGATAATAATGAACAATAAAAGAGTAACAAATAAATATTAAAATATAATTGCATTCATTTAAATACAATTACAGTTAAAGATGAGTTTTATATGGTGATAATACCAACAATAACTTGAACTCAATTAAGGCTTTTTGGTGATTTAAACTTTGATGATTGACGAACCATTGATATCAAATCTTATAGTATTAATGATCTTCAGGGCTGCATTTTACGAAGAATAAAATTAATAATTACTAATTTTATTGTGAGAAAATGTAATGATTGGTTACATAATATTGTACATTTGTTAGAGTAGTAATTCCTTGTGAACAATATTCTTTGTGGAGTAATGCTACTTGTATATTACCACTTACACTCACACTTGCTTATGTGGCAGTAGGATTTAGGAGTAAAACATTTGACCAAAATATTAAATTGAAGAGTAATGCTAATTGTGCATCTCCACTTACACCCACACTTATACTTGCTTATGTGGCAGAATAAAATAATGAAAAGAAAATTCAAAATAATGTTTTGGTCAAATGTTTCACCCCTAAATCTTACTGCCACATAAGCAATTGTAAGTTGGAATGTACAAGTAGCATTACTCTATTTTGAATTTTCTTTTCATTATTTTATTCTGCCACATAAGCAAGTGTAAGTGGGGACGTACAAATAGCATTACTCTTCTTTGCGTATGTTCTCTTTTTATTAGACGTGTTTGATTTGACGACGTAAATGAAATGTTATAAATGTGAGTAAGAAACAAAAATTAAAGAAGTGTCAACACTTGTCTACGTTGTAAGAATATTGTTGACGGATAAAGTAAGAATATTATTAAGGGACAAAAGTAAGATGAGAAAAAAGTTATATATATATATATATATATATATATATATATATATATATATATATATATATATATTTTTAAATTAAGAATATTATTGACGTACAAAGTAAGAATATTATTGACTTAACAGTAAGATGAGAAAAAGTTTTATATATATATATATATAATTAAATTAAATTAAAAATGACAAAATGTCAACACTTGTCTACGTTGTAATATTGTTGACGGACAAAGTAAGAATATTATTGACGGACAGAAGTAAGATGAGAAAAAAGTTATATATATATATATAATATTTTATTTTAAATTAAAAATGACAAAAGTTTCACATGTTAGTACTAAACTATATTACATGTTTGGTGGAATTTAAAGATTTTTTTTTAAAAAAATGATAAAATACTATAATATAATGTATTAAAAATAATATTTTTATCTCCATTTTAATTTTGACAACTATGATTTGAATTTTAATGCGATAATAAATAAAATTACAATTTTTCTCATTCATTTTTTTAAAAACTCATTTCTCATTCTTTTTATCTACTTAATGTAAAAATAAAATAAAATTGAAATCATCTTTTTACTTCATATTGAAAAAAAAGTTATATATAAATTAAATTAAAAATGACAAAAGTTTCACATGTTAATACTAAACTATAGTACATGTTTGGTGGAATTTAAAGATTTTTTCAAAAAAAATGATAAAATACTATAATATAATGTATTAAAAATAATCTTTTTATTTTCATTTCAATTTTGACAACTATGATTTGAATTTTAATGTGGTAATAAACAAAATTACAATTTTTCTCATTCATTTTTTTAAAAAACTCATTTCTCATTCCTTTTATCTACTTAATGTAAAATATAGTTTGGACGCGGAACGGACATGAGTAAATTTGAGTGGGGGATCACACATTTCAGATAAGAATTTCTCTTTGTTTGGGAACACTGACTCAGGGAAATGGGAGAGAAATTGTTGACATCAGAGGTATTCAATACGATTGTTAATGATTTTTGCTTTAAGATTTCTGTGTTCTTTTGAAGAAAAACTTTCAATTCTTTCTTGAGAAGGAGTAAAAAAATAAAGAAATAATTGTTCTAAAAATTGTAAATCATTGCTTTTGAAAATGAATTCATGAAAGAATTCTATGGAACAACAGAAAAGATTTGAAACATCCATTGAATAATTTAATTGACAATAACTGAATGTAATTGAAATACAACTGAGCAAATACTTACAAGATAGTAAAAGCTTCAGAGTAAAGTGATAAAGGAAAGGAGAAAGTTCAGGCTCCAAAACCTGAACCTAACCCTACTACAAGTTTGGACGCGAAACGGACATGAGTAAATTTGAGTGGGGGATCACACATTTCAGATAGGAATTTCTCTTTGTTTGGGAACATTGACTCAGGGAAATGGGAGAGAAATTGTTGACATCGGAGGTATTCAATAAGTTTGGACGCAGAACGGACATGAGTAAATTTGAGTGGGGGATCACACATTTCAGATAGGAATTTCTCTTTGTTTGAGATAAAATTAGAAATATAATTGACACATCCTAAAAACCTTTGAAGAAACATTTTTTCTAATATTTGATCAGAAAATTTTGAAGCGAATTCAAGACTACTTTTGACAGGAGTAATTGTTCCTCTAAAGATTTCATGACCTAGAAATTTAATCCTAGTCCGACAGAGGACAATTTTCTTTTCGGAAACGGCTAATCCATTTCTTTTAACAATTGAAAGAAATATTTGGAGATGTTTAAGGTGTTGTTCTATACTATTAGAATAGATAAGAACATCGTCGATATAGACAATTGAAAAGTTTTGATATGGGTTAAAAATGTCGTTCATAATTTTTTGAAATTCAGAATGGGCATTTTTGAGGCCAAAAGGCATCACATTCCATTCATATTGACCAAATGGGACATTGAAAGCAGTTTTGTATCTATCTTTTTCACTTATTTGGATTTGCCAGAATCCTGATTTAAGATCGAACTTAGAGAAGATGATAGCATCGACTAATCTATTGAGGAGATCTTTCTTTTGGGGCATAGGATACCTAATCCATTGAAGAACTTGATTGAGGGGTTTGTAATTAATGACAAGCCTAGGGACACCTCTTTCAATCTCACCGTGATTATTGACGTAAAATGCGGCACAACTCCGGGGAGATTTACTAGGCCTAATTAATCCTTTTTGAATGAGATCTTGAATTTCTTTTGTACATGTGTCAAAAAGTTCTTTGTTCATTTGAATAGGTCTAGCTTTTGTTGGTATCTGTTTTTCATCAAAATTGGGAATATAAGGAAGAGTAACAATATGTTTCTTCCTTTCCCAAAAAGAATTAGGAATAAAAGAACAGATTTCAGACCTAATCGCTTTATCAATTTTCTCAATTTGATCTTTGATGCTTTTAGATTCTAATTGTTTCAGAGATTTTTGTAAACCGTATATCTTCTTTAAGATATTTAATATGTTGTTTTTTGAGATTAATATTGTTAACGATGTTTGAAATGGAATGTTCTTTGATGAGATTAATTTCTCTAATTGAAGGAGGATTAATGAATTCGAAGAATATTTCTTGATTGAGATATTTGGATTTTAATCCTTTTTCAGTAACAGGGAAAGGATATAATTGAACAAGAAAATGAGTTCCAAGGATGACTTCTTGATCACGATTTTTGACTAAATAGAAACTATTTTTGAGACAAACATTACCATTGCAAACATGGGCTTTAGAAAGCTTGTAGTTAATATTGAGACTTTGCCACTGGCACCATAAAGATTTTCAGTAGTTTTTTCGAAATATTTGGTAGGGACAAGACCTTCCCTAATGCAATTTTGATCAGCTCCAGAATCAAGGAGAACCTTAGAATGGAGCTTGAATTTTTTGTTAATAATAATAGTAGCATTGGTATACCATTTTTGTAAACGAATTTGACTAATGATATTCATGGATTGATCGTCACAAGAAGGGCTTCGAATCTTAATGGGGGATGAGAATTTGAAAGCTTCATTTTCGGAAGAAGATTCAGAGCTTAAAGGAGAGTTTGAAGGAGAGGATTGGATTTTTCGTTTTCCTTTTACCTTCCCCTTTGATTTGAGAATTGTGACATCGAACTTGAGTTGAGAGAGTTCTTGTTTGAGATCAGAGATCTGATTTTCATTTGATTGACTTCAAACCGAAGATCTTGGCTGGAAGATGCTCTGCTAGATTTTTTGAATTTATTCATAACATCATTGAGATTATAAGTCCTAGGAGGAGGTTTGGGTTCCTCTGGATTGATAAGATTTTGAAATTTTTGTTTCAGATCAAAGTCATCAATTTGATTAATAATTTCTTGAATTAATTCTTTTTCGGAGGTGAGGACAATGATGGTGTTTGAATTGCAAGAACAATTGTCTTTGCAATTGCAGATTCTTTTTGACTCGGAAGATTGGAAAGAAGATGATGAGTCATAATAATCAGAATCTTCTTGAATATTAAAGATAACATCATCAGAATCAGAAGAACTTGAAGAATTGATGAGATGAAGTAATTGATCTTTAAGTTCTTTGTCAATTTGCAAGTTATTGATTTTTCTGAAAGGAAATCACTTTGAGAAGGACCTGGAACTGCCTTTGTTTTTAACTGTTGATTGATCCATGATTGAACTGCTTTGGAACATGCATTTGAGTCATTGAATTTTTCCCACCATTTTACCTTACAACGGCGAACGATCCTTTTGTGAGAAAATGGTTCATTGGAGACTGGGAGGACTTGAAAATCCCAGCAGAAAATCCAGGCAACTTTGAAAATTTTACAAAATTGGAAAAGGAGATTTTCACTTGGGAGAAGGTTGATAGTGTTTGATTTGAAAAGATTGAAACCTTCAGAAATCCAACTGGAAAAGGATTTCTTCATAGGCACCAAAATAGTACCACCAAGATTGAAACCAAATTGGAAATTTTTTATGACAGTTTTGATCGAATAAAATAAACCAGGAATGGCTTGATGGTCGAAAATAAAAGACATTATGCCAGGCTTTGACATAATCGAAATATGAAAATTGAGATTTTTGACCCTTTTTTAGGGAGAAAACTTTTGGTTCCCAAGGTTCTTGTCCCTAATCAGAAAGAGAAAGAACCTTAAGAATTTTGATTTTTGAGAAATCGATCCAATGGGTATTTGGTTTGTTCGGAGTATGAGAAATAATAACAGATTTGGTGACTTTGAGAATGGTTTTGTACCACATCCTTGATTGGTGAATTGACTGAGGGATGAAATAAAATTCATTGAGAACATGGTATTTTTGGTCGATGAAATTGAAGGGGTCCTCATCCTTAATGAAAGGAGGGAAGATTGTTGAGAAACACTCATCGAGGAAGGGTATTTTGCCCATTCATCCTCAAAATCAGCAACATGAATATTGTTGGGTTTGATGACGTATTGAAATTTTTGGTTATGGTCATTGATTGATTTCTCGAAGCTTGCACGATCCGTGGACGTGCTCGTGTTTGAGGGCACTTTTGTAGCTTGTCGGTGTTTTGGTTTGGGAAGGAAGGGTGCCAAAAACAGTAAAGGGATTTGAAGATCCAGTGGATTGTTTGGACTTTTGAGAGGAAAGAATTTTTGAAGTGGAGGAGGAGTTTTCAAGGAGGTAATCCTCCGGAGTTCTTCCATTTGGGGGGATTGGCTCCTTGGACATTTTTCTCTTGTAAAAATTCTCTGGTAAGATAATCTGGAAGAGAGTTATTCTCACATTTTATAAACTCAATTGAAAAATCAAAACACAATAAAATTGCTTGCCACCTGGCAAAGATTTGCTTTGAAACAAGATTTTTGACATCTTTTTACAGTACATCTTTTGACGCTTTACAGTCTGTTCTGACAAGAAAAGTTGTATTGATAAGATCGTCCTGAAATTTTGAAATACATAAAACAATAGATAAGCATTCTTTTTTGAAAGTAGAGTAATTTTTTTGTAGACCAAGCCAAATGCCTGAATGATAGTGAACTAGTTGTTCCTTTTGATCATTAACCGATTGTTTGAGAATACCTCCATAGCCAATATCAGATGCATCTGTTTCGACAATAAGGAAGGTTTTTGGATTGACAATATTAAGACATGGAAGGGTTTTGACATTTTCTTTAACGAGTTTGACTGCTTGGGTATGTTTATCAGACCACTCATGAGGGACCTTCCTAAGTCTTTGATAAAGAGGTTCGCAAATTTGCCTAATATTTGGGATAAAATCAGAAATATAATTGACACATCCTAAAAACCTTTGAAGATACAAATATGAGTCCTAAAGCTCTTAGGTCTTCACCCAAAAACGAAACTCTTCTTATCGAAGTCAATCCTTTACATTCAAATGTTGCTATTCCAAGAAGACTTGCTTGGAACGAAGTAACAAGAAATCCCCTTTGGACCTTTGAAAATGAACAGACTCCAATTAGGGAAATTCCTAGAACAAAACTCAAGGAAATCAATGAGCTACCGGATGGGAGTGTGCAAATTCAATTTGCCCCTTCATCTTCCACAGCTCGATCTTCATTTTGTTCTTCTCGTTCTGAACCTTTTCAAACCATTAGACAAGCTAAAAAAAACCCTTAAATGAAAGATTCAAAGGTGTTGATTTTACACCTAACATTCTCAAAACTCATTATTCTGAGGAAGAAGAAGATTCGACCCGTCATGGTTCTGAATCCCCTACCTTCTCAGATATGATATCCGAAAGGAATTAATTAAATGTCATTTCCTCCACAATTGATAGAAGAAGAGAATCCAAAAATGACAAATCAGCTCAATTACAGCTTTTAGAAGAGAACTCAGAAAATCTTTTTCAAAAAAAGAAATTAATAAATACTGGGAAGAATTTTATTCTTATCCAGAAGATATTAGTTTCTATGAATGGAGTTACTACAAAACATTTGGTGAAAAACCATAAAAGACCAAACCTATCATCAATACTGCCCATGACAAAATCAAAGTTTGGAAAACTCCCTCTGGAAATACTTTCCAATCCGTTCATCCCCCTTTTGAGGAAATTATTGTCCCAAAAGGAGACGTCAAAATTGTTGCCTCTCCTCTCAAACAAATTTTCGATAAAAATAAACATGAAAACCCCACCATCAAAGACATGAAAAATCTTCAACAACAGAATAACTATACCAATATTCTCCTTCATTCTGTTGCAACTCAGCTCAATCAAATTGATCAGCCTATCAAAATGGAAACCCCTTCCAAAAGTGATAAAGGAAAGGAGAAAGTTCAGGCTCCAAAACCTGAACCTAACCCTACTACAAAAACTCTTCTCAAACCAAATGAAAATAAAGTTCATTTCGTTCCAGTTCGGCTTCCTCTGAGATTTTAAGCGAAATCATCAAACATCTTCAGAATAAAGAATGATCAAGCAAAATTAATGTCATTGATTCTATTCAAGAAATTCAAGAACAGTTTGAAGATTTACAAATCAATAAACTAAAAAATGTTAATCAAAATCTTCCCCATTACTATTCTCGCCCAACCTTTCCAGATATGCTTCATGAGGAACCTAGGCAACCTAGGACTACCTTTTCTAGAAATGAGGTTATTGCTTGGGATATTGATGGTTTAACTGAACATCAAATCCTTCATCTTGTTGGAGAGATGACCATGGCAGCTGCTGCCTATGGTGGAAGAGGTAACTCTGACAAAGATGCGGCAACCAACATTGCTAGTCGCTTCGTTGGTCAATTAAAGAATTGGTGGTTTAACTACCTCTCTCTTGCCGATCGTACCAATATTCTTCAATCCGTCAAAACTAAAGGAGATAATCCTCTTAACCCATCCAACCAAGATGCGGTGAACACTTTGCTCTTCACCATCCTCAAACATTTCATCGGAGAACCTTCCATCTTCATGGAAAGAGCTTCTGATATCCTTATGAATCTTTCTTGTCCAAAACTTCAAGATTTCAGATGGTACAAAGATATCTTCCTTCAAAAGGTCATGCTTCGCGATGACTACAATTCTGCTTTCTGGAAATAAAGATTTATTGCTGGTCTTCCAAAACTTTTTGCAGAAAAAGTTAGAGAAGCAATCAAAGATGAGTATACCACTCTGCCATATGACTCCCTCACATATGGCCAACACATTGGTTTTATCAATAAAGAAGGTTTATCCCTCTACAATGATCTCAAACTTAGAGCAAAACTCAAATTCGAAAGGGTTGAAGGTCGTAAAGAACTTGGTTCTTTCTGTGGACAATATGGTTACGAACGTATCCATCCTCTACCTTCAAAGACCTTCAAAAATCAGAAAAAACATTTCAAAAATAAGAAATTCCATAAAAATCCCTCTCCGGATTATTACAAGAAAAACAAAAATCCAAACAGATTTTATAAATATAACAAATACAAAAGAAAACGCGACTACTCCAAAAATAAAGGAAAATCCCCAAAAAGGCCTCGCGATCCCAGAGATGCCACCTGTTGGAAATGCCAAAAGAAATGTCATTATGCAAATAAATGTCCTTTAAAAGAGAAAATCAATAACTTGCAAATTGACAAAGAACTTAAAGATCAATTATTTCATCTCATCAATTCTTCAAGTTCTTCTGATTTCGATGATGTTATCTTTAATATTCAAGAAGATTCTGATTATTATGACTCATCATCTTCTTCCCAATCTTCCGAGTCAAAAGGAATCTGCAATTGCAAAGACAATTGTTCTTGCGATTCAAACACCATCAATGTCCTCACCTCCGAAAAAGAATTAATTCAAGAAATTATTAATCAAATTGATGACTTTGATCTTAAACAAAAATTTCAAAATCTTATCAATCCAGAAGAACCCAAACCTCCTCCTAGGACTTATAATCTCAATGATGTTATGAATAAATTCAAAAAATCTAGCAGAACATCTTCCAGCCAATGTTATGAATAAATTTAAAAAATCTAGCAGAGCATCTTCCAGCTAAGATCTTCGGTTTGAAGTCAATCAAATGAAAAATCAGATCTCTGATCTCGAACAAGAACTCTCTCAACTCAAGTTCGATGTCACAATTCTCAAATCAAAGGGGAAGGAAAAAGGAAAAGGAAAAATCCAATCCTCTCCTTCAAACTCTCCTTCAAGCTCTGAATCTTCTTCCGAAAATGAAGCTTTCAAATTCTCATCCCCCATTAAGATTCGAAGCCCTTCTTGTGACGATCAATCCATGAATATCATTAGTCAAATTCGTTTACAAAAATGGTATACCAATGCTACTAATATTATTAACAAAAAATTGAAGCTCCATTCTAAGGTTCTCCTTGATTCTGTAGCTGATCAAAATTGCATTAGGGAAGGTCTTGTCCCTACCAAATATTTCGAAAAAACTACTGAAAATCTTTATGGTGCCATTGGCAAAAGTCTCAATATTAACTACAAGCTTTCTAAAGCCCATGTTTGCAATGGTAATGTTTGTCTCAAAAATAGTTTCTATTTAGTCAAAAACCTTGATCAAGAAGTCATCCTTGGAACTCCTTTACTTGTTCAATTATATCCTTTCTCTGTCACTGACAAAGGATTAAAATCCAAATATCTCAATCAAGAAATATTCTTCGAATTCATTAATCCTCCTTCAATTAGAGAAATTAATCTCATCAAAGAACATTCCATTTCAAACATCGTTAACAATATTAATCTCAAAAAACAACATATTAAATATCTTAAAGAAGATATCCGGTTTACAAGAATCTCTGAACAATTAGAATCTAAAAGCATCAAAGATCAAATTGAGAAAATTGATAAAGCGATTAGGTCTGAAGTCTGTTCTTCTATTCCTAATGCTTTTTGGGAAAGGAAGAAACATATTGTTACTCTTCCTTATATTCCCAATTTTGATGAAAAACAGATACCAACAAAAGCTAGACCTATTCAAATGAACAAAGAACTTCTTGACACATGTACAAAAGAAATTCAAGATCTCATTCAAAAAGGATTAATTAGGCCTAGTAAATCTCCCCGGAGTTGTGCCGCATTTTACGTCAATAATCACGGTGAGATTGAAAGAGGTGTCCCTAGGCTTGTCATTAATTACAAACCCCTCAATCAAGTTCTTCAATGGATTAGGTATCCTATGCCCCAAAAGAAAGATCTCCTCAATAGATTAGACGATGCTATCATCTTCTCTAAGTTCGATCTTAAATCGTGATTACGCAAATCCAAATAAGTGAAAAGATAGATACAAAACTGCTTTCAATGTCCCATTTGGTCAATATGAATGGAATGTGATGCCTTTTGGCCTCAAAATGCCCATTCTGAATTTCAAAAAATTATGAACGACATTTTTAACCCATATCAAAACTTTTCAATTGTCTATATCGACGATGTTCTTATCTATTCTAATAGTATAGAACAACACCTTAAACATCTCCAAATATTTCTTTCAATTGTTAAAAGAAATGGATTAGCCGTTTCCGAAAAGAAAATTGTCCTCTGTCGGACTAGGATTAAATTTCTAGGTCATGAAATCTTTAGAGGAACAATTACTCCCGTCAAACGTAGTCTTGAATTCGCTTCAAAATTTTCTGATCAAATATTAGAAAAAATGTTTCTTCAAAGGTTTTTAGGATGTGTCAATTATATTTCTGATTTTATCCCAAATATTAGGCAAATTTGTAAACCTCTTTATCAAAGACTTAGGAAAGTCCCCCCTGAGTGGTCTGATAAACATACCCAAGCAGTCAAACTCGTCAAAGAAAATGTCAAAACCCTTCCATGTCTTAATATTGTCAATCCAAAAGTCTTCTTTATTGTCAAAACAGATGCATCTGATATTGACTATGGAGGTATTCTCAAACAATCGGTTAATGATCAAAAGGAACAACTAGTTCGCTATCATTCAGGCATTTGGCTTGGTCCACAAAAAAATTACTCTACTTTCAAAAAAGAATGCTTATCTATTGTTTTATGTATTTCAAAATTTCAAGACGATCTTATCAATAAAACTTTTCTTGTCAGAACAGACTGTAAAGCGTCAAAAAGTGTACTGCAAAAAGATGTCAAAAATCTTGTTTCAAAGCAAATCTTTGCCAGATGGCAAGCAATTTTATCGTGTTTTGATTTTTCAATTGAGTTTATAAAAGGTGAGAATAACTCTCTTCCAGATTATCTTACCAGAGAATTTTTACAAGAGAAAAATGTCCAAGAAGCCAATCCCCCCAAAGGGAAGAACTCCGGAGGATTACCTCCTTGAAAGCTCCTCCTCCACTTCAAAAATTCTTTCCTCTCAAAAGTCCAAACAATCCACTGGATCTTCAAATCCCTTTACTGTTCTTGGCACCCTTCATTCCCAAACCAAAACACCGGCAAGCTACAAAAGTGCCCTCAAACCTGATAACGTCCCTCGATCAGGCAAGCTTCCAGAAATCAACAACCATAACCAAAAATTTCAATACGTCATCAAACCCAACAATATTCATGTTGCTGATTTTGAGGATGAATGAGCAAAATACCCTTCCCTCGATGAGTGTTTCTCAACAATCTTCCCTCCTTTCATTATGGATGAGGACCCCTTCAATTTCATCGACCAAAAATACCATGTTCTCAATGAATTTTATTTCATCCCTCAGTCAATTCACCAATCAAGGATGTGGTACGAAACCATTCTCAAAGTCACCAAATCTGTTATTATTTCTCATACTCCGAACAAACCAAATACCCATTGGATCGATTTCTCAAAAATCAAAATTCTTAAGGTTCTTTCTCTTTCTGATTGGGGACAAGAACCTTGGAAACCAAAAGTCTTCTCCCTCAAAAACGATCAAAAATCTCAATTTTCATATTTCGATTATGTCAAAGCCTGGCATAATGTCTTTTATTTTCGACCATCAAGCCATTCCTGGTTTATTTTATTCGATCAAAACTGTCCTAAAAAATTTCCAATTTGGTTTCAATCCTAGTGGTACTATTTTGGTGCCTCTGAAGAAATCCTTTCTAGTCGGATTTCTGAAGGTTTCAATCTTTTCAAATCAAACACTATCAACCTTCTCCCAAGTGAAAATCTCCTTTTCCAATTTTGTAAAATTTTCAAAGTTGCCTGGATTTTCTGTTGGGATTTTCAAGTCATCCCAGTCTCCAATGAACCATTTTCTCACAAAAGGATCCTTCGCCGTTGTAAGGTAAAATGGTGGGAAAAATTCAATGACTCAAATGCATGTTCCAAAGCGGTTCAATCATGGATCAATCGCCAGCTAAAATCAAAGCGCCTTCGTGTCCTTCTCAAAGTGATTTCCTTCGTAAAAATCAAGAATCTTGGCACAAATGGCTCAATGTCTTGACCACGAGGTCTTTCTTGTCGTCCTTGCGCAAAAGTCGCTTCCATGGCAAATGCTGAATCAAGCAAAGGTTCCACCCTCGGATCAGAAGTTGGATCCGATCCAGAATTTGATCTCAATGAAGACGACTGTCTTGGTGTCAATATTGATTTCTTTGAAACATAGCCTTTCCCTTTATCATTACTCTACAATCATATAGGGAAAAACTGTGAATTTGGCAAAATTTCAAAGATTCCAATCCTTTCAATCATCAACAGTGACGTTACCGACAAAAGTGATACAGTGAAAGCAGATTCCTTTCCCCAAAGTGTCAAAAGTTGAACAGTTCAAAGCATTATTCAAAGATGGTCGACAAAAGTTGACAGACCCATCAAGAAAAGCAAATTCTCTCAAGCATCCGAGGCATCCTTAGTCTATTTAAAGATGTAATTGTCTTTGTAATAGGTAGAGTTGGTTTTCTCTTGCATTTCAATTTACTCTGAAGCTTTTACTATCTTGTAAGTATTTGCTCAGTTGTATTTCAATTACGTTCAGTTATTGTCAATTAAATTATTTAATGGATGTTTCAAATCTTTTCTGTTGTTCCATAGAATTCTTTCATGAATTTATTTTCAAAAGCAATGATTTACAATTTCTAAAACAATTATTTATTTATTTGTTTACTCCTTCTCAAGGAAGAATTGAAAGTTTTTCTTCAAAAGAACAGAGAAATCTTAAAGCAAAAATCATTTACATTCGTATTGAATACCTCCGATGTCAACAATTTCTCTCCCATTTCCCTGAGTCAATGTTCCCAAACAAAGAAATTCCTATCTGAAATGTGTGATCCCCAACTCAAATTTACTCATGTCCATTCCGCGTCCAAACTGGTATCAGGGCCAAGTTCAAGCCAAAGTAAGCAAAGTGAGATCCCTTCTTCGAGCAGTCGGTCCTCTTAGTTGGTAAGGCGTTGTCCTATTCTGGAGTCTCTGGAGCGTTGGTCAGCCAAGGGTGTGTGTCCTGATTTGGTGGTCCCGTTGAGATTGAATAGTACGTCAAGCCAACCTTGTTGTCCCTTCTCTTTGAAGTCAGGTATCAAAACTTTTCTTGCAATGTCTTGGTCTAGGTCTTGGTTCAATAGGTCTCGAAGCATGAGTAGTTCGAGTAGAGATCCTCTCAATAGTTTCAATAACGATGATGATAACAATGAATTAGAAAATAATCAAACAAATCTTGAGTCTCTTAATGTTAGAGAAACACAAATTGCAGAAATTGAACAAATGTTACACAATTTGTCCATTCCTACTGTTGAGGATAAAACAATCTATCAAATAGGAACATTCGATTTCAAATCTGATTATGCTATCAAAACATGTGAACAATCAATTTCTGTTCATCCAAATTCTAATACAATTAGATTATTTTCAAGAGATGCTATTCTTCGTCATAGACAAAAATATAAATACTTGCATGTTGGATTAGTTCAAATTGCTGTCAAACCCCTCTTTAGGCTTGGTTTAGACATCCCTATTTGTTTGACTCTTAGAGATAAGAGATGGGAAAAATTTGAAAAATCCTTATTATCAATAATCGATTCGAATCTTGAAAGTGGTCCCGCATATTGCAATTGCTTTCCCCAATTTTACTTTGGATCTTTCTGATGAATCAATAATGAAATGTTTATGTCTTGATCTCCAAACAAAAAATCTTGATATGGATACTAGATCCAAAGCTATCTGTATCATCTATCGTATCTACTACAAAGTCATGAGTACAAACACGAGTCCTAAAGCTCTTAGGTCTTCACCCAAAAACGAAACTCTTCTTATCGAAGTCAATCCTTTACATTCAGATGTTGCTATTCCAAGAAGACTTGCTTGGAACGAAGTAACAAAAAATCCCCTTTGGACCTTTGAAAATGAACAGTTCAGGGCTCCAATTAGAAATTCCTAGAACAAAACTCAAGGAAATCAATGAGCTACCGGATGGGAGTGTGCAAATTCAATTTGCCCCTTCATCTTCCACAGCTCGATCTTCATTTTGTTCTTCTCGCTCGAACCTTTTCAAACCTTCAGACAAGCTGAAAAACAACACTCAAATTTACTCATGTCCGTTCCGCGTCCAATATATATATATATATATATATATATATATATATATTTTGAGATTATCTTTTCACCATCATATTTAATTTAATAGATTAAATATTTAAAAAAATTAATTGTATAGTTAGTAAATTATTGAAAATTCAATATACAATAAGGATTAACAATAAAAGAGTAATAAATAGAATATTAAAAAATAATTATAAATTAATGAATACTAAAGGTGAATATAGAATTTTAAAAAATTTGTAAGGGTAGAATGGTCCAAAAATATTTCTCCATTTAAGCCTCTTTTAGAAGTAGTATAGATTGAGTGGAATGAGAAGTGGATATTGCATAGCTTTGGATTTTCGTTAAGAAGTTCTAGTGTCAAGAGGCCTGCTTTGGTTACATGCTAAAGCTATTAGATGGTTGGTTTATATTAAACAACGATGGGTGTTTGAAAGGGTAATTTGAGATTAGTCACGAGTGATGAAATTACTGGAACTAGTGTGTATAATATTGTTTGTTGACATTCTATGAATTCTATGGGTTGTGCTCAGACTATGAAGCGGCATCGATGGCTATACTTGGAAGGTTTTCGGGTTTGTCACACTTTTTTTGTGTTACAAATTGGGTCTAACATGTATGAAATGAATCAAATTCTTCTATGAGAGTAAACTAGTTTCCGCGACGTCAAAATTTCACCATATTAACAACTCGTATCAACATCACTACTAAAAACACTCAAACAACTTTATCACACAGATGACATTACCACCATTAATCTTCCAAGCAATGTTATTCATTAGTCAACATTTTAGTTTCTTGATAAGCCATCTCTTTGTGCGTTTGTTAGTTGTAAGAGAAAATGGAGAGAGAAGAAGTTAAAAAATAGATAGGTGCGATGGGTGATGCAATTAGACAAGGGGGTCTTACAAGTGCACTTTTCCAATCATGTGACTGAAAAAGAGCATATCATATTTGGCAGTTTAACTTAGTAAAATTAAATTTTGCCAACCCTAATATTTTGTATATCTTTTCTTATTGGCAAACATTACTATTTTTGCATTATTTCTTGAAATATGATTTTCAATTATGAGTTATTATTCTCCACTACATCATGTGATATAAATACACCCGCCAACTTGAAACTATATGTTTGGTAAATTTTTTTGTAGATTATAAACAGTTGGTTCTACGAAATATGTAAATAAAAAATATATAAAAATTGTGAATCTTACGAAATGTATGAATAAAAATAATATTTGATCAACTTATAAGTACTTATAAACACACACAAACATAGTGTCTAACATTCACTTAAATGTCCACTTTGTGGTCAACTTCCAACTTCCTTTCCATATGACCCACTAACTCAACATGATAAATGTGGGAGAGTGATAATTAACTAGTAGTTCATGTCAAATATGGGAGAGTTGTTAATTAATGAACTACTAATATATAAGTACCAACTCTATTTGTTTGTAAATAGCAATGTTCTAAAAAATGTAAAGCGTAGCTAGGCGTGGAGGTCAAGTTTCAAGTTTTTCGGGCCTAAGCGAGACCTAAGCGATAGCGAAATAAGGTCAAGGCGAGGACGAGACTAGGCGCGGAGGCCGCGCCTCATGCCTAGACAGAGCCTAGGCGAAGCTTAGGCGAGCTTTTTAGAACAATGGTAACTAGTAAACATCTCGAAGTGCCCTAGAAATAAAATATGATAACTCGTAGAAGAAGAAAACCATAAATTTAGAAAGTCTGATATCTAGAAATCCATAAAAGTCCGATGATAATTGGTGATTGACGAGAGATTGATAAAGAAAACGAGACATCAAACATGAATGTTGACGACAAGAACCTCATATAGCAACAGATTCTCACTCCAACTATGAGTGTAAACAAAAATTCATTAGACTCCACTCTTGTTGCTTGCTTATCATTCTTCCTCTCGGTACCTAACTTGAGCGTCAGAAAGCCTGTTTTGGATCAATTTGGCACACACTCTAATGCTTGTTTATTTTGCAGGCGTATATAAAAAGAGTAGATGACCAGTGTTTGCTTGCAACCTACAAGTGCACGGTATTGTGGGCAAGATAAAGTGTGAGTATAGTGTTATTCTCACGAGGACTTGTATCTAGCTTTGAACCTAATTAAATCAAACCTTAATCGAATTATACCAAAATTTTAAGTGAAATTTGATTTTAACTAAAAATTATGGAAAATTAACCTAAAGGACTTTGAAAATTTTGGAAAAGTTTCGAATTTGTAAAAGCATCAGGCTTTCAATTTCACCTATACTTATCTACTTTAATTCAAATAATCATATAATTGACAATATTTATTTATATTGACGACCAATGTCTCTAAATTATTCGACAATTTCTCTCGATAGAGTCGAACATACTTCTACTTAATAACTTTTTGTGTAACGCCGCATGTCCACTTACATGATTATTATAGGTTATGGCGATACTTGTCCTAATATTATATTTAATCTTTAATTAATAAATTATCATTTTTGTGACTAACTATGATTTTGCAGTAGAATGTTCCGTGGACGCCCTGAACGATCAATGTGCCTATTAATTTAAATTACTAGACACTTATTATTTTATTTAAACTTGAATTAAAGTATATAATATTTTTTATTTATTATGTGCTTATGTCAATTTTATATAGATTAATGAACCTATACATGCTCTTTGAACATATTCATTTTCTTTCATATGAATTAAAATCTATTTAAATTAATATACTATATAAAGCATAGAATGGGACCTCAAAAAAAGTGGATGAAACCAATCCTATTCAAATAATTTGCATAATTGATTTTTAAATGGGTATTCTAAAATTGAAAATAAGAGATTACCCTTTTTGAGCACTTGTCCTTATAGAATAAAAAAAAATCACCCTTAATCCATTTCATTTTGAAACATCTTCTCGGCTTTTGGTTATAGAAAGGTACTCAACTTTATATTATTTTATTATTTGATTCATATTTCATTACTTAATATCTTAGTGCATCATTAGTTGATTTATGGGGAATAGTGGTATTCATTCAAAATGACCGTTCTCTGTCCCCAAGTGGGCAATACATCTTGTCCACTTGGGGGCAGGAGAACGGTCCTCATTCATTTAAATCCAAATATATACACACGTTAACATATATGTATACATGTGTTTATGATTTCATATTTTTATTTTATTTTATATAGATTTAAACTCATGTAAAAATAATTGCATCACTTCTTGAATTTTCTAAAAAAATGTTAAATTTTATTAATTTATTACTTCTATTTACTTGTTTGTTTAATTTACTCATTCTATCATAATTTAATCCTTTGAAAAATAATGAATAATTAAATAAATAAAAGTTTTATATTTACTTACCACCCTATATTTTATACTTATACCTAGACTAGTGTGAGCACGTGCGATGCACGTGATGTCTCATTAATTAATAATGTAATAGTGTTTATTATATCTCTATTTTACGAATTAACTTGATATTGATAATTTAAGTAAAAAAAAATTAAATATTAAAAAATCAGACGATTAAAACCTAAATATAAGCATGATTATAACTTAAAACCTAGTTTATTAAAATTCATTACAATAAATGATTCAAACATATGATAAAATTGAATTCAATTTACTTCATAAAAGTCACTATTATTAAGTACCATTTACCCAGAATTTGCATTTCTCCTTGAAGACTAAGTTCTTTCCTTTATAATATTCTAATCACGTAAAGAAAGTCGAATGCTTTTGTATTAAGAAATTTCACATTTGCTCCAGAATAAGACTCTGGGCATAAGTATTTACAACAACATCTGTACATTAATTTCAATTTTTTTTCAAATAACTTAAATAAAAGATAAAGAGAGTGTTGAATTGAGCTTATACCGTCAAAGATTTTGATTTTCAATGACGACAAATTAAGTTTCTTCGGTAAGTGTACCAATTCAATCATCACGGTGTTTAGTGGCAGAATAACAAGTTTATAAAAATCTTCTTTGTTGCTTTAGATGAAGCTCTGGAGATAATCAATAAGTTAATTGATCAAATCATTTCATGTTCGAATTTAAACTCTCAAAACAACATAATTTCTAAAAGTAAATAAATCACGTTACAATTGTTAATTAAGCATGCTAGTGAAAGTTGTATATATTTCATGCAAGTTAGAAATTGTGGGCCACAAATGTGTAAAAATGTAAACAAGTCAATGAACATATTAATTAAAATTAAAATTGTTCCATAACTACTCGTGTGTAAAAAGTAGCATCTTAAATACAAATTTCTAAAGTACTAAATAGAGTTTGCATTGCTAATGTTCAAACAAGTCATTTTCAACAATAATACTCTAGAGTTGCATTAATATTCAAAAGAAAAATGACAATAAAATTATATACGCCATTTTGTTATTTATTTAGGGACCATTTGCGCCAATTTTTCTAAAAATTAAGTTAAAATGTGAATAATGCAATTGGAGTTCTAATAGACTAATATTTATAGTTAACAAACGAATAGGTCAATTAATAAAATGGTTAATTTCACTAACGGTCACTGAAGTTACCTTAAAATTTCAAAACGGTTACTGAAGTTCAAAAGTTGTAGCGCTGGTTACTAAAGTATATAATCTTTTCACAAACGGTCACTCCCTTAAATTTCTAACTTGAAATGGTGATGTGGCATACAATAGACATTTATTTATTGCATGGTAGTCTATGTACTTTATATAATATTCACTTCAGTCTATATATTTTTAATTATCTTTAGTTAAGTCCTCTAAAAATTGCATCTTAGGTCATTAATCTTTTACATCATTGCACTTTGGACCCCAATTTCTCAATTATCTTTCAGTTAAGTCCTTCAAAAATTGTATTTTAGGTCCTTCAAATTTTGGTCCTCCCAAATTCTTGATTTTAGTAACTAAAATAAATGCAATTTTAGTGGTCAAAATAAGTACACTTTCAATTAAATTATTGACTTTACACTCGAGTTTTCACCTAAATGAACAAAATAACATAATTAAGTAATAAACTACTTGATAAAACTTACAAATATCCACTTTTAATTGTTAAAATAAGTGTAAAACTCACACTTATCACTTAGAGTTAACAAAAATAGACAAAAATATATTTCATTGACAATTCTAGGTGATAAGTGTGGGTTTTGCACTTATTTTGACCACTAAAAGTGGACATTTGTGAGTTTTGTCAAGTAGTTTATTATTTAATTATATTATTTTGTTCGTTTAGGTGAAAATCTGAGTGTAAAGTTAAGAATTTAATTGAAATTGTACTTATTTTGACCACTAAAGTTGCACTTATTTTGATCACTAAAATCAAGGATTTGGAGGACCAAAGTTTGAAGGTGTAAAAAGTTGAAAGACCTAATATACAATTTTTGGAAGACTTAATTGAAAGATAATTGAAAATTTGAGGACCAAAGAGTAAAGATGTAAAAGATTAATGGCCTAAGATGCAATTTTTGGAGGACTTAACTGAAAGATAATTAAAAATATATGGACTAAAGTGAATATTATATAAAGCTCATGGACTACCATGCAATAAATAAATGTCTATTGTATGTCACATCATCATTTCAAGTTAGAAACTTAATGGGGTTACTGTTTGTGAAATGATTATATATTTTAGTGACCAGCTGTAACTTTTAAACTTTAGTGACCGTTTTGAAATTTTAAGGTAACTTCGGTGACCATTAGTGATATTAACCCATTAATAAAAGTATTTAAATATCAAGTTTGTGACAAAATTATTATTTTTATGTTGTAACAATAAAATAAAAAATTTAAATTTAAATATTAAAATTACTTAATAATAATAAAATAATTTTATTTAACATATTTATTAATAATTATGAGCTTAAATTTTAGTTATTTTATAATAGTTCATAAAATATACAAAACAATTTAGTACAAAAATGAGAGACCATTTGTGCTAATTTACCTTTTGGTTGACTATCATAAATAGTGAACTTAATATTCACAATTTCTATATAGGTAGGATATAAGAGAAATTCAATTACTTGTTTATTTGTGTTACAAATATTGAGACTAGTGTCCTTTTAATTGATTTATGTAAACTTTTATTTTAAGACATACTAATATAAGTTTTATGTCCTTTAATTTATAATGTTAAAGTGACAACTCACAATGAGATAGTATATAGTCGGGCTGTTATGACAATAAAAATAAATGATATATATATATTTTCTTTTAATCAATGGAAATGACTTAGGACTTTTGGCACGTTGATTTCGTGGGTGGTCAAGGGCAGCTCCACTTGCTATTCCAAAGTAAATTTCTTCGTATTCAAGGTAAGTAAACTCTCATAGTATTCATTCGTATATTACAATGTTAATTGTCTAAATGTGTTATATAAATTGCTATTATTTGAAAAATATATTTTTATTATCGCTTTATATGTTGTTAATATTCATGTGACATATTCTTGCATGTGTAATTACGTTAATACATCCATAAGTATGCATGGAGTAAAGTTTTAAATGGTAATATTGTAAAATATATTTTATTTAAAAATGACATGTATCCCAAAGTTTATAAATGATATGGTGTGTGCCTAGGTCATAAAAGGTGTGAGTGAGAAATAGGGCGTGGGGGACCGGCGCACCCGACGAATGATAATGTTGAATGATTAATGTTAACCGCTATGTGGTACTACCGGTATATTGAACGGATTCTAAATAATAATGACCCACTGCATTTTGATTGGCTAGGCAATACACAAATAATGATGGCAACGGGGCGGATCGGCCCTATCCAAATCCGCCCCGCAATAATTATAGGAGATCTAAATCATTCCATGATTCGCATTTTTTCTTAAGACGGATCGTAGTCCTAATCCTTTTTTTTTTTTTTTCATTCAAAAAATTTAAAATATATTGAAAATATACTTAATTTATTGAAACATTAATTAAGGCCCTAAATTACAATTTACAACTAAAGAAACAAATGAAACTTGAATAGAATTTGGTTTACCTAATTATAATTTCGAAGTCAGAACTCTATACCTAATTCAGAAATGTTTTCTTCATATATTATCAAATTGCTTCAACTCTTTTCATAAAGAAGTTTCCAAAACTTGTGTAATTATCACTTTCTACTCTAGATAAGCATAAAAATTTGTTTTTATGAATAAAATCTTCATCGAAGTGCCTGCCTAAATTTTCTCCAAAAATCTGATGCCAAAAAATATGCCACATTCAATCATCCCGTCAAAATCCACAGCAAACAACTTTTTTACAGTTAATTTTCTAACTAATTAAACAAAAAAAAAAAGTTTCTTACAAGGATTGTTCTTTTTCTTTTTTTTCTTCTTTTCTTCTTCTTTCTCGGATGTTATGCTTCCGCTGGTGGTGGTAGGCGTCTGTTTTCCAGGTGGTGGGCAGTTGTTTTCAAGGTGGGTGGCTGTTTCTTTGGGACGAATAGTGACGGAGGCAGCGAGGCGGCGAGAGTCTGGAATAGTATAATTAAGCTTCTTCCTTTTTTGGAAGTGGAATAGAAATTAGAAAACCAACATCAGGTATAGCGTATAGAATATTAGGAATTAGAAAATTTTAATTACAATTTCAGCCCCTGCTCCAAATCTTTGATTTTTAGACTATATAATCCCTATATTTATTGAACGGATCGGATCGGCCCCGATTTGATCCGCCCTGCCGATTCGCAAATCGAGAATTTTTCGTCGAATTCGAATCGGGTATCCATCAAGTTTGGAGTGGATCGGATATTTTTCCCATCACTATACACAAAAGTGAGCTCACAGTATTAAAAGTTTTAAAGAAATAATAAAGACAAAGAAAAAAGAGGGATACACATTCTGATGAATCATTTTTAAAGTAAAGCATATCATAAGCATGCGTCACATGTATGATGTTTGCTTACTGGGCGTTAGCTCATCCCATATTATCTACTTTTCAGATGATGAGAGCTAGATAATTCGAGACGACTGCTTAGGACGAGATGGACTTGATATTGTTTAAATCAAAGTTTTATTTTTGTTATTATTTCATAAATAAGATGTCTTTGGCCGATTAGTGTTATTGGAATAATATTCTTGTACTTATTTTAAATTAATCAAACTATGAAGTTTTCCGCAATTGTTGTGTTCATTCAATAAAGAATTTGAGCATAAAATTTATTATGCAAATTATTGTTTTTAATTAATACTGTTGAAAGCCATTGATATTTATTTCGTATTTCAAAATAAAATAAAATAGAACGAAAATTTTATCCACTTTTTCGCATTTCTATCTTGTTGTTTAATAGTAATTAAATGATAACACTTCTAAGTCTAAAGTTTTTAGACTTTAGAGTGTTACATTTTGCATCTCTTACAAATAAGTAAAAAATTATTTAGATCAACCAAAATCAATGAGAGACCACATAGACTATAGTTGTATTTTTATATGCTCTATTGGAATTTATGTTACTTATTATTTGATCTAAACATGCATATTACTTCTCAGTATCAAGTATTAATATAGTCAATTAGTCAATTGAAAGCTCTAAAATAAATAACAAGTAATCAATCAAAAACTCATACTTGAAGTAAAAAATGGTAAACTTGAATTAAATCTTCAAAAGTGTAGATTACATCGTCTTCATAGCTATTGAAAGTTTAGCTACGCATATTCGAAGTAAATAAACATATAAAAGTCTACATCACCGGAATCGAGAAACTAAAAGAGAGGAAAGAGTAGTAGAATTTTTAAACATAAATCTTCAACATCCCACAATTCATCTTCGTCAAATTACCAGTGTTTAGAAAATCAGACCAGACCAGCCGGTTCAACCGAAAAATTTGGAAACCGACTGCAAAACCAATCCAGGCTACTAAGCACATGTTTGGAGATGCTTAAATTATAAATTTAACTGGTTAAACTGGTTAAACATAATTTTTATCACCACATTTCATAAGACCCACAATTTACAACCAATTTTTTATCCACACATTCGCTAATAACTTATAATATAAGTACTTAAAAAATAATTTCAGCACCAACAAACATGCGCAATTTAATCGGACATTAAAAAACTGGACTGAAAATCGAGGTTTTTAGCTGTTAAACCTCGACCTGGTGGAACTAGTCCAGTTTTAATGATTTTCCAAGTCAAAATTTTTTGACAGAAAATTGTAATTTCCAATCATTTAAGGGTCAAAAAAGGAAAATAAAAATTAGATTAGGACAAATCAGATTTGTGCTAAGTTTATATTTTAAAGTTTGAATTTGAACATCTATTTCCACTAATATTGGAAGTGGACATTATGAAAAGTCTATTTGACATCAAGTTTTGTGAGTGATTTTGTCTATAAATGTTGGTTTATTTGCAAATAACTTATTTTTATAAATTTTGTGAGATTTTTGAATTAATTTTTGAATTGAAATTAGTTCGACCCAATTCGACCTTTTGACCCTTGATCCATTGCCTTTTTCGGGTCGATGATTGGTCTAATTTTCTGAACATTGCAAATTACCAAACCCTAGATGTTAACTTGTGTGATTTTTGTTTTCTCCAAGATTTTTCATAATGACCAAGAAGAGGTCTAAGAATCCGTGTATAACTTGCACTAGAAGTCCCCTAAGTCTCTTACCAAAATTAGAATTTCGTGGCTTCATGTACGTTTTTACTTAATGAGTAGAGATAGTGCGGCCACGCATAATTTCCTTGCAACCCCACCCATTGGTGGAGTGTCTAAATATACCCCACCAATTGGTGGAGTGTCTAAATATCATTTCTTGAGGGTTCAGTTCGGCTGCAGGAAAAATAGGTATGGAAACCTTGTGGCCACCCCATGTCTTCATCTACGTATCTTTTTATGGCAACCCTTAGTAAAACGTGCACAACTTTTTGTAGAAAACTCAAAGTTGAGATTTGTATAATGTGTCGAACTCTTGACTCGATAATCTTTCCAATGGTATATTGTATCTATAGCATAAAGCTCTAGATCAGCTTTGGCATTCTAGTTTCCCCGTGCGTTTTGTGCATTTGCTCCCCACTTAACTTATTTCTTAGCACTTTCCCGTCTCTTTTCATTCTCAACCTTCGGATCTCAACTCTTTATGTCAACTTATCCAAATCCACATCAACGTCAAATCATCAACTTCTTCTTGTTTTTTTCCCCAATTTTTATTCGAGGGTTTAATAATAAAACATGAAACTAAACCAAAATCAATAGAAATATATTAAAACACACCCAAAACACTAACTAAAAAACCTTGTAAACAAAACTAAACCACGATAAAAACAAAGAACAAACTCGAATACATGCACTCTCAGTTGGACTTCTTACCATGAATGTCTCATAATAGTATCCAAATATTTAACTTAAGACAATATCCAAATATTGCTATTAGAGGTGGACACAATGGACCGGTCCAGTGGGCTAGACCAGATAACCCAGACTCTAGGTCAGGTTGGACCAAAAAAAAATTTGTCAAATAAAAATGGGCCAATTTGGCCCGGTACAACTAACCCACCGGCCCAATCGGACAAGAACCGGGCTGGTTCGGTAAAATTTATTGGTCAAAGTTCTCACCCCCATTCATCCACCCCACCTTCCCCTATCCTTGCTCTCCATTTGCCTACATCAAACAAGGGATGATGCTTGGTTTCGCAAAAACCAGCGAAAAACCATGTACTAACCTCGGTTTTCAGAAAACCGATTCTGCGAAACCGTGAGCCGGTTTTATGAAATGCAGACGAGGTGGGATAGTTCGGCGATCGGGGAAATTCCCTCTTCCTCCTGCAAATATCCCTAGTTTAGCGAAATTACTCCATGGTTTTCGAAATCCCCCCCTATCTTCCCGATTTGGTGAGTTCCACCGGGGCGGGGGGGGGCGGGGCGGGGCGCCGGGTGGGGGCAGGTGGAGGAGGATGAAGATGGTGGAGTTTCACTTTTTTTCTTCTTCTTAAAGTTAGGCTACCCAATAGCCATGTAGTACAAAATCGGGTTAGGTTGACCCAACAAATATGGGCCCGTGTAAAAATGGGTTAGAGCTAGCCCAATCTAATTTTTCGCGTGGCCCGTCTATTTTAGGACTGGGACGGATCGTTTGGCCCATTTGCCACCTCTAATTGCTATATTACTTCCTATAATATGAAAAAGATATACAACGTGAACGTTTTCTACAAAACATGTATGTATATATTTATATCTAATTTTTTTTTATCATGTACAAATATTGTCAACAAATAACGTCAAACTATTTTGTGTAAATCAAGGTATTTAGGTGGTTTAATTGATTTTAATCCATTTGAACTTGGAAAATCTAAGATGTTTAAATATAACTAGTACCTAATGTGTGCGTTGCATGTGATTTAATAATGGTGTTGTGAAATATATTTATATTCAATATTTAAATAATTATATTCAATTTAATATTACATTAAAATACAAAAATCTGACATTAGAAAATACGGTACAATATATTGTTTGTTATTATATTCAACCGTCACAATATATACGTTCATATGTAATAATGATTAATATTTATTTTAAATACTAATCAATACATTTATTTTAATTTATATGTATAACACAACAAACAAAGTACTTTTTACAATTATGTGGCAAACAATAGTGTTGAAGCTATATTATTTAAGGTCTGTAATATAATCAAATGTCAATTAAAGAATGCAAATAAAAAGAATCAAAGATAGTGTACGCAAATTTTTTAATACGTCGAGCACTCAAACCTATTAAATTTTCTTACTTTATGAGATGAAAAGTAATTTGTAACACATCCTTGTAATTTAATATAGCTCTCCAATTATGAAAACGTTTTAACCCAAAATAATATCACATGCAATCCGGGCTCGTAGCACCTCAAGTTAACAATTATAGGTATATTTATCAATCAGTATATAAAAAGAAACAATTACATCAGTAATTGATAAAATTAAACATTCTCAGTGCCCAGATGTCTTCATGTAAACTATTCAAAATAGTAATAGAGAAATAAAATAATATTACCAAAACAAAATCTTATAGCGATTTAAGTGTCTTACATGGAAGATAAATAGTTAATAAAAATTAGTTTAAGCAATACATAATAATTCAATTCAAAAACATAAAAAAGAATAATAGAAATGAGATCCATATTAATAGTGGATTAAAACCGTTATTGAAGTTAACTCACAAAGTTCTCCGTCTAGAAAATTTGAAGCCGCAAGTCAATTAGATTCATAAATAATATACAAACACATACGAGCATGTACAATAATTAAAAATACACCGCAACTTTTATGAAGTAACAAAAATCATAATCACAAACACAAATCTTCAAATGAAATCTTTATAAACTTTACAAACTACATAATTACTTTCAAATGAAGTAACTTTAAACTTCAAATTAGGCCTGAAATAAGTTGAATACATTGTTGGTGGCAGGTAAATGACTTTTCATATTGTAACTGACCAAATTTGTTGTCACAATTCAACGAAAATATTTTTAAAATCTAGTAATTAAATGTAATAAATGGTGATTTAGCCATTTCAACTTCTAAGGAATACATGTGGTTACAAATATTAAATTAAGAATTTAATTATAATATTAAATGAAGGACAATTTAAGAAATACAAAATATTAACGAGGAAGTATTCGTCCAAAAATGTTTCCCTATTTTCTAGACTTTTAGAAGTAGTATTGATAAGAAATTAGTATCGGTTGTTCTCTTAAAACCCGCAAGTGCACGATATCATGGACAAGTAATAAGTGCGAATAGAATGCCAATCCTACGATGACTTGTATCTAGCTATTAAATCAATTAATTATAGCCTTAACCAAATTATTCCGAATTTGAGTGAATTGTGATTTAAACTAAAAACTACTTAGAATTAAGCTGGAAGAAACTTGAAAAGTTTGAAAAAGATTTGAATATAAAAAAGCACTAGGATTTCGACTTTACCTATATTATTTTATTTTAATTCTCAATTTTCCATAATCGACCACTACTAACTTGAATTGATGATGAATTCTCCTAATTGTGTAATGATTTCTCTAAAGTATGGTTAAATCTATTTTTACTTATGAATTTCTTATATTTTTATGAAAGGTGCGAATATATAAAAAATATGTAAAAATACAATCAAAACTAGAACAATCAATTAGGATAATGCAAATCATAGTAAAATACCAACCATTTTAAGCATGCTTGTAGTCATTAAATTGACAGTTTTAATGTTTTTCCATGTCTAGCTATTGTACGAGTCGAGAAGTTGTCCAATTAGATTTCAAAGTTAGTTAACGAGATTTTTATGTGCTATGTGTAAATTATGTGTAGTTGTCGGACTAAAGTGAATATCTTGTTTAGTTAAGGGGACAGGGTGTAATAAGAAATAAAAGTATCTTAGTTTGGGATGAAATATAAATCCTAGGTTAAGTTTAAAATTTGGAAATTATCTAATTAGCTAACGATTGGATATTATGTAATTACTTAGTGATTGCATTTAGAGAAAATTATATAAAATGTTAATTTGTAAGTGTTACTTTGCAAATATGTTAATTCCTCGTTGCAAGTTATGGGACTTGTTCCACATCAAAAGTATGGACTTTAGGTGTATGATTTATAACTTCTTTAGCACCATCCCTCTAATAGTTAGCTTTTGAGAGTGAGTTCTACTCAAGAGATTGTAACACATTCCTAATTTGATAATCTTTCTAATGTTATACCATATCTTGCGAATTTCTTTGTATCAAACTTGATACTCTAATTTTTCCATTTGCTCAACTTGTCAACTTGAATTTCTCCTTTCTTTTGATTTCTATTCTCTCCTTTTGCTTTTCGAGACTTTATATTTCAATTTTCTTCACTTCCTACATCTATTTTGAGTTTTCATGGAAGCTTGGCTCTTCACAAGTGTGTAATTGAGTTGATCTCTTTTGAAAAATATAAATAAAAAACATCGTATTTTATTTTAAATTTTCATCTTCTTCACAACCAAATTCTAAAGCCCCAAAACCCAAACTCCATAGCTTGAATAAAACCAACTAGTGGCAATCAAATTTTAATCGAATTTCTACTTAACCACTGAATTTTTAAAAACTATCTCAACGCCTACCTAATTTTCAATTAAGTTTCTCATCCATCATCTATTACTCATTCGCTTGCAATATTTGATGAAATATCCTACGTGGCAAAAACTATTTCAATATAATATAATAACAATGTTAAATCTCTCTTAATCAACAAAAGTGCACAATCCTAACACGCAATTTTTTCAAATAAATAGAAAATGCTTTCAATAACCAAATTCATGCCAATTAGGTGCGTTTGAATAATACGTTTTTGTTGATTTGGAGAGATTTAACTTCATTATTACGCTCCGTCGAAAGATAGTTTGCCACTTAAAATATTTTGTCATGTGTTACAAGCGAATGATCAATGAGTGATAGTTGAATAATTTAGAACATGTTTATCAATATTTATAAGAATTTATAAGCTGATCAAATATTTTTTTATTAATATATTTAGTATTGACAATTTTTATCAACTTTTTATTCATATAATCAGAATCGCGGATTATGTTCGAAAAGTTTACCAAGATGAGTGTGCGTTTTTTAGGTTTTTTTTTTTAAGTTCGGTGGTAGCTCGGTGGGCAGCGGTTGATTTTACCCGGCGGAGCTTATCTCTTTCTCTCTGCCGATGAATTTGAAAACACACTGCTTCAAATCCTTTCATCTCCGATTCCACATGTGCAGATGAATACGACTGTAATTTCTCCCCATCAAACCGTGTTATTCGCTTTCCCAGTTCACCACTCGATACCCAAACTCAAAGTCAAAACCAAACCCAAAACCACCCGCTTTGGAAACTTCTCATTTTCAGTCAAATGCTTCTCAAACAGCAAGCCGCGATGCCCTCTTCGAATTGTCCAGTATTCTGCAATTAATAAGATTAACAAGATTGAATCTCAACAGAGGATAATCCCGCCCATTTTTAATCAATGTAATGAAAAGAATGCACTTGACATTACGAAGCCGGTTGTGTATGCACTGTTCTGTATTGTTTTTGGGTTATTTTGCCCGGTTTCTGGGTTCCGGCAACCTGCTTTTGCAGCTGTTGCCACACCTTCTGCGGTTGTGCGTGGATTATTTGGGAGGAAAACAAAGGGTGCAGAGAAAAAGGAAAAGGGTCACAAGTACTCACATTGTACTCGGAAATTATTAGAGATTGTAGCGCGGCTGCTTAAGACAATAGAGGAGGCCAAAAGTTCTGGCCAAGAGGATTTTGAAAATGTCCAGGCTGCGTTGAAGGAGGTCAAAACAACAAAGAAAGCTTTGCAAGATGAGATAATGAACGAACTTTATGCTGAGATGAGGATTTTGAACAGTGAAAAGGAGGAGTTGAAAAAGAGCTCTGAGGGGATTGAGGATAAAATATTGAATGCAAAGAGGGAAGAAGAGAGTTTGATGAGGAAAGCAAGAAGAGGCGATGAAAGAATTGAGAGACTGCAGAAAGAAATGAGGAGATGGGAGACTGAGTATAATGGGATATGGGAGAGAATTTGGGAGATTGAGGATTCGATAGCGAGGAAGGAAACCTTGACCTTGAGCATTGGTGTCAGGGAGCTTTTGTTTATCGAGAGGGAGTGTGAGGTCTTGGTTGAGGGTTTCTTACGGGAAATGAGGCGGCGAAACATACAGAGGTAACATAAATAATTGTTTTTCATATTCTTAATAATTGAAAGATTGAAAGTTTATCAGTTTGTGGTCATATAGACGGAAAGCTATGTTTTCATTTTAAATCGAAGTGTTTCCTCAATGCTGGAAAGATAACGACGAGCTTCTTGCATGATTTGCAAGTTTAAAGTATGTCCTCAACTCAAGAAAGATTAACAATGAGCTATCTACTTGATTTGCAAGTTTAAAGTGCTGGCTTTGCATTCAATAATGCATTGTAAGATCTATTGTTTAGATTAATAAAGTACTCAAATGAGGTTGTCATAGTTTCAGTGTGACCGGATAGTGACTTTTTTCAGTAGATTAATAGCATGTTTGGTGGTGCTGAAATTATTTTTAAGGTACTTATAAGTTGTGGGTTTATGGAATGTATAGATAATAAGTGGTGGATCCTTCGAAATGTGTGAATAAAAAGCATAGCCACACAAGGGCTAAATGGTTTAGTCTTGAAGTATTTTAGATTGATTTCCTTGAGTCGCTTGTTCCAAATATGTTTTGAATGGCAGTATATGATCTAAATTCTAAAACTACGAAAATAATTTTTTCCTCAAGTAAATTAAATGACATGAAATATTGCCTCCAAAAAGTTTTGGTTGTTCAGAAAAGTCTAACCATCCCATTCGACGTGATACTAGAATAACATAAAAAGTAGCCATGGATGACTGAGAATTTTATATGACGCCAATTACGTGAGGATTTCATATCCAACACAAGGAATTCTGAAACGTCTGGTGGATTTTGACGAGTCATTATATTCTGTGATAAATTAAACCATCTGGAGAACTACTTCAGACTCGAGGTTAACAGTAACAGATGAATGCATTCCAAATATGTCTATCCATACAACCCTCAGAGTTTGGCGTCATGTTTTTACTCTTTAGTTAATCAGTTGCCTCCGCATACACAACATATTCAAGATGAGATCCCTTGGTGTATGTTATTCGCTGATGATACAGTTTTAGGTGAAGAGATTAAAAAGGTTGTAAGTTAGAACTTTGAGGGGGTACCTTGAAATTAAATGGATTAGGTTGAGTAGAACCAATACACAAACAATAAAGGAATTGTAAAGGATGTGATGCATGGGATTAGAGCGGGTTGGTTGAAATGGAGACGTGCTATAGGAATTATGCGTGATTCAAAGAT
This sequence comes from Forsythia suspensa, assembly GCA_023638005.1. NCBI lineage: Eukaryota > Viridiplantae > Streptophyta > Magnoliopsida > Lamiales > Oleaceae > Forsythia > Forsythia suspensa. The sequence continues at coordinate 38,788,454 of CM042669.1, read as the reverse complement.
ATCTATAAGGTTAAAAGGCCAGTTCTACAAAGAGTTGTTAGAACTGCCATGCATTACGGTATTGAGTGTTGGGCTGCTGAAGGATAAGTTGTCCCTATGACGAATGTAGCGAAAAATGAGGTTGCTAAGATGGATTCGTGGGCATACTAAAATGGATAAATTAAGAATCGAGAATATGCGCCGCAAGTGACATTGATTGGGGATAAATTAAGGGAACAACGATTTAGATGGTGAAGACATGTTTAGCATAGACCTAAAAGAGTTTCTATTCATAAGAGTTGCGCTATTTGAGTTGAACAGCTAAGAAGGAGGGTTAGACCAAACTAACCTGGCTTGTTGTGTTTGCTAAAGATCTAGTTGCTCTGAGTAGATTTAGCGATGAACCGAAGGGAGTGGCAAAAATGCGATTCATGTAGTTGACCCAAATTTATTGAAAACAAGGCTTATTTATTTGTTTAGTTAATCAGCTACCTAGAATTGTAAATGCAACCTTTTCTTTTACTTCAAAATTTTGTTTCGTAGACAGCATATAAACACATTTTTCTTTGATTTTCTTTGCTTAAATCTTTCTGGCATGAGCTAAAAAATTCTGAAGCTTAGTAGTGATTACTTTACTCTGTCTACTCTTGAAATTGCTCATTTTGCAAATTGAAGTTCCAAACTTTTATGTAGGTATTGTCTTTAGGTTGCAAGATATATGATATTTACTGCTGGGATCTGATTCCACTTTTACTGCTTATTCTACCTTTTGGTCTTATGTGCTCACAGCTCTCCAAAAGGCCCCATTACCAAGCTTTCCAAAGTCGAGATTCAGGAAGAACTGCGACATGCACAGAGACAACTATGGGAGCAAATAATTTTACCAAGTGCCTTGGAAAATGAGGATTCAGGATATCTCTTTAATCAAGATTCAACATCTTTTGCTTATCGGATACAAGAGGTGCTCAGGGAGTCAGCTGAGATGCAAAAGAATCTGGAGACTAGCATTAGAAAAAGTATGAAAAAACATGGTGTTGAGAGACGTTTTTTAACTATCACTTCAACGGATGAGGTTGTAAAGGGTTTCCCAGACATTGAGTTGAAGTGGATGTTTGGAAAGAAGGAAGTCGTAGTTCCAAAAGCTGTTGGCCTCCATTTATTTCATGGTTGGAAGAAATGGCGTGAGGAAGTTAAGGCAGACCTCAAAAGAACTTTGCTGGAAAATGCTGAACTAGGTAAAAAGTATGTGGCTGAAAGACAGGTAAGGTTTGACTGAAAAACTAGTTGTAATAATCTAGTTTAAATATGCACTACATGCCCATCTGCTGGATCAGTACAATAGTATCATCATTTATTGATAAACACAACAAGTTTCAGGACTTGTTTGGTGTCATGGAATCATGGTCTATCTTTTTCTGCTAACAAAACATGGTCACTCTGATCCGTCGCCCATCTTTTACCTGCATTTCTCACCAGCTAATGCTTTTTTACTTATGGTTACTTCTTAATTGATCATTCATTACAATTGTTATAAGACATCTTATTCTCTGGTGAGATTTTAGTATAGTACTAAACATTTGTTTCACTTGGAATTGTGTCAAGTTTTTCAAGAAATTCGCACAAGTACGATGCTGTAGGGCACTACTGAAGAAACATTTTGCTTCTGTTTGCATCAGCTATGTGGATGAGAAGCCTTGTTGGCATTCTTCATTTTCCTTTTCTCTTTTGATAAAAAGATCAGTCTTTTTTATCCAATACAAAAAGCATTTGAACCTCCTGTCAAAGTCTTTAAATATCAAGTTTGCTTGGTGTATGGCATGCTGTGATGAAAAGACTGGTAGATAGTTTTAGAATTGAGGCTATTACTTTGCCAGTTCCTTAAATCACATGTAAGTCATGGAGTCTAAAATATGCCATATTTTTCTTATATATCTTCTCAAGGGCATTTGTTTAGATTTATGTGAAAGTTTCAGTTTTTTGCATCTGACAAAAACTGCTGTTTTCTTTGCTGGAAGTTCATCATCTATGCCTTGGGAAATGTTATTGTAGGAACGTATTCTTCTGTATCGGGATAGAGTAGACTCAAAGACTTGGTATAACGAAGAACGGAATAGGTGGGAGATGGACCCCATAGCTGTTCCTTATGCTGTGTCCAAGAAAGTTGTGCAGAGTGCTCTAATCAGGCATGACTGGGCTGCCATGTATATCACACTCAAGGGAATTGACAAGGAGTATTATGTAGACATTAAAGTAGGGTGCTATTTGCATAGTTTCTCTTTCATTTCACATGTGATTTTTGAGGCTTTTGATGCTATTAATTTCATATCAGGAATTTGAGATGCTGTTTGAAGATTTTGGGGGGTTTGATGGTTTGTATTTGAGAATGATTGCAGCTGGCATCCCTACTGCAGTTCAGCTTATGTGGATTCCATTTACAGAGTTAGATTTGCGTCAACAGTTTCTCTTAATAATGAGGCTATCCTATCAGTGCTTCAACGGATTGTGGAATAGTAGCATTGTTTCACATGCAAAAGAGCGGACCTTCAAAAAAATTAAAAATATTAATGATGACATAATGATGATGATCGTTTTCCCTGTTGTGGAGTTCATTATCCCTTATCAGGTAACTGATTGATTAGCTGTATATGATAACTCAAGTACCATCTGCTGAGAACTTTCTCTTTGTGCAGTCTTATTATTATCTCGTACAGATGGTATGTTTCTTTTTGCTGTGCGATCCTTGACTTAATACTTTTTGGATGATTCTCTTGATTTTTGCTACAGGTGAGGATGCAGTTGGGTATGGCTTGGCCAGAGTACTCCGACGTATCTGTTGGCTCAACTTGGTATTTGAAGTGGCAATCTGAGGCTGAAACAAACTTTAAATCAAGGAAAAGAGATGAATTTCAGTGGTACCTTTGGTTTTTAGCTAGAACTATCATATATGGATACATATTGTTTCACGTGTTCCGATATATGAAGAGGAAAATTCCAAGTGTTCTTGGTTATGGGCCTTTGCGGAGAGATCCCAACTTAAGGAAGTTACGGAGAGTGGTACAATTTTACCCTTGCTACTGAATTTCAATACGAATTGTTGTATGCATATGTGGATGGCAAAATTGAAGTTATTTACTAATTCCATTATGATTCTGACACTCCCAACTCATTCTAGAATTACCTCTCCCCTTTATTTTAGATGATGCGAATAGTTTAATTCAAAAATCCTTGCTTCTGAAAGTTTTGGTGAGAATTAGGAATGTTTTCCTTTGTATTGATTGTGAAGAATTATGCGGTATTCAACTGAAAAGAAACTACAACCTAGGCTACGTCATTTACAAAGAATAGCTATAGCATGGGAGATCAATTAGTTCAATGGTGTTAAATGTAATTTTCAGCTAATCGGTTTTTGATAAACCTTAATGTATTTATTTTTCCATGTATAAATTATTGTCCAGTAGTTGATTATACATTTATGCTATTTTGCAGAAAGCTTATTTTAAATATAGGATGAAGAGAATAAAACGCAAGAAGAAGGATGGTATTGACCCAATTAGCACCGCTTTCGATCAAATGAAGGTTCTCATTCTATTCTTAATTTATCTCATTGCTGTGTCTGACATCTGCTATATTAATTTGCCAAAGCCCTCACCTTTTTTTTTTTTATAACTTCAGAGAGTTAAGAATCCTCCCATACGTTTGAAAGACTTCACAAGTGTTGAATCTATGAGAGAAGAAATCAATGAAGTTGTTGCGTCTCTGCAGAATCCTCGTGTATTTCAAGAAATGGGAGCTCGTGCGCCTAGGGTATGTCACTTTTGGGTCCTTTGGATGTGGTAGACAATGTCTTGTTTAAGGAGTATGTTTTAAATGCAATCAACTCATAGTGCTTGCTTAATATTTGTTGTTACTTACCCATCACGATTTCAGTCTTGATGTTTCGCGAGGCTAAGATATTACAGTTCATACCTTACATCTGAATTACACAACTGTGACATCACAGGGAGTCCTCATCGTTGGCGAGAGAGGAACGGGGAAAACATCCCTAGCATTGGCTATAGCAGCAGAGGCAAAAGTGCCTGTCGTTGAAGTTAAAGCCCAACAGTTGGAAGCTGGTCTCTGGGTGGGCCAAAGTGCATCAAATGTTAGAGAACTGTTTCAGACAGCAAGGGATCTGGTTGCTTTCTCTCTCTTTTATTTCGTTTCAGTTCTAAGGCATGATGTCCATTCAATGATTTTACCAAAATTATTAATTGTTTGGTTAAGTGGACAATAAATTAAAAAGTTAAGCTATTAGAGCGGGACCCAATTTATTATTTAAATTTGGTTTTCAATACACCCCTTGCGTGTAGGCCTCGGATCATTTTTTCATCAAAGGCATGTCACATGTATGACATGTACGATTTTCGTAGATGTGTGACAAGACTTGAACCAAGGTCTTTTGCATGGCTCTAATACCATGTTAACTGTCTCATTTAAAAGCTTAAACTGTTAGGATGCCTCATTATGTTATTTAAATTTGGTCTTCAACACTACCGGTGGTTTACAACCTAATTAATTGGGTTTCTATATACTTATATGTTGATATTATCAAGGCAGGAAACTTGACACCTTTGTTTGATAATATGAATTAATGGAATTCTCATCCGTGAAATTTAAGTTTCTATTTTGTGATTTTCGGGACTTTTGTTCTCCTATTTTCAGGACTTGATATACCTAGTTCCTAAATAAATAATGTTTTGGCTCAATTAACTATTAATAATTATTTGCATGAGACTGCGAGGCAATTTCAGAGGAATCGAACAGTAATTTTGTTACTCGGATGATGTTAAAACAATTAAACTGTTACTTAAACATTAACTTATTTCTCTTTCTTTTTCCTTTTCTTTCTTCTTCTATTGTAATTCCCCTTTAACCTTATTCCTGTCAGATAGACGTGATTCTGACATAGTTAAGTATTGTTATTAACTTACCCAATTTATCTATGCCCTGTTTTATTTTCTTTTTCCTTCTCTCTCTCTCTCTCCAGATAATTTATGATGAAAGTTTTGCAATGATGTTCTAGTTCTGGTATATGATTTTTATCTGCCAAAGGAAACTTCACAACTTAGATACCATTTGAAGAAACTAAATCCAAATTCCCTGATATAAGAAAGAAGAAATCCAAAATATAGTTACTTAATGTTTGTTCGTTTCTCTTGTTATTAACTACTTCACATGTATCTTTAGTAAATATTTTCTTTCTTTTTTCTTCAGTCTTATTTTGGACAGTTGTCTCAAATTGTTGAGTTTTTCCCTGTTAACACGTGTTAGACAATTTCTGTACTCATGAATAATCATATATCTAGGCTCCTGTCATTATATTTGTGGAGGATTTCGATCTCTTTGCTGGTGTCCGTGGCAAGTTTATTCACACCAAAAAGCAGGATCACGAGGCTTTCATCAATCAACTGCTTGTGGAGCTTGATGGGTAAATGGCTTGTTCTTTGTATTTATTCTGCAACAGATCTACTTTACAAATATACTCCGTACAGCATTAAATTATCATTTCTTAAAGTATTGGATCTTTTCTATACTGCCATTAGTTACTTGTTTTCTATGTGTTCAGAAAAAGTTTGTTTTTTACATTTTTATGCTAAACTGAGATTCTACTAACCATGGAGGTATTAAAATCAGCATACTTCAAAACCTTGTTCTCCTGCTGCTTACCAAGTATATCCAAGACGAGGTCCTTTTGTGTATTTAGATGATATGGTTTTAGTTGATAAAACTAGGAGGGGATAACATTTTAATTTAAAACTTTGGAATCTAAGATATTTTAGGTTCAGTAGAAAAAGAGTTAGAATACATGGAATGCCTTTTCGGTCATAGTAGGAATATGGTGCAATAGTTTTTTCATTATTAACACGACTTTGGTAGAGCAAGTTAGAAGATGGAAGTTGGCCTAAAGTTAACACTGCCTATGTAGTTGCTATCTAGAGCGGAATATCGAAGAAGGTTCATGTAGCCTACTCCCAAATTTATTGGGTATAAATCTTAGTTTGTTGTTGTTTTATTGGGCAATGAAGAGAACTTCAAATTAGTGTTGATAAAAGTAAATGTTGGAGCTGAAAGGTATTCAGTTGGTGTATCTCAAAATTGGCAAGAGATTCTACTTAATGCACCGAAAAGTTTAGCCAGAGATTTTATTTAATGCACTTAGAAGCTCATGGAATTATGAAGATGTCGGGCTCCTATTGTTCTGTGCGTATTGGCAAAATTGCTTCGATAATGATTTATGCAACATTTCACCAGATGAGGGTTTCAGTTGTCTGAGCTTAATCCATTTTATATTGCTTTGGAATGAACCAACTTCTTGTGGATTACTGAAAGATCCATACACGATTTAAAGAGTATACAAAAACATTTTGTCAATACACACTACTGGCATCTTTTAAAGGGGGGTTGGAAGGTTTCTCAATTGTCTGCCTCTGTTGCTTCAACTATTGAATTTGCCTTCATTGTAGAACTCGTTCAATTGATGCATTGACTTTTAAACAACATATTCTTCTTGGTTTGGTGGCTTTCTCACTATCACTTGAATAAAGGTTCTCCACCTCAAGCAATTCCTCAACACGAGGACTGGACATCCTATTTGGTTTAATGCCGTGAGTGCATTTTTTCTTTTGGATAAGAAGGGAAATTCCATTTGTTTAGACCCAGGTTGGAAATATGTCAAATGCAACTTGCATGTGTCAAACATTCCATCTAATAGCTTAAGCTGGGGTGATTGTATGGGTAGATGTCCGGGAAAATTATGTAGGTTCTTACTGGCATTCTTAATTCAATAAGGTTCAAGAGGAAAAAAGTTCACATATCATTACTATTGTCTATTCTTGAATAGGCAACAGTGCCATGGTATATCTTGATTATGTGGGTATGCACGTATGGGTTAGAGCTCCTAGGGCTGCCCAAGTTTGTGCAACAGTATGCTTTATTTTCAAAATTGTAACACTACGTAATAGTTTGCATTGCCTTCTTTCACTGGAAGTGAGATAAAAGCATCTTACTTGTATGAAATTTGTAGGACACCAAAATCAACTAAAGAGTTTCTTTTTGTTGCATTAATCATTTGCTTTTATGTTAATACAAGTGTCCTTTGCAGGTTTGAGAAACAAGATGGGGTGGTTTTGATGGCTACTACTCGTAATCTCAAACAAATAGATGAGGCACTACAGCGTCCTGGTAGGATGGATAGGATATTTCACCTTCAGCGGCCAACTCAAACAGAAAGAGAGAAGATACTGCGTGTTGCTGCAGAAGAAACAATGGATGAGGATCTTATTGACTTCGTAGATTGGAGAAAGGTAATCACAAGTACTTTCTGTTAGGTTGTTGCCCACTTTTCGGTTGCATGTTTGTTTTACAATAGAATATAATTTAAATTATTTTTTGTATTGAAAAAAAGTTTTATTTGTGACTAAGGCAAGGAAAGAAAGAAATAGTAGCTTATAATGGCTTACCTTGATTGGTTCAAATTTTGTTGAAGCTCATCATTATAGTTGTTATCGTGGCACTATCTCCATCTTCTCTTTCTTCCTCTTCTCAAAAATTTAATGATCTGATGACTCTTTATGATGTGCCATTCTATAAGTCGTTTCTTGATTCAATTGAGCAACTCTCTGCTGCTTAAGCTTTGGTTTTTTAAACTTGTGAAGGCTCATCCTTTACAATTAACTAAATTCATTCTTTGCTACCATGTTCGACATATTACTGACCAAACTCATGTAACCCCTGATTTGCTTGGATTCACAAGCACTCAAGCATCTATTTACTAATTTAATAATACTTCCACCATTTCCTATTGATTGGGATTGTTATACTCGGACTGATTTATTAGTTAAAGGTGATGGTCAGTGGGCAGTGTTAACATCATTGGCTGGGCAGTGGGCTGAGTGTTCTCCTCCATGCACGATTGTTACTACTATGACTTAGTCAATCCCTTGGTCAGATCTAGACCTTTATGCCAATAATAAACCATAGCAATTCATACATAAGACAACCAGGGTGTCACAGGTCTGAGGATCACATACAAAACCTCAGCACAGCACCCATCGTTGACAATGATTGAACTTTCATGTGACTTCTCGTACTCCTGAGGCAAATTCAGCCAACTTATTCTGTAACAAGTACTCACGTGATTGCTTGATTACTCTAACCTTTCATGCGAAAATATGAAACTTGTAATCTCCTTTAGACAAGTATATCATGTACTAGTCTTATTGGATCATTAGTGCTCAATTGATAATCTAACTACTATAGATGTTTAAAAATCTAGTACCAAAGATGCATATTTCATTTTGTTAACATTCTTAATAATGTGCTTCCTAAACACAGAGACACCATCCTGCAGGTTGCTGAAAAAACAGCTCTTCTTCGTCCAATAGAATTAAAACTTGTACCGATGGCTTTGGAAGGTAGTGCTTTCAGGAGCAAGTTTGTTGACATGGATGAGCTTATGAGCTATTGCAGCTGGTTTGCAGTAAGAACTCTTGCTCCCATCATCACGATATCATCCTCTTAATTACTGATTAGTCCATTATCAGTATACAAAGCATTTCATTTCATCCATGATCTTTCTGCTGTCCATGATAGTATAAATACATTTCATTTCAGTTCTGGCTCCTTGATTCAATGGACATTTTAGTTAGGTGCATATGACTCATTATCTCTTCCTTCCTATTGTGCATTTTAAAATCATTATGATGGCTGCCACTATTATCATCATTATTATGGTTCTAAATATGTTTCAGGACTTCATTTTGTCAATTTTGTTTCATCTAATGTTTGAGCAAAATTTTCTCCTAGTCACTTTGTGCATCGACTCGTTGACTTGGTGTAAATAATTTCATGAATAACAAAACTTTATATCTTTTTTATTTTATTTTAAAAACTTGTTAATAATGGCAGAAAATCTTTCTTATTAAACTTCAGGAAATTAACTGACCATCGAAAAAAGATATCAATTATCTGTAAGCACCTCATGTACCACTTTCTTTGATTGTCTGTGGTTGGCATAATATATTATACAGTGAACTATTTTGTTTCTAGTTAGGGATTTTACACTATATTGATTGCTACATGCAGACTTTTGGTGGCATGGTCCCCAGATGGGTTAGGAAAACCAAAGTTGTGAAAAAGTTGAGCAACATGCTGGTAAATCATCTTGGATTGACATTGACAAAAGAGGATTTGCAAAATGTGGTTGACTTGATGGAACCATATGGGCAAATAAGTAATGGTATAGAACTGCTGAATCCACCTCTTGATGTAAGTAACCTTTCAGTTAAGTGTTATTTATTACCTCTCTTTTGCGATTTATTAATCAGTTAATCTTGCTTTTGCAACTTTTGTTTAGATATCCTTTTTTTCTAACTTATTAGAGTAACCGTATCTCAGTATTTATGTTTTAGCAATTCCCTCAGCCGGCTAACGAAAGAAGAAGTACAGAAATAAATCAAAGAAGAGTGAAATTTCATAATATGCACATTTTTTTTACCAAGAAGTAGCTTCTAACTTTATTATCAATGGGTAGGATCTTGGCTCGACCCAATAGGTAGGTCCTGCTAAAAAAAATAGACCTTTTACTTGACCGGCTTACCTCAAGCAGATTTGTATACAGGCCAATTTTGGGTTTACAAGGGTAAGAGTTTGGGACCCATCCAGTCTGGACCTGACCAGCCTATTTCCTTTCATAACATACAAATTTTGTTAATGGATTATGTCGATTATGTCGTTGTACCAATTATTATTATACGTAGAGTTATGGTCAAGAATTGAATTGATGTAGTTAGTGTGGCATTAATGATGCAAATTATTATTGTTCTTGGGTGTTTTACTTGCAACAACAAACCAAGCCATACTCCCTATAAATTTGGGGTTGGTTATATGGATTCGTTTTTGTCAATCTGTTTTGTTCATTGCTACAGCTATTGGAAGATCCAAATCGAGCATTACATAGTACCAACTACTTAAGCTGTCATTCTCTTAATTTATCATCCTCATTTCCATTACGTTCAGCTATGGACATCTTGTTGTTTAATAGCCCAACACTTAGTGCTATAAATCATAGTAGGTTAATCACTATACATATTCTACATTGGCTCTACCATGTTGTCACCCCTTTGCACTCTCTCATTTTCTCAAGGCACTGCAAAATCAGTTTTTTAGATGAATATTGGTTCATTTTCATCGAAAGTTTTGTTTGCTTTCGCTTCTATAATTCAGTGTTATATTTCTTGCATGTGATGAAGTGTTGGTGATTATCGTTAAGTACCTTACTTTTATATAGTATTGAACAATCAGAATGTTCTAAAAGACTTCCTGAAACTTGGAAGACATGGAACTAATTTTTACTATGCTTTTCTTGTAGTGGACAAGGGAAACCAAATTTCCACACGCGGTTTGGGCTGCTGGTCGTGGTCTTATAGCTCTTCTATTACCAAATTTTGACGTTGTTGATAATCTATGGCTTGAGCCTTCTTCTTGGGAGGTAGCTATTCCGTTTCATCTTCCATTTATACGCTGCTGAATTTGTTCTATATGTAATATTACCACTACTAGTATCTGCATTTCACTTTACCTATGGAATTACGTTATTCTATCACTACTATAGGTCAATACTTGTAATTATACCACAAATTTTTTAAAATAACCTGCATACAAGGTAATCGAGTAGTCATGCTTTGGAATTGTTCTATTTGCAGTGTTTCAAACCACTTTTTCTACATCTGAAGGAGCAAATGTTGTGGGCATGATAGTGTTCAGGAAAAATGCTAAATTGTGTTACTTAAGTGCTTTGTAATTACAAAAGTGTAGTGCTCATGTCCTGCACAATTTAATCACTTGAAATTTTAATAAATGACAAGATAAATAGTGTTTCTATCATCACAAGGGTTATGGGATCTAAGCAGGACACATTAGCCGTGAGCAGATTATTCAGTAAGACATGATCTCGTTTTTGATTCCTTACTTCACAAACTTAAGTCGGTTCCTTTGGGGTTTGTAAGTGTGGATCCTTTCCCTTCTAGTAGTCAGTTTGTTTTAGGGGTAACTCCAACAGAGTTATGACGAAGGAGATTATGGACAGGAAGGGCATGTTAGCCGCTTTTCCCACTTACGATTAATGTACATAAGTGTGAGATGGTTCCGTATCTTACAATGTTCAAGCATCTTTCTCACAATTAGTTTTTGAAATTATCCTTTTGATATTTTCTTAATCAGTCTTGAATGTTCTTTGGGCAGCATATAAATACATAGATTTCCTGTGTTTACTCTCTCCATCATGATAGTTACTTTTTTCCGTGTTCGGATAGATTTATTTTGACAATTCTTCTTCATATAGAGGTTCTTTTTAATATTTTATTTAAACATTCAAAGCCACGTCCACTATGCTAGAGTTTGAAAAGGATGACTCTGGAATGTACTTACCGGAGTCATATTTGCAACATGTTTCTTTTGAAATATTTACAGAGATTGGGCTCTTATTTTTGCAGGGAATTGCATGCACCAAGATTAGTAAGGCTAGAAATGAAGGTTCCATGAATGGTAATGAAGAAACGAGGGCATATCTCGAAAAAAAACTTGTATTTTGCTTTGGCTCTTATGTTGCATCCCAGCTGCTGCTTCCATTTGGGGAGGAAAATGTTCTTTCTTCATCAGAGTTGAAGCAGGCACAGGAGGTCGTCTCTCTCTCTCTCTCTCTCTCTCTCTCTCTCTATATATATATATATATATATATATACACACACACACACTAAGTTTTCTTGAAGCCGATACAAATGAACTTATGAATCTTATTTGCCTTTTGTACAGATAGCTACCCGAATGGTTACTCAGTCTGGATGGCGTCCTGATGATAGTTCAACAATTTACCATTATGACAATGCGGTATTCATTTTTGAATATATGTGATGGCACAATATTTCATTCGTATTAATGGACATTGACAAGCCTTGAATACTGAACCAAGAATAGTAATTACTTCATAAATCATTGCTAGAGCGATTATACGGCAGTCATAATGCAGACTGTCGTTAAGGAGTTGGTGCATGAATTATGATATGTTATTTTAAAATGAAAGCATGTGCACGTATATATTTTTATCTTCAATTTTGTGAAGAGGATCTGTTTGTACTTTGGATAGACAATTATTTTTTCTCTTGTGAAACCATGTGATAGCCTTGATTTTTTCCTGGCAGTAGCTATGATTTATATTCTCGTGCCTTTTGTGTTGCAGGTGACTGCTTTAAGCATGGGAGACAACTTTGAGTTTGAGATGGCAGCTAAAGTTGAAAAAGTACGTTATCTGTGCATAATTATCCATGTGGTCCTATTAATGGCTGCTAAAGTTGGAAAAAATATGTTATTTGTGCATAATTATCTGGGTGGACTAATATACTAGTTTTACAGTTACATCTTATCTCTCTTTCGTGCTTCCAAAGCCTCCAACTCCCCAAATTTAAAATGTATGTATTTCAGAAATACAAGAGAGCTTTCGTTAATGAGTGTGGGCATATTTGTATGACAATATGAGGTGATGCAAGGGAGACAATCTCGACAATGAATGACTTCCTAGTTTACAATATAATTCTTGCTGAATTTCACATTTTTTAGTAAACTAATTTGGCAATCCAAGAGGGTCATAATTTTCAATATAACCCTGATGGTGAGTCCCATTTACTTTTCTTATGTAAAGTAGATCTTGGCGAGCTGTGACTGCTGCTTGTACTAGAACAAGGTTTCTTACTTTCTTGGGACCCACCTTGGAATAGCTTAAATCAGTAATATACATCCTGCAGAAGTAATAGAAAACACACTATAGTTTCCTTATTTCTTCTCTAAACCAATGATAAATTCTCAAAACTTGTTATCAAGAAAAAATTCCATGTTTAGAAGATGAGATGAGAGACTCCAATTCGTAAAAGCTAAATTGTTTCTTCAATATACAGCAAAGGTAAAATACTCTTTCTTATATAATATTTGTATTTTACTCTTCTTTAGTTGCTTATCATTATTTTCATTACTAGATTTAATCAAATCACATTTAGCTAAATTTATTATAGATCAGGCAATACTCCTTTATTAGTTACTGAATATTATTGTAGAGGCTAGTAATAGAAAGTATTTTGTTACGTTTCACTTTGAAGTCTATTATATTCTTCCTGCTTTCTTTATCTATTAGATTGACAAGATCTTTGGTCCTCAAGTCCTTTCTAGGATGGCCCCTGCACAAGGATGGCATGCACAAATCGATAAATGTCCTTCCTAGGATTGTGAATCTCTTCTAATTGAATACAAATTTTTTTATGTTGATATAGTTTTTGCCTTTTCTTATAATTATGACGTAGTATGCCTTTTGCTTCCCCAAACCAGTTGCTTGAGTTGAGCACTGCATATAATTTTGTTCATAGCTGTGAATCCTAGTTCATTCAGGGAAGTTTGTTTTACTGTCACATTATTTGCTTGTAAATCAGGAAACTGAAACTAGAAATTTAATAATTCCATTTTTGACGTAAAATGAGAATTTTGTGCAGATTTACTACTTGGCGTACGATAAGGCTAAAATGATGCTTCGGAAAAATCGTCCAGTGCTGGAGAAAATTGTTGAAGAACTGCTTCAGTATGAAATTTTGACAGAAAAGGTACGTCTCTCAATTTTGAATGTCAAACCAAACATTATGTTCAAGGAGTGTTCACTTGATTGAACAGGCAATCGTTCTTGGTGTGTTTTGGACCTATTAGCTGAACATCTTCGCCAAACTTATTTGCTTTATGGGTCAAGGGGATTTTAATCTTGCAGTGTTAGCTTGTAAATATGGAGAAGATTTTTAGTGATGTCTACTTTCTCATTGCCTCTAGTGGCCATTCCAGTGTGGTCTTTGTTTATACTACCATGTACATTTTCTTAACTTAATTCAATGTCCCGATATGCTTTATATATATGCTTTATATTCATTTTTAAGTCTTTCCAAACCTTCTTTCACCAAATGAGTAGAATACAATTTGCCGCCTTCTTTCTGTAAACAAAATGTTTAACTGTCTCATTAAAGTTTTAGGATTTCCATGACCTAAGTAGCAAGCTCCTTTTTTTATTCTTGTTTAGGGGTATAGATGAGCTCTTTTTTATTTCTGCAGGATCTCGAAAGAATTATTGCTGACAATGGTGGAATTCGGGAAAAAGAGCCATTTTTCCTTTCAAGTGCCAGTGCTGAAGAGGTATAGATTTCAAGCTATACATTAAGTACTAAATTTGATTTTCACTCTCATATTATTTCAAAATGGGGAAAAAATGATAGTTGCTATGCTTGGCTCAGCATCTTCACATTCTGTATACACGTAAAAGAACAGTTATCTGATGTACCATTAATAACAGAAAAGAGTAACCGTGATTCATTTTGCAGCCCGTGTTTGGAAGAGTGCTTGATGGAAAATCATCGGGAACTTCACTTTTAAGTGCTGCTAACTAGGAGCAAACAGATATTGAGGAGTACGTCATATGCAGAGGTTGACTTTCACGTGCGCTTGGACGCTAGTTGTTCCGCCTGAGATATTTATACTACAGGCATTGGCAGATGTGCATTATAGAGCATAACTCACGAGTAGCGTTGAGAAGAGATTTTCCAATTTTCCTTCTCAAGAGTCAGTAGAGGATATTGTTGCGACGATCACCTCCATATTTGTAGGTGAAAATATTTCAGAGTTCTGTGTATATTTATGGAAAATTGAACATAATGGTAAAGAAGGAAGATGGATGTTAATTTGAAAGTCCAAAAGCCCCATGGCTGTCTTTTAAATTTATTTTTAAAAAAAAATACTGGACCAAGAGTTGTATCCATTCTTTTAATTGTCTACCATTTCATGTTTTATACCCACCTTTTCAGTTTTCATGCTTCACTTATTCGTATTTGAGTGAATTGTATATTTCTAATTTTTCAAAGTGATTCAAAACATCAAGGTAATGTTTAGTATGCTGAATATGATGATACTAAATTAAGGAAAAGAGGTTTGTGATTAAATTTTGATAGTTGTCATGTTTAGTCCAATTTTAGTCGAGCGTACTTAACATGTTGCTAGTGTATTTTGATCACTTTTACATTATACGATCAAAGTGGATGGAAGATAATATTAATGAAAAAAATTGTTTGCATCTTATCAATTGTCGATGGGATTGATTGAACTTTTTTGGGGGGATGAGTTCGAATTCCTCCAAAGACTGACGTCCGAACTCCTAAATGTATGAAAGTTAAGAGAGAGGGAACCTCAACAAGGGTATGTGAATGAGATGGAAGTTGATATACCTTCTTGTTAAGGTGCTGAACATTATTTATGCAAGTTTTAATTGAACGTGTGATATTGTCGGCAATCATCGATGGTATTGAAAGATAAAAAATTGATAGAAGTTTAGAAAGATACAAGACTCACTTATTAGTGAAAGGATACATCCAGACATACAAAAATTGATTATTGTTAAACTTTTGCTCCATTTGTCAAGATGAAATCTATTCGAATTGACAAAAAATTTGGATCAACCACTATTATACTTTGAGGGAAAAAGCGTTTCCTTCATAGAAACTTAGAGGAAGAAGTGTACATGTATATTAGATCTGGATATGAAAAATAGACATTGTCAAACAAGGTGTGTAAGCTTCGGAAGTCCTTATGTGACTTAAACAATCTCCTCGAGTATGATTTGGAAGATTTATGAAAGTTGTGGTAAAAACAAAATTGTTGTCAATGTCAAAGTGATTATACTTTGTTGATTAAATATTCTTATCAAAGGTACCACTTTGATCGTGTTTGATTGTGTATGTTGATGAGATGAACAATAAGAGATTATTGAGCTTAAATCCAACTTGATATGCATATTGGGTGAGGGTAGCAAGTTAATTTGAGCATTCTCCAGTAGTCCACTCAAATATCATCTTGTAATGATACGATCCCTACCATAGCTACCAAATTCGGCCAAAGCCCCGACATGGTCTATGCGGAATTCGATCTGTATCGTATGCATATGTACTGTCTACTAAGAGTTGGGTTCGAATTGTTAGAAATGCGAACCATATTGGAGCCCAATCCCCAGTACACAATACATAATGATGTGACATGGGCCATATCAGGGTGAACGGGTTGAATTCGGTGAGCCATAGTCAGGAAAGTTGTATTGTTACACAGCACTTAGAAAATGTATGTTGTTCAAAAAGTGTAAGAAATTTGAACGTGGAGGCCTACACACGTGATTTCGATAGGTTTCTTTGTTGATAGACAATCTACTTGTAACTATGTTTCATTTTGGGTGGAGTGGAGGCAATCTATAATTATTTGGAGAAACAAGAAACAATTTGTAATGTCCCGGTCTAGTGAAACTTTAGAGCAATAGCACAAATTCTTTGAGTTAAATAATTCTTAAAGATCCTAAGATGATTCTTCAGAAACAAAAATTAATATTACCATTTTTGAGGTAAAATGAGAATTTTGTGCAGATTTATTACTTGGCATATGATAAGGCTAAAGTGATGCTTCAGACAGAAAAAGGTAATTCACAATCTCGACTGTGAAGCCAAACATTATGCATTCGTTCTCGTTGAACTGAACATCTTCCCCAAAGTCATCTTTGAGAAATGGGTCGGACTTCAAATCATATTTGGAAATGGGTTTGTGCGTATACAGGTCGGCTACTGGTCCTCTGTAGATCCAATATTTTTTATTCTTTATTTTTAAAAATAAATTTTTTATATTAAAATTTTGTTTTTGTCACGTATTAGTTCCGTCTAAATTTTGTTTTTCTCTGAACTAAATTTGTCCATAAGAGCATCTCTAACAAACTCTTTAAACATAGATTATCCTTTAATTTAAAGAGTGAAGTTTAAAATTTTGTTCCAATAGATTCTTCAATTTAACATTTTAATTTAGAGAATGAATTTATGAATGCATTGAAATAATTTCAATTTTCAATACTTGATATGTTAATTTTAATTAAATAATATATACAAATTGGGAGGGAAATATATGATAAAAAGAGAAGAGAGGGAAATATATTAAATGTTTCTTGAAAAAGTAAAATAAAGAGTATGGAAATAAAGAGGTTATTGGAATGTTTTAAAAAAATTGTTCTTCAAATTTAATAATACTTTTTAAAATGTTAAAGATGCTCTTTAAATAAGATAATACTTGTTGTACACCCACACTTACCCCTATACTTACACTCTCACACGTGTCAAATAATGATTTGCTCAAATCATTATTTGACACGTGTGAATGTGTAACTGTGGGGATAAGTGTATGTGTACAACTAGCATTATCTTAAATATATAGGCTTACAACAGCTTATGTATATTTAAAGGGACCATTCTAGTTGTACCCCCATACTTACACCCTTTTATTTGTCAATCAATTATTTGGCCAAATTAATTTTTATTTGACCAAATCATTATTTGACACATAAGAAAGTGTAAGTGTGGAGTGTATAACTAGCATTATTCAGTATGTCAATGGATTTATAAATTTGGATTTTATAATTGAAAGGTATCTTTTAAATTTAAAAGGGAAATTGGCGCAAATAGTCCCTAACTTTTGCTCTAGTACGAAATTAGTCCTTAACATTTGTTTTTAGCACAAAAATCCTTATCTTATGTATTTTGGTGCGTTTAATTAGAAAAATTGTATATAGATTTTTAACGGGTTTTTTTGCACAAATGGTCCCTGACTTTTGCACTTACTGCAGGTTGATGATCTATCGTTTCATTTTTTACAGTTTAGTCCCTATTTGAAATATTTTTGACAACAATGGTCCTTTTCGTTAATTTTCGTCAAACCCTTCGTTAAATTTGACCTTGGAAAATTTTGAATTTAAAAAGTAAAGAAAAATTTGCAGTAAAAGTCTCTAATCTTTCAAAAAGTGTCGAAAAGTCCCCAAACCTTCTAATCCTAACACATATGACCCAAACATTTTTACCAATTTTACCCATAACTTAAATAAATTAAAAATAACTCTCAAACCTTTTCAAAAATATAAATAAGTCCTAAATCTTTTTATTTTTTTTTTACAGATTTACACTTAAAATAATAAAAATGTGTCATCAAGTCCCAAAACTTATAATTTTTTCACCAAAATGACATTTATAATGTGTTTGATTAAACTCATATTATTCGGTAAAAATTTATAAAAGTTATTGAAATGTGTGGTTGAAAAGTTGTAGGACCATAAAATATGTGGTTAAAATTAATTATTGACTTTGACTTTAGTTTTTTAGCAAAATCAAAATTGAAAACAAACGGGCTCTTAGAGTCTCTACAGATTTTGTCCAGTAGTCCGTTAATTAACAAAAAAAAAATTATACCCATGATCAAAATTTGACCAATTTAAAATTTTAATTTATTTTTCATACTAATTACTAAATAATAATTCTTTTTTAAAAAAAAAAGTTCTTTACCATCTCCAGCCACCCCTACCACCTCAACCATCGCCTTCGCGAAATCGACCTAATCAATGTTCCCCCCATGTTTCCGGTGCTGGTAACAATGGATAAATTCTCCCCTGTTTCCGACGAGGGGGTGGGGTGGGGTGGCGTGGGGTGGGTGAAAAACTTTTTTTTAATTATTATTTAGTAATTGGTATGAAAAATAAATTAAAATTTTAAATTGGTTAAATTTTGATCATGGGTATAATTTTTTTGTTAATTAACGGACCACTGGACAAAATCTGTAGAGATTCTAAGAGTCAGTTTGTTTTCAATTTTGATTTTGTTAAAAAGTTAAAGTCAAAGTTGACAATTAATTTTAACTACACATTTTATGGTCCCATAACTTTTCAACTACACATTTCAATAACTTTTATCAACATTTACTAAAAAATCTGATTTTAATCAAACATATTATAAATGTCATTTTGGTGAACAAAATTATAAGTTTTGAGACTTGATAACACATTTTTATTATTTTAAGTGTAAATCTGTAAAAAAAATAAAAAGATTTAGAACTTATTTGTATTTTTGAAAATGTTTAAGAGTTATTTTAATTTATTTAAGTTAGGAGTAAAATTGTTAAAAAAGTTTGGATCATATGTGTTAAGATTAGAAGACTTGGAGACATCTCGACACTTTTTGAAAGATTAAGAACTTTTGCTGCAAATTTTCCTTTATTTTTTAAATTCAAAATTTTCCAATGTCAAATTTAACGGAAGATTTGACGGAAATTAATAACAAGGACAATTGTTGCTAAAAACATTTAAAATAGGGGTTAAACTGCCAAAAATGAAACGATAAGTCTTCAACTCAGATGAAATACAAAAGTCATGGACCATTTGTGCAAAAGAGTCGATTTCTAACTTTTATAAAAAGTACTAATAATTCCAATACTTTTATTTTCTTCAACCTTTCAAAAACATTCAGTTATTACCAATGTTTTAAAAAGCGTAAAGCATGACTAGGCGTCGAAGTCGAACTTAAAGTTTTTTTGACCTAGACGAGAGCGAGACAAGGGCAGAGCGAGAGTGATGCATGAGGCGTGACTAGGTGTGGATGTCAAATTTCACGCTTAGGCTCTACCTAGGCAAAGTTTAAACGAACTTTTTAGAACAGTGGATATTACTACGCAAAGAATAATTTGTGAAATTAAACGAGGATGAGTTTGTAAATATTAATCGGATCACGATGACTTGAATTCCCCATTATTAACATTTGAACGTGGTATACTTAGACTCTACCTAGGCAAAGTTTAAACGAACTTTTTAGAACAGTGGATATTACTACGCAAAGAATAATTTGTGAAATTAAACGAGGATGAGTTTGTAAATATTAATCGGATCACGATGACTTGAATTCCCCATTATTAACATTTAAACGTGGTAAAGTATACGACAATAATTTAATGCAACTAATTGGTTAAAAAAGAACATTTTTTTTTAAATAAACGTTTTTAATAATATTTCTTTTAAATGGAAAAAATTAGGTTAAATAAAAGTAGCCTAGCATCCGATCCGGCTTCTCTTTCCATCTGAAATTCGTATAGACATATAACCTACCCCCTTTGACCTGTCGGCTTGGAAGCTGGTAAGGACATCGGTGGACAGGCTCGGACTCTTGCTTTGGGATTTTTAAGCGACAGGCTCGGTACCCAAATACACACTCAGGTAAACAAGTATGTATAGCCGTTAAAATCCCTTTATCTTTCTAGTTTCTCCTTCACTTCACATGGATAATTATAGTAAATAATTCGAAATAGGTTTGAAGTGAATGGGGAGTAGGGTTCCGGTGGAGCACTATGATTTGAGGACGGCGGCCAATTCTTACATTGGAAGCTCATTGAATGATCTCAATGTCGGTGATGACGTGGACAGAGAATCCGATGAGGTCGCCGTTGAAAGCTTAAGTAACGAGGAATCATCTGCGGTTGTCAGTGTGAGTTACTCGCCGCTTCAATTTGTTGTAAAATTAAAACTACCAAATAAGAAATGAGTTAATTATTCTGCATATTGTGGTGAAATTTGAAAAGGGGGTAAATTTAAAATAAATGAGTAAAACATTTGCATTGATTAAATAATGCTGAACTTTAAAATCAAATGTTTCTGATGCTTAGTGTAAATGAGTATATGATTACGTCATAAATTGTGATATTATTATTTCTGTGAGATAAAAAATAAGCATTTAATGTCATCTACAAAGAAAGTCTGCTTGGCTTTGAATTTTGTTGCCCTTCTCTAGATTGTAGATTCTCAGGTCAAGAATTCTATCTTTTGCTGTCTAGTTTTTGTTGAACTAAAAGTCTTTTGACCTATAAATGGTCTTTTAATCCTCATTTTAGATTAAGTAAATTCAATGAAAAAGCTGATAATATGATGTGTAATATTTTTCTGTCCATTTTCTGGTTCTACCACTGTTAGTTTTGGGTCTCAAAGTTTTGCCTTGAACCATCACTAGACAGACATTTTTGTTCTTTTACCTATACCCTATCCAGAAAGCCCAGTAGTATTAACTGTAGCTCTCAACAATTAAGAGTTTCTTTTGTTAGCGATTGTTTTCACCCCTAAAATATGCGTTGTCAAGTGGAGCTTTCATGTTTTAATTCTATCACTCAAGATTAACGATGTACTTTTATCTTTTAGGATTGCATGCACGAGGCTTACAGGAGCTCTTTACCACTTCACAGCATACTGGTGGATGAAGATCGAAGTAGTCTTGAAAACCATGGGTCTTCAAGGTGTCCTTACAATATATTGACTATTGATGGTAACTAATTTCGTCACTTGTTTGATAAACAATTCATTGAATATAGAGATTAGTTTCAGATGATCAATTACCTGTTCAACTTTCGTGCATGTCCAGAAGTTTCACCAATTGAATCAGCCAGAGCAAGATTTTTGGATGTCATTGTAGATAATTTCATCGACACACATGTGATTGAAAAGTCCAATTATGAGGCAGACTACATGGTGCAGCAATCTTCACAAGACAAACTAAGCAAGAGGAAATCCAGAGAGTTCCGATACGAAGGCGATGCATGCTATGCTTTGCCCTTGATGTATATTGCTAACATGTACGAAACGTTGGTCAATGAAGTTAATATGAGGTTATCCTCCTTGAATGGAATGCGTGAAAAAACCATTGGCGTGGCCCTTGAAGCAGCTGGTGGTTTGTACAGAAAGCTTGCAAAGAAATTTCCAAGAGAAGGTATCACTTAAGTTGTTTTTTGGACACACCTAAATATTTCACGGAAAGAACTTATCTTGATCTATTTTGCATAATTTATCACATTTTATAGTGTATTTCTTGGATACCTTCTTCTTGCTTGAAGTATTCTCAGTGTACTCTTCCCTTTTCCCAACCAAAAGAGAAAAAACATGAAAGGTAGAAGAAGGAAAAATAAGAAAGAGAAGTAGTAGTCTTGAAGTAATCTAGCTATAAGTTCAAGAAGCTGGTTGAGGTTGACGGACTTTATTTTAATTTCCGTTCATGTCCGTCCCTTCTATGATTTTGCAAGTTCAAGTCTCGATTGATCTTAAATTGTTATACTAATAGAGGCATTAGAACAGCAACTATACTGGAATTTGCTTCAACCTAAGCAAGATGCATTTTGGGACAGTGATTCATAATCTCTGTCGGGGGGCTCAGGCTTGGCGACCTAGGCTCTGTCCACCAAACCAATATCAAATATCTTTGTTGGGGACCTAGGCTTGTGGCACCTTTTCTCTTTCTTTCACCAAAGATGCTCTTTTCTAAGTTCACTTTTTTCAGGAAGGCTTTCTTAGTACTACAGGAATAAAGGATAAGAAAGCATATTTGCAATAAAGAATAGCATACATGCAAATTTAACATTGATCCAGTCATTGGCTTGTTTACTGTTGATATTGTCACGTAGGAATCTGTGCATTCAAAAGACGAGAACTGGCAACTTCTTCTGAAACAAGATCAAGATTTCCTGAATTAGTGATACAAGAGGAGAAGCGTGTTCGTTTCGTAGTGGTAAATGGTTTGACTATCACCGAAAAACCAACAAAAATTGGTGCCGATGATGCTGAGTGGTATGTCAGAGCCTTATCTTAATTAGCATTTCCAATGGCACTTTTCATTACTTGCAATACTTGTTTCTCGTAGTTGTGGTTGTTGGCAATTTACGTTCAATATATTTCTTCATATAGTATATCTCTGTCTTTTGTCTGCAAGTTATTATGAAAATCAAATTGGCAATAAGAATCAGTGGAATTCTTAGCCTCACTTTTAACCATTTTCCCCCTCCAGTGTATTTCTTACTTTATAGAGGTGATGATAAGCGTATCTAGTGATATTTTAAATATAGCCTGTTGCTTCTCTAGGTGATTCCTCCTTCTTTAGATGGATCCCAATTTTATCTTGATTTGAGGTCTTTTATCATTAATGGCATATTCTTAAGGTGACATAGGCCCATCAATAGCTTGTATTTTAAATGTTCTCTATATCCTATCCCCCAGTGTCTCCCTCCACCATTGCTCTGAACCTAAAGTTATAAGCAAAAGACATTTTTTACTCTCCACCTCTTGTCAAAATATTGGACATTTAATCGATGCATAATGTATAAGGTAATATGGTATTAGCATCCTATATTACTCACTAAAGAATCCCTTCTTGCACTCTAGTTAGCCACTTTTTATTTTTTTCTAGGTATCATCTCTTAGTGTCCAATATCATCCATAGTTTTATTGCAAGTCATATTTTCTCGGTTTAGGTTATTTTCTTTTCTTATTATGTATTCTATGAGAAAGTTGTCATCCATTGTTGCTTAGCACCACCTTTTTGTAGGTTAGTCAAGAGACCTATAAAAAGTTTATGGGAAAAAAAATGGTATCCTGAAAATACTCCACAATTCTTTCTCTAGGTTGGCTTGAGAAGTTCAAATTAAGACATGGTTCAGTTGATAAGCTGGACGTGGAGAATGAATTGAAGTTCATATGGGAAAAAATAGACCAGTTTGTCCTGAAAAATGTTTTCAGTTTGGATGAAATAAGATTGTTATATAGGTTACAACCTGATCATCCTCTTGCAAAAATACTTGAAGACCTAAAAGAAACATAAAGAAAGACTTTGGATTGTTGTTTGTTGTAATGGGGATGGCTCGGAAGAAAATCCTCTGTGGATCATTAAAAAGTACGCAAAACCATGATGCTTCACACGAACAACATGAATTGTCAGTATCATGCCAACAAAAGATCATGGATGACTAGGGTGGTATTCAAAGAATATCAATGGCTTGACAAAAAAATTACATGAGAGTGCACTTGCTATTTGTTGGTTATTAGCAGCATCATGAAAACTTCAAGCCTCTTCGTTGTAGATAGTTGTCCAGCCCATCTAAAAACTATTGAAGAAACACAAAATGTTGAACTATTTTTTTGCCACCAAACACAACATCGAGGAGATAATAAGAGCTTTCAAGATGCATTGTTAGTTGACGATTTTATCGTAGTATTTTGGAGGGCTACGAAGTGGGTCCAGAAAAGAAAAATGTTTTCTGCACAACCAATCTTGCAATTTCAGTTTTGGCAATAGATGTTCTGGCAAAAACAATCTAGTAAATTGTTTTCGAGATTGTGAAATTTGATAGTCGGAAACATGGCCTCAAACGACTTAGATGAATCCCTAGATGGACAAGGCGACATTCATGAACTCGTGACAGTAATCAACGAGTTGGGGAACTGTGAAATGGATATAAATTAACTCTGGAATTATCTTGGTAGAAAGCAAGTTCTTATATTTTGAGCATAGAACAGATCATTGACAACATCAGCAAGAACTTCCGAATAACGAAGTTGACAATAATACAACAGCTGTGAAGCTTCCTACATGCCAATAAGCACTCAAAGCATCATGGACACTAAATAATCTTTCGTGGCAATAAGAAAATTTAACCACAACTTTTTAAGTGCATTACAGAAAATTAGAGATGAGATCCAACTAGACTTAAATTTCACGTAAAAACAAGCAATAATATCTTCATATTTTGAAGAAAACCTCACTGAATCCTATGTGTACATTATATCAAATTTCCAAACAGTGGAATGAGTGGGGCCATACATTCTTACGAGGGAATTTCAGAAATTTATTATCTTTTTATTTAATTGAAATTATTAATTTGTCTCCTTGGCCAAAGCTGGGACCGGAAAATTTTATTATATAAAAGAGATTGGTAATTTATCAAGTATTAAATTAGAGAGAAGATTATATTGTAGTTTGCAATCATCTCCCAGCTCGTTCCATTTCTGACATTTAAAGGTTTATGGAAAATTATGTTGTAATTTGAATTTAAGTTGGCTGTAGATCTTTTTTAACCCTTTAATTATATTGTTTTTTCTATTAGGTTCAAAAGATTGACAGGACGAAATGAAGTGGCTGTCTCTGCTGCAGACTACAAGTTTTATGCACCAAGACATAAGTATAGGCGCGTGGTGTCGAACTCCATTTCCAGCATCACCAGCTTGCCAGTAAGCTTCAAAGAACTCTTTAGCTGTGGTGCTGATTGTTTAGCCTCACAACACGTGAAAGTTGAGCTAGTTAAGCTCCTTTCGATAAAAAAAAAAATCAGACATTTTCTAGTCCAGATAATTCTTCTCCTATTGCTTCTTTTAAAAGGTCACTCTCCTGTTAAAAGTGAGATTACCTCCTGCATGGCAATAGGCATATTTTCTATTTATATGATATTGAATTTGTTATGTGTTCTTTGCTTATGTTGTGATGATAGAAGAAAGATTTTTGGAGTAATAAGACAATTACATTTCCTAAGGCATGCAAAGAAGGTGTCCTTTAACCTAATTGCTAAGAGTTTGAAACAAGATGTCCAGATGGACAGGCTGGTGTATTACTTTTTAATATATCTAATAGTAGGACTGTCAATGTGGCCTTCTCAGCTGATTTTCACTTACTGAATGTGTAGTTCTTGAGTTTGCTCAGTCAGCTTACTGAACCTTAACAAGTCTCTGTCTAGTTTTAGGTGCTCAAGTCGGTTTTGTCGATTTATGCATTGTCACACTTTAGTGCAGTTGAACGCCTAAACAATTTAATTTTTCATTAAAGTGTCAGTATTTGCTAATGCAATTGAATATATTATAAGCTAAGCTAAGTGTGACTGATGATTGGCTGCTATTATTTGATTTGATTAGATCTCATGAGAATGAATTTGTGGTACATTAGGCCATATGTATCTTTGTGAAGAAGACCTTTTTAGCGTGTACACTCAGTCACAGATTAAAACCATACATTTGTATATGCATGTGTTATAGTTCTGATAGATTGTATTCTGAGTTGAATATTCTTATCATCTTATGTATATTCTTTTATTTGTATGTTAATCTGAACCCACAGAATACTGAGCAGACTCCAACAAAACAACATATGCAACCAATCCCGCATCAGGTCCAGTTTCATTCTCTACATCAGGGCCATCAAAATCATATTAATCACAATCCACAGGCAACGCACTTCATGCACGGCCAACAGTGTGTGCCCGAAATTTCTCATAACCAGGACTCGTCAACCATCCCCCAACACATTGCCTGCTTACAGCCTCTTGGTCATGTTGGAGGACGTTTGCATGTACTGGTGGGTTTTATGTTTTATTTACTATTAATTATTTCCGTGCCAATTCTTTGAGTTCACAATTTTTGCTATTCCAATATTTTCACCTCGGTAATTGGGCATCTAGCTGAGGTCTAGGATTTACTATATTTTCAATTAGTTAACGGGCATCTCTTACGTTTCTCCAAAATAAAATTATCTCTGTCTAATTCTATTTATGATATTTTATTTATTCTTAGTAGATTATTGTTTTTATTGCTTCCGTTGTCTTGTATAATACCATATAGGAGTTATTTCTCCACGTCGGATAGTAAGCATCTGTTTCTTTGCATGGAAAAGTGAAACGAAATACTTCTTTTACCAACAAGTCAGTTTCGTGCTTTTCTTCCTTTCAGCAACATCAGTTGTATATAGTTTTGTCCCGTAGAATTTTTGTGGACTAAGAATTGCCTCGACTCGGGACTATCAGAATCACAGCACTACCACCACGTATTTGTGACCTTAAGCTGTTGCTTTTTCTACATTTAGATCCAACCCGAACTATGAAAACCAGTTATTCATTTTAATCTGCGTGGATAAATTTGATAAATCTATCATGTATCTCTTTGTTCATTGCCTCACAGTTAATATTGCTTTTTCCTTATCAATTTATCAATACAGGCAACAAGCCCAGCAAAATTTTGTGATGAATGTGGAGCTCCTTATTTGAGGGAGACCTCAAAGTTCTGCTCAGAATGTGGCACAAAGAGATTAGGAATCTGACATGAATTTCACATATTTCTCTCTTCTTGTGAGTTGTAACTTGTAAATATTGATTTTTTTTTTTTTTTTGGCAAATGATTTGTTAATATAAAATTGTCCATAGTTCTCTCTCTCATATTTGCTTTAATGGAATGTTTGTATTGTTGAGTTTACCGCACTAGACACGATTATAGGAAAAGAAAAGAAGAAGTTAAAATCATACGGTTTAGACATGGCATTTTATGGGTCTTTTCTTCATCCTTGTGAGCTGCCACTAGAAGATTGGAGAAGAAAGTTCCAAGTTGCCGTGTGCACTATAACTTTCTATTAATATTTGATGGATTGGTACAAAGTCGATCCAAAAGGGAAGTACCTTTCTCGACGTGCACTGTTGTAGTCGTGTATTTGAAAATTTTACAACTTAATATCACGCTATTTATGGGTCAGTAAACAATCCATATTTTACAATCAAGATTGTATTGTTCTTTGTGGCAGCTTTGGTTAAATGGTTAAATAGCCGTGTCAGACACCTCGAATTGCAGAAAAGCTTAACTTATATTAAATAAGTTTAAAAAATCTCTTTTAAGTAGAAAAGACTAAAATATTTTTATTTAATAACTACTGTTAACATACCATATATTAATAGACCATCTGTTGTTGTCTGTTAATGCCAATTTGTTAACAGATCTTTAACAGACCAATATACATGTGGGTCTGTTAATGCCAATTTTGGCCTTAACATGTTAACAATTTGTTAAAGTGAGTATGTTAATGCGAATTTACACATTTTAACTGATTTTTTAATTAATCCACTTCAAATGAATTCAAATTTACAGAAATTTAAAGTAGAAATCACAATTCATACTCAGATTCATACATATTTTCATGATTTATACTACAAAATCTACAATTTCTACTATAAGTTAAAAGAAGATATGGACGGATGAATTTTTACTTGAAATGAGATTTCTTACACAAATAAAATGGGTTAGGTTTTAACATTAAAATGGATTAGATTCTAACTTTGAAATTTTTTCTTTTTCCACAAATACATGAATTTGAAATCGTTTGAAATACTAATAAGTAAGAAAGAGAATACAGGGTTATATTTGATAATTTACAAGCTAAATTTGGTCAACAACTATTTTAAAAAATCACCCATTTATCCCACGTTCTTTGTGGTGGTGATCTTTATGTTGTATTTGTTTGGCCTGGCTTAGGCCCATCAATGGCTATATCATGGGCCGACCTTCTAGAGGGGAATGTTATGTTGGGCCGGGTCTGTAGGCCCGTGATCTGCGTTGGCCGGGCCAACGTGGGGTGGGACTTTCCTTCTACTTTTTATTTTTTTTAGAAAATTAATAAAAATAAATAAAATTGTTGAGCCTAGTATGGCACTAGTCATTTTACACTTCTACTTACACTACGTGAAGTCTTCTCTCAAGATCATCGATAATTTTATGGGATATGATTAATTGTCAGCAAATGCACCAACATAATTGAATTTTTTATCCGATCGTGTACAAAACTACACTCAAAGATTATTTTATATCGATTAACAAATTTCATATTCATTGCACGTCTGTGCATATCTATTATTAATATATATCGGTTAACGTGTTTATATTCAATGTGCATCCATGCATACGGTGATCTACTCTCCACGGTGAGGGGAGTAGATATAAAGCCCCAAAAAAAAAAAAAAAAATAATAATAAAAAATAAAAAATTGACACGTGTCATGTGGGCATTGGACAAGTGATTGACAATGCCCACATAACACATATCATGTAGGCTTTATAATTCTTCTCCACCATGAGGAAGAGATCATTACCATCCGTGCATATCTTTACTTATTGAACCGTTAGTTAGCATGTTTTTGCATTGTATATAATTATAGCGAGTCAAGGATTTGTAGAGACTTGGTGATTAGCCAAGGCTCGGTGTACATGGATGCTATCTATAGAAATATATTTTAAGGGTCTGCAATTTGGGAGGATAATTTGAATTTAGAATTTTAAGATGTAAAATATCTTTATCTTAGTATGTTAATGAACTTTCCATTGATTTCTTCGTTCTTTATGAATTATTTTCATTTATGTGTTTTAATGAGTTTGGCACGATAGTATTTAAGTGTTCACCTCTTTTAAGTCATAGGAAATCTACTTTTATACTGTTAACTACAATAAATTTTGACATTCAAACTCAATCATGATGGTTAAATAAAATTAACATTTTAGTGTATGTTTGGTAAAGATTTTTTTGTAAATTTAAAATCGATCACTGTCGTTGTACTTATGTGCTCTAAAGTCATATGGTCAAAATTTAATTCAATTAAAATCATATTTTAGCACTAAAAGACAAACATACCCCTACAATTGTCAAAAAAACTGCTAATTCAGTGATATTGTTTTGTATGATACTGTTTTGTATGATACTATTTTATTATGATATTGTTTTTTATGATACTGTTTTATTTATGCTTTTATCTTTGATACTGTTTTATTTTGATAATATTTCAACCTATAATATTGTTATTGAATGCATACAGTATCAATAGTCTTATACTACTAATGGATCATTTTAAAAACAATATCATTATTTCAAGCAGTAAAACATCTCTACTTAGTTATATCTATAATATTGTTTTATCTAGATAAAGTGATATGGTATATACTTATACCATTCTTTTATAATTGATATTGTTTTATTAAGATAATATTTCAACATATGATACTGTTATTTAATCTATGATAATGTTATTTTATTGGGTTGTAGTTTGTGTATGTGATGCTATTTTATTAAGATTATGTATGATACTGATATATTAAAATACATTTATCGATGATAATGTTTTAGCATGTATGATATTGTTTAGACAAAAAAAATTAAAGATTATTATTTTAAGCTAAATAAACGACTTCAAATAGCTAAAATCCATCGTTAGCAGTGGCAAAGCAATTCGGCTGGACCGACTTGTCGAGACAATTTCGAAAATATATTATAATAAAAATTTCGAGCACGTATTCTAATTCTATGCCTGTTTCTGTTATGATACTGTTTTATGTGATACAATATAAAACAACACACATGACTAACAATACAAATAATAATCTAATGACCTACTTAATACAATATCAAGCTACTATTCATAATAGCTAATCATGGCCACAACTAATATAATGATACTATTTTTTATGATACTGTTTTATTATGATAATGTTTTCTATAATACAATATCATCCATACAGAAATTCAAGCTCTTATTTACAGCAATAAATCATGGATATTCTATAGAAATTCATCAAATATATCATCCATATAGAAATTCAAGCTGCTATTTACAGCAACAAATTATGACCACCCCACATAATTCATCAAATTAGACTATTTGCAACAATAATTCATGATCACCCTACTCCACTCATCATTACTTTACAATCCACTCATAGATATCACTCTACTCCATTTCTCTTCTTCACTGCCGTTGTTGCTTATTCTTCTTATTTTTTCAAGTAATGCCATTTTACGTGAAAATTATTATCCAAGTTATGGACACACAAAAACTTTACTAATTTACTACATCTATTGTTACCAAATAATTAGTAGCATTCAAATAAAGATTTAGAACAAAATTTAAATCAACAAGCATAAAAAAAAAAAAAAAGGCAGAAATCCACTAGAGGAAAAAAAAAATGCAATTTCGACCTTATACATTATAATGAACCAAACCAATAATTAACAGACATCATTTAAATCTTTGACGAAAGACGAGAAACAAAATTAATGTTTAAACTACGAGAGAATCATACTAACATCAAATCGCCTTTACAGGAAAATGTGACCATCAATTTCCAATAGGTAAATGAAGAGATTTAAATAAAACGGTCACAACCTCCAGAAAATTATCATGACAAGCCTGCAACACCATATTTTACTACAGGAATGTAAAAAGTCAAACTGCGCAGTAAAAAAGGCACTAGCCAGAGGTCACGGGAGGTGGAGGAGGTTTGTGGAGGTAGAAGAAGGCGCCGATAAAAAAATATGGTTCACATGGGAGATTTTGGAATTAATTTAAAATATTGTTGAAAAGTATAACTTAATCACAATTTTGAAAAATATTTTGATCTAATTTGAAACAAGTCACGTGCAGGTCCTACAGAATATGTGGTAAAAAATTATAAATCCTACAAAATGTGTGGATAAAAATAATATTTGACCAATTTATAAGTAATTATAAGTATTAACAAATATACACTCGATCTATAAATTATGCAAGCACGCTAAGGACTTGTGTGCCATCGATGCACCTGTTATCCATGTCGAGTGACCAAAATCAATTAAAGATTTATACTTTTTATATGACAAATATGGGACAATATAGAAAATATTCCAGCTAGGCCTGGTTTTTATGTGAGGCATGTCCCATACTGGACTAGGCCGATCCATTTTTTCACTTTTAACCTTTATAAACTACAACACCAAATTCTATATCATTTATTGAAATACTTTTACATTAAAGGAAAAGATAAAAAAAAAAAAAAAGTGTCAATATAACCGTATACCAAAAAATATAAAATAATTTTAAAAATATTAACTAACTTTTTTTATTTTAAAAATACTATTTTTTATTTTTGTAACAATTGTTGTTACATTTGTTATGTGTTGTTAATAATAAATATAACACATTTATTGTAACCAAAATAACAAATGTAACAAAAGGTTTTATAAAAATTGAAAACAGTATTTTTATAATAAAAAAAATATAACAGTACTTTAAGAAATATTTTATTTATTGTAGTTATTTGTGAAAAGACTCTAGAAGAAAAAGAAAAAATTACATAATGTGTATTTACGTTTCACATATTTGGAAAATTGGTGCAAGAGGTCCTTAAACTTTATTTTCAGTGTGAAAATAGTTCCTAACGTTTGTTTTTTGACACAAATTCTTAACCTATGTATTTTGGTATATAATTGGTCTTTATTTGATAAAAAAGATAAATATGTTTTTAGTTTTTAATTATAAAAAATTGTAATGGGATTCTTAACCTTTACTAAAAGTACAAATGAGTTTGATACTTTTATTATTAATAAAAAAAAATTAAAGAAAACTAACGAGTTCTTATTTTTTTAATTAAGACTTTAATGATCAAATTAATAATATACTAAGTTGTTTTGTATATTTTACAAACTATTATAAAATAGGAAAAATTGTCTAAAAGTCATCTACAAGTAACTTGTTTCAAATTAGGTCAAAACAAATTTCAAAATTGTTAATATCGTACTCTTCATCAAATTTTCATATTAATTCTAAAATTATCCCTATGATCCATATTTTTCACACACTGCCGCATCCACTACTATTCCCACCACCACCACCACCACCACCACCACCACCGTCGCCGCCGCCGAGTCAAGAGAACATTCTAAAATCTTATTCATATCTGAATCCATCATATCAGAATTTGGCTCGGCACTAAAACTTTCTTTCTTGGTGATGGAGTGAACTTGGAAGCTGTAGAAATCGTTGGAGAACTTTTTCATTGAACCCATAGCCACCTGTCGGATTTCATGGAACCCATAGCCACCTACCAGATTTTTTCTGCTTTTATGTTGTGATATTTTTCATTGTTCTCTTTTTCTTCACAATCTCTTGAAGCAACGATGCTTTTTTTCCCCATTAAGTGTCCTCTTGCAAAATCTGAAAATTCATAAGCACAAATCCTTTATAGCTCTTGTTTTCTGCAAAAGTATACTGAATGAAGAGTTGCATTCCTGTTAGAATACGCGGCAGATTCTATAGATAATCTTTAAGATTTCATCAATTGTTATATTGTGTTCGTTGAGATCTGAATCCACTTATTATGTTCCTTTCAATAACCTTAAGGATGATTTTGCCCTTCAAAATTTTTGTTAGAGACTGTTGCTCATTTGAATTCTGAACTGTCCTGGAAGGAAAAATTCATTATTGGTTTGATCCTAGTTTTCTATTCGTGCATCTGTTGGTTTTCCCTTATTTTTCTTTGTTTTTTCTTGGGAGAAGGTGCTGGAGGTTGAGTAACCTCTTATTTTTCTTTTGTGGTTACTGCTTCCACATAGGAAAGCTTCGTTGGTTTATGCTATCTGCAGCTAGCATGCATTTTCACTTCTTTGTTGAAGGTTTGGTTTGTAATGGGTAGTTTTGTAATCAAGATTGAGAAACATTATCATAAACACATTTGTATCATAGTACTGTATTATAAAAAATATAAAGAAATATTTATTTGATGAATTTCTGTAGAGTTGCCACGATTTGTTATTGTAAATAGCAGCTTGAATTTTTGTAGGAATGAAAACGTTCGATGTGTGATACTGTTTGAATGTCTTAGTTTTGTCTATGATACTATTTTAATCCATTATACTGTTTTGTTTAGGTAATGTGCATTAGTATATTTTGATATTGTTTTAATCCATGATGCTGTTTTAATCCTATGATATTGTTTGAATGTCTTAGTTTTAATCCATGATACTATTTTGTTTAGGTAATGTGCATTAATATATTTTGATATTATTTTAATCCATGATACCGTTTTAATCATATGATACTGTTTGAATGTCTTAGTTTTAATCCATGATACTGTTTTGTTTAGGTAATGTGCATTAATATATTTTGATATTGTTTTAATCCATGATCTTCGCTTTTAATCATATAATCTTGTTTGAATGTCTTACTTTTAATCTATGATACTGTTTTATTTAGGTAATGTGCATTAGTATATTTTGATACTGTTTTAATCCATGATACTGTTTTAATCCATGTGGAATGAGTTTTATTTATGATACCGTACTTTTATCTTTGATACTGTTTAATTATG
Source organism: Forsythia suspensa (assembly GCA_023638005.1). Lineage (NCBI taxonomy): Eukaryota > Viridiplantae > Streptophyta > Magnoliopsida > Lamiales > Oleaceae > Forsythia > Forsythia suspensa. Next base: position 38,754,806 of record CM042669.1, on the reverse strand, counting down.
ACAATGTCTGAACCCATGATACTGTTTGAATGTCTTAGTTTTGTCTATGATACTGTTTTAATCTATGACAATGTTTTGTTTAGGTAATGTGCATTAATATAATTTGATACTGTGTTAATCCATGATACTGTTTTAATCATATGATATTGTTTGAATATTTTAGTTTTAATCTATGATACTGTTTTATTTAGGTAATGTGCATTAGTATATTTTGATACTGTTTTAATCTTATGATACTGTTTGAATGTCTTAGTTTTAATCCATAATACTATTTTATTTATGTAATGTGCATTTGTATATTTTGATACTGTTTTAATCCATGATATTGTTTTAATCCTATGTTATTGTTTGAACGTCTTATTTTTAATCCATGTACTGTTTTATTTAGGTAATGTGCATTAGTATATTTTGATACTGTTTTAATCTATGATGCTGTTTTATTTCATGATATTGTTTTAATCTATGATGCTGTTTTATTCCATGATATTGTTTGAATTTATGTGGAATGAGTTTTATTTATGATACTAAGCTTTTATCTTTAATACTGTTTAATTATGGCAAAGTTTGAACCTGTGATACTGTTTGAATGTCTTAGTTTTGTTTATGATACTATTTTAATCCATGATACTGTTTTATTTAGGTAATATGCATTAGTAATTTGGATACTATTTTAATCAATGTTTTAATCTATGATACTGTTTTACATAATACAGTATCAAACAAAACAGATGACTAATTAAACAGTATCAAAGATAAAAGCATGATATCATAGTCATGTGTGTTGTTTGATACTGTATCATGCAAAACAGTATCACAAAAAACAGTATCACAATAGAAATGAACATAGAATTTGCATACGTGTTCAGAATTTTTATTATAATATGTTTTTGAAATGGTCTCGACGAGACGGTCAATATGAGTGGCTTTGTCACTGCGTATGATAGATTTTACCCGTTTGAAGTCGTCTCTTTAGTTTAAAATAACAATCTTTAATTTTTTTTTTATCAAAATAGTATCACAAATCCTCTAAAATAGTATTACGGATAAATGTATCTTTATTGAAGCCACCCTTCATATTTCTCTTGTTGAACATTCTTTGAACTTGATCATTTTTCATTAACATTCTCAGTTCTTGATTGATCATATCCTAAACAAGGTTTACTACAAGAATCACAAACTTGTACTTGACTACTCATAACACCAAAACCTTCTAAATAGCCACCACAAAACTGGTGTTTGAATGTATTTTATGTAGAAAACATGGTCATATCGAAAACTCCAAGGTTTTAAGCTGATTCATGAATTTCAATGTAAACCATGAATTAAATATTGTTGAAATTTCAACTTATTAGAGAGATCTGTCAAGGCTAATAACATGTTTGAGATTCAATTAGGACATAGATTTCCATTGGATAGATAAGTATAAATATATAAGGTGTTTAATGGTAGGTAGATGAATTAATCAATAGAGAATAAACAAGATAATAATATTCTTCTTAAAATGTTTCATTAATAGTACAAAATCATAGGTTTAACAGTATCATAAAAAACAGTATCACAATTAGCGTTTTTTTACAATTAAGGATATGTTGGTCTTTTAGCTCTAAAACGTGACTTTAATTGAATTAAGTTTTGAGCATATGACTTTAGAGTCCATAAGTGCCCAAACAGTGACCGGCCCTGAATTTACCCTATAAAATAATTAAAATTTAAGCTCATAACAACATGTTAAATAAATTTTTTTTAAAAAAATTATTAAGCAATTACACTATTTAACATTTTAACTTATATTTTATCTTTACAACATAAAACGAAAAATAATTTTGTCACAAACTTGATACTCAAATACTTTTATTTAATTAAGTTATTTATTTATTAACAACGAATATTAGAACTTCAACTATATTCTTCATATTTAAATTTAACGTTTTATCATCTTTCAAAAATAAAGAACACATAATGTGTAAATTAATTTTTATTAGCATTTTTATGTTCAAAAAAATTGGTTAAATGCCATAAAATTATATATGTCATTTTGTTGTTTATTTAATTTAATTTTTTTTCCAAATTTTTCACATCACATAACAATTACATATACTTAAAGCACAATAATTTTACGTTTTTCTCGTATGAAAATTTTAATTAACTCGACTATAATGATATATTTAATGTGTTAAATTAAATATTATTTAATAAATGTATCGAACCTATTTGTACTTTTTGTAAATGTTATGGATTCAATTACAATTTTTTCTAATTAAAACTAATGACATATTTGTCTTTTTCATTAAATAAGGTCAATTTTGCACAAAAACATATAGGTTAAAGACTTATGTGCCAAAAAAAAATGTTAGGGACCATTTATGCATTGAGGTCAAAGGTTAGGGACTATTTGTGCTAATTTGTCTTTTTCATCAAATAATGACCAATTTTGCACCAAAATACAGATTATGGATTTTGTGCCAAAAAACAAACGTTAGACATCATTTTCGCACTGAAAGCAAAAGTTAGAAATCATTTGAGCCAATTTTCTCATTTATGTATCATCAATCAATTATGATACACGAGTGATTATCATATGTAATAATAAATAAAATTATTCTAATAAAAAATATTTAAATTTATTATGTGAAGGGGATTGTTTTGGTTAAAATGGTTTTTGCCTTTTGGCTTGCTTTGCACTGGATTTCCATTTTTACGAAAAGAATCAATGCCAATAGTGGTATTTAATTCTTTTTAATAATTCTATTTTCATTATCTATTATAGCATGTCATTTGTAATTTTTGAAAAATCGACATGTAAAAGGTAAATATTTTTTATATTTACGTCTTAAAAATATTCTCTTGTTTTTATATGTGAAAATGTTTTTTTTTTTAAATAGGGTATCTATTATTTAAAAAAAAAAAAAAAACACTTTTAAAGGTGTCTCTCTCTAGGTTTTCTGTCTTCTCTCTCCTTTCTCTATCTCTCTCTCTCTCTCCAGAAGCGAGAGAACCTGAAAGAGCTGTTTGCCACAAGTAAGTTCTCTCTCCTACACACGTAAAACAATATGGGAACATCTTTTTCTGTCTCTTTCTCTCTCCCCATATGAAAATCTGAATAATAGCCCGCCTTTTATTTTTAAATATATTCTTGCATTTCATATGAATTCCTAATTATCTTGTTCTGACGATTTAATTTTTCTTTTTGGAAACAATTCTGACGATTTAATTGTTATTGTTAATTAAATTTTTTCTTTGATTCCTTTTTTGGTCAGATCCATGTTAAAAACGGAAAGATCGAGATTTTTTTTATGGGATTCTTTGTTTCTCATATTTATATATTGCAACATTTAATTTGACGATTTTCTTGGTTTTTTGAGTTATTTCAGTGAATCTATGTGATTTCAATTTGTCGATATATCTTTTTGATTTACAATTTACTAGAAGAAATGTTTTTTCCTTTTGCAATTTTCCGCGATTGTTTTAATCCAATTGGTTTTTCACTTTTTTTATATTTATTGGTGGTAACAATTCTAAGATTCGTGGGTGGTTGTGGAATTTTGATCAGAATTGCAATTCGAATTATGGGTTTGGAAATTTCTGAAGATTCGCTTGAATCTGACGGTTTACGGTGTTGTTCTATTCTCTTTAATTTGATCTGCGTACCTTTTGATCATATTGTAAAATTCGGGCCATCAATTTTGATTCTTGCGCTGATTGTACATGCCGCATTCATTTTGCAGTCTCTGGCAAGTGTAGCCATTGAGATTGCAATGAATTATGCTAAGGACCTAATGTGTGCTGCTCTTTACCTTGATCTCTAGTTTTTATGGACGACGACGGATTGAGCATGAGGAATTGGGGTTATTACGAACAGCCTCCTCTTAAAGGGCATCTTGGTCTTCAACTCATGTCATCTTTGGCAGAGCAGGAGACAAAACCTTTTGTATCTGGATATGATAATCCGGATATCGCTCCAGCAAATGGGGTTTTTCGTCCCCGGGATTTTGTCTTTACTGAACCACCCGTCACACATTTGGACTATGTGAGAGACACTTGGATAAATCACAGAGATAAGTTTTTACATATGTTTCCCGGGAACATGTATAATACAGTTCTTGCAGGACCATCGGGAACTCATAATTCCATGCAGATGTTAAACCAACCTGATACAACCAAAGAAACCGAGGTGAGCATTGAGGAGTCAAGTGTTGAGAAGGATTCTGGCCGTGCCAAAAAAAGGTCAGTTGCTGTCACCACAAAACCCCCAAAGGCAAAGAAGTCTAGGATAGGTCCTTCCGTGCAGAAGGAAAATGGTAATTCCTCTGTACGCCAAGCAAAAACAGTGAAAAAGAATATGGATGTTGTAAAAAATGGGATTGATATGGATATTTCTGGTATTCCAGTTCCGGTTTGCTCTTGTACGGGTACTACACAGCAGTGTTATCGATGGGGGTGTGGTGGTTGGCAGTCGGCTTGTTGCACCACAACTATATCAATGTATCCTTTGCCAATGAGTACCAAAAGACGTGGGGCAAGAATTGCTGGTCGAAAGATGAGTCAGGGCGCTTTCAAGAAGGTTCTTGAGAAACTTGCAGCAGAGGGATATAACTTCACTAACCCAATTGATCTAAAGACTTACTGGGCAAAACATGGTACCAACAAGTTCGTGACTATCAGGTAGATTTATATTATGCTACTGCCAATGGATTGCTACGCGTCTGGCGTGTTCTACATGTATATATTTTGCAGCTTGGCAGAGGTTTTTTTGGTACTGCCCATGAATTTAAATAGTCATAATACATGTTTTAAAATTTTAGATTTTCGGGATTCTCAAAAACCATCATTTAGTTTGTTACGGAGGCTAGCAATATTTCTGGGTATCAAGAATTGTATTATGAATGATTTGTTTCATTTAATTTAATTTAACACATGAATATCAAGATACATTTCTTTTCATGCTTTGTTAATTATGACATTGACGATGAAAGTCACCAATCAACTGTTGCTCGACCTGCTTCTTTTTTTCTAATGGTAATATTGTTTAGTGCTGTAATTTCCATGTTTATTTTACTTTCTCATTAGAGACGTGCTTTCATTCATTTTGCCACCTGTGGACATTATAACTCCTATCCACCATGGATAAGAGATCATCCCCTTTTTAACTAGTTCACATTTTTGTTGTGAATCGAAGGGTGTGATAATGCTTTGTTTACGAAGTTATAACAGCTATTGATTTTGTTTGGTGTTTTCAAATTAATTACTAATTTTGGAGAAGAGGATTTAAATTGATTTCTGAATTTGTATACCGATTTTCCTCCTGTTGCATGTTTTTTGATATTAGGAAAAGTTCCTGCTAGTTATGATGCTTGGAGGGGTTTGGGTTTGGGGTTGGGGTTGGGGCCCTTGGGGGTAATCTACCTATCCCTTCATGTTTAGTAAATCTTTCAAATTAATGCATAGTTTTACGGGTCTCTAATTATAGTTCCCCCCTCCCTCCCTCTTAATCTGATGAGATGTCTTGTGACAGTTGTCCTCAACTCCTTGTCCTCCATGGCTTGTTGACTTGGTTCATGCGAGGTCGACGTTTATGAGAAATGCCTCAAAATTTATTGTAAAAATAAAGAAGCTTAGTTAAGTTCTCCATGTCTCTTATTACTAGTGGGTTTTAGCGATATGAGATTTATTACGACGATCATCCTTGTGTTGGCCGAGCTGTTAGCTTGGTTTGTGTAATGTCGACCTCAATCATGAATTCCCTTACAATAGGGGCTTACATTGTTGTTATTGTAGTATGCTATGAGAATTTGTTCAGTGTCAATTCAGTTGAACTTTTAGATTGGGTCTGAGTTTGTATTGGAAATGGGAAAAACAAAGTAAATATGGTAAAAAATGTGGAAGGAAAATGAGTTATGTTTGATAAAATGAATTGAACAGTTTAAAAAATAAGTTAGAATTTTACTTTTTGTATTATTTAGGCTTACTTGGTACTATGCATCAAACATGCGTTAAAAGTATTTTATCTTTGTTATTTTGTCTAACGATCTTTTTATTTGTAATTGTTTCTCATACACTTCTTTTTCCATACACTCGCATATATTTGTCAATTATAACATGTTAATCTTTTTCAGTAAAGATGGATTGCTCAAGATTAATTTGACTTGAATATAAGTCGATTTTGTCGCATTTTACCTACATAAAATGTTTTAAATTATGTCAAAAATGGCAGCATTTAGTTCTTACTCTTAATGACTCTTGATAAACATAAAGTGGTTTCCAACAACAGACAACGGACAAACCTTTAGGTGGTGATTAGACAATGTTTATGCAAAAGTATTTTCGTCTCTTAAGTACTAAAATAAAAAAATGGTAAAAGCTGATCGACAAACAAAATTATTAAAAAGTCCCTATGTTAGTATACCGGTTCTTCGTGATGGATTTGACAATAGGATCTATAAGAATGGGTCACAAAAATTTGAACTCATTTGTTCTGGATGAACTTTTGATGGACGAGAATGACGATCTAAGTTGCAGTGGTTATGATTTTAAGATTGAGACATTGAGTAGAGTAAATAGAAGATTAGTTTCAGGGAAATTTTCGTTTGAAAAGGAGATTTGAGACGTAGAGACACACGAACGTATATATAAATATTTTTCTTTTAGTAGCGGAGAAAATTTCATGCGGTCGTTATAAGGCATGTCAAGTTAAATTGAACAATATGTCTATACTAAAAACGGTTCTTAAATTTAACGTAGTCAGCTTTTGTTTTCAATTAAAATTGTTCTTATAATAGATTAGAAGTATAAAGAGTATCGAGTTAAATTGAACAAGATATCTATAGTAAATGGGCTTATTTGCACAAATGGTCCCTGACTTTTACACTTAATGCGGGTTGAAGACCTATCTTTTTATTTTTGGCAGTTTAGCCCCTATTTCAAATATTTTTGGCGTCAATGGTCCTTTTCATGAATTTCCATCTAAATCACCGTGAAATTTGACGGTAGAAATTTTTTTATTTAAAAATGGCTTATTTGTACAAATGGTCCCTGACTTTTGTAAAAAAAAATTGCAGCAAAAGTCCCTAATCTTTCAAAAAGCGTTAAAAAATCCCATAACCTTTTAATCCTAACAAACATGACCCCAAATTTTTTTGAAAATTTTATCCCTAACTTAAATAAATTAAAAATAACTCATAACCCTTTTCAAAAATACAAATAAGTCTTATATCTTTTTATTTTTTACATATTTACACTTAAAATAATAAAAAATTTGTCATCAAGTCCCAAAACTTTTAATTTCGTTCACCAAAATGACATTTAAAATGTGTTTGATTAAAATTATATTTTTTTTAGTAAAAGTTGTTGAAATGTGTGGTTAAAAAATTTTGGGACCATAAAATGTGTTGTTAAAATTAATTGTTGACTTTGACTTTAGCTTTTTAGCAAAATCAAAATTGAAAACGAACAGGCTCTTAGAGTCTATACAGATTTTGTCTGATGGTCCATTAATGAACAAAAAAATTATACACATAATCAAAATTTAACCAATTTAAAATTTTAATTTATTTTTCATATCAATTACTAGAGGTGACAAAATGGGCCAGTTCAGTGGGCTAGCCCGGATAGCTCGGTCTCTAGGCTGAGCTGATCCAAAAAATATTAATCAAATAAAAATTAGGTCAATTTAGCCCGGTACAACTAGCCAACCGAACTGGCTTGATAAATTTTATTTTTTCCCAAGTCCATACCCTACAATTCAAAAATTGATCAAATAAAAACGAGGTGAGCTTTTATTTTGTTTTTTTTTTTTTAAAATTATAAGTAATTATTTTAAAAAATAAGTTAAAAATATAAGTTGGTGACCCATTGGCCATGTGGCCCAAAATCAGCCGGATTGGCTGTAGCAAATACCAAATTTCTATGTAAAATGGATCGGGATTAGCCCACCCAATCTTTTATGTGGCCTGCCTAATTTCGGGTTGGGCCAATCCATCTAACCCATTTGCCAAATTTCTCTACCAATTACTAAATAATAGTTAAAAAAAATCTTCACAATCTTGACCCCACCACCACCTTTTTTAAAATTGGTATGAAAAATAAATTAAAATTTTAAATCGGTCAAATTTTGATCATGAGTATAATTTTTTGTTAATTAATGACCACCTGGACAAAATCAGTAGAGGCTACAAGAAATGCGTTTATTTTCAATTTTGATTTTGCTAAAAAACTAAAGTCAAAGTCAACAATTAATTTTAACCACACATTTTATAGTCCCACAACTTTTCAACCACACATTTCAACAACTTTTACTAAAAAAATCTAATTTTAATCAAACGCATTTTAAATGTCATTTTGGTGAACAAAATTAAAAATATTGGGACTTGATGACAAACTTTTTATTATTTTAAGTGTAAATATGTAAAAAAATAAAAAGATATAGGACTTATTTGTATTTTTGAAAAGGTTTATGAGTTATTTTTAATTTATTTAAGTTAGGGGTAAAATTGTCAAAAAAATTTGAGGTCATATGTGTTAGGACTAAAAGGTTTTGGGACTTTTCAACACTTTTTGAAAGATTAGGGACTTTTACTGCAAATTTTTTTTTACAAAAATCAGGAACCATTTGTGCAAATAAACCTTTTTTAAATAAAAAATTTCTACCGTCAAATTTCACGGTGATTTGGATGGAAATTCATGAAAATGACCATTGACGCCAAAAACATTTGAAATAGGGGCTAAACTGTCAAAAAATAAAAGATAGGTCCTCAACTCGCGATGAAGTGTGCAAAGTCGTGGACCATTTGTGCAAATAAGCCATAGTAAATGTATGAAATTGGTTTTTAAACTTTATCGTAAGCTACATTTTTTTTCGGATAAGACTAATTGATTTGTATAGAAAAAAGCGACCGTTACAAAAAGTTCGATATAAAACATCTTGGGTTTGAAGTTCAACCTCCACACCTAGCCACGCATCACGCATCGTCATCGCTTTGCATTTATCTTTGCTCCCGCCTGCAGGGACCTCGCTACGTCAGTCAAAAAATTTGAAGTTCGATAGCCACGCTTTATGCTTTTTAGAATATTAGAAGAAGGTAATGATGGACAATGAAAAATAAAAAACGGGTAGACCAAACTTCGATGGGACTATTTACGGGCCGAATGGCCCTAGCATGAACCCCTATCCTATCTGGACCACCACCAACAAAGATAGTCTACTCCCCATTTGCCATTCCGAGTTTAAATTCACGTCATTTTTCTCTGCATAATTCATCACTTTGGCAACCCCAATTTCGACCTAGCCCTCTTCATGCTTCCAATTTTCTTGAAAAAGAAACAGAAAATTCGACAAAGCCCAATACAAGAAAAATATAGAAAAAAGAGCCGGAAAATATTAAAAAAGGGCAAGTCCATAAATATATATAAATGATATAGATTTTGTGCATAAATGGATGTGGTAACGTTCGGCATCATAGTCGGAATTATAATCCTCTTTTTCTGCGCTGTTTGCTTCATCACTATCGAGGGTACTTGCAAAAAGAATCGTAATTCTTCTTAATCCATAAAACCCTTCTTAATTTTTCACAATCCAAACAGTCCCTTCATCGAATTTCTTTCAACGAAATGGGGAGTGTCTCAAATAAACAGCAGCAGATCCACAATTGCTTCAAAATTATATTCAGTGTTGTTGTTGTTGTTGTTGTTGTGGGATTCTCTGTGACGGCAGCCCACCAGTGTAACCATCATCATGACCATGATCATGTGCATCATGATGATGGTGATGTGGGTGTAGTTACAAAGCGGCAGCAGCTACTTCCGGAGGAACTTGCTGAAGAGGAGGATCTGAAGCTCTATGGATTTGGGTTGCACCACAATCATGACCATGAGCATGAATATGGCCATGGAAGGGAGCATAAGCATGGTGATTTTGTGGAGCTTTCTGGTCTTGGTAAATATTTTTCATTGTACTTGCTTGATTTATTTATTTTTAAAATTCAGCAGCATTGCGAATTCGTTAATTTTTTAGTTTTAAAGTGACTGTTGAACTGTTCTCACTATTTTCTTACTAGATATCATGTGAAAATAATTACTGATTTACCATACAGCGCACTGTACGATTTTATGTTTTTGTTGAATTAATATACAATATTATTTCCTTGTGTTTCTATGTTTTGGAGAATGTGAGTTTCTTTGGAGTATGATGCTTACTCTCGTTGCTGAATTTGCAAATTGCATTACGGATTGCGCCTTCTGATAAAGAAAAAATCTTGACTATGTAGTATCTTGGCAATATTCTGGAGCACCAAGATTTTTTGTTCTTAACTCAACTTAATGGCACAAATTGCAATTCTCAATCATTGCTGCATATGTACTATTTGTTCTCAATTTTAATCTGGTCTAGGCCCTGTAGTTTAACTCTATCAATCAGACATTTTTCGCAATGGTCTCTCTCTAGATCTGTCTCCCAATTACACGCAAGTAATTGATTTTGTGGCATACCATTAGGTTTGCACATGGTTTCATCTGTTAGCTCAATTTGTTGGCCTACTCTTGTTTCCTATTCTTTTTTCAGTTTTTGTTTTTCAAAAATTGGAGTGTAGCTACTCAGTTTTTTGAGACTTTGAAAAAATAATCCTCTTTTCTTGTGTATGAGATTTGGGGTTTGTTATAGCATAAAGTCTTCTCTTCATGTGTTTGATTAAGCCTATGTTCTGGCGGTGCTAAATTTTTTTTTTAAGTGCTTGTTTATAAGTTGTAGGTCTTATGGAATGTGTTAGTGATGGTAACGGAGCGGATCGGGGCGGATCGGCCTGATCCAAATCCGCCCTGCGATCCGCCATTTTTCGGGGCGGATCGGATACGAATCGGATCGGGGCGGATCGGATCCCTGATCCATATACTGATCCGTAATTTTTTTTTTTTTTTTTGCCAATGGAGAAGCCACAACTATTACCAAACACCAATCAAATCCACCGTATGACAAAATAAAATACAAAACATTCTTGAATAATCTATCAACAAAGTCCAATGATGTTTCTTTCATGACCCAAGTTTTTGATAATCTAGAACCTTTAGGTAGAATATTCAAGAAGCGCACTTTAGGGTGAGGCCGTGAGGGGGGAATACTATTATCCATTTTGATTCTATACAATTCAGTTTTATTCTTGATCTCTAATCTATAGTCCTTAGTTCTTGAAAAAGATTATCAAGAGGAAAGCGGACAGTGGAGAAACGAAGGTGCCACTTTATTGTTGTTATAGGCGGTCCCTCCATTTCATTAGGATTAGAAATGAAATGAAGAAGAGATGAAATCCCACTTCGTGATTGAGGCTTTTATGCCTTTTGATATTATAATCATCAAATCTTCTAAGACTAATCGATGCAATGAGGCACTCCCAATTCGTGGTTTCATATTTCTTTAATTTGTTTTTTCATCTTCCCATCGCATCTTCATCCTCACCGGAGAGTTATTGTTCGCAACTATGAACCGCAGCCAGTAGGAGAAGAGTTGAGCTTTCGATCTTCGCTAGTGAAATATATATTTCTATGCAATCGACCTATTTTAATAAGGTCCTAGTGGGTGCTTGATGTCCAAAATAGCTGGCCATCCGAAACTCACGATCGCGGATTGGAACTACGACCGGAAGTTCACGGTGTCGGTGTCGGTCGCGGTCGCGGTCGCGGATGTTACAGGGAAGAGACTGAGATTCAGATTTCACTCATTTCAGATTTATTTCATTTGTTTTCAGATTTCGCCCCGAGATCCGTGGCGGATCACGAATATCCGCCCCGCCGATCCACGGATCAGGTATTTTTCACTCCATTTGGATCGGATATCCATCGGGTTCGGGGCAGATCGGATATTTTTGCCATCACTAGAATGTGTGGATAATAAGTGGGTAGTAAGTTGTGGGTCTCACGAAATGTGTGGACAAAAAGTACGTTTGACCATTTTGACTAGCTTAAATTATAATTTAAGCTAAGGCAAACAAGCACTAAGTTATAATACTCTTGATACAGTTATGAATGGAGGCATACGAGTGTGCAATAAGGAGCACATATGTTGAGTAGATATGGGGAATGTCCTAAGAGATTTGAGAATAGAAATGGCTTGGTATTCCTGGCCTATTCTGAACAGGAAATTAAGGGTTCTAAATCCTACTGAAGTACACAAACCTGAGATTATTCGTATTATTGGATTAGGGGATTTCACATATGACCATTGTTTTCATCCAATTGGGACATTTAATTTTGGAAGCATACTTGCATCAGAATAGTTCTTGAGAACATCATTATTTGGGTGGTTGCTTATTATATGCAACATAGGTGACAATTTTGGTCTAGAAGAACTCTAAGAACAATTGTAGAACTATTCTTGATTAAAGGGCATGAGAAAAGAGTTTGACATAATCTCCTATGGCTAAATGGCAGTGAATCTAATGGATACACAAAATATAGGTGTGAGATAACTTGAAAGATAAAGGAATGCTTCTAAAAGAGCTTTAGCATGTCCAAAAGGGTTTTGGATTGAGATGAGGATGGAAGAGTTCATATGTCCAAGAGAGTCTTTGTACATGTGAAGGGTGCTTTAGACGTCTAGAAAGGTTCTGGATGTCAAAGCAAAACAACCAAATGTTGTTTGAGGTGTCCAGATGAAGGCTGAAAAGACTTTATACCTCCTAAAAGGGAATTTGACGATCTAGGAGGACTTGGTTCCTTCTGAGGGTGACTTTGGATGTATGAAGTGCACCTCATGCGTCCAAAGAGTGTCTTTGGATGTCGGAAATCCAGCCAGAAGTCTGTTTTTCCCTCTTTCAGAGTGAGTCGCGATTGCTTCCTTTTGACGAGTGTTCTTTAATAAATAAGGATTTCACTAACTAGAAGGGGTCCAAGGCTAGACTAAGACCAAAATGAAGAAGTCTAGGTAGACTAGATACAAATGAGATTTCAGTCGTTCTTAAATTTGGTCTGTATTGTATATAGATGAAGCATACATACATATTGATGTTTTTGAATGAAAATGAAAGCGCAAAGCAAAAAACAATAAACTAGAAGAAAATCTGTTCATGCCCGTTCATGCCTTCAGTTACATCAGGCACAGTTTAGTGTAAATGTATTCTCTTATTCATTGTTGAGTTGTTGCAGTTTGATTGACTATATGAGTTTCAATCACTTCATTCCTGTTTCATACAGACCTTACATGGAAAGACTTCGAAATTATGTTTGCTTATCTTTATAGGTGCGTTTCTAATTCAGATTCTATTTCTTGGTGTTGTTTGGCAGGTCTCTGGCTCCATGCCATGGGTTGCTCACTATTGGTGAGCTTGGCTTCCCTTATTTGCCTGGTTATTTTGCCTTTAATATTCAGTAAGTAGCCTAATAGTCATGACACTTGCGTTATTGTTCCTGCAAAGAATTTACTTTATATATTTTGCTAACTGGAAAATGTTGGACCTTTTAATTTGTGCAGTACAGGGGAAGCCATCAAAAGCAGTTGTGGATTCTTTGGCATTATTTGGGGTTGGGTTTTCTTATAACTCTTTTCCCTGTTACTTTGGGCATGTTTGGCAAATAAGCTGCTTCTTTGGGACCCATAGTTGTATTTATATTGGAACACACAATTTGTGTGCCCCAAGGCTTATAAGAAATTAGCTTATTTGCCAAATATATCTAATATTATCCTATTTGATAATCTTAAATTTGCCACTTGCTATTATTGGCCTTAGCCCATGTTTGGCTAAACTTAAATTATAATTTAAACTGGTTAAATATATTTTTTATCTACACATTTCGTAGAACTCATAATTTACTACATATTTATTATCTACGCATTCTATAAAACCCACAACTTATAAGCACATAAAAAAATAATTTCAGCACTGCCAAACATGCTATTGCTTCTAGGAATCATATTAGAGCCCGTTTGACAAAGATTATAAACTAGTTTATAAACCAATTTTTGGTTTATTTGACCAATATTGGTTTATTTGAGTTGAAATTGTTGACTTTTCATGTTAAAAATGGGTTGAAAAGTCAAAAATTACGGCTGAAATAAACCAAAATGGGTTTATAATCTTTGTCAAACAAGCTCTTAGTTTTGCTTGATTGTCTTGTCTCATTTGATGTCTTCCACTAACTCTTCTAATATCCTTTTATAAATCCTACTCCATCCTTCTCATTGTTATTGCAATATTTTGCCTTCTTGCATCTAAAATGAAAAGTTACATTTTAAAATTCAAGTTATATTTTGCTCTTACTTTCCCGTAAAGGCCACTCAAAAGGACAAAAATGAAATGAAATCAATCACTATTCTATCACGTTTTTCAATATTTGAATTTAAACTCATGGCAAATAGGTAAGATACATCCCAAATTGTCAATGTGATGATATAATGCATTGAAAGTGGGTTTAAATGAAATGATGCCAAATTTACTGGACAGTGGGAGGATATTTTGTTATTGTTTTTCTGATTGGAGAAGGCTTTGCTAAACTTTTTGAACTGAGAGAATATTATAAGATTTCTTGTTAAGTCGGGAGAATGAGAATTATCAAAGTCAGAAGATTTTACCAGTGGCTTCTGAAATGAGCTGATGCCTTTTGCCGTATATCTTTGTAATTTGAGGGGTCCTATCATGTTTTTTCTGAAGACATGTTTCTGAAGACCCTCTAGTGAAATAATATTTTATCAGGACAAAATTTTTGCAGTTTTCTTATTCTATAAATTAATGCACGGCAATTTCATACTATTAACTTTTTCATAATTTCAATTTTCCTGAATTTCTTAGCAAAATGGTGTGGCAATTAATATTGGTCACTAAATTTAAGAACTATTCAGTCAGTGATTGTGTTTCGCCAGATTGATTTTGATTGGACTTCCCTTATGCAGGCAGGAGCAATGCTGGGCGATGCTTTTCTCCACCAATTGCCTCATGCTTTTGGTACGGATGTAAAACTATCTGATGTCCATATCTTGTAATTTATGATGCTAACAATTCTTTTTTTTTTTTTTTTTCAGCTACTTGTGATCTTCAAGTTTTTCTTTTTAGTTGTTTAAATCTGGAATTTGTTGAGCCAGTATTCTAATTCCATTCCTTGGCATAATTAATGATTTGGTTGATTAATAGATGTGGTGGATGAAAAACTAATTTAAAAAGGAAATTATTAGGAATGAAGTCCAAATAAGGAGTACCCCCCTTCTGGTTTGGAGGATATGACGTGTGCAATAGGGGATTTTGGATTCTGAGACAAATAATAATTAAAAATAAATAATATTGAATAATCACATTCTAAAGCTGAATATACTAACTTTCACCTCGACAATACCTTTCAATGGATGGATACATCATACGTGCTAATTCTTGTCCATATGGGATAATAAACTTTGGAGAGCACTGAATATTTTGTCAGCAGTATGTACCCGGAAATGTTTTATGCCCTTTACAAAATAGAATGCCCATTAAATATGCTGTAATATTTATATTTCTTTCTTTTTCTTTAATGATGTGAAGTAGAGATGGCAGGGGGGCATGGATACTGCAACATCTTTGCTATTAATTTGAATGCGTTTACAGACCATCATTTGTTTGTGAGCAATTCTAATTACAACAAAGAGATGCAATTATGGAAAAGGAAACAAGATACGTTTTACTCTTAAGAAGTTATGCTTTTGATTGCTTTCTTCTTTTATGTTCTCTTGCAAATAAGCAGTGTCACTAGACTTTGCAATGTTTTAATTCTGAGTCACTTGATAAAAAGTTGTCGCAGATTGTTTTTAATCATTGACCACAAGTAGAATGTTGCCTTGTGGAAAAAGTTAGTACGAGTGTATGATCTCAGTTGTTAGTAGACATGGATAAAGACATTTTATCTGTAGATTTATGAGTGTGTTAAATCTATGAACTCGGTTTACCAATTGAATTCAGATGTTAAGTTGACATAGATTTGTCATATGCTTTTTATATCACATGATGGGACATCTTCTGGTGAAACTATTAGCCATTAGGTTATAAACTTGTGCCTCAACGAGAGGATATTATTTTCAGTTGCTGCTTCGAGCTTGTTTTCCCAGTCTAAAGAAGCTACTGGATTTTGCAAAATATGATGCACTCTATTGTACATTGCTTTCATAGTTTTAATTGCTTCTATTTTCTTCCTGCAGGTGGTGAGCACTCCCATTCACATGAGCACCATGATGACAATGCTCATGGTCATGTGCATGTTGGAGAGTCACATTCACATTCCTTGAAGGATCTCTCTGTCGGATTGTCAGTCTTGGGTAAGTAGAGATTTGTGAATATATGCTTTCCATCTTTCCTACCTCCTCCCTACCCTCCAAAAAATAAAATAACATTCTTGTAGCATGTATAGAAGCACTACTATTGGTTTATGTCGTCATTAACCATTACTGATACTATATTTGACAAAGGTTCAGTATAATGATGTCGAAGGCCACATTCTTATTAGTAGAGCAGGTTGTGATCTATGATGCTCGAACTCGGGTACGGGTACGTAACTAAGTATTGGATCCTTCTTTTTCTGAACTTAAGGATATGGGGACACGGCTAAAAAGAGTCCAAAATTCGGACACGGGTATGTGGGTACGGATTCCAAACTTCAATTTTTTTTTTTAATTTAACATGTAAAAAGGTAAATAAAAATTAAAATGCAAATTTTGACTAGGTAGAACATGTCACTTAAATATTAAAACTAACTAGAAGTTCATATAAAACACCAAAAACAGCATAGGTCTACATGACAAAAGTAGAAAATGAAAAAAAAAAGTTAGAAATGACATAATTAATTACAAAAGCCACAAAATGGTCTCCAAAATCCAATTAATCTACCAATTTCTCTCTAGTCCTACTCATCATCATCAAGAATAAATGTCTGTAGTTGTGGCTCATCAAGAGAAAGTTCTGCCAATTGAATGGTAGTTTGTCCATCCAAATCAGTGTTATCCAAATCAATGTTATCTCCACCTACAAAACAATAAAAGCATAAACAGTTAATAACTTAATGCAAACAACCCAAAACATTTGTTTAAAGAAGAATAAAGTCGTTAAGCTTATGGTAAACTTACACAGATTCCAATATTTTGTCGGTCCTTCTTTGTGCTCTTCTTTATTTCGTGACATTAGACTAAGATTGCAATAGACAAAGACAAGGTTTTTCGCCCTACTTGTTGTCAATTTGTTTCTCTTGATGTTTTGAATGAATGAATATGTACTTCAATTTCTCTCGTTACAAGATGAAATGCAGGCTACGAAAGCAATTAAAGGTCAGAGATTGCAATAGAGGTGTAGAGTTACCATGATTAGCCTATCAAGAAATTGGTTCTTCAAACATTCTTGCATCAACTACATGAGGCTGATTGAAATAATTTGATCCACTACAAAAGGCTCCATATTCAATATATGCTTTCTTCAAATTATTTGAATTTGGAAACAACCTCTTGAAGCATTTACCTCTATTAATAGAAACAACCTGATCCTCGTGTGGTGCAATTCTTGGAATCCCATTACTTCCATCTTGTAACCAAGCTTCACAATAATATTTTGGCAACAAAGAATGTGCCATACAATGTAAGGGAGTGTTGTTCTTGTTCCATCTACTCTCTAAAATTTGGTGAATAGCATAAAAAAATGTTGAATTACCACCAACCATATATATCCCTTCATGCTCAAATATGATTTTTTTTTCACATTTTCAATCATTGTGTCCCACATATCATATATTGAATGCAAAACTAGAGAATTTGTGTCAGCAACTCATAACATAGTAGGAATTGGCGCAGTAAAAGACAAAAAAATCCATATCATTCCACCAAGTATAATTCACAATATATTTTTTCACCTCTTGTGCTTTACCATTAATGTTTGCATCCCTGTAAACTTTTTGGTCTGAATCCACCATTATTTTCTATTTTCTCAAGTGCCGGCTTAACTTCTCTTAAACGTCTAATTATTTCAATACTTGATGCAAATCTTGTATCAGCCACTCTCAACAAACTAAGTTTAGAGTATTTATTGTATATTGCAAGTGACATACTATGATTGACAATAAAATTACGAACAATTTGGACATCACACACTAAATCTGCAATCTACTTACAATTTGTGTATTGAGGCGTTTTTTCAAAAGGATCACATATATTTTTTAAAGCCAAATTTAGACTATATATCACACAAGGAGTCCAAAAGATATGAGGACACCTGTTTTCGATGATTAACTCTGTAGCTTTGCATTTCTTGCATTGTCTTTGATGATTTGAATAATATTTGCTTCTCCAATTTCTTTGATTGCATTTAGAAACAATGTTGCAATATAATCTCCATCTTTTGTATTTAGTGAAGAAACATTGCTTCTCCAGCAGAAGCAACCATAATATTTATAAGAGGTCTTTTATGCCTATCTATCAGAAACAATGGATACTCTTCTTTTCCTCCATGAGTCTCTTATGGGTTGCAATTTTCTGCTAATATGCTCATTTTTTTGGACAAGCAATGTAGTACGTAGTCTATTGTACGAAAGAGGAGTGTAACCTGCAATGTTGCTATTGGTCAACATTCTTGAATACTGGATGAAGTATGGAGATTTTGCAAAGTTTAATGGTAAAGCATTTGCATAAAACATACGGGCAACCCCATACCAATTGATTTGAACTCAATTGAATACATACGATTATTCAAAAAATTATTTTTCATTTGAATCAAATTGATAGTGAAATTGATGATTAATTTGTTAACAATTTTTTTTAAGTGTTTATAATGAGTCTTAAATAATCTACAATTTAACTTATTATTTATAAAATACAATCACATCAACAATAAATGAAAAGCTGATTTCTAACAAATAAAAAAAAAAAATGACTTGTATCAATATTCCATCATCCGAGGACCACACTGTACTATACAAGTACAAAAATATTATAAAAAATAATTCAAAAGTCATTACTCATTCTTGGAAGCTGAACAATCAAACTCTCATTTCCTCTTTCAAGCTTTGTTCCTTCCGACTTCCACTATTATTGTCTTCTTCATTTTAGCATCCACAATAATTTTTTTTTGAACATGAAGCAGTATCCTACACGTATCTTTCCCTTTCCTCTCCTAGACTTCTATCAAGAGCTTTTCCCTGGTGAACAATGCCGCCTCTTATCTTCTTCCTCCGGTTTGAGCTTTTCGATCTTTCTTATCTTCTTCCTCTGATTTGCCGTGTCCGCTTCAAAATAGAAGTATTCAACCCGTAATTCATATCGATTGTGTGTGGGTAATAGGTCGTGTCGTGGTAATAGGTGTCGACACACGGGTACTCCGGTCGGAATGCCATGTCCGAGCATCACAGGTTGTGATTGTTCCATGTGAAAATGACTCATGATATTTGTTCTTTGAGGAAAACTTGTATATCATTCACCCTTTTTCTTTTTCCCTTTATATTCCTTTAGGTAATATGCATTGTTCTTGCTACTTAGGTATGGTATGGTACACCCTTGATCTCCTCCCCACTTGGACACTTGTCCAGTGGGGTTGGAGGAGCATAAAGTAAAATTTATGCTCCTCCAACCCCACTTGGACAAGTGTCCAAGTGGGGAGCATAAGCTCCCCACTAGTGGGGAGGAGATCGGTTGTGTGGTATGGTAATACTATGGTAAGTAGTGATTTTGAAATATTGCTAAATATTGCTAATGTATATAAGTTTTTGGGATTCTTGGAAGAAGTAAGGATCAAAGTTAGACCGTTCACAATAGTGCTACCTACAATAAATATCGTAAGAGAGAAGACTACTCCTTTATGAATCCATCCTAGAAGACTAGTAAAAGGAAGTATTAAGAACGTTAAACATTTTTGGAGCTTGATACAATAATTTATGGAATTGGACTTGAAATGGTTCACGTTTGTTATTTGGATATCCTGGTGCATGCCAAGCAATTGCTAGGACATCCATCAGATCCATGCTTAGCAATTTTCAAAAGATGATAATATCATTGATCTGAGTAAATCTTAATCAGACGTATATTAAAGAGTGTCGGTGGTAAGAACTTGATTTGTACTTGAGGCAAAATTTTCAATGCCTAAAGTTCTTGCGATTTGGAATAATTGAACACGATGTAAAAGACCTGAGTAACTCGCCATATTGTTACAGATACTATGTGTAATTCGGTGTCTATTAGACATATTTTTGTGAATGATGGCTGATTTAGATAACATAACAGTAACCTTCATCACTATAAAGGAGTATTTTGTTCATTGAGCTTTTGAATTACTTGCGTTTTTCTTCTGCACTTTGTTTTCCATAAATAGTTCAATACAGTATACTCTTATTCTTCACTTTCCTGGTTATAAAAGTATTCTTGGTCTTCGTACTCAATTTTACATAAGTTCCTTTGATTGGATTACAGAAGTTCAAATGCTTATTATGATATTTATGGTTGCAGCTGGAATTGTACTTTTTCTTCTTGTTGAGAAACTTGTGAGGTATGTTGAAGAATTTTCTGGAGGAGTTAATGCATGGAGTCATGGTCATCACCATCATCATCATAAGAACGATAAAAAATTGAAGGATGATAATGCTGCTCTTGAAAATCACCAGGGGCTGTCTCATAATGAGAAAGATGGAAGTAAACCCGAAAAGAAAATTGAAGAAGTACTAGATAAACTGCCTGCTGATGTTCCCAATGGCAATAAACAAAGTGAAAAAGCTGTTCTTCGGAAGGTAGGCTGAGAAGTTTGTATATCATGTTCATCGGGGGCTGGACTATACTTTGGATGTAAACCCAGTTAAGGATAGATGGATTATGTGAGACCTGCATCTGAAATAAAAGTAACAAAAATTAAAATAATGTGACATTAGGTTTTTATATATTTTAATTGATGTACTCTTTCCTGCTTTCACGACCAACTAACAGGTTTTCCTGATTCAAGTTTGCAATATGTACCATTTGTTTCTGGATACAAAGTTTTCTAACAATAGTTTTGATTTTGTATACTTTTGTCCGATTTCTCCAATTAACTCCTTGTTTACACCTCTGTTAAGTATTGTCATCGATTAAGATTTCATGGCATTAGAGTCCTATAGTTCCAAGTCCCTGCAAATCATTTCTTCCCCTGAAATTTGTCTGCTATTTCTTGCCTTTGCAGAGAAATGCCGGCAGAAGTGATCCTGAAGATAAAACCGGTTTAGATGCTGCCAACATCTCCAATGATAACAGCGATTCCATTGGTGGAAAAGAACCTACCAAGTCACAGTCAAATTTGGTGTTTGGTTATCTGAACCTCTTCTCCGATGGAGTAGTATGTCCTTCACACTTTGCTTGGATCTTCTTTAGCTCGACTCTAAAGCTACCATAGATTTACATTGTGAAGCTTTCATTTTAAATGTTCCAAGATTTATCCGACAAGGGAAAGTTTATGGGCTAGATATAATCCGATATTTGGTGCAGCACAATTTCACTGATGGGATGGCTTTGGGAAGTGCTTTTCTCCTTTATGGGTCGGTTGGTGGTTGGTCAAGAACTCTGTTTCTGCTTGCTCATGAGCTTCCTCAGGAGGTTTGATTTCTCACTTTTGTACTACGTTTCTGCGATTTTGTTATAGCGCTTGTACTGAGTACTTTAATCTGCAACATGTACATTATGTTAGCGCTTGTACTGAATACTTTAATCTACAACATGTACATTATGTTAATATCAAATTTACATGCAAATATTTTCTTACATCTTTTATTCAGTAGAGTAGGAAGAGATCTCTTTGCAGATTGTACTAAAAGCCTTTGTCTAACCCTCTGTGATTTACTTCTTCTGTTTTCCATTTGGGAGTGGTGCTCGAGGAAGTTGATCATACAATTAAATTGGGTCTGAATAATCTTTCTAAGTTCTTATTTGCACTCTAACTAGGTGTTTATCAATTTAGTTAGATTTAGGGTTCTCTGTATAATGCCTATTTACTTGCCTAAAGCATGAAATCAGTTTCTTAGTTTCCCCTATTTTGACATCCCAAAATAATTAACTTTTTCACAAATCGGACTGCCCAATTTACATTTCATTTCCAGTTTTACTAAGATTTTTCTCGTTCTTTTTCATTTATTACATCATTTCTTGGAAGGATTATTATTTCTGTACAAATATAGTGTGGCATCAATGCGGTAAGTACTGTTTACATGCTATTTTCTGTAATTTCAGAGGAGAGGGAATTCTAATTTTCTATGATCCAATCTTCTTTTTCCTGCAAATTGTCAGATAATTTGCATTGGCCAATGAATATCTCTGTTTTGATGTGGACCAGATAGGTGATTTTGGAATCTTGGTGAGGTCCGGTTTTAGCGTCTCGAAAGCTCTCTTCTTTAACTTTTTATCTGCACTGGCGGCACTAGTTGGAACCGCGCTGGTTAGTTGTCATTTATTGAAGAAAATAAGCTTATTACTCTCCTTCTGTACCATAGGTTCAAAGGGTTAAAACCATTAGTGGTTACTCAATTTTTAGCAAAATTTTATGTTCTTCATTACGCACCATTTTCGTTCCAAGTTGATCGCTCAACTTAAACTTTGTTACAATTGGGTTGCTAAAATTAAACATTGTGACAATTGATCATATCAATTAGTTTGACTTACGGAAAAGTTGACATAACATTTTTTTTTTTCCACCTTAACTGTGAGTCAAACTAAGGGATATGACAGAGTGCTCAAATTTTAACAAAGTTTAAGTTCACAGTTTGAAACAAATGAAGTTTAGTGCCAACATGAAATATTGCTAAAAGTTCCTAAGAACATAAACTAATACGTGCACTATCACTATTTAGGCCTTGACTATGGGACAAGATCCGGGTCAATCATCTTTGATTGAGGTGAGAGTTTATTTGTTGAGTAATCTATAGTTGGATACCGTTCACCCTCCTCCAGAATTGCTTGATAGTGAAAGATTATACATTTTTTTGATACTATTGTAGGGTTTTACTGCGGGAGGTTTTATCTACATTTCCGTTGCTGGAGTGTTGGCCGAGATGAACAATGGCAGTTCTACCTTGAGAAGTACCGTGGTTCATCTAGTCTCGTTGTTACTGGGAATGGCAGTCGCCCTCTGTATTTCCCTTGTCGAATGACATGGGTAATTGCTGTTTTTTCGATTATCTTAAATTTTTTTATTATAATATTAATGACCTGAATTTGAAGGTCTGTGCATGTTAATCATTGTAGTAAATTGTCTATTTTGCGTTGTTGCTGGCTGATCCAAGTTTTCTCCATCAGAATTGTGTCCATATAACATTTCACAGATTTGGTATGTAGGAGTAGACAACAATATTAAGGAAGGAAAATAAGTTATAATTCTGGCTGTTGCCGAGTACAGTGTTGTCAAGAATTATGCACCCAATATTGTTGTTTCCGGTCGTTATTGGAGACTATTTATATACTATTTTTCGTTACTAACTGAACCCAATTTTTGGGGGGCTAAATTTGAAGGCGGAAAAATGTGTTGCTCTTAAAGCTCGTCTCTATTCTTTAATTGTTTAAATCAATACAGTTCTCTAGTCGGGATAGCTGAGCTACATGAGGAATCAATAGAATCATTAATCAAACTTGTTTAGCATTTGAAACATAGTAACATTGCGAGGTGGAAGAAATTGGTCGAGAGAATGCCTCCCTAATAAAGGGTTTGTCATTTGTTCTCCGTGATGCCTCTTTCGGGTTGCCCCAATTGTTGGAGTCACAAGATCCAATCTCTTTTCTCTGTTTAACACTGCTGGCTTTCTCTGCAATCTCTCATAAAATTTCTGCTGCAATTTGTTATTACCCTGTACATAAAAGAGACTTTGTCAATAAGAACAACATATAAGTCAACTATACAGTACACTTATATATTGGACCGCGACTATTAGGTATGTCAGAATACTTAGAACCTAAATATTAACTTGTGAATCGACTGAAGGAGATCAAAGAGGTGGTTACTTTTCCAACCCACGGGAAAGCAGTTTCTTGGTGACAAATGGATCGAGCCGCTGGTGGGCTTGTGGGCTAGGCTCATTTTAAAATGGGCCACGAGCCGAGTTGGGCTCCAATCTCAACACAAGAGCCGAGCCTGCTCATTGTAGGCTCGTGGGCCAGTTCCAAAATTTTCAATTTTTTTTTTACTAATTTACATTTCTATTTTGAAAAAAAAAAAAAAAAAAGGGCCGGTCCCATGAGTCCATGGGCGGCTCAGCTCGGTCCATTCGTGGACATAAGCAAGACTCGATTCAGCCTATTGTCATTCCTATTTGCATCAACTGGCATTGAATGTTCCGCAATCAAAATCAAAGAGGATGGGTCTCGGATCTGTGGCAGCAAAGTGGATATAATTCCTAAATTGAGGATACTTGTTTTCTAATTTTTGTCTCTCATAAGTAGAAATTAAGATATGGTTATTACCTGTTACTTGTCTAGTACCACACTAAGAGAAGTAGCATAAAGAGAAACCATGGGTGCATGAATATGTAGTAACAAGAAACAGTACTTGCATTTATAACAGATGAGTCTGCAGGCATTGGGCACTCCACCGGTCTGTCTTCCTCCGGCGGTTCAGATGGGTGCTGAACCGGCCAGAACTCAAATGAGCTCTCTTCTCCATTTCCATGAAAATCCATGCTACTTCTGTAACTCGTCTCCTCCACCGGTGCAGTTACGCTTTTCTCATAATCCTATTAATACATATATATGAGTATATCAGACACTACTCTATATATATGTCAGCATGTGTGTGTGTGTGTGTAGAGAGAGAAGACAGGTCTTACAGATTCATCTTTGCGTGAATGACCCATACCAGTAAAAACTCTGCCAAAATATTTTCAGAGAGATTGAGATTTGAGAGTAAGAACAAAAAGGGTTTAAGTTTATAGAGACTTTAGAGAGAGAAAGAGGAAGAAAATGTATATATTGGAGAGATAAAGTGAAAGAAATGGCATGGATATTGATGATGATACGATCTTCAGAACAGTGAAAAGATTCCCACCATTTGCGATCTCTCACCTCTTTTTCACTTTAATCTTTATTGGGTTCGGTGTGTTCATGGAGACACACAACTTTTTTCACTAACTTTCAACGTATTCTTTGAAAATATATTCACCAAATTTTCACTTTTTATCTTTTCTTGGTTTTGCAGAACAAGGCATGGATGCCGATCGACTGAGAGAGAAGAAAAAACGGTCCCCGTCTCTTTATCTTTCTTTTTCTTTTGTCTACTAGGTCATGTAAGTCGAGCTATTTTAACTATCTTTTTTTTGGTCGATTGAATTTCATCCAACCTCGTGTGCAGTACTACTACACATGTGTTGGTCACTAAAGACATCTCTAATGCACTCTGCTTTATAGATAAGCTATAGACGAAGTTATAAAAAAATTTTCTCCAATACATACCGAAGCGATAATTACATACAAATGATGTATCACACTAAAAATAAACTCGCCTAAACTTTAGGCGAACTTTTAGATAGAAGCTCTTGAAATTTAAATCCAATATAGTATTTTATTGAAAAATAAAAAGTCAATAAAAAATGAAGACCTACCAATTTTAAAAAAAATTTAATACCACATAAGCGGTAATATTAATTTTAGAAGGAATCTATTGAAAATGAATTTTTAATTTAACCGTTTATTCAATAAATGTAGTATCATATAGACTGAAAATCTATTTATGTTACATGCCACGTAAATTTTAATAGACGAATTTTATTGAAAATGCTTTAAGCATCGTTTTGTTTCACGCTTACATCTATTCTCGTATTTTGGCAATCAGAAAAAGTAATGTGACAATTTAGATTTTTAACAACTAAGCCACTAAATAGATTGTTACCTAAGGTTTTTCTTTAGTTAAACTAACGGTTAAAGACAAAGTGATCAATTTGTAATAGATCTTTTTAAGTTCAAATTCAGTAATCAATTTGAAATGAAGTTTGAGCTTGGAGAAGGACTCAAAATATGGCCCAAATAATGTGATTATTGAAGTCCCCCAAAAAAAAAAAAAAAAAAAAAAAAATTGTACAAATATGGCCCAAAATTGAAGAAACCCCATCTTTATTACTCTGGCAGATGTTTGTTTGTTTGTTTGTTTTTTTTTTTTTTTTTTTTTGTGGGGGAATCGCCTAAAAGTCACCTGCAAGTGACTTGTTTCAAATTAGGTCAAAACAATTTTCAAATTTGTCAATAAGTCATACTATTCAGCAATTTTCCTTGTTAATCCCAAAATTATTCATGCAATCTATATTTGCCACGCACATTGCCTTTGGCACTACCACCACCACCACCACCACCACTCTACTGCTCTAGGATTAGGTTGGTGGGCTTCAGGCCACCAGGGATGGTGGCAAGACATGGATCACTGTCCAGCCTGTGGACGGAGCTTTTGTGGTTAATCTTGGTGACCATGGACATGTAAGTGTTGTCACTCTAGACTTTTGATTCTTCTTAAATTTTTTAGACTAAAGGTGTCTTTAGTCAAGTTACATAAAATCCTCAATAATCATAAAGTTTATTTGATGAAACACTTGGAAGAGTTTGACAAAGGAAATGACAGAAATACATGCGTAATCACATGTGCAAGACCTGAGCAATGGGAGGTTTAAGAATGCAGATCACCAAGCAGTAGTGAACTCCAATTACAGCAGATTGTCAATTGTAACTTTCCAAAATCTGGCACTAGAGGTCATAGTTTACTCACTCAAGGTCAGAGATGGGGAGAAGTAGATGCTCGAGGAGCCCATCACGTTTTTCGAGATGTACAAGAGGAAGATGAGCAAGGATCTTGAACTCGCCAGGCTGAAAAAATTGGCTAAGGAGAAACAGTTGAACCAGGAAACTAATGTGAAATCTGAATCTGTTGAAGAAATTCTTGCTTGAATTGCTTGAGTTTTGAAAAAAATAATGAGCATATTTTTTGTTGTAAATTGGAAAATCTTTGGTTATGGGAATAGAATTGGTTGTAACAACATCATTCGTGTTCAGCTTCCATGTTTGGTTGTGCTTTGTATTAGTTACATCATTTTGTCCCTTAATATATATGTTGTATTTTTATATTAGCGCTACACTTGGCTTATTGCTTACAATAACTGCAATAAAATATTTCTCTAATTACATTTTGATACTGTAAATAGTAGCTTGATATTGTATTATAGAAAATAGTTTGATAGTGTATTATAGAATAGCAGCTTGATACTGTATTAAGTTGGCCATTAGATTATTTCTTTGTGTTGTTAGTCGTGTGTGTTATTTGATATTGTATTATAAAAAACATTATCACATAAAATAGTATCATAACAGAAATGACATAGAATTTACATACGCGCTCAGCATTTTTATTATAATATATTTTTGGAATCATCTCGACGAGCTGGTCAAGACCAATCGCTTTGCCACTGCTGACGATGGATTTTAGCCATTTGAAGTCGTCTTTTTATCTTAAAATGACAATTTTTAATTTTTCTTGTCTAAACAGTATCATACATACTAAAAAAATTATCATATATAAATATATCTTAATATATCAATATCATACATGAAAAAATCTTAATAAAACAGTGTCACAAACTACAACCCAATAAAATAATATTATCATAGATTAAATAACAGTATCATATGTTGAAACATTATAATAATAAAATAGTATCAAAGATAAGCATAAATAAAACAGTATCATATATAAAACTAAGTACAATATATTTTTAATGGTTGAAGTAATGATACAGTATCATATATAACAATTTATCTAAATAAAATAGTATCATAAATATAACTAAGTACTGATGTTTTACTGCTTGAAGTAATGATATTGTTCTTAAAATGCTCAATTAGTAGTACAAGACTATTGATAATGTATGCATTCAATAACAAGTATCATATATAATACTTTATCTAAATAAAACAGTATCATAAATATAACTAAGTACCGATGTTTTACTGCTTGAAAACATCTTGAAGTAATGATTTTGTTATTAAAATGTTCTATTAGTAGTACAAGACCATTGATAATGTATGCATTCAATAACAATATCATAGATTGAAATAGTATCATATGTTGAAACATTATCATAATAAAATAATATCAAAGATAAAAATATAAATAAAATAGTATCATTTATAAAACTAAGTCCAATATATTTTTAATAGTTGAAGTAATGATACAATATCATATATAATACATTATCTAAATAAAACAGTATCATAGATAAAACTAAGTACAAGATGTTTTAATTGTTAAATTAATAATACTATTCTTAAAATGCTTTATTAATAGTACAAGATCATTGATATTATTTACATTCAATAACAGTATCATAGGTTGAAACATTATCAAAGATAAAAGCATGTTATAAATATACCAATGCACATTATCTAAAAAAAAGTATCATGGATAAAACAGTATCATAATAAATAAGTATCATACAAAACATTATTATAATGAAACAGTATCATATAAAACAGTATCATAATAAAATAGTATAATAAAATAGTATAATTGAATTATGGCTTTTTAAATTTTTTTAGAGATATGTTGGTCTTTTAGCGTTAAAATGTGACTTTAATTGAATTAAATTTTGGTCATATGACTTCAGGGCCCATAAGTACAACAACAGTTACCGGCCTTGAATTTACCCATTTTGTTAAGTTAACAATTAATTCCGTAAAAGACTTGTAGGTTTTGATTGCATATTACAATTCAGGGCTCATTGAGGATCTAATTTGTGAAATTCGCTTCAGGCCCTAAAAATCAGAGGACCAACCCACACTCCAACTCATTCAAAGTTTAAAATCTCTGGACATCTTCATTTGAAATTTTTTATTGTAGCTATACTTAGAGAAGTATAGCGTGTGTCGTGCTATTTTACACCTAGAGATAAAAATAGAATAATCCATTTGCTTGCTTCGTTTGTTACTAATTTCTTAGCTTACTACAATTGTTTAGATAGTAATTCTCTCTTCATCTTGCTAGCAGTTTGCGGTGACTTATTTTAATGTAAGTTTGTCTTTGCGTTTCAACAAAAAATAAAAAAATAAAAAAATAAAAAAAATAAAATGAAGTTAAGGGACAAGCATAAAATTATACTCAAAATTTAGTAACCACTATTGTGTTTAACCCTAAGACACGAAAACAACCATTTTGCAACTTTTCTAAATATCAAGATTAACCTCACAATTAGTTTTAACAAAAAGATTAGCCTAACAATTGATTACATATATATTGTGAATCAAAAATAAAAGTTTTAAATCTAACTTACAAATTTGTGATAAGAAAAATATTATAACTTGTTATGTAGAATTGACAATACTATGTAAAATAATTTTTTGAAAGTAAAACGAGTCAATTTTCATTAACTTAAGTCGTCATGACTTGTAGATGACATAAAACGTGAAATCATCTTTTCACCTTCCTATTTAATTTAATATATTAAATATTTAAAAAATTTAATTGTATATTTAATAAATTGTTAAAAATTTAATCTACAACAATAATGAACAAAAGATAATTGCATTCATAGAAGTACAATTACAATCAGAGATGAGTTTTATATAGTGATAATATCAACAATAACTTGAACCCAGATCTTTTGGTGATTTAAACATTAAACGGAGATGAAACTATTATTTTACATCTAAAAATGTCCTAAAAGGGAGAAATGTTTAAGGACTATTTTACCCTTATAAACTTTTTAAAATTCTATATTCACCCTTAGTGTTCATTAATATACAATTATCTTTTAATATTTTATTTATTACTCTTTTATTGTTCATTATTATCTTACATTAAATTTTTATTAACAATTTATTAAATGAATAATTAAAAATTAAATAAAATATGAAGTTGAAAAGATGATCTCAATTTATTTATTTATTTTTTGCATTTAGTAGATGAAATGAATGACAAATGAGTTTTTACAAAAAATGGAAAAAGTTGTAACATTGTTTATTACTGTATTAAAATTCATATCATATAATTCAGTATTTTCATATACATGTAGAAATAACAATGGAACTACATGATGGAAAACAACTCCTACTCTCCAAGATCCTACTTAGTCCAGCAAACGATGAATGATATTCATTCAAGTTTAAGAAAAAGCAATTTCCTATACGTCTTTGTTTTTCAAAAGTAGGCCCTCTAAAATAATATTTTTTCTTAGTTTCAAAAGTATTTTACTAGGGTTTATTGTATTAAAAATAGATTAAATTGGTAACAAAGTCACATACTAAGAATTCGAAAACATAAAAAAAACATGTCAAATCAAAAACATTTTATTTATAAATCATAATTATGTATGTAATTTATTGAAATGATACATATCATTTATAATACACATACAATTTTTATAACCAATCAATGCAATCTAATCCAAAATGGTATGGTGTTGTGGTCTAGGTGCATGTACTTTGGGTTGCCTCTTGAATGGTTGCTCGTCTTTGTTTGATGGGTGGCTAACTGGTATGTGTGCTTCGAGTAAGTTCTTGGGATCGTTCCCACCTTTCTTCGGTAAATGAATAGTAGGTGTGTGTGGTCTAAGTAGGCTCTTGTGAGGTTTCACGCCTTTCTTTGGCGGTTGGCTAAATGGAGAATGTGTTTTAGGTAGACTTTTAGGTAGTACCTTGCTTTTCTTTATTGGTTGATTAGTTTGTGTGTGCGCTTTTGGTAAGTTCTTAGGATGTTCTCTATATATCCTTGGTGTCTGGCTAGTTGGTGCGTGTGTTTTGGGTAGGCTTTTAGAGAATTCTCCACCAATTTTTTGTGACTGAATAATTGGTGCGTGTGCTTTTTTCAATGGATGGCTAGTTGGTGTGTGCGCTTTAGGTAGGCTTTTGGGGGGTTTCCCACCTTTCTTTGGTAGTTGTAGACTATTTGGTGCATGTACTTTGTGTATGTTCTTAGGTGGTTCCCCGTCTTTGTTCGATGGATGAATAGCTGGTGCATGTGCTTTAGGTAGGCTTTTGGGGGGATTTCCACCTTTCTTTAGTGGTTGAATAGTTGGTGCATGGGCTTTGGGTATGCTATTGGGTAATTTTCTACCTTTCTTCAATGGCTGACTAGCTGGTACGTGTGCTTTATGTAAGCTTTTGGAAGAAAACCCGCCTTTCTTCGATGGCTGGCTAACAGGGGCATGTACTTGTGGTAGACCTTTAAGTTCTTTCCTACCTTGTTTTTGTGACCGGGCAGACGCGGGTTGGGTTGCCAAAGCGCCACTAATTATAAAAATGACCACTAGGGTCAAAAATGTGGTGAGTCTTGCCGCCATTGCTTGAAATTACTTGCGTTGTGACTACTTTGTGTTGATGTGAGTTGACATGTTGTGGAATGCCTTCAAGGATTTATAGGGGTTAAATGAGAAAGATTGGTATTCAATAGAATATGGGTATTAAATTTATTTTTTAACTGAAATAGCTTAGAATTAAATTAAGTATGTTTAATGTGAATGTCATAATTATCATGCAACTGAACTTTAGTTTATCTTATGTTTCTTCTAAATAATTTCATCAATTAGAACTAGGTTTGCATGTGTTTTGAGTCGGATTGAAGAAGAATATATTGTTAAATTAAGACAATTCAGATAATTGTCTTATGTTGTTATAAGTGATGCTTGTTCTATTTAAATATATAATAAATTATCTCATAATCTCTAATATATATGAAAAACTTCTATACATGGCAAAGTAGAGAATAGTCTATGCATCCCACCATTTTTCAAAAAATAGGTACTTGATAATTCGATTCACTATTTGCCAAAGTAGGATTTGTATTATTGATGGATTGAGCTGGAGAAAGTTTCTATTTATTTGTATTTATCTTATTTGTAGGTGTCATGTCGGTAGAAGAAAAATCTCATATTTTTATAAAAGATCTTGAGTTATATCAAAAGGAATTGACTATAAATGTGCGAGTGATGAGGAAATGAACTGTCGAAACATATGAAAATCATAGTGGACCACTAATTATTATGAAGCTCATTTTGATAGATAAATAAGTTAGTATTACTATTGACATAGTTATTGTTTGTATGTTGTCTTGACATATAAATTTAAATTAATAGTCCGTGTTAATTTCAATTTATAAATTATTTCATTATAATTCAATAATAATTTTTTTTTGAATGGAACTAAAGTACAAACGTTATCGTATAACGAAACTATTTTCTGACTAGAGAAGACTATAGAAAAAGACAAAACATACTTTATTCAACATGGATTAATTAAACCAATTAATAGTAGCTACCTCAATGTGCATGCTGAGATTGAAATATCATTGTCGTCATTAACCGATGTTTGTGAATGCAGCGATTGTATTTCGATAAAAAAGAGGCTATATAATTTTTTGTTGAAATTTTTCGGGTTGCTACAAAGCAATCACTACTATAAATGATTTTAGATATAGGGATAGTTCTTTGTTTGGCTAATATTGAGTGATGTTGCATCTTTTTCACATATCTTGAGTAATATCTTTTGTTTAGTATTTTTGTGATATTTGTTTTCTTCATTGATGTGAACTTCAGATCTTCTTTGACATTTTCTTGTAAATCTTAGCTTGGAAATGGGTGTGTTTGAATTATCCCTTTAATTTCTATATATATATATATTTTTGTGTTTGTGATTTTTAGGTTTAACAAATAGTAAATGCCACGAGAAGTTCAAGAGGTGTATAAAAAATGTAAAGAAATCTGGGAAGGTTGGATTCTCCAATGACTATGCATACGATACAGCCGGGTCTACAATGGTACAAGGTATGGACATGGCCATTTTATTTAGCTAGTTTGGTAACTCAAGGTTTGAACTTTAATAGGTTAGTTCAAATGTTGGAATACGATATATTCTGAGTCATTCTTTTCTCAATTGTAATGACTGAAGAATTATACTAATATGTATCAAATGTAAAAACAATTGGTTGATTTGTGGAAAGGTTTGTCCCCTCATATATTTTAATTCTGCAATTTGAACATTGCCTTGAGACAGATTTATTTTACATCTCCTCTTAGCCTTTTGAAAAAAGGTCGGCAGGACACTAATGGAAATGTATTTGATCAATCTGTACCTGTTTCTGAAAGTTTCATATTTTGACCACCATTTTTGTCACACTTAGAGGTGGCAAGTCGGCCAGCCACCCTGACTCGGCTCAACTCGGCTCGAAACTGGATGGGCCAAACAAAAAATTGGACACAATTTAGATTTTCTAATTTGACATTGATTAATTTAAAATGCATAAAAAATTGGTTCAATTAAATTTTAATTAAGGCCTTTAAAATTCTCCAACTATTCATCTACCCCTACCCCTTTATTTAATGATTTGAATATAATTAATTGAAAATAATTTGCGATAATTAGATGGTTAATTAAGTTTTAGCAACACATGGAATGTAAGAAAGTCACAGTATGAAAAAGGGACGTTGTGGAATTTTAAGGCTATGTTACTGCACAAGAAGACTATTTAAATGTTGAATATCGTATTTAATTGTAAGAATGAGCTTTTTAAAACTGGAAAGCTCTTTAATGCATTATCACTCTCACATACAATACAGAAAAAAGAGGTTTTTCACCTTTTAAAATTTCGTACGAAAATCTTCTCAGTTGGTTTTGTGCTAATCAATTAAGTTAATCAATTAAGTGTTAGTGCATTGAAGATATGTGAAGATACATTAATCCTGATTATGTTCCGTATAAATATAACCTTCACTGCTTGATTTTCATTTTATGCAAAGATAACAAGTTTGATAAAGCTTGTTTTGTGGGTAATCTGATGTTTAAAAGAAGAAAAATTGAAAGCCAGCCTACACAGAAGTTTATGACGTAGGCATGCTAGACAAATGAAAAGTGTGAGAAAGCTGGGTTTTAGTTCATCATCGCTATCATCCTCGTGGAAGTTATTTGGACACGGGGCAGTACTTTCAGACTTAAATATCTTTTAGACATGTGGCAATTAGACTTCATATATTCATGTTGCTTTATTTTAATATTGTGCTTTCAAATTAATATATACTCTTTATAGATGAAAACTAAGCTTATGGTATCAATTATGCTCTGATTTTTTTTAAGACAAAAGACACTATATTTTTATTCGTAGTTTTGGTAAATATCCTTAACACATTAAATCTAAGTTAAAAGTAAATCATTTTAGCGGATTTCGACTTTCATGACCACCGTCCTACTGTCTTAATCGAACAACACCCTTTGTGGGATGTAGATTAGCGCGCAGTTGGGAACCGTAACTCGGCTTTCGGTTCATCCCGCATTTCCAGTTCTATTTACCAAAAGTGGCCCACTTGGAGCTCTCACTTCTTTAATTTTTTTCTTACTTACATTTATACTATGTTGATTTACATCGTCAAATCAAACACGTCTAACAAAAAGAGATCATACAGAAAAAATATTGTTTACAAAGAGCTACCACTCCAACAAATGTACAATATTATGTAATCAATCATTACATTCTCTCACAATAAAATTAAGAATTATTAATTTTACTCTTCGTAAAATGCAGCCATGTAATTCCATATTAGTATATCATTAATTCCATAAGATTCGATACAAATGTTTGTCAATTATCAAAACTCAAATCACCAAAAGATCTTCATTGGACAAGTTACTATTGGTATTATCACCATATAAAACTTATAGCTGATTGCAATTGTACTTCTATAAATGTAAATAAAATATCAATATTCGTCATTATAACATTGAAAAATACAATACAACATACAACATGTTATCAAGAACCGTGTTGTTTTAAATTAAAAAATTGATAATTTGAAAATATTAAAAATTGATAATATTATTGCAAAAGCATGTGCACCGCACGTATGTCTAACTAATTCCTCCAAAGGTTGTTAGATGTAGCTGCTTGCAAATGCTTAGAGGTCGCATGGTCCCTTGTATTCCACTCCCTCTCTAGCCTCCCTCACACCAAGCCATGTACTACATGCTCAAATTATCCCCATAATACACCCGATATGTCCCAACTCCACAACCAAAAACCAGTTAGCCATTCCACAAAAGACATCCTTCATGTTTGAAGACTAGAAACAACTTCACACTATCCCACCATCCCACCATCCCGACTCCTATAATCTCTTCGCCATCTCAAATAGTTTGCTATAAAAAATAAAATAAATTGAAAAGCGTCGCAATAATTTGTGTTGAGGCACCAAATTTGTACAAAAATACAACAAAATTATTTTGATAAAGTCAACTCTTCAAGTTAAAAATAAAAAATAAAAAAATGTATGAGTGTTTTATTATTGCAACAAAAAAGAAATAAAAAAAAACATACCTCAAATATACAGATGGTTGACTAAGTTACGTCAAATAAAAAGAAATGAAAATTTTGTAAATATTCATCGAACATCAACCCACAATTCTAAATCACAAAAAAAAGAAAAAAAAGAAAAAGAAAAAAGATAATTAAACAAAAATAAAAATAACAACAACAATTATAATTAATGGGGAAAAAAATAAAGAAGAAAAAGAGATGTGAGAGGGAGGAGAAAAAATAACAAGAGATGAGGCTTTGGAAAAGGGCTTCCGGAGTATTGAAGGACAAAAATAGCCTCTGGCTTGCAAGTTTAACGAAACGAACTACCCTCCGGAATCCCGACATTGAAGCCGCCGTCATTAAAGCCACCAGTCACGACGAATTTTCGATTGATTTCAAGAATTCCGACAGGGTTTACAAATGCATTCGTTTCTCTCCTTCTCATCTCAAGCCCCTGGTTTGGTCCATTTCGAATCGAATGAACAGGACGAGATATTGGGTGGTGGCATTAAAGGGATTGATGTTAATGCATGGTGTGATTAATTGTAAGGCTCCATCTGTTCCTAAGATTGGAAGATTGCCGTTTGATTTTTCGAATTTTAAAGATGGGCATCAGAAATCCGGAAAAATTTGGCCCCACAATGCGTTTGTGAGGGCGTATTATAGATTTCTTGATCAGAAATCGGTTTTTGTTTTTCAGACGTATGTTGGGGAAGGGAGAGATGCACACCAGGTGTTTGGGATAATGCAGGAGTTGGTTTTGTTGCAGAAATTGCAGGTTTTGCTTGATCTGTTGATGCTGATTAAGCCACTTTCAAATGCGGCTATGGTTCCTCTTGTTCTTGAGGCGATGGATAGGATTGTAATCGAGATTTTCGACGTTTATGGGGAAATTTGCAGAGGTATTGCCATTGTTCTGATGAATATTTATTCTTCTGGTAAGGTTGAAGCAACAATGGCACTCAAAATTTTGCAGAAGGCAATGATTCAGGGTCAGCAGCTCTCTTCCTACTTTGAGTTTTGCCATGATATTGGTGTGGTGAATGCCTCAGAATTGCCTTCCATTGAGCGTGTACCAGAAGACGGAATCCTAGAGCTCGAGCAGATAATTAAAGGACTTTCGGAGAAATCTTGGGACGCCGAATGGGTACAGAAACAGCAAGAGGAGAAAGCCATTGCTGTTAGAGATACTCAAGAGGAGAAAGCCATTGTTGTTATGAATTCCAGGAATGATTTCAAAACCATAATCACAGATAAATGGGAGAAATTCGACGAAGATCTAATTATAATCAGCCAAGAAAATCCTACAGCAGTATCAAAGAATCCCTTTTCAGCAGCCTCATTGACTCTACCACCTCCCCAACATCATCAAGAATTGCCAGATTTGATCAGCTTCTTGTAGCCTAAAATGGTGAAAATCTGAAAATAAGTCACAATAATGTGGAGAGGGTCTCACAAGGAAGAGATTCATCTTTCATTTTCTCTTCAGCTCTTGAATTTTGATTTGCAATCTGCACTGTTATTTGAAAATTAATTAGGAGTAGATTACATAAATAGATGCTACTCTAGTCTCTGCATTATCACTCTTTTAATCTTCTTATTATATACTTTAAATCTTTATATGTACTGTGTTTTGCTTTTATACGTGGATTGTTACCAAAAAATTTGAAGTGGAATATATTTTAATTAGGTTCACGTTATGATTTAACAAAGATTGAGATGGTTCATGGGGCTGAATAGTTGACAATACACAATATAATAGAGAGAGACAAATATATATATTCATCATCAAGAAACGATGATGATTACTTTGATCGAACTGCACTTTAGACAAACACTACGTGCTGTGTCATAGCTCAATATCAATCAAACTATGTGTATACATCATGTCAATCAAAGACAAGACATCATTTAGGATTAATTGATTTAAGTGCGGACTTGTGAGTCTTGCTCTCCAATTTGAAACATATAAGGTCATCAAATTGAAATAAAATGAAATTGAATGACCAATATGAAACAAAATTTTAAGTTGGGTGACCTCTAGTGAAATTGTCCCATATAAAAATAAACAATATAATAGTTGCAGAAGAGGGTAGAATGGTCATTCCATAGGTCATTTTCTGACAAATAAAATAAAAATACCGAAAAGGAAAAGGAAAAGGAAAAGAGGAAAGTTGAAGTATCTTCAATTCTACATCCCTGTAAACTCAACAACGCGCAACCATGGCGTTGCAGACCGGCGTCGCCACCTCTAAAGTCCTCATTCTCGTCGGTGCAGGTCTCGCCTATCTCTCTGTGTATCTATATGTATATATGCATGTATTAGTTATTTATTTAGCACAGGAAATTATTTTCGTTCATTGGGTTATCAGAATGAACTCAATTGATATACTCTAACTAGATTGCTATATATGTCCGTGATTGATTTTTATAGTTTTTCTTTTGTTGATTTTGAAAATTTATCAGCTTCCTATATTATGCATCTGGGTTTTATCTATTTACTTCTTTTAATTTTTGAATTTGTTGAAGTTCGAGAAATTGAGGATCAAAGTAATTCTGAGGGTCTGTTTGCTGCCTGGAAAATGGGAAGGAAGAGTGACAGTAAAAACGCGAAGCAATTTTTTTTTGGTTAGAAATGAGAACAAGACGAGATGAGAATGCGAGATAAATTTAAGAAGAAATTTTAAAAGGATTGCTTGGTTGTCCACTGGTTTTTCTTAATGTATTAGTTCCTTTGCAGTGTTTTCTTTTTGAATTTCGGTTTATTTGAATGTATACGAATATTGATAACTTGTGAAATGGACCATGAGGTTCATAAATTGCTTGAAAATTCACAAAATCAATGTTGGGTTGTCAACAGGTGTAACTGGATCAGTTATGTTGAGGAGTGGGCACTTATCAGATTTGATTTCTCAGCTTCAGGAGTTGATGAAAAACATAAATGATGCTGAAACATCTCCTGGAAAATATGATGCTGCTCAGCTAGCAGCTCAGGTATGATAACACCTTCAATGTTCTTTACTTGTACAGTTGTTTTAATGTTATCATCTTAGAATTTACAAGGCAAGAAGATAAGCCTAAAGAATGGTATTTGTTGTACTTTTCAAAACTGCATATACTATTTGACACCTTTCCTTGAATAGATTTTCTTAGAATCGATTGAAAAATTGGAACACGAATAGATTGCCTTAGTGATATTAAAAGTGACACAATTGTTGGTTACTAATAACATTTTAATAAATTTGGGCTCAACTACATGAATCCTTCTTTTGATACTCCATTTGGTTCATTATGGAAGATCCAAAGTAACTAGATCCATGGAAATTACAATAGTCTATGGTAGTTTTGGTCTACCCTTCCTTCCTCTAACTTATTCTGTCGTTATCACGTCACTCTTAATGATAGTCTCTGTAGGTTTATGCAAAATATGTCACAACGACTTAAGTGGTCATTCTTTCAATTTATCCTCAATTGATGCCACTTCCATGTTGGTGTATATTCTCATTTCATATCTTATCCATTTTAGTATGACCACATGTCTATATAAGCAAATACATTTCCGTTATGCTCATACCATGGCCATTTTGTCCTTTAGTAGACCAATAGTCAATTCCATAAAGCATAGTAGGTCTAATAATTATTTTGTAGAATTATCATTTAAGCATATAGTGACAACATATATTATAGAAAGGAGGGAAAATGGGAGAGAAGAGAAGAAGAGAAATGGGAGAAGAATAGAATAAGGAAGAGAGAAAGGAGAGATACGAGAGAGAGAGAATCATAGTGTAAGTATTACAATGCACAAACCCTCTTTATATAGAGTTTAATCAAACCTAATTTAAGTAAGAACTAAGGAAATAAAACTTAATCTAAGAGCATGTTTGGTAGAGTTTATTTTAAATTCTTTTTTTTCCAAACTCATTTTCAACCATATATTTTATAGGATCACATTTTATCAGTTTTTCAACAACACATTTTATCAAAATCTCTAAAAAAAATTACTTTTAAACTTCACCAAACAAGCACCAAGTAAAACTAGAAAATTACAATAAATTTGAATAAAGCAATTTAAACTCAGTAAGTCTCTAATATTATATCTAATAAGATCTCCAATATTTTCCTCGGTTGAGAGAACTTGAATCCTATGAGATGGAGTGCAACCTCTTATCCAAGGGGGACGATGTTTTCTTCGAATCAAATATTGACGTTGAGCTCCTGATATCAACAAATTGTGCAACTCACTTATCCACGAAAAATTCAATTGAATCGAATAATGAGCATAAGGGACTAGCTTAATAGAATGGTCTACAAAAACAAAAACAAAAAGAAAAACAAATGATTGCAGCACTAGTGGCTTGAATGTGAACCCATAATGAAATAATTCTATTATATCAAAAATATAATAGACTAGTCTACTATAAGGAAATAATTCTATTATGCAACTGGATCTAAATAATGAGGAGCACAAAGGACTAACACGGTAGACTAGTCTACAAAAACAAATGATTGCAACACTGGTGGCTTGAATATGGTGCCGCTAAGGAAATCATTCTATTATGGTGAAAACTTAACTTTCATTCAAGTGCAATCGCCAGTCAAACACATTAGTGTCAAGTGATTGAAGAATAAATTTTTTCTTAACATGTTTAAGATACCCGTGCTATAGAAACATGTAGTGCATGTTTGGTATGGTTTTTTGTAAACTTTTTTTTTTTTTTTTTTTTTTAAACTTATTTTCAATCACATATTTCATGGGACTTACAATTTTTATCAACTTTTCAACCATATATTTTATTAATTTTTTTCAAAATCTCCTTAAAAAACTATTTTTAAACTCTACCAAATAGGCACGTGGCAAAACATAAAAATCTTCATTAAAGTATATGTGCCTGCGCATCAAAAGCAAGCTCATAATTTTCATTATATAAATTAATTCTTCGCTTAATCTCAGCATGAAAGGGTTAGCTAAAGTTGAACCGGAAACTATGCGGCAGTAATTAGTAGGCAACAGTCTAATGTCGAGAGAATTGATGCTGAAGGACTATTGCTTTTGAAAACAATGTGGCAATCTGGGGAGTATTAGTTAGTTGAGGTAAAACCAGAAGAATGTCAATTTTAAAGTCACACAGAGGACTAGGTGAGAATTATTTTGGCACTAAGTCTAGGACATGTGAAATGTCTTGCTTAGGTGGCAACTCTTTAAGAAATTCTTTCAAGTGTGTCAGTGTGAACTGTAATCGTGAGAGGGAACACAATATTGGGCTAAAAAATCTCGTCCCCACCATCAGAACATTCTATAGGATCAAGAATAAAAATCTCATCTTCGTCCTGGTCTCGAGTGTCAAAATGGTCTTTCTCAACAAGAATAAGTTCTGGACATTTAGAATCTATATGTCCTTCTAAGTGACAATGGCAACTCACAGGTTTTAAAGCAAAGGTCAAGAGGTGGATACAAAACAAACATTAACTTGAATGAAATCAATCTTATAAGTAGTCATAGGAGTTGTATATATAGTTGATTTAAGAGGATTAGGATGAGGCTCACTACTAGATCGAGAGAACATGCTAGTGCTAGACTATCGAGAACCAGGTGGCAAATAACGTGCTTGTCTCCAATGATAAAGAGATAAGAAATCTTCAATATCTATTGACTTGCGGCAAGCTTATCTAATGACTGGGGTACAAAAATGATATCACATTTGATCTTAGGATTCAAACAATGGACAAATGTTGAACACATGAAGAGGTTTATAAATGTTACAATTGTGTAATAGTTCCTCAAAGTGGGTCAAATATTCGCTAACAAAGGATCTTCCTTGCCTTATCTAGCAATAGAGTTTGATAATAGGCAGGGGGATATTTGTCAATTAGAATTCGTTTCATCTCATCTAATGAAGTGATATGTTTTTTACTTAGATGATCGATGCTATGTAATACAGATTGTCAATGATGCTGGGCAGATTCTATGAGATTCATACTTGCAAGAAGCATACATTGAGGGTCGCTCATGCTTTGTAATTGAAAGTATTTTTCAAGAATATCGAGACAGACAAGAAATGCCTTGGGATCGGAACGACCATCAAAGTCCCGTTGTTTCAAGTTGACTCTCCTAGTGTTATAATGGATGCTAGTATCTAGAGTGGATAAATGTATTGATGATGGGAGGAAGGACGCTTGCTATCGTGGTCTCAACCTAGGGGCTTGGTGTGGCTATAATAGTTGCTATATGAATTGTGCATGGTGCTGAGTGGGATGTTAAGAACATAAGTTAATTAAATAATTGCAAATTACCACTTACCAAATGAACAAAAGAGGATCATATATTCATAAATAGGCAATGTGATTTTTTTTGACTTTTCCTTTTCTTTTCTTAAATGAATGAAACCAAACAAAGCGCTTAATAACTAAAATAAGAACTGGGGATTTCTTTTTTCTATATTTCAATGTGACTAGCCAAATACTTGAACAAAAGTAAAGTTGTCAAGATAGCAACAATGTATACCTGGTTGGGTGATATGGCGCAAATCAGTGTCAGAATCATAGTCCAAACAATTCCAATCCACACTCTAGAACCAAAGATACTGCTCTGATGATGAAACTCGTCAAAAAAGGTTGGAATGGGTGACTGGAGGTGGGGGACTGATATTTTGGTGTAGTCCGATGGAGAGATGGCGGCGCGGTGGACACCAAAGATGTAACAAAATCTGTAGATTGTGAGATTGAAGCCAATGGGGGTAGCGATGATGACAAATAGATGGCGGAGGAGCAAAATAGCTAGCGGTGGCTGCTGTGAATGTGTGAAGTATGATGGTGGATGTCGCTACTTGAGGTTCGCGACGCTGAGAGATGGTGTGTGGCAGCGGTGGGAGACGTACGTGATAGTGATGGTCGATGAGGAATCGAAAAGGATGATGGTGATGAGTGTGGCGGCGAG
Source organism: Forsythia suspensa (assembly GCA_023638005.1). Classification (NCBI taxonomy): domain Eukaryota; kingdom Viridiplantae; phylum Streptophyta; class Magnoliopsida; order Lamiales; family Oleaceae; genus Forsythia; species Forsythia suspensa. The sequence goes on along the minus strand of CM042669.1, from coordinate 38,712,650 downwards.
TCTACATGTGGTGGTGGCTGGAGATAGCAGTCGCTGGAGACTAATTCTGGAGATTGTGGTGGGTTGCTGGTGTTTGTTGGTGTCGCTGAGGTGGTGGAGGCGTTAGTGGCTGGTGTAGTGATGGAGTTGGTTGCCGGCGATAGATTGTGCGTCCGGCGGTGGTGAATGTGTTAAGGTTTGGGTGAGGCAGGTTAGGGTGGAGGGATCCGGGTTTGGTTGATGTGTTTGGTGTTCGGGCTGGATGTTGGGCTTGTAGTTTGTTGGGTACTAGATTATGGGATTGTGGTGGGTTGTGATGGGTATGGGCTATTCCTTTATTTTTTTTAATTTTTTTTTTTTTGGTTTGTGGGTTAGGCCGTTAGGGTGTGGGCTAGGTTACTATGTGCTTGGGTGTTGTATCTGATGCAACTGTGGTTTAGGGTTTGGGCTGGGTGGTTGATTTTATTTTTGGTTGTGCAAGTGGGTTGTGGTTAAAGGAATATATGGGCTAGAGTATTTTGGTTATGGTTGTTTGGCTTCCCATTGACTTAGGCTTGGAAGAAATTTGGCCTGCTTGCAACCAGGTATTGGCTACTGTGACAAAAACTCAATTTATTTAATTTTTTAACTAAAAAGAACCGAAACAACTAATGCAAAAACAAAAGCAGGAGGTGGAACAGTTCCACCAGAAGGATTTTTTTTTTTGGGGGTCTGAAATAATAGCAATAAAAGAAGAATTGAAATCACAAGTAGTAAACAAAGTTCTCTTCCAACCTGATTTCTTTGTGGTAATATTTTGTGCGATGGGTTTTGGGACTGGTTGTGTGAGTTTCCTGGTGGGTAATATTTGGTGTGATGGGTTTTAGGATTGGCTGTGTATGAGTTGGGATGGTAGCTGCTGCAAAATACTTTATTGTGAAGGGTAACGCACGTGTTGACAATAATTCGGTCAAAGGAGAGCGCCAAGCTCTGATACCAAAGTGATGACAAACTATCGTAACAATAACCAGAATTAAAGAAAGAAGGGAAAAGGGGAGAGAGAGAGAGAGAGAGAGAGAGAGAGTTATAGATTTTATTCAGTATCAAAGTATTACAATGCATAAATCTTCTTTATGTAGAGTTTAAACAAACATAATTTAAGTCAAACTAGAAAATTACAACAGTATTATATCTAATGGATCTCCATTAAATAGGTATCTTCATATCACACAAACACACTATTTTATCCAACTTGCACTAATCCTATGCATTGCATCCTCTTCAATTCCTCCTCCACTGTTCATATCGTACCTAAATACCTAAAACAATAATTTTTCGAGACATGATCCTCCTATTATTATCCTTATTCCTACTATTGCTGAAATGGCAAAATAAACTGTTTGGACAAGTATAAATTTGCATTACATCTCAGTTTCTCGTTCCTTAGTGAAGTGTCCTTAGCTCTTCTTTTGCATTGCAGAGAATCTTCCATGGAGACTGAAGTTATATATATATATATATATATGCGCGCGAATAAGACTGAAGACATTATAAGAAGATGAAGAGGAGGAGGAGAAGATCATAGAAATATACCTTAGAATCTATCAGTTCTTCTGAAAGCCTCTTAGGAGAATTTGATGTAATCTTTACAATTAGAAGATGCAAAACTACAAGAAAAAAATACTTCACTTCTATTTTTAATTACAGCGATCACATCATAATTATCAACTTCCAAATATCATGATTCTACTAGGGTACTGGCCTAAAAAATTAAGAAACTCCAAGTTGATTAAACTAATTGATTGTGCATATGCTGCATGCTATGCTATTTATTTTCTGGGATTGTGGGAATTTTGAGTATACATCTGATAAATTTAAGTATTGACCCTGTAACAAAAAGAAAATAATCAATTATTTGCAACTACTGCTATGTGCTATACTCTCTGCTCACCGAATTGTCCGGCAAACATTGAGATAGAGTCTTGATTACTTATATGTATGCACAGGAAGCTAAAGAAGAAAAAGGGAGTTTGAAAAATGAGAAAAATACTTGCATGCCGTGTGGAAATAAATACAAGCACTTAAGTGAAGAAAAATTGTTATTGGCTTTTGTATATTGACACTCAATCATGAGTCTTTGTTATTTGTATTTCTTTCCTTACCATTTAAATGTTCTAAAGGATACAACCATCATCTGGAATCTAGATTAGTAGGTTCCATTAAGAGACATATGAATTCATTGCTATTCTATCTTTCCTCATCATTGGCCTTGCCTTCAGGTTCGCCAATTGGCTAGAGAAATCAAGGAGTTAAGCATGTCCAATCCTATTACTATTTTTAATGGCAATTCATCCTCCAACGGTATGTAATCAGATTCATTTGGATATTCTGTGGCTTAACTTTTGCTCTTAGAAAGCCCCCTCTCCTAACACCCACCCACCCACCCACCACCACCACCAATACACACAAGTACTTGTGTGGAGTTCATCACAACTGTTTCTAACTTTTGGATACATTAAAGAATATTTGATGAGAGCCACAAGATTATTGTTAAAGCCTACAAAAACCGTTAGTTGCATAGTTAGTTGAAACTTGAAAGAATTTGTGAATCCTCGTACAAAACAAAAAGCTTTCTTTCTAAAAAACTTCTGTTTCCAATCCAAAAAACCCACACTGGCTAGATAGTAATCAGCAATTGACATCCTGATATTTGTTTTCATGATTGACACACCTTTGTGCTGACCATACATTTCCAGCTTCAACTTTATTTGAGGGTTTTTAGGATGGCAAAGGTGCTTACACTTTCTTTGGTTTGCACAGGGAGTTATGCTTCTTACATATTACCTGCTGCTGCTCTTGGAGCAATGGGATATTGTTACATGTGGTGGAAGGCGAGTTAAACACTGACACCTAAGCCATTGAATCATCATTTTATGGAAATTCTTGCAAAATCGTCCGTCCACAATAGATCATCCCTGTTAATCATTTGTGGTCAAGGGGTGGTTTTTAGATATATATTATTTCTGCTCTTTTACCGTCTTAGTTAAGAAAAGTTTCTAAATAGTTGTATTTGATGGGAAATTCTTGCTATGAAGTTTTTTCCCAAAAAATAATCGAACTAATTTATGCATCGCAAGCCGTCCATTTGACATTCTACCATGGCTGGTGCTGGTGGTTAGTATACAAATCTACATGCTATTCTTTGCTTTTGAATGTTCTTCGGTTTTGACTTCTCCCCCTACCAAATGCAGTTTTTTTTGAAAAGGGGGTTGCTAATCCACCATCTTTGATTTCCTTTTATTGATCTTTTTTCTGTTATTTTTTCTTGAAAAACAACTCATATGTTGCTTCCCCCTCTTCCCTCTGCAGGGCTGGTCATTTTCTGATGTTATGTTTGTTACTAAGCACAATATGGCAAATGCTGTTGCATCTGTGTCGAAGCAGTTAGATCATGTTTCTGAAGCTTTGTCTGTAAGTAAACTACTATAAAAGAATTTTGATAATTTTACAGTCACCTTTCATTTTAATTAAATGTATTATGTGCTCGATTTCACTTTACTGGCAGTCAACAAAGAGGCATTTGACAAAGAGACTGGAAAACTTGGATTGGAAGGTGGATGAGCAGAGGGAAACATCAAAGCTTATTGTAAATGATGTATGCAATATCTTGTCCTTGCGATGATACTTTTTACTTGTGCAATTACACGTGCTACAATTGCTTTTCTGATTGTGGTTCATACTGTTATGGCTTCTTCAGACTTAATGATTAACTTCTGCTTGGATGATATAAACACTATCACATTGATAGTTTATAATATGAAGAAATCGTGTAGATCCTTTAAGCATTCATTACAGTGAGGGAAACATCTCAGAGTTTTCATTGTTGCCCCTCCCTGAACCAACTAGTGAAAAACTAAAGATAAATATTTGAAAGATAACTATAGAAACAAAATGAAATAGAAAATGAGCTAAATGTGGAAAAATTATCATTAGGTGCACTACATCAATAGAACCTCAAAACATTTTGCAAACTTTGTGCAAGACATGGTTTTATTCTTTACATCCCATTACTTCTTAAAATATTGGGCAAATTTCTTTGAACTTTGAAGTGAAAGCAGATTAGAAGTCTTAACAATTCAGACGATTCAGGAATTTTCTCTCTGTGGTTTGTTAGATGACTTTCTTGTGTAAGAATGAAACTGAGTGTGAGCACAGACCAATTTCCTTTGATCTATAATTGAGTTACAGAACCTATGATGCTTATCTGTGTTCATATGCTTGCTGGACTTTGGGGTTTCGCAGTGAGGAAGTTCATAGATGAAAATTACACTTTCTGCTAAACTTGCATAAAAGCAAATGTTTTATCTTTGATACTGTTACTATGCAGGTAAGTGAAGTGAGATCTAATCTTAATCAGATTGGGTATGACATTAATTTAATCCATGAGATGGTATCCGGCTTGGTAAGCTATCACATCGTTTTAAATTCAATTGACTTGGTGAATAGTATTTCCGGATGAGTTACTTATGGATCTCTTTATTGCTGATCAACTTCCAGGAAGGAAAAATCGAGCTTCTTGAAAACAAGCAGGTAAAGATTTGAATCTTCTGCAAGTATATTCCGATCTCTTCTTCGCTTGATGTATTGAAAGTATTTGCAACTGTTGATAAATGATCTGCAGGATCAGACTAACTCGGGTGTGTGGTATCTCTGCCAAGTGGCTGAAAATATTAAAGGTGGACCGGATGATAAAAATATCCAGGTCAGAAACCTTTTTATAATCTTTCCTTATTTGTTATTTCTCTAACTTCAATCATGCACCTTTACAAACTGCAATGAAAGCAGTACAAAAGTTTTGCCACATTTGAGTCATATTACAGACATGGCTTGGGGGCATTCCCTCTATCTATGGTACAGTCAAGAATGTTACAATACATCAATTAAGAATCTCCCTCAGAAGTGTTGGGATTTGACTTAGAATTGAATTTTTAGTCTCCCACATAGAATTGGATTTAACTTTCCTACTTTTAATGGGTTTGACTTTCCCTTGTGTTTTATTCGTTCCAATTAGTCATGGACTATCTTGGGGGTGAGACATGGATGGTCCTTTGTAGTCTCGCCTAGTACATACTATGAGAGGTTTTTCTTAGTATGCAGGTTCTTGGGTGTACTTAGAGTTTGGGGTGTGAGAGAGATTGTGTGATTGCAATTTTTCACATAGTGGATAAATCTCTGTTTTTCACGGCTCGTGGTTTTTCTCCTGTTTTGGAATTTTCCACGTAAATTGTGTTATTATTTTTTATTTTTTGAATTCTCTATTTTCCTGTTCTTCTTGATATTTTCTCAGAGCAGGATCCTGGGGGTGAATTTGGAAGTAGACCCAGATTCCCAACAAGAAGGATGTGGGAGATTTGTTATAATCCTTAATTAGGAGAAAATAATGGCTTATATTTTCCATTTGAACCTTGGTCTTAATTCTACTAGAAAGTTGCTGAAGATAGACCAGATGGCTGCTAAGTTTTAGTCTGAAAACATTAGTTTGACTACACTAGCAAATCTCAGAATATATTGTAGAGCAGCCGAATAATCTAGGATATCACCTACGGTTGGTAGAAATCTGATTCGTTATACTAAACTCATTTTGTCGGTTCAACTCTGTATTAGTGCCCATGTCGGTTCTTGTGGTTTTGGGCTGTAGTAATCTAAGCGTTGAACCTACTTTGAGAATGTTTGGTTGGTTTTACCATGCTTAAAAGTTTTGGGTGGTTTTGTAGGTCTTGTTCCTTTTAAGCATATTTTTATTATCTCATTCCCGTTAATTATAAAGACAAATGCCTTTTTACCCACTTTGAAAGCAGGGTGTACAGACTAAGCTACTACACCAGTCAAGAGTTTTACCCACTGAAGACAGAACAAAGGTAAGCTGTGTTGAACATACTTTCCAATTTCCATAGTGGATGTTTTGCCGTTTCCCCAGCTGACACTGTGCACGGATGGATAACTGTCCAGGGGCTTCGGTTCATTGTCGGGACTGATGAATCAAATAAGCTGCAGAAAACAAAGGTAAATATGGACGAACAGAATCTTACTGATGTTCCTGCCAAACATGTATCTACTACAAAAATGAGAATCCATCGATCATATCCAGTGGGGCTGTCGTTTGCCGTGGATGACTATGGATTGGCTTAATGATTTCACCATGTTAGTCTCTCAAAGAGATTTGACCCAAACATTATTTTTCTATCCGATTACTCGAGTGTGGAAATCGATTTTTATCGAAATAAGGATTGTTTGAGCATCACAATGCTTGGCTAATGTGTATCACCTGTCGAAAATCCAGTGGTTCTGCATTCAATTGTGCTCAATTTTTTTCGATGTAATATGTATAGTGTATTCATCAAGACGTTGATATGAATTGAGGAATGTTATATTGTGTTATTATTTCTTATAATAGCAAGGTTGACACATGTTCAACCATAATCATTCTACCATTGTTTATTCTTCCTTTGCTTTGCCATGGCAGATGAATTGGTTTATGTAGATTGAATGAGTTTGCCCCAGCTGACAATTTTTTGTCATAGATCTTGCGGATTTACATTACTTTCTCGGTGTAGAAGTTACACCCGCCAAAATTGGTGTATTAATGTCTCAACACAAATACAACAGACTTTACTAGAGAGAACCAGTCCACCACACCAATGTCCACCACCACAAAGTTGCTTCTTCAAAATGGTAGTGCTTCTACTGTCAAAGAATACTGGAATGTGATTGGATCACTTCAGTGTCTCTCCTTGACCAGACTTTGTCTTGCATACTTCGTTAATAATTATTAACTTGCTCAATATATGCATGCTACGACTCTGCAGAAGAGACAGTCGACCCCCCTAGATTTTGTTGCTAGGGGGTCGATCCCTTGGACCCTAGGGATCGACACCCTAGCAGGCAGCTAGGGGGTCGACCCTTAGCATTTAAGGGATCGACACGCCCAGCCTTTTCAAGTAAGGGGTCGACCCCTAACCCCTTTTCCTCCTGGAGCCTGTTTTTGATGATTAAACACCTTGTGGACCCTAATTTAGGCTTATTAGTGGAGATGTGCTATATTTGGATGATGACTGATATAGAAAGACTTTATTGATGCAGATTTCGAAGCCGTTAGATATAAAACGAGGTAAATAAATATGGATTATTTCAACTAAATTACAAAACATTACATAACTATGATTAAGTGCCTATTTGTAACTTCTTGTTCTTACTTTCTAGCGTTACATGACTTGGTTGTGCATTGTGAGTATATTGGGGAGTTGAGTTGGACTCCCACAACATTTGTGGTACATATTGGCATTAATAAGGAAAGCATTAATGGTTATTGTGAGTGTGAATTTTATTATAGTTGTATTGTACTTTTGTGTCTGTTTGAGATGCTCGAAGGTCATTAAGGGTGGTCAATGATGTGGGGGTGGGGGTGGGGGTGGGGTCCAACATATATATGCGAATTGTGTCAGGAGGTCCCTTGGTAGCCTTAGAACGGCGAATGGGCACAACGAGTACTGTATACATATGTTAGACCTCATAAATGGATATTATATGTACCTGTGAAGAATCTTGAGTCTTGGTGGAGGATGACGGATTCATATATACGAGTTTGCACTCGTGTGATGGCCATGGTATTTTGAGTTCATATAGTACACTATAATAGGAAAGTAGGCCCATGTGTGATTGACATTCAATATACATTGTCACATCATCGTATTTAATGAGCATTGTTGTTCACGTGTTATGTTTTGTACTATAGATGGCAACGAGAGAAATCGAGGTGAAATATATGTTCAAGCACGCTGAGCTTATTCCAGACTTGACAGTGATACCTGTGGTGGATTGGAGTAGGGAGCATTATACTCATTTGTATATTATGGTAGATGAGGAAGAGGAGTTGTAGATCTTTGATGAGACTCAGGACCATGTTTTGACTTTGGTTGAAGTTACTGACTCGGTGTCTAGTCGTTATAACTACATTGAGATGAAAGTGGACTCATATAGTTTTCTTTTCCTTTAGTTTGTAAACTAGGAAGTTGTATATAAGTTTGGCCTATATGTAGTTTATGATAGTCACTGATCTAACACGCACACACCACTTCGTGTGACCCTTTTTTGTCAATTCCTTGGGATTTAACGAGCACCTTTTTTGCCCTTCTAGGATTGTAAAATGGAGGTAGCGGTGTCAACATATGTTGTAAAATGAATATTTTTTAAATAAATAAAAGAGGTGGATATTTTTGACTTGTGTGTCTTTCTCATTATTATATATATATATACACACATACACACTTTATATAAAAAAATAAACGAAATATTATTAAGGTGATAGAAATTTAGTCACAAGTCTTAGGCGTAAGAGCGAGTGTGGCAATGCACGTACTTTATTCCTTTTATTCTTGAGGGCCCTACACGGATATCAAATACCGTACACCGGGCGTTCAATAACCAAAATGATCATAATTCACTCACACAGACGATCCAGTAATCCAAATATGTGCTTGTCATTAGTCTAGTTCATTCTTACCAAGACTTCGCAATATATTTTTATCATTTTATTCGTTGTATCTTTCGTCCTGAAATCATGTAGTGCTCACAATACGATGTCTTGATTCTTGATTCGTGGGGTGTACGACTGATATATATGTAAATTTGAAAGTAAAATTAAGTTTCTACAATCATTTCTATTTTAAAATTCGCAAATATTAATATATAATTGCCTAAAATACATAAGATGTAATAATTTAGACTAAAAAATATAATACATGTTTACAATAAGTTTCAAATACATATTCCACTCACTGTTGGTAGGTAGTTCTTTTAACTAAAAAATCTCATGTTAAGGAGTTCGTTACTTTATTTTGTGAACGTTTAGGCGTAGGCATCGATGCTTGAAATTTCAATTATTTTGAAGAAAAAAAAAAAAAAAAGATACCCGAGTGTCGCAGTGGTGTCGATTCTTTAATGTACCACTAAATTTGTTTCCGCGTATTTTTTATTCTATAAGCATAGCTATTTATAGAAAAATCACAATCCAATCTTTTCAAGTAATCTTTTTAGCTGTGATTTGAATGTCTAAAGTTTGTCTTCAACCTCCCTGGTTTCGACATGTGTTCAAAACTCCGATTCGGTCGGTTAAGAAGTAGGAGCAAATTCATCTATGAATGAAATCAAATAATTGTGATACTTTACATGTGTGTGATTGAAAAAGAAAAAGAAAATTACTTTTCTTGTACACCTTTTGACTTTTAAACGACGCGTCTTCTTGAAATTTCAACGTATCATATATGAAGAACTTCATATCAATTATAAAATCTCGTATCCAATCCTTTGGGAAGTGACATGAAAAAAACGAGCTTTCTTTACCTTCGAGACTTGCTCTTCAAACTTCTTCCTTTTTCTTGTGTGTGCGTGTGATTCTGTATTGCTTTTGTGAGGGCTTGCAGATGTGAGTGTAGGAGGAGGAGCTATATTTATATGAAAGATGAATGAGGGTGAAGTCGGACTTCAAAATCCACTTTGCAACTTTTTAAACCCAGCTTGGATTCCTGGTCCATGGATTAGTGCCTCACCAAGGCCATTTTTGTAGGTGGAGCTGGGCTCAGTGCATGGTTGCCAGGTGACAACATGTGTTAGATTCCTTAGCTTTGAATTCCCAGAATATAGCATTCGTCCAACAATTTCAAATGAGGATTTTGATCGATCGTCTGTGGTCATAATAGTTCTTAACATTGTTTTGAAGCACTCACCTAGTACTTCAAACCGCTTTAATTCAAATGAAAAACCATTCACCCAAGTATAAAATATAGCCTATCAAAGATGGCCACTCGAAACTACCATTACATATTTTTTAGCTTGACATCACATTTTCCAACCTAGATTCAACAAGTATCATCGAAGTCGCAATTATGATTTCAATATTTCATTTCTATCCTTGTGCAACACCCTGTCACATTACTTATAAACACCAACAAACATACTCAAAGTCGGTTCTATTCTTTGTGCAACATTTTGTTCTTTTTGTAGTTTTTCATTGTTATGTGAATTTGCATCTATTAATGTCACTGACGTCTTGTATAATGTGTTAACCACACTTTTCATATAGATGCAACTTTTGCATATGATGTTATCCCTCGTTCTCTTGAGCAATAAATCAAAACATTCTTACAAGTACAATTTTTTTCTTCATTACTCACATGAATAACGCAACTGAAAAAATGCTATTATATGCCCAATTAAAATTCCAACACGTGACTCCACTGGTGCTCTTAAAATTAATCTATGTACGTGGACACTTTCTTCACAAGGTGTTTATCAACAATACAAGGTAGTTTGTCTTTCAATATTTAGTCGAAGTCATAAGAAGCCTTAACTTTAACATACACACATCTCAATCAATATTTGAGACCTAAATAGAAAAAAGTATAAATATACTTGCAAGAAAGCATCAAAAAGTTTTAAATGGACTTTAATATCTTACCACAAGATCAAACTTGTTGCCGAACATCCTCAAATCTAAATAATATATATTCAATGAGACCATGACAAGATTAAAACAAAAAATCACAAAAAAGAAAAAAAAAATCAAAGGATGTTCATTTGCAATTCACAAAAATAATTTCTCTTAAAAATAAAATAGAATTGACACGTGAAGATACATATATATCACGTAATACGACAACACGAACATCCATTTACATTCATGTGATTTTTCAACTCTAGCTCGCACCCTCGTGTATGTTGTAACTTTATGTAATAATTTTTTTTTTATTTAAACATGTTTTCAATGCCACTTTCATCACATCTCCATCCCAACCATTCGAAAATAATTTTTGTTTTTTTTAGCAAGTCACTAAAATCAAAATTAACCAAAAAACAAAAAACTGAAAATTTACAAGTTGACCACCTCTAGTTCGTCAAATACCCACCCCACTCCGGTAACACCCCCCTCACCCCGCGCCACCCCTGCTGCCATTTCCATCATCCCCGCCATTCTCCATCCTGTCTAAGCTCTAAGCACATGCACCCCGCCATTTCCATTCGTATTATATAGATAACGACAATAAGCACTTGCAATTTCTGTTCTTTTTTTTTTTTTTTTTATGATGTGAAAAAGAGAGATGCATGTGCACAGTAGGCACCCGAGCAGCGGACACAGCAGCCCATCCTCCCCGCCATCTTCGCCTCTATCTCGCTCGCCCCGGCTCCGAAAAAGTTCCGGAAAATCTGGTCGACCCGCCCCGGGAACCCTCGCCCAGCGCCTCACCTGGATCCTCCTCTCTGCACTTGTGAAACGACGGGGATTTTTCCTCTTTGCGCCCTTGATGTACATCTCAGGCATGCTATTTTACATGGGAACGGTGCCGTTTGATGTGGAGCATGTGGTTCCTTCCATGAAGCATCGATCGGCACCCGGAACCGTCTACCGGAGCCCCCAGCTTTACTCCAAGCTTCGACCCCAAATGGACTACGACAATTCCTCTGGTGACGCGGTTAGTGTATTTTCTATTCTTTTTTTTTTTTGAATAAAACGAAGCACCCATTTCTTAATTTTTCTTTTTTTTCTTTTTTACTTTGTGTAAGTTCTTCTAGGTATCTAGTGGAAATGGAAAAGCTGACGTGATTTGTTGATGTGACTAATATAAAGTGACGTAGCGTAAGCTCATCGGTGATTAAGACATATTTCTGTCGTATTACAGCATTTATTACAATATGTTGTAATTTTTTGGAAACTAATATCTTGAATATATTTGGCACCACTTAAATTATAATTTCAGCTGGTCAAACATAATTTTCATCCACACATTTCATGAGACCCACAACTTACAACCACTTTTTATCCACACATTTACCAACTGCTTATAATATAAGCACTTAAATTATAATTTCAGCACCTCCAAACATATGCTAAATTTCTAATTTCTAATGCGAATTTAGTAACCTCCTAAACATGAAGAACTCAGACTTTTAGTATCTGAATTCAAAGGCAGCTAATGTAAGTATAACGCTATAATTTTTGGGCAAAAACATTAGCTTTTTGCAGACAGCACTCTATTTCGTTTACCAGAATTTGATTTTGGAAGGATTGCATATTTTGTTTGCTTTATAACATATTGCATGCATAGAACAGCAAATCAAAATTGATCAAGCATTGACTTGGTTATTCTCATCTTGTAACTCTAGAGTCTCTCCCATGGCCTCAAATCACTCTAGTAACTTCAAAAAGATTATAGATCCTCTGGCTGGTTGGATATGTTTGTGAATGGAAACTTAGGATCATGAGGGCCGCCGTTCATGTAGTTTAGGTGTATGGCTTTGTAGCAAAGGTTATCTCTAAGCCATATTCTGTATCGAGCTTCTTCTCCTTGTATTTTTATTCCTTGATAAAGCTTTTAGATTGAGAATAGATGAAACATGTAAGATAATTCCTTCATTTCAGAAAATTTTTGCAAGCCACTTATTGGATTTTTTTGTGAGTGATCAATGAAGTATATAGATTGCTTCATTGTTAAACTATAGTGTATGCAAGGAATGCAGGCAATATATTTTTGTATCCAATAACAAGATATTCACTGTTATATAATAATATATCTTCTTATTAACTCCTAGATTGAGGGTTGGAGCACATCTTGTCAGTTACTTTCATTTGTTACTTTTTATTAAGTGTGATAGAAGATGTTCTTCAGAGTGTGCATGTTACTATAGGCCAAAAATTATCATTACTAGAGTTTGTGGCAGGCTACGCTTTATAGGCTATAAGTCGCAATAGAAAGGTGATTTAAACTTGCTTACTTCAATTGAAAAAACACTGTCATCAACTGCTATAGTAAATGGTTTTTCAAATCTTAGTGCTTTGATCAAAATGCTGATTTTCCCTCCACATGCACCTATTTTGTATCATTATTTTCAGTTTTGATACTTTCCTGATCTGGATTTTACAATCTTTTCACAAATTTTGCAGCACCCCCACCCCCACCCCCACCCCAATGGTTCATGTCTCATTCTTTGTTTGCTTAACGTTTTACCAATTCTGTCACATTGTTGTTTACTTTTTCAGTTACACTTAAACTGGATAAAGTGGAATTCTTCTCAACGTCTAGGATATTCATGAATCTAACATTCTCCAATTTATCATACATTGATGTGTAGGAGGTGATGAACATAAGTACTGTATCTATCATAGATGTGCAATGATAAATGAATTATTTTGATATAATATAACATTGTGGTGGATGTGAGTTCAAGTCTTATCTTTTATTGATGGCTCGACACACTTTAGTGCCATGTGGTGGACGTAGAATGCCTTGGTATTTCAAGGTTTTACCCTAACTAGATCGAGAAGGGAGGTCATAATATTTGTTTGTTTCATTTGGTAATTTGACATGCCTTCATATGGAAAAATAAACTTAAGACATGTTTTATTGACTCGTGCTGGTGTCAAGTTTCATTGTAGATATCTACTATATGGAAACACTCATATAAAGGTGGTGAATGGAGACCATGCATAAACCAATCCATGCGAGGTGAGAGAATTGCTCATTGTTAGACTTGCTAACTCAGTTTTGTCTCTCTTCTTGATTTTAGATTGATTTATGAATATTAATATTTCATGCTAAATATGTCGGAATTATTATTTTTAGTTAGACTTGGTATATACTGTTAACCACCAAATGTGGGCTTGATATCTTCTGGTTACTGTCGGAAGATATTAAAAGTACTGAGCAATGAGATTTTCTTGTCTTTTGCTACTTTAATGTTCAACTAATTTCTACTATACACAACTAATTTCTACTTTGTAAAGTTTGCCATCGTTTATCTCATCTTTATTTTCTATTACTGTCTGACCTTTATGAATTAATATTGAAAATGAATCAAACGATCTTGGTCATGCTGGATGAAATATCCTCTTGATTTCTGTTTTATTCACTGGTGTTGACTCTAATCCTCATAATAACAGAAATTTGGCAGTAGATGCTAATTGGTGAATGTCCATTGCAGCATGGTCTTAACAGTTGATTTGTCTACATTTGAATCAAGCTTTGACAAAAAAAAAATGCCGAATGTTGGGTATTTCATTTCTGCTGTTTTACCTCATCTAAGATCTCTTGAATGAGGTTGATCAATGATCATCGGTGGATTCACCTCTTTACCCCTACCCCCACCCCCACCAAAAATAATAATAATAATAATTAGGAAATTCTTCCAGGATAATTTTACATTTTGCTTAAAATATTAGGAAACAAAACTGCAAATTTCTCAAAGTTTCAGCTCTTACTTGCATGTTTTTTCAAATGGCTGTCAAGATTATGGTGGTTGCAAGACAAATTTTTGAAAACTAAAAATCGAAAGCAATCATAGTTGCTTCACTAATCCAGTGGCATTCATTTGGGACACAACCCTTGGGACCAACCATTATTGCATCCAGGAATGCCAAGATCTGCAATTAAATCCTTATCAAGTAGTTGGTGTTAAGCCTGCTATAGATGTGGTCCTCTGGCTCAGTAGCGTCAGGAGTGCACTTGATGTTGTTGCCATGTATGGGAAAAACACAGTACGTTGGGGAACCTAGAAATAAATTATGGATTCCACATTGGTTAAGAATTATTTTGATTTTGATTATCTTGGAATGTCTAATATTTTAAACTTTTAAGCTTTTTGTCATGCTTTTGCGAAGTTCATAAACGGCATTTTTGGTAATTTTGTATCTACTGAAATGTGGTTACATTTGTGATACACATATCTTATGCATGCCTATTTAGTGTCTTGGTTGTCTATCAGGTCATACTAGTTGAGGTCAAATATAGATTGATCAAAGTTGTGTTGGAATTGCTGTCCAGAATTTTCAGCTTTTGTGCTCCTCAAAATCTACGACTAAACTTTCTTGAATACATCCTTTTCTCAACCCCATTACTTCCCAAACAGCTAACCACAAGATTAAGCCCAACGATCCCCTGCTTCACTTTTGAAATTTACACTGATTTTGCAAGGTCATGGTTACAAACATATAGCTTTCATTAAAGTCTGAAGCTCTTGCAAAAGATTATGAGAATACCAAGGGAGGCATCATGAGTTGAATACTACTGCAGAGGTGCTGTACATTCCTGAAAAGCATGTATAAGTCCTTGGGAAGCACAAAATAGAGTGAGAGTGAGTATCAAGAGGCTATCAACTTCTCATAATATCAGTTGACCTGTGTCTTGTTGCTTATGAGCATGCCATTTTTTCTCAACTTCTCATATTTGTTGTGCCGCCATTTATTTGCATATCCGTTTTATCTGTTTATGTGCTTGAGCTGTACCTATGTGATATTTAGCTTGAGCTCCATTTATTGTTTTAGGCGTACCTGTGCCAAATGGATATATTTACATTGAGGCAAATGGCGGTTTGAATCAACAGCGAACATCGGTAGCTCTAGTTGTCTAGCAATATTTTTTACCCTAGTTACAGATGCTTTTAATTTCCATATTTGTGGCCTTCACGATATCCTTGCTCTCATCCTGCTGGTTTTGCTTCCAGATATGCAATACCGTTGCTGTTGCAGGCTATCTTAATGCAACACTTGTGATCCCACACTTCCATTTTCACAGCATTTGGAGAGATCCAAGGTGGGTATTATTACTATCTCGACAAAGAGGTGCATGAGTAACAAACAGATCATATTCTAATCACGTTGTATTTATTGAAACACAAGAATAATGATTTGCTGCACCAGAGAACAAAAAGTTTTCTTTCGGAAGTGGTGATACTTTAATGAGAAATAATGGCCGTGCCAATCTGACCTTTTTGTTCACGATGACGTCATATTGCTTACTCGCACATTACATATTTCTCTTACGAAACTCTATGATTGGATCAAGAATGTAACATATAGAATTTCTTTTTTCTGGGTTTGGAATATGTGTACAAAGTGGTATTTAACTGATGTCATGACATCCTTCTCTTTTATAAGAATGTAACATTTGATGTTCGGTTTGTACGTGCAGCAAATTTGGCGATGTTTATGATGAAGAATTTTTTGTGAAAACCCTGGGAAATGATGTTCGGATTGTGGACACAGTTCCTGGTTACATAATGGAGCGATTTGATTACAATATGACCAACGTGTATAACTTCAGGATAAAAGCATGGTCATCCATCCGGTACTATAGGGATATAGTTCTGCCAAAGCTACTAGAAGAAAAGTGAGCTATTCGGGTTTATGTATCTCTTTTCTTACCTTTTCCTGTAGCCAGTCTTAACAAGTATACAGTTCAGTATGAGTCTACACACACACACACACACACACATATGCTTATTATATTGGTGAATTGCCTTTTATTGGTGTTTGCGTCTAGGGAAACACTTCCATTTTCAAGTTACTAAAGCTATCATTTAGTTCATAGTTGGCTACTGCTGGAATCTAGTTATAAGCTCTACTGGATAGAACTAAGTGCAGCAAAACTGCAAATTTAACACCAATATGGGAACTTCAGTTGAATCATGGTGGAAAGGGTCCTGTTATTTAACACAGTTGATTTACTTGTGCAAACAGAATATCAAATCATTTTGTCAGCATGAGCACGGTAGACATCTCTTGCTTGACAATAATTGTGTCTGGTTCTTGTGATTTCTCCAGAAATTTTGTTTTTGTTATTGATATTTTCCTTTTTCTATTTTTCTTGTTTTCTTGTCTCGGGGGTGTGTGGGGGGTCCTGGGGGACTTGGTTCAGATTATGTATGCTGCTGACAAGAATTTATTGTTATTATATTCATTGGAAGGAATATGATCTAGAGGACTTAAAATTATAGAGATGCAGATGTTTATTTTGGAGCTTCTTATATGTGCTCTCATTGCAGATCAATTTGAACTACATTGGGAAAGAGCTACGATTATGTTGTGAAATTTTCTGATTTTTTAGGATGTTGGGAAAAAATCTTTTTAAATGTTCTATCCCTTTGGGCTTGTCCATTTTGTATGGCAGATATCATCATTTTGTATAGGTGGCTGTAGTTTGTTTCTTACAGATATTTGAACATTGTTACTTTATTTTTGTTACTACATCAATTTGGGACATTTGCTTCCACAAACGCAGGATCATAAGGATTTCTCCCTTTGCGAACCGATTGTCATTTGATGCTCCTCCAGCAGTTCAACGACTTAGATGCTTGGCAAATTATCTAGCTCTGCGGTTCTCTAAGCCCATATTGACTTTGGGTGAAACCTTGGTCGCAAGAATGAAAGAACACAGTGCAAATAATAGTGGCAAGTACATCTCTGTCCATCTTCGCTTTGAAGAGGTTAGTTTCGATGGATGGGAATTCAAGTTCATATGAGCAGCTGTGAAAATCGAGTATTGATCATTTTCTTGTATAGGATATGGTTGCTTTTTCTTGTTGTGTATATGATGGTGGGAAGCAAGAAAAAAGAGACATGGATGCTGCAAGGGAGAGAGGTTGGAGGGGGAAATTTACAAAACGTGGCCGTGTTATTCGTCCTGGAACAATCAGGTTGAATGGGAAATGTCCATTAACGCCTTTAGAGGTAATGTTTTTTTTTTTTTGCAAATGTAATTTTCTACATTTTGTGTCCTCACGGGTGTGTTTTTCTGTATGATAATTCACGTTCCCTTTGTTTTTGAGGATATGAGGTGGTTGCAATAATTGTTGGACAAATTCTGAGGGTATTCTGAATATCCAACTAAACAGAGTCTGTAAGACAACCTTGGAAGTTCTCTGAAATGAGAACTATGCATGTAATATTTGGAGAACATTTTGTCCGTGTGTATATTTTGGTTATGAATCAATAGATAATCAAGTATTTGCTAATTCTGACAATATCATGATATAAATTTAATCGTTATGAATAATGATAAGCTGCCTCTTGAACAAAGATCCCTATTTCCATTATACCAATCAAATCCGTTGGAAAGATTCGAAATCAACAACAGGCAGTTCTGACATTATTCCAGTTGGATCATAGACCCCTGTTAAATACCAAGAACCCAATCAAGATTCTATTATTATTGACACAAAAAAAATAGGCACACCAAATCCAATACATCAATACTTTGATAGACCTCACATCCTAGATCACAAATGTTCTGTCCGACCACCCTGAGAGGGTAATGCCGCCCATTCCCTAAATTTCTTCTCCTAATACTGCCAACAAGTCTCTCCTCTAACTGTTCCTCTTGATTCCCGCACTTTTCACTATTTACTATTATTCATACTTCCTAGGGAACTTGTGAATTTCTGGTGTCTTCTCTTTCCAAATTTTCTCGGTAATAGGATTGACTAAATTAATTCATTTTCTTGATAATTCCTTAATTGATCTTGCATCTTTTCATTGATAGAGTGTTGATCAGAACTTTTATCCTTATATTTGATTATCTTGAATTTGCTTGAGATATCCTGGTCAATACCTTTCTGCTTACACAAGGTCCTTCTTTCAGTTATCACATTAGGTAGATGCTCTCGTCTGTTATTTTTATAGGTATCTTTATATAGGTTATTTATCGATTCTATCTACATCGTATTTGATCAGGTTGGTTTGATGCTAAGAGGGATGGGTTTTGATAAAAGTACTTCTATATATTTAGCCTCTGGAAGGATATACGACTCCGAGAGGTACATGGCTCCATTATTGGAAATGTTTCCTCTGTTACAAACAAAAGAGATGCTGGCATCTACCGAAGAACTGGCTCCATTTCAGGTGAACTGTGGATTATATATATACATTTTTCTTTATCTTTTTCTCGTCCTCTCTCTTTCTTTACTCAGAACTTCCATTTTCGAGATCGTATACTTGAAAATATCTTGACTCATGTCACTGTCTTCAGAAGTACTCGTCCAGAATGGCTGCGATAGACTACACTGTTTGTCTTCACAGTGAAGTATTTGTAACAACTCAAGGTGGAAACTTTCCCCATTTTCTTTTAGGGCACAGAAGATACTTGTACGGTGGACACTCCAGGACAATTAGGCCCGACAAGCGGAAGTTGGCATTATTACTCGACAATTTAAATATTGGGTATGTTTTATTTTTCTCCTGTTGCAACTCTAGCTTTCCATTATTTCGTAACTAGTAAAGTGATAGGGCATGTGTGAAGTCGCCAGGAAACTTTCAATTTGTACATACGGGAAAAAGATACTCCTTTTCTTTCTTTTTCCTCCCATCGTTCACTGGCAGCTTGGCCCTAGAGCGCCAGGTTGCTGGAATATTTGCAATTTTGGCTTAACGATAGAAACCTCTTCAAACCTAGTGGACTTCGGACTTGATTCGACACTTCCTTTGGGATTGAACAAGACTCGGAACAAAAAATCTTGATTACACTGTGCAAGTCAAACTATATTCTGATTATTCTTGATTACATTCAATGCGAAACATAATTATGCATTGTTCAACGTTTTCTTCCCAATTTAATTTTTTACCTTGTAGCTTATGGTGATCATGTTATGATATAAAGTTTCAAAACTATTTGATTTGCCACATCATAGATGATAAGCTATTTATAATGTCTCTCTCGAATGTGTTAAAAAGCAATCCTGGATTTAATCTCTGACTCATTTCATTTTTACCATGTTCATTAGTTAAAATTCATTTGGGGTTCTGCTACCAGGTGGAAAAGCTTCAAGAGGCAAATGCTGAATATGCGAACACATAGTGATTCAAAGGGGATTGAGCTTAAAAGACCAAGTGACTCTGTATATTCATTTCCATGTCCAGATTGCATGTGCCGGGTGAACAAGACACAGACATGATTGATCCAGCAACAGAACCCGAGAGGCATTTTTGTTCCCGTAATCTGTACGCACATGTTGATGCTAACCCCATTTCGTGATTGTTGTATTTTCGCCTTTTCCCTTTCGATTAAGGGGCAGACGGACGGCTGGATTTCTGAACAGCTATGGGAACACATTGGAGACTGATTTGTCCAATTCTTCGGCAGGGAAGCAACTGTATCTCCTTGTACATGATGCCAGAAAAGAACTGACGATTATATATCAAGTACATGTTTGGTATATAGTAATGGATAGAACTAGACATTATACTAAATAAGAGTTTGCTCTTTTTCTTCTTTAATGCTGCTTGGTACTATCTATTTTTTGTACCAAACTTGTCATAAATTATACATCAATTTACTGTATCTGCGACTGTATCTAACAGGATGTGAATTGATTCTTGAGTTGTTTGCACAATATTGTGTACATTTTTGTGATGCACATTGGTGCTTTCATTTGTATCAGACCTTATAAACAGGTGGAATAATACTTGTTAATCTGAACTTCTACAGTTTGGTTCAAGATTTGTTGCCCTTGTTTCCATTTCATTGCTAGAATTTTTTTTTTTATCTTGCATTATTTTCTATTGGTATTTTAATTAACATGGTTTGTTGTTGTTGTTAAAGAATTAGTGATGGTGAATTTTTTTAGTAGACGTAGCACTGAATCAAGTGGAGCAACGAAGAAGGATTTAATGAACAGAAATTACTGAGTCTCTTATTGGCCACGTTCTAAAAACCCAAGCTTATTATATGGCCTACTTGTAGGCAAGTTTACTTATAAGTAAATAGGTACATTTAAGTTAAAAATAAGTAAATTGATTATTTAAAAGTTTTAAAAAAAAGTAACATACGAGAAAAAGTTATTTAAAATGAAAGTTTACACGACACCTCCAGAACCAACCTGGACTTTGAATTGACGAACATTAAATCTGTTTATGTTGTAATTTACTATTAGATTTATAACTTGAATGTAGTATTTCTAGAAATAATATTTAATAATTTAAAAATAATATCAAATAATGTGGATGTTGGATTGTATGTGTTCTTTTCATAAATATTGAGGTGTGACTTTATTATCGTTGTTGATTTCTTCTTTAATTTTTTAGTGAATGTTGGTTAATTGAAATGGCTTGTGCCACTAATCTTATTTTAATTTAGCTCGGTTTTGTCAATAATGTCTATATTCTATTATTTATGAAGTATAGAGGCTATACAACATTTGCGACAAGTTTATAAATTAGAATTGTCTAGAAAGATATTTTTAGTGTAGACAATGCATATCTAGTTGTGTGATTGTTGTTTGCTTATTCAATTGAAGACATATTGGATAGATTTGACAATTTTGTTAAGAGGAGAAGTAGCTCAAGCTCTTATATGTTGGTTAATATTTTGGTATTTAATCGATGTAGGAGTCATCCATTAACATGTCCCCGCAAGATGATGGCTCGTCCATGTGCTCATTTTTTAGTTTTAATCGGATCGAATTGTTCGTTGGAACATAATAGGCTAAGTTATACCATATTAAGACACTGAGTTGTTGAAGACGTTTGAATGTTTCAAGTGTCTGGTAGGTTTCTTCCAAGTCAGTCAATAACTCGTAGAGTTTAGGAGCTCGTTTTGTTTCCATTTGTATCTGACTATTTCCCTAGCTAATTACCACGATCTTAGGATCTGTAAAAGACGTGGGCCTGAATTCTTGCATTTCTATTATTTGTAATGGCTTTATAAGTCAAATTTCATTTAGTATTGAATAAAAATCATTACAGTGAGATTGAAAGCATCTTCATTAAAGTTTGGTTGTTCTTTCATTCTGGTATCCGAGCCTCGAACGAGGCCTGAGTGTAAGAGGAGTGAAACACTGTGAGAAACGAGAGAAAGAGTGTGTGTGTGTGAAGTAGCGAGTGTGAAGATGGCAGGAGAGACGAGCAATCTCGCACAGCCTTGCATCCCCAAGTTTGACGGAGATTATGATCACTGGAGCATACTTATGGAGAATCTCCTGATATCAAAGGAGTATTGGAGTCTCATCGAGACAGGGTGCACGGAGCCTGCTACTGGAGAGGTATTGACTGGTGCACAGAAGAAAACTCTGGAGGAGCTGAAGTTGAAAGACTTAAAGGTAAAGAATTATCTTTTTCAATCAATTGACAAGGCTATTTTGAAAACCATCACTCAGAAGGAGACATCCAAGCTGCTGTGGGATTCAACGAAGATAAAATATCAAGGAAATGCTAGGGTTAAGCGTGCTCAACTTCAAACTCTTCGCAAAGATTTTGAGGTCCTGGAGATGAAGCTTGGGGAGTCAGTCACAGACTATTTTGCAAGAGTGATGGTGGTAGCCAATGATGTGAGAAACTTTGGTGAAGATATGCAGGATGTAAAGATTGTTGAGAAGATCATTCGCACCCTCACAGAATAGTTTAACTACATTGTATGCTCAATAGAGAAGTTGAAAGATATTGATCATCTTTAGGTGGATGAGTTACAGAGCTCACTACTTGTCCATGAACAGAAGTTCCGAAAAAATGGTAGAGAAGAGCAAGCATTGAAAGTTTCCTATGAAGAAAAAGCTAGTGACAGAGGAAAGGGACGTGGAGCTTTCAGAGGGAGAGACCGAGGGAGGCAGAGTTTCAGCAAGGCACAAGTTGAGTGCTACAAATGTCACAAACTAGGGCATTTTCAATACAAATGCCCTAGTTGGGAAAAGGCAGCAAACTATGTGAAGTTGGATGAGGAAAAAGAGCTTCTCTTGATGGCTCATGTTGAACTTTAACAGTGCAAAGAAGGAAGGAGTCTGGTTTCTTGACTCAGGCTGCTCCAATCACATGACAGGAAGCAAGCAGTGGTTCATGGACCTTGATGAGGAGTTTCGGCATTCAGTAAAGCTGGAGAATAATTCAAGGTTGCCGGTAATGAGAATGGAAAATATAAGGCTGGAAGTCGGAGGCATAACTAATGTAGTTACCAATGTTTTCTACATTCCTGAGCTCACAAATCATTTGTTAAGTATTGGTCAGCTACAAGAGAAGGGCTAGTTATTCTAATTCAGGATGGAGCATGCAAAATCTATCATCCCAAGAAAGGCCTTATTGTTTATACTCAGATGACAACGAACAGAATGTTCGTATTGCTTGCTTCTGTAAAACCAAAATAACCAAGCTGTCTCCAAGTCACAGTCGAGGACACTACTGATCTTTGGCATCGACGATATGGTCATTTAAACAACAAAAGCCTGAGAACCTTGCAGTACAAGCAACTTGTAAAAGGGCTGGCTCGACTTAAAGTTGTGAACAAAGTGTGTACGGTATGCAACATTGGAAAACAACATCGTGAGGTCATGCCAAAGAAAAGTCAGTGGAGAGCTTCGCAAAAGCTGCAATTGGTACATGCTGATATTTGCGGTCCCATCACACCAATTTCAAACAGCAATAAGAGGTACATTTTGAGCTTTATCGATGATTATAGTAGGAAGAATTGGGTCTACTATTTGACTGATAAGTGTAAAGCATGTACATCTTTCAAGAATTTTAAAAGTCTTGTTGAGAAAGAAGTAGGAAGTGGTATATGCTTGAGGATTGACCGAGGTGGTGAATTCACCTCGTTTGAGTTTAACCATTTTTGCAAAGTTCATGGTATTAAGAGGTAGCTTACGGCAGCGTATACTCTTCAGTAGAACGGGATTGCAGAACGTAAGAATCGAACTATCATGAATATGGTTCGATGCTTGCTTGCAGAGAAATTAATGCCCAAAGTATCATGGCCGGAAGCGGTTCAGTGGACAGTGCACGTGTTGAACAGGAGTCCTACTGTAGTGGTGAAAGATAAGACCCCAGAAGAGTGTTGGAGTGGAATTAAACCAAGCGTAGGGTACTTCCGAGTTTTCGGCTGCATCGGTCATGTTCATGTACCAGATAACAAGAGGTCACAGCTGGACAATAAGAGCTATAAGTGTGTGTTTCTCAGATACAATGAATAGTCTAAAGCTTACAGGCTTTTTGATCCCATTGCCAATAGAATTGTAACCAGCAGAGATGTGGTCTTCGAAGAAGATAAGAGTTGGGATTGGAAGAGAAGTGAAGAAGAGGTGAAGCTTGATGTACTTGATTAGAGAGGTGGTGACTATGAAGATGGTGAGCATGATGGAAGTGGCTCTTATGAAAATGAAGGAAATACAGAAGAAGAGAGTAACCAAGATGAACCACCAACTCAAACTAACTTGAATTAAGGCAGCAGACAAGGTTCAAGTAATGAACAAAGCTAATCTGAAGATAGCAAACAAGGTTTAAGTGATAAACAAAGCTCATCTAAAGATAGTCCTTCGAGTCCTTCGAGTTCACCTGGAGAAAGAATTAGAAGATCTCTCGTATGGGTGCAAGACTTTGTAAGTAGAGAAGGCCTATCTGAAGGGGAAGATTTGCACCTTGCTTTGTTTACCTCACAAGAATATCCAACTTGCTATGAAGAGGCTGCGAGATGTGAGAAGTGGAGGAATGCGATGGATTTGGAGATATAAGCTATCATGAAAAATGAGACTTGAGAGTTGGTGAATCTTTCGGTTGGAGCAAAGAAGATTGGTGTTAAATGGGTGTATAAAACCAAGCTAAATGAAAATGGAGAGATCGATAAATGCAAATCTCGCTTGGTGGCGAAAGGTTATGCTCAGAAACATGGGATAGATTTTGACAAGGTGTTTGCTCCAGTGGCACGGTGGGATACAATTCGAATGGTCTTGGCTTTGGCTGCTCGGAATGGATGGTCAATATTTCAGTTAGATGTTAAAAGTGCTTTCTTGCACGGGGAGTTAAAGGAAGCTGTGTTTATTGAGCAGCTGCAAGGTTATGAGAAAAAGGGTGAAGAAGAGAAAGCTTACAAACTTAAGAAGGCTTTATATGGCCTAAAGCAGGCTCCGATGGCATGGTACAGTAAGATTGAGTGTTATTTTCTCAAAGAAGGTTTCAAAAAATGTAGTCATGAGCCTACTCTTTTTGTCAAAACTGAAGTTGGAGGGAAGATCCTAATTGTAAGTCTTTATGTAGATGACTTAATTTTTATTGGGAATGATACTTGTTTAATTGAGGAGTTCAAGTATTCAATGAAGTCTGAATTTGAGATGACAGACTTAGGAAAGATGAGATATTTCTTAGGTGTTGAAGTTCAGCAAAGTTCGAAGGGTATCCATTTGTGTCAGAAGAAATATGCCAAAGAAGTTCTCTTTAGATTTGGTATGGAAAATTGCAATCTGGTATAGAATCCCATAGTGCCTAGTTCGAAGTTGACAAGAGAAGATGGAGGGAAGAAGGTCGATACATCTCAGTTCAAACAGATGGTCGGTAGCCTCATGTATCTAACGGCCACCAGACCTGATTTAATGTACAATGTATGTCTTGTGAGCAGATATATGGCCAGTCCAGCTGAAGAGCACTTGCTTGCTGCTAAAAAAGTACTTCGGTATGTGAAATGAACTCTGGAGCTCGAGGTGTTCTATGAAAGAGAAGGTGCAGCCGAGTTAGTTGCATTCTGATGCAGCGATTATGCCGATGGATCAGTAATGATAGGAAAAGCATCTCAGGCTATGTGTTTAAGCCGAGTGGAGGCGTTGTAGCTTGGTCCTCTAAAAAACAGCCGGTTGTAACTCTTTCTACAACGGAGGCGGAATATATTGCTGCGGCGAAGTGTGTTTGTCAGAGCATTTGGATGAAGAGAGTGCTAAATCAGATAAGTCCTTCTCCAAGTAAGTGTATTACTGTGTTTTGCGATAACTCATCTACTATTAAGTTGTCAAAAAAATCCGATTTTACATGGGAGAAGCAAGCATATAGATGTGAGGTTTCACTTTCTACGTGATCTCACGAGAGATGGTGTTATTGAGTTGAAGTATTGTGGTACAAATGAGCAGCTGACAGACATTATGACCACACCTTTGAAGTTGGAGAGCTTTATGAAGCTTCGAGAGCTGCTAGGAATGAAGTTCTTAGAGGAGCTAAACTGATTGCTTTTGGCAACTTCAATTTAGGGGAGGAATTGTTGGAGACATTTTCAAATGTCTCGTAGGTTTCTTCCAAGTCAGTCAATAACTCCTGGAGTTTAGGAGCTCATTTTGTTTCTGTTTGTATTTGACTATTTACCTAGCTAATTACCACGATCTTAGGATTTGTAAAAGACGTTGGCTTAAATTCTTGCATTTCTGTTATTTGTAATGGCTTTATAAGCCAAGTTTCATTTAGTATTGAATAACAATCATTTCAGTGTGATTGAAAGCATCTTCATTAAAGTTTGGTTGTTCTTTCATGAGTTCCATATTAAAATGTCAATTTTGTTAAGAGGAGTAGCTCAAGCCCTTTATATGTTAGTTAATATTTCGAAATTTAACCGACGTGGAATTCATCCCTTTAACGAAGTCAACGGGTAGTTTTATTTTATTTTTCTCAAATGTTTGTTAGCTGTCATCTTGTGAAAAGTATGTATTTATTTCTCAAATTTGTATTTATGGTGGGTTTTAATTTCTTTTCTTGGTGCAACACTCATTCATGTGCCATAAGGTCAAAAGAGATAATTCTTGACTTATTAAGGTCAAAGGTAGAATATCAATAAGAATAGAAGTTGTTGTAGAAGAAGAAGAAGAAATGATATGTTTGGAAGAACTGGTTTTTAGGGTTTTGTGTGCCGCTTTGTTGTAATGTAGCTATTAAAAATTGGATCTTAAACAGTTAGAGGGTTAATGTTTGTCAGATTTAAATTAAGTGATGAATTTTGTTTAATTTAAGGTACGTGTTGAAGAAATGCTTGCAACATTCTTACTCACTGTTGGTCAAAATTTTTGATATTGTCTTACTCGAAAAACGTTTGATCGAGCACATTCCACATCTAGCAGAAATTTCAACAAAATTATAAAGGCTTTGAACACAATTGCATCTGATATGATGGTCAAACCTAGATAGATAGTACCATGTAAAATAAGAGGAAGTACAAGATTTTATCCTTATTTTAAGGTAAATTATATAACATTGTTTATAACAATTACTTATTTGGTAGAGTAGAGCAAGATTTCGCTTTTTTATATTCGTATAGAAATTATTTTTAAAAGATTTCATTTATTTAGGATTGTGTTGGAGTTATTGATGGCACACATAAACCGGCTATGATATCAGGATGTGACGTAAGCAGCTATCGTAATCGCCACGGAACATTATCACAAAATATATTGGCAACTTGCAACTTTGATTTGGAATTCATTTATATCTTTAGTGGATGGTAGGGTTCAGCTCATGCTTCAAAACTACTAAATGATGCGTTAGTAAGAAGAAATGGATTTAAAGTACCACAAGGTTTGTACTTTTTTGTTTTTTGAATTGTGTTATAAGTTATATGTTTTTTGTCCGGAATAACACTTTATCTTTTTTTTTTTTTTACATGAGATCAATATTACATACGATTTATGTATTTACAGGTAAATATTTTCTTGTGGATTGTGGATTTGCGAATCATCGTCAATTCTTAGCTCCATTTCGAAGTGTTCGATATCATCTCCAAGATTTTTGTGGCCAAGGTCGTAATCTTGAAAATGTTAATGAAGTATTCAATTTTCGTCATGCTTCCTTGAGAAATGTAATCGAGAGAATATTTGGCATATTCAAATCACGATTCAATATTTTTAAATCGGCACCTCCATATCCATTTAGAACACAAGCAAAGCTAGTGTTAGCTTATGTAGGATTGCACAATTTTCTTCGCAAAGAGTGCCGTTCTGATGAATTTTCTATTGAACCAAACAATGAAGCTTCATCTCCATCATTAGCAGTATTTGAAGAGGATGATGATATTTTTGAAACTCAAGAACAACAAAGAAAGCATGCAAATGAATGGAGAGCTAATATAGCATCAGAAATGTGGAGGGATAACGTAAACGATGTGAATGAAGAGTGATAGAAATTCCTTCTATTAAATTCTTTGAAGTAAAACTTTTTTATTATAGTAGTAAAACATATTACTTTTGTTATTTGTGGTTGAAATAATTACAGCAATCTATATGAGCATGTCACATTTGAAGGCTATTTTAATTTTTTTATTTTTGCAATAATGGACATAAATTAGTGGTCTATTTTTATTTTTATTTTTTAAGAGCATTAGTCTATTCATAACAAAGAAAATAGTGCAATGGTACGTGGAATTTTAAAATTTTCTCTATTCCAAGTTGAAATTTGAGTAATTGTGGAGGTAAAATTATGATTTTTTTATAAAAAAAAAAAAACCGCAAATTTATGAAAATCTATAGAAATCCATGAAAAACTATATAAATTCTTGAGAATTCATTAAAATCTATAATATAGAATTATGTAGAAATCTTATAAATTTTATGGAATTCTATTCAAATTCATAAAATTTATGAGAATTCATTAAGAAATCTTTTAAAATTTGAGTTGATGACACTCCTAAATGTACATTTACCAAATGTTTTCAAAAGTTAATCACGACCGTAGAGAATTCTCTCCGCTACTGAAACAAAAAAAAATATATATGTCTGTGTGTCACTACGTCTTCAATCTCACTCTCAAACGAAATTCTCTTCCAAACAATATTCTCTTTGCTCCTTGATCTAATCACTACTTTAATTCTAAAACCATAACTACTGCAACTCGAATCGTCATCCTCGCCAACAAATGATTTAATCCAGTAAGACATTCTCATACATCACACGATCGAATTTTACTGCAAAAAACGGTATACTAGTCACCAACTATATAGAAATTTACTCCGTTACAAGCACAAAAAAGTACTTTTTTATCTACGTTTTCATCCTCTCAAACCAAAATCCATATCTCTCTCTCAATTCTTCAATTCCTCCATATACTTCTCCATATTCATCAAAATCAAATTCCCCTCAAACAAAACTTTATCTTTTTCTCATTCTTCTCAACTCTTCAATCCATTAAAATTATCTACGATCGAATTCCATCGCAAAGAAATGCGGTATGCTAATACTAGTATATTTTAAAATAAGTGATCGAAAGGACATTTTCTATAATTTCGTGCTTTAGGTTTAACCGACGTGACGTAAATATATTTCGTACAGTGGTGTACGTTATCTGAATTTTCTCACGACTTTCCTCGGGGAAAAAATCTCAAATCCGAAACCAAAGCAAATTTCAGACATGGGAATCGTTGGAAACCTCAATCCCGATCAACTTCAGTTCTTCAATTCTCAAGGTAGTAAAAAAGTATTAAGTAATATGTGTAAACGGTAATTTTTTTAAATTTGCCTTTAATGGAACAGGGTATTTAGTGTTGGAATCATTCGCAAGCCCTGAAGATATAGATTCCTTGAGGAAAAGAATGGATCAGTTACTTGATGAATTTGATTGTTCTAAGAGTGCTTCAATTTTTTCCACCACAAACCAAGTAAAGATCCGAATAAAAATCCAATCTTTAATTTTCTTTTGGTAACTTAAGTTGAATTATTGCGGGAATAAGTTAGAATTTTGAGTTCTATTAATTTTTGCTTACTCCTTTTGTTCTGGGTACAGCAACAATTGACTGATGAATACTTCTTTGAGAGTGCTGAGAAGATTTCGTTTTTCTTTGAAGGTATTAGATTATGATGAATCGGTCATTAAATTTTAATTATTGTAAAATTTTGTGTGCTAATTATGATTGATTAAGTTTGTTTGACTTATGTTTGATACTTGCAACAAGATAGAAGGTGCTGAAGTAAATATTTTAGTTATTTGATTGTGATAGGAAATAAAATAAAGTGTAAATTGATGGATAGGCCATAAAGAATGTGATTTTTTGTACATAAAATATTCAGATTTTATTTTTCTTGATTTTAAAATATGTGTATGAGCCTACAAGGGAACCTGGAATTCAATATCGGGTATGTTCTGTTTGCTGTTTTATTAGTATGTTTAGAGTTCAAGATATTATAGTTATTCTTCGTGTTGGTGGATGCAAGTAGGTTCAACTTTATTCATCCATGTCTGTGATATGGTCTTGGTCTCTTTTTGACGTGGCTTATTGGGATAAGCACATGCATTTCTCTTGATGCCATTCTTTGTATACTTCACTTTGAAATGATGCATGGATTTGTATTTTCAACAGAGAAAGCATTTGATGACGACGGTCACTTAAAGCAACCAAAGCAACTGTCGATTAACAAAGTTGGTCATGGTATGTTAGAATTCGTATATTTTTTCGATTAGGAATTATGTACAACTTGAATATGCTTTATTGAAAGTTGGTACTAGTTTCTTAGTGTGATATTGCATACATGTATTATTTTTCAGATTTGCACGGCATTGACCCAGTGTTTAAGAAGTTCTCAAGCTCAGAGAAAGTGTCAAGCTTATTATGCTCTTTGGGATACAGAAGGCCGGTGATCATACAGTCCATGTACATTTTTAAGGTACTTCCCCTTCATGTTGAAGTTTCTTGTGAAGTTTACAATCCAAATGTTCTTATCCGTATTCTGACCCTGAAAAAAGCCGTTGCGTTCATATAACTGAAAATCAAAAGTAGTGTTTTAAGTTGTTGCATATTAGATTATCTGTTCAAAGCCCGTTCCATTTGTTAGGGATACAGTTCCTAGGTGTCCAAGTTTGTCCTTAAACTTTCATAATTATTTAAGTATAAGATGCACAGACACTCTCCAATAGGATACTTGTCCTTATTGGACAGGGTTTGACACTGATATTCTTCAAACAGTCTTGTACATATGACTAACACTCCTTTGTCCGTATTTACAAAATTGAAATGGAAATCCAAATTTCAGATATAATTTTTTTCTACTATAGAACAATATCTAACATTACTACAACACTCATTTATGCGATATAGAAGAAGAGTTGATCATAATTGTACTATTATTGTACAATTCTATGTGCATAATATTATTGCATTTGGACTGAGACGTTTAGGAGTAATGTTGATTTATTGGAGTTTCTGGACCTTGGATGTGAGTATTCAGAGAGTTCATTGTCCTCTTTGTGATAGAATAGCATTGTGTGTTACTAGGCAATTTCACAGTAAAAAATTTTGCAGCTAAGTTCAATGAGGGGCAACCCACCCATATAATTCTTATTTGTTCAGTTTTTCAACTTTTTCCATTTTTACTTATTTTACTTTTAGGGAGATTTTGGTAATTATTATCTATATTCTACACATGGCATGGTTTATGTCATCAATTGTCCACATATACATCCATGTGTACTTGCCATGCTATCAATTTAATGGAGCAGTGGTGGTGAAGGTAATGTACATGAATTTCATTTCCAGCAACCAGGAATTGGTGGTGAAGTGGTGCCACACCAGGATAATTCATTTCTATACACCGACCCACCAACTTGCACGGGGCTGTGGCTAGCTCTAGAAGATGCTACAATTATAAACGGTTGCCTTTGGGCTATCCCGGGATCCCAAAAAGGTATCAGTGTCTCATATTTACATTTGTCTCCCTTCCTTCTTGATCCTCGAAAAGAGTTAAATAGGGTATCGATTTTTTCTTCTTTTGTCATTACAGATGGCCTCGTGAGAAGATTCATTAGAGATGAGAACGGGGTTCACTTTGATAATCCATCCCCAACCTATGATCAAAAGGATTTTGTTCCTATTGAAGTCAAAGCAGGCTCCTTGGTAGTCATTCATGGGGATCTTATTCATCAAAGGTCAGTTGACTGAACTCAGAGCATTCTTAAAAAATTTGAAGGTACTATTAGATAACTTGACTTTTGTACTTCTAAGTAAAAAAGTTGAGTAAACTTGAAGCTTAAGCCACCCATGCTTCTTATTTAATGAAGTACTGCTTTACAGTTACTTATCATGATGCGCATTGTTTTCTTCTACAGTTTTGAGAACAATTCCTCAAAATCACGGCATGCATACAGTTTGCACGCGGTGGATACTGATGGTTGTAAATGGACTGAGGATAATTGGTGAGTGATGATTATCGATATTGACTCTAATAAGCTCCATGACATAGAAAAAGTGATTATACAATCATTGCCACCATAAAGTGATAAGTTAGGTTAAACTCCAATTTATCGATGTATGTATGTTGCCAATACTTTGTCGCTAAATTTCTTATTCTATTTTTTATATAATGTGAAGTAATAGTTACTTTTACTAGCTTAGTAAATGGTTTAGTCTTTATACAACTTTTGAGAAAAAAACATGACGTCCAAACTTAAGATACCTATAAGCAAGGAGGCTAATCTTGTTCGATGGTTAAACTTGGACTAAATAAACATTTTTTTAGCTGTTACAGTGCAGCAGCGTAAGATGTTCAATGACTTGCACCTTGAAAATAAAGCGTTAGATTTTAGTATATGTTCATCAGTTCGGACCTTTGATTTCCACGATATGCATCCCTAACCTTGCATCATGTACAAGTGGGATCAGTTTGATCAAGAGATCAAATACAAAATTTAATTACTCAACGTTTCCCACCTTTAGTTTTTTCATCTTGCTCTTATTTTCTCCGTAGTGAATCCCTCTATATGCCAACTATTTATTGTTTGACATAATGGTGCTTGAGAATAGTGGGTAACCGGAGTATTTTTTGTTAGATTTGGATGATAATATCTAAGTTAGATCATTTTTACAATTTCATAGAAATGGCGATTTCCTTTAGTTTCAATGTCCAGGAAGAAACACATGCATAGCGCTTTAAATGTTTTCAATGCACGACTGCCAGAATCGAGTTACTGACCATATTTGTCTATTTCTAACTTCTTTCAGGATTCGAAGAAAAGTAGATCCTGAGCCCCTTTACGCGTGTTGATTTTAATCTATAATCAGAAGTTACGTTTGCTACTCCTGTCCTCTGTGTATTCTGTACATTAGAAACTTTGCTATGGCATAATAATGTGTTAAGAGTAAGCTTCCAGGCAACAAGGCAAAGAAACATGGAAAAACATAGTATTTCATTTTAACGTCAGTTTTCTGCATATACTTCCAATTGCATCTTTATAAGGGTTGATTCTTCCTTTTCCATAACCTGCATGTGATCTAGAATCTTGAAAATTGGTTTGTAGAATATATGATTATTTAGGGATCACCCAATCATGACCACATTGTGAAAAGAGGGCATCCATACAGAGCAAGCAAGTCTTAGGGATGAGATTCCTGTGCAAGGACCTCACTTGTCATTGTATTTACAGTGTTCTCTCTCTTCTATCACAAGAAAGAATGGGTGCCACAATCAAGGCCTGGATGTAGTGATCATGACCTTTTCCATGCACGATGGTTTTTCTATTCTTTTTTCATAAATCACAGAATAACTTTAGAGACGTGTAGGTGCACCTAAGTCGGTTATCTTGGCAGGAAGTCGTTTGAAATTGGAAATTTAGAGGAACGCTCTGCCCCTGGGTATGATAACGAGGGAAAACCCTTTTTTGAACTAATGACTTGTGGAAGTTGGGTCTCTCCGGTCCTCGTGGGAAACTGGACAGTAACATAAGACCTAAAAAGAGGTGTAGAGAATTGAGTACGAGGCTAGTCATTGTCTTGTTGGGACAATAGAAAGCAAAGGATCAAAACAAGCAACCATTTATAGACTAACTGAATCTCCTTTTTGTTACTCGTTGTGGTAATTTTTGTCACATATACTTGCTTTTGTGATCAAGTAATACAATTGTATGTATATGTTGCATTTCTTTCGAGTGATCTTTCGCACTGGCTAAGCTAGCTTTTCTCTTCTCGAGTGTCTCTCTCTTGAAACGACTCTTTGCTTTAGTTGATTTTTCAAACTAAGAGCCCGTTTGTTTTCAATTTTGATTTTGCTAAAAAACTAAAGTCAAAGTCAACAATTAATTTGAACTACATATTTCATGGTCGTACAACTTTTCAACTACACATTTCAACAACTTTTATCAAAAAGTCTGATTTTAATCAAAATCAAACACACATTTGGTGGAGTTTAAAAGTTGTTTTTTATGATATTTTGAAAAAAATTGATGAAATGTGTGGTTGAAAAGTTGATGTAAGTTTTTAAAAATGAGTTTGGAAAAAAAAAGTTAAAAAAACTCAACCAAACATGCTCTAAGTGGAAGTCGAACTCTAAATGGGAAGTGTAAGTTTGACAAAGTCCTAATTAAGCCTAGGGCACGTTTTTATCTTTTTTTTAAAAAATACTAGGGCCAAGCTCATACCCAGCAACATAGTGAAGGCTTATTCATCCAATCTCACAACTAAGAAAAAGAAAAGGTTTTGCAAGATGGTTATCGTTCCTCCTTACATTGTTTTCAAGTTTAACCATCAAAGTAAATGCAGTAATTTAAATTTACCTCCATAGACAATACGTCAACGTAATAGAGTTGTAAATCAGATTGTGTGAGACAAACAAGGCCCAATTTTGAGGCAGCCTATGCTGGGCCCAACAAGATCGGCTTGAGTCTACGGTGTAAAGGTTTTTTCAAGTAAAGACAAACTTGTGTTAGTGAACCAACAAAGCTACGTGCCTCTACGGTCAAGTCAGGCACGACCAAACTGTAGAGGCTGGATAGGCCTCGGTCGTGTGCTTTCACATTATGACACCTTTACTTTAACCTATTACTTGCCTGACCATTAACCACTACACAATTAGCAGTAAAACAGCTGTTAATATACAAACATAAGGTAAAGAAAAGCCCACAAACACCTTCCTGCCCAGTAAATACTACTACATGACAAAAGCCTCATAATCATTTCTTCAGAGGAAGAAACTCAAAGAATTTATTTGGAGTGATTTTCATCCTTGAAAACTCAGTGTCCTCTTTAGTAAAATTAAGGTTGGTTCTCTGGTCATTTCTCCAAATTGGGAAGAGCTCAAGAGTTGAATTTTCTTTATTTCCATTTTCAAGATTTGCCTTATCATCCTTCTTGAATGGCAGTGATATGCTGAGGTTTAGTGCAAGAAAATGCTTTGGATTTTCTTGATCTGAATCTTTCAATGGCCAGATTTCATTCCTTTCAGCTGTCTGCTGCTTTATCCACCTATCTGTTCCATATTCTGCTACAGCTGCTCTATGCATTGATACAGAATCCTGAATATATTTATTTTTACAGTTAATAAAAAGCTGATAAAACTTTTACACACTGATCAAGAAATTCTTAGCTTTTCATAAAAACAGCCCTAATATTTAAGAACAGAATCCAGCTTTGTAGCCCTATTCTTTTTCCATCATATAAAAGGTTTTCATTTTATTTAATCTGTATTTAATCCTTTGACCTTTATACTATATAATGAGCTATTAATAAATTGTTAACTAAGTCAAAAAGTGTAGTATTACATAATATAGATAGAATGTACTTTTTTGGAAGGCTATGCATATACAGACCTCTGAAAGTGTGGTGCATTTTGAGGGGGTAGACAACTTCTTTGGATGTTTTGTTTCCGTGTCTTTCCTGCTCAAATCTGCTAACAAATTTACAATTGCAGCAAATTAGTTTGCTTTATATAAACTCAAAATCTTTCTTTTCCTAGCAAAACACAAATAGAATGACAAATGGTAACTCCCTTTGGGGGTGTAAAGTGGGCTAGCCTCGTGCCGGAACCTAGCACGGCCAGTGTTTATGCGGTTCGTGCCAAGCCTGTTCGGTAAAAAATCATGGCCCCGCACGACCTACACTGGACCGGCCCACGTGGACACGAGAAAATTTATTTTATTAAAATTTTAAAAAAGAACATATCTAGCAGGTGGCAAACCATTCATGTGAGCAGCAGGCCTGGCTTCACGACCTAGAATTTTTCGTGTACTAGGCCGTTCCATGGACTAAGCCCGGCTGATGCCACCTAGACTGGTGCTAAACACCCATGATGCTACGTAGCAATATTCATATAACAAAGTTATATGTTGTAATGAGAAGAAGTTAAGTATACCTGCATGTTCCCTTTCAGGGTTCTCAAAGACATCAAATTTCCTTTTTCCAGATAATAATGCCTCTTGTTGACGACGTTTTTTCTGTCTTTCTCTTGCTTTGTGGTTTTGAAACCAGTAAAACACGTTCTTCCCTTCAATTTTTCCAAATCGACGAAGCTTTGCAGCAATTTGCTGGATTTGTTGAGCTGATGGAGTTCTTATTCCACATCTATACATTTCTTGAAGGGCCTGTAATTGATCTGCTGTTGGATTCCATCTTGAACTCATGACTGAAGGTTCTGCATTAATCTCTCTTCTGAATTCATCATCATTCACAGTAGCTACAAGAAATGCATTCCAAATATCAAATAGAAAAACTAGTGAAAAAACACAGAAAAAATGAAGTGCGTGCTTCATATATAGACAGGACTGGAGAATGTAATGAACGAGATTTCAGTTTCACTACCATCCAATCCTCACTACAAAACACGACTCTAAACTCTAAAGAGTTTGTGATAATGGCATACTTAGATGCTGGTTCCACGCAAAGATACTAGGGTTGCAAATGCAACAGCAACAATTAGGAGTTGACATTGCAGAAAATTCAGTACTGCTGCTAGCATTGATCGTGGGCTTGGGCATTAGAGGTCGAAGCTTTCGGTCATACGAGTGATGAGTCTCTTTGCCATGATCACTACAATGTACAATCCACATTGTCTCTGCGTGTGGGGGTGAGGATTCTATTTCTTGCTCAAGAACCGACTTTATAATGTCATTCAAAGTGCATACAGTTAAGGTTCATGTAAGATAATCTCTCCCCCCCTCTCTCTCTCTCTCTCTCTCTCTCACACACACACACAGAGTATTGAATAGAGCCAAAGAGACAATAGAATTTGGGTTGTTTGATAGATAAAGACTTAACAAGGAGACAAAGAAGCTAGATGCAGTAGAGAAAAAGGATAATGCTATGTTTTTGTTTTGAGTGGAACAAGAAAGACGATATTGACCACCCTGTATATATATTCTTTGTCACCCACCTACCTAGACTGGGGTGGGGGTGGGGGACGGGGACAAAGGCTAAGGCGCTAAGCTATCAAAGGAGGAATTGAATTGAAAAGAGAGGTGAAATTCTGGTAAATTTTGGGAGGCGGAAATGAAAAGTGACTTGACAAAGATGAGATTATGAGAAAACTTTCATTAGACTTCAATATCTTGTTTTTCATTTACTAGCCACCTACTCAGGCCGATCTCCGTGTCTCGTACTTCTCACACGTGTCTTTTTTATTTCAATATGCCCTCCCACATACATATAGACGTGTACTTGTACATGTGTATATATGTATAATTGGAGAAGTACTTGACAAAATGAGTCGTAATAGTAATAAATTTGAGCGAGTATTGATTATAGACATAAATTTCAATAAAGTCCTCGTGATAAGAGTGACTATTCACTAAAAACAGAGCTGTTCATAAATTTGTAAGATTGTGTACAGGATTTAGAGATGGCAATTTGACCCGAGTCCTACACCCGTTCTATTTTGGACTATCATGTCCCACGCCCTGCAACCGAACACGCTTTTTTACCATTCCTAACAAGATTGGCACATGTCCAACTCGTATCAAAATAGTCAACAATTGAAAT
Source organism: Forsythia suspensa (assembly GCA_023638005.1). Lineage (NCBI taxonomy): Eukaryota > Viridiplantae > Streptophyta > Magnoliopsida > Lamiales > Oleaceae > Forsythia > Forsythia suspensa. The sequence continues at coordinate 38,675,424 of CM042669.1, read as the reverse complement.
TTCGACAAATAATTCTTCGTGTCGACTATTCTTTCTCTTGATTGCTCAACTAACATCAACTGTTTCTTATGTTTCCAACCTCCCACAATTTAGTTCTTGGTCTCTAAGAACTTGAAGAATTCAATCCCAGTAATTATGGCATTGTTTCACTCGACTCAATTTTGAAGCATTATTGACTAATTATGATCTCTCTCTCTCTCTCTCTCTCTCACACACACACACACACATTGTTGTCCAATTATTTGCACTCGTGCAACTGAATGATTATTTTCCTAACTTCCAACAATAATTTTTGCTCAATTTGACAATAATTATAAAGTCATTTGTTGAAGCATCATTATTTGTGATATATAAATTATTATCAAGTCAGCTCCACTTGTGCGTTCATTGCCTTGTTTTTGTCATAGGTCATAACTCTTACGTTAACTAGTAGTCCATATTTTATATAAAAAAATTTATAATTTTGATATTTTTGTTGGTCCCCTTCTATACCCTAATTGACACTTTCAGAGATTGAAATATTGCGTAAAATAAAGAACACGAGATTTTTCATCACAAATAGTCCAAATGTTTAGCCAAATGACTTGCATCATCACCTGTCAAGTATTAATATAAGAATAATGCTTTAACACTAGACAAAAACCTTCAAGAACCAGAGACAAAGTACAGAGTTTGTAGATTAACACATATCTAACAAACTCTCTCAAAAATACACCAAAACCACTTACTCAACCACACAGGTTATAGTTCACCTAGAACAAACTAAACATTCTCTCTTTACACATAGAAACACCAAGTATATCTTGTAAACCTTTGATTTACAAGATGAAAAACCAAAGAAAAGAAGAAGACGAAGTTCAATATATGTGACACTGTGTTTCCACACCGAAAAGCCACCTACATTTAACCTCAGAAGCCACCAGATGAAGCATCACGGCCGTCCAATTTTCCACCTGTCACAATCTGGAAAAGGTGTCATTTTTTCATTAGAGAATTGTTAATTCCAGAGGCGACTCGGGAGGTCATACATTGTACAAAAACCGTTGGAATAATGAATTGGTGCAAACAAAATGTTCAATATTTACAAATATGGGCTTTTGATCCCGGCGCGCAAAATGCTTGCTAGATAAATATCAATCTACACATTTCACCCTTCTCAAACGATTATTTGTTCAAAAGGCAACATGGATTGCCATCTTCATATCATTGTACAGTTCCAGGAGAATACAATATTCTTTTAAGCTAATTGAAGAATAATCGCTAAGCTTCTTGTATAAACTACATATGCAAATCCCTTTATGGGTAGAGAGATACATGTTGTTTCGGCAAATTAGAGAGGATGCTCGACTAGTCGAGAAGCTTGTTACAAGTGCAAACTCCAACAGCAGCAGCAAGATGCCAACCAGCATGTAGAAATGGAGTTTCAGGAAACAAGTCGTCGGCAATGAAAAGTGCACCCCCTAACAATGATGACATCTTATGCACATTATGGGCCATCCTGAGGTCTGGATCTTGGTACGCTCTCTTCGCAAATGCAACCTGGATGACAAATCGAAAATATTTTGTTGAACAAGTTTGTTTCAACAGATAAAGGAAGAGATTGTGCTTACGGAAGGAAGATGTTCCATGAAGATCAAAAGATTTATACAAGCAGAAACGGAAGCACAGCTCAAATTAACATGAAAACTAAAAACATAACAAGATATTCATCAACTGAAAAAAAAAAGATCCTGTTGGATTTTGAATCGAATTTTTACTCTGATGGATTTTCAGAGCTGGAAATTACGTCAGTAATTTTATTTTTGTTTGTTTCTATTGTTATAAAAAGACAATGAAGGAATTTCCTATTTATTTTCAGAGATAGAATGTTTCAACAAAAATTCCAGCATTAATACTAATCTTTTCTGAGAAAAGTAAAAAAAAAAAAAATATTCCGGCAGAGAATCTGATACCATCAGCATCACAGTTTTTCCATCGGAAATTTTCAGTCACTGTTGGCATGTATTTGTGGTGGAAAAGAATTGACATAATATAGATATACTGAAGGCAGAGACATTTGTGCAATCAGTTCTCTGACTCGCCCTCCCTGCTTACAATGCACACCTATCCACTCGATATATTCAACGATCAAAATGCATCGCCATAACACAAATGAGGCAAATTTGGGCAGTGAATGGAATGGAAAATGGGGGCAGTACTACATCAATTTGTCACCAGAAGGTCAATCGTCCATGTGAGCGCAGTGGACGCAACAACTAGAATTTGTATTTTCATCTAGTCACCATATTTGATTATTCTTATGTCATCTATTGTATTTAACAACCATCACAATGGTTTATTAATATTCAAAGTGCATATTTCTACCTCCATAATCCCTGTGTGAACTGCTGACACCACCAGAGGCTGAATCGGTAGAAAGAAAGCTGAAGCTGCCGTCAGTAACTTCGGGTTCTCATTCCTAAGTGCCCTAGACAGACACTGCAGGAAGAATTAAGTTCTGGCTCCTATGTAAGTGAAACCGAAAAAGAAAACAAATATAGAAACCACAAGTAATACAGATAGTATTAAAAATATTCTTGACAATAAATGGGTAGATCAAAAGAAGAAATTCACTAGGTTGCCCTTTGTGGCTCATGTTTACCCCATTCTAGATTATAAACAAATTATATATTCTTACAGAAATCGCCTTCTTATTATTTTTATGAATTCAGTCAATCTCTTAAGGTCTATTTGGTAGGATGGACCATACACGATTGGATAGTATTAAGGAAAGAAAAGAAACTTAAATCTTGTTCATTATACTTGTTCTGTCTTGTCACACTATGTCTAATACTGCGAACAAAACATGCACTTACGCTGAGAATAAAGTTCGATGTTCAAGCATTCGTGTTTTAAATATAGCTGCATCTATCACGAAGCATTTTTTTCCCAACATTAAATCCCATAACATTTTACAGTGATTCAATTATTTATACTCACCACTGTTGCTGTGGCTATCATTGTGTAGTCAGCCCATCTGAGATACTTCCTCAATTTTCCTCTTGAAGCATGGTATACGCTGGAAGCAATTCCTACTCCAATTAATGAATTAGCATAGAGTTTACAATTAAAATTCTTCCTGCAGCATTAGCGAAGCATGACATGTAAGGTGATAAGCATATATAGCTGTTGTACTGATTATTAAAAAATTAAGTGCATGTTGGTTTACAAAACTGGATAGGATTCGACAATTTTTATTTTATTTTTTGAAACAGGACTTGACAATTTTAATAAACTAGAGTTTAGCTTTAATTTGGTTCTTTAATATGGTCGAGTGCTATCCAATCCTTCTTATCAAATATGCCACATGGAAAAAACTAACCTTGGGACCTGGATCCCAAGAGCAATAAAAGGAAGTGAAGTAAGCACATTAACGACTGTTTCTGCAAGATGTTTATCGCCTAACAGGAAAAAAGCATTATGTTAGCATACGAAATAAAAATAGAGGCGTCAAGAAGATACTTCATCTACACCAATAGACGAATTAGTCTTCACAATACCATTCATGCAACCATGGATTGGCTTCAGACAAGCAGGCCTTTGCTGCCATACTTTCCTGGTTAATAAGATCTTTTCATTAAAAATAAATTTTCCAATAAAATAAATAATCTTTTAAATTTTACAATCATATGTTAAGTAGATTGAAATCTCAAACTCTTCACTCACTGTACTCTTAGCCTTTGGTTACACCTAACATCAGATCTTCCATAAGTAGATTGATGGAAGTCCCCATGCTGTTTTATCTCTTCATATGCAAATGGTAAGTGAGGCACCAGATGCACTCCATACACACCGTTTAAGGCTGTACTAGGCTTCAATGCACTCTCGGGACTCATATGCTACTTGGCAACCAGTCGATTGAATCAGACTGATTGCCAGGAATAACATACAGGTCTCGATACGGAGAAGTGTGGACGCACCAAGTCCTGAACCATTGTACCATGATTAAGTAAGAACTTCAATGAGATGTCAAAAAAAAGAACTGTGCTCACGCATGTCCAGTGTTCAAGCCAAAAAGACAATAGTATAGAAAAGTTGGAAACACACTAAACTCAGAATCATTTGCAAAATTCATCAAATTTCTCTGTACTATATAGCTTAATACTACCAATATTGCTAGACAGTTCGTACCTAAGTCACAATATTTTCCTTATATGCCACTCTTCTTTTGCTCTTGCTCTAAAACATTCTCAACTAGGAGTTTACGGAAGCTTCATCTTTCAAATAAACCTTGCTTTCAATAATCTGGCTCTACATCCATTCTCTAATGCCCCTTCTACAACGGTTTATAGGACAGGTCTATGCACATCTGATATTTGAGGAACAATATTAATCCTTTATCTTTCAATATTTTTTGCACAAGTTTGACATTTCTCAGAGTTTCCATGACAAAAACAACATAGGTGAGCCGTCGGCAGAATTACCCATCCCAAGTCAGGTGAACAATCTAAAATGTTGATTGTTTCTCTTTATCTTTTTCATTTCAAGGGAAGTGAGTGATTTTTCAGTATCTTTAAATATATTTAGCTATAGTCACCATGCATGACTCACACACATAAATAAATCATCTCGTCTAAAAGCTTAAATTGTTAGAGCGATCACACTTATGTTTATTAAAATTTAGTATTCAATCACACTTATGTTTATTAAAATTTAGTCTTCAACGCGCGTCGGGCGCTGTATTCACTTTTTCCCCCCCCAAAGGCAAGATACTGCACATTTTCAAAATGGACACTTGAACTCAGACCTCTGATATCATGTTATACCGCCTCTCCTCTCATCCAACACATACATATTTTATTTATTTAATTTTAGTCTTCATTGAATATGAGAAAATTTAGAAAACTGAAACTGCATTCACCATAAATCATATTGGATTCAAGAACTCAGGGTATGCGGTAATCCACAGATTTTCAACCCAACTTGCAAACCCATTAACTTATGGTGCACAAGAAATGAGAAAATTACACATAAAACTTCACAGGATTGGACCACAACAATCACTCAATCCAACCATGCAATAAACCCATTATAGTTTTTACATGTCCGAACCAAAATTCATGAATTTACATGTAAAATACAACATAAACAATTAATCCGAGCAGGGTTTCTAATTAGACACCCAAAAAAAAATTACATCAACATCAAAATCAAGAAAAAGGAAAAGCAATCAAGAAAATCGAAATACGGGTTCCATTAGAAATATTCTAAAGAGAAAAAGGGAGAAGAAGATGGTTACCTAAGAAATGGGAATTCGTGGCAGAGAGAGAAAATGGTGAACAAAAAGCTGTTTTGAAGGGTTGAAGAGAAGTAGTCAAAATTAAAATCAAAGATTGGGTTAGATAGAAGAGCCAGAGGTTTATATAAGAAGAATGATGCGAATTATAAAGAGCGAATCTTCCTTACAAAATAGTAATGTGTGCGGCATATTCGCATGTTACTTGCTAAAAGTTCCCGAATCTTACCTAGGATTTTGTCTCCTTAGGGCTTGGGCTGATCGGAGTTTCAGGGTATCTGTTACGTAGGAGTAATCTCTACTTCGCAAGTGTTACCGACAATTCATCCGATGGACAAATCTCCAATTTAATGTGGGCAAAACACTTGTTTAGGAGATTACCCTTAATCCATTATGACGTTTTTCAAAGTAATTTTTTTGTTTTAGAAATATAGGTTTATTTTCCCTTTTTATCTATTTCAAATTATAGATCACTTTCTCAACAAAAGAATAAAGTTAATTTCTTAGTTCTCTAAGAGCATCTCCAATACTAGATAATTTCTATAAAATCTATGTGACAAGAGAGAGAAAGAAAAAAAAAATGAGGAGAGAGAGTGAAATGAGGAAAGAGAAGGTAATAGACACAATTTATTGAAAAAATGAGTGAAAAGTGTTTAACAGGATGTCTAAAATTAGACTACATGTTGGAAGACTTTCTACAATAAATATTGTCACATCAATTTTGTCTCATCTACCTCATCGCCACATCAGTTGGATATTCAAAATAGAAGATAGTATTGGAGATAACGTCTTTTAAAAAGTCTACGTGACAAGTGAGATAAAAGAAATGAGGAGAGAGAGAGAGAGGGAGAGAGAGAGAGAGAGAGAGAGTGGAATGAAGAGAGAAAAAGAAAAATAGATGAGAATGATAGACACAATGTAGTAGTATTTATTATAGAAGGTGTCTAGCAAGCCGTCTAAATGTGGACATTCTGTTGAACAACCTTCTACAATAAATGCTGCCACATTAGTTTTGTACCCTCCAACTCATCGCCACATCAGCTGGACATTCAAAATAGAAACTACCATTAGAAATGCTCTAAGAGCATCTCCAATGTATTTAATGGATTGGAGAAAATGATGTGCCACATCATCACATAGACAAATGTCTATTAAAATTATTTCTCCAATGCACAATGTGAAATACTATGTGAGGCTGACATGGCACCATAAAAAAATAGAAAATATTAGTACTCCTTCTACATCTAGACGCTCCATGAGATTGAATGAGTCAGCAATTTTTTAATTTTTTACTTAATTTTTTAAAATTCTGTTAAGTAAATTAGTTTTATTAATTTTAATTTTAAAACATATATGTTACATAATCAACATTATTGGATTGTAGAAAGAACCCATTGGAGAGAATTTTTGGACTTCACTGTCTATTCATTCCACATAATCTACAAATCCGTCTATTTAATTGCCACATCAACCACAATTCATTGAGTGCATTGGAAATGCTCTAATATGTCCTTATTTAATGTGTCTTGTTATCAACAAAGTATTAATTACCATTATATTAATTGTATAGATATACTCCCACCGTCCCACAAAGATATACTCATTTCTTTTTTTACACAGATTAAGAAATCTCATTTAATGTAATTGAAATTATAAATTTTTCACACACTTTTTCAAGTATATCCCCATTTAATATTAGTCATTCATGAATCTAATAAATTTAAATACTTGTTTTGGGTTGATAACAATGTAAATTAAATAAGGATATATTAGGAAAATGAAAAATTTAATTTAATACAATCCTATAAAAAAGTAAGTGGCGCTATAATTTGGGACGAGATAAATAAGGAAAAGCAGTCTATCTATCTTTGTGAGGCACGGAGGAGTATTAGAAAAAATGTAAGTAAAATTTATTATTCCAATTATAATAACTATAATTTTTTAATATGTGTGAAAATAGAAGCAAAACTATCTTTTTGGAGACGGAGGAAATATCAATTTTAAGCGTTTACGAGGAATTCAATTTTGAATACTTTTTAGTAACAGTTTTTAAAACAGTTCAATCCATGCTTGAAATTTATTATCTAACGATTTTGAAGAGAGTAAATTAGAAGACAATTTGGAAAGAAAAAAAAAGTCAAAACTACCGATTTGACGAGTTGAGAAATATACTGCAAATTAATTTTGGATAGATTTTAAACCGCTTAAAAATCATCAAAACCAGTGAAAAAGAACCTCTCAAACAGGCCTTGAAGTTATAAATTAAATTCACATGATGTCGTTTTTAAGTTTTAATCGATAAAAATTTCTATTATTTATTATTTACCCAATGTTAAATTGACGTTTTCCTCTTGAATTTATTATATTTTATCGTTTTTAATTAGTTAATTTGTTTAAAAATATATATTTTCTTACTTCATCGAAATGCATTACTTTTTGAGTCACGATAGAGACAGAGATTATGAAGAAGCAAACATGAGAATAATGGCATATTCCACTTTTCATTGGAAATTTTACTCAAATAATACTAAAGTGGGGCAAATAATGATTTTGTAGCACTATTTCTCCTTTATTACAGATCAATATTCTGTGATGGACGATAGAAAGCCTATCTAACTCAACCGTTCACGGTCACATCATTTCATTGCATACAAAAGGGGCTTTATGTACTTTATTTTTATAAATTCTTTTTATATTTTAGCATCATTTATAGTATTTACTTAAGTTTTAACAATGGTGATCTCCTGCCCATAGGGGGCAGGATATGAAAAACCCACCGCTGACGTGGCGGTGCCATGTCAGCGGTGCAGTGAAAGAATTCAAACAAAGTGGCTGCCCAAAAATTGGTCTCACCAATTTCATTCCTGTCCAAATGGTTCCTGCCCATAATATACCCAAATTCAGGTCCCTTTTGCTCAATCTGAAACCCTCGCCTCTCTCCTCTCGCCTTAGTCGCGCTCTCCTCTCTCTCTCTCTCGCTGGTTGAACAAGCGGCCAGCAGGCCCATTTTTTTTAAGCTTAGTCCGACCCATATTTTCCGGCCACCTTCTCTGCCCTCTCATCAGGCCCAAATTTTCGGCGACCTTCTACGCATTCCATTGGCATTTCATCGTTGAGGTATATGCGAAATAAATGGTTTTTTTAGCTAATAATGGGAATGAAACTTGATTTTTATTTAGCTGGAATAAATGGTTTTTTTAGCTGGATTATGGTTTTACTTGTTTTTATTTTTTTTCTATTTTGCTTCATCAAATTAAATGTTAAATTTTTGCTTGTGAATAATGTAATGTATTTGTTGTTGAATAGGAATGGAAGCTGAAAGTGTGGATAATATTTTTGTTCCTCAAGTTTCCATAAGTCGAATTCCGAAGATTGGACAAGAGTTTGAATCGCATGAGGAGGCATATAATTTTACAATTATTATGCTTGCGGAAGTCGGTTTCGATGCACGATGTATAGCCAATAGTAAAAAAAAGAAAGAATCCAATGAAACTTACTGGAAACTTTTTGCTTGCTCAAAGGAAGGAAAAACAGACGACACATATCAGATGAAACATAAAGGAGCCGTGGTTCGGACAGGAGAAAGAAATCGTGGAGAGACGCGGACTGGATGCAATGCCAGATTATCTATTGTGAAACAACAAACAGGACATTTATGGGTGGTGAATAAATTTGTGGAAGAACATAATCACGCTCTTGCTACGTCAAGTCGAGTACATTTATTACGTTCACATCGACATGTATCAGCAACAAAGAAGACATTAACACAACAGTTGGCAGACGCTAACATACCAACGTGTCAGCAAGTTCGCCTTATGGAGATAGACTCGGGTGGTCCATCATCGGTTGGGTGTGTTGAGAGAGATATAAGGAACCATGAGAGGAATGTTCGAGAAGAGCAACGGGGTCATAATGCTGATACATTGATTGAGTTTTTCACATTTGAAAAAGAGAAAAGCCCCAATTTCTACTTCGATTATGAGATTGATTCGGACAATAAGTTGGTTCGTTGTTTTTGGGCAGACTCAGAGTCACGTCGATCGTACGCATATTTTGGAGATGCCGTTGTATTTGACACTACATATAACACCAACAAGTACTCGATGATATTTGCACCGTTCGTTGGGGTTAACCATCATGCGCAAACCATTCTATTTGCATGTGGTTTATTGAGTGACGAGTCGACAGAGTCATTTGTGTGGTTATTTTCAAGTTCTTGGAAGCCATGCCTAGACAAGCACCACAAATCATTATTACGAGATCGATGCGGCAATAGCTAAAGCCATCTCAATGGTTTTACCATTCACCTTCCATCGGTATTGTATTTGGCACATATTGAACAAGTTCTCTGAGAAGATTAATGTCATGGTGTATAACGATGAGTACCACATGTTGGTAAATATTATTAAAAATTCAGAGTCACCCGAAGAGTTTGAGTCACGTTGGGCTGCAGTAATGGAAAACGAGGCTTTCGCCAACAATGAATGGCTATGTAACATGTTTGCTATTCGTAGCCGATGAGTTCCAGCATATGTGAATCACATTTTCAGTGCGGAAATGTCCAGTAGTCAGCGGTCAGAGAGTAATCACTCCTTCTTCAAGAGGTATGTAACTCGAAAGAACTCACTTATGGATTTTATTACTCGTTTCAATATGGCATTACGCCATCAGCGACATGAGGAGTTGGTTGCCAATCATATTGATATCAGCGAACAATTATATGGCATTACTTTCCATTTTTTGTTCGACCTCATCGGCCCACGTAAATCCTCTACACATGACACCATCCTACCAATAAAATAAAAAATGTAAGTAATTAGTGAAGGTATATAACAACATACAACAATTGAAACTATGTTACGTACCGTAACATTATGGCATCTCCAATACCTACGAAGAGGATTCCGTTCAGTGTGGGACGTGTGTATCTTCATATACGCACCACAACTACATCTAAGCCGTGATTGCGCATCATTCATACTAGAGGAAGACGTCATTTCTTACCTATATGTGCAACAGAGTTCAAACGAATAATAACAATCATCAAGTATTAATTAAATTCAAAATAATATAACCAGCTTCATATTGTATTCAACGTTCAGTAAGAGGCTCAGAATAGTGTAATTAAGGAGAAGATAGTTACGTCAACGCCATGGCTGCAATTAACCGGTTGCATTTGACCTAAAGATTGTACACAACCCATAGTCGCATGCCTTCCGAATTGCCAAGCCAAGATACGTGTCCGTTTATCTCTCACCACAATCATTATTTCATTTACTTACAAAAATTGATCAAATTCATCACTACCTCGTTAGGTAACCACAAAAAATTCATCACAGCCCCAGAACATAACCACAAGACATTCATCACTGCTCCAACAAATAGCCACAAAAATTTCATCACTTTCCCAACACATAACCACAACAAATTCATCACTGCCTCAACACATAACCACAAGAATTTCATCACTTCCCCAACACATAACCGGCACAAATTCAACACTGCCCGAACACTAATATTCAGATTTCCACAACAGTAATGAAGTATCAATCATTGGGAAAAAAAATTGAGTAATTATCCTATAATAATTCCCCTCATTCAAGTGGTTATCATAAATCATAAATCAAGCTGATTATGAGATTTAGGGAACATACCAAATGGGCGAAAAATCAATATATTAGATTACCACCGGTTGGGTTGTCACGCGACTACTTTCGATGAGATTTCTACATTTTCGCAATGGATTCGCGCCGGGTCATGTTAGCCAAAGTGATTACTTCTCCGGTGATGTAGTGTCGCGATGCTCAACGATGAAATGCCAACGGAATGCGTAGAAGGTCGCCGGAAATTTGGGCCTGATGAGAGCGCAGAGAAGGTGGCCGGAAAATATGGGTCTGACTAAGCTTAAAAAAATGGGCTCTTCTTTGCTTGTTCAACCAAATGACGAGAGAGAGAGAGAGAGGAGAGAGAGACGCGAGAGAGGCGAGGGTTTCAGATTGAGCAAAAGGGACTGACCGGTATATTATGGGCAGGAACCATTTGGGCAGGAGTGAAATGGGTGAGACCAATTTTTGGGCAGCCACTTTGTTTGAATTCTTTCACTGCACCGCTGACATGGCACCGCCACGTCAGCGATGGGTTTTTCATATCGGGGCAGGAGATCACCATTGTAAGTTTTAATTTCATTTTTTTGTTTTCCGTCATCCCATAATAATTTGACCATGTGTATAATTTAAGCCGGTCAAGGGACGGACCCACGTGGTATCATGTGAGGTCAATTGAACCTACAAAATTTTCACATATTTTTTCTTTTATGTGACATTATTCTAAACTCAATGAAAATAAAAATAGATTTTCATCAACAATCTCCCGATGAAACTGGAATAATCCATCATTAAGAATCTCAAATCCAGACAAAGACTGCAGACTTTATCCAACCGATTTCTTCATTTCATCTCTTGACTCTGATATTCCCAATTTCTTTGTTCTTCTTTCAAATTTGTTGATTGGTTTGTCATTATCAAAGTATTTTCTACCTAAATTATATAGTTGTGGTTTAAAGACCGAAAGCGTATAGTGCATAAAGATCTTTAACTTATATTTGATTGACTTATTGAAAGTAACTTCAATTATGTTTCATTTGCAAGAAGAATTGGATAATTTTTTCTTTCTACTATCTATTGTGATCATTTCAAAGTTTACTATGTAGTGAATCTAATCAATTCTCTTTATTTAATTTTAAATTCTGTGTTCTACGCTGATTTATTTTTCTTATTTGTTTGAACTTCATTTGTAATTTCAAAGGTGTTATATACTCAATTGGTTTAACTAGCTTTAATTATTTTACTGCTTTCTTCATTTTCAGAATTGGAAAATTTGATATAATCATATTGTGGTTTCAATATGTTACTTTCTAACCTGTGAACTCCTTTTTTTTTCCCTTCTTAATTCACAGACAAACAACTAAGTCGTTTGACAATATTAACAACGATGTAATTATACGATGTTTTCAAAGTAATAAAACGCGTAACTACGATTGTAGTAATGTATTGATTAATTTCATTAATATTATGTTATTTAAAAAAAATACATCTATATTTTTGACCCCGCAATGTAAAATATCTAACTCCGTTACTAAACTAGTCAAATATATTTTTTATTTATATATTTTGTATGACTCACAATTTATAAATACTTAAAAAATTATTTTAAAACTGTCAAACATTCATTAAATCTTCTTCTTCAACTACCTCGGCTTAATGGAGAAATAAAGTCAAGAGGCCCAAATTTAAGGAGATTTAAATTGAGAATGTGGAAAACCTTGTTGGGCCTAGGATATTGGGCTTATCTAATACTGTTGTCTTGGGCCATAAATAGCCCAAGAAATGAAGAGAAATTTGCAGAATTTGGGTTTTAATGGTGCTTGCCAAAGTCCCCTACAACAAATTGGGTCCAAAAGTGGGGGCCCAGAATAGGAAGAAGGATCACAAAATGGCCCAATAATTGTAGAAACAAACTACCCATTAAGCTGAATTGGGCCAGAGGGTAGAAAAATAGGACAAAAAGAGGCTGCTGAGGAGGGGTGGCCGAATCGGCTTCTTGACTTACTACAAGAAAAATGACAATTAACGACAAACGATGTATCCACCTATGACATACATACTAGTTTCCTAATGTGACCGGGCACCTTGTCATTGTCGCACAAAGACATATTCACCTATCTCTACAATTACAAAAGATGAAATATATTTGACTTATCCACTCAAAAACTAACAAACTATCACATTCTTCATTTTGTTGAAATTAATTGAATTTATCGGATTGAATCATTAAATATATTTAATGATATATGCAATTACAATTAATTTTAATTAAATTGAAAATTTCTCTAATAAAATAACACGTAATTGGTGAATGGGTATGATGAATGGATACATTCATATATAATTGATGAATAGGTATGATAAATGTATACATTCATTCAAGATTTAATTTGAACCAACATAAAAATATAAAATGGTGTGATTTAAGGGTTCTCATTAATTAGACCAAATAGTGCACCTATTCATGGTGCGATCTAAGAGTTCAGATCTAAGAGGCACGCACTCATTAAAAGAGACACTTCAATTCTATAAATAGAGACCCCTAAATTCAATTTTTGACACACCAAATCAATTCTGAATTAATTGATTTTAATTTCTTTTTTTCTCTTCAAAATTCTAATTAAATAATTTCTGAAGTTTTTTAAAGGCAAAGTTGGTATAAGTGGAGTACCGACTTTGGAAGAAGCATTCTATCTTGACAAACGCCCTTTGATCATGTTAACAACTTTGCAGGGGACGAAATCTGTTTTAAGAAGATTTGCTACGGCATACTTCGCTTCATCTTATTTCTACATTTTCGTGTTTCTGTTTTTGTTGATTGTTCCGGTCAATTTTTCCAATATTTTGATCCCCAGATTAAGATATTTACATCTACTTTCGCATCTAAAGTTACCTTTCGTGTATGACCTTATAAACCTCCTCAAGCAACGATCTTATCTACTTATTTTTGTAATCAACCACCCAGTCTTTTCAAGATTGTTGCCATGTTGTCTAATCATATCTTATCTATAACACTAAACGAGATTTCTCTTAATTGAAATCAAAATATATAATCCTATATATAAATGGTGTTTCTAAACCAAGTTCAATATTTATTGATACTCGATTTGTTTCCTTTTTTTGTATATCAATTGGAACTACTATGAATTTTCTGGTAAACACAATAAACATGAGATGACTAAATGTCAAACCATGTCATTGCCAAGAAAGTTGATTCCATAGTTCATAATGGACAAGTCAAGTTTGATACTCCACTCCCGCAAAAAAGTAAAGAGAAAATTGTACTACTCTTCTCCAACTAAAATCTATACGTCTTTTTTTGCTTTCGATCTCCAAATTTATCGAAAAAACAAAACATAGTTTGTTGTTCGAATCATGTGCTTTCAATGTGATTACCACATAAGAAAATAAGAGTTACAAAAATTGAATGCATATGACACAATACGTGTGTGACACTATTACTTTGACTTTCTTGTATTAGAAGTTTGGCATTTATTGTCTTATCGATTAATTCATTTTAAAATTGTATGTGGCCGTCTATGTATGAAAGTATCCAAGGCCATGCATCCTAAGTGAAATTCAACTTTAGAAGGCTCTACTCGATTCTCTTTGCTCAAAAATAGTAAGTTGATATTCTATTACCCTTTTCATATTTTGTAACTTTTTCGTGGAATATATAGTAAATTAAATAATATTAAAATCTTGCTTACTCTACAATAATGTTGGTCCAAACATCATTGTATTCAATGCAGAGGGTCCAGGAGTCATTCTTTTCTCCATTTACAGAAGCAGAAAGAAAAGGCATTTTCCTTTTTCTGGTGGCTCGATAAAGCAAATGGGAACATCTATTATTGTTAGTGCTCGAATATTTTCACAAATTATGCGAACTTGTCTCTTATGGCAAAGAATAAAAAGTTGGCATAGATACCTCATACATCGATATAGTTATTAATGGAAAATACTCGTCTTTCGCTTCTATTCTCGACTTTTTTGGAGCAAGAATGCTCGCTATTTTCAATAAAGTGAGATCATATTTGGCTAAGCTTCAAAAATTTTCAATTTAGAAGTAAATAAGTTACTTATATGTAAAAGTTAAGTTTCCATCCTTGAACTTCAAATTTTTTTTGAACAGTCATTATACTTTCAATATTGTTTCTCATATGTCACTACATCTCTATCTATTTGAAAATTAACGATTTCGATGCCGTGACAAATATAATTGTTAATTTTTTAAATAATCTATAACAATAGATGAGAAATAGCGTTAAAAGTATAGTGATTGTTGGCGTTGGTTAACAATTTGAAAATATAATGAGTCAATGACAATTCGAAAAAAATTTAAAATTCAGTGAATATTGAAAAACAATGTTGAAAGACTGGTGGCCGTTGATATTTTTTTACCCAAAAGTTACTTTAAAAATTCATTGTTCTAAAAAGCTCATATAGACTTGAAGTGCGGGCCTGCGGCCTCCATGCCTAGTCACGCATCACGCCTCGTCTTCGCCTTGCCCTTGCGAGGTCTCGCCTAAGCCCGAAAAGTTTGAAACTCGGCCTCCACGCCTATCCACGCTTTACGTTTTTTAGAACATTGAAAAAATTAACTTAGATAAATTATCTAGACATGTTTAGAGATAAAAAATTTACTTAAAAGTAACTTTTATCTTTTTTTTTTAAGCTTAGCCAAACATGCCGAATCATTCCAACCAAGTGTTGTTTATGGCATTATAAAAAAGGCCACAATCTCCCATTTCAACATCAAGTTATTTAAACATTGCTGTGTAGTCATAAGCAATTTGTGCTCATTGAGTACTAAAATTATGTCTCAAATTCATAAGATTGAGCTCCAAACTCAGATAAGATCATCTCCAGGCAGAATATTTGACATGTACAAGAACAAAAGTTACCTCATGCCCAAAATTAGCCCAGACAAATTGCATAGCATTGAGGTCATTGAAGGAGATGGTATCAGTATTGGTTCTGTCAGGCTCTGGACTTATGTCATGGGTAAGGTTAAGATTGTTACATTTTTTTTTTGTTTTCGGGTCGAATTCCAATGTTTAAAGTCAAGTCGAGGCTCTCGGTTCGTCAGTAAAAGTTAATAAATGATTTTCTTTCATACTCTATTTTCTCGATGTTGAATAGAAAAGGGTATTTTGCATGTCACTATATTTGAAATATAAGTTTAATTTCTACATCACCTTGATCAAATTCATGTTGAAAACGTGAGTTATATCAATAAATAAGTACATCTTCCTCTAATTATTTGTGATTTTAGTTGAGATGCTTCAACATGTCATTAGAGTAGACGTAAGTTCATAGTTTCAATTTTGCTGTACTCATTTATGAAAATTGTGTAAGACTTTTAAATAAATAAGTTTGTTTCATAACTTAAACTTTTAGACGAGGTAGTTGAACAATTCACCTACGTCAATATTCAATATTATTCATTAATGGTTGACCAAATTAGATAATTCGTCCCTAAAACAAGAAGTCCTGCATGAATAATCTCAACCATGTTCGTAAACCCTAAATAAGTGGAACACAATTCAAGTCGAGGCTCTCCGTCTGTCATTAATGACATAATTTTGAACCATACTAATGCCTAATTATAGTAAAATTATTGCAGGTATTCCTGTGATTGCAAAGGACAGAATTGATGCTATTGATGAAGAGAAAAATTCAATCACATTTGAGTTAATTGGTGGAGAGGTTACAAAATATTTTAAGAGTTTCAAGGCCACACTTGAAGCCACTGCCAAGGCTGACAAGAATATAGTTAAATGGAGCCTGGAATATGAGAAAGCCAGTGAAGATGTGCCTACTCCATACTCTCATCTTGAGTTTCTGGTAAATGCCTCTACAGATGTGGATGCTTTTCTTCTTAAAGCATAGAAAAATATATATTTACGTCACATGCTCGATGTGATGGATTGGATAAAATTAGACACGACTCAGACCCGTTCTACGTGTCTTGGTGTTAAATCTAGTTGAATGGTGTGGTTTGTTTAAGTTTCCAAAGCTTGTGTTGTTATGTTATCATATATCAATATGTAGCTTATTGACTTGCATCATTTCTATGAATTAATAGAGATTGGAGGAAAGTCTGAATTTTTATTTTAAATTCCTTTTTCTTCAACATGCCATTATTTTATATGTATAAATTATTCTCCAAGTTTGATTCCCCCACAATAGTCTACTAGCTTGTATAAATTTAATTTAGGGTAAATTACAGCAACCGTCTCAAAGATTTGAGGTCATTTACACTTTCGTTCTTCACCTTTTGTTTTTTAACAACCCGTTTTCAACCCTTCGAAAATTGACGGCATTCATCCAAATAAATAAATTCATCTAATTCTTTGTTGGTCAACCCATTAGACTAGCACACCCAAAAATTTAAAATGACAAAATTATCATTCTATTATTCTTAATAAAAAATTATTTTTAAATCAAAAGAAAAGAATTTAAAAAAAAAATGTAATCATCTTCCACCCCCACCCCCCACCTCCCGCGGGGCACCACCACCACCACCACCACGAATAAGGGGGGATAAGTCCCCCCGGTTCTACATGACCAAAAATACCTCTCTTCCCTTGTTCGCTATCCAAAAATAGGATGACAATTTTACTCTTTTTTATTTTGGGCGTATTGGTCGAATGAGTTGACTAATGGAGAAATAGATGGAATTCATCTATTCAGATGAATGTTGACAATTTTCGAAAAGTTGAGTAACACTATTGTCAAAAAAAGGGATTAGAGAAGAAAGTGCAAATAACCTAAAAGGTTGTCTACTTTTGCTCTAATTTATCGAGTGATTTAAGATTTTGTGTTTTCAAGAAATGCAGATAAAGGATACTACTAACAGTCTAACATTGTATGGGAATTTAAGCAATTTTTTTCATTTAGCATCTTCTATTAATATGATGATCTTGTTCAAATGCTAGAAATATGTAAAATGCACCAGTACTTGTTCCCAGGTTAAAATTCACTAAAAAGTTATGGTCAAAAGTCAATAATTAACTTTAATTATATATTTCATATGACCCATCACTTTTATTAATTTTTCAACCACACATTTCATCAAATTTTTATCAAAATTTATTTGAAAGCTCGATCATCCAAAAAGTAACAGTTGTGGTTAGGAGTTCAAGACTTGCATCTTGTAATAAGGACAAATCAGCATGAAATTCTAGAAATTCGAATCAAGCGCTCCCTTGAAAAACCTCAAACACTTGATGTAGGCATTGAATTGTTTTGAGTGTCTAACAAGTTCCTAGAGCTCGATCAACCTTTGGCCTCATCATTTGCACATCTCAAGAAACGAGCTTCACAATCAACCTTGATCTATCCATGGCATGAGCTTGACCCTCTTCAACCTTTTTCTACCTTGATCAATTAGTATTTTTATTTTTTTATTTCATTGTTATATCTACACAATCAATCTCAAAGTACCAAAGTACAACGTTATTTCTTAGTACGACCAGCACCACCATCAGGCAATTATCGCAGTACCATTGCCATCACTTGCTGCCCCAACTCATTACTCATTAATTGCTATTGTTGACACCCCACGGGGAGGGGGAGGGGGACTGGAGTGGTTGGTTCATATTTTTCAGATTGGACTCAAACACTAACCCAGGTGAAGATGTGAGTTATTCGACCAGTGGTTCAATCACAAACCCAGTAATTGAACCGATAATCAACTCCTATCAAATATAATTTAATTATTTTTATTAAATAATAAAATAATGATAATAATTATCATTCATTAAATTAATCATCATATACTATTTTTCAATCTTTACTCCAAAACTCAAAGAGATGAAAGAAAAATTAAGATGAAGTGAAAAAAAATTATGTTCTAAAAAAAAAATTAGAAATGAAAAAGACAATTAAAAAAAGTGAAAGTAAAGTCTAAGGGACTATTAAAATCATTCTAATTACCCACCTCTCATACTTTCCTTGTAACAAAAGATAAATAATCATCATCATTTGAGTAAATCAAAAAGGGAATCATAGTTTACACTAATTAAACTACACAGACCAATCACAAAATTATACAACAATTTTGAATTTTCACATTCAAAGGCTAAAAAGTTGGAGTAGTTGCTCCGGTAGGTCTAGACAGAGATATTAGAATCCCGACTCAACGAGCAAAATATCTTGACAATAGCACCTATTAAATGATTTATCGAGCTCCAGATATTCAACAACAGATCTCTTTCCGACTTCACCACCTCATCCCAGCCGTCACACTCAAGAGTTCTTTCAAAGGACAAACCACAAAAATCTCTTAAGCCAAAAGACTTGTACTAAATTGCAGCATCTTGCAACCCAATTGTTATCTAGAAAAGGAGGTAAGGGAAGTCCAATAGACCGCATTTAGGATTCAAATATGCTACCATCACACAAGAAAAAAACAGTAACATGTTCATGGAGGCCATGATACATTTACAATTTCACTATACTACCAAAAGCCAATTAGTAAACAAAATTGCTACAATAAAAGACAACATTTTTCATAGCATTTGCTTTATAGTGAGCATCCCTTAGTCATATCAAGACAATCAACAATGTCGCAATTAAATATAGAGTGACAATGTTTAAAAAACCCAATATTATTTTTCAAGAATCTTGCATCCATTCAAAGAAATTAAATACTTTAAAATCATTGTATATCATATGAATATCAATTAACTTTCCTTATTCTAAGGTTTCTGCTTTTGTGGACGATAAATTCAACAAAGAGAAGCGAATATAAACCAAAACGAAAGAGTCTATTTTATTCTAGAGAAACCTCCAAAGGTTTTACATTTATTCGCCATCGTAAATTACGATGACTAGACTCAAATCTAACTCAAAACATAAAATAGAAGCATCACTGAAAACAAAAACTAGACTGTTAAGTCATAACAACAAGAACAATAACATTCAGATATCAACTCAATGAGAAGAAATCTTAAGATTGAGAGATTTGTGGAACCATGCCTTCCAACTTCCTGCCCCCTTCCGAGCCATTGTCACCGACTTCTCATTATCAACGACGTTCTCAGTTTGCGGTTTCTTAAACAGCATGAAATTCCGAACGCCAAGCGATCCAATCGTCTCCCAGGGACTAAGACCTACACCCAAAGACAACATAAAGATCAATACCTGTTCAAATCAGAGTCGAATCATCAAATGATCAAATATCCATCACATCAAATTGAGGACCCAAAACCAACAAAAGACTGTTATCAGATTACAGAATGAAGAAAACATTAGGTATGATAACTTTAATCCCTTTGCAGTTTAAATTTCAATAAATTAAATATCTATGGTGCATAACAAACAAAATCAGCTGCTATCCATTCTTCAGAGTTAATTACGTAAAAAAATTCACGAGCCTTAATTTGAATTTGCCAACCGCTTAGGTGATAGCTAATGGAAAACATAATATCCCAAAAAGAATAAACATTGATTGCAAATTCAAAAATTGTTTATAGTTTATAGTCAACAACACAAATGAACCAATTATGATTGACACCAAACTTTTCATTGAAAAAATATCACAGCATCGGAGAAAATCACATAAATTAGACAACATTCAATTACCCTCCATCCCGGCAAGTGGACAATAGAGCACGAAATTATTAAGATCAGACCCCATAACGGGGAGCCGCCCCTCGCGGGCATAAGATTTCAAGGCTGTATCAATTACAGCAGCAACAAGCTCCTCCTCGTTCACCACAAACCGGATCGGGCCCGCACTCCCAATCACCGTAATGCTGATGAGAATACGATTACCCTTCCCGGCGGCCTGATTCTTCTTCTGCTTGGAAAGCAACATTGTTTAAATTCCGATTTTTTCTTAAAAAATTATTTCCGTAATTCAAAAAGCGAACAACAAATACCCAAAAAGAAAAAGGGATTAACGAATTCAATTAAATAAAACGGAAAAAAATGAAATCGCAAATTTGAATTGAAGGTGTTTTTGATCATGGGTCAAGGCCGAGGCAGCGGTAGTACCAGCCTTCCATACATGAGCCGAAGCAGAAAGAGGTGTCAACGGAAAACCCCCTTCTTGGAGAAGAAGAAAAGGGGGATATCATTAATTGTATACCCGAAATATCCACCATTCACAATGGAATTGAATTTGTTTGGATTTTGCAATAAACAGGCTTGAAACAAGAAATCGAGAGACGTTGAAGAAAAGGGCAAAAGGGCGTATATGCAGAAGAAGAAGAAACGATGAAGATTGTGATGGAAAACAAATTGGGTCGGTTGTTATTATGATGGACAATGCATGCCTATACGGTCTATATATATATACGTGTGTGTATTGTAATTTCTTTAGATTAGGGTTCTCTCTCTCTTACAAATTAGCCCAAAATGGGCTGGAAATTGGTTTTCTTGGGGAATATTCTAGTGAATTTCGACGACACTCCGCAGTCCGCACCGGCCCATTTTCAAGAAATTATAATTTGGCCCCCACTCTTTTTGCAAATATTTGTCTTTTAGGTCCTTTTCTACCACGTGAAAAAAAAAAAGATGCCGAACTTTCACACAACACGCATAGAAATCAGTCAAATCACGTTCGATGAAAATTTCAATTAATTAATAGTAATATTCGTTGAATCCAGAATATTTGTTACCATTCTAGCAAATCCATAGACTTAAATGATGCTCATGTATATAAAAATAAAAGTAATGTTATTAATAATCGTTTACTATCGGTTGATGTTAAAAAGGACGATTGAGCAGCAAACACGACCTCCACGCGTCTTTAACTTGCAACTTTTGGCCACGCTTTTTTAGTCTCTACTATATTTTTAACTAAAAAGTCTTGCAGCACAAGTCTGCTTTAGCTCGCTTAGTCACTCCTAGGCGCGCTTAATTACGCCTAGGTGCGCCTGGGCTCGTTTAGACACACGTTTTTTAGTTAAAAATATTTTTTTTATCTTTTTTTTTTTAATATTAAAAATAAAAAAACATTTTTTCACGCTTCGTTCACGCCTTACCCCCGCCTAAGCCTCACCTAGGCCTACAAAATTTGAAGTTTGGCCCACACCTACCATTTTTACACTTTTTAACCTCATTATCGATGGTATTCTACATGGTCTTCTTTCAATTGAATGAATTATTTATAATTAATGATTGTAAATATATTATTCAATTACAGTAAATAATTCTTTCAATTGAGTAATGACACATAGGATGACTACATATAGTAAGTGACTATGAATAACATTATTCTAAAATATAGTTTGTTGAAAAATTTCCTTTTCTCACTCACGATTTTCGTTAATTAAAACAATAAAAAATAACAAGTTGACAATTAAGTAAACAATTCTAAAATTCTAAAACTTCCAGCTGTGTGCTTATGTTCGGTCAAAATTGAAAACAAGAACCCTACTTTGACTATAAATTTTAAAAATGAAATTTGCACTTTCCATCTTCAATCTTTGCAAAATATAAAAAATCTACTATCAATCTTTGTTTAGCATAAGTCATCTCCAATCTTACAATTATGTAACAAAAGTACAAAACTCATCATTCCCTCTAATTTGGCCATTAAATAACGAATTTGTCCTCCTATTTAAATAAACAAAAAAATTACAAAAGAAGTTTCATAACTTTTTAAAAAGTACAGATAAATATCAATTAAAGCCCGCCCGCCATTAACCTCACAAATGCAATCACGCCGGCAATGACACCACTTTAAAAAAAAATGAACTAAAAACAAAACAAAAACAAAAATAGATAAAAACCAATTGAATAAAAAATCACAATCACGATTTGAGTTATGCGATTAAGAGAGTGACTTATGGGTGAAACAAGACTCCACTTAATACAAACACAATCCATAAATCAATATCCTCACTTTGGTAATGAAAAAAGTCCCCGAATCCACGTCATGATAATAGAACAAGTACTGCCAGTATGTAGTTGTAGTTAGTCTAGGCCGAGGCGATCTACACTACGATTTGGTTCTTACAAACGAATGGTAGAGGACTAGTGAGTTGCTCACTATCGGTGGTAGTTTTGCGAACTAACTTACTATTAATTTTTCATCCAATCAATTTTTTTTTCCTGAATTAATTTTTCTAAGTTTGAGGTGGTGCCGCTGTCGTCGTGATTGTATTTATAAAAGTGATGTTCTGCCATAGGTCGGGTGGGGTGTTTACTTTTTCTTATTCCTTTTTTGTTTTTTGTTTTTTTAGGTTAATATGTATTTAATTATTTTAGGTGAGATTTATTTGTATTTTTTGAAAAGTTGTAAGATTTTTTTGCAATTTTTTCTTATTTTTCGTTGTTTTATTGTTTTCTTTTATTTTTGTTTATTTAAAGAGGATGACAAATCCTTCATTTAATGGCCAAAATAGAAGAAATGGCGAATTTTGCTACATAATTGAAAAGTTGAAGATGGATTATGCTAAAATAAATATTAAGAGTAGATTTGTTACATTTTATAAAAATTAGAGATGAAAACTGCAAATTTTCCATTTAAAAAATAATATATTGGTCTCTGGAGTGGTACAAACAAGACTATCATTCATTATTTTTCAAAGGTACAACAGATTTCATGCATATTCACTTATTTTATGTGCAAATGGACTCTGCATGCTGCATTCATTTCGCCTTTAGACAAAGAGCCGGCTATTTGAATGTTTTTTAAATTAATATATATAATATTTATTTTTATAAATTTAAAATAAAGTTTAAGGTTACATTTTTTAATTTTTTGAGGAAATAATTAAAGAATTTATATACTACGCTGAAAGAAATTTATTGATAAAAATCTAATTGAAACAGAACTCTAAACAACGTATATATAAAAAAAAAAAAAAAAAAAATTGTATGTTTAAGAGTATCTAACACTTATGACATGTTTTTTATATAATGAAAGAAAAAAGAAGTACAAATCGTACACACTATTCTATTAAATTCTATCTAATATTATGTATTAAACTTGCACTAAAAATAGAATAAAACTCAAATGCATTTATTCTCTTGTAATATCAAAGTTCGTATGGTCTCATTTACATACATATACAATTCAAGAAAAAAAATAAGAAATGAAAGATACGAAGTGGCTAGAAAGTAAATATGCCATACATGAAAATTGCAATCATATCATATCATATCTTCAATAAAATATTTTGCTACTGTATGAAGAAACATTATGATTGAAGATATAATATAATATTGTCAAATTTCAACACTTCCTCCAAGTTAGATCATACATAGCTATATGACATTGCCCAACTTGCATAGATAAGAGTGGAATATTGCATTTTCAAGTAGTCTGATAAAAATATCTACATCTTGAATATTCGATGAAGTAGACGTTGTAGCTATATGACATTATTGAATTTTCTTTCTAACCACATGACAGTTCATTTTCAATATGTTTTGTACGTTCTGTATGAAATGGATTCGCTACAATATGTAATGATGTTTGATTATCAAAATATAGCTTAACAAGAATCAAAACATTGACTTGTATATCCTGCAAGAAATATCTCAATCATGTTAGTTCACAAGTAATGGATGTGATCGCCCTATATTTTGTTTCTGCTCATGAGCGAGAACCAATTGTTTGTTTTGTCTTCTAAAATATTGAAGAATTGCCAAGAAAACACAATAATCGGAGAATGGTTTCTTTGTACTAGAACAACCTCCTCAATCAGCATCACAATATCCAATTAAATCCATATCATTCTTCGCTTAAAAATTTAATAAACATGGGCCAGGTGTCCCTTTTAAATAGCGTAAAACCTATTAAAAATCCTTAGGTGGACATCGTGTGGTGTTAGTTGTAGGTCTCTGACAACCAAATCAGAAAATTCGTACGGAGTATAAAGATATAATTTTTCATAGTGTGTAAGATAGCGTATATTTAGTAGTGGTGATATTTATAAGAGTAGAGTTGTAAGCGTCCAGATAACATTAGCGTTAATCCTTCGAAATTTGCAGGTGGTGTTGGTGGATATTGTTTTGGAGAAATTGCCTATAAGTCACTTGTACATGACTTGTTTCAAATTAGGTCAAGATATTTTTTAAAATTGTGATTAAATCATACTTTCAGCAATATTTTAAATTAATTTCAAAATTACACTCCACAAACCTTGGCGTCTTCTTCCACATCTACAAACCTCCATCGGTCACTTGGGCATGGACGAGTCGACCGGTGACCGTCCGGTGGTCGCGCGTTCGGTGGAAGAGGTCACTGCGGCGCTAGGGGCTAAACCTAGGTCAGCTACGATTTAGGTGCTATTTTTTGCGTGGGAAACTGAATTTGATGGCGTGCGACTGGGTATGGGTGCGACGAGGGTGACCGAAGGTGGTCCACCCATTATGAAGTCCAGGTCCAGTAGTTTTGGGGTCGGGTCTACCATAAGAAACCTGGTTCTGGTTTCTTGTTTTCTGGTTTACTGGTGTTACTTACGTGAATCAATTAGTTGGAAATATTTTGTTCTGGTTGAATTCCAATTTCTAATTGCAAGCAAGGAAATAGAAGTTCAAAATTTCATTCATTCAAGATTTAATTCTGGTCTCGCCGGTAGTTGTGGTGGATATTGAGGCAGAGGCAAACATTGGGCTGTACACATTCACTTGCTTCACATATACAAGTGGTTTGGTTAGTAATTGGATTTTGAAAAGAATCGAATTGTATATGAAAAAGAATGAAGATATGGAACAAAGATAGGTAATAATGCTCCACCATCTGATTGAATTAAGAAAAATAAAGAGAAGTGAAATATGTTGATTCAATACCGTTATCATAGTATAGTTTCATACTATATTAAGTTGTCCATTATTTTGTTAGTCATATATGTTGTTTGATACTGTATTATACAAAACAGTATCACAAAAATATTTTCATAACAGAAATGGTATAGAACTCGCATACGTGCTCAGAATTTTTATTATAATATATTTTCGGAATGGTCTCGACGAGCCGGTCAAGGAAAGTTGCCACTTTGTACGATGGATTTTAGCCGTTTGAAGTCGTCTCTTTAACTTAAAATAACAATCTTTAATTTTTTTGTCAAAACAGTATCATACATACTAAAACAATATCCTGGATAAATGTATCTTAATATATTAGTATCATACATTAAAATATCTTAATAAAACAGTATCACATACACAAACTACAACCCAATAAAATAACAGTATCATAGGTTAAAATATTATCATAATAAAATAGTATCAAAGATAAAAATATAGTATAAGTATACCATATCACTTTATCTAAATAAAACAGTATCATAGATCTATTTTACTGGTTGAAGTAATTATATTGTTCTTAAAATGTTTCATTAATAGTACAATATCATTGATACTGTTTGCATCCAATAATATTATCATATATTAAAACAATATTATAGATGTTTTACTAGTTGAAGTAATTATATTGTTCTTAAAATGTTCCATTAGTAGTATAAGATCATTGATACTGTTTGCATTCAAAAACATTATCATAGATTAAAACAGTATCATAGATTGAAACATTATCATAATAAAATAATATCAAATATAAAAGTATGGTGTAAGTGTACCATAGCACATTATCTATATAAAAACAGTATTTAGACAAAACAGTATTATATATAAAACTAAGTACAAGATGTTTTAATGGTTGAAGTAATGATACTGTTCTTAAAATGCTCTATTAGCAGTACAAGATCATATGTTGAAACATTGTCATAATAAAACAATATCAAAGATAAAAGCATTGTATAAATATACTAATGAACATTATCTAGATAAAACAATATCATACAAAACAGTATCACAATAAAATAGTATCATATAAAACATTATCACAACAAAACAGTATCACAATAAGTAAGAATATGTTGGTCTTTTAGCTCTAAAATATGACTTTAATTGAATTAAATTTTGACCATATAATTTTAGAGTCCATAAGTGCCAAAACAGTGACCGACCTTGAATTTACCTTATTGTTTTTAAGGTTTGGGATTGAAATTTTGATATTTTTTATTTGGATAAGAATTGTAAAATCATTAATTCTCAAGAAGAATGGACTACCCATTATAGGCCATGTTGCAAAAAACCCTCCATTAACAACTAAATAGATAGAGTTATGCCAGACCTATCTAATTAGATTTGGATTAGGATTGTGCCGAATGTCTGTGGGTCGTATTTGTTTTAAGAAATAATTTGACTAAATATTATTCTTAATTATGTATTTTGACAAATCAGGTTATGAAAAATAAATTTACAAAATTAGGTCTTTTCTGAAATAATGAATTAAAATGTAACTAATTAATTCATATAATTTCAGTTTAAGATACAATTTTTCCTTATCGTTTCTTAATAATCAGGAATCGATATTATTTTTGAGGAGAGAATCCTCAACATTCAATACACGATCAGAAACTCCAAGTCATCTCAAATCTACTGTCTGAGACGTTCATCTACAAATTGAAGTGAGAGAAATCTCAAAATCCAAAACATCATCAGAAAATAATCTTTCCCAAACCCACTGCTTGAGAAGTTCGAAAACATCTCGAAACCATGTTTCTTTGAAAACCCATTTTGGGACAAAATCATCATCGTCTCTCATAATTCTTCTTATTTTGGGGAATGAGAAGCTCAAGATTTGAGAAGAACAAGAACGCCATCATAGAAGAAATTCAGAAGATATGGCAATTCTGCTCAACACAAATGTCGCGCTTTGTACATACACCTTCATCCATGTCACTATGCTTGCTTGATCTTGAGTTGGCTTTCGTTTCGTCTGTTGAAATTTTGAAATCATAAAGCATTTATAAATTCATTCAAATGAAGAAAGATGATAAACTGAACTTGAAAGTGCTTCTTATTTTGTTTGTAACTGCAACCACTTCTAGATTTAACTCCAATTCTAAAAATAACATATCGATGAGTTGGTTGTACGTGCAATTTCGTGAGACCAAGATACCAGTCATGTTGGAACTCGTATATTTATCACGACCGTAGGGAATTTTTCCTCCACTGACCAAAAATCATTACATACGTCTGTCTTCACCATCACTAAACTTTTTTTTTCAATTTTTTCAATTCTCTCCTTTGTCTTCATTATTCTTCTCCAAATATTTCCTTATCAACATCAACATCAACCTCAACTTCAAAATTGTTTCTCATATCAATCTTCATTTATTTTTTTACGATCAAATTCTACCGATAAGCGGTATACTAGTTATATTCAACTTATTCGCCTCTGTAACAATAAAAAATGTTAGGTATTCTAATGCTGCAAAATGGAACAATTCGAATATCATAATAACTGAAAAGAGTAACAAATTCAACCAAAAATAATGTTTTCATTTTCAAAGTAAATCAATGTAAACCCCAACCACACATCCAAGTGTCACCTCATTTTTAACATTAAAAAAAAAACGTAACCCCACACGTGTAAGTCACAGATCACTATAGCACTCGAACTCAAGTAGTTACATTAAATACTCTTTCGTAATCACACGTGATACATACAAAGACACACATTACTGGTTACATTTGTGTAATTCAGGCAACGCGATATTTTAAGTAAATTGACGAATAACACACATTAGCAAAGTCACAGCAACAAAACATAAGTCACAACATACATCTATTGTTATTACTAACGTACACCTATTCTAATTCTCAAACACGCATGTAAGTTACAAATCATTATAACACTCTGAACAAGTAGTCACACTAAATAATCTTTTGTGATCACATTTTTTTACATACGAAGTCACATAATATTAATCACAATCGTCTAAATTCAGACCACGCAATAATTTTATGATAATTAAAGTAAAATGACACTTAAGATGAAAGCAAAGTCACAACCACATAAAATGAGTCACAAACTTGATCACTAAATACTCTACAACAACTGTAATCACAACAGTCACAAACTAAATTACCAAATAACCAGTCACAGCCACAGTCACATTAGTCACAAATTAAATCACCAAATGGCCAGTCACAACCACATAATGACTGTCACATAATTAATCATCAAATACTCAGTCACATGCATTATTTCTTCATAAATTCATATACTTTTAAAGAGATCGCCAAATAATGATAAATAACAGAAACATTCAAGTCATAGAATGTAGCATAGGAATATTTATTATGAAATGATAAATCATTCTAAAACATAACAAAAATTGATAGATTACCTTTAATTGGGCAACTAACACAGTCGATGTGGTCACAAATTGACATATGTGTGATTGTGTTATAAAAATTTCTGAAATGATGAAAACAACGGTACTTATAAAATTCAATTATAAAAATCTGAAATCAAAACAAATAAGATTCGAAATTATGACATTATCACATTCACATACCAAATTTTGTGTCCTGCCTTATATATGTAAACAGCCGGATAGCAATATCAATTCACAGAATGCTATGCTTGTTGGTCACACTTTTTAAATTCAAATCACAATTTCATTCACCTATCACAGACACATTATCTTTTTTCCTCATTGAGAAACATTTTACTTAATTGTAAAAGATGATATTAACTAATTCCAAATTTTAGGGATAGACAATTATGAGAGATAACATAGTTATATACGTATATTACATGTTTATCTTGGGTCATATTCAAAATTCGTTTACATAATCTTATCTCTTATATCACACGTATTTCGAATCTTATCAAAACTAATAAGATTCGAAATTATGACATTATTACATTAACATACCAAATTTTGTGTCCTATTATGCATGTAAACAGCCGGATAGCAATATCAATTCACAGAATGCTATGCTTGTTGGTTACACTTTTTAAATTCAAATCACAATTTCATTCACCTATCACAGACACATTATCTTTTTTCCTCATTAAGAAACATTTTACTTAATTGTAAAACAGGATACTAACTAATTCTAAATTTTAGGGATAGACAATTATGAGAGATAATATAGTTATATACGTATATCACATATTTATCTTGGGTCATATTCAAAATTCGTTTACATAATCTTATCTCTTATTTAAATAGTTTTTTTTTTAATTACAAATTTTAAATAAAATCTAGAGATAAATATTGAAGCCGAATAGCCTTGATTTTTACAATTTGTACCTGATTTTCTTAATTTGTTGAAAATTTTGTCATTTATCAAAAGTTCCCTTGTTTTAATTATAAAGGATGTTCAATAAAAATATGATTGTTTGAATTAACTAAAAAATGCAGCTTGAATCATTTCAATAATACTATTAATTAACATTATTACAAAAAATAAGTTATTCACTATATCATATCAATGTGGTATAATATAATTTATGTTATTACCTTGCACAAACAAGTTATCTCATCATCATTATTATTAGTCACGGTGTTTTCACGTTTTGAATATAGATTCACTACCTACTTATTACACTAATATTTCAACAAATAACTAATATTCATTCAATACTAATTAATATCCTCAATTTCTTGATTACTGCAGTTAGCATTCACTGGTAATTTATATTTGAGTATTTAGGGTAATTAGCACATTTCGTCCATAACGTTTACTTTTATTGTGTATCTAAGCCCCTAAATAAACGTTTCTTTACAGAAAAAGTCTCTGCCATCCATATCCGTTAACATTTGCGTTAAAATTATTAAAAGGGTTAATTAGCACAAATAAATTTAAACAATAAGGATGATTTGCACAAAAAACAGTAAACGATAGGGACGTTTTGCACATACAAACGTTTAATGATATATTTTGAATTTTTTTTTCTTCCAACAACTATAAAATTTCACACAAACATATAAAATCACATATATTGTACTATTACACTTAATCATAGTAAAGAAAACTCATACACATTACAAGCACAAGACACATCTAACAAATGTATACCGACAAATACATTTTAAACACTTCAATAAACTACATTACAATCAACATGCACACAAAAACTAAACATCGGGTTCTAAAATTGAACAATTTCTTCTCTTTCTGCAAATCCAATAATTGTTCTTCATACGCATTCGTAGATCAAAGCAAATCAGATATTATCTCTACTATGATACACTTTGTCCCTATCGTTTACTAAATATACTATGCAAAAATGCGTATACAGCGGCATACATTTGTTTGGATGTGTCAAGTTCTTGTAATGTCAATGAGTTTTCTTCACTATGTTTAAGTATAATATTACAACATGTGATTTTATCAGTTTGTGTAGAATTTTATAGTTGTTGGAAGAAGAAGATTCAAAATTTAGTTTTAAACGTTTGTGTGCGCAAAACGTCCCTATCGTTTACTGTTTTTGTGAAAATTATCCATATCGTTAGATTTATTTGCGCTAATTAATCATTTTGATAATTTTAACAGCAACTCTTAACGGATATATACGACAAGGACCTTTTCCGCAAAAAAAACGTTTATTTACAAAATCCAAACGATGGAGATGCTTTGCACAATGAGAATAAACGATAAGGACGAAATGTGCTAATTACTCGAGTATTTATATTTACACTATAATTTTTTTGCGGCACCACATTTTAATTGTAATGAATATCCTTACTTTTGCTCAATATTGTATTTATGTCCTCAATTTTTTTATTGTGTTATTATCTTCAACATTCTATTAATTAGAAAATCTTGTTCCTGATGACAGTTTCTATACAAAAAATATGTTAGGAGGTCATAAAAAATTATTCATTTTCCTCTCGGATTTTTAAATAAACAAAAAAAAAAAACAAATACAAAAATTCTATAAAATATTTATCAATCATTCAAAGCATGCTAATAAAATATTTAGACAGAAACCGTCGTTGGAGATAAAATATACTAATTAATTGAAGGTTGAGAATAACAATGCTACGAAAAAAAATAAAAGACATAAGTTCGACAATGAGAAAATGTTGAAGACTAATATTAGTGCATCAAAGAAAAACTATAGCATGAATATAATCACCTTTTTACATTTGCTATTAGTTTTTTCTCTAGCTATTCGAGTTGGAGTGCCATTATAATAAGTATTTGTTTGGTGGAGTTTAAAAATAGTTTTTTAGAGATTTTGATTAAAGTTGATGAAATGTGTGAATGAAAAGTTGGTAAAAATTGTGGGTCCCATGAAATATGTGGTTGAAAATAAGTTTAGATAAAAAAAAGAGTTTATTTTATACTCTATCAAACATGCTCTAATTCAATATATCTGGTTTCATGTTGCCCCGATTGTTGACTCAAGTTGATGAATTTAACATTGAACTCAACATTAAGAATTCAATAATTTAGTTGACTGCCACGTCGCGCATAAGAAACACCCAACTTTCAATTAATCTATACTACATCTAAAAGGCTCTAAAAGAGATAAACATTTTTAGACCAAAATATCCTCATTCATATTTTAGATTTTCCACTTTACCCTTCATTAATTTAAAAAGTCCATTTCAAGTTGAGGCATATATCTATATCTATACTACATCTAAAATGCTCTAAAAAAGAGAAACATTTTTAGACCAAAATATCCTGACCCATATTTTAGATTTTTCAATTTATCCTTGATTAATTTAAAAAACTTTTAAAATTGGTCATATTAAATCTTAATTAATTAAAGCCTTTAAAATTATTCACCTATACATCTACACACACCATTTCATTTCATGAATTAAATATAATTAATTGGAAACATTAGATTTCAACTATAATCTACATCTAAAAGGCCCTAAAAGGGAGAAACATTTTTGGACCAGAATATCCTCACTCATATTTTAGATTTTCAATTTACCCTTGATTAGTTAAAAAGTCTTTAAAATTGGTTCACTTAAATCTTAATTAATTAAGTCCCATAAAATTCTTCACATCTACATCTACATCTACATCTAACAATTAAATCTTAATTAATTAAAACTTTTATAATTCTTTACCTATATATCTATATCTAAAAAGTCCTAAAATGGAGAAATATTTTTGACCAAAATATCCTCACTCATATTTTTGATTTCTAATTTACCCTTGATTACTTTAAAAAGGCCTTTATAATTGGTTCAATTAAATATTAATTAACTAAGGCCTTTAAAATTCTTCACCTATACATCTACACTCACCCCTTCATTTCATAAAATGAATATAATTAATTGGAAACACTAATCATTTTTAAACCAAAATATCATCACTCATAATTTAGATTTACAACATTTTTTGACCAAAATATTCTCACTCATATTTTAGATTTTCCAATTTACCATTGATTAATTTAAAGAGCCTTTAAAATTGGTTCAATTAAATCTTAATTAATTAAGGTTTTTAAAATTCTTCACCTATATATCTACACCTACCCCTTTCATTTCATGAATTGAATATAATTAATGGGAAACACTAGCCTTCAACTCTAATTATCACACATCACTCCAATTCACTATTGTATCAATTTATTGTATCAATTTATTCATGGATCGGATGCTTTTTCGCAACGATTTAAGATAATAAACAAAATTGTGAAAGAACCATGAATCATGAAAACTATAGTGAAAAATTACTATTAGGTAAAAACACTGAATTGTTATTACCACAAATGACATAATTATCTTGAAATAGATGTTAATATTGGTAGCTCAGCGATCACCACCGCAATTTTGCCCCTGATTTTGAGCTGCGTTATGACGACGATGGTGGACATGGTTTTTTTGGTAGAGGTACAGTCGGAGAAGAAATTATCGAAGAGATTGTTTGGTGCTGTCAGGATTTGTCAAATGGATGTGGATTCTACAACATTTGTTGATAATGTCATGCCATCAAGAAAGTTTTGCCGTTCGAAGATGAAAGTGAAAATAAAGATTAATAATTAGTTTTATTGTAAATTTTATCATCAGTAAGTTTATGATTTTTCTCAATCATGGTGAAAATGAAGGATAAAATTGAAAACTTTTGTACACCTTAGATTGAATACACATAGCCCTAATAGATACATAATGCTTAGAATAAATGATCTTTAGAAAACCAACATCGCAACATAATGACAAAGGGAACACCAAGTGAATAAAGTTGTAAATGGAGTTTTTACTTATGCTTTAACTTTTATACACGAAATATAGATGTACAAAATATATATATGAGTTACCGATTATTCTTGACTTATCAACGCATCCTCTTATGCGAAAAATGCCAATTTTAGTTTCTTTATACTTGAACTTTCGTTATAAAAATTTAAAATGATATGTTTGGACTATTATTTTTAAATTGAAATGATTTTTTTACAATCTGTTAATTTTAAAATGTGATGGTACTTGAAGTTTTAAAAGTTTTTTACAAGAATTTTATATAAAACCGACATCTAATATATCAAGTGTACCCATATATTAACAAAAATCAACTTCAAGTATAAAAAAAAAAGTAACAAAAGACTGATTTCGAGTTCAAATAATGAGAAATCAGGCGGAATATAAATCCAAAACTATTAATTCTTGAAACACTATATTGTTGCAGTCTCGAGCCTCTTTTCAGAAGTTCATGATGAATCGTGTTCAGCACTCCATTGTTTGTCCCGAATTTTCAAGCAAATTGTCAATTTCTTTAATTTTTTAATCCAAGTGACCTGAGGTACTAATTGAGAGTTGGATAGATTAAATACAAAAATAGCCATCAAACTTTTATTATTTAGAATTTTTGACAAATAAAAATAAATTCGCAACATTATAACAAAATCATGTGCAAAGCACGTGTTCTTAACTAGTTCCACAAAGTATCTTTACAACAGAAGAATCAACCCAAAATTATAAATCACAGTTTGAGTTTCTCAATTATAGAGCTCAAAAACATTGTACCCTTTAGTATAAACCCAAGACCCAAGAGAAAACCTAAAAGAATCGGACTCAACTTCAACTCGCCTGAGTTGTTACAGTAACAACCAATGAACTGTAAAACCAGACCATCTCACAAACTCTGTTCTCTCATATACTCGCTCAGAGATGTTCACTCAGAAAATAAGACAAAGAAACAGAACTTTGCTTCCAAAACCAAAGGTTTATCAGAATATTGGCAAAGGAAATGAAGATAAACAGTCGCACCAGACTTTCTCTCAACCCATAGTCGTATGAAGAATCTGAAAGCTTATAGAAAAAGGGACAGCTGAAGGGAGTATAAATACCTAAGCCACCATCTGTTGATCCACCAACTTGATCCAACGGTCCTCAGCCATCTCAAAGGCAGATCAAATAATTGGGCTTATTCTAATTGGCCTCCTGAGTTGGATTGAATTATCAGGCAATGGTTTGATCTTTGTTGTTGGGCCTCGAAGCCTATTTCATCATTGCCCCAAGATCAATTCTGTTTGGCATCATAGCCCAATGCACAACAACCTAACACTTCCAAAACCATCCCTATGTAACATTCTACAACTGCAATGGCGTGAATCGTCCAAAAACACCCACATAAGCGTCAAAATAAAGTCACTAATTAGACGGGTGAAAGCACTATGTACTTTTATTCTACTTACAATTTTCATACTAATTTTTGAATCCTAACTTAACTAAGAGTACGTGTGTGAAATTAATCAGACACTAATTCCAAGTCCCTTAATTTTACAAACGTTAAGTTTGAAGAGAGAGAGAGAGAGCGCTGGGAGCTAACTTTGAGCATGAGCTAACTTTGAGCATAATTTTCCTTTAACATCGACAATGGTTTTATTCTACATCTTTAATACGTTAACTATAAAATTGACTTGTCATAAGAAACGAAATATGAACAATGAATTGTATTCTAACAATTTTTATGGTTGATGGTATTTGAAAAGATACATATAATCATACAATAAAAGTTCTTAACAAGCAAATAATCATACAACATTAAGATTGACGATAAGATGCTTCAAAGATATAGAGCAGACAAATTCCAATATCTATTAATATATTTTCTTAGAATATTGTTGTTAAATATATACCTATATATATTGTAAACTATCGGATCGGGTATTACTTACATGTGAAACTTGCAAACCTCTGATCTTACAGGGAACAAAATCAAAGAATATAGATTTGCAGAGATCCTCTATATAGTTGTCTATCTAGAGAGATCGATCGACATCTTTCCCCACTGTCCCCATAGCCTTAGAGCCATGTCTCAATCTCCTGTGTGTGAAATCTAAGAAAGTAGTTCCTATAGAGATTTTCCTTTGTATAATTTCACGCCTTATGACGAAAGTAGAGTCCAATGACCAGATTATGCAACTCCAACATAACATTTTGTAACATTATTCAAGTTTACGCATAATGATAGGAGCACTGTATTGAGACTGAAGTCTAGGACTGCCCAATCCCAAGCCCAAATTTATATTGCCAAAAAAAGAAAAGAATAAAGCCCAAATTTCATAATGTCCAACCAGACCAAGCCCAAGCCCAAATGCACAGCACCAACTAAGATAATTGATTGTCCGAGAATCAATTCAATTCAAAGTTCAACCCGTTTCCGCTCGACAATTGATATATCAAAATCAAAAATCAAAATCCTTATTCTAGATCCCCAACCCATTACCCACGCCGTAGAAGAGATTTCACCATAGAAATCGGAATATAGAAGAAGATAAAAAGTGAGAGTGGTAAATATATATATTTTTTACAATAATTCTTAAAATTTTATTTTGTCAAAATAATGTTTATATTATTTGAAATTTATTGTGTTTATTGAATAAGAAATTGAAAATAGAAAGCATAAGAGAAATCGTCTTCGATCTTCGTGCACACGCTTTCTTAATTTAGACATTGAATTTGAGATTGGTGTCTTGCCATCTTTTTTTTTTTTGATCGAAAGGTGTCTTGCCATCTTGGTGATAGTGGAAAAAGGGCCTGGCAATAAATTCTTTTTGGTTTTAATTCATAACTTTTTTGGTTTTAAACAAAGGTGATAATTGATATAAAAAAAATGTGATAATTGATAATTTTTTTGGTTTTAATTTTCTGCGCACTTGAGAGTAATTGTTTTATCATTTCAATTAACTACAATATAATTTAAACTTGAGGCTTAACATTTGTTGTTGATGCTATATATTAGGCTTGTGCTTGCTTGTTCCAAGTCACATACTGCATTGAACGAGAATTTACAATAAATATAGATATATATTCTATTATAGATGAATTTTATATTGTAAAAAATCATCGAGCACCATTTCAGTAGTTAATGCCGTATTGTAATTTTTTCCCCCAACGTAGATTCCTGGCTCCACTCTTGATTGAAGGGTAAGGTGAAACCTCAAATGAAAATGTTTCGAGAATATTTGCCATCATCTATTTGCCTTCAAACAATGCCAAGTTCTAGCCAATGCACACTTGGGGACCCCAACCCAAAGGGAAATAAGCGGTATTCCCCTTTGCAGCTTTCAAAACTCCATCGACAAACCTATTAGGATTAAAATCATTTGCATCTTCACCCCCAAATTTCAAGATCCATGTGCACCATCACTATAGGTAACATAAGAAGTGTATCGACTCGTGTGGTGATTTCTTCTAATCTCGTTTCTTGTTCTATAAAGGCTTACTTGGGATTTTTTTTTCCACTTGTTTTGACCAGTTTTGAATGGCATCATTTATGAGAAGTTAGGAACATCGGTGCTTGTTAGTTTTTTTGGGCACTAGTTTGAGTGGTTTCAAAACCACCAAACATCGGTGTAGTGTAAATTGGGTTGTATTTCTCAACTTCAAAACGGTGGTTTTTGGTCGTTTTTCAAATTATCTTCCAATTTTACCATCTCTAAAATAATTATTTTTAAATTTACCATAAACTTAAAATGCATACCTCATTCTTTTATTCTCTTCAAACGTACATTTTGCCAATTCTATTCAAACAATAAATTTTTTTTTATGTGCTATTAAATTATTTTTGAAATTTTTTGCAGTTGAATAAATATTTACATTTAAATTTTTACATACTTAATATTGTTTACGCATACATACTTTTTTTAATATATGGTTATATATATAATTTTATTCTTTGAAAAAAATTTAGAACCGTTGAATTTGATTGTTTTAAAAACCGCTACTAAAACTATCCAAAATCGATAATTTAAAAAATCTTCATAATTATTACTCCAAAACTCTCAAATAGGTCTAAGAGCTCGACCACTTCATGGTACAACCTCAAGACCTCATTTAAAAACATAGACACTTTCAAAAATTAGAAAAATTATATATGACGATTTGAATAACACTGTTCCAAAGTTTCACTGAAAGAATACGATATGTGTCTTGTAACGTGGAACCAGCCAATTGACTAGCTTTCATCTTTATTTTTTAGTATCTGATTTTTAGAAATAATAAAATTGCATTCTACCTCAGTTTTCGATTTTTCTAGTTGAATCAGCTGGGCTAATTGACTTTGTTTTGTCTTTGATCATAGTCATAAAGGCTTCTTGTACTTCCCTCCCCATCTGTTTTATTTTACGATTTGCCTTAGTCGATAAGAACAACCATTGAAAAATCCCAAATTTACTGTTCTAAATATATGTTTCTTTAACCGTCGTCTAATAAAAACTTTACACATCATTAAATAAATAGATGAGTGATCATTATAGACAACATTCAAAGCATTCACACTTCTTGTT
This sequence comes from Forsythia suspensa, assembly GCA_023638005.1. Classification (NCBI taxonomy): domain Eukaryota; kingdom Viridiplantae; phylum Streptophyta; class Magnoliopsida; order Lamiales; family Oleaceae; genus Forsythia; species Forsythia suspensa. The sequence continues at coordinate 38,637,017 of CM042669.1, read as the reverse complement.
AAATTAATTTATTTGATAATGTGTAAAGTTTTTATTGAAAAACGACTAAAGCCTAAAATGATATATATTTGGGACAGCAAATTCGAACTCGCATTGAACACATTAGCAACAAATTATCAACATATGAAAATTTATAGTTAAGGTGACATGTACACGACATGTTTGAACAATACACTTAATAAGATTTTAACTTTTTTGTCTTTCTCAATAATGTCCTCGACCATATAGCCCACGTTATGAAACAAGCCATTAAAATGAATGCAAACATAAATACATACATATATTGTGTGTGTATATATAATGAGGTACTTCTGTTGGAGAAAATCAAGAATTTTGGTGGTTTCTTTAGCCACAATAGAAACCCCTTTGAGAAGCTCAAAAATCATTTTATCTTTAGCATGATTAGTGTCAAATAATATCGTCACATCTTAGTTGAAATTTGGTACCATTTGCCATAATACACAATACAAAAAATATATTAGCGCCCGTTTGATTTAGCTTAAAGAATTGCTAAAAAATTGAAATTAAAGTCAACAATTAATTTTAATTACATATTTTATGGGACCCACAACTTATAACTATACATTTCATCTACTTTCATTAAAATCTGCTAAAATATTTATCAAAAACTTCGTCAAGCAACTCTTTAATATTCAATGTATACACAGAAATAAAGGCAAATAAAATAATATACATATACAGGGGACTTATGTGTTATCCGAAGTCGGGCACACAGGAGGGCCCACCCCCTGTGAGAGTTGGGCACTGCCCGATTTCGAGCAACAGAAACATTCTGTACATATACATACATACAAACTATATGTAGGTATGTCATGTGTGTTTATTAGGTCATTTATGCACATGAAATTTTGTTGATAAGTTTGCATTTTTTAATATTTAAATTATGTATCCACAATTCTTTAACTATTAATTTATTATGAAAGAAAATAAATTAAATTGCAATTAATCGAAACAAAATATATATATTTTAATTTAAAAGGACATTTTACGTACATCAACATTATTTTATATGAGATATGATTCAAAAAAGGATAATTATATTCACACCACACTTTTTATTTTTTGCACCACATTTTAATTACATTTAATGTCCTTAATCTTTGAATATTATAGCACTCATGTTCTCAACATTTTTTTTCACAATTTTATCTTCAACTTTTCATTAATTAGCACATCTTGTGTCCGATAATGATTTTCGTCCAAAATATTTGTTGAAAATTCGTAAAACAACTTATTTGCTTATTATATTTTTTATTAAAAATAAAAAATAAATACAAAAGTAAGACAAAATATTTTTTCTCATTTCAAAACACGTAAACAAAATATCTTGACAGATATCATAATTAAAAATGAAATGTGCTAATTAATGGAAGTTGAATATAAGAATTCGACGAAAGTAAGTTAAGAATATAATTGCCACATTAAACAAAGGTTAAGGACCTTAAATACAATTAAAACGTAGTGTATTTATAACAAATTGTATTGCAAATATAATCACTCTTCAAAAAATGGTCAAGAGATGAATGTAATAACAAAAACTAGAAATAATGAAGGTTAGTGTGATTTTTTAAACATAAAGAGATATCTCTGATATTGTAATATAGTTCATAGAGTTTATCTGATATTGTCTTTTTAATTTAATTTGAGGTTATAGTTTTATACCATTTTGTAATTTAACAAATTTTCAAGAATTCATATGTATTTTTATTTTTTTTTTGTTATTATGTTCTTTTTTTTTTTTTACCAGAAAAACTTTAAGAGGAGACAAATATAAATACTGTTGAATAGATACAATTTTATGTGGAAAATGAAATTTTTTTAAAAAAAATGTTATGTTTATAGTGTAGTCAAGATAGTTGAATTGATTTATGAAAAATATAGATGAGAGAGAGAGAGAGAGAGAGAGAGAGAATCAATTTGTAACATAAATTAAAAGTTTGATGAATGATAAAATGGTATGTAAAGTATTAAGTAATATATAGGGTGTGATTTTCCCTGTAAATGTTTTTTTGTTAAAAAGATATTGGGTCAAATGGTTTCTAATATTTGTTCTTATTATATAAATAGTCTCTAATCTTTAATTTTTTTGGCACATAAGTCCCTAATCTATATATCTTGGTATACAACTGGTCATTATTTGATGAAAAATAAATATACTTTTTATTTTTAATTAGAAAAATTTTCAATTGAATTCCTAACATTTGTAAAAAGTGTAAATGGGTCCGAAACATTTACTTTTTATAAAAAAAATTAAAAGAAACTAACAAATTGATAATATACTAAATTATTTTGTATATTTTACAAACTATTATAAAATAACTAAAATTTAAGCTCATAATTATTAACAAACGTGTTAATTAAAATTATTTTATTATTATTAAGTAATCACATTATTTAAAATTTAAACTTTAATTTTATTGTTACAACATAAAAAGAAAAATAACTCTGTTACAAACTTGATGCTCAAATATTTTTATTTAATTGAGCTATTCATTTATTAACTACAATTATTAGATTTCAAATTATATTCTTCATATTTTAATTTATCATTCAAAAATAAAGAACACATAATGCGTAAATTAATTTTTGTTAGTATTTTTATATTAAAAAAATATTAAGATTGATTCAATGTCATAAATTATATACGTCATTTTGTTATTTATTTAACTTAATTTTTATTCAAGTTTTTCACATCACATAACAATTATACATACTTAAAGTGCAATAATTTTATATTTTTCTCTTATGAAAAATTTAATTGATACGACTATAGTGATATATTTAATATGTTTAAATTAAATATTATTTAATAAATGTATCGAATTTATTTGCTCATTTTGTAAATGTTAGAAATCCAATTGTAATTTTTTAAACTAAAACTAATGGTATTTTTGTTATTTTTATCAAATAAGGACCAACTGTGCACTAAAATACATAGGTTAGGGACTGTTGTGCTAAAAAAATAAAGATTAGAGACCATTTTTGCAATAAGGGAAAAGATTAGGGACCATTTGCGCCAATTTCCCTTTTTAAACATTTATTATCATTTTAGAGATTTGTTCTTCATATTCTTGATTTAAGTTGGAGCATTGTTTCCAGTTAAAAGGAACATCATTATAATTATTTTAATAATGTTTATATAATTTATGTTTTATATATTTTTCTAATATCAATGAGAATAATTTTTTTAATTACTAACGAATAAACACAAATACTTGTTTAGCATAATATAAATATTGATGAAGCAAAAATGTTAACTAGATATTATTTTAAAAAAATAAAATCTTAGTTATCTTATTTTCTAATTTTATTTTGTTTTCTTGCTTAGCCAAACCCGTTCAGTAATAGAGATTTACGGTTTAATTCGATGAGCTATATGATTTTGTATTGAGAAAAATAATATAAGATTTAGTGCTTCTATGGAGTACCAACTCTCTAGCATAGTTGCATAGGACATAGTGTTGCAAGAACTAGACATGATTGTTTGGTTCGATTGAAAAAAGTCAATAATCGGGACACCCTGATGAGCGAAACTGATTTTTGTCGGTTTTTCAAGTTCTATTTTTCTTAAAAAAGAAAGAACAAAACTTTTTTATTTATTTACTTTTTTTTTCACTATCTGTTCGACTCTTGATTATTTATTCCAAATTAAGGTCAGGTCAATTGTTAAAACATTATTGTGACATTGACACCTTAAAACAAAATTAATAAATCAATCTGATAAGGTCAGTCGCGTGCTTGTTTGAACCTCTTTGGATTAACGAAATCATTGTTTGGTGTTATTGTAAATCCCAAGACAGAACAATGTAATGGTCCCATTAGAGCATCTCCAATATAATCTGTCTATTAAAATCTACGTGATAGATAAAATAGACGGACTTACAGTCCATATAGCACTACATCTATTGAATAGACGGTCAAATAAAAAATTTATCTCTGATAGATTCCGTCTAAAACTAATATTACCACTTATATGTCATTAATTTTTTAAAAAATTAGTAGATCTTCAATTTTTATCTCTCGTCCTACTTTTTTTTTTAAATAAAATACGGAGTTGGATTTAAATTTGCTAAATCACTCTGTCTAGAAGTCGAGTGAGATCATCGCCTTGGACCCAAAATCGAAGGGACCCATATTTTTCCCATTTAAAAAAAATTATACGAAACTCAGAAAATTTTATGAAGCCAATTTTTATTTTTATTTTTAAATTTTAAGTTATGAATTAGTTCGTAAAAGACTTCTGAATTTTGAATACATACTACAATTGGAATTGGAGAAGCGTATTGAAGGCCTAATTTATGGAGTTCGCCCCCAAAATTTTAGAACCGGCCACGACAAGAGCGAAGTGTGGAAGCCGCGCCTCAAGCCTAAGTGAGCTTTTTAGAATAGTAGTTTTTATTAAGTATTTTTTAGTATTTGCTAATAGTGAACTTTTAGAAAAGTAGTTTTTATTAAGTTTCTTTTAATCTAATAGTTCAGAGACCAATATTGCAATTTTAGATAGGATTGCATTTAGGTTTTAAGGTGCCGCCAATAGTATGGTTCAATGGAATGTTTTTTATTAAAAAATTAATAAAGTTGTGAGATCGGTTCCTCAAAAATAAAAATAAAATATTTAAATCAATATTTGTGCGTTCGTTAACGATTTGTCAAGATCAAATATTTAGTATTCTTACAGAGAATCAACAAATATTTGATTCACGCTTCTAATTATTTTGTATCATAGACTCTCACCTACGTGTATTTAAATGATCATTAAAATTAATATTATTCATTTAGAAAACTCGCATTGATCAAAGAAGGATATTCTTCGTAGAGTTTTGAACTCGAATTTATGTTCATATTAGTTTAAGATTTAGAGTTGATCTATAATAGACAACAAAAATTAAAGAAAAGTCAGCATATCCATGATTGAAAAATTCCATAATATTCTCAAATAAAAGGAGATATCTGCATTTCATTTTAATTATTAATGCATTTTTGCACATTTGGTCTCCAACTTATTGTTCGAGTAGCATGTTGGTCTCTCACCTCTTGAAAGGATTAAGTTAACTCTTAAACCTTGCATTATAGTTAAAAATTTCAATTTCCAACGATTAAAATTATCCAAATTTCGTTACTCGTAAAAACGATTTTGAAAAACACATCTCACTTTAAGTTTTTGGACATTAGCTTGAGTTAGGAAACAAAACCCGGCTTTCTAAAATTGGAGAAATGAGAGTTACGAGACTATTTAACAATTATTTGAATAGATTTCGAGTTACGAGCTAATAGTGCAATTGTAATATAATGTTGATGACCAACTTGTTTCTTTTCAAAAACAATTGATCTAAAAATAGGACATGTGAACCACATTTTAGTCCCCGGCATAGCCAATTAATAATAGACAATTATGAAATATCTTTATCATTCTCTCTTTATGTCATACTATACTTTTTATGGACAATGATCTCCTGCTCCTTGAGGGTAGAATAATTTCACCCACCTGCTGACACCTCAGCAGGTGGGTGAAATTATCCTGCCCCGAAATCACCACTGTACCTTTTATTATGACAGAAAGACGGGATGACATACGCGATTTGCTTCATCCAATGTTTGTAAGGAAATCTAAATGATTGTTTGTGACTGTGAATGATATATGAAACGAAATGTATATTGGAAATTGTCTATTTGGCAATAATGAAATTTTTTTAAAAATATTTATAAGTTGTAGGTCTTATGAAATGTATAGATAAAAAATATATTTGACTATTTTGATCAACTTAACCACATGGGTCATGCGTGTATTATATGCGTAAGCATCCCATCTATGCCTCTCATTGGTCATTCAATCTCTCTGCATTGACGTCTCGAACTGCACCAAATTGCGTGCCAGCAACAGATCTCGGTCATTTCTGCCATTCGTATGTTACACCTCAGACACTAGGGCGACCAGATTAGGCACCAAGATCTCCGGAGAAAAGGGTCCGTGATCGTTGGCACTCCGACGATCAAGTCAATCACCGGTATATGGGAGATACACGGGGGCGGGAACAAAAAGGGGTGTGGGAGAAACAAGCAGGTAGAGATTTGAGCAGAGTTTAGGGTGGGACTCATAAACATAAAAAAAGTGCGTACCTTGGAACAACCGGAGACGTTGTATTTGTAGCGCAAGAATTCTAATTGATTTGGAAGACCAATCAATCCGGTCTCCAATCGGATCCTCCTTCCTTATGTGATAAAGATACCCGAGATTGCCTTCCTTCCTTGAGTTTATCACGTTGCATGATTTTAGGAGATCATGATTGTGTTTCCTTGTGGAGATTCGTGCGTCCAATCCAACGCAATCTTTCTTTAATTACTTCTCTGGTTGCCCCGGTATATCGAGTTGCAGGCTGGTTACTAATGGTGCGGGGCCTGACGAGGCCCTATGGTTCGCATGAGGGCACCGGGCCCTCCACATGACTCATGGATTTACGGTGCCCCAAGGCCCAAGTGTGTGGGCCCTTCCAAGGCCCCAGCAGGGCCCGGATAGGGTTCTTGACAGATTATGGACTGTGCAGGCCCTTCTTGGGCTTGGATGGGGCATCTTGTTGACGTGGCGGCCATGTCGTGTCGTGTGGTAACAATAGTCCCCCAAGTCCAAGCCTATTATTTATAATGGGCGTGGGACTTCTGAGGATATTCACAAGTTGATGTGCCTCGCAGGAAATATACTCTCCAGGTGGTTCGGCAGGAAGTAATTCAATGCGGTTCGGCAGGAAGTAATTTGATCTACCCCCAATATATAGTCTCCCAAGTCCGAAGCCGAACATTCATGACGGGTGAGGGCTTCAAGGGGTCGGGCGGTGGAGTGCATCATGGAGTTTCATCCGGAGTGGGACCTTTCTTCCCTTCGGTAGGACTCTTCTGAGGCTCTGGTTCGCGACGCCTTTTGCCTATCCGACGTTTCGATTCTGTGTGCACGTGGGGAGGAAGACGCTTTAAATATGAGAATCATTCCCCTAGCATTGATAACGCAGACACCTGGTGGAACCCAGAAGGTTGGCGTCTTCAATGCCCTGGGGAGGTAGAACGTTCGTGCACCATTGCAGATCCCCTGTTATGACCGTATTTATTGCATTACACCTCTTTCCAACGTAGTCTTTTATAAATAGGATGTAAGCCCAACAAGATTCTTCCATCGTTAGACTGTTGCATTTAACTTGCCATTATCGTACGATCGAAACAGAGATAGAAAACGTGTGATGGTGGTGCAGCTGGAGGGCTGGCATCCAAGATGTCCGTCAGTCTGAGAATCAACATTCAGATGACCAAAAATCTGGCCAATCAACGTTCAGGAGACCAAACGTGCGGGGTGGGGATTTAGCTTAGCGACCTTGCCCCGACCCTCCCCGAATCAATTGGTGGGACCGGGGAGGGGAGGGGGGTCTCCAGCTGCCGAAAAAAAGGCATCAACGGCCTTTTTAAGCGGTATGGCCTAATTAGCCACCAAATCAACTCAGGTTGGCTTGGGAGACTCTCGATCATGGTGAAATCAGGTTTCCCAACCACAGGTGAGCCGGCGTGAGACCGAGGGGATAGGGTTAGTAGATCTAGTTACCCCATTCATGTCTTGCCCCAAAGAGGCGTGAGGGGTTGTGGAATATATTGCGCTTATATATGCTCTGTATTGTATTTCGTATTTAATAAAAAATGTGCCGAGTTACTTCCATATTTGCGTGTGTATGCCCATATTTTACATACTTGTTTCGGGCCTCGTCGTGATCAACACTCCTTTGCTATTGTTATCATGATTTAGCGTTCGCGTACTCAAACCACAACGCGCTTAGATATATTCCCCTAGGATTTGCCATACGTGTTTTTAATTCCACGCCACATATCGGCTCAACCGACTGCTGGTACCCCATTGGACTTATAAATACGACAGGGCATTCTTAACTCACCATTTCCCAGCCATTTTGCCGTCATACCTGGACCTTTGATTACCGTCGGTCATGTCGCTTCCATTTTCCAAAGTCCCTAAATTCAAGATTAGGCGCGGGAAATAGTGGAAGATGTCTCTCCTCCCATTTGGCGTCCTCCGCGGTGTGCGGTTCTAGGCCACACAGTTGCGCGGCCCGAGGCGGGATGGGTCACTCACTGTTTTCGCGCTGGGGAGGTGAGAGCAGACGTTCCATTGCCGACAAATCCTGCTAGAAATGGGTCCTCTTCTGGGAACGTTAGGTCGTCAGCGGGAAAGAAACCAAAAGTCGAGAGTGGAGAACGGGCGTCCCGGACGCCTGTTTCTCCCCCTCCCGACAGACGTGAGTACATTAATATTGGGGCCCGTCAAGACGAGCTGGATCCGTCAGTCGTAGAGAAGCTACCTTCAGCGGTTGCCCTTGTGGCTACTTCAGTTCATAAATATTGGACATCACCCTTTGGGAAAGCGGTAGATACCGCGGAGGTGACGGAGTTGATGAAGTTGGCTGAAATGTATACCTCTCGTAGTCATGTGTTGAATTGCGAGTTGTATAAAATGTTGGAGATGAGGGTTTCAAATACGATGCGCCTGGAGAAGATGAAAATGTCGAATCGATGAGGGCGAAATCAACGCGCCGGCAGCGCGACTCGCGTTTTCGGAAGGCAGCGCGGAGTCGCGCGCAACGTCGACGTTACGAAGGCGCCCGAGCGATCCGTAAGGCGTGTATCGTTGCCCGGAAGAAGGCCGAGTCTCGGTTGAAGTCTTGCGAGAATATGATACGGCCAAAGATAGAGAACCGGAGGAGGTTTCGAGCGAGCTAGCGAAGGCTAAAGGCCTCCTAGAAAAATTGGGGGTCCCCGGCTATACCGAAACGTAGGATTACGTGTATAGGTCATACTTCTTTAGCCATGCTGTTGCATGGATATTTTATGTAATCGAGTAATGAGATTGTAGTGAAAGTTTTTACGTTCGTTCCAAATGTTTGCGCACTTGATACCTTACCAAGCGAGCTTAGTAAAGTTTGTCGCGGATCATGCTCACTCGCGACCCAAAGAGCCACAATTGCGCGCATGCGCGTCGGATGTTTATCCAGTGACTTGAAAGAGTTGGTCGTGAATCGCGCTCCCTTGCGGCGGAGCTTTTTGTACTTACTTGCTTTACGCGTAAAATATTTACCCAGCGAGTTAATAGAGTTGGCCGCGAACCACACTCCCTCGCTGCCGGGTTAATTGTACTTGCTTTCTTACGCGTAAAATATTTACCCAACGAGTTAATAGAGTTGGCCGCGAACCACACTCCCTCGCTGCCGTTTTAATTGTACTTGCTTTCTTACGCGTAAAATGTTTACCCAACGAGTTAATAAAGTTGGCCGCGAACCACACTCATTCGCTGCCGTTTTAATTATACTTGCTTTCTTACGCGTAAAATGTTTACCCAGCGAGTTAATAGAGCTGGCCGCGAACCACACTCCCTCGCTGCCGAGTCGATTACACTTGCTTACTTGCGCATAAAATGCTAGCTTACGCGTAAAATATTTATCCAGCGAGTTGGTAGAGTTGGCCGCGAACCACACTCCCCCGCTGTCGGGTTAATTGTGCTTGCTTTCTTACGCGTAAAATGTTTACCCATGGAGTTAATAGAGTTGTCCGCGAACCACACTCCCTCGCTGCCGATGTGATTGTTACTCTTCGCATGTGGAGCACTTTGGATTCATAAAGAACGAATATTATAACACGGCGCCGCGTTTCTTGGCGTCTGCCAAAGAATTGTAAAAAGACCAAAACAATGCTAAAAACGGTATTACTGGTGATATGGCCTCAGATGGGCGATGTTCCAAGGGTGTCTTGCCTCTCGTCCCTCAGGATCTTCCAGTCTATAAGTTCCGGGGCAAATTTCTTCGATGACCTAGTAAGGTCCTTCCCAGGTGGGCCCTAGAGTTCCGGTCCCCACTTCCTTATTAGCTTGAAATATCTTTTTCAGAACAAAATCATTGACACGAAAACTTCTGCCCCTGACCTTGGAGTTATAATATCGGACCATCTTCCGTTGGTAAACCGCGAGGCGAAGTTGCGACTCCGTGTGTCTCTCATCTAGGAGGTCGAGGCCCGCTCTTTGTGAATCCTCGTTGGCCACCTCGTTGAAGTGCAGGTGTCTGGGCGAGGTATTCCTATCTCGACGGGGATCATTGCTTCCGCCCCCATATGCCATGGAGAACGGGGTTTCGCTTTGTGGCCGTGGGGAGGTGGTTCTTCGAGACCCACGGTGGTCTCGGGTAGTTCTTCGCCCATCCCCATTTTGCCGACTCTAGTTTTCGTTTGAGTGTGTGCTTAATGATTTTATTTACTGACTTCCACCGGCGTTGGATTGTGGGTAATAGGGGTGGAGAAATCTCTTCGGATGCCAAGATTCTCACGATTCGCGTTAAACTTCATCTCGGCAAATTATGTGCCGTTGTTCCGGAGGCAGCGATGAATGAGGAATCTTGGGCGGCGGACAATATTTTTCCACACAAATTTCTAGGCATCATCCTCTGTGATTTTGGCGGAGGCTCGGCTTCACACCACTTGGTGAAGTAATCTACCGCTACAATGGCGAACTTGACCCCACCCTCCTCAGCGGGAGGGGACCGATAATCGATCCCCATTTGGCGAAGGGCCGAGGACTAGTGACCTGAGTAAGGTTCTGAGCGGAAGCTTGAGCTACGCCGCAAACTTCTGACATTTGTTGCACCTTTTCGCGAAATTGTGGAAATCTTTTTTCATGGTCGGCCAATAGTACCCTTGCTTCAAGGCTTTCTGCGCCAAGGCCATCCCTCCCGAGTGATTGCCGCAGATCCCTTCGTGTATTTCTTTCATCACGTCCACTGCTTCCTCTTGCGTTAGGCAGTGTAAGAGGGGGTGGCTGAATCCTCTTTTATATAGAATTACGTCATGTATATGAAATTTGGCGGCCCTTCTCATGAGCTTCATGCCTCAATTTGTCTTCAGGTGACACCTGACTAATTAGATATTCGGTAATCTCCTTCATCCATTTCGGAAAATTAGAGATGGTTAGGACGGAGGGTGCGGTAGCGTCCTCGGTTGAAGGTCGGTTAAGCTTCTCAACTGGGATGGCCTTCGTTAGGTCAGAGTCCCTACTGCTTGCCAGCTTTGAGAGGGCGTCGGCATAGCTATTTTCCGTTCGTGGGATCTGGAGAAGTTCGTATTCTTCAAAGTGGGACAACTGGTCCTTAGCTTTTGTTAAGTAGGACACCATGGATTGTTCACGTGCCGCGAAGGTCCCATTAACCCCGACTTACGACAAGTTGTGAATCGCTATGAATTTGGAGCTTCCTTGCCTTCATCTCCGTGCTAGTCTCAAGCACGCTAGTAGGGCTTCAGTATTCTAACTGCGTTGTTAGAGGCTTTGAATTCCGTGTGACGCCGCAGATTGAGATTATGGCCATCCTGGGCGATCGGTGGGATCCCGGCTCCGACCACAGCCTCCCGAGGATCCATCGACATATAACTTCCATGTCGGTACCTCCAGTGGTCGGGCTTCAAGCGACCATCGGGGATATGAGCGAATTCACCACAAAATCGCCTAAAGCTTGTCCTTTTATCGAAGGCCGTGGCTTGTAAATCGATGTCGAATTGACTAAGTTCTCGACCATTTCATCAATCGTCCCAAGTATCTCGGTTTACGGAGTATTTGCCGTAGGGGAGGTTCGTCAAGACATCTATGTTGTGGGGCTGGAAGTATGGTCGAGCTTCCTTCGGAGGCGAGGATTAATGACAGAGTGAGTTTTTCCATGTCCGGATATCTCGTTTCCGCGTCTGCGAGGCTTTGCTTACGTAATAGGCGAGTGGAATCTTGGACCCCTCCTCACGGATTAGCACCGAGCTAATCGCCTTTTTCGAGACGGCGAGGTAAACGAGCAATGTTTCCCCATTCTTGGGCTTGGATAGCAGTGGGGATTTTTCGAGGAGGACCTTGAGGTCTTGGAAGGCCTTCTCGCACTCCTCGGTCCACTCAAACCGCTTCACCCCTTTTATGGTTTGAAAGAAAGGTTGGCAACGATCGGTCGCCTTGGATATAAACCGATTCAGAGCTGCCAGTTTCCCTGTCAGACTTTGGACTTCCTTGGAGGAGGATGGTGACCGCATCTCGATGAGCGCTCTGATCTTTTCGGGATTGGCCTCTATCCCCCGCTGATTGACCATGTAGCCGAGGAACTTTTTAGATGCGACCCCAAACGCGCACTTCAAGGGGTTAAGCTTCATGCGATATTTGCGAAGGGTTTCGAACATTCTCCTCAAGTGGCCTATGTGGTCCTCTGCGTTGACGCTCTTCACCAACATATCGTCGACGTATACCTCCATCGTGTTCCCAATTTGTCCGACGAACATACGATTTACCAGCCGTTGATATGTGGCTCCCGCGTTCTTCAAGCCGAATGGCATCATCTTATAGCAGTATAGCCTTCGGTCCGTAATAAACGACGTGTGATCCTCTTCCCCTGTGAACATCGGGATCTAGTTGTAGCCCGAGTATGCGTCCATGAAACTAAGCAACTTGTGGCCGGCAGTCGCATCGACGAGCTGGTCGATGCGCGGCAATGGAAAACTATCTTTAGGCACGCTGGTTTAGATCGGAGAAGTCGATGCATACCTCCACTTCTTGGCACTCTTCCAAACCAACACCGGGTTGGATACCCACTGGGGGTAAATCGCTTCTCTGATGAACCCGCTGGCCAGTAGCTTGTCAACTTCCTCTTTCAGGGCCTGGTACCTCTCGGCACTTAGAGGCCTTCTTTTTTGAATCCTGGGACGCACATTCGGATCTATTTTCAAGGCGTGGCACGCGATCGATGGGTCGATCCCGACCATGTCATTGTGTTTCCATGCGAAGACATCCATGTTTTCTCGAGAAACCGCTTGACTCTTCCTTCGTCTTTTCTTCGAGCCTCCTTCCTACCTGCAACATCTGGGTTGGTTCCGAGGGGCTTACCAGAAATGTTTCCAGCTTCTCGGCTGGAGAAGCGAGAGAATCCGAGGCTATGATTCAGAGATGTAGACCTTCGTCCAGTATCAATTCTTCATCCAATCCTTCGCCGTCAACTTCTGTCGATTCTGAGTGCGTGGTCCTTACCATTGGGGGCGCCACGGGCGCTCGGCGACCCTCCCCGCAATCCGTCCATGTCATGGGAGCGACGACAAACCAATGAACCAGGCTGCGAAGGGCTTCTCCGGCTACGACTACGCTTGGGTCCCTACTGGAGAGGCTGATCATCCAGCAGCCCCAAGCGCGGCCTCCATCCGGGCGCCATCCAACTCAGTGTCCCGATTCCCGGTCCCACCATCCGTTCTACAGCGATATTCGGGTGCCATGTTCTTTCGGGTAGAAGATCGTTTACCACAAACACTTGGTCGTGTGAGGTTTTTCGATTCCCACAGACGGGCGCCAATCTGTTGACGTCTGAACTGCACGCACCACCACGTGCCAACAGATCTCCATCGCTTCCTTGCCACTCGTATGTTACTCAGACACTAGGGCGACCGTTAGGCACCAAGATCTCCGGAGAAAAAGGGTCCGCGATCGTTGGCACTCCGACGATCAAGTCAACTCACGCCGTATATGGGAGATACACGGGGCGGGAACAAAAAGGGTGTGGGAGAGACAAGCAGGCAGAGATTTGAACAGAGTTTAAGGTGTGACTCTTAAACATAAAAAAGTGCGTACATTGGAACAACCGGAGACGTTGTATTTGTAACGCAAGAATTCTAATTGATTTGGAAGACCAATCAATCCGGTCTCCAATCGGATCCTCCTTCTTTATGTGATAAAGATACCCGAGATTGCCTTCCTTCCTTGAGTTTATCACGTTGCATGATTTTAGGAGATCATGATTGTGTTTCCTTGTGGAGATTCGTGCGCCCAATCCAACGCAATCTTTCTTTAATTACTTCTTTGGTTGCCCGCATATCGAGTTACCACCGGCGGTTACTAATGGTGCGGGGCCCCGACGGCTCTATGGTTCGCATGAGGGCACCGGTGCCCTCCACACGACTCGCGGATTTTTGGTTGCGAAGGCCCAAGCGTGTGACGGGCCCTTCCAGGCCCTAGCGAGGGGCCGGATAGGGTTCTTGACGGCAGTTATGGACTAGGCCCTTCATCGACTTGAATGGGGCATCTGTTGACGAGCAAATGGCGTCGTAATCGTGGTAACAACTCTCTATACTTAGTTGTAGTGTGTGCATACAATTGGTGGGGGATGATCACACCTTGCGAGCGGTAATTTTTGATGATAAAAATAATTTTTTCATCAATCGCCCACCTACCGACACCTCGGTGGTGGGCGTAAAATTTCGCCACAAAGGCGTGATCACCGCCGACAATTGGTTGATCATATAAATACAAATAAATCATCATTATTTTTGAATGAATAATGTGTACACTACATAACTAATTAATTCTCTTGAAATCCGAAATTAGTGGGAAAAATAAATAGGTTTATAATTATCATTTAGATAATATCGAACAGGATTTATGTGATTTATGAGGCTTGAGACGAATTTCATAAATTAGACTCCAATGGATCCTCCAATTATAATATACAATCAAAATCTACAAGTCTTTTACAGAATTAATTGTTAACTTAAAACTAAAAGAAAAAAAGAAAAAACAGTAAAATCGCACATTTAACTTTGTTTGCCAGACCCTTAGTTTCAAGCAGCAAGGAGTAATAATTATGGCCTCTTTGATTTTGCATCATGTTTGCACGAATAATATTTTTGGGTCAATTTCAGTAATCACAAATAATATATATATATATATATATATATATATATATTTGGACAAAACCGGACCTAGTACTTGAGAATCCACCTCAGTATAATGTATTTGGACATTACCTAGAGAGTTCATGGTGAGATAGATGGACCCGCCTTCATGTGTGATGTTCCACATCATTTTTTCTTATTTAGGCGACTCGAATATGATACCTTCAACTCTAATACCAACTCATGCATGGCGAATCAATCCATTGTTTCAAAAGTCTAGCAGGAAAGACGCAATAGATTTCTCTAGTATTTGCTGTTATATTTCAGTGACGCGGACTGACGCGACCCACATTTTCTGGCATGAAGTATCGTACAAGTGTTGTTTGTTTGTGTAGAAAATAAATCTAGACACTATCATTAATTAAAGCCACATATCAAAGTCTGTATGACAAACTGGCAATTATTTAGTGAGTTTAAAAATAGTTTTTTATGAGATTTTAAAAAATTGATAAAATATATAGTTGAAAAATTGATAAAAATTGTGAGTTCTATAAAATATATAGTAAAAATTAAATTTTAAAAAATTAAAATTAAAATTAAATTCAACTTTGCTCAACAGATAACCTGATATCAAATTCTTTTAATATATATTTCAACTCAAAACTCTTTTAAATGTGAATATGATCCTTTTAAACAGCATGAACTCCTTTGTTTTTATTGCACATGATCGCACTCGTGACCCAGATGAACCGATCTCGAAGGCTGACATATTGTATGAATTTGTAAAATCCAAGTAATATAGTCGCCGGGGGGTGGGGGAATCAAAGGCACGTTTCGGGTCTTTTCTACTTTACCTTATAAAAAAGGGAAGCAATTTCAAATTAGAATTTTCTTTCACGACATGTTTGGTAATTCAATTGGATAATACTCGAGAGTACAAAGATAGTAAAGAAAGCTACATTTATTAATTGTGTAGTGTTTCACTTTCATATGCATTGTTATGCCCGCTTTACTACACGAGTAATATCTATCATTAGTAAAGATTAACATGAATCTATATGATGGGGGGTCATTTGATTTAATGTCCAATGAAGTTGTGATACGTTTTAATGTATTGGACAATAAATTAGGAGTTCTAATGCAACATAGACTAATAATGATCTCTACTAATTATAAATAATATTATTCTTACCATATATATGCACGTGTGATATACACTATTAAACTATATTGAAAAGTAAAATGAACAAATTTTACTTTATTTTTTTTATTAATATTGTCCGATAATCTCTAATCTTACTTATCTTGTATAAAGAATAACTTGTATGAGTCGTCAACCAATTAAACTAATAGCTGAATAAAAAAATAAGAAAAAGCTTGTTTGGTGTAGCTTTTTAGTAGTTTTTGATTAAAAAATTTTGATGAAATATGTAGTTAAAAAGTTAAGAAAAGTTGTAGGTCCTATAAAATGTGTTGTTAAATTTAATTGTTGACTTCAAAATAAAGTAATATTAGCTATCATTAGTAAACATCATCATCAGTCTATATGACAGTGAGTTCCTTAATTCACTGTCCAATAAAGTTATGATTGATTTTAATATTCAGGACAATAAATCAAAAGTTCTACTGCAATATAAATTGGTGATGATTTGTACTAATGATAGATAACATTATTCTTACTACATATATACACGTGTGGAATACATTATTAAAATGTATTGTACAGTCAAATGAGTTGGAAATTACCATGAGAATTAGCTGGAAAATAAAATTCTTTAATTCAATAAATCAGGGTCTTTGTTAGACGTTCACGTGTTTATTATAATTAAAATATTAATAGTTTAGTATTGTACATAAATCAATAGATGATACTGGATCTCGATTTGATTCACGAATCTCCCGCTTTTGATTCACGGAGTTGGTGCTCCCAGCGTTCAAGTATTCTTTAGTATTCTCCAAAGTATAGATTACACAGGTGCATGAGCACCTTTTAATTAAATTAAAAACTAATTTTTGGACTAAACAGATTTAGAAAACCAAGAAGATAAAATTCAAGCCAAACAAAACTTAAGAATTTTCTCTCTCCTTTTTTATTAATTTTTGAATTATTTGACGTCACAAGCAATGTGATATAAGTAGGACAAGAGTCATAATTACAAACAAGGACAAGATGTCTAATTGCATCCAAGTCCAATTAATTTATGATTGATTTAATTATACATGTAATCTCTGAACTTATATCACAATTACAATCAAGTCCAAAACTTTCACAGTAACTATGATTAAGCCTAACACTTTATAAAGCTACTACAAGACCTGTCCCGACATATGTTTTCTAAACTCCAATAATTAGGTTCGTCTAGTCGACCATAGACCGTCCAATCTAATTATTAGTCTCTTGCGTTTTTCACTAAAGACAAAAGACTACACTCTCGGAACATATAAGATTACAGAAGTTGTAATACTTTCCTCTGACCTACTGAATATATATTTCATCCCTTTCCGAGATCCAATAATGAGGTAGGAGCGTAAATAACCATATTGCCCCTCTAATTATTCTCACAAACTTTAAGTTACACTTTCTTCAACGGTCATGTGAACTAATTCACATGTATCGAAGTTTAGCTGTCGCTAAATACTGAGCTCAGATTTATAATCATTCAATATAAAATACTTAAGTAGTCAAATCTATTTTCATGGCAACAGTTTCCGACACGAATTTATGTTCTCTATTTCGCTCATTCTCAAGTTCCCTACTCACTGAGATATTTGATCAATCAAATTAATCTCACAAATTGGTAATCAAAGAACCATCAAACTAAAGAAAAGATATATACAATTCCTGTCAAATGATTTAGATGAAATACCCGATTAAGTATAATTTAATTCTTCACACGATCATGCTATATAATTATATTCGACACATAGTCCATTCAATATTTACCAAGTGTGCTTGTGTCACCATTAAACTATTTATGCGATAAGGACAAATCGCATATCTGAATGATTAAATAGTCAACATTACAACTTTCCGATACAAGACGTCAATCTTCATACATTAGTTGTGAACAATTTTATTCATGATCAAAATATAGGTTGTGTCATACTATGCTTATCAACGCAAACATCTAACTTATATTATCATAAGTGATCATTAGCACTTTATGTAAATGCTCAATATTAAACAAATGTAATAATAATAAATAAACACAAACCAAAGTTTTATTCAATATAAATTTCCACTTCATCACAACAAAATTATACTGCCTGAACATACAATCCAACAAAATGAACAAAATTTTACTTGATTTCCTTTATTAATATTGTCCCATAATCTCTAATCTTACTTATCATGTATAAAAAATAACAAGTCTAACTCGTCAACCAATTAAACTAATAGTTGAATAGAAAATAACAGAAAGATTGTTTTGTGTAGCTTTTTAGTATTTTTTTTATAAAAAGTTGATCAAATATATGGTGGAAAAATTTTAAAAAATTGTAAGTTCTATAAAATTAACTATTAAAATTATTTGTTGAGTTCAAAATGAAAAATTAATCAATTTCCACAGGTGAAACTTCCACAATCAGAAAACACACACACACACACACACACACACAATACACTGCCCTAACTATCAAATTCTTTAATATTTTTGTTTCTACTAATATTTAAATAATTAAAAATTTTATTTATTATACAGTCGAGTTGTGTACAATAACTGAGTATATAGTAATAATTTCTCAGCTCAATACACGTCACAGCTTCATTATATATAGTAATAATTTCTCAGCTCAATACACGTCACAGCTTCATTACCTTGGCAACATATATCTATTAACGAAAGCCAGTGCATTGCTCGTCATCTGCTTCGCCATTACAGCCTTATCACAGACGTCCGTTTTCATCGTCCCCTCCGGCACACCCTCGAATCCGTCCGAACACGTATCTTCATTAGTCAAGGCGGCGCTCATCCATGTCTGAATGTTACTAATCTGAAACCTCAAAGCCTCTCCGGATCCTCTGAGCCGGCCCATTTGCTTGAGAGAGTCTCGGATTAGATGCACTGCATCGTCGAATAACGTACAGCAGTCCTGTAGAGCGGAAGCTGCTCGGGGGTCGGCTGCATGGAGCTCGACTTGGCGGGGAATGTTGGAGAAGTAAGCCGCCATGCGCTTCGCTCTGGTGAGGCTCACGTTGACTGCTATGTGTGTTAACAGTACTGGGTTTTTCTGTACAGAAGTAGAGTAGCCGGCTAGAGAATTGTAGCACAGTTCACGGTAGAGTGTGGTTTTACAACACTCACGGATAAAATCTGTGGCGTTGGCCTTGGGGGCGGGGGCTGCGGCTGCGGCTGCGGCTGCGGCTGCCGCGGTGGCGCGGTAGGAGAAACCATGCAGGACTTGGAAGAAGATGGCTATGAAAAGAAGGAACAGTAGGGAAAGTTGAGGCAGGTTTTTCATGGCAGAAAGGTTGAAGGAAAGTATTGTTTCGCGCGTGTGCTATATATAAATGTTAATGGAACATTACTGAGTTTAATGATAACGATGATACGAGGTTGCATAATTAATGATTATGTAATCTTATATGTCACATAGAGCTGACATGTTTGGCATTGATAAAATTCTTTTTTAAGTACTTATAATTTATAATCATATAAAATGTATGAATAATATGTGAATAATAAATTGTTAGTCTTACAAAATATGTGAATAAAAAATATGTTTGACGAATTTAAATTATAATTTAAATTTGCACAAACAAACACTAACTATTTATTTGGTTCAACTTAAAAAGTTGCTAAACAATTGAGGTGAAAGTCAAAAATCAATTTTATGATATACGAGACTCATAACTTTTATCAAGTGTTATTATAATCTTTGCCACATATAAATGTATGTCCTTTAAAAAAAATTACTTATTTAGAACTTAAAAGTAACTTCTAAATAAAAATATTTACTTACTTTAATAAGTAAAAATTTATTTATTTTAAATAATACATACAGGGGTAATATGGGAGACAATGTATGCACCGTTGCATGTGCCGACCTCATTTTAAATATTTTTAAATTTTTTTAATTTATCAGTGGGCCCCCACCTTTGGAAATAAATCTATCAATCTTCCCACGTTAATCAACATAGGGATGGCAATGGGACGGATCTGGACAGGTCGGGACTGGGCGGGTTCGGAGTGACGGTTTTTTTTACCATCTCTAAATCAACATCAGACCGTATATATAACAAAGTTATTAAATATATTTATCGTACCTAATATACTATAATTGATTTTCGCATGCTCAATTAAAACCAATTTTAGAGTATATTTGTCTGTTATTTATAAGTACTTATACGTTGATTAAATATTATTTTTATTTACACATTCTGTAAGACCCACTACTTATAATCTACAAAAATATTTATCAAACATACTCTTAACACAAAGATCTAATGTATGTATTGTTCATTATCAAAGCACCTTGAACACAATCTATATATGAACATGCCTTTCGAAAAATTGAATAGCAAAAAATGATTTGTATAGCTGATTTAGCGAGAATAAAAGTTATTTTATTGTGGTGGTGGTATCGAAAAAAAATATTATTCATTCCGTTCAATAAAGATATATTTAATTTTTTTTATTTATCTGTTTCAAATTATAGTTCACTTCTCTTATTAAGAGTATAGTTGATTTCATAGTTTTTTTTTTCTGTTCCTATTTAATGTGTTTTATTATTAATAAATATGAACTACTATAATATTAATATAGAGGTATAATAGGAAAAACATAAGTAAATTATACTTTTCTAACTATATTAATTAAGTTTTCTTATGTAAGAAAATAGAAATAAGTTTATCTTTGTGGGATGGATGAATAAAATTTAAAGAACATAATGCATAAATATGGGTGTAAATTGGAATGCCCTCGTCTAGTATGTTAGAAAAATGATTGTGTTGAATTAATTTTTTTTTTTAAAAAAAACACTAGTTTGAAATTACGAGTCTCTACGTTCTAGTCTGGTATGATTTATGTGTCCATGAGTTAACTTAGAGTATGTTTGTCAATACTTATTTATAAGTTGGTCAAACATCATTTTTATCTACACATTTTATAAAATTCACAATTTTTACTCAATTTTTATCTACACATTTTATAGGACCTACTGTTTATAAGTTACAAAAATATTTATCAAACATACTCTTATTCATATCTGATTGAACAATAGAAGGTGATTTGGTAAAACTCTGTATCTGGACAACTCATTGATGAACAAAATTTTGATCCATTTCAAAACAACGAGAACTACGTTGAATTGACCTAACTTAATATATAAATTATAAAGCAAAATTCTTGTTAAATATAGTAATAATTAAGAATTTTACTACTTGTACACTCTTAGTTACACCTACACTTAAATTCGCTAATGTGACAAATAATGACTTGATTTGATTTGACCAAATTTTCCATCTCTTAAGTGAAAGTTTAGGTGGAATGTACAAGTGGCCGAACCCAATAATTAATAACAACTTGCTTAAAGGCCAGACATGACATTTCAAATGAAAACGCAGCATTTCTGATAGTTAGGCTGATCTTTTAAGTGGTCCCTATGGTGATTTAACGGTCGCCTGGCTGTCATGCTGTTGAAATTCTCCTAAATTTGTACAAGATAGTTTATGTTCACACTATATTATTTGAAAAGGAAATTATAGAAAATGTCCTTTTACATGTATTACATTTTAAATTTTTTTTAAAAAGTTCAAAAATAAATATTTTAGATAAGTATAATCTAAAACAATTATTTAAATACCAATTATATCTTCTTCAAATCTAATTCAAAATCTTATCTATTATTTCACTAAAATCGAATCTTGTACCACCACCTTCGCGCCACTGTTCACCACAACCTAACCCACCTCATATAAATTATTTTTTTAATAGAATGATTTAGATTATAAAAAACAAAAATTTAATATATTTTGTGTTAGATTAGT
This sequence comes from Forsythia suspensa, assembly GCA_023638005.1. Lineage (NCBI taxonomy): Eukaryota > Viridiplantae > Streptophyta > Magnoliopsida > Lamiales > Oleaceae > Forsythia > Forsythia suspensa. The sequence continues at coordinate 38,615,302 of CM042669.1, read as the reverse complement.
TTGGTTGTTTTTATATCAGGTAATTAGCACAAAACGTCCCTACCTATTGAAGTAATTGTGCAAAACGTCCCTACCTTCCAAATTTTGACATTTTCACCCTCACTCTCTTTGATTTCTTGCAGTGGTCCTTCAATCCAAAAAAAACATCACGAGTCGTCTTTGCATAATAAGGGTAAATTAGTCAAGCCACACATTTTCACTTATATATATATATATATATATATATATATATATATATAGAGAGAGAGAGAGAGAGAGAGAGAGAGAGAGAGAGAGGAGTTAAAAATAGAGTTTGGGTTTCTTTTTGTTTTCTCTTTTGTAGATGGAGATGGATATAGAGCAAAATTTGGATTCAAATTCTTCTTTGTTTGATACTCTTTACTGTGAAGAATAGCTCTTTAATGTGAAGAAGAAGAAAAAAAAATGGGGAGAAGTTGAAGAAAAATAAGAAGAAGAAAGTGAAATTATTTTGAACAAAAATAATCATTTTAATGCCAAATCTTTTTCTATTTTTTCGGTGTTGTTAATGGAACAAGATTTGTTATGGGATGATGAAGAACTTCAATCTCTTTGCGGCGGAGGAGATTTTTTCAATAGTTTTGACAAAAATGAAGGAATAGTGCTATTTTTTTTAATACCAAAAATGGAGTTTGGGTTACTTTTTGTTTTCTCTTTTGTAGAAGAAGATGGATATAGAGTAAAATTTGGATTCAAATTCTATTTGTTTGATACTCTTTACTGTGAAGAAGAAGAAAAATGTGGAGAAGTTGAAGAAGAATAAGAAGAAAAAAGTTGTAGTGAGCAAGGACGTTAACAATCAATAATACAATTGGTGAAGATGCTCACCACAAATTTTAAAATAGGTAGGGCTGTTATGCGCATTAAGAAATGAAAAATATGGACGATTTATACAAGTTAATCCAAAAGGTAAGGACGTTATGCACATTTATATACAGAGGTAGGGATGTTTTCAGAAAAGGTAGGGACGTAGTGCATCGTACATTTTGATGTGTAATTGACGTTGCGGAAAACATCCCTACCTCTGTATATAAATGTGCATAATGTCCTTACCTTTTGGATTAACTTGTATAAATCATCCATATTTTTCATTTCTTAATGCGCATAACAGCCCTACCTATTTTAAAATTTGTGGTGAACATCCTCACCAATTGTATTATTGATTGTTAACGTCCTTGCTCACTACAACTTTCTTCTTTAACTTCTCCCCATTTTTCTTCTTCTTCTTCTTCACAGTAAAGAGCATCAAACAAAGAAGAATTTGAATCCAGATTTTACTCTATATCCATCTTCTTCTACAAAAGAGAAAACAAAAAGAAACCTAAACTCTATTTTTGGCATTAAAAAAAATAGCACTATTCCTTCATTTTTATCAAAACCATTGAAAAAATCTCCTCCGCCACAAAGAGATTGAAGTTCTTCATCATCCCATAACAAATCTTGTTCCATTGACAACACCGAAAAAACAGAAAAAGATTTGGCATTAAAATGATTATTTTTGTTCAAAATAATTTCACTTTCTTCTTCTTATTTTTCTTCAACTTCTCCCCATTTTTTTCTTCTTCATCTTCTTCACATTAAAGAGCTATTCTTCACAGTAAAAAATATCAAACAAAGAAGAATTTGAATCCAAATTTTGCTCTATATCCATCTCCATCTACAAAAGAGAAAACAAAAAGAAACCCAAACTCCATTTTTAACTCCTCCACCTCTCTCTCTCTCTCTCTCTCTCTCTCTCTCTCTCTACATATATATATATATATAAGTGAAAAATGTGGCTTGACTAATTTACCCTTACTATGCAATACGACTCGTGATGTTTTTTGGATTGAAGGACCTTTTACGCAAGAAATCCAGTAGGTGAGGGTGAAAATGCCAAAATTTGGAAGGCGGTGGGCTGCCGATATGGTATAGGGGTGGTGGGAGGAGGGGAAATTATATGGGGTCATTTCCCAAAAAATTTTTTTACCCTATTTTAATGAGAATGAGAATATAATATTTTCAAATAAGTCGTAATCATTAAAAAGTTTACTGATAAGTCATTCAGACAAAAATATTCAAGATATAAAATTAGCAAAAGAAATGGAATGAGTTTAATTTAATCAATCCAATACTAATTGGTGATGGAATAATGGAAAAATGGGCTTCAAGTTTATTGGTTTTGTACTTGGGTGGTTTGGGCCAATTATATTCATCACTGGGCCTAGTAAAGAAATTTTTTTTTTTTAAATTAATACTTGGGGTGGAGAATAGGTTTGGCCCGGGCCCAGATGAGGCCCACCCCTAAATCCCCACTGTTGGAAGGTATGGACGTTTTGCACAATTACTTGAATAGGAAGGGGCGTTTTGTGCTAATTACCCTCTTTATATCTAAAAATATATTGAATATAATTACTCAAAGATTGTTAGAAAAGATTGAGTACATGGATTAATGTCTAATTAGAAAAGAAGAATGTGGGAAAAAAAATGAGTTCATAAATTAATGTCTTTTGTCAAGCAATTGTCGTTTGAACTGTCTGGAAAAAAAATAAAAAATCAACTATCGGTCCGACAGGTGTCGCCCAATAGTAACTGTCAGGCCACCGTTGATTTCTTCTTCTTCTTTTTTCAGACAGTTCAAACGACAATTGCTCAACTAGATATTAATCTATAAACCAGTCTTTTTTTCTTCCACATTATTCTTCTCCAACCAGACATTAATGCACGAACCCAATATCTTTCAACAATTTTTGAGTAATTATATTCAACATATTTTCAGATCTAAAAACAACAAAATTAACATAGCACAAAAATTATTGAATTTTTGTAATTGTTGGGCCACAGTTGATTTTTTTTTTCTTTTTTCTTTCTTTTACACGTGACAGTTGAATGATAAAAAAAAAACAATAGTTAAACTGTATTATGACAATTCAATTGTCTTTCAACAAAAGAGTATACATGCCTATTTGCACTAAAAATTTGCCATTTTTTGCAAATATTATTAAAGTTGCAATTTTTGCAAATGTTCATATGCATTTGTCTAGATTTCTAAATTCACTTCTTTTTATAATTGCACACATTAAAGATTCTTAATCTTTATTTATTGTCGTATTTATGTCTTTAATTTTTTTTTTATCGCACTTCTATCTTTAACCTTACATTAATTAGCACATATTATCCCTAACGACAGTTTTCGTCCAAAAATTTTGTTAGCATATTTTAAAAGAAAGGACAAATATTTAATCGCAATTTTATATTTATTATTATTTTTACTTATTTAAAAATACTAGTGACAAATAATTTTTTTACTCTTTCTTAACAAAAAAAGTTGAAAATATAATTGTAATAATAAATAAAAGTTATGAATTTTTTATGCATTTAAAATGTAATATATTTTTAAAAAAAATGTAGTGTCAATATATTTTAGAGTTGGTATAATCAGTATGCACACAAATATCTGGTTAAACACCCCATCTTTCCCTGAATTTCCATCCATGTTCCTATTACGTTCTATGAATTTAAAATTATTTCTAATCTACTATTAAACTTTCAAATTTTAAACTTAACGTCGCACTTGGGTCAGTGAGACGTAGGAATAATTGCCACGTTAGCACAGGGCTTAGTGGGTCATTAAGTTAGATGGACGAAGGAATGAATGTGAATGATATTTGGAAGTTCAATGAAAAATTAAAAATAATTTAAAGTTCAAGGACGTGTTAGAAACATGGGTGAAAGTTCAAGGATAGATAGGATATTTTACCCACAAATATTTTATCTAATTTAATTTAATAACTTGTATAACTAATTTCAAAAAAATATGTTAACTTAAGGTTTAACGTTCAAAATTGTGTTTACAATGGTATTTTACTTTCAATTTTAAAACTTATTTATAAGAGTGTCGTTAAAGTCTATTTTATTTCTTCTATATCCAATAAAATTTGGTAAGTATACTTAATTTCGCATTTGGAAACACCGTTAATTGTCAAAAGAGGTGATATATAAGGTGTTTCTTGAGGACCTTCTCGGGTGAAGCTAGGGACAAAATAATGATACAAGATTGAGAGAAATAAGTATAAATTGCTTAAGAGTTCAGTGAATGTTTATACTTATATTTGGGAGTAATTTTATATAGTATTTGATATTTGACATGGATTAGGTCTTTAATCGAACTGCACTGCACCTAATTGATGGTTTTGAAGTACTAAGGACAAACGTGATATCAAAGATATGAAGCCCTTATTTCGTACATAGAGCTTAAAAAATTGTTAAAAAGTTGGGGTCAAAATTAATAATAATTTTTAATTACACATTTAATGAGATACAAAACTTTTATTACTTTTTTAATTATATATTTTATTAACTTTTATTAAAATTTGCTAAAACTTCGAATAAAAACTTTGTCAAACATGCTCAAAATTTGAGAAAGAAGATAAGTGGTCATGATATCTTATTTGTGGTTTAAGGATGCGGGGTTTGATGTAATGCCTTGGTGGACGTTGTTATATTGTGTCTTTTGGGATGTTATAACAATGTCAAATGAGCGTTGACATCAAAATCGTTTGAAGATGCATATTAATTTTCCTAGTACATGGGCACTTCCAATTGCCTCATTGAGGATGCTATATCTAAAGAGGTATTGTTCATGGGGAGCGAAGCAAAGATGTTTACATCATATCTATGGAATTTGAACTTGAAAATGAAGTAAAATGTCTATCAAGTATAAATGATGATTCTTGGCTATGGCATAGGAGATTAGGTCATGTTAGCATGGACTTACTTTCAAAAATCTCAAAAATAACTTTGTGAAAGGGTTGCCAAATATAAAGTTTGAAAAAGATAAAATTTGTGATGCTTGTCAATTTGGAAAACAAGTTTAGAATCAATTCGCATGCTTCTTGCTTTTGCTTGTCATAAGAATTTTACTTTATTTCAAATGGATGTCAAAGTGCATTCTTGAATGGAGTCATTCAAGAAGAAGTTTTGTTGAGCAACCACCGATTTTAAAAATCATAAGTATCCGACAAAGTTTTCAAACTTAGAAAAGCTCTTCTGGGTTTAAACAAGCTCCTAGAGCATGGTATGAGAGATTGAGTAAATTTCTCTTATCAAATGGTATTTTAATGGGTAAAACGGATACTACATTATTTATAAAACCAAAAGAATGATATGATAGTTGTTCAAATTTATGTTGATTTATATCATTTTTGATGCCACTAACATTTCCCTATGTGAAGAATTTTCTAAGTGAATGAGTAGGGAATTTGAGATGAGCATGATGGGTGAACTCAAGTTCTTTCTTGGTCTCCAAATCAAACAAACCAATGATGGAATATTCATTAGTCAAACCAAGTATATCTTGGATATGCTCAAAAGTTTGAAATGGAAGAGTTGAAGCCAATGAACACTCCAATGAGCTCATCAATCAAACTAGATAAAGACGAGCAAGGTACTTCCGTTGATGTAACAAAATATCGAGGTATGATTGGATCCCTTCTTTATTTAACCGCTAGTAGACCCGATATTATGTTTAGTGTATGCTTATGTGCTAGATATCAATCTAATCCTAAGAATTCCCATCTTAGTGCCAGTAAAAGCGCATTTTCGTTATCTTAGTGGAACTAGATCTTTAGGTCTTTGGTATCTCAAAAGAAACTCATTTTGATTTACTTAGTTATTCGGATGTCGATTGAGCGGTTGCACAATTGATCGAAAAGTACTAGTGGAACGTGCTATTTTCTAGGCTTTGCTTTAGTTTCATGGTTTAGTAAGAAACAAAATTCCGTTGCCTTGTCAACCAAAACCAGAGTATATATCTGCCGCTAGTTGTTGTGCTCAAATCCTTTGGATGAAACGAACTCTAAATGATTATCACATTTCATTTGAAAAAGTTCCTATTATGTGTGATAACACTAGTGCCATCAACTTATCTAAAAATCCCGCTTTGCATTCTCGTACCAAACACATCGAGATTAGACATCACTTTTACGAGACCATGCACAAAAGGGAAATATAACCTTGGAATTTGTAAACACCGACAATCAATTAGCCGATATCCTCACAAAACCTTTAGCACTCGAAGATTTTCAAACATTCAAAACATATTTTCATGGACCTAATGATGGGTTTAAGAAGTAAATGGGCAAATATATTTTCATGGGATTACAATAAGGGTAAATTAGGCCCATTACTATTTAATGTTATAAGAATTGAAAATTATGGTTAAAATATTTTAATTGAAAATATACGATTATTCCACCCAAAATTCCAAACATTTCTCTTATTTTACTCCCCCATATTAGGCCCTTCCTGTAATCAATGAGCCACCTCCGCAGCACTATTACATTTCTACTTTTGGTGCTTGTCATTAGGTTTCTGTCCAATCTCAATTTCTCATCCTCTTCATTTTTTATTTTGGATTTGCATGGTGGGATTTATTTGGGGATTTAGATTTGTGACCAATTCATTTTTCGCCTATTTTGTTCAAATTGTGGTATTTAAAATTTCTTCTTCATAAGCGGATAACGTTTTATTGAAATTGTTGTCGTTAGAATCTACATTATCCACGTGTCAACAGATCTCCAGTCAATCATCTGTCAAACTATATGTTACCTGCACGTTAGAATGACCGTTAGACACCAAGATCTTCGAAAAAAAATAGTTCGGTGATCGTTGGTGCTCCGACAATCAAATCAATTGCCGGTATATATAAGGGATAACAGTATACGGGGAATAATAAATGGGTGTGGGAGAGACAAGCAGACGAGCAAAGTTTAAAGGTGAAAATAATCATGCGTACCTTATAACAACTAGAGACGTTGAATTTATAATCTCATAATTCCAATTGATTTAGGAAATCAATCAATTAGATATTTAATTGGATCCATTTCTTATGGAATAAGGACAACGCAATCTCCTAGATTTTATCCCTTATTTTAGTTAATTTCTATTATCACTTTGTCTAATCTTTAGGAGATTGATATTTAGTTTCCTTGTGAGAATTCGTATGCCAATCAAACAAAATCTCTATTTGAATATATCTCTGGTCATTATGAAATATCACAATGCCCACGAATTTGTGACTGATTCAGTTGCCAGCGAAGCACTAGGGGTCGGCCATGAATGTCGAGGCTCTTCACAAATTTTGCCATAATTAATTCGAGAGTGTCAATGTACTACCGGGTTTTAATTGCATTCACGAGGCCCTCGCTAGGTACACAAGGCTTTTTACGAATTCGGGAGGCCTCACTGCTTTTACGGAGCCTAACTTGGGCCTTTGCTGGGCATTTATGGGGCCTTTACTGATATGGATGTCTTATCGAAATCTGGTGGTAATATAAATATTTGCATAAGAATTTGAAAGTCCCACCTAAAAAAAAGTCTAAAAGACTGATACAAAAGTAAGAATTCTCATATCATATAGACATTTAGTGTTTTATCTAGTTACTATATAGTGGATTTGTTTTTTTCTTATCGATTTTTCTTTTATTTTGTCAGATTTTTTTAGGGCGGCCAAACTTGACCTATTATTCTAAAACATCTGCATTATTATTATTTTTTTGGATAATATTTTTTGAGTTCCATTTCTATGTTAATGTTATATTAATTTTTCAATATTGTTAATTTCTTAGAAAATGGCATTGCAATATTTGATTAATAATACATTAATGTTTAATTATCCCCAATAATTCATATCACTCAATAATGCACAACAAATATCTAGTTAAATATCAAGTTAAATCCAACAGTAAAATCAACAACATAGAAGTTTGTGATCCATAGTTGTTATGTCACTTGTATAAATTGTTTTGTCACTTTTTAAGCAAAAAAAAAAACAGAGTAGGTCACTTACTTATCCAGTATATTAATTCATATTCAAGACCAAAAAAAATGAAACATAATGTTTAATCATCGTCAATAATTTATGTCACTTAATAATGCAAGACAAATATTAAGTTAAATCCAGCAGTTAAATCAACCACATATAAGTTTTGTGATCCAAAGTTGTTATATCACTTGTATGAAATGATCTGTCACTTTTTAACCAAAAAGTGACAGAACATGTCATTTTCTTATCCAGTACAATAATTCACATTAAAGACAAAAAAATTATGCATTAATATTTGATCATCCTCAATCGTTCATGTCACTCAATAATGCACAACAAATATCAAATTAAATCCAACAGTTAAATCAACCAAACAGATATTTGTAATCCAAAGTTGTTATGTCACTTGTATACATTGTTTGTCACTTTCTTATCCAGTGCTTATATTCAAGAAAAAAAATGATACATTAGTGTTTGATTATCCTCAATAATTCATGTCACTCAATAATGCACAACAAATATCAAGTTAAATATAACATTTAAATGAACTAAAGAGAAATTTGTGATCCAAAATTGTTATGTCACTTGTATACATTGTTTGTCACTTTTAAAGCAAAAAATGACAGATCATATCACTTTCTTATCCAATACATTAATTCATATTCAAGACAAAAATATACATTAATGTTTGATCATCCTCGATAATTCATACCACTCAATAACACACAACAAATATCAAGTTAAATCCAACAGTTAAATCAACCACATAAAAGTTTGTGATCTAAAGTTGTTATGCCACTAATATAAATTGTTTAGTCACTTTTTAAACAAAAAGTGACAGAGCATGTCACTTTCTTATCCAATACATTAATTCATATGTAAGACAAAAAAATGATAGATTAATGTTTGATCATTCTTAATAATTAATGTCGCTCAATAATGTACAACAAATATCAAGTTAAATCCAACACTCAAATATAAATTTGTTTGTAAATAAATTGGTAAAGTTTAAGATATATACTATATTTTGTCGATCAAAATTATAAATATTAAATAGATAATTCTTTTTATATTTAAAAAAAAGTTATTTGAAAAATAATTGACTTATTTTTATTTTTAAAGTCTTGAGAAACGTATTTATTCATCCAACATAGCATGAAGAGTTAAATAATATCATGCAACAGTAAAATAATACGTGGAGCGGATACCACAAAAATGGAGGTGGAGGTGGGACCCAAAGTCTACTCTGCAAATTCAATCTAAAATTTTGTTATAGAACTAAATTGCGGCGTTTTAATAAGTGTGGCACAAAAAAATTAATTTTCAAATTTCTTTTACCTTATAACGTATTTTTTAAATTAATAATTTTTACTAGGATATGTATATATTTTGCCCTTACAATAATTTGAAGCAACAATGGCCCCACTTTACCATGCTTTAATTAGGAATCCTCCTTTTGAGGTACAAACTCAATCGGACAATCCAAAATAGTTGTGCAATAACACGGGCCTCTCGTTGAAACCATACAAGCTCTCTATTAAATAAATAAATAAATAAAACTAGATTTTGTTTAGTATTCAACGACCTCAATTAAAATACATATTTATTAATTTGAATTTATCTTTAACTCGTCTCTTCACATATAAATTAGATTCATTTTTTTCGTCAATTGTGTGTGGCACGCACGTGAACAATATTTGTAAATAAATGACTGTGAAATTAGAATACATGATTATTGTCTACTTTGATATCGTGTCGAATTACCTAATCTAAAAGTTCAAGTTATTAGCAAGTAGACATGTGAATTCGGTATTCTAAAAAGCGTAAAGCATAACTAGGTATAGAGATCGAGTTTCAAGTTTTTCGAACCTAAATAAGACTTGGGCGAGAGTTTTACAAAGATGGGACGAGGACGATGCGTAACTATACATAGAAGCCACGCATCATGCATAGACGAACTTTTTTACAACTATGCATGTATTCCACATTTGACATGTTTATTAAACATTTTTGAAGGTTATATTTAAGAGTAATGATATTTATAGTCGCTCACTATCAGTATTCATCTTACACAACATTACTAAATTGGATGAATTATTCATAATTAATGGCTATAAATACATTACACAATAAATATTTTATCCAATTAAATAATGACACGTAGGATGACTACCGGTAATGAGCGAATATAAATATTATTACTATGTATTTAATTGTCTTTAACTTTTCTACATTTATAATTTAATATTCAAAATTTGTAAATAATTCATCCAATTATGAAAAATTGGCACAAATGGTCCCTAGCATTTGTCCTCAGAAATTTTGGCGCAAATGATTCCTAACCTTTACTCTTAGTGTAGAATTGATCTCAAACGTTTATTTTTTGACAAACAAGTCAATAAACTATGTATTTAGTGAGAAATTGGTCCTTATAGGATGAAAAAGACAAATATACCTTTAGTTTTAATTAGATGAACTTGTATGTGGATTCCTAATCATTACAAAATGTGCAAATAGGTCCAATATTTTTATTTTTTTATAAAAATTAAAGAAAACTAATGAGTTTTTTTTTAAATTAACACTTTAGTAATAAATATGTCAAATAAAATTATTATTTTTATTGTTAAGAATTATATTATTTAAAATTTAAAATTTTATTTTATTGTTGTATAAAAAAAAAATAAACTTGTCACAAATTTGATGTTCAAATGCTTTTATTTAATTGATTTATATGTTTATTAATTACAAATATTAGAAATCCAACTATATTCTTCATATTTTAATTTATCGTTTTATTTTCGTTAAAAATAAAACACATAATGTGTAAATTAATTTTTATTAGTATTTTTATGTTAAATAAAAATTTAATAAGATTAGTTCAATGTCATAAAATTATATACATTATTTTGTTATTTATTTAACTTAATTTTTAAAGTAAATAGGGAGAAAAAATTTTATAAGTAAAGAGAGAAAAAATGATTTTTCACAATGGTTCATCTCTCTTTAAATAATATAATTACTTAATAATAAAAATAATAATTTTATTTGACATGTTTATTACTAAAGTGTTAATTAAAAAAAAACTCATTAGTTTTTTTTTTTTTTTATAAAAAATAAAAGTATTGGACCTATTTGCATATTTTGTAATAATTAGAAATCCACATACAATTTCTTCTAATTAAAATTGAGGGTATATTTGTCATAAGAACCAATTTTGCTCCAAAACACATAGGTTAGGGACTTTTTTATCAAAAAATAAACGTTAGGGACCAATTCCATATTAAGGGCAAAGGTTAAGGACCATTTGCGCAAAAATCCCTTTGTCCTCATAATGGAAATGGTCCATAATATTTAATTTTTGGCACAAAAGTCCCTAACATATGTATTTTGATGCACAATTAGTCCTTATTTGATGAAAAAGACAAATATACCATTTGTTTTAATTAGAAAATTTTAATTGAATTCATAACATTTGCAAAAGTGAAAATAAGTTCTCGTACATTTATTAAATAATATTTAATGTAACATATTAAATATATCAATATAGTTGTGTCAGTTAAAATTTTTTATAAGAGAAACATATAAAATTATTGTGCTTTAAGTATATGTAATTGTTACGTGATTTAAAAATTTGAATAAAAATTAAGTTAAATAAATAACAAAATGTCATATATAATTTTATGACATTGAACTAATCTTATTATATACTTTTTGAAATAACAATACTAATAAAAATTAATTTACATATTATGTGTTCTTTATTTTTGAATGATAATAAAACGATAAATTAAATATATGAAAAATACAGTTGGAGCTCTAATATTTGTAGTTAATAAATGAATATCTCAATTAAATAAAAGTATTTAAATATCATGTTTGTGGCAAATGTATTTTTCTTCTTATATTGTGACGATAATTTTTTTTAATAATGTAATTACTTAATAATATAAAAAATAATTTTATCTAACATGTTTGTTAATAATTGTGAGCGTAAATTTTAGTTATTTTATAATAGTTCGTAAAATATACAAAAAATTTTAGTATATTATTAATTTGGTCAATAAAGTGTTAATTCAAAAAAAAAAAAAATCTTTAGTTTCCTTTAGTTTTTTTTATAAAAAATTAAAGTATGAGACCTACTTGCACTTTTTGCAAATGTTAGAATCTCAATTGTACATTTTTTTTTTATTAAAATTAAGGGTATATTGGTCTTTTTTATCAAATAAAGATGAATTGTGCACTAAAATACATAGATTAGGGACTATTATACTAAAAAATAAACGTTACGGATCATTTTTGCACAAAGAATAAAGGTTAGGGACCATATGCGCCAAATTCCCTCCCATTATAGAAACTTGTAATGGAGTGAGGTGGGGTTGCAGTTTGCCCGTGATTGTCGAGGCTTGTCTCCCAAGACGTAGCCCACTTTGTTCTTCTACTCATTCTTTTATCTCTTCTCTCTCTCTTTATCCTTTACATTTCATGTTACCCTCTCTTTTACTCATTGTTTGCTTTTCCATTTTTTGTATTTATATTTTTTGTATTTTGTTCTGAATATAATCTACATTATTGGTACAAAAAGTTTTATACCAAAAGTAGGCATAAAAGGTTACATAATTTTTATTTGCAACGTTAGCAACAAAATAGACCGAATCTGTTATAGGATTCATTAAAAAAGTATTTATTGGAGATAACTCGAATTACATGTTTGGACAAAGTAAGATCACTAGCAAGTTAACTTTTGAAATAAGTGTCAAGTCACACATTTTGTTAGTAACGTGAAATTAACCATCGATTTTGGTCACGGTTAGAGACAAAATTGATAAAGTGAAACGAAAATACCAGTAGGCTAACCTAGTCGAGGATTTTCATGTGAAATTTTCAGAATTAATTTGTAAATTTAAAGAAAGTGGAACTGCTATCTAAAAACAATAAGTCGAAGGTCAATTTATTACAGCGCAAATAGATTAACAACTAGTGGTACAATTTTCTCTAAATATCTTTACTTTCTTTATACTATTTTCAAACTCAATTCACTATGATTCTTACAGTTTGTTTGGCTAAATTTAATTATAATTTAAATTGATCAAATTAATTAAACTAATGTTTTAAAAATTGATCTGGACATCGACCCGGAAAAGAGAAATGGTCAAGGGTCAAATGGTGGAATTGTGGTTGAACTCAAAATTTTTAAAAAATTAAAAAAATTTACAAAAAAATGAAAAAAATGAAAAAAAAAAAGTTTTTTCAAATCACAAAAATTGCACAAAAGCAATTTGTTTGACTTTTTATTCGTTCGATCCAATTTGTGCGAGAGATGCATGAATTTCAATGTTCAGTAACTTAATTGTGAAAAAAATAATTTTAAAAATATGTGAAATCGAGAACGATTCAATGGTTTCTTCAAAATCGGACGAGTTGACGAGTTTTTAAATAGAGGATTTTTCTAAATAATCAATCCAATTTTGATTTCGGTTGAACATGTCGGATATGGCCGGTTCTAATAACACTTAGTCAAATATATTTTTTTATTTATATATTTCGTAAGAATCAAAAATTACAATACATTTATTATCTATATACTATTTCATAAAATCTATAATTTACAAATATTTAAAAAATAATTTCAACTAATATGTAAACCACAAATTCACGATAAAAACCATCAAGTCTTTATGTTATCAGAACAAAAATCAAATCATATAAACATACAACCAATTCCACGTAAGCATTAGACAATTCCTTCAACATATACCCAGCCAAATTGCCCGATTTTCCCGGCAAATAAATCAATTTTTGTTCATCAACGCCGTACCCAACGACTCTTGCCTTGTCCATACGCAAAAGAATACCTCAAAAGAAACAAAAGAATACAAAAAAAAAAAAAAAAAACATTACATTCGAGACTCTTGTTTGCGCAATAATTTGCTGTGGTCACTCCACTTTTCTTCAACAGAAATCAGAAAAAAATATTACTGGGTTTGAAGTGTAATTGATGATGAAAGTGTAAAAATGGAGGGAGCAGAGGAGGAACTGGAGAGAAGGAGCAAGTTCTTGAACAGTTTGATACAAAAGAAGAAGGCTGTAGAGCATAAAAAGCAGAATGTTCGTGTAAGGGCTTCAGATATGCCTTTGCCTTTGCAGAATCATGCATTTAGGATTGCCAGAGATAATCTTGATTCCATGGCTTCTGGGAAGCTTGACAGCAAACGCCTTGCTCTTGCACTCAAGAAGGTAACGTGGGTATTACTAACTACTCATAAGTCTGATCTTTGTGGTTTTCTTGGAATTAATTTTTTTGGGTTGTTTCGTATGCTATTTAAGGTGTTCTGTTGGAATGGGTCGAGCCTAATCATCCTGTACACTTATTTCCTCCGCCGCAAATTTTTTAGGTGTATTTGGGATTCAATGACATATATTAGGTCGCTCTAAAAGGATTTTTTAGGGGCTTTTTTTGTTGGAAAATTTAGAGATTTATGCCATGTTGGGGCATAATTTTGTGTGGGACTAGTTTCTTCATTGTGGAAGATTAAAGTAGATTCATGTTCTCCTATGCCACACCGCACGAACATCGAATTCATATATTTACTTGTCCAAAATGATGCTTTGGTGAATGAGAAATTGAAGCTCAAAGTGTAGTAAGAAAAATTGTTGGGAGTGAAAAGCAAGTGGCTTATCCCACGTTGGAAAAGGCACATAAATTTGACTAGCATATATATAGACACACTTTTGAAAGGTATAATCTAGTGTAGCATAGTGACTCTCTCTTGCACGTGCATGCAGGGGGTGTAAATCACGAACCAATTAACACTAAAACTGTTATTGCTGGGTTAATGGAGGTGTTAATTATGTAACACTATATAACATGTCTGAATTTTCCATGGTTAGACACACAAATTTCATTTTGCTTTTTCTTCTTCAGTCACAACAAAATTCTTGTGTCCATTGCAGTCAAATTTTTCTCTTGTTCTTCCAGTACTTGTTGATTAACCGTGATATGTTGTTTCAGGAGTAGAATAAGAACGAAAACAATCCCTTAGTCCAACGGTGTAAATTACTGAGGAATAAATTGTGCAAATCAACCCAAATCAATCTCCATTTTCAGTGTCTAGTGTTAACGATTCATAGTCTATTGTAAATAGCTTTAGCCGTCTATGCACAAATCCATATAGAATATGAAGGAGAAATACCGAGCTTCTTTACCAGATTGTGGACTCTCTACATTTTCTGGTATCACAGTTTTTAAACTAGCGATTCTTTTTTCATCATCATCAATCATGAAGGAGAAATACTAGCTTTAATTCTAACTAGCGATTCTTTTTTCATCATCGTCTATCATGCACAAAGCAACAGCTATGAATACTCAAACTTCCATCACTCTCTCTTGCAATTCTTGTAATAACCTTGCCAACCTTGTTTCAGTCAACGTAGTAGCTGAACTCCAATTATGTTTCTCGGAGATCCCGTTTCACACTCTTCTTCTATTTGACTGCAATCTTTTAGACAGGATGGATCTTTAACTTCTCACCATCGTTTGATACCTCATGTTTGGCTACAACTATACCAGTTACCTTTGCACGCTACAATCGCATTTATATCTAAATCTATTACACCTTTTGTTGCCCCCCCATCTCTCCCTCCCCCTCACCCCGCGCATTGAGTTTAGAAGAGGTTTATTTTACTCAGTCACTTAAGTTTTTCAGCAGTGTAAAATTTATCTAAAAACATAGTTCATCTTTCTAGACATGGACCAATTACTGTATTAAGTCTTCGGTTCAAGGCTTCCAGCTGTTTTCAGAATGCTTCTATGACGGATACTGAATAATTTATGCAGCTATATTCAATAGATGGCAATTTATGCTGTTTCAGTTTTATCTTTGGTTTGTCATATGCAGGGCTATTTCTGTTGTTTATCATTTTGTCTAGAGTGGAGATCGTCAGAAGTATCTTAGAATTGTGGACTAATTTTGTGCACTGGAACAGGTTCTCAGGTTTATGAACATATGCCAAGACTCTTGGACCCCGAGTTTTCCGTATTATAGATATTTAATCCGCAGTTTGTTTTAGGCCATGAATGAATATTAGATCTGCTCTTTCCATGATATCCAAGCATCTTTCTCCTCGATGTTGTGTCTAAGATCCTTAAGTGTGGCTGTGGAACATATATTCCTTCTTCTTCTTCTTCTTCCATTTGTGCAGCCACTTAATCTCCTCAAATTCATCAAATCAGACCTGATTTAATTACAATTTAACCCCGGCAAGTTTGCTATTAGAATCATCTACTTTTAGCCATTGAACATAGACCATCCCAGCAAAATATATTCTATCACAAGTCAGTTTACTTCAGCCAGTACTGGATATTCAATGATTCTTCATCTTCATCTTGGTGCAATTGGTTCCTTTATCTCCCTACTTCCCTTTTCTCTTTAATAAGATCTGAAGAAAAAGCCTACTTTTCGAGGACATATTAGATGCAAAAATTACTGATCCGCTCTTTTTGAGGTGGGTAGTACGAAATGTGTGGATAAAAAGTATGTTTGACCAGCTTAAAAAAAATGTTAAGCTTTGCCAAACATGCTGTTACAGGCGCTGGATCCAA
Source organism: Forsythia suspensa (assembly GCA_023638005.1). Classification (NCBI taxonomy): domain Eukaryota; kingdom Viridiplantae; phylum Streptophyta; class Magnoliopsida; order Lamiales; family Oleaceae; genus Forsythia; species Forsythia suspensa. Next base: position 38,598,881 of record CM042669.1, on the reverse strand, counting down.
AAATCCAGCTTTCGCCGTCTTCTTCAAAGTTAGACCCTAAAAGCAATAGTAGAAAGGTGAGAGAGCTCTCTACGAGTCTTCCCTCAGATACTTAAGTTAGTGAGTTGTATAATAAACCTGCCTCACGTACCTAAATGTGGATGCAAGTCTGTATCTGTATGTATAGGAGATAATCCCCTTCCAAATAAGAGTGCAGGAATCAACAAAGGCTCACCGTGCCATTGGGAGTATACGAAAGGGCAATGAAGTTGTGTCTGAGCTTTGGAGCAGCAAATCTTTACGTCCTTCTAATGTACTACGTAGTTTTGACTTTAGCATTGACAACAAACTGAATAGTGTTAAGTGTTAACCCTGTTCTTTGGTTCAAACTTTCTTTCCTCTGTTCCATTCCTAGGTCAATTTGCATGGGTTGAGGCCATGGTATACGAGGTCAATAAATACGACCTCTTTAAATCCAGACGTCTGAAATACCATCTGCAAGTCCTAAGTCCTAATTTTGGACTTCTAAATTAGGTCGAATGTCTCGAGTATATTGTAGACAATTAAGTTGGGTTTTGAGTGTGTGCCTTTCATGGTGGTCAAATTCGACTCATCTAGGGCGGTGATTTTGTCTTTTTACCATGGTATACTTGAGAAAACTGTGACCTCCCGTGAACAAAAGGATAGAAGTAAATATGAATAGTATTTCCATATCAAAATGCCGTTGACATCAAATATGATATGTTCTTCGAATGTAATTATTCCCAAATCCTATGCTTCACTTGAAGCGAAATATCTTATTTAGGTATCCGATACGAGAAATTACTATTCCTCCTCGTTATCTCTTTGTTTTGGACCAGTTCCTTTTTCTCTCTGGTTTTGGCGGGTATACTTTGTGCTTACGGCAAACTTCTGTTTACTTTTCAGGAATTCGATTCAATATACGGCCCAGCTTGGCATTGCATTGTGGGAACTAGCTTCGGCTCATATGTCACACATTCCGTGGGAGGATTTTTGTATTTCTCAATGGATAAGGTCTATGTTCTTCTATTCAAGACTGCTGTTGAGCCATTGGATCTTTGATTGTGGGTTATTCTCAAGCTGTCTGTAACTTCTGAAATTTGAAGTTCTGAACAAAAGATTATTTGATTGAAAAAAATGGAATGCGTGATTCTGTTTTTTTTTTTTTTTTTGGTATTAGAAGAATATGATTTTTCTTAAGATCACATTTAAGTGTTGCTATTGCAGTTTCGTTTATCTTCAGCAGCATTTTGAATGTTATAGTGCAGATTAAAGTTCAAGGTTGTCAATTTCTTTACAAGGAAAGAACATGATTTGTTCTTTGGACTGGACGCGCGACTCAGTATAATTAGAAAAGATCCACATATAATTAAATTGTAATATATCTTGTAAAGCTTAGAGCCGGCTGAAGGCATTCGGAGGCTTTAGGCGAAAACTTTTTAAGGGGTGTTTCTGTTGACTTCCAAAAATGGTTGCCAACAGGAACCCCACGCCTCCTCTTCCAACGTGTACTTCTCCTCCTACTTTCACAGCCACGTGGCTTGTTTCAACCACGCATATAAGTCTTAGGCCGGGTGAGTAGGTATCAAAAGATAAAGAGAACTATGGTAGAGGTAATAGTTTGGGGGCCCCTAACTAACGATTTTCCAGGCGATTATAACATTTGAGAATAATTAGTATAGAGGACTTGGTATTTCTTGAGAGGGTAATATTTTCAACATCCTTTTCTTGTGGACATAAACTTAGTATTTATAGGCAAACTTCACAAGAATGATCCCCTGCGATATGCGACACGTGGTTCCATCTGAACGGTTCTCGCGTCGCATCATGGATGTCGCGTCCCTAGCATTAATGAGAAAGTCACTTATAGCCGCTATCTAAGGGGCTAAGACACTGGCAAGCCGCGTTGGGACTGCCGGCAGTCCCATCACTCTTTTCAAGACTTGACAATCATATTTGCCAGGCTTTCTTAGCACGCAACCCAATTTAATCCACTCTACACCCTCCTCGGCTCAAACCGCCTTGGAGGGGAGTGGAGTCAAAGTATGTTAACTTTGGCCGCGTTAACTTTGAGGGGAGTGGAGTCAAAGTATGTTAACTTTGACCGTGCCCACGTGGCTCAAACCGCCTTGGAGGGGAGTGGAGTCAAAGTATGTTAACTTTGACCGTGTCCACGTGGAGCCTCGGGTGGGGTAGCCCTGTCCGCGTAGGATTGGGGCGTAACAGTTTCGAATAATTTTTTTTTATTATAAGAAAATAAAAAATAAAAAAATCTCTTATCTATCAAATATCGTTTTATTGGTAAAAGAGAAACTAATAAGAATTCAGGATAAGCTCTTAACAACATTGCAAGTCTTATACTAAAATACATTTTTTGAAACATATAATTATAATCTAAAAAAGAAATAAATGACAATAAATTAAAAATAAAACTAGTTTTTTTTCTTGAAACACGAGAGATGTCGGTGTAAGTTGGACAGATATGAGAAAGTTCTCTAATTCTTTTGCAGCTGAAAATAAAACAAAGATCTATGTAACAATAAAATATTCTTTGCTTTTTGAAATGCAAAATTAATTATCATTATATTCAAGTTTATCCAAGAAATCGTGTTTAATGGACAAAAGTGCCAATCCGTTAATATTTCTTGTGAAATAGTTGATCTTAAATATGACTTTATTAGCTTTAATTTTGAAAAACTCCTTTCCGCCGAAGCAATTGAAACTGGAATTGTTAACAAGATTCTATAAGCAATGTATGCAATTGGAAAAGAATCGATTATTTTTATGTAATGAATAATTTCCATTGGACTATTCTTTTCCTTTTGAAAATTTTTCATTAACACTTTTAATTCTGAAAATAAATCTAAACCATGCACATCATATTTTAAAATATTTTCGAGATTCAAATAATACTTTTCTAAAAATCAAGCAACACAACAAATGAGTAAGAAAGACATCACCTCAAATCATTGTTAGGACAACTTTTGAAAAAAAAAATTGAAACTTTTTTAGATTAGACTCTCTACTTTACTCGTTACCTCAGTGATAATGGATCCATCGAATCCTAACACGTAAAAAAACAAGGGTGAGAAAAAAAAAGGGCAAAAAGAACAATTAAAACAAAAATAAAAATTAAATTATCAACAAATTGATTTAAAAAATTCACCGAATTACCATAAAATAGAATTCTATATGTCAAAACTCAAAACTCAAAATCTTACCTCAAGATTGTTAAAAGTATTGTTAGTTTAATTAATCTTATATTTAGCTGAATAATCCCCAGTGTTAGGGAATTAGTTAGAGTTTGAAAGAGTCTCTTCTGTCGAGCATTATTTTAGGATAATCCCATTAACTTAGTGTTTGTTATTTATGAGACTTAGCACGTTTTTTCTTCAGTTATCTCAAGTTGTAATGCTATATAAAGCCAAGTCCATTATTCAATAAATTCATCTCTTCCATTAATATTCCAGAATATGCAATATGGTATCAGAGCCACTCACTAGGGCCTGAAAACTCAACAAAGCAGTAGCTTTCTGACATGTAGCAGCAAAAGTCCATGGCAGGAGAATGAAGTAATTTTGTGCAACTAGCTATCCCACGTTTCGAAGGACACTATGATCATTGGTCAATGCTCATGGAAAATTTCTTGCGCTCTAAAGAATATCGGAACTTGGTAGAGAATGCGATCACATAGTATGTTGAAGGAACTGTTTTAAGTGATGCTTAAAACAAAGACCTGGAAGATGAGAAATGAAGACCAAGAACTACCTCTTCCAAGCTATAGATCGAGCCATTTTGGAGACAATCTTGAAGAAGGACACAGTAAAAGACATATGGGATTCGATGAAAAGAAGTATCAAAGGCACAGCTAGAGTCAAATGTGCACTATTGCAGGCTCTTCGTAAAGAGTTTGAGATGCTTCACATGAAGGTGGGAGAATCAATAAATGACTACTTTGCAAGAGTGCTTATAGTAGCCAACAAGATGAGAATCCATGGAGAAGATGGATGATGTGGTGATAATTGAAAATATTCTAAGATCTATGACACCTAAATTTGATTATGTAGTTTGTTCTATTGAGGAATCTAACGAGATAGATGACATTTCCATTGATGAATTGCAAATCAACCTGCTTGTGCATGAACAAAGAATTATTGGCCATGTAATGGACGAACAAGTGCTGAAAGTGAGTCAAGAAAACAACTCACTTGGGAGAGAAATGGATCGTGGAAGCTATAGAGGTCGTGTTAGAGGAAGAGAGAGACAAGGCTCATTTAATAAGTTTGCTGTTGAGTGTTATCATTGCCATGAATTTGGGCATTTTCAATATGAGTGCCCTAAAAATGAGCAAAGTAACAGAGCAAATTTTGCTGAAGCTAAAGAAGAAATGTTGCTTATGGCTTATGTGAATATGCAAGAAGATATTGTTGACAAGTTATGGTATCTTGATTTCGGATACAGTAATCACATGAGTGGAGACAATGAGCTTTTTGTGCAACTTGATGAAAACTTCAGATAGGATGTAAAGTTGGGAAACAACTCTATCCTGGGTGTCAAAGGGAAAAGAGACATAAACATTGAAGTAAATGGGGGTGGAGTACTGCATCTCTGGAGTTTTCTACGTACCTGAATTGAAGAGCAATTTGATTAGCCTTGGTCAATTGCAAGAAAAAGGATTTTCCATTCTTATTCAAAAGAATGTGTGTCAAATCCATTATCTTGAGAAAGGTTCACTATTACAAGCTGAGATGGCTTCAAACAGAATATTTCCACTGCAAACAAATGCTTCATCTGGTGATCCTAAGTGCTTCAAATTTACCACTCAAGAGGATGCAAGATGGTTGTGGCATTACAGGTATGGACATTTAAGTTTCAATGGTTTAAAACTCTACAACAGAAGCAAATGGTTATTGGATTACCAAGGCTGCAAGCTCCCTCAAAAATTTATGAAGAATGCCTGATTTGGAAAGCAACACCGTGAGTCATTTCCTCAACAAAGCACCTAGAAGTCGTAAAAAATTCTTCAACTAGTTCACTCAGACATATGTGGACCTATTAATCCTATCTCCAACAGTGGACAAGAGGTACTTCATAACTTTTACTGATGATTTTAGTAGGAAAACTTTGGTTTATTTCTTATCTGAAAAATCTGAGGCTGTTAAGAAGTTTAAATTATGGTTGAGAAAGAAGTTGTAGTATTTATTAAAGCATTCCGTAGTGATCGCGGATGAGAATTCACTTCACATAAGTTCACCACCTTTTGTGAAGAAAATGGTGTACGTAGACAGTTAACAACGGCCTACACCCTACAGCATAATGGGATTTCAGAAAGAAAAAATCGTACCATTATAAATATGGTAAGTTGCATGCTCACAAGAACAAATGTGCCTAAAACTTTTTGGCCTGAAGTTGTGAATTAGAGTGTTCATATCTTGAATAGATGTCCAACATTTGCTGTGAAGGATATGATTCCAGAAGAAACTTGGAGTGGGAACAAACTAGGAGTTGCTCATTTCAAAGTGTTTGGTTGCTTATCTTATCCTCATGTTAATGATAAGCTAAGAAGCAAACTTGAAGACAAAAGTGTGCCATGTGTTATGCTTGGGATTAGTGAGGAGTCCAAGGCTTATATGTTGTATAATACAATTACTAAAAGAATCATAGTCATCAGTGATGTAATTTTTGAAGAAAAAGTTTGTTGGAATTGGACGAATAAATGAGAAAAGAGATAGTTGTGGATCTTGAAGGAAATGAAGAGTATTTAGAGGTGGACACTAATTCACAAGAATTAGCTGGAGAAAATGAATCATCTAGAGAAAAATTAGAGGAATACAGAATCAGAGAACCAAGATTTAAAAAGACCGCCTATATGGATGACAGATTATGCAAGTGAGGATGTGTTATCTGATAATAAAAATATTGCTCAATTAGCCATGTTTGCTAAAAGTAATCAAATCACTTTTGATGATGCTATGAAAATTTCAAAATGAAGGAAAGCCACGAACATAGAAATTGAAGCCATTGTAAAGAATAATACTTGAGAACTTACTGAGCTACCAGCAGGGGAGAAATCTATTGGAGTCAAATGGACATACAAAACAAAGCTCAAAGAAAATAGAGAAATTAACAAGTATAAAGTCAGGCTAGTGGCTAAGGGCTACACACAAGAATATGGGATAGACTATGCTGAAGTTTTTGCACCTGTGGCTATGCATGATACAATTCGATTGGTGGTGTCATTTGCAGCTCAAAATAGTTGGCTTATTTATCAACTCGACGTAAAATCAGCTTTCTTGGAGACTTAAATGAAAAGGTTTTTGTAGAGCAACCACCAGGGTATGTCAAGAAAGGAGAAAACATAAGGTGTACAAATGGAAGAGGGCTTTATATGGACCGAAACAAGCTCCTAGAGCTTGGTACAATCGTATTGAGTCCTACTTCACAAAGGTGGGTTTCGAGAAGTGTCCTTATGAGCATACATTATTCATCAAGCATGGAAAATGAAGTAAAATTTTAATAGTATGGCTCTATGTAGATGATCTCACATTTACTGGAAATAATGATGCAATGTTTCTTGAATTTATGAAGTCTATAATGGTTGAGTTTGAGATGACAGATATGGGAAAGATGTATTATTTCCTAGGCATCGAGGTTAAACAAACAGCTGATGGAATTTTTGTTGGACAGAAGAAGTATGCTCAGGAAGTACTTGTTAGATTTTAGATGAATGATTGCAATACAGTCTAGAATTCCATCGTTCTAGGAACTAAGCTGATTAGAGATGTTAATGGCACAAAGGTTGACGGTACATATTTTAAGCAAATAGTAGGAAGCTTGATTTACCTAACTGCTACACGGCCTGATTTAATGTTTGTGGTAAGCTTGATTAACAGATTTATGGAGTCACTTACAGAGCTTCACTTTCAGACACCAAAAAGGGTATTGAGGTACTTAAAAAGAACCATAGATTATGGCTTGTTTTATCAAAACAATTCAGAATCAAGTCTGGTGGAATTTAGTGACAGTGATTATGGTGGGAATTTGGAGGACCGAAAGACTACATCTGTATATGCTTTTATACTGAGTTCTACTGTTGTTACTTGGTCCTCGAAAAAACAACATATTGTCACATTATCAACAAATGAAGATGAGTTCATAGCTGCAGCCTCTTGTGCTTGTCAAGCTGTTTGGATTAGGAGAATACTTGAAGCATTATGATGTACACATAGGGAGGCTACTAAGATATTTTGTGACAACAGCTCCACATTCAAATTATCAAAGAATCATGTGCTATATGGAAGGAGCAAACATATAGACATTAGATTTCATTTCTTTGTGATCTTGCTAAAGATGGTGTGGTGGAACTGGTTTATTGTCAAAGCCAGGAGCAAGTAGCAAATATTTTTACCAAACCATTGAAGCTGGAGACTTTCTTGAAGATGCACAATCTTTTTGGATTTAAATTAAATCCATGTATGGTTTAGTTTAGGGGATTAAAAGTATTGTTAGTTTAATTGATTTTGTATTTAGCTAAATAATCCCTGAGTGTTAGGGAATTAGTTAGAGTTTGAAAAAGTCTCTTCTGTTGAGCATTATTTTAGGAGAATCCCATTATCTTAGTGTTTGTTATTCATGGGATTTGGCATGTTTTTTCTTCAGTTATCTCAAGTTGTAAGGCTATCTATTTAAAGCCAAATCCATTATTCAATAAGTTCATCTCTTCCATTGCTATTCCAAAATATGCAATAAAGACTTGTCTAATTGGCTTCAGAAACATGTTTGTCGAAAACAATTTATGAGAATCAATCAACAAAAAACTAGTGAATAACCCAATTCCACCAAATTTTGACTTCTGAAAACAATTTGGGAAGCTTATCTTTAATCAAAATCGTTTTCAAGAAAATAGTTTTTACTTAAATTGCACGTTTAATCGATGAAACAATTTAGAGTTATATGTATTTTATTTCCATAACGAAGATAAAGAGAGAGTTTCTAACATTAAGAAATAAACGAAAAAATGAAAGAAGAATAGACGTCTAAGGTAATGGACTTGGTTTCTTGATTCTTGAAATAATTAAACGATTTGAATATTTCATTTTACAGCAAATGATTTGTGGTTTTATTGGGCTAAGTTGTTGTAGGTTGGTTGGTTTTATTTTTAGTTTTTTTACGAAATAAAATAAAATTACATATTAAAAAGTATTTTAAAAAATTTGGGGCCTTCTCTAAGTCGGAGACTTAGGCGACCACCTAAGTCACCTAATATCTTAAGCCGGCTAAAGCAATTTTTTTATTGAATAAGACTCTACATTATAATAAACATGATTTTATCTTAATTTTAATCCTTAATACCATTTGTTACCATCAAATTCTCCTACCAAATATGTCACTATTGTCCAAATTTTACTCTACATTCTGTGTACTACAATTTGATAAGTGGTGGAATTTGGACCGTTTTCATATGGCAACATGTAAATGACCAGTTAAGAACACGTGTTTTGCACGTGATTTTGTAATAATATTGTGAATTTATTTTTATTTGTTGAATTTTTTAAATAATAAAAGTTTGATAGCTATTTTTTATTTCATCTATATAGTCTCAATTAGTACCTCGGAAAACTTAAATTAAAAGATTACACAAACTGTCAATTGCTTAGAAATTCAGAAAAAATAATGAAGTACTGAACATTATTGATCATGAACTTCTGAGAAGAGGGTCGATACAGCAACAAGCAATAAAATTATAGTTTTTCAAGAATTAAAAATGTTGGATTTATATTCCGCCTGATTGCCAGCCATTTGAACTCGAAATCAATCATTGGTTACTATTATTTTTTTGCACATTCATTGGTCTTAAGCACTGAATTTTAACAAAAGTCACGATTCTTCAACCTCTAGAAAATACAGGTGCTCTATTGCCACTGTTTGGTGATGTTGGTTTTCTAAAGATCGTTTATTCTATAGATTGAGTATCTATTAGGAATATGTATCTTTAATGTAAGATGTACAAAATTGTAGATATGTAAGATGTACAAAAGTTTTCAATTTTATCCACCATTTTCATCATCATTGAGAAAAACCATAAACTTATCGATGATAAAATTTACAATAATCTCATTATTCATTTTCATTTTCACTTTCATCTTCGCAGGGTAAAACTTTCTTTGATGGCATAGCATTATCAACAAATGTTGTAGAATTCATCTCCATTTGACAAATCCTGACAGCACCAAACAATCTCTCCTGCAATTCATGCCCCGACTACACTTCTACCAAGAAACTCATGCCTAGTGTCACTGCCATAACGCACCCCAAAGCCAGGCGCGAAATTGTAATGGCGATTGCTGATCTACCAATATCAACATATTTTTCAAGATAATTAGGCCCTTTGTGGTAATAACAATTCAAGGTTTTACTTAATAGGCACGCATACTAATTTTTCACTATAGTTTTCACAATTTATGGTCCCTTTACAATTTTGTTTACAATCTTAAACCTACTGTTGAGAAAAGCATCCGACCCATGAATAAATTGATACAATAGTAAATTGGAGTTAGGAGTGATCGTTGGAGTTGGAGGATAGTGTTTCTAATTAATTATATTCAATTATAAAATGAGGGGTTGGAGTAGATGGATATGTGGATAATTTTAAAGGTCTTAATTAAGATTCCAATTTTAAAGACATTTTAAATTAATCAAAGACAAATTGGAAAATCTAAAATATGAGTGATGATATTTTGGTCCAAAAATATTTTTCATTTTTAGAGCCTTTTAGAGATAATATATATATATATATATATATATATATATATATAACAATCTTGTTTGGCTAAGCTTAAATTATAATTTAAGTTGGTTAAACTTGTCAAATATTTTTTTACTACACATTTTGTAGGACATACAACTTATTATCTACACATTTCATATGACCAACAATTAATAAGTACTTAAAAAATAATTTCAATCACTGTCAATATATATTTATGTACATTTGAGTACACAATTTAGTATTTTATACTTATTTCTTTCCAAGTACTAAGAAAAAAAGTTTTATCTTTAGGTAAAAACTTAAATGGTTCCATACTTTACACCATGTGCAAATAAAGTTATCAAACTTTAAACCGTTGTTTATTAATCTTTCAACTTGACATAGTGAACCTCGTTTAGTCCTTTTATTTGTCTCTGCTATCCCAACTAACCAAAGTAATGAGTTGGCAGGCAAAATTGCTTATGTAGCCGTTAGTTTTGTCCAACTCAACATCTAAAAAATATGATTGGTTCATGAATTATACACACTACACGCAAAAGATGCCTAAACTTTAAAACGTACACGTTTCATTCTTTAGCTTAACAACGTGAAACACATTAGTCTCTATGTCTATCTCTGTCATTCCAGCTAATGAAAATGATGAGTTGGTGGATATAATTACTTACTTGATATTTTGTCCAACTCATAATCTTTCTTGATAAAAATAAAAAATAAAAGGCCAATATTTATCCAACTAAGCGGATAGCAATGACCATTACAATTACCCCACTAGTAAACCAAAAATTGCCCAACAAAGGAGGCGAAAAACGATGCCACCAAGTATAAAAGAACTTGCAAAGATTGTGAGCATAATAACGAAAATGACGAGTAAAAAAGACACCAAAAAATCACAATTCGTAAGCATTGGGTAAACATCCTAATACGCTTGTATATTTAGGCTCGAGCATAGCATAAATAAAGAGCACTAATTTAATTGGGCACAAATGTTACATATACATCACAATATGCCCCTACATCTGGGCTCAAAATATTACAAATCAAATCCAGAAAGGGAAATTAACATAGTTTCTAAAATTAACACTAATAAATAAACTTCAAAAAATGGGTCTTCAACACCATCACTTCTTGTCGCTAACCCTCCAAGAAGTGGGATTCCTTCATAAAGCTGTCAAAGCCTGAAGGATCAATGTTGGGATGATCAATCGTTATCCAGGCCTTAGTATGTGCAATGGCTCATTTGAGCAATTTCCATCCAAAACTTACACATGCATGATTTGAACTCATCAGATGAGTTGTATGACTCAACCATGTCAACCGTAGCCCTCTCAAGTCGAGCACATTAATCTTGAAGGGCATCGTAGAAAGTTTCTACCCAACCTCTTGCTCATCTCTTAGGGGGCTCTTCGCCCGGTTAGCCCTTGCCTCCGCCTTCTCCACTACTTGGTGAAGGAGCTCTCCCATTGAGGCCACTTGCCACAACACATATAACATTGTTACAAAATGGGATAGAAAAACTCTAAGCACAAGTAAACTAATAAGCAAAAGTGAAGTGCAAGAAAAATCAGCGAACATAGTATTTTTTACAACGAATGGATCATTGTCTGCAAAATCCGCACACTCGGACTTGTTCACACAATGGTCTATGAGATTAAACTCTATATCAATATCAATGACAGAGCAATCATCTTCCTCAAACATGGCTCTTCCATCCCCTATAAGCTTTTCAGTATTGAGGGAGCCCTTATGTGCCTCTTCTCCATATCACAAGGTGGACTGGGCCTCCCACATCATTAGCCAACCCAGCCTCTCCAACACAACATCAAAATTGTAGTTCATACCTAACAAAAGACCAAAGATCGAATTAGTCTAAAATTCGACTAAGTAAAGTTAGGACTCAAACGTTTGAACCCACATAACTCTTTATAGTCACTTTGAAAATTGCATGGATGACTAATAATTTGGTTGAATAACTCAAATAAAGAAACTGTGCACGAAGTATAAAAAATGAAAACTCCCCATTTCTTGGCCTAAAGAAAAAGAAACGGGCTTTTTATTTGCTATTCGAAGTGGGATACTTAGACATTGAGAAAGGCTTTTTGATAGTGAAGTAAGCATAACAATTGTAGTCTACCCCTAAGTACATTTGAAAGACATACCTGCAGGGGTTTATGATGGCTCGAGATGGTGGTGAAGGCAAAGATATAAGAAGCAAGTAGCCACCCTCCAAGCACTGTGGGTTAGTTGACCGGGGTTGAGATGATACTCCCTAAACAAGGTACTGAAGAAATGATGGATAAAAAACCTAAGCCCAGAATATATGCTATCCTTATATGCGGCCGTCTTAGCCCCACCATCATCTGAGTGACTAGCAAGAGGTACAATATACATTATCCAAAAGTAAATCAAATTTATTAAAAGATTGGGTCAATTGGACTTTGGTGTACTTGTTACTCGTACTTGGAATCTCAAGCCCATCTCTTGTTCCATTTCTCTTTTTTCTACAAATATGCTAGAAAACTCTTCAAACTTTGGAGAGACTTCCGACATCCCACTAAGGTTACGTCTTCGAAATAATCCTCTACAGCCTAGAGCCAGGGGGAACAAATATGGAGTAATCACGACCACAATAGACATGAAGAGATTCGACGAAGTCAAATAGTGCTCAACCTCGGCTGAACGAGAGCTAGCCCTAGCCAAATAAGACCCAGTTGAGTAAAACCCAACAGAGAAGAAACCTAGTCGAGGTAAAAACCCACCGAGGCCAAGTGGAGCTTGACCTTTAATGGATAGTACCTGTCATCATCTGTCACCCCGCCAAGAGAAGGTGGATGAAGATCACTAGACATCGAGATCGAGTGGTCTGAAGTCTAAACTCATGAACCACTCGTTTCTCTTTTGTGGTTATCAATCGGGAAAGACGTTCGACCATACTAAACTGGATAGTACATGTTATCATTCGGAACTCCGCTAAGATAAGATGGGTGAAGTTTACTAGACATCGAGATCAAGTGGTCTAAACTTATGAACCACTTGTTCTCGTTTGTGACCATCGATCAGAGAATACGTTCGACCTCCGCTAACTACGATCGCTAGGTTATGTTACGGTAGACTTATACATTGAAAACTAAAAGATATGCGTATGTGAAAGAAAAAAAAAAGACTTAAACTTCAAAAAAAAAAAAGGAAATGTATTATTACCTTGAAAGAGAGAGAACAAAATCTTACACATTCATTGAAAATGAGCAAGGTAAACTCCTTTACTTATAGAGGGAGTTCAAAGGACAGTAAATTAGAGAAAATTCTCCCATAGCTTTTTGAATTTGAAAATTTTCATGCCCTGTCATTGACGACCGTAACACCAGTCATCGCCCAGTCGCAAAAACCTTAAGGTGAGGGTAGTATCCTACCTTGCTATGCCCTGCCACATGGGCCACATGGCCGGGTAGAATCCTACCTTAACAATGCTCTATTCATAAAAGTGGGATAGAAACAATTTTCTTATTTTCTAGGCCATTTATCCGCCGATCTTTACAACTTCACACTAAGACAGGCTAGCTATCCAAAGTCCGAATGTAAGACAAATGTCTTAAGATCATAATGCTATGGTACCAAGGCAAACTAACTTAGATACAATGTTCGAAGGTAAGATAAATGTCTCAAGATCCTATTTTTACAATACTAAGGCAGGCTAACCTTAGATCCGACATCCGTGAATGTGACATGTGTACAAACATCCTTACGCCACCTCGTTTAGATTATCTCCTATATAAAGGTGATGATCCCAATGTATTTGGGTTAAGTGAATATCCTCATTTTACTAACTTATGTAGTTAAAATTATTTCTCTAGAAAAAGAACCAATTCTCACACCAGAGAGATAACATGAACATCGAAGATATATCATCAATTCTCAGAGTAACACTTTCGACAATTCCATTTCCATAGGTTCTGTTTATGTAAAAAAAGTAAAAGCCTATAGAAATTATATGCTCGGAGATGAGGGCATGATGGAGATCCCATGTGGCCAAGTGCAACTCTCCATCATATTTTTCCTTTTTAATGTTTGGCGGCATGATGAAAATTTTATGCTATCTATCCATATTGATTATATAGGTAATGACGAGGAAAGGGATTACATATCAATTTATTAATGGGGGAGTTGGGAGTTGGGATATGGGATGTGTCAACAATTTTATGTGTTTAATATTTCGCAAGTGTACAAATCGCTTAAGTAATAAAATAGATTTTGAGTCCAAGTATCAAACCCACAGATATTTAGATAGTTCAATTTCAATTATACTAACTTTAACCGAATCTAATGAACTTTGAAAAATTGATTATTAAGAACTAATTAAATAATAAAATAAGAACAATTAACTAATTATAATTCAAACAAACAAGTGATTAAATTAAAGAAAAATTACTTTAAAATTGGAAAAGAAAAAAAAAGCGTATTAGGATCCCGAATCTACTTATATCAATTTCCTTTAATCCGAACTATTGAATTTGATAACATGATTTAATTATGAAGATCAATATTCCTAATTTGTTTAACAATCTCTCTCGAGTAGAATTAAATATATCCCTATATATGACCCCGACTATATCTCTATGACGGATGTGAACATACAAGAATACATTAAGATTTGTGAATACTTAAAGATCACGTAAAGTATATCAGTATATCTTTATCTCCTATCGGACTCTACGATAATTGATACTATGTTTAACCTATTTTCCATGTCTCGAAGGTAAACAAGCCACAAGAATCATACAACTATTATGCACATAATTGTAGATGAAGAGAAATCAATATCAATTATTTAGAATTAAAAATGTGCTTAAATATTAAAAACTAGGTTCAAATAATTAAAAGATTATGATACAAGTTTCATCATGATCCTAGAACTAAAAGGTTTAACCTAACATGCTAAGAAGAAGAAAATAAAAAGAAAAACAAAATATGGAAGCCATCACCCGGATCAAAAGAAAACTTGAAAGAGAAGAAATCTTGAAGTTGATTTTCGTTGAATTGTTGCAAAGATAAATCTTGATCTTCGTTCTTGTTTCTCTTCTTATTTTTCTCCTAAAAATCGGCCTCTACAACTCCACCAAAAACGATTTTAATCCGGCTCTCAGTTGGCTCTTTTGTTATGAGTTAAGAACTCATATTTATAGTTCCATAATTGTGTCTCAAAAGATCCCAAAAAAATTATTAAAATTGTGCCCAAAAGGTTTCCTAATTGAATTATAACTCAAAAATGAAATAAAAATCCGCATCTGCCAAAAATACACTGGGCGATCGCCCAGTGCACACCCCGGTGATCTCCCAGGCCAACCAAAATGTATTCTGCTGATGAAAATAGGTGCTGGGCGATCGCCTAGATTTAAGCTTGGGAGATCGCCCAGCTTTAGCCTTTTTTCCTCTGCGCGAATGTTTTTCAAACGGCCATAACTTCTGGTAGAAAACTTTAAATTGAGATCTGTAAAAAGTGTTGGACTCGTAATTCAACGATATTTCCAATGGTATATCATTTACCTTGTGAAGATTTTAATACCAAAATTTGTGCTCAAATTTCCCCACGTGCTTCAGTAGATAATTTCTCAATTCGGTTCTTTGGCTTTCTGTTGTTTGATCTATTGATTCAATTCTTCATTGTCACTCTAACACACCTTAAACTTATTGATTTTATATTCTTCCTCATCCTCCAACGTTTGGCTCTTGATATTCACGTCCCGATACCAGTCTGGCAGCAGCGGCCTTTATGCTGGTGGTGGATCGCAGTTGTAATGACGTGTCGCAATAACAGTCCGACATAAGATGAAATTTCAAATCTAGATTTGATGATATTTTTTGGCGATGGTTGGTAACTGACAATGGATTTTTGGCTAGGTGCCTCAATGGGTGGTAGCAATTGGATTTTTTATGGTGGTTTAAATAGATTCTTCAATTATAGTGGTGGTGGTCAGAGACGTGTGAAGAAGAAGGAGGAGATGCGATGGTGTTGGAGTATTTTATAATGGTTTGGAATTAAAAAATTGAGTTTGTTTAATTTAAATAAATAAAATATAAAATAATTACACAATATTAACTATTTTTAAAATAAAAACATACTGATTGTAATGTTAAAATTATTTTCAAAAATATAAGTAGTGGTGTAATATTCTCACTAAATGCATAAGATAATAAATTTTTTTGAACTTATATAGGTCCCATTAAATATATAAATTAATAATGGATTAAAATAACATATAAAAATATATAACATATTAAAAATTCTTTTTATTCTTTTTTTCTCAATGAGAACTTCTTTTCTTAATTCTTCTCTTTCTCAAAATATGCATCTATAGTTGTTTGTTTTTTCTGTTTTCCTAAATCAAACTCAATCTCATCCTTGATCTTTTGGAGTGTTTGTATACACCACATTTTGTACATGTTTTTCATTTTATAGAAAAAAGTGGTTTAATGTCACTATTTCTTGAAATAACACTTTTGGAGAAACAATTGGTAAAATCAACTGTCTCATGATCATTATGTGTATCCATTACTCGTTGAATAATATTTTCATTAGTTGGCTTTTCCATTAGTGAAAACTTGAATAATTCAAAAGAAGTTCCACATCCACCGGCTTTCTATAATTTAGACTAGATATGACTTGAGATAATTATTGGATGCCTTCATCTTTACCAGATTTTGTTTGAGAAGCCATGCCTTCAATTGAGTGGATCTTGCAATGTTGAAAACAATTTACAATGGTTGTTGTCTTGACATCAATGGTCCAAGCCACATTAATAAAGTTGATAGCATCCAAAAAATGCTAATTTTTTTGAGGTTTGTTGCTCCAGTCTCGTAGCTTTCAAAGATACTAGCATAAAACCGACGTCTATAACGATCTTTCAATGCTCGAATAATCACAACATCACATGGTTGAATTTTTGATGTCGTATTAGGAGGTAAAAAAATAGTTCAACATTCTTCAAGCCTTCAATAACTTTTGGATGGGTAGCGTAATTGTCCACGATAAGGTGAACATTTCTACCATTTATTCTTATGTCGAACCAACAAACAAATTCTTGAAAAAGTAAACCAGACATTCATGATTTCTTGTTTGCTTGATAATGACAACTTAAATGGCTCAAATTCACATGTTTAAAGCTTTTAGGATTATCATATTTACCAATAATCTAAAATGTTACTTTGTCTGAACCATCGCCATTGTAACACACAACAACAATAATTCTCTCATTGTCATTGTAATTGCTTTGTAGCAAGCGAATAGTATGCTTTCAATCGATAAAATAACCATATTTCATCCATATTGTAGATATCATTCCAATCAAATTGGTCTAGTTTAGCTTGTATTTCCGGTAAAGCATCTTCAATAATCTCGATGACAGCCGAACCACACCGAACCTTTGATAAAAGTTAATTCCATGTCTTTCCTTGAACCGATCTAGCCAACCAATTGAGAAGTTGAACCCTCGATTAATTTTACCATACATCTTTAGGAAAAAATCTTTAGCTTTGCTCTAGATCATTTTTCCAGTCATATTAGTTTTCTCTTGATTTTGGAGAAACCACTCTTAAAATAATGAATCCAACTCAAGACATTTTGCTGATTTGTGCCTCTTAGAATTGCTATTTTTCATCTCATCTAAAAAGTATTCGGCTGATCTTTTGAGAGTGTTTGATATTGTTTGTTGGTTGATGGAGAGTTAAATCTTTTCTTCAATCCATTGTTTGCAGTTCATTTTGGGTAGATGACATATGCTCATTTTTGTACTCACACAATGCTCTCCTCTTCTCATCAGTCAATGCTGATTTTTTCACCCCTTTCAAATGAGACGTCATTGATACGTGCAAGAAAAATATGGAAATTACTATGATTTTGAGCAGTGTTCTAAAAAGTATAAAGCGTGGCTAGACGGGATGGTCGATCTTCGAGTTTTTCTGACCTAGGCAAGAATGAAGCGAGATGCGTGGCTGAGCGTGGCTTCACACTTAGATGAACTTTTTAGAACATTGATTTTGAGTCTATGACTAAGTTGATGACGATTGTATTTATACTAATGATGTTCAATGCATATGCATGTAACATCTCGAGATATTTCATCTTCTATGGAATTAAATTTTGAAACACTCGATCCTCTATATAATTGTTCATTGTTTTTGTTATATCTTGATTTGATCTATCTACTTAGCTCTTGATATACTATGTATGTACATACTAACTTCGATGTACATCGAACATAAAAGTCTTTCTAAATTAATACTTTATTACTTTATTGATAAATTAATAATTAATAATTTATCGATTAAATAATATTAATTTATCAATAAAATAATAATCCACTAAATTAATAATTTTCCGTGATCCCAACCTTATTAATTTATTGAAGAGTTGGGAGAAGAATCCGCACGAATCGGATTTTTTGAGGAACGTATCGAGAAAAAATTTGATTTGGTTAGACAATATGTGGTTGGTAAACAATTGTCGATTTTTTAGAAAAATATGTAATGTATCGTCAAATATTCAATATGATTCTACAAGATCTAGTTTCATTTTTAACTCATTTATATCTAAACTATTTTTTCTGGTTTGGCTAGGTGGGATAGACGAGCCATTCCCCTTTCTGTAAGTTATTTATTTTCTATTCTCACTAATAAAAATATTTTTATTTTAAAATCTATTAGTTTGTTTATAAGTTTAAAGTTAGCCAAACATGTATTAAACTTAAAATCTAAAATTTATTTACAACGTATTTTTATCGTAATTTTCTTACTTATATATGAAAACACAACATATTAAGAACTTGTTTGTTGGAGTTTAAAAACTAATAAAAAGTTAAAATCAAAGTCAACAATTAATTTTAACTATAAATTTCACGAGACTCACAATTTTTTTCAATTTTTCAACCATATATATATACTCCATTTCATTTATACTACCGAACTTTAATTCGTTATTTGTATCACTGAACTTTAAAATTACTTTCAGTTAAACCACTTCGTTAACCAGCCGTTCATTATTTGACGAAAATTCTGACGGCTGATGTATCTCGCTACGCGTGAAAGTATTGTCCACGTGTTTGAAGTTCAAAATAAAAATACGCTTTTGATGTCAAATTCGTGTTTGAAAATACGTTTTTGTATCAACCATTTCAACATCCCTTAGGCCAAAGTCGTTTAATTGATGTCGAAAACGTATTTTCATTTTAAATTTTATATACATGGACAACACTTTCACACGTGACGAGATACATCAGCCAATTAACGACCTAGTAGTGTCATGTCAGAAAACAATGAATGACTAGTTAATGAACTGGTTTAATTGAAACTAATTTTAAAGTTTAGTGGTATAAATGTAATAAATGAAAGTATGGTGTCCTTAAAAAATTACTTAATAATAAATTGTCGTTTACTTTGCAGACACGAAAACATCGGTATTTCGTGGTACGACCAGAACTTCCAAAATGATGCGAGCTCCAACTCCGGGCCTGCCCAATCAGCCCGTACCCGAAATGGAGCAGAACAACACCCAGCAGCAGCAGAGAGCTTCTTCTTCTTCCTCATCTCGGGCCCATCACTTCCACCATCCTGCCCGGCCCGCCATCGTCGAGCTCTTCAACCTCTATTTAGGCTGCGTAAATACTAATCACTATGCTTTTGTAATTATGTAAATTAATATTTCACTCTTCCTCCGATTCTTTATATATATATATATATATATATATATATATATATATATATATATTATTATAATTTAATGTATTCTTCTTGATTTTTTTCTGAGTTTTTGCAGAGAGGTGCTCAGCAGAAATTAAATGATTCATTTAGAGAGACTCCGTAAGTGAATCAATTTTCCATTTACGTATTTTTTAATCTTTATGAACTTTCTTAGCAAATTTTTATTCTTTTTCACAAATTTATGGGTTTTTTTACTGCTAACCGTCATTTGCTAGCAAATAGACGCTCTAGTATTGATTATCATAATTGTCTTTGCTGCGTTTTGTTAAGACCCTTGATTTCTTTTTTTTCCTTGTGAATTTCTCTATTATTAGAGCAATTCTTCAACTTTTTATTGGAACTCTGTACCCAATGAAGTAAATTGAAATGTTTGAGAACTTAAAAGGTTGTTGTCTTTCATGTTTTCTTAAATACTGTTATCCGATTATTATACTGATTGCTGCAAATGATTGGGAGGAGCAACATATAAAGTTTTACTAACTTTAGGGAATCTTAACTCAAGATCAATGGAAGCCAAATGGTAAATGTTGAAGAGATGATGTCTATTTTACATTTGGTTATTTGATTTTAATAGAAACTAATAAATTAACAAAATAAATTGGGTGAAAACATTTTTTATTCATTAGTTGATAAATCAAGTGGGAGTCTGGACTTCATTAGTTGCATATTCTATTGACGGGACATTACTTATTTACTTTTTTTAGAAGATAGAGAAGATATTGTATATTTTTTCCTCAATAGTTTTGGGTTGCAGTTATTTTATTGGGAAACTATATGTGACGCCGTTCATACTGCACGCATTGACTTTGAAATTTTGTACCCGTATATTTATGGTTCTTTGTACGGATAAAATCTTATGATGGATATTGATAAAATTGTTTCACAGGAACAAGATACAGAAGCGGGTTACTGCACTTAACAGAGAGCTTCCTCCGTCAAACGAACAGTTCCTCTTAGATTTTGAGCAGCTACAAGGCCAATTTCCTGTAAGCTTTGAGATACAAGTGCTGATAACATCAACCGAGTGTTTGTTGATTTCATTAAAAAAAAATTTCTTGACTTTGTGCTGCATCTTTCCAGGACCAGGAGCAGCTGCGTGCTGTGACAGAGGCTGTTCTAATTTCTCTAGTTATCCAATGTTGTAGTCATGCACCTCGGGCAGAGTTCCTTCTCTTTGCTTTACGTAGTTTGTGCAGTATAGGTTACATAAACTGGGATACTTTCTTGCCGTCTCTTCTTTCTTCCGTTTCTTCTTCAGAGACTTCTGTTGGCCAAGGGAGCCAACCACTAGCAGCTGTCGCTTCCACAACTTCACCACAGTCGGGAATCTTGCCATCCTCAACTGTGGTTCCTAATAACTCTAATTTTCAGTCGTCAAATCCTGCATCTCCCTTGCCTTCAGTTCACGGTATTGGATCCCCTGCTCAGTCAGCAGCTGAACCGTCATCTTGCGCCACATTGTCACCAACGAAGCCAACTGATGCCATCTGCACTGGTCAACAGCCTGCAAGGGTCAATTTATCAATCCGAGATTGTGCTTTAAGCAGTCTACGTCAGTTGTGCTGCAAGATAATTTTGATTGGCCTTGAATCTAATCTAAAGCCAGTCACACATGCAGATATTTTCTACCACATGTTGAATTGGCTAGTTAACTGGGACCAAAAACAACAGGGAGTTGATGAATTTGACAGTCTAAAATACTCAAAACCTTACAAGGCCCTAATTGAATGGCTACACAGTTGTTTAGACGTGGTCTGGCTGTTAGTTGAGGATTATCGTTGTCGTGTGCCCTTTTATGAACTTCTTCGTAGTGGTTTGCAGTTTATTGAGAATATTCCAGATGACGAGGCACTCTTTACACTTATTTTGGAGATCCACAGGAGGCGAGATATGGTGGCAATGCACATGCAAATGTTAGATCAACACCTTCACTGCCCTACATTTGGAACCCCTCGGCTTTTGCCTCAGGCCACAAACACAACTGGTGAAACAGTGGCTAACGCGAGATATTCACCAATTACTTATCCAAGTGTGCTTGGAGAACCTTTGCATGGAGAGGTGATGCCATTTTCTGTTAACTTCTAAGCAGTTATTTTATGTCTTCCCCTGATTTGGAAATAGAATAATCCAAGATGTCAGAAATGTGAATGCTGAGGACCATTCAGAAATAATTGAAATTCAACTGGTGATTGGAAGGGTCTTCAGAATGAGAAATAGCTCAAAATTTGAATGATGTTTGTTTCCTCTGGCTAAAGCCATTTGAATATTTTGCATAGCATAGCATAGAACTTGGGAATCGATCTTGCACGGTGGACTGTTGAATTTAGATCACTGATCACATCGATGCTTTCTACAATATTTTGTTTTAAATGTGTTCTCTTGTTTGAAACAAAGAAGAAAGGAAAAATGGATTAGGAATCTCCGAGTATTTGCTTGTGCTCCCTTTTCAAATCCGAATATTACACAAACAAATTCCCTTGAATTTAACATCAGTCTTTTTTTGTTTTATTTATTCGGAATAGGATCTTGCAGCATCTATTCAAAGAGGCAGTCTCGATTGGGAGCGAGCTCTCCGATGTTTGAGGCATGCTTTTCGTAACACTCCATCTCAGGACTGGTGGAGGCGTGTGCTTCTTTTGGCTCCTTGCCATAGGCTTCATGCACAAGGACCTACCCCGGGTGCTGTTTTTACTTCTGAAATGATTTGTGAAGCCACAATTGATAGGATTGTGGAATTACTGAAGTTGACAAATTCAGGCAATATTTCTTATGCTCTTTTCTTTTTAAACATTTCTTTCGCTTTGTATTTAGTTTGTCTCCCCTTTGCTCATAGTGCGTTTAAAAATGTGTTCTTTGTTTACCTGTCTTTATAACATTGCAATGATGTAGACACTGTTATTTGTTGTAAACCATGTTTGTCAGAAGGTGAAACTTATTTGTGCCAGTATTATTGTCAAATATAAGGGTATAATACATCAAATAGACATTGAGGTTTGTCTTTATTCCTTTTATTTCGGTTATTATGAATTTCATATCAATGAAGGAAACCTAGAAAGTAAAGAAGGATTATATAACTAAGGTCCTCAAATTGTCATCTCTCCTCTAATTACGCCCTAAGATCTCTCCTATAATTATGCTAATGAGGTCAACTATACAATAAAGGAATACAACTAATTGCAGCTATTTTCCAAATACTCTAATTGAAATCTTTGGAAAGCTATGTCTTGTATGCTTTTTACTTGCGCATTCCACTTTTTTCCTTTGTAGATTATTTCATTTTGCTCATACTGTTAATCTGCAGAGGCAAATTGCTGGCAAGAATGGCTTATCTTTTCAGACTTGTTCTTTTTTCTTATGAAAAGTGGATGCATTGATTTTGTTGACTTCGTGGACAAGTTAGTTTCTCGGCTTCAGGATGGTGATCAACATATTCTTAGGACAAATCACGTCACGTGGTTGCTTGCACAAATTATCAGGGTTGAGCTAGTGATGAATGCTCTAAATAAAGACTCAAGAAAGGTTGTTTCTTATATCATTTTGTACTATGACAATTCTTATCATCTCTACTGCAAGTGTGTCTCCTCTTCATGAGTCCCTCTCTTCATTTTTCACAATCCTCGTTTTCCTTCTTTCTAAGGTTTTCTGTTGAGTATTTGAGGATAACTTGTTAGAATTTCATTTCATTTGTTTTATATACCAACTATAATTGTTGATTTTTGAACGACCATTTGGATCTAATCTTGGTTGCGAGGATAGTTGTCAATAAATAAATCAATCAATTTAGAATCCATTTTGACTTTCAAATTACAATCTGCTGGTAGGTGGAGACAACGAGAAAAATTCTTTCGTTTCATAAAGAAGACAGAAGCTCAGACCCTAATAATCCCCAAAGTATATTGCTTGACTTCATTAGCAGTTGTCAGAACTTACGCATTTGGTCATTGAATACGTCAACCAGAGAATATTTAAACAATGAGCAGCTTCAAAAGGGGAAGCAAATTGATGAATGGTGGAGGCAAGTAAGCAAAGGTATTCATCCATATGTCATAGCTACGAAGAAAATCAGATATCTTTGTATACCGTATTTAATTTTTTTCATAACATAATATACTAATTATAGCCTATTTTAGATGAATGGCCTATGCATGCGTGCTCTTAGCACACATGCCATATCTCTAAACTTTATATAGTGTGCTCTATGTAGTGCTTTTAAACCAAAAGTCATGCTAACATTCAAGGAATGGAAGTGGAAAATAATGGCTAATGCTTGTATCTGGGGGGTTTTGGTCATGGATGGTGGTGAGATGTATTGCTATATGAGAATAATTGGTACAATCTGAGAGAGAGGAACAGGAAGGAATCGAATGGGGGAAAATGGAGGAAAATATGGAAAAATCACCTGCAGTAACATAAAGAAAAGAAAAATTAGAGAGGGGGGAGTCTGGCAGGGAGGTCATGGTTTTGTTGGTTATGGTTTCTTTTTTCAAATATAATATTCCCCCCTTTTTCATTATTGTTTTTCCGCCTAGGTTTAAGTGAAATATAAGGAAAAAGATAGTATGCCTAGGTTCAGTACCTGCTATCATATCAGCTGTGAGCTATAAAACACTTCTATTATCTTAGGGCAGAATGTTTTTTATATTTTATATTTTATTTATCTTTAACCAGATGCTCTAAAACACTGCCTCTTGCCAGTAAATTACAATTATGTTCTTTTTCTCTTTCTTGTGGTTTTGTTCTCAAGTTACGGGACCTAGCCTATAGCCCTAGGAATTCCTAAACAGACACTCGGCTGAATATTGAATCGTACATACACAATGGTGATTACTCACACAAAATATACATGGGCTTGGTGGTTTGTGTTTTTATGCAAGCATAGATATCGGCAAATGCTCCTTTTGCATTAACTAGTAGTAAATTGCCATCTTCAATTTTGTGTGTCAAAATTATATTCAAAATAGAAAGGATAAATATGATTTGCTTAAGAGCTCTATGAAGCCTGTCATCCCTACTGAATTATCGCGGCAGGCCATGCAAGAAGATCTCCATCTGGACTTGACCTGCCTTTTAGCTTTATCTTATGCTTCGTTTGTCATGTTGAATGCCCTTTTTGGAACATCAACAAACAATGTCCTGTTTCAAAAACTAGTTTCTTTACAATGACCTTCAAGTTCGTGATGTGACCTGCAATAATTCTTGGAGTCTGAATTTTGTAAATGAGAAGTTACATCAAATTCCATGTTTTCAACTGATCTAAAAATCTGGATCAATTGACCTGGATGGTGCCTAAATATGATTGATTACTTGAAGATTGTAGAGCCCTCATTCTTTATCTGTTCTAATTTCTATGTAGAATTTGTTGAACCACTTCTAAAAGCTTAAGCTAATAGATGGTGCGCACTTTTTTTTATTTGAATTTTGTCTTACACGGTCTCTTGTTTGGATGCTGGATTCATTTTTATAAAAGGTTTGACACTTGCATAATTTTCATAAATAGGTAGTGGTGAGACTTGAACTCTGATCTTTCAATTTTGGTACTTTGTTGAACCACTTCATCTAAGCATAGGGGCACTTGTATATTTTAATTTTGTCTTCAACTGTGTTTATTTATTCAAATGCTTCAAATATTAGGTGAACGTATCATGGACTATATGAACATGGATGAAAGGTCAATTGGGATGTTTTGGGTTGTTTCTTACACCATGGCACAGCCTGCTTGTGAAACAGTGATGAATTGGTTAACCTCTGCTGGAGTTACAGAGCAATTACCTGGACCAAATTTACAGTCGAACGAGACATTAATGGTGATGCAGGAAGTTAACCCACTGCCAATATCACTGTTATCTGGATTTTCAATAAATCTATGTTTGAAACTGGCATATCAGATGGAAGAGTCCATGTTTTCTGGACAGGTAAAAACTATGATACACGTTATCAAGCATATACAAGTGCACGAGTGACCTGACTAATATACTTAACATGCATTGGAGCATATGTTATTCACAATTTCACACATTCTCATACATAACTGGAGAAAGTATCACGTATGAAGAAGGTAACCTTGGCAAGAAGCCTTTGTTGCTTATGGATGCTTTCTACCTTGCTTGAGTATGATATGATTGCCTGGATTGCTCATCTTCAACATCTTAGCATCCACCATCAAGGCTATCCTGCTTGAATTATGAACTTCTGGATATTTCCTTATTCTTTTTTTCACTTTTGACAAATGATACCGTGGTAGACTTAACTTTTTAAATTTGACTTTGTTGCATTTTGAAACAGGTAGTTCCTAGCATTGCCATGGTTGAGACATATGTTCGAGTGATGATCGTCTCCCCTCATGCATTATTTCGTTCACTCTTGACAGTAATTTCCTTTCTGTCCTCAAATTTATGCCTTTCTACTTTGCTTGGCGTTGTAGATGGCAATGATTGATAATTCCGTTAATTGAAGTGCTGGGGGTTTCTTTGATGTGATGGCTTGATTAGCATAATGAGTTCTGCCGCTTTGCTGGAAAAAACCTTTTTTTTTTTTAAAATCAGATTACCTTTCAATTTTAACTTTTATTTCTGTGTTTTGGTTTTTTAATACCCGAAGAGCACTCAATGATGAGTGGTCAGAAAAATTTATATCCTGCTATTAGAACAATTTAATATACAGAGTTGACATGATGCTATCTCTTCTCATAATTAGTCAAGACCATCCATTTCAAAGCCAACTTCAAGCTTGGGGCATGGCTCCGGATAAGGTATCCGGTCTCAGTGAATAACTCTTTATTATTGCTGGCACCTTGTGCTTCTTATCCACATATTGGATACTAAGCAATAAAAATTGAATGGTTTTGGAAATTATAGAGGAAAAGTAATTGAGGCAGAAATACTAAGAGGAACACAGAATTTGTACGACTTATCATTTTCTTCCACTTTTTATTACAACGAGAGACTATTTATATGGTTATAATAGCCAGAAAAAGAAGTTATAACTACCTACCATTATCTTTGTATTGAAAACCTTCCATAATTTTCCCAATGAATGCTTACCATAATCTGTTGTATAAAGATTTACCATAATCCGTCTTATACAAAAAGAGGAAAATAGTAAAGGAGGAAATTCAAATCTTCCAACACTCCCCCTCAAGCTGACGAGAAGATATTCTTTTTCCCATCTTGTATAGGATTTGACTCAACAGTGAATTGACTTCATTGGTGTGATGAATTTGATAATATTGCCCAATAGCCAAAAAGAGACCTAAATGTGAATGATAATTACAATAGGGAGGAACCTTTTTGAAGAAAATATTTTGCCAAAGATGGATTTTTCATTACCCGCTCTCATCCTATTGATTCGCAGTGTAGACACATAAACTATCATACATCCGAGCTACGGTTGGCCTTGATTTCTTAGATGTCAACTCATTAATATTGAGAGGCTTTACAACAACATTAGCAATCGAGAGCAAAGCCTTATTGTTAAAGCAGACATGGAAGAAAGCTAGAGCAAAGCCTTATTGTCAAAATCGAAGTCCATTTAAACTCTCATTGGACTACCTCCAACAAACGGCAAGGGCTTTGAAAAAAGTCTATTTAAAACTCTCATTGGACTTTATTTTCTTGTACCTTTATATCTTACTGCATATTTTACTTCCTTTATTCTAGTTTTCATGTCAAACTTCCATTGCAGCTACTGGCACAAAGGAACCAAACCTCATTGAGCAAACCTGCAGCTTCCATTTTGGTGTTTGAAATGCTGAACTATCGTTTGCTTTCACTCTACAGGTGAAGAACACCTTTTCTTGTGTTCCTTTGTTGAGCATTCTATGTTACCAAAGAAATTTCCTGTCCAGGCAACCTGGTTGAGACCCAATACCATACACTCTCGGGGGGCCACAGTTTTAATACCTGACATGGACATATTACAAGTCAGATATGTGGGATTTGTACCACATAATTATAGTTTTCTGCATTTTAGGCACCAAAGTACACTTAAGGTACACATTAAGGACATGGAGACATGTCAGGAGAATTTGGGATCTAAACGTGACTACAAAAATTAAAAGTACAGCTTTTGATTATAATCTGATGAAATTTGGGTTTAAAGGATAAGACAATCTAGTAGGGTACAGAAAATACTGTAAATGGAGTTGTTTCCTAAGACACCTCTTATGTCCTCCATCACCATTCAGCTACTTATTACGTGCTTCAGAACTGAAGAACTGTTCTATTTACATTTCCTCAAGTGTTATCATGATAATGGCTGAGATGAAAAACTGTTTTATTTCCTCTGAATAATTTCAGAAATTTATAATCATCACACAGTTGACTTCTAAGGACTAAAAATAGAAACATAACTACCTATTCTAAATGCCCTTGAATTTTTCTCCATTGTGAATTATGCGGTAGAGTAATTGGTCCTGTATGCACTGATAACTTGTTATATTCGAGTATGATTGGCTTTAGTTATTGATGGGACAAGTAAGGGAGAGATACCTCTTGCATTTGTTAGAGGTAGGTTGCCCTTTGGAATTATTCAATGTTTTTGCCTTTTGTGGAGGTCAGGTTTTGACTCCTGTCCTTGTCCTTTATGAGACCAAAACAGAGGAGGCTTTTGTCATGCAATTTTTTTTTTTTTTGCCGTAACTACCATTTTTGACGTTTTCAGTCAAGCTGAAATTTATTTTATAGTATGCGGTTAAATAAAAATGTTGACAAAAGTTCTTTTTTGGTGGTTTCTTTCTAAAGGTATCAAGGAAAGAGCAAAGGTTTAATGTATGATGTCACAAAAATGGTTGCTACATTGAAAGTGAAACGTGGAGAACATCGCCTTTTTAGACTGGCCGAGAATTTATGCATGAATCTTATTTTATCAATGAAGGACTTTTTCTATGTGAAGAGAGAAGGAAAGGTGGGAGGACAACTTTGAAACCATATTTCTTTCGTGAATAGCCTTTTACTGCAACTGCACTGATTTTTGTCTGGTCAAAGCTTGTGCAGGGTCCAACTGAGTTTACAGAAACATTAAATCGGATTACAGTAACTACTCTTGCCATCATTATCAAGACTCGTGGCATTGCAGAGGTTGAGCACCTGCTATACCTTCAAACAATGCTGGAGCAGATACTGGCCACCAGTCAACATGCATGGTCTGAGAAGACTCTTCGGTATTTCCCACCTATTTTGCGGGATACCCTGGCTGGCAGGATGGATAAAAGGGGTATGGCCATTCAAGCATGGCAACAAGTACGTGGTTTCTCTAAAGAAGCTTTGCTTTTCCCTCTTCATTCTCCAATAGAAACAGAAGTTCTGATTAATGAGGGTGAACCACGAGAGGACAAGCAGTTCTCAGTGAGCAAAGTCTCTTTGATCTCACAGACCACTTTCCCTGAACTAAGAATGACAAATAACTTCTAGAGTGTAGTAAATGATCTTCTTTAAGTATATTACAAGAATATATTGGTTACGAGTTTCATTGTGGTAAAAAAACATGTATACATGTCCATTGGAACATTTATTAGGTTTCCTCACCTGTAATATATGCTTGTATTCCACCTTCTAATCCCCATGGACTGGGTAAGGTCTTCTCCTTTGGGGGACTTGAGCTATGTATGAGTTGAGGATTTTGGGGGAGAAAGTTGGGTCGAGTTAGTTTTTTTTTTTTTTTTTTGGCGGGCGGGGGGGGGCGGTTATTGGACTGGATGAGCCAAAAACTGAATGGTCTGTTGAAATTTCCAAATTTGCTTGCACAGTTCAATCTTTTATCATTCAACTTGGGAGTGCTTATAAACACTTATAAGTTGATCAAACATTATTTTTATCCACACATTCCGTAGGACGCACAACTTTTTATCCACATATTCTGTAGGACTCAATGCTTATAATTTATAAAAAGCTTTTCTCTTGCCACTTTCTTCATTTTTAATCCTATCTTCCCTGTTCAAGTTTTGTAACTTCTTGTTGAGATTGATTAGTCTTCACATTTTGCTAATAATTTGACATTCCATGAAGAGAGTAAGTTTAATGTTAAGATTAGTGATTACAATTGGCAATATTGAGAAAGATTGCACCCCAACTTACTTTCTTATCTCCCTCCTGATCATAAGTTGGTGACTATGCAAATTTCCACCTTTCCAAAGAACTGCAAAAATCAGTTTGGGACAAGCTTTGGCTTGTCTCTACCAATTAAGCAATTTGAAATAGATGGAAAACTATCAGAATTAATTGCCTGGGTTTATTTTGCATTTTGTAAAAACTCTTTTCCCGAAGGATTAACATTGTTTGAAGATAAACCTCCAGGACTTCCTCTTTCCATCTTAGGGCATTTACAAATGAAGAAAACTTCAGTCATAGGTGCTTAACATTGTTTCTTTCCACGAGCTAATTATTTCCCAAATATTGTTTGTTTTGGCAGGCAGAAATGACTGTGATTAATCAGTGTAACCAGCTTCTTTCATCATCAGCTGATCCAACATATCTCATGACTTACATCAATCACAGTTTTCCTCAGCACCGTCAATATCTCTGTGCTGGTGCATGGATACTGATGTATGGGCATCCCGAGAGCATTAACAGTTTGCATCTTGTAAGATTCTACTTTCTTTTCTTAATTTTGGCAGATATTTTTGTTTTTTGTTTTCTTGCTCAAAGGATTACTTCTTTCCTTGTATCTTCTACAAGAAGTCTCTCCTCCTACTCCCTCCTGCTCTCTCTCTCTCTCTCATTCATTCAGTTACTCACAAACACGCACACGTGCTTGGTGGTATACAGGGTCGTGTCCTGAGAGAATTTTCCCCAGAAGAAGTGACTGCCAATATATATACAATGGTGGATGTACTGCTGCATCATATTATCTTGGAACTACAACGTGGCCGTTCCATGCAGGTTTACACTGTATCCTTTTCCCTTTGCTTATTTTTCAATTTTAGATTTTATTCTGTAACTTGGTAGCAGCGTTTCCTGCTGCATTTCATTTTATTGATAGTTGAAGGTTACTTATTTTTCCCTTGTTCAGGATCTTATGCTAAAAGCGTGTACAAACCTTTCCTTCTTCATTTGG